>OX454416.1:134345597-136773839 GCA_949715475.1 Microchrysa polita | reverse complement strand
GGTGAATGTCGGAGTACACCAGGGCAGTGTATTGAGTCCGTTGCTCTTCAACATCATCATGTGCTACTTATTAACACGTGTCTCCGACGGCCTAGAAATATCTCTTCTTTTTGCTGATGATATAGTCCTCAGTAGCCCAAACATCGTTGCCTTGCAAGCTGCGCTTACAAAATGGTGTGACATTCTGGAGGAGCATGGACTGAGGGTAAGTATAACAAAGACTGAGTTCTTATGCTGCCAATTCTCTGACCCAAATGCACCGATACCAGAAATGTACGTCAAAGGAGAGCAGCTTAAGTATTGTACCAAGTTCAAGTACCTTGGCTCGATGGTGAACAGCGGAGCTACATGCGATGATGACATCAAACATCGCACAAAGGTTGGGTGGATGAGGTGGCGAGAAAACTCTGGAGTTTTCTGCGATAAGAAAATGCCACTGAAGCTAAAGGGCAAGTTGTACAAAACGGTTGTACGTCCCGCACTCATGTATGGATCAGAATGCTGGACCATGTATGAAGGTTACGCGAAAGAAATGACAGCGACTGAAATGAAAATGTTACGCATGTCAGTTGGTGTAACCAAAAGGGACCACATCAAGAGTAGCTACATCCGAGGCAGCTTGTCCATAGACCAACCAATCACCGAAAAGCTCGAAGACCGACGAATGGATTGGTATTGCCATGTTCAAAGGCGTCCGCCTGAGAACCCCGCAAAGAGAGCGATATCAATGGAAGTTCCACTTGATGGACCCAAGGCCAGAGGCAGACCAAAGAACACCTGGATGTGTCAAATGAAAAAGCAACAACAACGCATTGGTCTCGGCGATGACACGATCCAAGATAGAGCTGCCTGTAGAAATATGCTGAGAAATTATCGCCAAAACGGGCGATGTGCCTACACCGCAGGTCGAGCAACGCGGAACCATGGAGCGGTATAAAGAACGAGGCAAGGAAGAAGAAAATATGCCTGAGTAAAGAATATTTGTTCTTCAAGTTTTTACGTGTATATTGAAAACAAAATATTACTATATTACTTATATTAATACAGTTTCGACTTTAAAGTAAGTTTATAATATTGATTTGAGACCTTTAGGACAGAAAAAACATTTAATTTGACGATTTTATATAATCGGTCATTTTCTTTTGCTTAAGAGTTGATCAGCGTGCAATGTCCAATGAGATCTCCATGGCGGCCAACAATTTAATTTCTTTATTTTATAATAAGTTTGAGAGCGTGAAGGGCCATCTGCTTCTTTGAAGCTCCTGCTTGAATAAGCTTCTTTTTTCCCTGGATCGACAAGCACTTATTGACACGCGGAACCATTTGCGCTAATTTGAACTCAATCTTTAAGTAGCTCATGGGAAACTAAATTCAAATCATTCAAAAAATTTGAGTTCCGGGAAAAAATGGTACTTTCACTGGTAAAAATTTCAGTGCTCTCCTTCTGAATTCAGACTTGTAAAATTACTAAATTTCAATTTATAGAGCGACAAACAAAATTTACTTCAATTTATAGAACGCTGAATACATTTTGAATTCAATTTACCGAGCACTGGATTCATTGCCGCTTTTAAATTATCGAGAGTACATAAATACATACATACATATATGTAATTTTTTACATTTTTTTCAATTTAACGAGAATTCTGGATGGCAACTTCAAATTATCGAGCAATTAAATTTATCGAATTTGTATTTATCGCGAGTCGACTGTAATGAAAATTGACAAAAACCACACAACTATCGATTTTGCCTTTTTAAAATCATATGCAGAAAGCGACATCATCTAATATTTTCCTTTTTCTATTTCAACCAAAATACAATAGAAAATCGAAACTATGCTCAGTAAGTTCTTATCTCAACTTCATTTTGCAGAGCTACATTTCAATGCGCAAAGCATACAACAAAGCGAGAACAAACCGTCGCACTGTTTCGATTCAGATACACACGCTGAGGCGATTTCTGTTTCGCCTCACTGGCATATGTTTTCCCGTACATTCTCCCATAGAGGATCGGGTGAATGTATTGATACGCGTTGAGTTGTTGTTCGAGATTATGCGGCGGAAAAATTATCGCCTCACTTGTATGAATTTGTGTACAAAAATTATTTTAGGGATATGGTGATTGTGTAAAGTAACTTGTAAGTGAGTTTAAAGATATCTTTACGGTTTTTTATCATATTTTATAAATTATGTTTTGTGATAAATTAAAATGTATACCTCGAAGAAAATGAAGGTGAGGCGCCGCCTCACTTGCCTCATCTGAGGAGCCGCCACTGCTGTATATATGTCAGAACGAATGGAATCAGACCATGGAGTCATAGGGCTGCCCCTGAAAATTAAGTTCTTCTAAGAAAAACTTTTTTCTGTATGTACCAATATAAACCAAACTTCATCCAAGTATGTTCCTGGTTAAGCCTCAAAAAATATCTAGGAGCGGATGAAATCGGAATACTACGTTATAGAGCTGTCATACAAACCAACCTCTGGAAATAAGGTTCTTCTAAGAAAAACATTTTTCTTTATGAACCAATCTTAACCACCCTTCCCCCAAATGTGTTTTTTAGTGAAGCTTCGAAACATATCTAGAAACGGATGAAATCGGAACACTAGGTCATAGGGCTGTCATACAAACCAAGGTTAGGTTCTTCTAAGAAAAACTTTTTTCTTTATGAACCAATCTTAACCAAACCTCACCCAAATGTGTTCCTAGTAAAGCCTCAAAACATATCTGGGAATAGATGGAATCGGAACATTACGTAATAGGGCTGTCATACAAACCTCCTAAAATAAAAATATGAAAAAAGTCCGAAAATTTTGAGTTTTTTTTTGAGGGTTACGGGGTTAGCACAGGTTTTTCGAAGTTGCAAACTTGGTGGTACACTTCTGGTATCTATCCTAACAATATCCCAAAACAACAGAGCCGAGCAATTTTTTGCGACCTAAAATCGTTAAATGACTGGCCTACATATGGCATACTTACAAATACAAATTTTGCATTTATGCAAAAGCTCGTCATACGAAATGAAATTCTATTTTGTAGGCAATATTAATGTATCGTCCCGGATACGTCTCTCGAAAAGTGTATAGCGCAACCGTAGATAAGTCGATTGCGCACCTCAAACACAGATTATGCTGCCCCGCACATACATATTACGCACCGTTGTACATTATCTCTGAAAACTGTATGTCCTTTCATGAGGTTAATTAAATTTTTGCTTATTATGGGAAAATTAATTGATACCACGAACCGCTTGAATTGATGCAAATTGAATTTCAGTTTTTCCAATTTTATGCGTTTTGCGGATAAATGCGTGTACTGTAGGGTGTAGTGTAGGCATTGTTTCGGGATGGATGGATGGATGGACTTCGCATATCGGTTCGTATCATCGCGAAATATAAATCAAATATAATTCATTGGAAGCGCGTACGGTACGAGTATATAGTAGCCTATTGAAATAAGGGATTTAAAATGTCCCATTTGTGGTTTCATTTAAATGGACATTTCATGTGGAATTAAAATGCATAAGTTGAGTTCTTTGCTTTTTGTTGTAGCATGGTAAATTGTGCTTGTGTTAAAAAGAAAAAAGACAACGTATTGACACGGAAGACTTTTTTTAAGAAAACTAAGAGTTTTGTGGAAAGTTTCATCTAATGTTATTAATGGACTTTAATTAGGTAAGTAATGTTGTTGTTTAGCATGATTGTGTTTTCTATTATGTACTAGATAGTCAGTCAGATTTATATAATATCCTTCCATCCTAACAGTTTACACTATCTTACGAAAAATCCCATTTAATTTCCTTACTTCTGAATTCACCACTTAATAAATTTATCGTTAATTTTTTAAATGCCACTCCATAATTTTTTTCAAAATCAACGAAATCTTTAAACAAACTACCGCCGCGCCGCCTTATCATCGACCTATTGCGAAAATTACTCCATGCAAATTGAAAAACAAAGAAAAAAGCGAGTCCTTTCCAAGTGACAAAAAAAAAACACCAGGCGGATGACTAAAAGAAAGGAAGAAAACAATGGAGTGGAGTGTTCTTTACGATAATGGACTGCAATATTACATTGCTATGCAAATGCTATTGCCCGGTCTCTATTCGATTAGGAGAAACAGTACATTGACATTATACGTTTCGTGGAAATGGGACGAGATTCTCTATCTCTGCGTACTGTTTTCTACGAGCGAAATACGAGGAATACGATTTTCTATAGTGAGAGACGACATTTTTCCGTTGAGTTTGGAAATACTGAGCATAATTTCATAAAGCTCTCTGTTGCACAGGATTGTCGACATTTTCTCTCAAATATATAAATCGCATTTTCTATGAAATAAATCCTGGTGGATTGAATGAGTTTTTGAAATGGTGTTGAAAGTGCATATATCTGGAAGGGAAATTTACTTAATGTGTATGTGCAGATAATGTGAAAAAAGGAACTTGATAACAAAAAGAAAATTAACGCAGTAAAGAAATAATATTTCTATTTTAATTTAAATGTGCATTGTGGAATAATTTAAAAAAAATACTATTTTTTGGGTTCAAATTTTACCCTTAAAAACAGATTAAATTACCATATGCTGCAATTTGAATTTCCATATTACGACTGCAAGTACTCAGAATTGAAAATTTCGAAATAAATAATTTAAATTCTTTCTTTCCATTCCGCGACACAGTTGCCATCATTTTCACCATCATTATCCGCCTCTTTTTGCTATAAAATAAGCGATTGTCGCTGTCATCTCATTCTCGCCCATCAGCCAGGCCCAGGATTCAACTTCTAATCACCTGCTTTACAAATACTTTGTAATACATTGTATTATTTATACACATTTTCTATACACATCCTTTATTGTGCCGTTTTCGATGTCATATTAGACACATAGAAAACAAAAACCACTATCATTACTGCCTGCAGACACAAAGGACTCACCGCAAATTACCAGCTATTTACCTAATACGTATCCTTGCGTTATATTCAAACTACAATTCAAAGTTTTGTATACGGTTGTAAAAGCTGCCAGCGGATATTGTATGCTCGTACATGGTACACATTGTGAGGATACACCCAATGTTAGAATGTATACGAGTATGGACTGTACACCCACTTGATTATAACTTTTTAAACCGAAGGATTGTAACTTTAGCTAATGGCTTACCTAAAAGACATGTGACATGTATCATAGTAATTTAACAAAATCCTTCATTATTCAAGATTTGTTGCCTTATGGCGGTAGCACGAAGTACGTTATTTTTTCAGAAAAAAATTAAAATGTAATGTACATATTTGTACATGTCGGTTTTTTAAGCTTTTGAAGTGCTTCAGCTATTTCTGAATTTTGAATTTTGAATATTGAATTTTGAATTTTGAATTTTGAATTTTGAATTTTGAATTTTGAATTTTGAATTTTGAATTTTGAATTTTGAATTTTGAATTTTGAATTTTGAATTTTGAATTTTGAATTTTGAATTTTGAATTTTGAATTTTGAATTTGGAATTTGGAATTTGGAATTTGGAATTTGGAATTTGGAATTTGGAATTTGGAATTTGGAATTTGGAATTTGGAATTTGGAATTTGGAATTTGGAATTTGGAATTTGGAATTTGGAATTTGGAATTTGGAATTTGGAATTTGGAATTTGGAATTTGGAATTTGGAATTTGGAATTTGGAATTTGGAATTTGGAATTTGGAATTTGGAATTTGGAATTTGGAATTTGGAATTTGGAATTTGGAATTTGGAATTTGGAATTTGGAATTTGGAATTTGGAATTTGGAATTTGGAATTTGGAATTTGGAATTTGGAATTTGGAATTTGGAATTTTGAATTTTGAATTGTGAATTTTGAATTTTGAATTTTGAATTTTGAATTTTGAATTTTGAATTTTGAATTTTGAATTTTGAATTTTGAATTTTGAATTTTGAATTTTGAATTTTGAATTTTGAATTTTGAATTTTGAATTTTGAATTTTGAATTTTGAATTTTGAATTTTGAATTTTGAATTTTGAATTTTGAATTTTGAATTTTGAATTTTGAATTTTGAATTTTGAATTTTGAATTTTGAATTTTGAATTTTGAATTTTGAATTTTGAATTTTGAATTTTGAATTTTGAATTTTGAATTTTGAATTTTGAATTTTGAATTTTGAATTTTGAATTTTGAATTTTGAATTTTGAATTTTGAATTTTGAATTTTGAATTTTGAATTTTGAATTTTGAATTTTGAATTTTGAATTTTGAATTTTGAATTTTGAATTTTGAATTTTGAATTTTGAATTTTGAATTTTGAATTTTGAATTTTGAATTTTGAATTTTGAATTTTGAATTTTGAATTTTGAATTTTGAATTTTGAATTTTGAATTTTGAATTGTGAATTTTGAATTTGGAATTTGGAATTTGGAATTTTGAATTTTGAATTTTGAATTTTGAATTTTGAATTTTGAATTTTGAATTTTGAATTTTGAATTTTGAATTTTGAATTTTGAATTTTGAATTTTGAATTTTGAATTTTGAATTTGGAATTTTGAATTTGGAATTTGGAATTTGGAATTTGGAATTTGGAATTTGGAATTTTGAATTTTGAATTTTGAATTTTGAATTTTGAATTTTGAATTTTGAATTTTGAATTTTGAATTTTGAATTTTGAATTTTGAATTTTGAATTTTGAATTGTGAATTTTGAATTTTGAATTTTGAATTTTGAATTTTGAATTTTGAATTTTGAATTTTGAATTTTGAATTTTGAATTTTGAATTTTGAATTTTGAATTTTGAATTTTGAATTTTGAATTTTGAATTTTGAATTTTGAATTTTGAATTTTGAATTTTGAATTTTGAATTTTGAATTTTGAATTTTGAATTTTGAATTTTGAATTTTGAATTTTGAATTTTGAATTTTGAATTTTGAATTTTGAATTTTGAATTTTGAATTTTGAATTTTGAATTTTGAATTTTGAATTTTGAATTTTGAATTTTGAATTTTGAATTTTGAATTTTGAATTTTGAATTTTGAATTTTGAATTTTGAATTTTGAATTTTGAATTTTGAATTTTGAATTTTGAATTTTGAATTTTGAATTTTGAATTTTGAATTTTGAATTTTGAATTTTGAATTTTGAATTTTGAATTTTGAATTTTGAATTTTGAATTTTGAATTTTGAATTTTGAATTTTGAATTTTGAATTTTGAATTTTGAATTTTGAATTTTGAATTTTGAATTTTGAATTTTGAATTTTGAATTTTGAATTTTGAATTTTGAATTTTGAATTTTGAATTTTGAATTTTGAATTTTGAATTTTGAATTTTGAATTTTGAATTTTGAATTTTGAATTTTGAATTTTGAATTTTGAATTTTGAATTTTGAATTTTGAATTTTGAATTTTGAATTTTGAATTTTGAATTTTGAATTTTGAATTTTGAATTTTGAATTTTGAATTTTGAATTTTGAATTTTGAATTTTGAATTTTGAATTTTGAATTTTGAATTTTGAATTTTGAATTTTGAATTTTGAATTTTGAATTTTGAATTTTGAATTTTGAATTTTGAATTTTGAATTTTGAATTTTGAATTTTGAATTTTGAATTTTGAATTTTGAATTTTGAATTTTGAATTTTGAATTTTGAATTTTGAATTTTGAATTTTGAATTTTGAATTTTGAATTTTGAATTTTGAATTTTGAATTTTGAATTTTGAATTTTGAATTTTGAATTTTGAATTTTGAATTTTGAATTTTGAATTTTGAATTTTGAATTTTGAATTTTGAATTTTGAATTTTGAATTTTGAATTTTGAATTTTGAATTTTGAATTTTGAATTTTGAATTTTGAATTTTGAATTTTGAATTTTGAATTTTGAATTTTGAATTTTGAATTTTGAATTTTGAATTTTGAATTTTGAATTTTGAATTTTGAATTTTGAATTTTGAATTTTGAATTTTGAATTTTGAATTTTGAATTTTGAATTTTGAATTTTGAATTTTGAATTTTGAATTTTGAATTTTGAATTTTGAATTTTGAATTTTGAATTTTGAATTTTGAATTTTGAATTTTGAATTTTGAATTTTGAATTTTGAATTTTGAATTTTGAATTTTGAATTTTGAATTTTGAATTTTGAATTTTGAATTTTGAATTTTGAATTTTGAATTTTGAATTTTGAATTTTGAATTTTGAATTTTGAATTTTGAATTTTGAATTTTGAATTTTGAATTTTGAATTTTGAATTTCATTGTAAATCAATTGCAATGCTGGAACGACTGAGGTTTTTAGGAAAATAGATGTCTTGAGAGATTTCTCAAGACTATGTAACCTTTTTGCATAAGGTATTAAAACTAGGTCTACGCATGTGTTATTTTAATCCTAAGATACTGAGTGAATTTAAATTCCTTTTTATCTGAATATACAATGGATATCTCCTACGATTTATACCAAAATTGACATTTGTTTCTATACAGATCTTACAATGCATCATAATCCTCCAACATACTTTTATTTTTAACTCCCAGGCAAGAAGCTGCCAAGCGTTTATGGCCAAGAAAAGAAAAGGTACCTACATCTCTAATTTGAAATTCAACACATTTCAATTTCAATATAAGGTTCAATACACCCACTTGCCGTCGCATTGATTTTGCCATTATTTCCTTTTTTTTTTTTTTGTTCACGCCCGACTAACTTTTAGAAAAAGGATCGATTTAGTTATGGTAATGTGCATATGGCGAAAAGAACACAGTAAAAAGTTTATTGAATTTTACACACAAAGTGTAGTAGAAATTACTACAAAAAAAAGCTAAAAAAAAATTTTAAATTTAATTTTACACATTTCTTTAGCAAAAGGCTAAAATAAATGACAACTATATAAATTTTAAGTAAAACATTGTGAAATCACATTGCTACTGTAATTTTACAACAAAAAATGTAAAATTAAATCAAGTGAATGTGATGTTTCATTATTTAATGTAAAATTATATCAAGTGAATGTAATTTTGCATCATTTCATTTTTACATTTCGTAAATCTTTTCGATAGTATTCTGCCACGCTCTGTGGCGCACTTGGTTGAGGCGCACTATATGATGCTAGTAATCTAGAGGTCCGGAGATCGAATCTCGGCGTGGTCCAAAATTTTCGTACATGTGCGCAAAGGAAATATATAATCTTTGCAACATTATATACACTCCGAAATGATATGCAATGCAACGTTGACTCGAAATTGCCTATAAACGGCTGAGTTAACGTAAGTTAATTTTAAATCAAAAATTTAATTTTACACATGGATATGGAACTTGTTTCCCTCTGAGAATTTAAAATTAAATCTTTGTTGGAAATGGGTTAAATACATTGATGTAATTTTAAATGCTTTATTAAATGTAAATTTCGTGCTGTAAATTTACAACTCTGAAAGTTGGCAACCAATTGCCTACTCTGAAAGCTGTAAAAATTTAAAACCGTGAAATATAAAACGCTCGAAAGGCTTCCTATAAAATTGTGGTCATAGGTATTCAATTTTCTTGTAATAAAAAAAAGAAGAAAAAGTAAAAAAAAGAGGGTCGATTGTGAAATATATGTAAATAGTCCTGAACTGGCCGTGGGGGTAGTTAAAAAGGCTGATAAGATAAAAGGATTTTAAGCCTATACTTTCCCATTGGTTTGCAAAAGGATATAGCAATTTCTTCCAGCCTATTTTCATATGTTGTTAATCCAATATTGAAGAAATATGTGAGACGAAGTTGTAAATAAGGGTCACCTGGCAAGTTTATGCGATTTTATTGCGGGTGATTGTTGATGTGGAGATGAGTTTTCAATATAAAATCGACGAGAATAAATAGACAGCTCAGTCAATATTGAACTTTCCAAATATACGAGTATCTGATTACGTAACGCTTTGAATAATAATAAAAAAGGAGGGACGGTAATTCATATATGAAAAATATGTGGAAACATCAATTACGGCTGCACGCCTTAAGTTATTCAATCCAGCATTAGAAATTAATTTACCGTCTACGCCGCACCCTAAAATAAGTTTTCAATTTCAAAATATCTCCTAATTGCTTTTATGTATGCAATACATACATACATACATAAGAAAGTCTATACATAAGGGCAAACTTTCCTTTCCTTAATCATACATTATTGACAACTTTCTTTTGAGTGAAAATCCTTGGAGCATCAATAATACATAGCTCCTGTTAAATCTTCAAACTTGTCATAATTACTATGTCATTCAATTTCCATTATAAGACGATGTGCTCAACTCCTCCTGTGTGTCTCAAGGGTGAATTAATTGAGAAATTTAATCGCTTTTGCATAACCGTCGAAATCATGTTAATCTTCCTTTAGAATATATACACTGGAGCGTATATAACGTACATAGATTCATGAGTGTATATAAAGTACATTCTACGGACATGGCTGACAACGACAGGTATTTGAACATGATTATGTTAAGGATAATGGTGCAATCCTCTCATTAGAGAAGCTTTAGTCGGGACTATTTAAAGATTTAGTACATTGATGAAATGTGTCGGAGCTTAATGTGGCTACGAGATTTCAAAGACGTTCAAAGGATTTTGATTTTGAGGTGTAATCAAAGGTTTGATAATATTGGAAATACGAATATGGCGGAGTTCGTTGTAAAAGCTGGCATTTAAAACCGTTGAATGTAAATAATACCAGACTGTGAAGCTAAAAAGGAGGAGCAGGAGTTAAATTTGACGATAAGTATTACCTAGATGTGAACATATCTGTTACAAGAAAAAATTGTTTGAATTCAATTCCCTAAAAACGACTAAACAAACAAACACCGTTTTCATACTACTTTGAGTTTTGTTTTGCCTTTTCAAATAGACACTAGCGTATTTCCAACGTATAAATGTTCATGTATTCAAACTGACAGAACGAGTTCATCGAAATTCATAAATCATAGGTCACAACATTATACATCAAGTCTATCAAAACACTCAAAGTGACGCTCCTACACTTTTCAAAGCCCTTTATTCATTTTGTCGGATCCCGACCTGCGGGAGTATGCATTACATGGGGCCGTTTTAGGAAACGCTGATATATGAACTATTTGATAAATTTTGATGTGTTGTATTGTGGGACATAAACATCTTTGTCATTGGATTTATGAATACTAATTTATTGCGGCCATAAATAAGAAAAGGTAGGACTTTTCTTTTCCCTTTTAACCAAAATTTAACGAAGAACCTGAAGTTTAAAGTTTACATTCCTTTCAGGCTGCTTATCTTGCCTGATCCTTAGCCAGCTTAGTTTTGGGATGAAATTTATTATATATTTCTAGTGTAATAGTCGATTCAGACTAGCAACAAACCCTGGTGTAGATTAAAATTAATCCAGCTCAAACACTGGATACTAGATCGAATCGTATGGCACTAAATTCAAAATGCACCCTAAAATGTACTTGCATTATTCAAATTGCAGTACAATATGGTACAATTGTTTATCAAATCGAGGATTTAATAAATCCTATCGGAAGTGTGAATCCCTCTTAGGAGGTTTTACTTTACTTAATCTGGCCAGATTACGTAATCTGCGGTGTGGTGAATTTAATAATACAGTGAAACCTCTCTTAACGGACACCTCTCTAGAGCGGACACCCCTCGAAACGGAAATTTTCAAAAAGTCCCGATTTTAATTTATACTACGTCAGTGCAAATGAAACCCCTATATAACGGACATCCATCTTACGGACGCGGACAACCAAATTTTAATCCCCGGAGACAATTTTACGTAGGATTTTACCTCTTTTTAACGGACACTTTTTCTTAAACAAAATGATAAAAATTACTTTACGTATTCATACTGGTAACATTCTTTGAAAATTGTCACTTATCTAATAGAAGGCTTTAATATTCGTCATAGGATTGATGAAGGGCAAGGCAAGCTCACAGAGGAAACATAAGGCCTTGTTTTTTCTTCGAATCCGTCGTAAATACTTTAAGAATAACTGCGCAAAATTGCTTTAAAGTTAATTCCTGTTACTAAATTTCTGAAAATTTTGTTAGTGAAAGTTTCTATGATTAACATGCGTCCGCTCACCAGATGCATACAATTAAATAGTTGATTATAGTGTCCATGTCCGGCTATGTGATTGGCCGGATATGGGAAAACATTTTGTTTAAAAAAATGGCTCCAAATTTGTCCGTCAAAGGAAGGATTACTTTTTTATCTGGTTAGAAAAACCTAAATGTTCGCCATACAATAAGGTGACCAGACTTCCGAAGGCCCAATGCTGTACACCTTGCGGAATTCGGTTTTCAGACAAACCCTCAATGATACTATTTCAGACGGTGAAACTTTCGAAAGCAGGGTTCTGTTGATACTAAGCGCTGAAGTTATCAATGTTCTCATTTACAAAACATCAGCGTAAAGCTGTAACAAGTAAGCGCGGTAACCAGGATGTCGCTCAGAAGTGCCAAAATTTTTGTATTTTTAAGATCATGGGCCCGAAATTTTGTTGGGGAGTTTGGGTAGGTATGTAAGTCAAATCTACGAAAAAATTGGCGGTCCCATTTGGTTAGAAAGGATGTTACACATTTTAAAACAATATTTCAAGAAAGGACAATTTAAAATGACATTTGTTACTTTTTAACGATAAATTACATCTTGGACGTGGTTAGCCTTTACCTCTTGATTATATGCAATTCACTTACGATTTTTAGACAGTCGATACTCAGTCCTTTTTCAAGTTTTGAATTTCAGTGTTCGAGACTGCAGTCTCAGCAGCCTTGAGCGGATGATGCTAATTCTTTCCCAGTCTCTGACTATCCGAGACACCGAGACAGAAATCATGTAGTTGTTTATTTGAAGTACGGAAATTCTTTTGCCATGATAGAAGTCGAACCGGCATTATCACACTCTCTAATATCGTAGTGCAGGGATTTTTTTTTTATAGATGATACAGAAGTAAAAAAATCCCGTGATAAACGGCCAGGGGAGGGGGCGTGTAGGTGTTCAAGCACCCCTTCCTTTGTACCTGCTTATTTAAAAACTTCGTTTCGTCTATTGCAGTATAGATAAACTGATACCTTATTGGGCAGAGAATCCTTAAGCGGTTGGTGGCTTTCCTGGCACAATTACGGAGTAGAGTTTGTGGAAAACCTCCAGAGCGGTGGAAGGATGACTTAGCCCGGTTCGGATGTTTCAACGGGAGAGTATGCATTCCCCCATGGATACATTAGCGATGCCATGCCGGTTGTAGAAAAAAACGTTATCTGGAAGCCTTGACAGAGTCTTGTAGTATGCATTTTTCTATAATGGTTGATATGGTAATCGGATGGAGTACAGTGATTTCTACATTGTTTTGTGAAAAATTAAAATCGCATCTTTCCATCGCTGTAACTTCTGGATCTTAGCAGCTCTACATGCTTGAACTTTCTACCTTAGTCTTCTTCTTCTTCTTCTTCTTTCTCCTGTGATTCAAGGGGGCTTTGTGCCTGATGTCACCGTAAACAGTCCACAGGTGGGGCTCCTTACTTGAATCGGTTGGCTAATCTTTACAGATTGTATTGCCAGGTAAATGTTATTTAGTTGTTAATTAGATGGCAAATCCTCCTTGATGAGGATTGTAATGCCAGTGTATTCAGATTTTTTAATTATCAAATTTTTAATTTTTCACTTGTTTTATTTTTTTTACGATTGTCTTCTTTTTTTTTAATGTGCCCAGCCATGAGGCTTGGGACTTTTAGATATTTTGAGTCTTCCGTTACGATCGCCCTGAACGAGGGCCACTGCACGTGAAACCACACCACAATCACTCCACTGTGTTGCCACTTTGGCCACAAATCCTCAGCACGGCATTTGCGCTTAATGTGCACGAAACAATTGAAGGTTATTGCGCAGCAATTTCAGAACACGGACTCAACACGTCCATTCTGGACGAAAGCTAACGGAAGACTCTTCTACCTTAGTCACCTACCCTGTCAGACTTGTATAGAGCACCATAAAAGTCTGGCAAATTTCAAAATTTTCCACTTAAAAATTGGCGGATAGAAAATGTCAGGGCCAAGTAGCTCTAAAACTATAAGTGTTCCAATTCAGAAAGGTCGGTCAAAGTGTTCCCGAATTATCGAAAATAAACGATTGCCAAATATAAAAGTACGATTATCTCACCAAATATCGATCGTACAGGAGTCAAATTTTACATACACCTTAAATCGCATCTTTTGACGGTTATAACTTCAAAACCTTGACAGTTTACTGTGTACAGCTGTACGTCTGGTCAGCTTACCATACAATAACACCAGAGACACAAAACATGCAGCCCTAATAATGTGTCTTGTCTGAATATGTATTTTACTTTTCACTGGGTTTTTTTTCGGACACTCCTCCATCGCGGACACCCCTCTAAAACGGACAACTGTGGTAGTCCCGTGGTTGTCCGTTGTAGAGAGGTTTTCCTGATGGAATTTGACGGCTTAAATTATGTTATTTGCACAGATTACGTAATCTGGCCGTATGTGTGAAAACCTCCTAACAACAGTTTAGTCCAAATATAGTGTGTAAAGGTTAGTACTATGTTCACCGAGCGAACAACTTGTATTTATGTCTCCCATGAAAAATTTGCCGTGGAAACTTGCCTAATATGCACTCAATGTAACTTGCAATTTGATCGATTGTTGACGACATCTCTTTTCACGGTGAAATAAAGTGCAAATGCATTGTTTTCGCTGGCGAAATATCAAAAACCGTTCATGTGAAGTGAGTACAACCAAGGGAATTCGATTTCACGAACATCTAAATTTTGACAGTATTTATTTATGGATTTCACGTAAACTGACGATGTTAGTACCTACTATAAAATCTAAAACAGTATGTCACTTGCTTCTTAGGAAGTAACTGCTCTCCAAGTATAGATATCCCTAAATAAATGCATAACGACAATACACTAAGCTTAGAATTTGGCCAACTGATCGTTTTTTTATGGTTTAAACAAATTTTTATTTTTAATCAAATAAAATTTTACGAGGAGCCCTGACTGATCGGGAAATTCGTCACTTCGTTTCATACAACGGTATTTAAGGAAGAAAAAAAAGCACCTAAATGCGCACTTCTGACTGCCGGGCGAAGTTCCACCAGGGTACCAACGCCCGGGCCGAAGTGGCATAGTGGCTTCACACAGCCCTGTGTTAGGCTACTACCAAGAAACTATAAATCGAGGACTGAACACAAGTCATAGGTACGCCCGAAAAAACTTTTAGCCCGAGGGGAGCGAAGGGTATCCAAATTTCGGCCGCGCCCGAAATTAGCCTCGGTCTCGTTTTTTTTCCTGTGCGTAGAAAAATAAGTCTTGACCATACACCACCTCCTCCAAAAAGCTATCTACGCCACTGGCTAGATGGCAATGCCTATGGGTGAATTCACATTGTAAGTCGAAACCGGACGGGTAAACTTGCAAGCAAGAACCATTGTCCTTACAATCTGAAATGCACAATGCTTGTCGGCTGGCCACTACAAAAGTTCTCGCCGTCCGTTTGTTTGTGCTAATAAACGGACGGCGAGAGCTTTTGTAGTGGCCAGCAGACAAGCATTAACAAATACAAAATCGGCTCACGTACCCAATGAGAAATACTTCCTACGCAGTTTACTATTGCAGAAATGCTGGAACACATTATCGAAAATGACTCAGGTCAAACACAAACCGTGAATGGTGTTCGTTATCGTGAAATGTTTACTAGCTTTTTTTTTGCCGAAACGTGAAGATATTGAAGATATGTGGTTTCAACACCAGACCGTGCCACATTCCATACAGCACGAGACAGCAGTGGATGTGTTCACTACGGCTCTCCTGGACCGTGAACTACAACAGGCGTTACGACTAGCTGACAAGCGAACGATCAAAGACGCCCTTGCATACAGCCTGACATTTGAAGCTGCGAAGCAAGCCGCCTGTAACGGTGTGCGAGTTCGAGAAGTAGTGGAGGATTGTGTCTGCCAGCGTATGGATGCATCAAGACAAGATATCAACAGTTCAATTCAATGCTGGAACTGCGGCGAGCAGCCTCATGTGCGAAGGAATTGTCAACAGCCGAGGAAGACGAGAACATTCTGCATGAAGTGTGCTCAGCAGGCGAGAAAAACGAGTTGGCAAAGAGCGAACAAAGTTCGAGAAGTAACGGATAAGGTAACGTTTGTCGAATCGAATCGATGTATCGAGACGAGTTGTTAGCAGAGTTTCGATTCGATGCTGGAAATGCGGTGAACAGGGGCACGTGTGAAGCGACGGTGAACAGCTGAGGAAGGCAGGCACATTCGGCGAAAATGTTACAGACGGTGATTCGAGTCGATACTGGAAATGGGCACGTGCGAAGTAACTGTGCACAGCTGAGGAGGGCAGGCCCACTCTGCAAGAAGGTTGTCAACGGCGATTAAATTCGATGCTGGAATTGCGGTGAAAATGGTCATCTGCGACGGAATTGTCGTCTGCCGAGAAAGACTAGAGCACCCCCAAAATCGCCATCAACGTTTCACGGGCTCATCGTGAAAATCGCGGTCCATGTTACTTTGGACGAGACATATTAGGAAACGGCATGAAGACTTTCTGGCCGTTGCTGGAAAGTGCATCACCGAAGTTTCCGGAATAGTGGAAATGGATATATAAGGGCGTCGACTAGAATCAGTAAGTCAGTATAGTTTTACCCGTGGATTATGTCGTATTAGTGACTAGTTAAGTAATTAGTGAAATTGTTAACCGTGTGTGTTGTAATAAATAGTGTTACAGTAAAGCGAGTGTTATTTATTATTGTGTACGCGAAAATCTATCGAACCCACTGGAACGTCTAGAAAAGACGAGAAATATATAACAGTATGACTCAATAATGTATCGAATGTATAACAGCATTATTAATACATAATCCCACCTCGATCCGGCCAACGGGAGGAAAGCTGTGCGTGTTTATATGATCAGGGCGGTAAATTACCGCCTGCGCGCCCGCTTGAAGGTTAAATGAGTGTATTAGTTTTCACATTGACATATCGGAATTTTAATTTTTAAGCCCATTGAGTGAAACTATACGGGGAACAAAATCGCGAGAACAAAACCGGTTTTTATATATGAAATTGAATTTTTCCTTGCCTTGCTCCTCGCGAATCTCTTCTAATGAAAACCAGTTTCCATCTTGTTCTTGTTTCGCGTGTAGACAGGCCCATTGAAAACATTTAGGGAGGGTTCTGCACCTGAAGGACTCCTTCACTGGCTACTTTCCTGTAGCGCATGCAAAATACCAACCTAAATTTTTGTATTTTTTTTTTAATAAAATGTCTCAAATTTTACAACTAGGAATTAATCCAAATATTTCTCGATAATGCTATAAACTTATTGTCCTATTAGCTCGAATTATTTGATATCGCAAATGTACACTAGAACAACTAACTCCTTTGCAAACATTCATACTCTATCGGTGTTTGCTATTGATTTTATCTCTACTAAAATATCCATAGTCTGGCCAAAGACCAAACAGACAAAGTCTCAAAAAGCAAAATAAAAAAGATCCTTGTAAAAAGGACGGCACAACGATACGAAAATCTGGTTTTATATTTGTGTGTCGTTTAGACATTTTCTGCCATGGAAATTAAGATCTACGTACATAAGAGTACGTTTACGAACATTTATAGACTCACTATACCTATATGCATGTTTGTCTCACTATGTTTACTCAAAGATATCCATCGTCCTTAAACAGTCTACTTCGACCAAAGTCTAGCAGTCGAGCAGTCTCTGGACCAACAGAGAATGTTGAGAAAATCCTCTTCAGGCTCGATGCCTAATGCCGAGGTCCTTTTGTATGGATTTCTTGTTTATTCACTCTATAGCTGTATTCTTTGATCTTATCGAATTGTGTATGTCTTTTGGGGATATGTCGAATTATTTCCAAGAAAATCACTATGTTTTCTATGGAAAATCCCGGTGGATGAGAGGAAATGGACGAATATCACATGAATGCATATACATACATACATGTATTAGAAGACACATATACAAGTAGTTGCTATTTTTAGACATTAGATTGGCATTGATGGAATTTTTTCCATAGTCCCTGTAGACAGGGATTCTTTTTGAAGAACTGTAATGGATATCGAAATTCAAACTACGGAAACCCGATGTAGACGAATGGGACAAAAAAGGAAATAAGAACAAAAATACAAGAATTTAAATGAAGTTATGGTTATAACTTATAGCTGGATTATGTAGGCGCGAATACAGGACACGACAGCACAACGTCAAAGTTAAAATTATCCTCTTATTAACTTGAGCCAAACAAGGATAATATCTCAGTGGCATTAAATTTCGGCCATAGTGTTTCGGTTTGCATTCACACAGACCAGACGAGCGTTTTGGAAGAAAACGATCTGTTAGAGTTACCTCGTTCCCTTCCGCAGTGTCATGCAAGCAATACACTTAGTTTCGTTAATAATCATAAAATCTAACATCCTACGCGAAAATCATACCAATCGCCAAAAAAATCCTCAATTAGCAATTAAATCTCCCTTAGCTGACTGTATATGGCCTGCTGAAATTACGCCGACGACTTAAGTGCGTCATTAAACCAATCCATTTTAGCGCTATACGCGAATATATTAGACATTTACACCAGTTTTAGCATGAATAAAGCACAACAGTTCATCGTATGACTAACTTCGGCTCCCTGCTTTCTTCCAACTCATAAAAATTACACAACACATTAAACTTTCAAATATTCGATTACTTGTTGGTCGTAATATGCACCCTTGGTTATATTACTGCCGAAATCCGCGTAGTAAAACCCTGTGAAACGACCATTTCAATTTAGGGCCTCCCGCGGACCCAGTCCCTGTCGTCATTGCCGCCGTGCCATCGGACTACGTCAAGTAGTTTATTTTACTTGATCCGCGTGCAACCATTCATTTTGTTTTAAAAATTATGTTAAATGCATGGTCAGTCGTTTTTTCCCATTTATAATGATTCACCAACATGCGATTAAATTCAATCAACGCTGCCTGACGACATGACACTTTACAAGGCAAAAAAATCCTCAGGACATGAATGTAAGCTCGACAGCGTCAACTGTTTTCAATTATATCCGCCGTCCTTTTATGCCAGGCTGATTCAAAATATGTCCTCTCTCTCTCTCTCTTTGTTCTGTTTCACTCGAGTTTACTCTCTTCAAGCTGCTTGGTTCGCTTCAATGTTCCGATGGCATGCGAAAAGTGCCACAATAGGAAGCAGAAAAAGGATTATCGTTACCTCGTTAACATCGATAATTTGTTCCGTATATAGTCCCCGGCACAGAAGGGGGTCCAGTCAAAGCGCAGCGCGGAAATAACGAGGATTTTTGTCATGCAGGCAGCGAAAGCTCATTATCCCATTACTAGCCTGAATGTTGTGCTTACAGACTGAATTGATTTTAATATCCATTCCATGCCAATAATGAGGTCGATGGCTATTGGAAGATGAAAAAAAAAAAGAAAATATGGAGATGAACGTGTTTTTCGTTTTTTTTTTTATTAATTTAGCATGTCTTTAATGACATTTGTATTGTTCGAAAATTTTAATTAATTTACACGTGTAAAGTAAATGTTTTTTTTTTTTCATAAATTGAAATTTTAAATTATAATTGACTTTCATCAATGTATTATTTGCTCATATGACCGACAGCATTTTGTATTTCAGTATTTTAATTATGAAATATGTTTGAATCAAGCCTTTATCAATGAGCGACGAATAGTTGGGCCGAAGTCACTTAATATGAAACTCTTGCCTGGTTTTTAACCAGTTCGTCGTTTTTCTAAAAATATAAAAATTGGACGGAGCCTTTTAACAAGTTTCTCTTCCAATACGATCAATTAGATTGATATTTCAAGTATGAGTTACTTGGAGAATTTTCGCCACCCGCATGCCGGCTACGGTGGGAAGGAACGGTCCTGAAAATAGCAACAAATAGCTTTGGAAACGACAATCAGTGCTCCTCCATGCATTAGTATGGAATTAGCAGTATCCCTGTTCGGTACTCAGATTTCAGGACCGGATACCGGTTTTCTTCAACACCCAATACTACACCCGGTTCACCAGCGCCTGCAGTTTTTTTTCCAACACCCCGGTTTCGTTCAGTACGGGTTTTTTTCAAACATGAGCCGGTTTCTTCCAGGGTTTTTCAGCACAGCACCTGTTCGGTACCGGTCTTTTTCAGGTTTTTAAGCACCTGTTCAGTACCGGTCCTTTTCAGATTTTTTTAGCACCTGTTCAGTACCCGTCTCTTTGCGGTTTTCTTAGCAATTTGAAATCAGCGACCCAAAATTATTTTAGTATTTCTTGCCACGCCTATTGGACAAGTATTTCCCGAGAAAACAGGGATACCATTCTGGGCGGACAACCAAAAAATTTTTTTTTTGTTTTTTTACCTCAAATTTGCAATCAGCGACCTAAAATTAACTTAGTGTTTCTTCCACGTCGATTGGACGAGTGTTTCCTCGAGAAAACAGGGGAACCATTCTGGGGCGGGCGATTCCAACATTTTTTCTTGTTTTTGACCACAAATTTGAAATCAGCAACCAAAAATTATTTTAGTGTTTCTTGTCACGCCGATTGGACGAATGTTTCCCTAAGAAAATCGAGGTACCTTTCTGAATGAATGAAGTTATCGAGATGAAAACGGATCGTGGTTTAAACCAAAAAAAAAAAACTTAAAAGAAAACGTGCTAAAATGCGGTAAAAAAGAACCTCAAACTCTGCCTATTCGGTGTTGAATAGATGTAAAGAAACCCTGAAAAGTCCAGTACTAGTATAGTGATTTTAGCTGAAAAAATTATGAAACCCAAACATCCAAAAAAATAGCTGACTTTTGATGCCAAATTGATCTATGGCCTGACCGCATTACGCCAATATCTTGTTAATTATAATATTTACAGCAAAATGTTATGTAGATAACAAGATATTGGCGAAAAATCATAATTTCACCCCTTTGCCACCCCCTCCCCGCCAAATGTGACGCGCAAAAAAGTCTAACTTCTACTGCGCAATGCGGTCAGGCCACAGAACAATTTGGCATTAAAATTCAGCTCTTTTTTGGATGTTTGGGTCTAGAACTAAAGTCACTATATACGGAACAGGTGCTTAAAATACCTTATAGAGAACGGTACTTAACAGCTGCTAAAAGAACCTGACAAAACCGTACTGAACAGGTGCTAAAAAACCTGAAACCTGAAAAAACGGCGCTCAACAGATGCTCAAAAGCCTAAAAAAAACCGTTGCTCCGGTGTTAGGAAAAAACGGAGACGGACCCATCATTGAAAAAACCGGGAGAAAACCGGTGCAGCATATTTCGGGGAAAAAAACGGGAACGACCAATGGCTGAAAAAAATACCGGCGAAAACCGGTGCACCGATGTTGGGGAAGGCCCACGGTTGAGAAAAACGGGCAAAAACCGGGGTATCGGTGCTTTAAAATATTGGTACCGGTGCTGATGAAACAGGCCTAATTAGCAATGCCTACACTATGCTGTTGTATATGGTTTTAAGGAATGAAACGGTAAAAAGTCCCGTTCAAAGTGATACACCTCGTTTCGAGCACCATTGTTTATTGCGCGCTTAACTATCGTAATGAAGAAGTCGTCTGTACCTAAATACCGGCGGACATCGGTATTTGAAACCCCAGAGAAAATTCCCGGGTCTCACTAACCCGACTCCGGTGCAACTTGAAAATATCATCGCCTGTAGCCGACCTCCGAAATCGACTCAAACCGGAAAAACTTCAAATTGGAAAACACTGAAATTCATTTTTTTATGGACTCCCAATATGGCTGCTCGGTCGGATGAGTATACCCTATGCGCCACATTCTCGGCATTTTTACAAGCCTTACAAAAATACCTTTTTTACTATTGTCTACGCTCTAAGGGCCTTCCATCATTTCAGTGTCGGAAAAGGATACACCCAAGTTAGCCGTCACAACGTCGTTTGTGTTATTCGCTTTAATTTTTTCTCTTATTTTGCACTTCCTACCTCGACGATATTCTGATTGTCTCATACTCACAGGCCCGACACTTCGACATTTCCGTGAAGTTCTTTAAAGACTCAGCAGATACTGCGTATCTTCAGAAGCAGCTTTGCGCAGGGCTACATCCCGCGCTCATGGAGACTTGTGGGAGTAGCCGCTACCCTTCTCCAGAAATTGAAATCGGGCTTATCACAGCCGCCCGATAATGTACAACACCCCTCTACCAATTGGAAATCAAGTCAAAGGCCTCGAGGTAATCCTCGATAGTAAATTTTACTGGCAAAAGCATGTCGAAGCGGCAACTGAAAAATCCACCAGAGACCATTGGATACGCAAGAAATTCGTAGGGAAAACCAGGGGTATGAAACCCTCCAATATGCTCCGGATTTACAGGGCAATAGTTAGGCCAACACTTGACTACGGTGCTGTGGTCTGGTAAAAGAGTGCCCTGACTGCGGAGGGTAATTCCGTGTTAGGCAAGGTACAGGTACTAGCATGTCTCATTACCACCGGTGCACTCCGATCCTGCCCTAGCAGCGCTCTAGAGATGTTACTTCACCTACAACCAGTTGACATACGCCTCGAAACGGAGGCAAAACTAGCACTATGGCACGACTCATTGCGGGCGATGGGAATCTGGGGCTTACTAAGGGGAAGCTTACATGCCTCAACAGCATCACTATCGCGAACATGCTATCGACCACCTTGCGAAGGAGATCTCATGCGGCCGCCGTTTTCAGGCTGAAACATGGAACAGAGAGGAATGGCACTCTAATTTCGCTAGGCTGCATCCACAGACCATAAAATGGTTTAGGTACTGACGGTTCTAAAACAACCGAAGGTTCAGGAGCGGGTGTGGTTGGCCCAGCACATAGGCTATCTATACGTATGGGGCATCACACCACTATATTTTAGGCAGAAATGCACGCAATAGCAACTTGTGCGGATCCCTGTTTACGTGCTAAAGGCCTGAATAGACCTCGGGCGGAATGAAAATGAAATTTTTGTCCGCTGCGATTTTCTCAATGAAAATGCATGCTTGCTGTCGTGGAACATGTCGGTAATGCTGGGGAATTCCATAAGCTACAATCCGAATATGTTTCCAAAATTTTTCACGGACATTTTATGGATTATTTTTCGATTCCCCCGTCATTAGATATTTTCCACGATGAAATGACCGGGGAATCGAAAAATAATACATAAAATGGCCGAGAAATATTTTGGAACCATATTCGGATTGTAGCTTATGGAATTCCCCATCATTTCCGACATGTTCCACGACAGTTAGCATGCATTTTCATTGAAAAAATCGCAGCGGACAAAAATTTCATTTTCATTCCGCCCGAGGTCTATACTGCGCTTAACTACATAAAGAAACGAATAGCGATCTTCTCAGACAACCAAGCGGCTATTTAGTCACTCACTAACTACATCGTCACATCAAGACTTGGTCAATGTTGCCTGCATGCGCTGAACAAACTATGTATAGGCGTAATACATTAGCACTCTTCTGGGTTCCAGGTCATATGAGGATCACCGGGAACGAACAGGCCGATGAGTTGGCACAGACAGTCGCTGCCTCCCACTTATGCGGACCAGAACCCGTAGCAACTCTTCCTATATAGTAAAGAGGCTAATTAAAGACCAGGAACGACTTAAGGCATCTGAGCACTGTGACAAACTACTTGGGCTCAGGATATTCCAATAAAACACCGGCTGGGCTGGTTCAGTTAAGCAAAAATAAAGTGCGTACCATCTGTGGGATTCTTACAGGTCACTCTTGCCTGAGACCACATCTACGCACAAAGGCTCTTACAAGAGGCGAGCTGTCGATTTAGTGAAGAGGATGACGAGACCTCAATCCACATCCTGTACGAGTGTGATGCTCTGGCCTAACGCCGCTGGGCATAATTTAGAGTGGCCTATCCAGACACGGACGACATAGCTTCGATTTCAATTAGCAACCTTAGCTCCTTTCTGAGCACGATCAACCTTGATCGTCAGGCATAGTCCAGCCCACCTGCGACTAGGGTGATAGCACGCACGGTTCACGCCGATGCTCTGTCCAGAGTCGAAGCCATCGAACTTCCGACCGAAATCCAGTTAAGGTTTGTGTTCGTAGAGACGACTCATGTGATGATCGCTCAGCGATCGAAGTTAAACCACCGGTTTGGAGCACTATATGCATATATTTTCTATACACACATGTTCCTTTAGTCCATAGTAGATACTAGGAAAGTAGAACCATTCAAAAAATATTTAAATACGGCTGGAAATTGGATGTAAAATTACCATCGCTGAGCGATCATCACATGAATCGTCTCTACGAACACGTACCTTTAGGCCATACACATCCGGCTTCAAATCCCGAATTGCGAAGAATTGTGAAGAACAGAACAACTTCCCTGGAATTTAGGGCAATAAGGGTAGCATCGCAAGACTCTTCTGTTATGTATCACTTTCCAACAATCTTCGCCTTTTATCCAAAACCACCAAACCATACTAAAAAAACCGTCTTCAACACCGGAAAGCCGAAAGTTCGTACGGACGCGCATGCGCAAAAATGCTCACAGGGGGCACGTTCCTGGATTTCGTGTCAATTGTGTCTCACATTAAGTGTGTTTTTTTGGTTATCCCGTGTAGGTTTGGGTAACGAAACTTCATATAAAAAAAATGACAGGTGGATCAGCTGGCATTTTTTTTTATATGGAGTTTCGTTACCCAAACCTGCACGGGATAACCAAAAAAACACACCTATTATGATGCAACAGCATTGGTGACAACAGGGCACGGAACGTAGCTAGAATTTTCGTTGGCTCGCGCGCTGTTGAAGCTGTTAGGATGCCAACGAAACTGAACATCTTTTTACCATCTGGCATCAAGCAGAGCTCTGAAACAGTTGCTACCGTGCCACGTTTAAGGCTGCAATCATGTAACACTAAGGCGACAGCAATTGGGTAGATGCGCCACCCACAATCTTGCCCGGAAATAGGTCCCTCACCAGCGAGAGTGGTAGTTGGCATGAGAAGTTCCACGACAACATATCGAATTCCTTAACCAACTATGTTAACGAACCTACTACTCACGGCCGGACTTTCCATATGGACAACTGCTCAGGGCGGGGCAGATTTTGAGGTGCTTATTTTAGAATCTTACCGTTGGCTTAAATTCGGTGAATGATTATTTGGTAAATTCAAGGAGCAGTCAAAATTAAACCAAAATTGGACTTCCTCTTTCTATTTTTTTTTTCTAGTTTCCTAGGCGTATTCCAGGGCGCCTAATGGCACACTCACCTCATTGTAATGTATAATACTCATCCATAAAAATTGAACTTACTACTATACAATCTATACTATCCTTCACGCAGAATTCTATTTTCACCCCGAATATCCTACTGGTGGTGGGTAGATCCGTTAGGCTAGAACTAGAAACTTGTCTGCAACGCATTGGCTTTAATTCAACAAGAGCAGGAATCTGACATTATGTAAAGATGTTTTGGGTGATAAATAGGGGTGGATCAGAGTGCCGATGTGGAGCATATTGTGGTGCACATTTTGCTGGAAATTTCAGAGTCGTAAGTATCTGTTTTTAAAAGTTACAGTCACGTTACAGATGCAACCTTTTGATAACAAAATTCCAAGCGCAAACGGGGTCAATTTTTCATGCATCCCAAGGACAAAAAAATCTCTAAGGGGGAGTAAAACGTTACAGCCATTCAATGGCGCAAACGAGATCAATTTTCCGAAAATCATTTAAATCGGCTGGGAAGCAACTGGGATGTAACCACGAGTAGGTTTCGGAAGGAGTCTTCTCAATATTTTATACTACATTGACTA
This sequence comes from Microchrysa polita, assembly GCA_949715475.1. Classification (NCBI taxonomy): domain Eukaryota; kingdom Metazoa; phylum Arthropoda; class Insecta; order Diptera; family Stratiomyidae; genus Microchrysa; species Microchrysa polita. The sequence continues at coordinate 136,748,020 of OX454416.1, read as the reverse complement.
TCAAATTTTTAAGTAACATGTATCCACCGTTTGAAAAGGTTTAAATAAATTTGTACCTTTAAATTATCAAATTTGACATTTTTTCTGCAGAGAAAAATATGAAAACAAAAAACCATTTAAAATTTAATATTATCAGCTGAATATCAACAAGTCCTTGCATTTCGACAAGTTGTCACTTAGAATTACAATTCTTTTTGAAACAATAAAGCAATTATGAAATTTTCATACCACATACGCCTGCTTACCTTTTGCCTATCACGTGTATGGGACTATAACTGCTTCCAAGCTTAAACAGTGGCAGAGGGCCGTGATTCGACTACTTCCCAGAGGCCCCATAAAGGGTAAATCCGGCCCTGCCTACACCCATCGTCCACACAAAAACTCCAGATATATATTCGTTTCTTCAGGATCAACTCAGCTAAGAGGTCAGTATGCCTTATACCGCCACCACCACAACCTTTCGAAACCACGACGCCCTTACCGCAACCGCAAGCTTCAGGAAAAGATGATTTAGCCCAGTTCTGGCACCATATTGGTAGTTGCTGCCTTGCTTCTCCATCTCATTGGCAACGGCTTCAATACCACTTGAGGGTTGAAGCGCAGTGGCTCTATTATATTCAACGGCTCAGAGTTTTGGAGCAACAATTATGTAAAGATCCCACCATCGTCAGTAGATCATCCATTATCTGGCACACTCATGTATCCCATGAACAGGAGGGACACTTCTGCCAAATAACTCTTCCAGAGGACAGTTCCTGGACAGCCAAATGCTTTGAGCTTATCCACGATTGTCAGAGCATTCGCTCTGAAGACAGCTGATATAATCTGAGACGGCCTGCCATTTGCGCTTGCACTTCTGGTCCGCCATTTCATACAATCCCGATACCCAAGTTCATAACTTTAATAAATTAGTTTTGTGTTTCAAAATGTCGTAACCTTTAATTGATATTCTTCATTTAACTTACCCCGATCCCAACCCCACCATAAAAACAAATATCCAAATCGAGTACCTAACTATACCTTTCCACTTTCTTCGCTATTTAGATAGCACTTTACTTCATCCACTTTAAAAAATCAGGATTTCATTACATCGTCTCGTTTGAAGTGTTTCAATAAAAGTTACGGCAAAAGGATAAAACTGATGGTCAATTTTCCCATAATATTCGTCAGTCTATGTATAGAAAGTGATTCCACGCCATTCGATGGGCATTTGGCCAATGGTCTTTTTTCTACTTTGTACTTTTCTTGCGATTGGGATCGAATCCATTTACGGAGATTAAAAGTGACGAGACCGTCTAAAAACAGTTTTTCTAAGGGCAATGAAATACGGATTTTCATTGGAGATTTTTTTTAGGATTATCGTCGGCTTTTGTATGAAAGTGAAGAAGACAAAGAATTAAATATCTTAAGTAAAAATAAACTTTTTCCTTTTTTCAATTGAATAGTTTGTATCTACAAAACAACTTTTGCCCCTTACGTTAGCCTCTACTCCCTGTTTGAAATTATCCTGAAACCTTTGACTTAAGATTTCGTAATTAGAACTCGCCTACATTGCATCCGACAATTCTGTAAATTTTTCAGTTGTATTTTGGTTCTCTTTCACCTGTCCGATCGACATGGCTTCTTATCTTTAACTCTTCAACAACATTTAGTGACCCGAAAGACGCGCGACACGAAAAAGACTGGTGAAATAAAAACAAAACAACTAAAAGTCGGAACTGATTTAAAAAAAAAGAGACGAAGAAAACAGAAAATTCCTTGTTGAATTATTTATGACCGACCGAGTACTACTACGTATATTTGAAATCCGAAAAGGACGTTTTTCGTATATACGAAGTCGGGTGTAAGCGGACATGTCCTCGAAATTGAATAATTCATGAAGGTACTATAGAGTACTACTTTCCATCCAATTCACTGATTTTCTGTGTTTTTCTCCGAAATACAGCTGGAAGAGACACATACAAACAAACATAAAGACTAGACGTTGAGTATATATACGGAAAGGATTTCCATCTGGTTTTGCAGCAGAAACTGTTAACTGATAGGTTTAAATAGGACATAAATCAGTGACTGTTGTATGGCGTAGTGTTTCCTTTTTTTGTCTTCTCATTTAAATGAAGTCATGCATTTTGGGTCTGTGTACGCGGTGAATTGAGCCAAATAGGATAATGAAAAAATATCGAGAGATTTTCACTTTATTCGAAATGAGGAAGTGATAAATTTGGCAACGGGGTTTCGTCGGATAAATAAAAGAAAATTAAATGCCGGTCTATTTTTAAATGCTATTCACGAGACAAGTCTGCATTGCATTTATATTATATTCCAAAAACGTGTGCCCTTTTCGAAATATTCTGTCTGTCTCACCAAAAGGTTATCGCCTGAAATTGTATTTGACAAAAAGAAACTTGAAAGATTAAACAAATTTCAGTGAACCAAAGAAGAGAGAAGAAAAAATCCGGTTAAGTAAAATGCATAACCCCATCTTTCACGGCATACTTAAGAGCAAAGGAAAAAATTTGCGTCCATTAAGGATTGAAATTTTTCATCCTTAGTACAGGAGAATGGCAGGGAACAATGTGCTGTCCGTTCGTTTGTACGAAAGTATGTAGTATACGTTCAAAAGAAGATGAAGATACGATTGTCACGTTCAGATGTTGGATAACATTAGAATTTATTACAACTACTAAATCGTTCAAGTAAGATTTTCTTAAAAGGTATGTATTTTTGTGTGTTTTTCTTGGCGACAGAAATGATCACAAGCAGGCGCGCACAGAGGATTTACGGGGCCCGGGGCATATAAATAAAAGTGGCCCCTTTGAGAAAAAGAACATTTGTCCTTGGAAACTCTATAAATGTTGTTCCTACTACAGGATGCCAGGATGCTGGTACCTGAGAGAGTGGCATTAGGGTAGATAGATAGGGCGCTCGTCTTCGAATCATAGGTTCGCGGGATCAAATCTCATTGTAGGCACAGGTAATTTTCTATGCTTAAACATCACTAACACATATAGAGGTCAATGCTGCGCTGCGTGAGCATTTTTATCAAAAAAAAAAAAACAATTTATGAAATCATTAAATTAAAAAAAATTAATAAACGTTACAACAAGAACGCTATTTTCAATGTAAGAATGCAAAGAGTCAAAGCAAAGCAAAGTTATTTTAAGTACGATGTTCCTAATTTTAGTAGAAAAACTGTAAGGTCAAAATCATGTTTCAAAATACTTGGTTTAAGATCGATCCACACTTTTTAGTCATCAGTCGCAGTCACAGTAATTTCTCATACAAATTGACAGATTGTCAGTCAATCAATTAACTTGTATGGAAAGTGATTGTGACTGATGACTGAAAAGTGTGGATCGACCTTCAAGAGTGTTTTCGATTGTTTTCACTCTAATTTTTTTTCTCAATGTAGGGGGGCCACTCAAGAAGTTGGCGGGAGGGCCCAGAGATATGAGTAGTAGGTATGGAGAGGTGGTAGCCCTATACGTACACGAAGAAAAGTGACCCCGAAATTCGCTCTTCTTCTTGACGACTACCGTTCGATTGTTCCTAAAGTTGTCAAAAACTTTGTTTACATACAATCGGACGTGCCAGTAATTCGAAGACGGTCTCGCGAATTTTAATCGATTGAAGTGTTTAACTATTGTTTTGCGCCGTATACAGTTTTGTGGAAGTGGTGTAATAGTTGTAGAACTTAACAACAAGTGACAAGTGACTTAATAATACGCGGAAACATTACAAACTCGCGATGAAGTGCATTGTTCAGTGTTGTGCGAACTCCAAACGCCTGCATCCGACAGGAGTATCTTTTTTCGGGTAAATGATTAGTTTATATGCATTGTTGAAGTGTTTAATAACAATTTTGTTCGGTTTTTATAAAAAAGAACATTGAAATTATAACTAACTAACCAACCAACTCCGTGTAATAGCAATTGCGTGAAGGAAATTTGACAACTTTAGGAACAATTAGAAGTGACAGCTGAGAAAGCGTCAGTGGCATTGCTAGTATAGTTTTTTTGGGGGGCGAGTTTTATATTTTACATCGTCGCTCAAATCCAAAAAGAACGAATGTGAAGGCGAAGTCGGATGCTATTACGCATATTGAAAATCTAATTCAATTGCAGATTCATGAATTTGTCATGAGAGTCCGAGTGCACCGTTTTTGGTTTGGAATTGAAGCGACGATATATTTTAATATATTCTTGACGAGAAAAAATTAAATCCCATGCCTTTATGCTTGAAATAGAATAACCGCGTTAGCATCGGTATCAGTAGAAAAATTTCAATTTAGAACATACGCATTTGCCTTTGATGACCCACAATGAAAGCAGCGGCAGAAGCATCAGCAGAAGCATTTTTCTGCTTCTGCCGCTGCTGTCATTGTGGGTCATCAAAGGCAAATGCGTGTGTTCTAAATTGAAATTTTTCTGCTGATGCCGATGCCTCTGCCGATGCTGATGCTGACGCGGTTATTTTATTTCAAGCATTAGATTGAATTGCAAACATGTTCTGTGACCGAATCCACCCAATGCTATATTCTAATAAAGTAATGCTGTTGGATTAAGTAATTTGGCGCGTATTGTAAGAGAAGAGGGAGGTGTAATGTGACATCCGCCTTTTTTAAGAAAAGGATATACATTTTTTTGCTTTGGAAACCGTGATATTTGTTAATTTCGAATATAAAATTTAAAAAAAAAATAGATGAAGGAATACTGCATTCAAATTTTCCCGCCAAATAAATACCCCATAGGGAACCAAGTTAGCTACGCCACTGCCGTTTCTTGAGTTGTGTGTGACATTTGAAGATGTATGTGTGAATGGTGCCGTTTTATTTTGTTTAACCACCACTCCAAGTCTACCTATTCATATGCCCAGAGTGAAGTTGTTCCGTCACTGCTGATGGCATTGCAAAATCGAAATTCTTGTCTCTTGTGCACTGATCCATAGGAGAACAAAAGTCTAAAACCAAACCAGTAGAAAACTTTGAGAAATTTTGGTAGTTCGCGAGCATAGTTACAGATAAGACTACAATGAGTTAACAACAATCAGAGAGAGACTTGAATAAATATAAGTTTTTGGAAACTAAATAAAATAAGAAATAGTCATTTAAAGGGGATCCATCGTTTTCAGTTTCTTGGTTAACACTTTCTCTAGAAAACACACATAGTTCGAGGACACTCAGATTTTAAGAGAATACCGATTAATTAGATAAATTTCGGCAGAGTGTGCTGTTGATCTCAACACCTAAAATATAACAAGATCAGTGCCAATTTTAGATTTAGCAATTTTAATTGAAAAAAGTAGGTGAAGGGAAATCCTATAAGGTCCTAGAAATGCTTTGAATAACGCAAAACAACGCAGACGTACGCGCACTACGAGACCACTGTCCCTGCGGGGCCCTCTCCAACGCGGGGCCCGGGGCAAATTGCCCCTTTTGCCCCACCCTCTGTGCGCGCCTGATCACAAGGGTTACCTTGCCTAATGGGCGTTGTAATGAAGAACATCAAGTGGTTGTACATGTACATAATATTATTTATGATGTGGTTAAATTAAGACTAGGCCTGTGCCGCGTTATCTCTGGTCAAACGAACTTTTGTTGCACTAACATCAGAATACAAAGCTATACAGAAAGATTAAGTGGTCAATCTTGTGGATATTATATTAGTCCTTGAACTAGCGACGCTCTAGTTGTTTTGCCCGAGACAGCGCCAATTTCCGACAAAAAATCAAATCCTATAGAGGCGCCTTATAAAACACGGTTCGTCTGTTTTCATTCCAGAACGCGGCGCCCGTGGGCAATAAAGAAATTGCCCCCTCTATCACTGGTCGCATATACAAATAATGTATGGACACAAAATAAGTACACCCCTCATGTACCTTTTTATGCCCCGCAGGGGGGTCTAGGTCCTTGTGAGATCAGCCAAAAAGGCTGTTGTAGTGGGACCGAGATCTTTGGTGAGTTGCGACACCACATACCTAGCAGCGCAGGGAGGCCCCTGGTATGGTCAAAAACCATTCGGGCGATGACGTTCCCGAGCTCCCTAGTCATGTACGGGTGGCTCTTGGCGTGACCGACCTCCTCCCACAACTTACGGGAGGGAAGTCACTAAAGGCCGAGCACGTAAACGGTGTTCCCTGGTGGGGGGTTCACCATTACGGTTAATCGTGTGAGCCTCGGAGCTGGCGGCTTCGCATAACCCGAGCCTCGGAGGGGCTAGTTAGGGAGAATGGCCTTGCTGGAAGATGCCTACGCGCCTATACCTAACTAGTTTGTGGATTGATGACCACACGGCCCGAATCGCATTGCTGACTAGTATAGTGAAGGGGCCGCCCGGATGTGAAAAGCAGCGCTACGAGTCTGCTTTAAGCAGACGAGTAGTCACAGGTTCCACGAGCCTGCGAGGTGCACATCTGAATTGTACGTGAGGCTTAACCAATAGGGGGCCGAAGGAAGATCACACCTGCTATAGAGAAGTCTTTAGCGAATAGTGTACCTCGGAGATGGGTGTGCCCAGGGGACCATGGTCCCTGCCCGTCGAGGTGTTGGCCTCGAGGTGGCTGTAGGTTGTTACCCGAGTCATCGAGCTGGTGATGCAACCCCGGGGTTTGGTTCCTGAAGGTGAGTGCATTTGCCGGATGGAGAAATCCCCCTCTGGCAATAAGACTTTGCCAGTAAACACCGAAGGTCGAAACAGTCCGAAGGACCGGGAGATAAGGCCGAAAGGCTACGTGCTCCCCTGACGGTATACCCATAGATGGTAAACTTGTACCTTTTTATGCTCAATCTTCATAGCATTTTTTAAATTGTAATATGTACTCGGAATAGAGAGCCATATTATACAAAAAATTGCAGAATGAATTATGAATCAATGCATTTCGTTGTAGTTTTCATAAACATATGAATTGTTCTTGGAGCATAGTTTTTTTCACCAACCTCGTTGGACTGTGCAAGATAAAATATCCTTACCAGAATTTTGGAAACATTTTCGTGTAAAAAAGAAAAAGAAACGGGCAGGTCTAAAGTGATTAGTTTGCAAAAAAAATGTAAAATGTTAATAAATGCTTCATAAAAAATCAATGGGAGCTTCGAATACGACCGTATAGCGTCATTCCTGAAAAATAGCACAATCACTCAACTTGCGCAACCAAACTAAAATGCCGACTAATACCGATCGATCTAGCCCCCTCCAGGACAAAATCCTGGTTGCGCCACTGAATTTGTGTATGCAACAAGCGTTAAATCAAAAACAAAACAAGAAATACTATGGGTACGAAGAAAAACAGTATTCGCTCAATAAGAGAATAATTCAGCAAAATATTGCATTTAAAACTTAATAGTCTGGCTGGTCTAGCGGTTAGTGCGCGCACCTTCGGTGCACAGGGTCATAAGTTCGAATCTCACCGTGGATCAAGGTGTTTTTCCAACTCACGAGCTTGTGACGGACTATGATCTCACTTAAGGCCTCGGGCGGAATGAGAATGAAATTTAGTCCGCTGCGATTTTCTCAATGAAAATGCACACATACTGTCGTGGAATATGTGGCAAATGCTAGGTAATTCCATAAACTAAAATCCGAGAATGGTTTCACAATTTGTCTCTGCCATTTTATGTGTTATTTTTCGATTCCCCGGTCATTAGATAATTTCCACGATGAACTCGTCGTGGACAGTGAATCGGTTTGACGTTTGCAAAACTCACCACGCCCGACGGAGAATATGCTACAGAGTCGACTCATTTTCACGTTGAAAATGCATTCGGACAAGGGGGAAATTATTTTTTTAGTTATTTTTATGATGATTTAGGACGTAAAACGCCTTTGTAGCAATTTTCGAAGCTAAAATTTTAAATTCAACACGGTTTTTATGCCGGTTCATTACCGTTTCATTTTCATTCCGCTCGAACTCTATCCGGGGCTTTAGATGTTAAACGAGTGCCCATTTATGGGGATAAATAACACGGCTGAGCGTGATGCTGATCATTACCTCAACAAAAAGCAGATAAGATCTTGGAAATAGGATGTCACTAACACATCCTGCGGCCTTTGTCCAATGCTGGATTGTCGCGCCTGTTATTTATTTATGGTTTTTAATTCATTAAAAACTAAATAAAATCAGTCTAAAATGCGGTTAAAGTCATGTAATGACTTACGTCGAATTCATTATCACCAGTGGCGTAACGTACGGGTTTCTATGTGCTCATTGTAACACAGGCGCCAAGCCACAAGGGCCCCCAAATACCGAGACCCATATTTGTTCGGAATATTATTTCTTATTATTTAAGAGCCCACAAAACGCAGTGAAACCGCTGGATCGGAAGTATCGAACTATTATCGCCACTTTATGGCGATGACGAATTTCAATTACAAATTGACGAATTTCATAGAGATGTTCACGAATTTCCATACTAAATTGATAAAGTTTTAGATCAAATTGCCGATTTCAACTGTAAGGATATTCTATTTATAATTTACGATATTCCATGATAAATTGGCGAGTTTCCATGTCTAATTTTCGAATTTCCAGATCAAATTGATGAAAATCCATAAACAAAAGTACGAATTCTCATTTCGAATTGGCGAATTTCAAAATAATGTTTACGAAATGCCATGGCAAATTGATAAATTTTAGTACAAATTTGAGATTTTAACCTTCCGGCGGGCGCAATACTAATCCTAACGATCGGGCGCAATGCGTCTGACAGATTAAGTGCAGAAACAAGTAGTAACTAAGTTTTTGTATATTTTAGACTCTTATTTATTGTTGCATTGTCTTTTTGAAACAGTTCTACGAAATTTTAGTAACAAATACTGGCTCGCAAAGCTTGATACCCTTCACATTTTCAATTTTCTTAGGATATTCCGCTTTCAATCGCTTCAATATTTGAAAAACCTCGACCGCTTAAAAAATATGAGCTTATTTTACTAAAAACACACTATTGAACTATTTGGTGAGCCTAAAAGTCAACACAACGTTATTACGCAATGTGAAGAGTATAACAAGTGGAAATTATCATAGAAAAGGAGAAAATAACACAATCGGGCGCAATACATCTGAGAAATTATTTCATCCCCTCCCGCCCCTCAGACATATGGTAGATATAAACTGAAAACTGCTTTGGGTAGATGATCAATAAAAATTAAGCTACTGTGAGTTTCAGATCTCTCCCTTTTCATATCGCTGATTGGCGCAACAAAAACTGGTCACTTAATCTGTCAGATGCATTGCGCCCGCCCGAAGGTTAAAAACCATGTTGACGAATTTCCGAATGACATCAACGAACTGCCATATGATATTGACGACATTCCTAATTGATGAATCTCAAAATTATGTTTCAAGTTGATTCACATCCATTTCTAATTAATGAATTTCCATGTCAAATTTTAAAATTTGTCAAAGTGACGAATATCCGTTTCAAAGCAGTATGGATTGCTTAATTTTCTAACAAATGCTCTAAAATTTTAATATCGGGACATCATTTTGCGTATGCGCAAAACAAGGAAAAGTAACTGAAACTATTTTAAAAATCAATTACCTATCCGACTGCAGCTGGCATAGCTTGCAATGCTATGACGCTGGAAAACTCTTTTCTATTACACTGCCTCAACATTGAATCTGTGAGGACTGCAGAACTATAATTACGTTTTGGAAATATTTAAATCAAAGTAACGATTGAGGAGAACAACAATTGTAGTAAGTGGACACAATTTCGTAAACATTAGAATGTCATCCCTAGTTCCCGATATTCTCTTTTGCCTTTTAGCTTATCAAGCTTTACTGGTGCATGCGTGTGTATCACACCTCATCACAAATTAATTTCTGTCTTTCCGTTCGAAGTTAACTTATGCTTTCAGCCTAAAGGTACGTGTTCGTAGTGACGACTAATGAGATGATCGCTCAGCGATCGAAGTAAAACAACCTGTTTGAAGCAGCATATGCCTATATTTTCTATACAGATACATATGTTCCTTTAGGTGCAACATTCAAAAAATATCCAAATATGGATCGGAATGTGATGAAGAACTACGATCGCTAAGTGATCATCACATGAGTCGTGTCTACGAGCACGTACCTTAACAAAGTTTTACTCGCTCGGTTGTTTTGGGCGACCTATATAACCGAATGAATAATCTGACCAGCTGTTCAAAATTTAGTGAAAATTAATTCGCATAAAAGTAATTTAATTACTGACGGATCAAATAAATTTTGACATTCTAATTTTTGTTTGAAATTTATCAATCAAAATTATTGGTCCAATGATATATGTATATTATATAATCCCGAGGTAGTAAGCGACACAGATTTATAGTCTTCAAAGAAATATTTGTGTAATCAAATAGACGTTTCCGACGTTGCGATCCGTTCAAACTTGATGTATCATTTCGCCCAGACCAGGTTTTGAGTTTGACACCCCTGCACTAGAATGTCGGTATGAATAACAGTGGAAAATAATGTCAGCTTTGTTTTTCAACAGACGATAGTCTTAAAGGTATGTACTGAGTTCATTGAGCGAAAAACTTGCATATATGATGTCTCCCGTGAAAACGGTGCCGTGGAGACTTGCTTTTTATTCACTCAATGTAAGATAAATGTTCACTCACGTTCTGATTCATTGTCGATGACATAATTTCATTGTGAAATAAAGTGCAACTGCATTATTTTCGCTGGCGAAATGTCAAAAACCGGTGTGGAGACTTTCATGTGAAGTGAGTACCACCAAGCGAATTCGATTTCACGATCATCAAAATTTTGACAGTATTTGCATGGATTTCACGTGAACTGACGATGTTAGTACCTACTTTAAAGCATAAAAAGGTAAGTGGTGAAACAAGTCGGATAGGAAGGCCCGAGAAACTATTAGCCCAAAATAAGTCAAGGGTATCCAATATTCGGCCGGTCTCGTTTTTGAAATAGTGCGACTATGACAGTCGAACTATCTCAAAAGAACAGGTCTGGTGGAAAACGATGCTTTTGCATTACTTATAGTACAAAATCATCATTGATGGAGTCAAGTGATCCGAGACAGTGTTCTCGCGAGCCGTGAATTTGCGGCTTGTGGTACACAAAATGTGAAAACACTGCTAGCGAGTCGTGTTTTGACAACGGCACAGCTCTCGCTCGTCGTGAGCTTCCCATAGGTATAAGCATCGCCGTCTATATATTAAGGCCGCAATGTATAATCTTAGACGTCAAAATCAGCTCGTAATTTTTGGTTATGTTCGCCAATGTTGCACTGTTTTGTTTTTGCTTTTTAGTACGTCATATGCTTGTTTTTGTTGTTTGTCCGTGTAAATCCAAAATTTAAGAGCTAAACTATGACGTCATTGTACAGCTGAGTTGCGGCTATGATATTTCTAGATGGCGTTGGTATAAGTCAATGGATTTTTATGTCTCGAGCTTACGAGACATTGGCTGCATTCAGTGAAAGAAATTCACTGGAAAAACACTGGAAATGCTACAAGAATTACCCGCTACCACTCTCTTTCTGCGCTGAAAAGCCCTCATGCGCAATGAGAATCTAATTGGAAGAGCACTTTTCTGGTACATTTTTCGTTCGCTGAATGCACTTATTTTCGCGTCGGTTGAATGAAGCCATACGCAGTTTCGTGTAGGATTTTTTTTGACATAAATCATAACTTCAAGTCAATCTCAAATTCGTCAATTTCTCATTCGTCAGTAGAAGCTTAATTTTTGGGATTTCCGCATTTTTCTCTGGTATTTTGATACTCGTTCTACCGTGGAATCGGGGTATCATTCTGGTGTGGATAACCACTGTTCTAGTGCGAAGTGTAAAAGACGACGTCTGGCTGATGACTGGCCTTTATTCTAATGATATAAAGTTAGTTACAAATGATGTTACAGTTATTGTATTGTTATACTGCAATAGTCCATTCTGATATAATACATTTACTTAACTACGCATTGTACTTATGTAAGTATATATAACATCCCTATTCTTAAGTCTATATTTAATTCAATTTTAATAAAAATGTAAATGTTCATCATTTTAATACAAATATTTTACATTAGTTATCTTACACATAATCCAATATTGTTTCATTTTAATTTTTAAATTATAGTTTTAAGATTCATAATATAGTCTATCTGGTTTCTTTACAGATCTACCAAACCTAGTTACATACAATTCATTTGATTCGTTGACTTCCTCTGAAGATTTATTTTTTAATGGATTGACATTTTCAACTGATGATTGATTTTCAATTTGTGATTCTAATTCGTTGGATTTTTCATTAAAATTATGATTGAAAAACTCACTACCACTATTTCTGCATTTTAGATGTATTCTATTCCTTCTATACGTTGTGCCATTATAGGGTCTTGAATAGTGTAAGATCGTTGACATTTGTGCCTTTCTTTAACAATTCCTCGTAACCTATTAGAAACGAGTGACATTGGAATGCCGTGACGTGCGAATATAGATTTTAGGTTGACAATAACATTTTTCGCTGTATAGTTTTGACTAAGTAGAGCAACTTCAATGTATTTAGAGTAATAATCTGTTACAAGTAAAAAATTTTGTTTGTTAAAATAAAGAAAGTCTATACCAACTCGCTGCCATAGAAATTTTGAAATTGGATAAGTTTGTAGTGGTTCATGCTGATTTGAATAACTGAAAGTAGCGCATGTTGAACATTGCTCAATTAAATTTTTTAGCTCTCCTGTCATATTAGGCCAAAAGAAGTTTCCCTTGCAAGATTCAAACATTTGCTAATTCCCTGATGTCCTTCGTGGACTTTGTGAAGCATTTCCAGGCGCATTGAAGTAGGAACGATTAATTTCGTTCACTTAAAGACTAAACTATTCATAACGTGTATTTCACTCTGAAAATTCCAGAACGGCTTTACCAAATTTTCAAGTTTATTTTTGCAAGTAGGCCATCCATTCAAATAATACTTTATTGGTAATTGTAAAACCTGATCTGAATTTGTTGCTTTTAACATTTTTATACGATATTCTTCACTCACAGCTAAATTAGAGTAAAGAGAATTGACGTGACATTGTAAATCTGACTCATAATCGGGAATGTAATTTTCATTGAGTGCTGCTCTTGATAATGTATCAGATATGTACATCTCCTTTCCCGGTACATGAATGACATTTAGACCATATGCTTGTAAGGCAAGCATCATTCGTTGTAGCCTTGCAGGAACTTCATTCAACGATTTTCGAAATAAATATACTAAGGGCTAAGGGCTTGTGGTCTGTATGCACAGTTATTTGGTGACCGTAGACATACTGATGAAATTTGTTACAACCAAATTGTATTGCGAACAATTCCTTCTCAATTTGGGCATAATTTCTTTGAGCTGAAGTTAGGGTTTTAGAGCTATAAGCAATCGGACGGTTATTTTGTAAAATTACTGCTCCTATTGCTGACTGAGATGAATCAACCTGTAAAGTTAATGATAAGTTTGAATCATAATGGGCTAGAACTGGTGTTTCTGTAATAGCTTTTTTCAAATTATTAAAACTATTTTTACAGTTTGCATTCCAAGACCATGTTGAATCAAATTTTAACAAATTTCGAAGAATTTCGGTTTTTTCAGACAGATTTTTGATAAAAGGACCCAAATAGTTGACCATGCCTAAAAATCGTTGCAATTCTTTGACTGTCTTAGGTTCAGGCATTTCAGTAATTGCCTTTACTTTTTCCAAATCGGCCTTGACACCTTCCTTGCTGAAGACGTAACCTAGAAAGACTACTTCGTTAAGCGAAAATTTACACTTATTCTTATTCAATTTCAAGTTTACTTGCCTAGCTCTTTCTAAAACTTGCTGAAGTCTCTTGTCGTGGATTTCCTTAGTTTCTCCATAAACAAGAAAGTCATCGATAAAAATAAGAATTCCTTCTATGTCTCCAAATAAGTCCATCATTACTCTATGAAAAATCTCAGAGGACGCATTTATACCGTAGTGAAGTCGCAAATACTTATATCTACCGAATGGAGTCTGAAACGTACAAAGATCGGAACTTTCATCATCAAGTTTCAGCATCCAAAATCCGGAAAATGCATCTAAATGCGAAAAGTATGCCGATCCCTTTAATTTTGACCGAATCTCATCACAATTTTTAATAGGGTAATGTTCTCTGATAAATATTATTATTCAAATATCGCGGATCTAGACATATTCTGAACTGGCCTGTTTTTTTTAGAGTGATTACTACTGAATTTACCCATGGAGTAGGTTTTGTGACTTTTTCTATCACATGCATTTTTTTCATTCGATCCAATTCATTACGCAGTTTATCTAATAAAGCAAAAGGTACTTTTCTAGGCGGATCAACTCGCAGAACTGCATTCGCGGACAATTTTAAATGGCAAATCGGAGGAAGACAACCTAACCCTACAAAAATGTCTTGATATTCTTTCACAATTTCATTACAGTCTTTTTGATTTATAGAAAATACTCTTTTCAATACTCCAATTTTTTGACAAGTAGGTAGTCCCAAAACAGTTGGACATTCTATATCAGCAACTACAAATGAAATTACTTCTGTTGTATTATTAAAATTACAATTCAGCAAACATTTTCCTACTATGGGGATAGACTTCCCACCAAATCCTGTTACTTCGACAATGGCTTTTTTTAAATGTTCCATTGGTAATTCCAAGTTTTTATATAAAGTAAACGGCATGACGATAGTGTCGGCACCTGAATCTAATACACATTTAAATTTAATATTATTGACTAGCATATTCAGCTCCCAGCATGATTTTTTAGTATTATTTAGCATGTTCAGAGTACCGATAAAAAAAGTTTCAGGTGAGTCTTCAGGCGTACTAGTGTGAGACTCTATGCTTCTGATTTTTGCACTTACGTCTTTTTTAAAACAATAGATATTTGGCAAAGTGGCCAATTTTTTTTACAGATTTTGCAACTTACTTGCGCGGCTGGACATTTAAAGCGGTGATGCTGCCCACATTTCCGACACTCATTGCTTTTGGACTGCTGCGGCTTTTGTACACTGACTCGGCGATGATTTGTTGGATGATGACGGCTCTGATGACTAACTTGCAGAATTGACTCCGATGACTGATTCGACTCCAATATGTAATCGGCATTGGTTTGCGCCATTATAACTGCTTTGGCCAGCTCTTTCGACTTTTGCAGACTTGGGCTACTTTCCTGCAACAGTCGCTGTCGAACGTGATTGAACCTCGAAGACATGTTGGCGATACAAATGTTCCGAATCAAAGATTCGCATATGTCTCCAAACTCGAACTCCATGCTTTGATTCTCCAAATCAGTAATGAACTCGTCGAGGCTCTCATCCGGCTTCTGGTTTCGCGTAAAGAAAGAATGCCTAATAATGGTTAGGTTCTTATGAGGCAAAAAATACTTATCGAACTGAAGTTTGACATTTTCTAAAGACGTATTCTTCATGTCGATACCAAAAGAATTAAAGATGTGTACACTCTTGGGGCCCATGCTATGCAACATAACGGCAAATTTGCGTGTCTCCGACCCCGCATCCATTCCAGTGGCTAGTAAGTACAAGTCGAACTGCTGCCACCAATCCTTCCACTTGACGGCATTGTTCCCAGTGGCCGACAACTCCAATTTCGGAATACATGAGAGGCTGCCCGGGGAAAGCGTATCCTTAGTCTGCAATCCGGTGGAAAATGACTGACTGGTTGACGGAGTACTCTTTGACTGACTGGTTGACGGAGTACTCTTCGTCTTCACTTCCACACAATCCTTTTCGGTAGTCGCCATAATGCAACTTATGACTCGACTGACTAAAATAACTTATACATTTGATTCTGACACGACTTCTGACACCATGTTCTAGTGCGAAGTGTAAAAGACGACGTCTGGCTGATGACTGGCCTTTATTCTAATAAATATACAAAGTTAGTTACAAATGATGTTACAGTTATTGTATATTGCAGTATACAATAACCAGTCCATTCAGATATAATACATTTACTTAGCTACGCATTGTACTTATGTATATAACAACCACAAACTTTCCTTTTTGTTGTTCCTGAGCTCAAATTTGTACCAGTGTTTGGAGCAGACCTAGTAGTATCTGTTCTGCGGACCTTTTTTTTCAATATTCGATATGAGGATTTTTTCATTTCCTCAATTCAGGAAGTAGTACCTATTATTTTTTGTTAACCTAATTACGATTCATCATTGCATATTAAGTTTAAGAATCCCATTATCTAAAAACCGCTAAATTATAGTTAATTCAAGGTTCGTGTTTATTCGTAACGATAAGCTATTGGTACAAGTTATTCTTTGATTAAGGATCAAATTGCGTTCTTTAGTTTTTTCTTTTTTTTCCTTTGTTGGACAATTCCTATTTCATATATACCTTTAAAAAAAATTCAAATTGCCTAAATAAAACTTCATTAAGCTCTCTACTCACAATAGCTCGTCGAAATATCTTCAAAACTCTCTCTCTCTAAGACTGGTACAAGGCAGGCTGTACGGGTATACTGCTACTGTATTCAAATTGAAAAACGACATTTACAACATTTTCTTATTGGTAATACATACTACCCTCCCTCATATGTGTGGTGCCGTCTACAGTCGCCTCATACGCTGCCTCTTCTCTTTTCTAGGCCAGAAAATTTCATTCCCAAACCACTAAATAAGAAATAACGTACAAACATTTTTCACGTTATTCAAATATTTTCAGTTTATCCGATATATTTCTTCATCACAACATGACTGCATGCCGTCAGGGTTTCGCTCGACGCAAAACGTCACGTTCCAGGATCAGAATATTCATTCGAGTTTACATTACGAAATTGCTTATGGGGTTGAGCACAACGTCTCCTCCGTCGTTGTTGTAGTCGCGTCTCGTTGACAGTATGCAGTATAGAGAGGTAAAATACGGCAAAAATCTGCAGAGGGGGAAGAGTACCATGTAAATATCTTATTTAACTCAATTTTTTAATTTACAGAGAGAATAATAACGAAGAAATCCGGAAGGTTGGCAAAATTGTTGGCTTAAGGAAGTTTACTATAACAACCAACTACCGGTTTCTCAGTAAATGTAATAAGGCAGAAGAGGTTTTTGATGCTTGAAGGAATATGTTTGGTAAGTGTCACATTATAAGATACTTGTAGGATTACGAGGGAATTTGAAAAGCATAATTTCAAGGGTGGCAAATTCATTAATGAAAAAAGGATTGTGCTTAATAAAATTTAATATTCTGAAACAAATAATCCTGGTGAATTCCTATATTAAACATTTGAGCAGAGAAGAGAATCAATTGCGTTGACGAATATTCAAATACTAAGTCCTCACTGGAACAACACTATGACGATAATAACTATGACCAGTTGTGTCCTTGTCAAACAAACGGACTGTAACCATAACCGCTTTAGTGTAATCTTCCTCTTGACTTCTGTTACTGACGGATTTTATTCATAAACATATTCGGAAACAAAATGATTTATTCATAACAACTGGCTAGAGATGTCACCACGATTTCCCTATGATCCTCAACATCTTAGTCGACTTATACAGTCTTAAACCGTTTCTGGATCTAATGTACTATAGTAGCCCAACACAATAACGATATAGGAATATCGTACATAAGAGATTTTCTGCAAGGACCTTCATTAAAATTGATTGTTGCAAACTACCATACTGTTGTAGAGAAATGTAACAGAGATAGTCGATAGTCATGTGAAAATCTATTTTGGCATTTGTTGTGAACGTTTGAACGAGTCCTTCTCGGTTGGACATGCATCTGTAAACATCTGGACAATGTATTGTAAATTATTCAAGAAGAAGGATATGTGTTCACAAGATTAATTTATAGATATACATACTCGTGAGCAGTGGCGGAAGAACTTCACTCGGGGCCCTCCCGCCAACTTCTTGAGTAGGGCCCTACAGTGAGAAAAAAGAAGAGTGAAATCAATCGAAAACACTCTTGAAGGTCGATCCACACTTTTAGGTTATCAGTCGCAGTCATTTTCCATACAAGTTGACAGATTATCAAAATCGATTGACTGACAATCAGTCAATTTGTACGGGAAATGACTGTGACTGATGACTAAAAAATGTATGGATCGACCTTAAACCAACTCTTTTTAAACATGATTTTGACGTTACAGTGTTTCTACTAAAATTAAATTGTACTTAAAATAACTTTGCTAGGAGCTTTTTTGACTCTTTGCATTCTTATATTAAGAATGGCGTTCTTGTTGTAACGTTTATTAAATAATTAATTTTATCCATCGTTTTTTTTTTTTTTTAATAAAACGCCCACTCAACTCAGCATTGACATATACTATAGGCGTTGGTGATATTTAAGCATAGTAAATTACCTGCGCCTACAATAGGATTCGATCCCGCGAACCTATGATTTGAAAACGATCGCCCTATCTACCCTAATGAGGGACACACTCGGTCAATCCTAATCCTTTTTGTTTTTAATTTTCGTTCTGTCAAAATCGAAGAGACAAAACGAAGAATGCAAAAAATGGATCTGAACGCTTCGTGTTAACTTGCTGACAGTTGAAAATAGCGACATGGTATCAACTCTATTCCTTGTTTTAGCTTTAAATTAAATGTGCTCTAATTTAAATGCTTCTATTTTGAGAACGTTTGTACTTAATATTAAATTCAATACTGCAATCTTGGCAAGACTCCTTTCACACCAAATGTGGCCTATGCAATAATGACCGTGTACAATGTAAGTACATACCACAAGCAAGATAAAATATTTAAGTCTTCAACGACATTTATATTTCGGGATTAAAGAACAAAAACAAATATTAATCATCGAAAATCGCTTTATTGTTTTTCAAAATATTCCCCATGAATATCTATACATTTTTGCATGTGTTTGAACCAATTGTCGAAGCACTTTTGGCAAGAAGTCATTCGGTGCCAAGTCAGGACTATACGGCCGATGACCCATCAAATCGATGTGCTCAAAAATGCAGTTGTTTGAGCTGATGTGTGAGAGCTCGCATTGGCGTGGTGAAGAGTGATCCGTCTTCGGGGGTTGGTTTTCCTGATTTCTTGGAAGACAACTGGCAAACAAATGGTTGTGTACCACTCAGAATTGACTGCTCTGCGTTGTTCTAGTGGTACGGTTGCTACATGTCCAGTTTTTACGAAAAAACAGGCGACCATTTGCTTGGAAGTGCTTCGTGCGCGAACAACTTTTGTTGGATTTGGCTCATCTTGAAACACCAATACACTCGACTGCTGTTTACTTTCGGGCTCATACGCGTAAATCGACGATTCATCACCTGTCACGATGTCATATAGACGTGTTTCGAAGCACCGCGATCGTCTTTTTTGAGCATTTCTTTCGACCAATCGACACGAGCCTTTTTTTGAGCGATTGGCAAATTGTGTGGGATTCAACGCGAACAACTTTTTTTTGAAAGTCAAATGTTCATGCAATATTGAATGTATGCTCGTCCCACTAATGCCTAAGGTTGTCTCAATCTGACGATAGGTCACATGACGATCTTGCAATATCAGTTCGCGCACAGCATCAATGGTTTCCGGAACAAAAACAACTGATTTTGGACGACCTACACGAAATTCGTTTTGGAGTGAACTACGACCTCGATTGAATTCACCATACCATCGATAAACACTGGTCCTTAATAGAGCTTCATCGCCAAAAATTGAATTCAGTTCATCCATGCGCGGTTGCTGAGTTCCACGTCGAAAGTTGTAAAAAATAATCGCACGAAAATGTTCACGATTTAATTCCATTATTTGGCCGAGATGAATCTTTTAAGTTACTGTAAAAAAACACAAATAGCGCTCGTATGTCAAAACGTTCTGAGTACGTATAACCTCAAAAATAAATGTCAAACTTTACGATAGAAATGTCAGTTGTCAGATTGCAACACTAGGGCTGTCCAATCTCGAAATATAAAAGGTAACCTCCGTACAGGCCGTACTTACTAGTTTGAACTAAGTTTAGTATCGCTCTCAAACTATTTTGTTGAAATTTACCAGTTCTTGACAAAGTGGATTGGAATTTGTTCCGTAAGTTTAGAATAAGTACTATCAACAAAAATGTTTTAAGATAGTTTATTTGCAGAGAAAAGGGTGGGCCGGATTACAAACCGCGGCCACAGTTACTGCAAATATCGCAGCCATGCAAAGCAAATAATTTTTTTTTTGTGAAAATTTGAGGATCCGGATTGTCTCATGAACTTTTAAAGATTTTAGGACAATATTAAATTTGTTTATACCATTTCTCGGTCAACTTTGGAGCATCAAGTTCGTAAGTTTGGAACGTCAAATTCGATATTTCGGGAGCTTAAATTGTAACTGTAAATGCATATTTGAGCACTGAACTTTTTGAATTTTAATAAAAATATAAGATCTATCTTCTATAAATGGGAAGATATAAATTTGGTTTTTTATTGTTACGAATTTGAAATTTCAAAGTTATGAACTTCACTGAGAAATGGTATGGGACGTGGTGAAAGAGGAACAATAAATTTAGCATTTGTTTAGCCATCTAAAAATGTGTATATCTCTTCTTGTCTTCGGAAAATATCTACGTCGAAGTGTTGTTTTTCGCAGTCGTGCTGTTTTTGTGTTTTAAGAATTTTTCATGTGACTTTGGTCCCCTAAATCTCGTGATCACCCCCACAACCGGAGGCTTATGCGCCGCCCCTGCTCGTGAGTATTTATAATGTTTGTGCGATTCTCAAGGTACTGATCGACGAGGTCAGCTAGACCAATTCAGGAGTAAGCATTGATCAAATTACCCAAGTCTTGTGTCTATGCGGCCCCCAGAAAAAAAAACAGTTTTGAATATTTTTGCTGCTAAAAAATTTAGGACCCCCTAAAAAAACTGTAAAGACTTTAATTTAACCTCTTACCACATTCCAGATAGTAACTCGCCATCCAACAACTTCCGTCAATATTTTCTCCTTTACGATTAAAATCACATCTTAACAATGAATCGTGCAAAAACTAGCGCTACGGAAGGACGTGCCTATGACAAAAGCACGCGTGCGATATTTGACAATCTGTTTAGGATCTATTGGCATTAATTCCTTGAAACTGTTCACAGAATATGGATCCCCGGCATACCTACATATGTTGTCATATCAGTGATGATGGTGCCGATAAGAGCATAGCATTTGTTACATACAAATTTATTTTACACATTTACAATACATTATGCAAATTATTTGTTCACGAAAAGTTCACGTCACGTTTCAACGTTAAAACGTGACATCCTATCAAATGATCCGAAAAACATATCTTTTGTGGATAATAAACCTGCTCCCGCTCGGCGGTTGGCATGTCTTCGGGTATATGAAGTTGTGAATTGTGAAAAAGGGAAATTGAGAATTTAGAGGGTTGTGGTAGGGTTCAAGGTTTGGAAATAATGCGTTCACATCATCAACGAAATTTCATAATTATTGTAATAAACGAAAACTGACCGAAACCACTTTTTCAATTTATTTTTCATTATTTTTTCTGATTTTAATGAAGTTACTCAATATTTCCAAAGTAAACAATGCCTTCGAAAGGATCTATGCAAACCTTCCCATACTTTAGAGTTAAGGTAAGGTGACCAGACTCCCGAAGGCCCAATGTTGAACATTTCGGAGTTTTGTCAATATTATGAGACATTCAGGTCTCTTAGGGGGTACCGGTAGGTATATAATTCAAATTATGGACAAAAATTGCACATTTTGATACCATATTTTAATAAAGGACAATTGAGAATGACCTTTGTTGCAGTTTAACGACAATTGACTTCTTGCAAGTGTTTAAACTGTATCTCTTGATTACATTCAGCATCATTGTGAGGATGATGATGAGATGCCCTGGCTCGGACTCGACTGCTACCCTGTGTCTGACTATCTGAGACAGAAATATTTGAAGTATGGACATTTTTGTGCCGTGCTAGGAGCCCAACCCGCATTATTACGCTTTCTAATGTCGTAGTGCAGAGTTTTTATAAATGGTACACGCAGTAAAAAAACGCCGTGATAGTCGGCCTATTAACTACTCATTGAAACGCTTCGTTTCGTTTGTTGCAATAAATAAGCTGACCCCTCATTGGGCAGAGAATTCTTAAGCGGTTGGCGACTTTTGTGTCACATCTACGGAGTGGGTTCCGAAGAGAACCACGCGGTCGAAGGGTAGCTTATCCTGGTTGCGACGTTTCTGGAGGAGAGTATGCATTTATCCATGGTTATATTATAGTGATGCCATCCCAGTCCCCTGGACTCTTAGCGCTTATTGGATTTGATGGACATTTTATGGGGAAAAACTCTGTCTGGAAACTCTTAAAGAGTCCCTAAGAGGTTGATAGAGAAATCGGATAGAGGACAGTGATTTTTCCATCGTTTCGTGAAAAATTAAAATGATATCGTTCCACGCCTGTAACTTTTGAAACCATGACAGAAATATATGTTTGAAATTCTACCAAATTTCAAAATTTTCGCTCATAAATTTCAGAGTTATGGACAATTTAGGATTAGAAAAACACAAAAGAGCGATTTGCGTAGCTGTAACTCCCAGCACAAATAGGTAGAAGCTTCAAATTTGGAGGAAATGTGGCGACGGTACTGTATGTCTGACATCCGCAAAAAAGTGGATAAAAATTTCCTTTAATTGTGATATAGGAAAAACGGATTGCGGGAAAACCATATTCGCGAAGCACAGTTATAATTCCATGAAATTTTCCTTTCACAAGCACCTTTCACTTGATCAGCACTGGAGCTAAAATTATCAAAGGGTCCTAGATCCTCGCAATTGTTTACAGGACAACTCTTTTGGTTGCGCACAGTACGTTCTCCATCATTGCATATTTTATGGGTCTGCATTTCATCGTTTTTGACATAGCACGTTAGTTCTAACGCAAGTAGTTCTATAAATTACAAGTGTGCCAATTCAGAAAGATCGCTGAAAGTGTCTTAAGGTACGTCTTTGTAGGAACAATTCATGTGATGATCGCTCAGCGATTGTAGTTTTGCATCCAATTTTGAGCCGTATTTAAATAATTATTGAATGGTTCTACTTTCCTAGTATCGACTACGGACTAAAGCAACATGTGTGTATAGAAAATATACCCATATAGTGCTCAAAACCGGTGGTTTAACTTCCATCGCTGAGCGATGATCCCATATGTCGTCTCTACTAACACAAACCTTAAGAGTGAACGAAATGAACGATTGCAAAACATAAAAGTGTGATTATCTCGCTATATATCGATCGTACAGGAGTAAAACTTTACACTTAAAATCGCCTCTTTTAAGGGCTATAACTTCTGAACCTTCACTGCTAGAGCCTTGAAATTTTCACCAAATATGGGCAGTATGGTGCTCCGCAAGTCTGCAAATTTAAATTTATGAATTCGATGGACAATTTTCGATTAGAAAAGAGAAAACTGCGATTTGGGCAGCTGTGACTGTCGAACGCGGATAGGTAGGACCTTAAAATATGAAAAAAATTGTGAGCGCCAAGTAGTTCTACAATTGTGATAAATTTTAGAATGATCAACCAGACAAGACTGACCACATGCCTCACCGAGGAACTTATTATGTAGTGATTATAGTTTCTTTGTGTGGCATTGGGAATGCTGTACCCCAAGTAACAATTTCATCCCTATAATACTTCGTAAAATATCCTCTTCTTACAATAATAGGGGCAGTTTACAGGGTATAACCACGGAATAACAGTCCAATAAAGGCATTTAGCGGCGTTTTTTAATCCAATAGAACCTTATTGTAGCACTAAATTATGCTTCAAAAAAGGCGTACATCATTTGCTTTACATCATCATTTTCTGTCATTGAACGAATTTGCAAAAAAAAAAAAATAGAAAAAAATTGCCGCTGCTAGTATCGAACCCGTGTCTGTTGATTGCCCGTCCTACACGCTACCACTCAGCTAATCTCACATATACTCAGCATTGCTCGTAAACACTACAAATGGATAGTTGCTAGTAATAAATGCTTGACAATTCTTTATCGAATCTTCTGCAATGCGCACCGTAAGTCTGTACATTTATCAATAAAATAAAGTCAATTTCTGCGCAGAGATCACCCTAATTGGTTTCGAAGATAACAATGAGTGCGTACGTGTGGGTTTCGTGCAAGATTTCAAGGATGTCTAATGTTGAAATTATGTATTTCAGAGCACAAGTGTCAATTCATTAAAAAATCACAAAGTCCATCCTTCCATAAAACTACGGTGAACAATTTATTGGATGACCATACGAATGTCACACTATAAATATGACACCGACTGCGCTATAGAAGAATGTATGCATGTGTGTGAGTTAACTTAGAGAGACTATTGCATGTGTGTGCTGTATCATCCAATAAACACAAGAGTGGAGTGTCGTTTTAGGTTAACGTTTAGAGACAGTTTTATCGAAGTTTTATACCACCATCTTTAAATTTATTCCATAATGATGATAGAAGCTTTCCGGAAAATACTTTAAGGATATTTTATCGGATCAAAATATTACTTTAGGCGTTGTCACACGATAAATTAATTTTGTGGGACTATATGATTGCTACAGGGAGAAGTGCTTCTTTAAAGAAAACGAATTGTTGCTTGAAACATCTTGCTGTACATTTACTAATGCTGTACAATAGGTCAAAATGCTGTACTGTACAGCAAAATGCTGTACGTCTGGTCAGCTTAAGTTAAGGCAGAAAATTCTGAGCGCTTTGGCTCTTCTTCTCATCGACTTATTCCGAAGGGTTGTTGTATCCAACCATAATTCTAGCTAATATTTCAAAGTCTATTTTCAGGAAGGGATGAGATTTCATCCCTACATATTTATCGTACAAATTATGTCCCTTTTCGATGGCAAAGTTAACCGGACTGCATGTATGTATAGATAGTGTTGACAATTTCATCTCGAGTCAATATTTATTATCTGACGAAATCCCAATAATAAAAGATCAGGCATCCTTCGTTCTTCTCAAATAAACATATTTCGGCTCGAAAAGGGTCACGCCAGCATATATAGGGTATATATACATGCGTGTGTGTATTTTTTGTATTAAATATTTTTTTTCTCGTCGGAAAAAAGCCATGTGACATGATGGGGATCTGAGCCCCGACAACGGTCAGCTGAATAAACGAAAGAATGGAATTAAAAAAATATTCAAAGAATCCAAACGTCAGAATGGGTTTTAAATTATGTTGGATGGATCAATAAAACCAATATAAAGTTATGTGAGATTTTGTTTTCCTATGAAAAAATACTGAATTTCATCTCAAGAATTTAGAAGTGTTTTGATTGGCCATAAAAAAAGGATATCGAGGAAATTGAAGGTCGTAAGATTCTTATAAGTTTTAAGGCAATTATGCTAAACAATTTGGATAAACTGTTATACGATTTCTTATGAAGAGATGAAAAACAATTCATACGGAATTATATTTCGAAAACTGACTTCGGGGAATTTACTCGTAAATTAATATTTACAGAGAAGTATCTGACCGTGTGACCTTGTTCAATTCCTGTTGTTAAGATAATACTTGTACTTTTTAAATTTAGGTACAAATTCTTGAATGCATCAGAACGCTGTTTTCTGCCATCGAATGTTTCCAAGTGACCCAATCGGAAAAAAGCAAAATTAATATCTAAAAAAGACAACACTGAATTTCTGCTTGCATGAATCAACTTTAACTACATCTCACGTACTACCTATTCGTAACGAAACACCATTGAAAATCCTAAATCTTCGCTCATTCCCATACTTTCATACTGAGAGAACCAGGCCTCTAACTTCTAACCGGGTGTTGTCTACTTTTACTTTCCATTCCAAGTACCAAATAATTGCTTGTTTAAGTGTTTGCTTCCTAATTTTGCTGGAAGCAAATCCCTGACATTGCCATGTCGTCCTAGGTATCCAATGTCAAGAGGCAACTCTTAGTCCTCGGAGGATACTTTCGGGGATTGCCTTTATTACAATCGTTAATTAGTGCTAATTAAGAAGTAAAATGTTACGCAAAATGGACTGACATGAACGAGCTATAGAGAGATAAGAGTGAGCCCCGTAGTATAGCGCTGCGGCAAGCACATTAATCAAATACTTTACAACACTCATTGTTCCGTATCACTTTGGGGAGAACACCTTGGAGAGATGCCATGAATATCCGTATATCACGTTCAACAGGCTAATAGTGGACGACCCAATTCAGAAGGACTTCCGTCCCCTTTTATTTGAATTCGAGTGGATACACGTTTTGACTATGAATTGCCATTTTTCGGTTAATTGTGGGAATTAGTGAAGAGGTGATAGCATATATCACGGATGGGTTTGATAGAAAGCATGGCTTGTGAAATAGAGACGGGTTCGAACAAAAGCCTAAGGATAAGGCTAGTAAGGTGGACAGCTAGTTTTAGTGTAAAAATAAAAATAATAGGCGCGACAGTCCAACATTGGACTAAGGATGTGTTAGTGGCATCCAATTTCCAAGATTTGTTGAGGTATTGAAATCAACAGCACGCTCAGCTCAGTTATTTATCCCCATAAATGGGTACTCGTTTAACATCTAAGTGAGATCATAGTCCGTCACATGGGTCGTGAGTTCGAAAACCACCATAAATTGGTTTCACGATTCACGTTGGGACGCGAACCCACGACCCTGTGATATTACGTTCCTACTGCGACCGGGTCTACGTCCCGGAACAACCCATGCCCCAGGCATGGCCAAGAGTCGCAAAGACCCCCCTCGACGCAAGAAGGGGTCGGATACTTTGTATCATCATTCATTCACCGTTTTTTCATTTGTGGAGCAGTTATGGCCGGCCCAGCTGCTCCGCATTCTTCTAATACGTGCCGGCATCGTGACGAATCCTGGTCCATGGATGTGCTCGGTTTGCGCCAACAGAATTTGGTCCAATGTCCAATCGTCAGTTGAGTGCACATGCTGCGGACAATGGGTCCACCTCAAGAACTGTTCGGGACTCACCAACACCAATAAATGGTCAACATCTTACAGAGCGATCCGGTGTGGAAACAGAAGGCAAAGCTCATCCAGTCACCAGCTGCCTAACCAAGGTTCCCAACCATCATCACCTTCAACCCCTGCAAATGCTGTGAGGCCCGCTCCACCCAATTTGACCCCAGCTCCACGTATCGTCGATGCAAATTACATCAGCACAAGGATAGTCCAACTAAACTGTAATGGACTCCAGCACAAAATCGCTGAACTAACAGCACTCATGGACAGACACCACAACCAAAAAGCGGCAGTACAGGACACCAAACTCAACTCTAGTCACTCACTCAAGTCATATGGGAACTACAACGTCATCAGACAAGACCGTGATAGGAACGCAGGAGGAGGTTTGGCTTTCCTGATCCACAATAATTTGCCATACAGCGTCGTTGATGTCACTTCCGCCGATAACACCTTGGAGCAGCAAGCGATAATCGTCAAATCCGCAAATATTGACTTTGAAATCTACAACATACATATTCCACCTGTCTCCAGCTGTCCCACCGGTTACAAAGTCAATATCAGCCCTCTATTAAATGGACAATATCGCCTCCTACTTGGTGATTTCAACGCCCACCACGATTTATGGCATTCCAACCCTCAAAACGACACCAGAGGTAATATCATCGCCGACCAACTGGATGATTCGGATTTCTGCCCTTTAAATGACGAAAAACCGACCCGTATCACTGGATCCTGCACAAGTTCACCTGACATTTCCATCGCCAGCCCTGGACTTATTAATGACATCTCATGGGAGCCAATCCTCACAACATCATCTGATCACCTGCCAATTATACTGACTCTGAATATGCCGTCGAAATTCATCCATCCCGATAAGAAGACGTACACCAACTTCAACAAAGCTGACTGGGACAGCTTTAAAAGGTTCACCAACGAGGCTTTTGCTAGTCTCACCGCCCCAAGTGATGTACGTATGGCTGAAAAACAAATTAGACGAATTATCATCACTGCAGCTAAGAGATACATTCCAGCAGGCCGCATTCCCAGCATAAAACCCAACTTCCCAACATCTGCGGCTAAATTGTGACCCATGGATAAACGACCTTAATGACATCATAGTCAAACAGGTCAACGACCACAGGAGAGGCATATGGCAATCACATCTTAGAAAACTAAATTCCAACACTGGTGTGAGCAAACTCTGGAGCACGGTTAGAAACCTATCCAACCCCACTAAAACTCAAGGGAAGGTTTCTATCAAGTTTGGTAACTCAACCGTGAGCGACGATAATAAATGCGCAAACCTATTCAATAAACAATTCGCCGAACACCCAACTAAGGATAAACTCAAGCGCAAAATCACACGAGACATCCGAAACACTAAAGTTGATGAACATCTCCAAATCACCTCTACAGAAGTTGCAATGGCCATAAAGAATGCCAAAAACTCAAAAGCACTTGGTCCAGACGGTATAGCAATGATCATGCTCAATCACCTCGACACACCGGCCATAGAGTATACCACTGCCACGATGAACCTTTCGTTGCGAACATTCATCATACCAGAAATTTGGAAGAGAGGCTGTATCATACCGTTACCCAAACCTGGTAAACAACACTCCTTAGGAGAATCCTACCGACCAATCACGTTGTTATCCCCTGTGGCGAAAATATTGGAATCGCTGATTCACAAGACTCTTGCGACGCACATACAACTCGCTAATCACCAACACGCCTTCCGAAAAATGCACAGCACCACCACTGCACTAGACCGAATCATGTCTAAGGTCTTCAATGGGATCAACCAGCCCCCGCCGTTTAAGCGTACCATTCTTGTGGCTTTAGATCTGTCGAAAGCGTTTGATACGGTGAACCACTCGCTCCTACTGACGGATCTCCGCAATTCATCCACACCGCCGCATATAGTCAAATGGATCGCAAACTACCTTGCCGGACGTCAATCTAGCACCGAGTTTAGAAATGGGAAATCTAAACAAAGAAGGATAAAACAAGGCGTACCACAAGGCGGGGTACTTTCCCCCACCTTGTTCAACCTATACATGTCAGGGCTTCCCACCCCACCTGAAGGAATCGACATTGTATCCTATTCTGACGACTGCACCATAATGACATCTGGCAGTGACATTCCCGACATGTGCGATCTCATTAACGGTTACTTGGAAGAGCTCAACCTTTTCGTCAACAACAAGAACCTAATGCTATCAGCGCCCAAATCCTCGGCCACCCCCTTTACCACATACAACAAAGAATTCAACCAACGGCTTAACATCAGAGTAAATGACACTGAAGTTCCCACAATCCGTCACCCCAAAATTTTTGGCGTCACAATTGACAATCACGGCCTATTCAACACCCATGCCGACAACATTGGTGACAAAATGAAGGGCAGAAACAAGATCTTGAAGTCCCTTGCTGGCAGCAAATGGGGCACAGACTTTACTCACCACCTACAAAGCCGTCAATCGTTCTTTGGTAAATTATGCAGCACCGATATGGACAAATAACCTATGCAAAATCAACTGGAAACGGATTCAAACATGCCAAAATGCAGCCATGCGTACCATTACTGGATGTGTTCGCATGCCATCTCAAGACCACCTGTACCAAGAAACTAAGCTGTTAGACCTCAAGGCACACAATGATCTCCTGGCTAAGCAATATCTTGTTGGTTGTTATCGAAGCCTACACCCAAATCATGACCTCATGGACAAAACCCCACCACCACGTCATGTAAGACGTTCGTTAAGGGACATGGAAAGGGAAGTCCAAAGGTTTAAACGAATTCCTCTCGACAACCCCAACATATATAAGGCGGCCCTTAATCAACTGCACACCAGCGAGGCAACCAAAGCCACAAATAGGCTATCCGTAAACCGCGTCCTTCGCGCTCGACCACCCGACATCTCAGCCGACGAACAACAACTACCGAAAGCCACACGTACCACCTTGGCTCAGCTTCGTTCTGGATTTTGCTCCAGACTAAATTCGTTTTGGTCACGCATTGGAAATATTTGTCCAGCATGTGGAGCCAGCCCACACAACGTGCATATATTTGACTGCACTGCCGCACCTACGCATCTAACACCTATCGCACTATGGGAGAACCCCATCGAAGTTGCGATCTTCTTAGGTCTTGACCTTGAGGAGAGGATGCCTACGATTTATGAATGATGATACAAGTTTCCCCCCCCCCCCCCTCTCTTGCGCCGCTACAACAACAACAACCCTGTGACCGAAGGTGTGCGCACTAAAGACAACACCAACCAGACTACTAGTATACTGAAATGTACTAAGTATTCATTTCAATTAAGACTTTTAGTATAGTGACTTTAGCTCTAGACCCAAACATCCAAAAAAAGAGCTGACTTTTGATGCCAAATTGTTCTGTGGCCTGACCGCATTACGCAGTAAAAAGTTAGACTTTTTTGCGCGTCACATTTGGGGGGAGAGGGTGGCAAAGGGGTGAAATTATGATTTTTCGTCAATAACTTGTTAATTCTAATATTTACAGCAAAATGTTCTGAGGACGATTTAAACTACACATAATTTCCTTTCTAATGATACATTATATCATATACCTTCTCTTGGCAGATTATATACTAGACCTAAAAACATTCGGTGTAATTTCCATTTTTTGATAGTTACATTTGGCGCTCTAGCTCCTGAAGTAATTTAATTGGAACCATGGTAATTGCGATAACTATTCCCAACAATATATAGCTGTCCCACATGGAGACTCAGGCTGCCCCGTTAAAGCATTCCCCTATTAACATTTAAAAAAAAGACATGCCTGTAACTTATCGCCGAATCACAGCAGGCGGGAAACATTTTGGTATCGATCGGTTTAGTTGTCTTCGATACCATTGAAATCAAAAAGTAATCGATCCGTAAACGATGACTTTTTATCAATTTGTCTCAGATACCATGTAATCGAAATGTCTTCGATCACATATCGACTTTCATCTAAATGTCTCTGAATTAGATTGAAATTGTAGATCGCAGTGATCGATTCTACATCAACGATAGTCTTCGGAGTAAGATCGATTCCAGTCCTCACTTTCGGTATCATAAAAACGGCCAAGCCCATACAAATGTCTCCATAGTTTGATCGATAAAGTCATCGATTCCTTAGTAGACGGTCTTCGATTTTTTATCGATGAATTGTCGATTCTGTTCTAACTGGGATGGGGATAGTTGTAATAGGCCTGTTCCAAAAACCGGGACCCCGGTACAAAACCAGTGTTCACTTGGTACCGGAACCGATATTCTAAAGGACCGATATCCCGGTTTTTTGGTACCGAGTTAAAAAGAACGATTCATTTCAACCATGAGCCGGTTTTTTCAGGTTTTTTGGTACCGATTTCTAACCCGGTACTCAAAAAACCGGCTTATGGTTAAAAAAAACCGTCGGTACTGAAAAAAAACCTGGGTCAGGGAAACCGCTTGTGGTACCGGGTATTGAAAAAAACCCGGTACTGAAATCTCGGTACCGAACAGGCCTAGTTGTAAGTCTCAGGTATTAAATATCGATAATCGTGTTCATAATGCTTGCAAAAAAATCGTAAGGATTATACTTCCAAAAGTTAATAAACCAAAAGCTAACCCATCGTTAATCGGTTCATAAAACCCATAAACTGGAAAACGGGCGACCACTTGTTAACCAACTTCTTGCGGGTCATGATTG
The DNA here is from genome assembly GCA_949715475.1 of Microchrysa polita. Taxonomy (NCBI): domain Eukaryota; kingdom Metazoa; phylum Arthropoda; class Insecta; order Diptera; family Stratiomyidae; genus Microchrysa; species Microchrysa polita. The sequence goes on along the minus strand of OX454416.1, from coordinate 136,716,393 downwards.
GTACTGGCTTTCAAATTGTTTAAAATGTGCGGAACACTATGATAGCTATGACACATAGCCAAATCATTATGACGATAATCCGTCATAATGATGAAAGTTCGAAATTGAGGTGACACATATGTTTTCGTCATTAGAATTCGTTATTTACTTTTGACGTTTGGGTAAATGATAAAAATGTCCCTAACAACAGCGATATTTTTGATGAATATTGTGTTCAATAATTTAAAGACACACTTTTCTTAGAGAATTTGAATAGAAATGTGTAAAGATTAATAACAAATTAAATATTTTTGCAAAAATTCTTGTTCTTCAATTTTGCAAAAGATGGCGTCCCCTGTCATTATTGAGCATATAATGGTTCAAATGTGTAATTTGTAATTCGTGCTAATGAGTAAATTTTCGTCATAATGACGTATTTGCGTCATTCGACAATAAGTGTGTCAAGCTTGTTAATTTTGTATCTTAAATAAATAATCGAAACATTAATACGTACGTACGCTTGAGCTTTAAGCTTTAGCATCGTTAGCCCTGACATTCCTCACTTTTCAACATATAGCGCAATTCAATGCAGGGGTATCTTTTATTGAGTCGGTCATAAAGAGTAGTTTAATTCGAAACAAAGTGACAACTTGATTTGTCCTTTTTATACATATATGTAGTGATGTGCTCTTTGTGTACATGCTGTACCGTATTGGTCGGAAAATATTAGCAGCGTCGATAGAGAAATTCGCCTGAGAAAAGGTAAAAATTTTACTGTTGTGACGTTTTTTTTTTGTGAAAATTATCTTGTAAAATTTAAATTTGTCACCTTCCAATCCAAATCTTCAGTTTCATTAGATTTTGCACAAACCCTTTTTATACCCTTCGCTCATCGAGTGAAAGGGTATATTAACTTTGTCATGAAGTTTGTAACGCATTGAAGGAAGAATCTCCGACCATATAAAAAGTATACATATATGATCAGCATGACGAGATGAGTCGATCGGACGATGTCCGTCTGTCTGTCTGTCTGTCCGTCTGTCCGTCTGTCCGTCTGTTGCAGCGCGTTTTTCTCGGCCACTATAAAAGCTACGGAGCTGAAATTTTGCACACGTGCTACTTATTGTTGCAGGCTGTTTGTATGTTTGATTTACCCAAATTGGATCACGGGGTCATGGGGCTGCCATACAAACCTAGCCCTCCAATTTGAGTTCTTCTAAGCAAAACCTTTTTATTTGTGTACCAATTTCAACCAAATTTCACACAAATGTGTTTCTATAGATAACACAAAATACAGTAAAACTTCGTTATAACGCTCCCGGTTATAACGCTTTCCCGGCTATAACGCTCTTTTTTCTCGGTCCCGGTCTTATTAGCATTTATTACAGGGAATTTCGATTCGTTATAACGCTACTTTTTCCCGTTTATAACGTTTTTTTCCCAGTCACATTTTCTTAAAACAATATTTATATTGACAAGTTCATTGAGTACGTAGTGTATGTTTACATTGTAATAATCACAAACAAACCATGATTCATGCACAAGTTGTTCCGTTAATTCACATCAAGGTCAAATTTCCTGGAAAAGGGAAAGACATAACAACAATTGAAAGTACAATTGAAGATCTCGTAATTGCATCAGCATCCGTCGACACAGAAGAGAGCAAGAAAGAGTCGTCAAGCATGCCAAAAACATTTGCAGTCTTAGTTGCAATAAAGAAGATTCGAGCAATTTTTGCCTATAGCATGGACATAAAGGAAGGATATTTCAATAAATTGAAAACCTCAGTAGTATTGAAGTCTGTTGCCAGTCTAAAACAAAAACAATTATCTGTTTTTTCTTCCCGGCTATAGCGTTTTCCCGGTTATAGCGCTTTTTTGGCTTAGACCCCAGAAGAGCGTTATAACGAAGTTTTACTGTATATGCAAGAATGCAATGCAAGAATATTTTTATTTGCCCACTTATTTCAACCAACCCCAAAACTTTAGTCAAGATAGAAGAAAAAGAATTAGGAGATTAAATACAAGTCATAGGTACGCCCGAAAAAACTTTTAGCCTAAGCGAAGGGTATCCAAATTTCGGCCGCGCCCGAAATTAGCCTCAGCCCCGGGGTTGGCGAGCGAAGCGAGCAGGGGGCGAAGCCCCCTAGTTTCTTTCTTGATTTTTCCTTGAAAATTCTGGCAATAATTTCATAACGGTAATTTAAACTGGTAAATCTACAGAGGTGGCAAAAGTCGCTTTAGTATGCTTAAACCTTTCAACGGCATATTATTGCCTTTGATATTCGAAGGCTTAAGGGACTTCTTTGAAAAGATCGAAAGAACATTCCCTGTATTTCCTTCCCTTGAACAGCTGAAGGTTTGCTCTTTTTGCGCTGTGCATCTATACCCCAGGAAAATTGGCATTTCACTTCGGAAAAATTAGGGGAAAGCTGGATTTTTGCATGAGCCTTCCTTCCTAAAAGTCCGCGTCTCTACGAGTGCCGCTAGCGGTGCTACAGAGGGTCAAAGACCCTCGAAAACAGGTTTTTCTGAATATCTCGATAACGGTAGCATATACAAAAAAGTGGTGTATGGCAGATTTGAAGCTCTTATGTTTTTTCAATAAACTATGGAAATACCGAATACGTTCGGGCACTCCTAACGGTGCCAGAGGTCTAACGGTATTTTTAATATATTTCACGAAAATCTCTATAAAGGTAACTCGTACTAAAAACTTTAGTATGAAAAATTTGTAGCCTATGGGGTTTTGAAGAAAGCGACCAAATTTTATATTAATACACGCAGCCCCAAAAGCGCTATGGGGGTTCAAACCTTAAAAAAAGGTGTTTTTTTGGGGGTTTTTCGTGAATGGCGCTAAGACTGGGGAGTGTGCTCTATGGTCTTCTAGGAGAAATTTGTAGCTTCTGTGGCTGTCAGTAAAACGCCGAAAGTCCCCAAAGATGGGAGCCCCCCCCCCTTACGAAGCTATGAGGGTCGAAACATTCAATTAAGCAGTTTTTGGGGAATATATTGTTACACTTTTCCACAACGAAAAGTTGTACGCGTTCAAAGTATACGGCCGGCCGACCAGCTCAATGAAGAAGGGGTCGTGGGCGCCACGTACTTGCATTCGGCCGTCCGCGACCGTTTCCCGCAAGTACGAATCGAGAAACGGTTTTCACTATGCGCGAGATAACAAAGAAGAACAAAACGGTTCGATTCACGGCAAACAAGATTTTATTCTAATCGATCACTTTTTGTATGGGGAAACCTTACTCTTCACAATAATTTTTAATTTCGCGATTCTACGTTACGTGAATTCATTGATGAGAATATTTGAAAGAAAATAGAGCTTTCACACTTAAAAATCTAGCTTAATACTAAACCTGCCTAAATGGCGACTCTACTCACGATTCTTGTCTTCGCTGACATTGTACTAATTCTCTGGCCTTTATACACTTGTCACCCGGGATTTCTCGACACACATCTTCGCCGTGCTGCAGCTTTCTTATCGTGGACAAACACCTGCCGTTGGCTTCGTGAAATATCCCCGGAGAGAACTCCACTCTTCTTCACGAAAGTCGTCTTAGCGAACTTCTCCTTGGACAGCAACCGATCTTCAGCTTTTCGTTGAATGACTCGTTCAGCCTCTCTCTCTCGTTAGGTTTTCTCCTCGGAAGAATCTTTGAAGTCGATGAAAATTTGAACAAAGAGCCAATTAGGAATTATCCACAATTTGAAAAATATAAATCGGGAACCCACCTTTGAAGTCGATGAAAATTTGAACAAAGAGGGTTCCCGTTGTTTTTCACCCGCTTTTATAAGTTGATGAGAACGGGGAAATTTTGCCAGTTATTTCAGCAAACTTGTTATGTGAATCCGTCTACGTCGGTTATACAGTTTTACGTGATTCGCAAATTTTGACATTTCTTTAACAAACTTCATTTTGACAAATGTCATTGTCAAAATTATTTAAATTGTAAATTGTGTTATTTTGTTCAACCTCTGTGATCCAATGTTCGTGTCTCGGAATGCAAGTTTCGTCGTCCAATGCGTCCGAGCAATTCGGTTAGAGGCGCAGCGCAGACGGTAGAAGTTAAAATGGACAGCCAAGATGTTTTCAGATAAGTATATTTGAGGTCCATTGTATTAGAGTGCGTTACTTTGTGGAAACTTATATATTTTCAGGATGGCCGATGAAGTACATTCGAAGTCGAGTCGCGGATAAGTAGATGCTTAAAAGGTGAGTACGCCATTTCCTAATCGTCGCCTAGCTACCCTAGCTAATTGTACATTGTCTTTCTTATTCTTTTAGAAACAAACGCGATGGAGAAAGCATCAGTGTAACATTCCCCCCTTACTTAAAGTGATTTTTCTCGGGATACAAAAAAAAGAAAAATCACTAGTAAACCACGTAAAGTTGAGGGCCGAATCCATTTACGTATTAAACAAAAGCAAATTTATGCAAAAGGAGGGAGACGATTAATGCGCGTAAGATTGGCTTGAACATGTATCTACGAACGTAATTGCAGAAAAGGTATACGATTCTTCTCTTTCGCTTTTTTTTTCTTTCCTAACTACTACATACTAAATACTTCACTCCATTATTTACTAACTACTTCTACTACTAATTCAAATTATTCACATTATAACTACTTGTAAACCCAAAAAAAAAATTCAACTCTATAACCTAAAACTAAATTCCTACCAAAAAAAACTACAATTCAAAAAAAAAACTACAATTCAAAAATTCATGCCACGTATCGCTTCAAGTCTTTAGCGTGCCAGATGCCACAGACCTTCCCTTGGGGGTCTTCCAGCTCGTAAGTCCAAGGAGACACTGACTTTTTAATAATGTACGGTCCTACGTACTCAGGAGCTAGTTTAGCGGAAAAATATTTTGCTGCATCCGACAACGCAAAATTTCTTCTCCACACCTGATCGTTTACCAAAAACGGATGGTCGCGTCGACGCAAATTATAGCGATTACTGCTCACTTTTGCAGCAGCCCGCAATCGACGTGTTACGTCGTCCCGGATGGTGCTTAGTGCATTGGCTCGTTCGAGTGGATCGACTGTGGCACCTCCATCAGTTGGACAGTTGGGTCCTAGGTGAGACGTCACCATTTCACGTCCAAACTGTACGAAATATGGCGTAACTTTCATTGCCTCGTGCGTAAATGTTCTTAACGCGCACCCGATTTTCGCCAGATCCTGGTCCCATTTTCGGTGGTTCTCCTTGGTGTAGGTCCGCAGCATTCTTTTGACACTCTGGTTGATACGTTCCACTGGATTGGCTTGAGGGTGGTAATAGGCAGTAAAGGATAATTGTGTCCCGTACGTCTCAGCTAAAGTTTTAAACTCCTTACCTCGGAATTGAACCCCATTGTCGCAAACCACAACACGTGGTGCTCCAAAAAGTAAAAATACATTTTCCTCTAAAATCCGCACAATTTCCACCGCCGTAGCCTTCCTCAACGGAAAAACAAGTGGAAATTTAGAAAAATAGTCCAATACCGATAAGATATAACAATGCCCTTTCGTCGACCGAGGCAGTGGTCCAACTAGATCCACGCAGATCATCTCCCAAGGATGACGTGCCTCTCCGGCCCGACTCACCATGTGCCCAATTGGCAGTCGGCGTTCTACTTTATTGGCCTGACATAATTTACATTTTGCAACATAAACTTTAACGTCCGCAGCCATCTTTGGCCAATAATAATCTTGGGTCACTCTGTCCAAAGTGCGTTTGAACCCCATATGTCCGGCTCTGGGATCGTCATGACAACGGATCAACACCTGTGTTCGAGAGCCTTTCGGAACTACCTCCTTCCATGACCGATCATTCCCCAACTCTGGATATTTCTGCACCGACCTTTTCCACAAAGCTCCGTTTTCGTTGCGGAATTCTGGAAATTTTCCTGGATTCTCGCTAATCTTCCTCTGTAGATTCTCATACCACGAATCCGTATTGTTTTCTGCAGATAGAGTACTTAAAATCGGGACCGATCGAGACAAAGCATCGGGCACTAAGTGGTCCTTACCCTTGCGGTGAACAATTTCAAATTCGTATTGTTGCAATCGTACAGCCCAGCGTGCTAGTCTGCCCCTTGGGTCTTTTAAATTGTTCAACCATTTCAACGAATAGTGGTCGGTGATGACCTTAAACGCCGTCCCTTCCAAATACGGCCTTAGTTTCTCAACTGCCCAAATGACAGCTAGACACTCTTTTTCTGTTGTCGAATACTTCCTCTCTTCCTTACTCAAAGAACGACTGAGGAAGCAAACGACTTTCTCACCATCATCGTACTCTTGACAGAGAACGGCCCCTAAGCCGAAATCTGATGCATCGGTTTGCAATATAAATGGACGCCTATAATCCGGGCAGCTCAAAATCGGTGCCCTCATTAGTTTCCCTTTTGTCAGTACAAAGGCCTGCTCGCACTCCTCCGTCCATTTGAATTTTGCGTATTTTTTTAAAAGTGCAGTCAATGGAGACACTAAAGTGGCAAAGTCGGGAATAAAGCGTCGGTACCACGATACCATCCCTAAAAATTGTCTCACTCCCTTCACGTTTATGGGGCGGGGTACTTTGCGCAATCCTTCCACCTTCTCAGGATCTACATTCAACCCTTTGCTGTTTATAATATACCCAAGGTATTTCAGCTCCTCTCGGCAAAACTCGCACTTTTCTTGTGACAGCTTCAATTTCGCCTCACGAAGCCTCCTCAATACCTCCTGTAAAATTTCCATATGTTTCTCGAAGGTCTGCGTCACAATAATAATATCATCGAGGTACGTGAAAACGTGTGGCTCCAGCTCTGGACCTAATACCCGGTCAATAAACCTCTGCCAGGTCGCAGGAGCATTTTGTAAGCCAAATGGCATACGAGTAAACTCGAACAGCCCTCGGCTTGGGACAGTGAAAGCAGTGTATTTGCGCGACATCTCTGCCATTGGAACTTGCCAGTACGCAGATTTTATGTCCAAAGACGTTAAAAACTTTGCGTCCCGAAGCTTGTCCAATGTTGCCGACACATATGGTAATGGATAAGCATCTTTTTCGGACACTTGGTTAAGTTTACGAAAATCCACACAAAACCGATAACTGTCCTTTTTTTTAATGAGCAATATGGGTGACGACCAAGGACTTGTTGACGGGACCACCACTCCCAATCGCAGCATCTCATCAAGTTCCTCATCAATACATTTCTGAACCACCGGAGACACCGGGTAATATCTTTGCTTTATCGGCGGAGACTGGGTGCGGATATGATGTTCCACCACATCAGTGCATCCAATGTCATCACCTTTTGCAGAAAATTCATTTTCAATCAAGGTGCTAAGAGCGTGTGATTGTTTCTCCGTTAAGTGTGATCGAGGACACAAATGTGTTAAAGACGACAGTGTGTTATTCGTCAGCCGATTCCAATCCCAAGTGAATTGGCGCAGATCCAACACGAGTCCAAATTTAGAAATAAAGTCGACCCCTAAAATGAGTCCTGTATCTGGCTGTTGGGTTACAAGTACTCTCAGTACTTCTGTACGACCCTCCAACACGAACACCCCATTCAGGTAACCTATAATTGGAAGTTCTTCTCCCGTGATTACCCTAACCACAGGGTCAGAACCCACCTCCAACTTTACCCCCTCAGACTCTAATTTCTGCCACGCAGAACTACCTAAAATCGAGCAGCTTGCCCCAGAATCCACCAGCCCAATTAAATTTTTACCCATCAGATCCACCTTTAGGTGCGGGCGATTATCACCCTCCTTCATAAAAAGTGCGTGTTTAACGGGCGCTATCGGAACGACCGTTTCGGCTGACTTAACGGTGTTCATTACGCCGATTAATGGACACCCGTCCCGTTTCCCGATTTAGTTTTACTACATACGGGACAATTAGCCCTTAATGTATTTAACCTTCCGCATCCTTGACACTTAACCGGCTTCTTGCAGTCACGCGAAAAGTGACCCTCCTCTTTGCAATTGAAACAACGTGTTCCAATCGCATTTGACTCGAATACTTTGCTATCGCCGGCATAAGCCAAATCTGGCTCCAATAGTTTGTGCGCGTTCCGCGGCTTAGGCGGTACGAACGCTTCTATTGCAAGCTTCGTAACCTCCAATTTCCTTCCGTAGGATACTAGTTCGTCCAGGGAGTTAATTGTCGTAAGTGCCAACTTGTCTTGATAGTGTGGAGCCATATTGCGCCGAATAATTTTCACTTTTTGTTCTTCCGTACTCGGAGATGAGAGACGGTTGAACAAATTTTGCATAATTGCAATATAGACGCCAAGAGACTCATCGCGACCCTGTGTTCGTGCTTTGATCTCTTCCATGAGTCTATCGTCATAGTCAGGAGGAAGAAATTCGGACTTTAGCTCATTGGCCAAAGCGTCCCAGCTTTGGACTGAAGCCCTTTTTGCTCTAAACCAAATTAGAGCTTTGTCCTCAAATAATTCAACCGCCGATTTGAACAGCTGCGTCTTCGACAGACCTCTCGAGATCCGCAGTTCTTCGGCCCTTTCTAAAAAACTATTAATCGAATACGGAACCTGTCCGCTGAATTTTAAGCCCCAATTTGACAAGTCCACAATTTTCTTCCGCTGTTCCACATGAACAACTGGAGTTGACTGGTTGTTAGGTAGAGGGAAAACAGATTCGTCCTCCAAATCTTCCCCATCCTCTCCCTCAGCTTTCTCGGATATAGTTCCTAATGCCAAAATAAATTTCCCTCTAATCTGTTTCACGAATTCTTCTCCTTCTTTCGGAGCCACAACACGTTCGAGCCGTCGAAACCCGTATTTAATTTTGGACACAATTTTTAAATACTCATTAGAGCCAGCGTCACCTTCAAAATTTTCTATTAACGAATTTATTTCGTCTAACTTTGCATTTAATGCCTCTTTGTCTTCTTCATACGTGAAAGGGTACTGTGGGTGGACGAATGACGCGTTTGCTGATCGTTCTGCCTTCAGCGCCATGCGTAGCGATTTTCGCATACTATCGACTGTATCAGTCGGTAAGCCTCTAATCTCGAGCTCGTATGCTAACTCGTCTTTCGACATACGCGACACTCCCATTTCAGCCATTTTAAAACCGCGAATCAAAATCCACCAATAAGGACGAATAAGAAGCAAAGAGAGAAAAATAATAATCCTAATACACACCACCACCAAAATAATATTAAATATGCAATCGGTACAAATTAAAACCACCACCAAATTTTATGTAAACTACTAATGCAAAAAAAAAAAAAAAAAAAAAAGAGAAAAATAGAAGAAAAAAAATAGAAATTAAATTTACACGTTGGGCGCCAATGTTACACTTTTCCACAACGAAAAGTTGTACGCGTTCAAAGTATACGGCCGGCCGACCAGCTCAATGAAGAAGGGGTCGTGGGCGCCACGTACTTGCATTCGGCCGTCCGCGACCGTTTCCCGCAAGTACGAATCGAGAAACGGTTTTCACTATGCGCGAGATAACAAAGAAGAACAAAACGGTTCGATTCACGGCAAACAAGATTTTATTCTAATCGATCACTTTTTGTATGGGGAAACCTTACTCTTCACAATAATTTTTAATTTCGCGATTCTACGTTACGTGAATTCATTGATGAGAATATTTGAAAGAAAATAGAGCTTTCACACTTAAAAATCTAGCTTAATACTAAACCTGCCTAAATGGCGACTCTACTCACGATTCTTGTCTTCGCTGACATTGTACTAATTCTCTGGCCTTTATACACTTGTCACCCGGGATTTCTCGACACACATCTTCGCCGTGCTGCAGCTTTCTTATCGTGGACAAACACCTGCCGTTGGCTTCGTGAAATATCCCCGGAGAGAACTCCACTCTTCTTCACGAAAGTCGTCTTAGCGAACTTCTCCTTGGACAGCAACCGATCTTCAGCTTTTCGTTGAATGACTCGTTCAGCCTCTCTCTCTCGTTAGGTTTTCTCCTCGGAAGAATCTTTGAAGTCGATGAAAATTTGAACAAAGAGCCAATTAGGAATTATCCACAATTTGAAAAATATAAATCGGGAACCCACCTTTGAAGTCGATGAAAATTTGAACAAAGAGGGTTCCCGTTGTTTTTCACCCGCTTTTATAAGTTGATGAGAACGGGGAAATTTTGCCAGTTATTTCAGCAAACTTGTTATGTGAATCCGTCTACGTCGGTTATACAGTTTTACGTGATTCGCAAATTTTGACATTTCTTTAACAAACTTCATTTTGACAAATGTCATTGTCAAAATTATTTAAATTGTAAATTGTGTTATTTTGTTCAACCTCTGTGATCCAATGTTCGTGTCTCGGAATGCAAGTTTCGTCGTCCGATGCGTCCGAGCAATTCGGTTAGAGGCGCAGCGCAGACGGTAGAAGTTAAAATGGACAGCCAAGATGTTTTCAGATAAGTATATTTGAGGTCCATTGTATTAGAGTGCGTTACTTTGTGGAAACTTATATATTTTCAGGATGGCCGATGAAGTACATTCGAAGTCGAGTCGCGGATAAGTAGATGCTTAAAAGGTGAGTACGCCATTTCCTAATCGTCGCCTAGCTACCCTAGCTAATTGTACATTGTCTTTCTTATTCTTTTAGAAACAAACGCGATGGAGAAAGCATCAGTGTAACAATATCTATAACGGTAACGTGCACTGAAAACTGTTATATAGCGAATTTGTAGCTTATACAACAGTTAACTAAATATCCAAATTTCAGATCGATTCGTGCAATTCTAAGGGCGCTATGAGGGTCCGAACCGTACTATAACGGTATTTTTCGGTTTTTCGTGAATTCAATCATAACGGGAACGTATTCGGGAGGGAGGTCTGTAACGATTTGTTGCTTCTATAACCTCAACTTAAAATGCCAAAACGGCTCATCTGTACGGGGACTCCCAAGGAAGCTATGAGAGGTCAAAGTTAAACAAAAAACCGCTTCACGGAAATTTTTTAATAACGGTAACCTCTTGAGAGAACCAATCTGAGATACATTTGTAGCTCCTGTGGCTCTTAGTAAGGGGCCAAAAGTCTTCATGGATGGAAGCCCCCTTAGGGAAGTTACGAGGGTCCAAACATCCAAAAATTCAGTTTTTTGGGAATATCTCTATATCGGTAACATACACCGAAAACTGTTATATGGCGAATTTGTAGCTTATGCAACGCTTAATTAAATACCCGAATTTCAGATTAATGCCTGCAATAGTAAGGGCGCTATGAGGGTCCGAACCACACAATAACGGTATTTTTCGTTATTTTCGTGAATTTGTTTATAACGGGAACGCATTCGGGATAGAAGCCTATAACAATTTGTTGCTTCTGTAACTTCAAATTAAAATGTCAAAAGAACTCATCTATGTGAACACCCCCAAGGAAGCTATGAGGGGTCAAAGTTAAACAAAAAACCGCTTCTCGGATGTTTTGGAATAACGGTAACCTCTTGAGAGAACCAATCTGATATAAATTTGTAGCTCCTGTGGCTGTTAGTCAGGGGCCAAAAGTTCCCACCGATGGAAGCCTCCCTACTACTCAATTTATAAACTGTAGAACAAAGTTGTCAATGGTCACTTTGTATGGGAGGTACCCTTAGTTTTTATCCGAATGAGCTGATTTTTGGTGGGTGGGGTGACTATAACCTTCAATCTCAACAAACCAAAATTTAGCACTCTGCTCCAATTTTGGGGGGAGTTATGGACATACCGTTTTGACAAATTTAAATGGGGGGATAATGGGGGTTCTTGACCGGAGCGACTCAGTGTTTACGTTAAAATTATCTTAAACTGGTTGTGAATACTTGTACAAAATTTTACAGCTGAACTAACATTCTTTCAAAAGTTATGGAGCTTTTAACAAAGGTCTAAAATGAAAATATTCTAATTTATATTCTATTCTAACGCCGAAATATTCAATTAAACTCTATTGTGTTATATACCATTGCAAAGATAATTTAATGTAGTTTTTTTCGTCCTCAGACCATTTTTCTGTATCTCTTACCGTTTTTTAAATAATCGCAAAAAAAAAAAAAAGGCCCCCTTTCCCCCCTTTTTTTAAGGTTGCGGACCCCCGATCGGTTGGGACTTTCTATGCCATCATCTCGGGACCATCCCCAACCATAATCAAAAAAAAAATCCGATGTAGGATTTTTGCCGTTCGATGGCCATATTTTGGTCCAATTTTCTTAGACTATGGAGGGGGAGGATGTTAACGACAAGTAAATCCTTTTACGAGGAAACAATTCTGAAATGACATTTATGATAATTATTGGAGCACAGACATCGATAAAAAGTCTGATTATGTTTTGGAAGTAGACATAGACCATAGGTTATTATTATTATTATAGAATGAACAAAATCGTATATCTCGCAGCGCACACAATATGCCCCCGCAATTGATTTCTCAAAATAAAGTAAGTCTTTTTTGCCACATGTCGTAATCTCCCACACTACGCATAGAAAATTTAATACGACTGTCTAACTTCTTCAATTTCAATATTCTCAGTCCTTTAATTTTTTCCCCACTACGTTCGTCAACGTCTCATTGTCGGCAACACAAATCCTATTGCCTCATTTGAAATTCTCCATGATCAAAAATTCAAATTTATAACGTTGGCATTTCCAATGACTTTGCTGTAATATCAGCACGTCGTCGTCGTCGTTGCCGCCACGTCATCCTCTCGTTCGGGCCCTGTTCGGGCTCATCATCCAAACTCACCTCGTCAAGGACCACCAACCAAACCAGAGCCCCCAGCCTTTTTGCTTAAAGATATTTCGACGGTTTCATATACCGTGCATAATATAGCGATGAGAGTGAAGGTTTTCTGTATGTCATACATGTGTCCCTTCAATAAAGCCGGCGGGTACCGCCCGGCTATACTATACACAGATATCCGTGTATAGCCGACAAAGCAGTGGTGAAGTCAAGAATTTAATTAAATGGTCGATTGAACAATTTTCAACCTGGAACGTGAATTTATGGAACGATTACTCTGATTTCAATAAAATTATGGTGAAAAGGAGTGTGTGACGATAAATTGGAAATTTTGCGGAGAGAAAGACAAATGCTGTAGGGACACGGACAAGGATATCCTTATTTTTTCCTCGATTCTCTCGATTGAGAATATGTGGATTTGAATCAGTGAAATTATTGGAAATGAAATTAGATTTGCAGATGATGATGATGATGGCGATGTCTGGGAATTCGAAATGTAGAACCGTGTCGTACGAAATTGAAATATATTATAATTTTTGCATTACTCTTCTCTTGAAGCTTAACCGTCTAGTCAGTCTTCCATTTGCCGAAAATCTCTTCTTCACCCTGACCTGGTTATGATTTTGATTTGCATAAAAACTAAAATATATGCCTTTGAAGCACTCCGTTCTGACTAGAAAATTGGGAATTACGCCTTCATTCCCGCATTATGTGCCGCCAACGCCTTTGGCAAGAAATAAAGTCACAATAAGTCCTCGCCTCCCTGAACATAATAGACACGAAGGTTACGTTACACTGAATTGGAAAATGATATGCAAATTCTATTCAAGGACATGGAAAATTTGCTAGTTTCTGAAAAGTTATGCTATTGGCATTTTATTATGTGTATACCATACAGAAGCCTGGGCGGCATATGATGCCCTTAACGCACAGTCTCTCGTCTGCACACTCTGTAACGCAACCATATCACCATATGTGCGTAAGGAGATGTTAAGATATTATTAGATAAAATGTCACGTTTCAATGCTAATGCGTGACTTGAAGCTTTTGCCAAGTTGTATCCCGTATCCTTGCTGTATGCCGTAATATTATTTCTTGTTTTTTGTTCGTTTTGTATATTGAAAAGCATGTAATGTGATAGTAAGGACGAGAATATTGTAAAACCATGGCGACGACAACAACATCTAAGTTATTTATGAATGACAAAAATTGATGTCACCTGATCCTGAATGTGATACGACATAGAACGACTGGGCGCTCTCGCGTGTATTTTGTGTTGTACGAATACAAAGTGTTAGTGTTCAGGCTCAGCACGTTCGAATGCTACTTGTTTTCGCATTTCGAATTTCGTGTGAATGTCATATAATTTTCCACTTGACCGTTTATTTGTTTTTAGTCGTAAAATTGTAATCTGGTCAAAACTATATACGTATGAAGGTCCCACCGACATTTTGTTGCTGTTATAGATATAGTGCTAACTGAAAATTTGAGAATTATTAAGATTTTCACTTACAGCAGTATGGAAAATGAGAGCAAAGTTTGCGTTTTTCGCAACTTTTCTTTATTCAGGTATAACTGAAAAAAGGATGACTAGAATAATTGTATAATGTATAATGAAACGAAGACAATACATCCTATCGTTACCAGCCTTACATTAAGTAACGGGCGTCCTGTATACGTAGTAAGGGAAAATATTGAGCTATAAAGCCAATCGGCTATCAAATAAGCCCCATCGCCAAAAGCTTATAGCAAAATATGTACATATTGGATAGATGTACGTAGAAAGAACATTTTCTGGAAAGCTTCTAACATCCTCATAGAATCAATTTAAAAAAGGTGGTATAAGACTTCGAAAGCACATTGTCTAAACGTTAACTAAAAAAGATATTCCGTTAAATACTTCTCTATAGTGTTTATTGGATTACATAACACACACATGCAATTATTTCTCTCTAAATTAACACACACCACCAGCAGTGCCGGACTAACCACGTGGTAGAAGGTGGCAAATGCCACGGGCCCCGCGCTTTTAGGGGCCCGCGTTTTTCTCAAACAAAAATTATGCCAACGAAATTTTACAAGCCAGTTCCTTCTAAATCGATATAACACGTTATAGTAGAACAATTTGCGTCAGGGTGTTCCAAAATTATAGCAAGGTTAAAATGAAAATACAGAAATATTCCTTTCTGTATGATTCATGATGGCATTCCCGTAAGTTTACGTCGGCAGTGTTTCAGATTCACATTCTAGAGTGGACATAAGATTTTTGAAGTTTGTGTTGGGGTATTTGCACACATCCATAGAACTTAGAAATTACAATTATATCTCTCATCCACAGTGGCGTACCGCTTTAAACGTTATGAAAAGTGGGGACAAAATTACCTGCTTAAGAAATGACTCAAAATTGTTTCAAAATTTTGTTTTTCATTTAAGCGTGTAAGATTTCCAAGATTTTTTATTTAAATTAGTGAAACCGAATAAATGTAGGTGTTAACGTAAATTTTCCCTTTTGGTATGCGCTACGTTAGTATATTTATTATGAGCCTTTTTTAGCTAGATGTTTGGTTGTGACCTTTTATGAACCTGAGTAACCCTGAAAAGGGACAATTCAACCGAAAGCTATATTAATAAGCAACACTTTTAAAATGAAATATTTTCCTATATTTTATCGCTTTTCGGAAAATGTCGAATTTGTAAATTTTCAGAGGTCGTCCAAAAAGGGACTTCTAAAATAAATTCTTCTTTGTCAAATAAATATAATTTGTCTACAAAAATTTACTGTTTTACTAATTAAAATAAAAAAAAAATCTTGGCAAACTTACACAAGTCAAGTCAAGTGAAAAACATTTTTGTGAAACAATTTTCAAAACAGATTATTTTTGCCCCTATTTTTCATAATGCTTTGAGAGGTAGGGTAGGGCGGGGCTAGTTGAGCAATTTTTCACTTCAGCGTTTATAGCTCCTCAACGGTAAATCTTAATGGCTTCTTATGCATACTGATAGATTGGTAGTATATCCCTTTACAAATGTGCCCAACAAAATTATTTCTAAAAAGTCAAATTATGGAGCTGTAGCTGTTTAAATGAAGAAAATCAAATGTGCTCAACCTACCCCATAGGTGGGGTAAGTTGAGCTAGGGTATGGGGCAAATTGAGCACATAGAAAATTTAGCCGAACCATGTGTTAAATGTTAGTTAGGCATGAAATAAAATTTCCGCTTCATAATCAACTTTTTATTTATATTCTTTAAATGACAAAACAACAAAACTTAAATCAATTTTGTTTCAAAATTTAGGGTTACGAGTTAGCGTTTGTATGAAAATTGCCCCATATAGTGCAGGTTAGCTATTGAAAAAACACGGCCAATATTTATGTCTCTTTGAACGTGCAATTATGTGCTCTCTAACATATTAATGGAGAGTTTTTCGTAGAAATAAATAGTTTCATAGTTAGGTTGAGCAACTATAGCTTCAAAATGTAGGGTTGGCTTTAGTTGAGCAACTATAGCTCAACTAACCCCAACCCGAAATTTTTAAACAAAATTGAGGTTATAAAAAAACGGTTAGTATTATACCCAGAAACTATATACATATCAAAAGTACAATAAATTTATGAACTTTTAACACTTATCTGATTAAAGAAGGATAATATTTGACTATTACAGACGAAATATTGAGGTTTATGATTATTTTACTTTTTGGTTACAAAATAAACAATGCGCGCGTGTACTTCAGTTTATCGACGAGTCGCTGCTGATGTTTGTGCGATAAGTTCTACTCCCGCGACTCGTTATTTCCGCTATATGATGATTTTGCGTGCGGTGAATAGTTTCGGAGATATTTCGATTGCCCAACTTGCCCCTATGCTCAACTAGCCCCGCCCTACCCTACGCCACTGTGCATGAGGGATATAATAGTTATTCTATATTCTATTGATATCAGTAATCGCATACTCACTCTTTTGATTTTTGTCCCGCTAGAATGTGAATCTGAACCAATGTGAGTGGAAGATAATAATCTTCATCATCTTAGATTGATTTTTTAAAGGGTTTCCCATTAATCGGGATAAATTTCTAAATTGTAAATGCAGAGCGCTGAGAGTCCACAGAATCACGAGCACAATGGTTTACCAAACACCATAACTTTAAATATCATAATAAATAAATAAATAACAGGCGCGACAATCCAGCATTGGACTAAGGCCGCAGGATGTGTTAGTGACATCCTATTTCCAAGATCTTATCTGCTTTTTGTTGAGGTAATGAGATCAGCAGTACGCTCAGCAGTGTTATTTATCCCCATAAATGGGTACTCGTTTAACATCTGAGTGAGATCATAGTCCGTCACAAGCAATGCTGCCAACTGGAAATTTAGAAAACGGCTAAATTTAGCCGGAAAACCGGCTATATATTTTTCAAAAACGGCTAAAAATCCGGCTAAATAAATTTCAGGCAGAAAAACGGCCAAAAAAACCGGCTAAATCATTCAAAACAGACACATTACTTAAAAAATATAGTATAATACTGATTTTAATAATTTTATTACTTTTCTGGAGTACTACCCGTAAACTATGCTTTAGGCAGATTTTTAAATTTTATCACATATATGCTACAATCGCTGGCATTATAGTCATTTATATTTTAATTAAAATTTAACCATTTTAGGCCCAAGACACATATCCAAATCATCATGACGATAATCCATCATGATGATGAAAGTTCGAAATTGGAGTCACACATATGCTTTCGTCATTAGAATTCGTCATTTACTTTTGACGTTTGTGTAAATGATGAAAATGTCCCTCACTATTGCGATATTTTGATGAATATTCAGTTCAATAATTTGAGGACACACTTTCCTTAAAGAATTTGAATAGAAATGTGCAAAGATTGATAACAAATTTAATATTTTCGTAAACATTCTTGTTCTTCAATTTAACAACAGATGGCATCCCCAGTCATTATTGAGAAAATGATGGTCCAAATTTGAAACTCGTGTTAATGATGATAAATTTTCGTCATTCGAAAATATGTGGGTCAAGCTTGTTATTCATTTTCTAATTTGAGCCCTCCTATTTTATTTTCCATAGTTACGAAATTTGTAACAGTGGCACTCATATCTTCGAATGACGCAATTACGTCATTATCACGAAAATTTACCATCATTAGTACGAATTCCAAATTACACAGTTGGACCATCATTTGCTCAATAATGACAGGGGACGCCATGCCATCTGTTGCGAAATTGAAGAACAAGAATTTTTGCAAAAATATTAAATTTGTTATCAATCTTTACACAATTCTATTCAAATTCTTCAAGAAAACTGTGTCATTAAATTATTGAACAGAATCTTCATCAAAATATCGCTGTTTTTAGGGACATTCTCATTATTTACCAAACCGTCAAAAGTAAATGACGAATTCTAATGACGAAAACATATTTGTCACCTCAATTTCGAACTTTCATCATCATGATGGATTATCTTCATAATGATTTGGATATGTGTCATAGCTATTATGTTCCATTGTTCCATTGTTGATGTTGATTCGCAATTACGAATTTGATGCTCCAAAGATACGAAATTGATGTTCCAAAATTGTGAGCTTGGCCAGGAAATGGTATAGATTTTTGATAAATTTGTTGCTACAAACCCAACAACAAAATGTAACGCATCTACGAAAATGTGTAGTTTCTATGAATAGTCAGATGTTGTGCAAGTAGCTTGCCCAGTAAACTACAAAAGATAGATTTAAGTGAGTATATATTTCGGGGACAACTTACCCCCATCTTCAGCACTTAGCTTTTGAATTGCAAGCAAGAATTTCTTAGCAAAGAATTTTATCTAAGATACTGTCTTTCATTTTGCAAATTATTCAGCATATTGCTTAGACTAATATCGTCAGTTTACGTGAAACCCATTACCCTAAATTTATTGAAAAAAGGTCTCCGCGGCAAATTTTTCCCAGGAGACATAGGTGGGTATAGTAGGTCCTTACCCTAATACACGATAATAAGTGTATGTAGAAATAATTTGACGGCGATTAATAGCTTTGTTTGTGAATATTGAAAATTGATTCTAGTTTCAAAGTAAAAAAAAAACATTATAAAGTAATTTTAGCCGAAAAAACGACCGAAGAAAATCAATTCCGGCTAAAAATCCGGCTGGCCGGAATTATAAATTTCTTCCGGCTAAACAGCACGGTTTCCGGCTAAATTTGGCCGGAAAACGGCTAAATTGGCAACACTGGACAAGCTCGTGAGTTCGAAAAACACCATGGAACACGGTGAGATTCGAACTCATGAACCTGTGCACCGAAGGTGCGCGCACTAACCGCTAGACCAGCCAGACCAGAAATATCATAATAGCATTTCTTTTATTGCACATTCCGCGCATAATGCAAGGCTGTAATTCCGATATTTGCTAGCAGCTAGCCGTTTTCCTAAACCCCTTGAGAAATGACTAATAACACCGAAATATTAATTTTAGAACTAACACACTAATAAGGTTAATCGAAGTTCCACAGGCCCCGCGCTCAAAATTTGCCACGGGCCCCGCGCTTGCTTAATCCGGCACTGACCACCAGCATCGGTTGTGTTAATAGTGTGACATTCGTATTGTCATCCGATAAATAGTTCACCGTCTCACTTTCATACAACAATTTTTATTGACAAATTCATTGAGCACATAGTCTATCTTTACATTGTAATAATCACAAACAAAACCATGATGCACAAGTTGTTCCCTTAATCATCAAGGTCAAGTTTCCTGGAAAGGGAAAGACATAACAACAATTAAAAGTATAATTGAAGATCTCGTAATTGCTTTAGCATCCGTCGACATCGAAGGCAACAAGAAAGAGGCGTCAAGCATGCCAAAAAAATTTGCAGTCTTAAATGTAATAAGAAGATTCGAGCAATTTTTCCCTATAGCATGGACATAAAGGAAGGATCATTCAATAAATTGAAAACCTCAGTATTACCGAAGTCTGTTGCCAGTCTAAAACAAAAACAAATATCTGTTTTTTCTTTAACCAGTAATCAATTGATTGCCATATCCTTACTATTTCATTCCATGTATCAATCGAATAATAAATTTTGTCACCTGAAAGGTGTATGCGTCTATGAAGTATATTTCTTGGACTTCCCGGCTATAGCGTTTTCCCTGTTATAGCGCTTTTTTGGCTTAGACCCCAGAGATGCGTTATAACGAAGTTTTACTGTATACCGAAACCGACATTTCCTCAGTCATTGTTAATTTATAAACCAATTAAATGGTCTCTCCGCAGATACTGACTGCTTTTTACTGATGGATGTGTGGATTTAATCAACGTCCACTAATCGGTATAGGTATAAAGTAGAAGGTTCATTGCAGAAGAATTTCTATGAAAGCAACTAGTCATTTGTAGTGTTTACGAGCAATGATGTTTATATCTGAGGTTGGCTGAGTGGCGTAGGACGGGCAATTTTTTTTTTTTTTTTGCAAACGCGTGAAAATGAGAGAAAGTAATGATATAATGGACATTTAGTTTTTCCATACTAAGGCCGTTGCAAATAATCCTGTAAAAATTCAAACATGCAGGATTTTTGCCAATCAAATGTTTGAATTTGGCTTCGACTGGTAAGGATGTTGCAACTTACGCTGACTCTCGAAACAGGTAAATAATAATCTATGCTCCAACGACAAGAATTAATTTTTTTATAAACTCTTTCTATTGCATTTTCGCCATTTAGCCTCCTTAGGCCCTCCCGTGGTTTCGCCACTACGCTGAAGACATCCGTACCTTGAGTAGATGCAAGGTTTGCATGGTCCGAGTTAATAGAGTTAGGTGAAATAGCGGTTTATCTCACCGTGTTTCTGGTAGATTACCTAAACTTAGCTCCCTGATGCTCATCCAGAATTTTGTGTTTTTTTTTCTGATTTTGGGGCTTGTATGCCATCATCAATACGAGGCTTGGATGCGCACAAATTGCATTTCTCGTGAAAACCTTTCCCCTACAGGCTGCGCCCCTTGGCTGTATATGCACGCTTCGCCTAGGGCGCAACAGAGGCTGGCTCACGTTAGTCACGTTGGCCCTGAAATATGCCAAAATGGGGCCTCTCTGGGCGCAAATGAGGACAGCTCATCTTTTTATTGCATATATCACTCGACGAAAGGGACTCTTATCCAGTAAGTATGGAGTCAGAACTCGATCAACGGGAAATGCAAATATCTGGAAAACTATGAGTCCGACCTTAAAATGTTCTGAGAACGAAACAAACTACATAAAATTACCTGCGATATACCTAATGATATATGTATAACAGTCTAGACATTTTCGCAGAAAATTATACCCTAGACCCAAAAGTATTAATAGTGAATTTACATTTTTTGAGTTTTACATTTTGCACTGTAACTCTTGATAAAATAGACTTAGGATAAGATCTTATCCATATATTGCTAACAAAATTTGTTTGATTTGTATCAAAAATTAAAGTGCTCCGCCCAGTGACGCCCCCCCCCCTCACTCCTCCTAACATTTTTCAAAAAGGCATGCCTGTAGCTCTTTTCGAATTAAGCCAGGCTGATCAAATTTGGTGGGGTGCCGAGTCTAAGCCCCATTATGCTCCTTACCACAAATTATTGCCATCCAATCAAAACTGAGGGTACCCCCCGTGCAAAGTGCTAACAAATTTCACATTTTTTCTCCTCTAAATTCTATATAAAGCCCCGGATAGAGTTCGAGCGGAATGAAAATGAAACGGTAATGAACCGGCATAAAAACCGTGGTGAATTTAAAATTTTAGCTTCGAAAATTGATACTAAGGCGTTTTACGTCCTAAATCATCTTAAAAATAACTAAAAAAAATAATTTCCCCCTTGTCCGAATGCATTTTCAACGAGAAAATGAGTCGACTCTGTAGCATATTCTCCGTCGGGCGTGGTGAGTTTTGCAAACGTCAAACCGATTCACTGTCCACGACGAGTTCATCGTGGAAATTATCTAATGACCGGGGAATCGAAAAATAACACATAAAATGGCAGAGACAAATTGTGAATCCATTCTCGGATGTTAGTTTATGGAACTCCCCAGCATTTACCACATATTCCAGGACAGTATATATGCATTTTCATTGAGAAAATCGCAGCGGACTAAAATTTCATTCTCATTCCGCCCGAGGTCTATTCAGGCCTTAAAATGGAAAAATAAATTTGATCTGTTAGAACGTCATTATAACAGTTAATTGTAGTCTTCTGAATGTAGGTATATTAAAAAGTTTGTACTTTTGGCATCAACATTTTTTTTTATGTTTGATGCTATTTTGAACCAATTGTACTATACTAAGCGTGTTTCTTTGATATCTACTGATACATGGCATACGTCAGAGCAAAAATATACTTACAAAACTTACTCGTATATCATTCGAATAGGCCACTGGCTTTTGTTCTTTTCCTGTTTGATGTCTACTCACAACTTATTAGCAATCGAAATAAAAACGCGAAATAATTTTGAGAGAATTTGATGATTCGCATTTGGAAGAAAATCCCGCAAATTACAGTTAAGGGTAAAATTCAGCTCAATAGTTATGTTATCCTGAAATTCCTTTTAGCTCAAAACTGACTTTTTGTCTTTTTTGATGAACGCCCATATAAATGGATACTTTGAATAAGTTGTTCATCATGTCGAATAGGATGGTAGTTTTAGTGAGGTCATGTTTCTCCAGGCGGAATTCTTTGGGTTGCATGTGGAAATTATGAGGTCGTCAATGTTGCCCAAAAGTTGCATCTGTAGAATTGTGGCTTTAGAATAAATGCGTTGGCGTTGCTGCCGGATATCAGGTAACGCTGATTAAAAATGTAAAATAATATGCCAATAAAAAAAACTAAAAAAAATTATCAAGACCTCAGTATCAATATCAAGACCGTCTAGATAAATCACAATTAGCCCATTTGCCGATTTAGTCAATGGTTAGTTAAGGTGGGGCATACTTATTCATAAAAAAATTCTACCTGAAGAAGCCTGACATGTTGTCACTGTTTCTCTAAATTATAATCATTAGTTAAACTTTCACACGTCGTGCTCTGTGGCCGTGATCGTTCGGTCGCCACTCTGTGAATTATACACTCATAGAGAAACGAGTTTCCAAACTCGGCACGACTCGTCGCAAGTTTATTATTCAGAAGAAGATGATAAGAAATATTCCTATCATAGAATAATAATAATAACTAGCAATGCGACTAGGAAGTGGTATGGCTGACAACCACATCACACACATCAATTCAGTTGTCTTTGTAACGTTAATCATCAACGCACCATGCTCCATGCTATGAGTTACGGTAATGAAGAAGAAGTTAAACTTTCACACGTCAGCAAAACACTCAATTCTATGTACTAATGACAATTTTCTCCTCGTTTCAGCGATCGTTTTTTTTTCTCATGACGATTTCAACTCATCGTTTGCGTGTTCATCCTCAATTTCCGCAAAATAAATATGGCGTTTATTTCCTTTTTATGTCACACCATTTTCATTTTACTTTCTTCTTTGATGAACTCGATTCTGCCTCAATTCTGTGCCTGAAAAATGTTGGTAGGTCTTGTTTCATCCGCACCAAGTTTTGCTTGCTGTTTTTTTTTTGCGTTTCGCAATACACCCGGATACGAACGTTCTGTCCACGTCAGTTCTGCATGTTGTCGTCAGTTATGTCGTATATGGTGCGGTCGTTTTACGTATATGTCAACATAGAATATTATTATTATAAAATCGTCGAAAAAGGAGAAAAGGAAGAAAAAATTCATCCAGACTGCGTTGAATGGTGAAAGAAGGAAAGTTTCCGAAAGAAATTTCATACTTTTCATGTTCATTTCCTCGACTATTGTTCGCTAAAAGTTTTTCTTCATCTTTTCATTTACAGAGAGAGTATAGTCATAGTTTTGGCTGAATTATTGCACAAACTTGCGCGAAATCGTCCTTTTTTGTGTTGTATAGTAAGTTTGGCACTGGTCGGGATCGTTGGCTATGATTGTGCGACGACATGGTGAAAATTTGCGGATGATTTTGAAGAATGGTAGGTATGCATGAATGTTGTCGAGATTATGATAGCATTAGAGATGAAAAGGATGGAAATTGCCAAGGTGGGATGCTTGAGTACCTAGAACCACACGCTTTCAACTATGGATAATTGTGACCTAGCATTGAGCAGCGGAGATAGATTTGTTGTAGTGTTCCTCTGAAGCGGGACAACTGAAAGTGCTAAAATCGAAAACGGACGGCTGTAGCTCCTAAACGATGATAGTTAAATCTCTATTGGTTCAAAATGTAACAAAATGTGTACGCAATGAGTCCAAACATAAATTTAAATTTGTAGAAAATGTGCTATCAACTAGATTCATAGAAAATTTGGCTGTAAATTGACAAAATATTCATAGAAAATTTGGCTATAAATTACTAAAATTTAACTTAAATCAGAACGAGATAACGTAAATTATCATTTTCGAAAATTTTAAATAGAAAACACAAAAGTGCGATTATTTCGCACTGACTAGAGCAGCTATATTTAGGACGCTGTAGTTTTTTAACAGTAATAGCTATGACTCTAGAGGAGTGTACAGCAAGATGTTCGCTCCTTGGAATTCGCGATATAATTTTGATATATCGATACATCGATAATTTTATTCATACATCGATATTTTCCTCCGATATATCAATAAGAAAATATCGATATTTCAATCACCAAAATATCGATATATCGCATTCGATATATCGGACCTCGTCTTTACATGCGGCATGCATATGAATGCACACCAGAAAGTTCAAATTTGTTCAGTTGAAGCTCCTTAAGTTAAAGAAAAACTGATTCCCCAGCTCATTAAAATCAAAAACAGTGAAAAATAAACTCGATAACTCAAAGACTAACTCTATAACTCGAAGTTAAATTCTCTCTTTAGCAGCCGGCGAGACGAATGCTCTTACAATAGTCTCTTTAAGTAAAATTTTCTCATATTCACTTCCAATTAATTTATGTATTGAATTCCCTAAAACAATTACACAAAACGGTAATCCGAGTCCCGAGTGGCATTTGTTTGATTCGTAAAATCCATAGAAAGAAATTTAACAAAAAATGGTAGATAAAGCCCGGGGCTCTCTTTTTGGTGCGTAAATTATTTTTAATAAAATGCTCAAAAAATTATAAAAGAGGGCACTCGATATTTCGAACTTCGAAGTTCGATAGCTCAAAAACTCGATACCTCGAAAACTCCACAACTCGAAGTAAAATACATTCCCCTTCAGCTTCGAGTTATCGAGTTTCCACTGTAATTGTATTAATATTGTCTTGTGGTGCTGCTTTTGCGAGCTCTTTTATTACTGACGGCATATTAACTTTTCTGCCTCCTGTTGGGAAGTGGTTTCTCGCCTTCGCCATTTGGATTTTACACTATTACAGGATAACGCAAAAATAATAATCATCCAGCTATGTTTTTGAAAAACTTTTTAATTAAATAAAAAAAAAATTGAGTGATGGATTTTTTTGGCTTTCATAATTTTTTATGCTATTTTCCACGTCTTTCCGAAAGATTTTCGTTGGTAATTGTTCGCATTCCTTTCGAATATTCTCCCCAAAGTCAGTTTTGAAGTTTTCCCAAAGAATGAAGTCTGGGATGGTTAAATCGAGCGATCTCGGCCATCCTAAAGGCGAAAAGGAGGGATTACCATCAACCGATATATTGGTAAAAAATGCAACCCAATTGAATGCCTGTTTCTGTTCAGCAGCTGTCTAGTTTGAAATAATTATAATATGTTTCAATAGGATGATTCATTTTGCACCACCTTGTGTTAGAATCCAAAAATTAGTGTCTCCCAAGACTAGAAGAAAATATTTTAAAAGAAAGTTCTATACTGATGGGTTGCTCAATGTGACTCACAGTATTCAGTCAGAAGCAATGCATGTTTCGTAACAGTACGGTAGCCCAGTGCCGACGTACGTTCGTCATAAGGTAACCAGCTGAAAATGTGTACAGGTGGCAGTTCATCACCGTTTCTGTTGAAAACTGCTGGTCAGCCCAACATTTAGCGGTTCATTGTAAGGGAAATTGCACAAAGCTTGTGTAAATTTTGAGGTTCAATCTTCATCATAAGAATTGAATTTATGTTCATGTGTGAGATCTCCACTCCCTCATACCGAAAGTGCCGGACAGCTCAATTTTTAGCGGTTCCTTCACCTATGCTGACTGTACAATATTTGTTCGCAATATTGCAATTACTGCGCAAATGAATGCGCCATCGTTGAGTCCTTTCCTTTTCCTTTCTTGTTGATGTTGCGACAACTGCGACCTATTTCGCCACTGTATCTCCAAGCGATCCAACAGCAAAAACGAATTATTTAAAAATTTAACTAAATACTCGTTACTTCATTTAATTCGACATTACAATATTGATCTGATTATCTGAACGCGGGAGAGGTTCGTAGCCAACTGTGTACTGATAAGAACTGATAAGAAACGAGTAGGTGTAATGCTTGCAATGCAATTCAATACGAAAACTAGTTTGAGCTGTATTCAAATTTTACGTGATAAATTTACAGTGAAAACTTTAATTTTGAACACTGACCGCTTCAAAAGTGCAATAGAAAATTACCCCTACCTTCGTCTTAAGGTAACCAACTAAATTTATTTTCACACAATATATATCGCTTAACCGTAACGAAACAGAGTAGGCGATTTTAACGGGTTCAAAGTAGCCAAAATACTCCCTTAAAACCATGCATATTTGATCAAGTAACCAGGCTCAATTTTTTTTCGTAGGGTAGTGCCCCATCTAGAAGGTACAACTACATGCTAATGTGGGGCAAGATACGCTTTTCATTGGCTCTCGGAACTTACATTTTCAAAAATTCTCATTTGAAAACATACATTTGCGATTATTTAGGATTGAAGCCGTAATCAAATATTACCCAAAAAAGGGTAGCAATCGAAATTTGATTAAAAGAAAGTTTAAGTACGCAAATCGCTAGACTAGATGTTGGCTGTAGTTTCGACAAGAGATGAGCATCGAAAGAAAAACATCGATGGTTACCATCGAAAAAACATCGAGACGAAACCATCGATGGTAAGAAAACATCGAACCAAAAACATCGATGTTTTGGGTTTTTTGAGTACTCAAAAAAATAATCACTTTAATATCAAAAATTAAGCTGATTATGGTTTTCATTCAATGCCTCCCCCACCCACCAGAATATAACTCTTCTCCTTGAGTTTTTTTGCATTCGTACCCAGAACCCAGAACCCACCGCATAGAGCAGACATATCAAACTCGCGGCCCGCAGCCAAGTCAAAGAACTTAATTTAAAAAATGTGTGTCAGCACAAATTCGAGCTATTGAACTCATTTCAACAAGTTACTAAAACTCGCCAAGAAGTCGGTGGCATATACACGCTTAAAAAAATCGCCGACGATTATTTGAGTTACATTTGCTTAAGGCATCCTTTTTTGTGGAAGAAAACGTTAAGCCTTTTCGTGAAATTGTTTTGTTCCGAAATTCGGTCCATTTTTTTAGTATTAGCCGAACTTGCTAGCTATCTGATGGCACGTTGCACTATAACTCGCGTTCGCATCCTTCAGGTTATTGGACAAAAACATCTTGGGCTGATATTTATTTGAGGGACGAAGTTCTAAAGCCCCGAAATCGTATATTTGATGAGGAAATCACATGAACGTGAAATGTTGTAAATATGGCGATTTCAGCCCAAGTACAGAATTTTTCTCTTTTAGCTTATTAAGCTTTACTGGTACATGCGTTTGTTTCACACCTCATCACAGAACCAATTTTTGTCTATTTTGAGCCTTTCTTTCTGACCGGACTTGATGTAACTCAGACTAAGAATTTTCGCTCCCAAGGTTGTTTTGGGCTTCCTCTGGATGTTTATGACTGGTTCCACAATGTTCGGATCAGCTGTCCAAAATTTGACGGAAATTAATTAACAAATAATGTTGGCGTTTTAACTTCTTATCTAAGGTTCTCAATTTATTTGAAGAGCATCTTCAAAAGATGTAATTTCTATAGGACGTATCCCTAGGAAGCTACTGACTTAGATTAATAGTCACATTTTAAATGAAACATTCTGAGATTAAATTACAAAAATACATAGGTTTCAATACGCGTATTCAATTTTTTTATTCTGCGGCCCGCTTAAACCTTAGGACACTGTTATTTGGCCCAGACCAAAGGCTGAAACTATTCCAGGGCGAAACCACATTTGGAAATTGTGCCCTACCGGGCGTATAAAGAAAGACACTCCTTTTTGTGTATACAGTGTTCACGATAGATGGATTGCATGTTGTATGTTACGATGGATTCACATTTTTTTCTGATTGGGCTCTTTGAAGGTATTTCCATACACTTATAAAGACAAAGTTGAGTTGTAAAAAAAATATGTTGAGGAAAAAAACATCGATAGTTGAAAACCATCGATGGTGAAAACCATCGACCATCGAAACGTAAACCATCGATGGTGAAAAACATCGACGCAAAACCATCGATGGTAAAAACATCGACCATCGGACCAAAAACATCGATGTTTTCGAAACATCGATGCTCGATGCTCATCCCTATAATTCGACATAACCAAAACATGGATATCATTCTGCTTTGACTTTTTATTAGTTATGCAAATTGCCTAAAATTTCGTTTTGGCCGCTCGAAAAATTGAGAAAATCAAGGCAATTCATTCTTTCATTTTCATAAATTTTTATAAAAAAAAAATAGGAATTAACTTTGCTTCTTATAAACGAGTACCGAGCTCGCCAATGAAAATTGTTTAATCCTTGAAGCTTTTAAATGAACTGCGTAAACTCCTTTGGAAATATCAATAAATTGGTCGGTCTTAGCAGCCGTAGGATATTCTCTCGAGTGGGGCGATGTCATTTTCTTTTTTAAAACCCCTACACAAATATTTTTCTGCGTGCGTCCCTGGTCAGTGCCGAATTAAGCAAGCGCGGGGCCCGTGGCAAATGTTGACCGCGGGGCCTGTGGAGCATGGAATAAAACACTAGGTCCTAAAATTAATATTTCGGCTTATGAGTCTTTTTTAAGGGTTTTTGTGTTTCTCTTTTTAAAATATGAAATACTTTTGGCGTATCTACTTTTCCGCTTACCCTGAGCTGTATTCTGTATTTCGTAAAATCGAAATTTCCGTTCCTCTAATGTCAATGTGTTAGGAGCGCTGATCGGTACTACTGAAAGCCAAATTCATATTGCACTGAGACAGATTCATATTCTAGCGGAACAAAAATGAAAATACTCGTAGTATCGAAGTGTGCGATTACTGAAGATTTTGATGGGCAATACATTTCCACATATCAATAGAATATAGAAATAGCAATTGTATCGCTCATGAACAGTGGCGTACCTCTCAAAGCATTATGAAAAATGTCCCTTTTCAGGTTTACTCAGCTTTATAAAACTTTACAGCCAAACATCTAGCTAAAAAATGCCCACAATAAAGATAAATCGAGTGCATACCAAAAGCCCAAATATACATTAACACCTTCTACATTTAATCGGTTTTACTAATTAAAATAAAAACTTACACACTTAAATGAACACTGTGGGCGTAGGTTTACGGCAATGCCATCATGAATTAGAAAAACATATTTCTGTATTTTTAATCAATATAAACCTTGCTATAATATATCTGACCAAAAACAACAAAGTTGTAAAAATTACCCCGCCAAAGAAAAATTCATCTGCCACAAAAAGAATACATATCACTTCAATGCGCCGCTCATATGTAATTTTGTTTTAGGTGTAAATGCTGGATGTAATTTTGTTTCAGGTTAAATGCTGGAAAAGTTTAAATGTACAGGACTACTTCCTAAAGTAATGTGGTGGGAGGTGGGAGAAAGTGGCACTGAATAAAATGTTAATGCACCCACCAAATAACGTCCCCGCAATTTCCCCAGTGTGCCTAATGTTCCAATATCCTAATGAGGTAATGTCTCAATGTCCCAATGTCCTAATGACCCAAGACCCTTATGTCCCAATGACCTAATATCCCAGTGCCCCAATGTCCCAATATCATGATGTCCCAATGTCACAATATCCCGATGTCTCAGTGGCCCAATGTTCCTATGTACCAGTTTCCCAATGACCGATTGTCCTATTGTCCAAGGTCATAATAATGTCCCAATATCCTAATATCCCACTGCCCCAATGTCCCAATATCCCAATGCTCCGATGTCCCATTATCCCAATATCCCGATGTCCCAATGCCCCACGTCCCAGTTTCCGCAGTGTGCCTAATACCCCAATGTCTTAATGTCCTAATGTCCTAATGTCCCAAGACCCTAATGTACCAATTTCCTAATATCCCACTGCCCCAAGATCCTAGTCTCCCAGTGTCCCAATATCCTAATGTCCCAGAGTCCCAATGTCGCAGTGTGTTTTAAAAATTGTCAATGCGATGAGCCGAAAGACGCAATTGTTGGAAATCTTTTATTAACTTTACCTATTAATTTACCGTTATTCCATCCACTTATCTAAATGGAAGACATTGATTATTTAGAAGGACCACCAGAGGATCATTCATTCCAAATTTCATAAAAAATCCCATCACGGTGAGAGACAGTAAAAGCAAGTTTTTCTGCAACTGTAGACTCTAGTCTGAAATTGGGTTACTCGCTTAAGTCTGTGAGGGTGAAAATATCACCGTTAATTGCATATATCTTACCCGTTATTGTGCCGATCGAAGATTTTTTTTTGAAAGGCACTAGAACAGGAGATGTGGAATATTTCGATAAAAAAATTTTTTTGAGGAATGTTGCCAGGAAGGCTTTAGCCCTGTCAAACAAAAAAGCAAGTTGTCTCCGGTAATCATAGACTTGTTCGCTTTCGTTTTTTTTTTTCCTTTGGCGGGCGATACGCTCTCGCGTCTCTTGATATAATATAGCGTAAATAACGATAACGTGTAGTAACAATTTAGGAGGAAGTGGCTTTTGGAATTTCGTTGGCATCTTGGTTGTTATAATTTTTGTTTGAGAAAAACGCGGAGCCCCTTAAAGCGCGGGGCCCGTGGCATTTGCCACCTTCTGCCACATGGTTAATCCGGCACTGTCCCTGATGCTCAGGGTATATGTTCCTCGATTAACGAAAAATTTGAATTTGAAACTTGAACATTGAATCCATAAAATAATAATGTTCAATATTTAATTAGGCGTTATAATTATTTGATGGATTTATCCGGCATTGGAAATAAATTTGACTAATTTTTTGCCATGAATTATAGGAGGCTATCTGTATCTGAAATAAACAATTTCGCACAAATTTTTGTAGAAAGTTTTGAAAAAAGATTGCCTAATGTACTTTTTTGATAAAAAAAAAAACATTTAAATTTTTGTGTAATTTCGTTCAAAATTTTGAAGAAAAATAAATTATTACAATGAAAAGTATTCAAAGATCGTTAAACTAAATAATTTGAAATTTTGCGTGATTTCTAGGAAGTCATATTTACGTTTCATTCCATTTACACTACAAATATTCTATTTGAATGTAATTTAATTGGTACTCAAAATATCCTCCTCTATGTATATTTTAAGCCACATAAATAGAATCTGTAGGCAATAAAATGAACTACAAAATATCTATTGTATGCAAGTGCTTCAATAAAGATCAACTACGTATGATAAAATTCCCATCAAGTTTATTCCATAAATCTGCAACAATTCCCAACAAATCGTGCACCCACCCAGTTCAATCCTAGAATCGTTCATAGGAGCGTAATCCTGTCGTTTCTATTTAACCGATGCACATTCTCCCTTTATCTCTACGAGAGAGAGAGATCGCCATAGTATTACGACTAGAGCCTCTAGTTTTTATAGTATTATATACGTCCTGGAAAGTAATGTCAGAGCGTTTATGCTTGATCTAGTCCTGTCCTCCTGATGCAGTTCTAGATCCTACACCGACGGACGACGATATGAGACCATGAATATACGACTAAACTCACACAAAGCTTTAATCCGAACTGAACAATATCGAGAAATAGCAATAATAAAGTTCATATAGGAAATGCGAAATTTTAGAGCCTTTGGTATTAAATCAATGGTCAATCAAGTGCAATAATGGACTACGGGATAACCACAGTATTCTACAGTTTGAATACATGTACACAAAGTAGGCATGTGCACATTTTACTAGTGGACGATTTCAAATTGTCCGGCAACTAAGTTTAGTAGAGTAATGCGGTTTCCACATGGATGCCTTATCACATCAAATCAATAGTTTCAAACAAATTGTTTTGAACAAAACTCTACCTAAAGGTAAGTACTATGTTCACCGAGCGAAAAACTTACATTTATGTCTCCCGTGAAAAATGTGCCGTGAGCACTTGCCTTATATTCACTAAATTTAGTATCAATGAGCACTCGCGGTCTGATTGATTGTCGATGACACTTTTTTCCTGTGAAATTAAGTGCAACTGCATTGTTTCCGGTGGTGAAATGTCAAAATCTGGTGTGGAGACTTTCGTGTGAAGTGAGTACCAGCAATCTAATTCGTTTTCACAATCATCAAAATGTTGACAGTATTTGCATGGATTTCACGTGAACTGACGATGTTAGTAGCTATACTATTAAGTTGTAACAAACAAAGTTTCCTAATGAATTTCAAACTTTTTCGAAAAAGGTCAACAAATTTCAAGTTTAAACAATTAAAATTATCATCATCATCAACAAAACAATAATATTCTCGGCCAAAGAATCAACATTGATGCGAAAACAATCTCGACGTTCTTTTTACCTTTAACTTCGCAAACTTTCTAATTATCCTTATGTAGGTACTCGCATTTAAACATACTTATACAGGAAAACCCCGTTATACGTCACCTCGTTATAAGTCGGTTCGCTTTTACGTCGTTTTCAAATTTATACCGTGTTTCACATTGCGACTACAGTGCCCCGCATTTACGTCGTTCGATTTTTCCACAAAAAAAAAGTGGCCATTGGCATATTGGAAATTGGATGTGTTGGCGAAACACGAGAAAGGGTCGAACATTATGGACATTGTGCGCGAACTTAATTTAAATCGCTTTACAGTGCAAAGCATAATAAAAGACTCGGAAAAAATATGCAGTACCGCTCGTGAAGGGACGTCAAATCTCTGCACTATTGTTAATAACTCAGGTGTGTGGCTTTGGAAAAAAAGGAGACACTTTTAATTTTATGGATCGAGGACCTAAATCAAAAAAACACGCCAGCTAATACAAAGATTATTCAAGAAAACGCTCTAAAGCTTTATTCCGATTCAAGCGTAAACGAGCAGGGGTTGGTCACAGGGGGCAACCTGTGTCCCGCGAACAATTTATGCAAGATCCACACCATCATCGTACAGCTGAGCTGAGTAGATGGCGTTGGTTGAGTGAAGATCACGTCACAACTAATCTCTTTTTCCTTAATAATCCCTGTATCCTTCCGTTTCCAGGATGAACAAATGCCCTACAAAATGAACAAACGTCTGGCTTTCGATTGATACCAAACCTATACCTTTCCGGCCCATATTTAAAAATGACTGGCTAAGTTCACACTCACAATTTTAAAGTTGTTATAATTAAATAATTAGAGAAGAACAAACGATATTAATTGGCGAACAATCAAGAACAAACGTAGCCGCAGTCGAACAAACGGTTCACCGAGCAAAAGGGCGTAATTAAAAAAAAATGACTGGCTAACTTCACACAGCCGTCTGCTCTAGTGCCAACAGCTCCACTGGCCGAAGCTCTTAAGCAATATGAGGAGCTCCTGCTATTTTGCCAAACTCATGACAAAGAAGTTAAACGAAGTGAAAAGTCAACTAAGATCTAACGAGATCGAGAGACATAATGCCGTACAAAGAATTGTATAGGGAAAATGCTCTACAAAGGACCATGGAAGAGTTTTTAAAACTTCAAATAAAAATTGTTGATGGCAAAAAGGTTTTTGTAAATATATCCACATACTCATTATCATTATGTAGGTACTTGATTACAATAGTAATAATTCATAATTATTTATTCTTTTCTCCATTATTAAATTCAATACATAATTTTCTCAATTCGTAGATATGCATGTGTTGGCAATTCATTATAGTGACTTGGAACAGGGGTTCGAATTTATATTGCTTCGATATACGTCGTTTCGACTTACGTCGCTTAATTTTGGAACCAATTAACGACGTAAGTCGGGGTTTTACTGTACATATTTCTATTTTTTCACCATCGACTCCTTTATAACGAGACGCAATATAGAGTTTTCACTCGAGTTCAACGAAGCGCATTTGTGCGTATATAAATGTTTTGCAGTGAGTTTTCTTTGGAAACCTCGAATCATAATAATTCTTTGCTAGGAGTTTTTATTTTATGGCAAAAATTAATTTGAATAATTAGAAAAAAAACACAAGACGGCGACGAAGTCCTTTCTTCAGGCGCAGTTTAGTCGCCGGCAGTTGTACGGACGTAGACTTTTGCGTTGATATTTTGAGTGTTGTTATAGCGTCCGAATAATACTGAAGGGTTATGAAATGAATACTTTAGGGGTTGCTGTCGCGTCAACTTCTTGTTAAGAGTAAACTTTGAAAGTATGTATAATTAAAAAAAATGTTTGTTTTTTTTTTTTGCACGTGAATTGAACATTATAATTATTGTTGTGATTTGAAAAACGGCATCAAGGAAGTAGTAGTATACATATGTATGAGATTATATTTAAATTTAATTGGATTACCAGGATTTATTTTTAAATTGACAATAATGAACGACAATAATTTTTCTGCATATTTGCAAAAAAATCCCCCTGCCAGTGAAGTAGCATTTTTTTATGTTTTCTTTCAGAATATAGTTTCAATTTTTTTCCCTGCCTAGCTTTTTATACCGCTCCATTGTTTCGCGTTGCTCGACCTGCAGTGTAGGCACATCGCCCGTTTTGGCGATAATATCTCAGCATATTTCTACAGGCATCTCTATCTTGGATCGTGTCATCGCCGAGACCAATGCGTTGTTGTTGCTTTTTCATTTGACGCATCCAGGTGTTCTTCGGTCTGCCTCTGGCCTTGGGTCCATCAAGTGGAACATTTTTCTTACTGGCTGCTAATTGGAGTTTTTGCCAAAAAAATGAAATCGCGAGCGTCTTCTTAAGCTGTATCTACATTGATTCCAGATGGCAGCTCGTCAAAAAACTGGCATCGCGAGATGTCATTTGGCAGCTACTTACCCTAGCTACCAAATGGTGCCTGAAAATGACCTAGCCAAACTTTTATTTTGGAGTTTTTTTTTTATTTAATTATCAAAACAGGCTCTGCGCTATTGATTTATTAATATGCCATTCAAGCCCTGTAATTTCAAACAAAAAACGAGAAATTTTCCCTTTGAATTCGACGAGCTGTTGTCAAAATGTCAGCTGACAGATAATTTAGTTGCCATTTTTAATACCCAAACTAGACAGTTAACCAAATGGCAGCTGCCTAAGCTGCC
Source organism: Microchrysa polita (assembly GCA_949715475.1). Taxonomy (NCBI): domain Eukaryota; kingdom Metazoa; phylum Arthropoda; class Insecta; order Diptera; family Stratiomyidae; genus Microchrysa; species Microchrysa polita. The sequence continues at coordinate 136,681,251 of OX454416.1, read as the reverse complement.
CCTACTCAAAACCAGGAACTAGAAAACTCTCATAAACTTTAACCGGCAATCATGGGCTTCAGAAGATGCGAAATGTACATTACGTTAAAGGGAAATCGGTGTCGCGTCAAACTCTACACGATAAATATTGGTTCCCAGTCGATTTGCGTCTCCAAAAGTTAATATATTAGGCACCCAAATGTTTTAAGAACAGTGAAATAAAAAAAACGCAAGAAATATTTAGTTTTAGTGGATTTTCGCGTGTTTTAAACGCGGGCAGCACAATTTTCCCGTACATTTGTACACCATTTTGGCGTGCTTACAAGGGGCAAACATGGGCTGATTTCTCCAATTTCTTTCGCTGCTTCCCGGCTTTGTCATATAGGTGGTTTTGCTAGCTGCAGATAAGCAGCCAGTTTGGATAAAGCTTTATACGCTCATCCATTTAGTTCATGAAACACGTGTAGTAAATATACCTACAGTAAGTAATTGACGCACTGAAGAAGTTTGACCATTATCCTAATTACCGCTTGATAACAGTAATTTGTTCGCTACATTTAATTTACGTCCAATGGAAATAGAGTTTTACTAAGTGTACAAGTATCTCTTTTACCGGCTAACAGTAATTGTTTGAGCTCTAAATAGGAAGGAAGAGACTAATTTTCCTGAAACAAAAGCGAACACGTGGATTTTTATTTTATGGTTGAAGATAATACATAGATGAATTTTTGGTTTAATATTAATAACCCAAATCGATTTAACCAAAATGACAGATAAATATATATCGGAGAGTGTTTCTGAATCTTGTATGTATAGCGATGTCAAATACCCTGACACCCGGTTTTGTAGGTTTTTCCGGATGCGGCTTAAATCCGGATGGAAAGTAGAGGTTTTCCGGTTAACCGACTTATAATCTAATGGTGCCCAATCAATAATTATTAAATGACCTTAAATGCTTGCTTTTTTATGGACCCTAGGATCTCGATAAAATATGTCAATTTCAAAGATTTCTTAAGATATTTTTAGACTATAAGCTAAAAAAAATACAATTCAACTTAACCTTACTCCCACCAATGATCGAAATAGATTTATAGTCTGCTTTAGCACGCGATCACTGTTTTATTGGTACTGGTTTAAAGAATATATCGAAGCAACTTCTTGCGATTAAGCAATTTAGGGCTTAAACCTTCATTATTTTGCAGGGCAACACACAGCGTTTTATCGTGAGTTTTTATGTAGTTTATGACTTTTTCTGCCATGTACCAATGTCTGCCAATTTAAAATAAAGGGTGGCCCAATTGAACTGCAACCAAATGTAGATAACTGTAAATCTGTAACCGCTAATGATAGCGCCCTCATATTTTGTTCCACGGCAGTTCACCTTGTTGTGCTTAAGCCTCCGGAAGCGTTTGCGCCTGAGTGTTGTGCAAAACGTATTATTCGTGATGGAAGTAAAACGTAACAGTGTGCGATTGCACGAACGTGGCCAGTTACCAAATATCGTTTTCTCCGACGAGAAAAATTTCCCTATTGAGCAATTTATAAATAAACAAAACGATCGTGTCTACCTAACAGAAAGGTCGTCCGAGAATTTAGATATCCGGATGGCCACCAAAACTCATTTTCTATCAAAAGATATGGCTGAATATAACTTTGTAGGGGAAGTAGGGGTAGGGGTAGTCGGACCTACTCCACTTTCGATCAACTCAAAGTATATGTCAGAATGAGACATTGATCAAAATTTCAAGTCGATAGCGATATTCTACCGAAAGTTATGGCCGAATTAAAATATCAAGGAGGGGTAGTTTGTATGGGACGTAGCGGAACCCATTGTCCGATTTGGCCCATTTTCAATACCGTCCAAGATTTTAGCAAAAGAAACATTTGACCAAAATTCCAAACCGCTAGCTTCATTATTTCGGGACAGACAGACAGACAGACATGGCTTATTCGATTCAGGGACCGTCCCCGATCATTTATACAGGGTGTCCCGCATTCGGTGGTCAATACTGTAAGGGTTGATAGCGCAACTTGTTTCAGCAAGAAAATTCCCAATACAATCGGAATTTTTTTACCGTTACCTTGTTATCGCTCTTTTTGTGAAAGTCATCGAAAATCGTGACCTGTTACGCAAAATCGTAATTTGCAGCACTCCTGATGACTTAATCCAAGATTTGATTTCAGTTTCAGAAACTACATAAAATTTCACAAAAACTGTTTTTCCTGTTGCCAACATTTTCGGCACTTTCAAGATACAGTTACTCAAACTTAACAGAAATTTTAAAATAGATTTTTCATCGAAAATTCAAACAGTAATTGCATAACGGTGCCTTATACGTACAACTCTGCAAAGTTGATAAAAGTTGCTTCAGAATGTTGGCTTTCCAACGGTATAACACTTTTTATATTTACATTGCAGATTTTTAGGGAAACACGCATTGAATGGTAAAATTCAAGGCTTCAGTGGAATCGCATACAATTTCTCCTTTACTCGAAAAAAGACAAACGAAGGCTATTATAATTCGGGATAGAATCTCGCTACATTATTTTGACCAGAACTGTAAGATATTTGAAATTTGGTACATTGTTTGGCAAATGCAACGGTACTTTTAACGGTTAAAATTTAATATTTGCTATGGCAGATAGACGAGTGCCCGCTCATAATGCGAGACCTATCAAAGAATATTTGGAAAACGAATTTCCCGGAAAGTGGATTAGCAGATTTGGGACAGTTGCGTGGCCTGCGAGAAGTCCCGACCTTACTCCCCTGGATTTTTATTTATGGGGTAACTTAAAAAGCAATGTCTATTCCGAGCCGATTACCTCCCGGGAACATCTGCTGCAGCGAATTAATGCTTGTGACAACATCAAGGAAACCCCTCCTGAAATCCTTCGTGACGTTTCTTCCATGCGCCGAAAGTGTCGAGTCTGCATACAAAATGGAGGAGGCCAATTCCAGCAGCATTATTCCAATTCATCAAACAGACCCATTTAATCATTGAATAACTGTATCTTGAAAGTTCCGATAATATTGGCAACAGGAAAAACTTCAGTTTTTTTGAAATTTTATGTAGTTTCTGAAACTGAAATCAAATCTTTGATTAGGTCATCAGGAGTGCTGCAAATTACGATTTTGCATGACAAGTCACGATTTTTGATGACTTTCGCAAAAAGAGCGATAACAAGGTAACGGTAAAAAAAAAATCCGATTGTATTGGTAATTTTCTTGCTGAAACAAGTTGCGGTATCAACCCTTACAGTATTGACCACCCAATGCGGGACACCCTGTAAAGTATATGCCATACCTACGGTGGCTCCTTTGAGGTGTTACATAATATCGGCGTAACAAAAACAATATACCTTATACCATCTTATGGGTATAGGGTATAAAAATAACGCGGTTGTCCGTCGTGAAAGTACCAGTTATCGGTCTAACCAGTTTTTGACATCCCTACATGTATAAGTAGGTACATAATGTAGATACAGTGAAACCTCTACTGGCGGACACCTCCCATAACCGGACAATTTTTTGATACACACGTTTTAGGATACATTTCGGGAACAAATTTACCTCTAACAACCCGACACTCTAATAGACGGATACGGACACCATATTTCTGTACATATGATTCGAAAAACCTCTGACAAACGTACAGAAAATTGACTTTCTCGCACACGAAAATAAAAATAATTTGGCTATTTCCCTAATTTAAGGTATTGAGAGCAGTCTTTGGTTGTAATGCAATTGGTGGTTCCAATGATGGATGTTAACCTTCCATCGCCACAAAATAGATAATTTTCACTATGTCGTGTGGACCGTGAGACTGTCGTTTCAGAATGCGCGATAGTGTGTGTGCTGTACGGGCGTGAGATCGATTGCGCAATCGATTTATAAATTAATCGCTAGGTCTGTGGTGCTCTTTAGGCTCATTATCATTGTTCGTGGAAGAGGAAGAATTATAGTTAGAGTGGATGACTCCCACAGATTTATCTTACAATTGGCTATTTTGTTATTATTCTTGTTTTGTTAATGGGCATACTCACGATATTTTTAGAAGTAATGGTCAGGTCACCGCTGCCACACTTATGAACCTCCTCCGTTTCTCACGATAACTAAGCGATCTGCAAGCGTGCGTACCTGGCAGTCGGGTTTTGACCTTGGGCCTTAACGGCCATAACTGCCCTCGTCCTGTCCTCGCGACAGTTCGCTTCAAACTCTAGTCCATTACAGAGTCAGAGTAAAAGTTTTGTTGGAACAGAAGGAAGAAAGAATCGATGAAGCCTGCTCTGATTGATTTGTATAAGCTAGAAGCCAAAACATTCCTATTTCTGTACCAATAATTAAAGCCAAGCCAATAATTCTGGACTTTCTGCATCCAATGGATGGTTAGAGAAGTGGAGTAAAAGGTACAAATGTCTGTTAAATGTATAACTGGCGAAGCTTATCGGATGCGTCGAAAGTAGACGTCGATCAATTCAATGCAAAATTACCCTCCATATTACATAGGTACAAGCGTGAAGTAATTTACAACACTGATGAGAATGGCTGAATTCAAATTGTAAGACAAAACCGGACGGGTAAACTTGCAAGACAAGAACCATCGTTCTTACAATCTGAATTGCACAATGCTTGTCTGCTGGCCACTACAAAAGCTCTCGCCGGGTGTTTGTTTGTGCTAATAAACGGACGGCGAGAGCTTTTGTAGTGGCCAGCAGACAAGCATTGTGCAATTCAGATTGTAAGAACGATGGTTCTTGTCTTGCAAGTTTACCCGTCCGGTTTTGTCTTACAATGTGAATTCTCCCAATAGCCCTTTCTGTCATTGAAGTTGAAAAAATTTGCTGGTGGTAAACTATTTAAAGAAAGGCTGTCATTTTTATTTTGTGTTAACATGGCAGGCGAAAAGGAGATGCTTCTGGTGATCGGTATGGAATATCCCATCCCATCCTCAAGCTTTCAGGAAGCTTCGCCTCCAAGATTTGCCAGTCAATTGGAAGACGAATCGAAAAGTGTGGACGGCGCTTTCTGAATGGATACATTAATTTGACCGTAAAATGAAAACACGAAACAGAAAGGTGTTTTTATTTCATGATAATGCTGCGTCCTACCCGAGAGAATTAAGTTTTACAAATGTCACCAGCGTGTTTCTTGCCAGCCAATACAATAACCGTGTGTCAACGCTTAGATCAGGGGGTAATCTATAATTTTAAGGTACACTACCGACGATTAGTCCTGAGAACATCATTTAACAAATTGAGAGAGCAACGTCAGCTTTAGATATAGCAAAAATTATCAATGTTCTTGAAGATTTGTTCTTTATAAAAACCTCTTGGCACAAGGCAGGCTCTTTTGGAATTTTTCGGTTTTCAAAATGTGTTCGGCAGTGCAAAAAATCAAAGTCTAGGGGAGTTTTGGAATATCGATTGGACGGTCCACATACTGAATATCATGAAATTGAGACTCGTTATGAAGGTTCAATGGACAAGAAACAAATCCAATTAAATCTTATCCAGAAGCCTTGAGCAAATTGCCCGTTTGCAGACTTTCTTTTTCTTTTACTTGTAAAATGAATATAAAAATACCGGCGTACAGGGGGCTGCGCCCGCAATACGAAGGTTTTTTAGATTTTGAATACATACATAGTGAATCATTTTGCACATATATTTTATAGGTAATAAATAAGAATTATGCACAATGTTAATGAAATGCTTCTCGTAAATCTATTTTTGGATTGGTCTAAATAAACGCGTAACACTTTTTAATTAGCCCAATCCAAAAATAGATTTACCATATATTATGGCTCCACATATTAACTGGATTTATTAGCTGTAACGCCGTTACTATTACTCCAAACTGGAAAAAAGCGACTGATATGAAATGTACCCATCGAGTTCTTTGATTTGATAAAAACTAAAAAATTCAAATTTTCAAATCTCCGGGACACCCTTTTTGCTTTGTCCTACCAACGTCTAAGTATTTCGTGCTAAAGACTGTTACGATTCTACACATTCCAACCAAATTTCATTACGATCGGTTAGTGAACAAATTTGTAAATATCCGGGACACCCTGTTATCTTGGTCCTACCAATTTTTAAGTATTTCATGCCAAAGACTGTTACCATTCTACACATTCCTAACAAATTTCATGACGATCCGTTAAGCCGTTCGCGAGTTATTTAGTGAACAAATTTTCAAATGTCCGGGACACCCTGTAATTTTTGTTCTACCAACTTTTAAGTATTTCGTGCCAAAGACTGTTACCATTCTACACATTCCTACCAAATTTCATGACGATCCGTTAAGCCGTTCGCGAGTTATTTAGTGAACAAATTTTCAAATGTCCGGGACACCCTGTAATTTTTGTTCTACCAACTTTTAAGTATTTCGTGCCAAAGACTGTTACCATTCTACACATTCCAACCAAATTTCATGACGATCGGTTAAGCCGTTCTCGAGTTATTTAGTGAACAAATTTTCAAATGTCCGGGACACCCTGTAATTTTTGTTCTACCAACTTTTAAGTATTTCGTGCCAAAGACTGTTACCATTCTACACATTCCTACCAAATTTCATGACGATCGGTTAAGCCGTTCGCGAGTTATTTAGTGAACAGACGGACGGACGGACGGACAGACGGACAGACGGACGGACAAAATCGATTTCATAAGGGTTTTTTCGAAAAATCTAAAAAACTCTAAAAACCCGTTTTTTACAGATCATAATAAATATGAAGTACATAGTATTATTTTAATGCTTTTCATATTGTATTGAAGCTTCTTTACGTTTATACATTGAATTTTGTACGATACCTCTTACAAGCGGATACCTCCCATAACCGGACAAAAAGACTGACACCATGAGTGTCCGGCTATGAGAGGTTTCACTGTACTTACATTGTGTATGATCACAGTGGCGCAACCAGGATTTTGTTTTGGAGGGGGCTAAATTCATTTATATTACTGGATATTGGGCCGTTGCATTCACGCTTTTTTCGATGAAAAGTTTTTCGTAGCGTCATTTTGAAGCAATATTAAGACTCGTTGACGTTATTACCCATAGTATTTAGGAGTCGAAATACATATATGGTTTTGCTATTCAGGTCAAGGGTTGCAGCAGAGCAAAATTTGTAAATGTACAATAAAAGATAGGAATTTAGGTATAAACCAAACCCGGATCGAAATTGGGCTAATAGCCGCGGCAAACCGTATCTTCCTAGGTAAAATAGACAGTGGGAGCGCCATATTATCAAGAGATGCGGGAGCGTCTTGCCCGTCAAAGAAAAAAAATGAGGTACGAACATATAAGATTACCGGATGGAACATGGTTCACTGATTGACAGGGCGCAGACTTCGAGACAACTTACCGATTTTTTTTACCAAAATATTCAGAACCTTAACATTTAGTTTTAGTGCGCATACTATCGTGGGTGTAGCCAGGGGAGGGGCGCTTGCCAGAGCCGAGATCAGTTCCGGAGCTTCCCACCAAAATTTCATTGCGGAACAGGGACCAAACCGCAAAAAAAAACAATTTCGGAGTTTTTCTTTTTTTGGCTTTATATAGTTTATTTAGTTGGTACTAAAAAATGAGAAATAATATAATTAATAAAATAATAAATTATGATAACTGAAAATTCGGGTCAATTTGACTCACTTGTAACATGTACCCCCATCCGGGTTAAAAAAAAAACAACGTTAAAGTAGTCAAGGGACACGTGCTGTCTGTGCCCTCCTCCTATTGATAACGCCACTGCACTAAAAATTAAATTGAACATACATCTCAATCACACTAATTGTTTTGAATAAGGCTTATTGATGTACCAACTCTGACTTATATTCTTGCTACCTATTTATTCCAAATCACCAAGAGCCTTTTCTCGCAAAACCGTTTGACCAAAATACACCTTTTTGACCGTGGCGCATCTTTTCGCATATTCCTAATTAAATAAATTCCTTGCTCGTCTCTCGAGCTGATTGACGCTGCGTTCTTGCAGAGATATTCTTACTTTGTCAAGGACACTTGATTCGTTCAGTTACAAGATACTTTCTTCAGTCATTCCATCCATCCATCTCTTTCACAGATAATACTTGAGAATTACTTCACTTTTATAAGTTTTATTAAACATTTGAGAGGAGATTCTCATTAAATAGAGCAAGTTGAAAGCAAACCTTTTGAACAATCTCCATTCTCCACTTGAGTTTTCCTTTGACCGACTCGGCTACTACACTACCACGCTACTGCTACTATAGTGCTACTCACTCGTTTTTTCTGCTACCGTCTTCTCTCACACTTTTGTTTCATATTTCTTTTCCCTTGATTTCTTCGCGCTTTGTAAATTTCATGTCCGTAAGAGCCGGGCGTACAACGAGGAAATTCGCTGGGAAACTTTTTGAAAATTGCACAAGCTCTGTAATTTTTTTTATAGACACATTCATCCATACACATACCCCTATTACAATATTTTTTTTTTCTTTGCTACTAGTTCACCCTGTTTTGAATCCTTTCGAATCCGCACAAAATGCAAAAAATTTACACACGCACACACAGAACGATAGTATATGCAAAGATCTGAAGAAAAAAGGAGTCGCGAACCCACAAAGTGTGAATTGGAATAAAGTAAGTGGGACAAGTGAAGGCGAAGACGCGATGGGGAAAAAAACAAGCGGAACATAAAAAACGAACGAAAGATAGTAATGAGTTGCATTAAAGGTTAATGTGAACTTTAAAAAAGTTTGCCTGCGTACGTACCTACATACAAAATTTTCATGTTCGCGGGCACATCTTTGGCAGAGGGAAAAGGTCGCGTCGTCGTCGGGAGTTCAACACAAAAAGGAGCGCACCACACTCGTAAAACAGAGTAAGTACTTAGCAGTAAAACAAAAAAAAACGTTCCAGAAGCGAGGGAATTTCATACAGTTGGAAGATTTATGCACATCATTTAAAATGCAACGTCAAGAAATTGTGTCAAGGATAAGAGGGAAAATGTTTTCTCCAAGTCGTCGAAGAAATGTAATGATCCAGTAAGAAAATGTTCCGGGTGAGCACATGTGCAGAAATGACGGTAGTTTAATTTCAAGGGCGTGTTATAGGTTTTTTTTTAATTCTTGTAAGGATTTTAATGCAATTTGCATAATGTGGACAAATAGTAAACATACACTGTAAATTCATGGAATAATTTCCGTGAAAGTGGTGTTCAGAAACAGTAACACTAAAATTTAGTATTTTTATATAGTATACACGAGTGTATCCTTAATTTAAAATTTCAATATTTTGAACTCGAATTACATTTTTCCGCGACTTTTATTGGAAAAAAAATCCCAATCTCCCTGCCTCCTTCTGAACATTCCAATAAAAAAATAGAACTCATTTAATCAGTCCAAAAATCGTTTCGTTTCGCTCCTTTTTTCATCATCATTTCCACATTTCCTGATATAGCCAATTTTTTTATTGCACCCTTATAAAGTCTCGGCAGTAGATTAGATTTTTTTGCTGGTCTCCTCGGAACGCTACATAGCAGCCCTCCACCACCCCATACCTAACAGCTTAGCACATTTTCGCAGACAGACGTATAAAAAAAAAACGAAAATACCAAGCGAAACGATGAAAATCGTGGAAATGATGACTTATGCAACTGTCTAAAAGCCCTACAGGGTAAAGGATCTGGCTCGTAGAAGAATCCATTTATTTGGCTTTTACATTCGTTACATTGTCATAAACGTAAAAAATTATGGCCATTTTCTTATGACAATCGGGTAATGATGGTGTGTGTGCAAGGACAACGACGAGGACGATACGAGACGCGATCTGGCCGTATATTTGGTTGGAAGGTTTTGAAAGTTTTTTTTTTCTGTGCGCTACCGTTATAGTCCATCGCAACAGGAACCGAACGCAGAAGGATGCTTGCAAATCGTAATTTTTTTATTGTTATTTCCGTTTTATTGCACGCTCTTTTCAGCATGAGCATAGTATGCATATTTTTGATGCTTCCGGCAACATTTCGAATGGGACATTTGGTACGTCTTATTAAAGGGATGATGGTCGGGATTTAAGTTTTGTGTGAAATGATTTAAGAACGAAATGGCTGTAGGCGAGGCGAAGCAATCATGCACTTTATCGGGCTGTCTGCGTCCGAGAAAATAAAAATTAAAGAAACGACCAGTCAAAAATATATATTTTTTTTTAATTTGGAATTAATTCCGTTTTTATACACTCCAAAACTTCATGCTCTGTGAAACCACACATATACTCACCTCCCCATATTCAACAAAAATAATTCGCATACTTCTTCGATGACAATATCGTGACGCATTTCATTCTGAACTCATTCGCGCAGTTACAATTTCCAAATATTATACACAACGTCCCCGGACGGTCGTTGGGGCTATTTAATCGGATTAGTGAATAAAAAAGCGGATTTACGATTTTAATGTTTCGAAAGCTATCCGTCATTAAATCGTCAGCATTTTTCTCCACCCCCACACGACACGACCAACGCATTACTGTATTATTCTTCATTCTACGCGCATTTTATGTAAATATGTAAAAATTAATTTTTGCGTCATTTTTAGTATCGTTTCATTTCGCCAACCATACCGACAGGACAAATAAAAGAAAAAACGTGTAAGCGAGCAGCAAAATTAAGTCGAAATATATCTTGTTAAAGGGTTGAATTTCACAAGAATAAATTGACTATGAATAAAAAATTTAGGTCAGTTAATAAAGAGCTGGACAGAGTTTGTAAAAATGTATTATGAAAGGATTTTTAGGTTGCCGTCATTTGGGGATTGAAGATTTATATAGAGAAGAAGAACCTCCGGATGACTCGACCCCGTCCCAGGAGAATCTGTTTAGAATGAACAGACAGTTACGATACCGTAATTTGATTAAACAGATTTTTAGAAAGATTTTCTTTGAGAAGAGGCTTTGACCTTCAGTCTATTGCGTCATAGAAAATATGACCATCCCAGAAAACGAGGGACTAAATCGTAAGATTTATTTACACTGAAAATTATTTTTTGCAGAGCGTCTTGTTAAGCTGATAAAAATTATCATTTTCTATTTCTCAGACGGACACAATACAAAATTTCAAAATTTAACATTTCTCAACGAAAAAATCTTTTTTTTGTAGCTACATTTTCTTAGAACTGTCAAGATGTACTTACCTTAAGCAGGGTCTAAGGGTCGTTCTTCTTCTTCTTTTAGCGGTGCAGAAAGGTGTGGAACAGCTGTGCATCTATGTGGACTCGAGTTATGGTTCTTCGATGTTTTCGTCCGTGATGTCAAGGGACAAAAACATACGGCTGCTGCGATAGGGTTTTCCCACAGTGAGATAGGGGTTAAGTCAGTGGGCGCAGCTGGGCATTGAAACAAATGACCCACATCGTGAGGAGCGCCAGCGCAGTTCTGACAAATGTTTTGGATGTCCGGGCTTATGCGAGAACGATACGAATTGCGGCGCGAACAAAAGCCCGCCCGAAGTTGAGCTATTGTAAGGTGACCAGACGTACAGCATTTTGCTGTACAGTACCGCTTTTTGACCTGTCGTACAGCATTGGGAAATGTACAGCAAAATGTACAGCATTCCCAATGCCACACAATGAAACCTAATTCACTATATCAGCGGTCGACAAAGGGCGTCTCGGGAGCCACATGCGGCTCTTTGACTGATTTAGTGTGCTTTAATGACTCAAAGCATTTTCAAACTCCCGCGAAAATTATTAAAAAAAAAAACAATCTTTCCCGTTATCTCCTTTAAATAAATAGCCCTGAATGACCATGATAGTATAGAAGTCATGGCCCAGTCTATACAAAAATTTAGAAAAGTAGACCTCCATTGCCCTTGGTAGCTAGCTATAGAATTTTATTGATCTAGGTTGGGTCGCATCTTTGAACGGCTGTAACTTTCGAAAAGCTTTGAGCTGGCCATCGAGATCCCGGTGCTGGGTTCTAAAAGTTGCCATTTTCCGTACGGCCACGGTCGAGGACCTGTGTAATTTTTCCTGTATGAAGACCGGTGCGCTAGGTATATTTGCAGCAGCATATTTAGGCGTTGTAATTTTTGTTGATGGAATTTTGGTCAGTACAAATACAACATAAACTAAAAAATTCTGATCACTCCTCGATTTCAAATTATCCAGCGCGAAAAATATCCTAATTGTCTTCCTTTGGGCTCCAGGAAATTACCGATTAAAATTACATGGAATCGAATGCTGGTCAAATATCAATGATGTTTTAGACACTTAAAATGTTCAGTTTTGTTTGCTTTTATCGATATTTAGCTAGATAATAGCACTTTTATGTTTGACAATCGCTCATCTTCGATAGCTTGGGAATCCTTTGACCGATCTTTCTGAAATTTAGCACGCTTGCGTTCACATTTTTTTTTAAATTTCAAGGTCCTACGTATTAGCGTTCATAAGTAACAGCGGCCCAAATCGCAGTTTTGTGTTTTCTAACTGAAAATTGCCCATAACTCGGAAATTCGTAAGCGCAGTCTTGCAGAGCACCGTACCGCCTATATTTGGTGGAAATTTCAAGGAGAACACTGAGGTCCTTAGGGCTTCCTTATGGGTGCAGTTTAGTGCAACAGAAACTTGAATTCTCAAGGTTCACCACATATTTCCCAGAATATCGGCTACGGCTCAATTCTGTTTACAGAAATGAAGGTAGGATAATATGAGGCGAGGGCGTAGCCAGAAATTTGTTTCAGGAGGGGTCCGACGCTCAGTTACAGAAATTCTGACATTATTACAAATTAGAATTTAGAATGTTGTTAACTGTGGAAACTATTTCGGGAGTCTGGTCACCTTAAGCTAATGCCACTCTGGTGGCTCTCGGGAGCCTAATCTCCTCAGGCGAGATAGGTGGAGGACGCACTGATAGGACTCTATTCGCACCTAAACTCGCGATAGACCGACTCACTTCAGCAGTGTAAATCTCTGCGATGGCAGCTCGGTATGCATCTTCATCGTAAGGGTTCCGCTTATATCCCTGGACCTCTCTCTCTAGGTCTCGTAAAGCACGCCTGACATGTCGTGGTGGAGGAATTCGGTCCATGAGACTATGGTTGGGATGATCCTCACGGTAGCAACCAACAAGATACTGTTTAGAGATTTTGAGATTGTGGCCACGTATTGGCATCAATTTTGTTTCGTGATGTAAGTGATCCTGGGGAAACATCAAGAGGCTGCGGCTGTACGTCTGTGATGCTGGAATTACCACTTTCGAAAATCAAAGTGGGACATACCCCATAATTATGTGCTAACTTTTTCCCCCTTTAAAAAATTTTGTACTCGTCCCCCCTCCCTAGAATTAAGGTTTATAGTTGGTTGTGCTAGCATCACGTGATGCTAGCACAATCATACTTTTCTTACATCATTTTATTCTAGATCCATTATTTCTAACAGTTTTCATACGTTAAGTGTAAAAAATTAGGGTTAATTTTAGCTCGAATTCAATACAATTCATTCACACTGCTCCTAAAGATCTGCAATTGGTAAAATCTATTAAAAGTATGTTGAAATCGAGCCAAAATAGCCCTAGTTTTTTGCACTTAAAGGCCTGGATAGACCTTGGGCGGAATGAAAATGAAATTTTAGTCCGCTGCGATTTTCTCAATGAAAATGCATACATACTGTCGTGGAATATGTGGTAAATGCTGGGGAATTCGATAAACTAAAATCCGAGAATGGTTTCACAATTTGTCTCTGCCATTTTATGTGTTATTTTTCGATTCCCCGGTCATTAGATAATTTCCACGATGACCTCGTCGTGGACAGTGAATCGGTTTGACGTTTGCAAAACTCGCCACGCCCGACGGAGAATATGCTACAGAGTCGACTCATTTTCACGTTGAAATGCATTCGGACAAGGGGGAAATTATTTTTTTAGTTATTTTTAAGATGATTTAGGACGTAAAATGCCTTTGTAGCATATTCTCCGTCGGGCGTGGTGAGTTTTGCAAATGTCAAACCGATTCACTGTCCACGACGAGTTCATCGTGGAAATTGTCTAATGACCGGGGAATCGAAAAATAACACATAAAATGGCAGAGACAAACTGTGAAACCATTCTCGGATTTTAGTTTATGGAATTACCCAGCATTTACCACATATTCCACGACAGTATGTATGCATTTTTATTGAGAAAATCGCAGCGGACTAAAATTTCATTCTCATTCCGCCCGAGGTCTATCCAGGCCTTAAGGCATTAAAACGGTTAGAACTAACGAAGCTAGAATAAAATTATGTAAGAAAGAACTGATTGTTGGACTAAGCGCCAATTTTTAAAAGAATCGTATGAGCACCTGACCTTGCCAGAAGTTGGAGAAAATTGAGATGGATAAACATATTGTTTTTGGGTCAAATCATAAAAATTTGACTTTTAAGTTCTGTAAAAATCAAACCTTTTATCGGATTTTAGTGTGGTTAGTTTTATTTTAGGGGTAAATTAGTTGGCTGTAATAATCATCTTATTTTGCTATTCTAGCTAGTCCAGCTTTTGAGATATTGAAGTTTTAGGCGTACATGAAAATGAGCTTTTTCAAAAATTTTCAAATGCCTCTGGCGGCTAAAAGGGTAATCTAAGGGGGTATGTTCGTTGCAACTTTTTTGCTGCAAATCACATGAGGAATCACAATCCGGTGCGTTTATGCGACAGTTTCCGGACACCCTGTATATGAAACAGTGCCGGGAGCCTAAGCGGGGAAAGAAACAAATTTTCAACAAAATGTGTTTTTAGCCATTTTGAGGCGAAGTGAAAAATTGGCTTTTCCATGGTGTGATGCTAGCACAACCAAAGAATGTCCTTGATTCTGGGGAAGCGGGAGGAGAACAAAATTTTTTTATTGGAAAAGTGGAGAGCACATAATTATGGTATGGATTTTGTTTCGATTGGGTTATATTTACTTAATGGTTGTGCTAGCATCACGAGATGCTAGCACAACCAACTATAAACCTTAATTCTAGGTAGGGGGACGAGTACACATTTTTTTTAAAGGGGGACGAAATTAGCACATAATTAGCACATAATTATGGGGTATGTCCCACTTTGATTTTCGAAAGTGGTAATTCCAGCATCACAGACGTAAATAAATAGCACTTCGTAGAAACTAGCAATTACGAAAATCAATGCGAGACAATTGCAATAATTATCCGCGCCGGCTCTAGAACTTGCGCCGCCCCTTAGGTGCTGTACCAGCCAGATTTATAGTAAATAGTATGTATGTCGTTTTTGCTTTAGAAGTGTCTCAAGAGGTTTTTTTTTTTTAATCGAGTTCTTTTAACAGCTCTTGGCTGCAACCGGAAGCTCCGAAAGGATTTACATCTGCCGTAGGAACATTTTTATAAAGGCAAGACAAAATTCAATTGTCGAACTGGGATTTGAACCAACACTTCTGAAATATTCGAAATTTGTCGGCTCATTGCTAGATGAATCAATTGGAACCAAATGAAAGGAATTGAGGGAAAACTACTCCAAAAAAATTGTGATGGGAAAGATACCTTTAACATTGAAATTTCTCACGATTTTGTTTATTATTTGGACGCTTTTTTGAGCTGAGTAGGAATTTCAAAAATATTATACAAAGCTTTTCAAGGACTTTGTTGCTATTGAATTCTTCCTTTCGGCTTTTTGAATTTTTTATACGAGTGTTAGCCAAAAATGCGCTCCTGAAATTTAGCCCCCCCGGGCGACCACCTGGATTACCCAACCCTTTCCCCCTCTTTTGAGCGGCCGCTGATAATTATCTAATTAAATAGAAATGATGGCGAGATTATGTGCAAATTGAATCCTCCATTTAAAAATGTATTTCCTCTACTCCTTCGTAATTCTATGGCTAAACGAAAGGAGTACACAATTTTTCAATAAACATGTCATTATTACATTGGAAATCGTCTAGTTATTGCTAGCCCTTCGCCGTCTGATTAACCGCTCTCCTCTGTAATTCACCATACCGGCTTTCAGAATAGATTTTTAGATGGTGTAAAATAGTTTTTAAATAAAATAAATTTCATGCTGTGTTTAGACATTTTCGAAAAAGAAAGTTATTCGAAATTTTAAAAATCACAAGATCGCTCACATTGACCATTTTGGTGATCAGTGAATTTACTACTAATTAGTATTTACTTTTTCAGTCGCTTTAATGGCACGCGGGAGATATAACCTGAATGTCTTCAAAGCGAAATTATTGCCTTTACGAAATGTTTGTACTGAATTAACGATTTCATGTTCATCATTTCATACAAATAAGCCTCTTCAATAATACTTTTACCCTACTGCTGCGATCGAGACTAAAATGCAGCAACGACAATGTACTGGGATTCATGGGCGTAGCCAGAGGGGAGCAGGGAGGGGCCGTCGCCCCCCTGGCCGATGATTATGATGAAAAAAATCCTCACCAATGTAGTAAAAAAAACACTGCACTATACAATGCTAAAAGGAGTAAAAATGAATCCAAGCACTACGCAAAATTTTCTGCTGCTGAGACTAGTCTGGAATACTAACCAGATGTCGCTCCATATACTGCCGCGGAATGCATGACCGTGATAGTCTCCAGCACTGACAAAAGGACAACAGCAACTGGCCACTCGTAACTGACGGGGGTGCGGAGGCCGCGTCCCAATTCATACGTTTCACTCGTGGAAAACTAAAATATTTGTTATAATTTTGGGTAATTTTTCAATATATTCAGCTTAATACACTCCCAATCATTAGAATAGTTCCACTTAAAAAATCGCTATATTTCGGTAAGTGATAACGGTGTTTTTTTCAAAGTTGGTGACAATATTTTCAGTAGCCTGCTTGTCGACTCGTCACTTCATTGTACACTAACTTTGGAGCGTGCATGGCAACATTTATACATACTTGCTGTGTGATTATTGTTCGCCGGTCCGTGTTTTGATCGGATAGTGTGAAATGATCATACGATGGTTCTTGTCTTGCAAGTTTACCCGTCCGGTTTCGTCTTACAATGTGAATTCACCCTATAGATTCTAAGAAAACGACCGTACGGGTAAACTTGCACGACAAGAACGAACGTACGTTTATTTCACACTATCCGATCAAAACACGGACGGGCGAACAATAATCACACAGCAAGTATGTATAAATGTGGCCATGCAAGCTCCAAAGTTAGTGTACAATGAAGTGGTGAGTCGGCAAGATTAAAATGCAAGTAAAACACGCGCTAATTGTCGTCGCAGAACGCCTGAACTATCGGTAGATGCAATCGTCTTATCGGTCGTATAATTCTTACGAATCGAAAGAAAATCGTGACACGATTGGTTTTCTTACGTAAGAATCGTACGATCGATTCGTAAGAATTATACGACCGATAAGACGATTGCATCTACCGATAGTTCAGGCGTTCGGCGACAACAATGGCTGAATTCAAATTGTAAGACGAAAACGGACGGGTAAACTTGCAAGACAAGAACCATCGTTCTTACAATCTGAATTGCATAATGCTTGTCTGCTGGCCACTACAAAAGCTCTCGCCGTCCGTTTATTAGCACAAACACATTTCATTCCATACAAAATATCTCAATAGGATTCTTCCAGTTATATTAATTATTGCATCTGTTTACTTTTGTGAAGAAATCTGGTAAATTGCCGTCTAATTAAAATAATGGTACAAAAACTTTTAAGTTTACAGGGTCCATTTTTCTGAGTGTACGTAAATATTATTATAACTGAAGATTTATCTACAATAATAATGTTTTAAAAAACGCTATACATATTTCATTTCTTACTTCCATGACTTTCATTTTCCACCACTATCAATAATAATAATCGTCATTCTGTTTTTCTTTGATGACCTCTAGAGGCGATTGTTGTCAAATAGACGTATCCATCTTCATTGTCAATAAATTTATTCCAACATGGAACTGGAAGCAATTAACGATATCGCAAAGTCATTGTCTCATTTACTTATTGTATTTCCATCAACTCCATATCTCACACTAGCGCCAATGATATTGTCCTTTTTGACAGTACGATTGACAGTTTATCTTTCATCAAAAGGAATCGAATAAAAGACGAAAGTCATCATTACTTTTGTGTTTATTTCAAAACATTTTTGTAATGGTGTAGAGTTCTTTGAAAACAGTTTATATGACTGTGGGGGCGAACCAATTAAATGTTTACACATAATTGTATGGTATTAAGGCAGAGGTATTTCTTTGGATGCAGTAACTAGATTGTACTATAGAATTATGTATAGCGAATTTGATTAATTGGCTGTGAAAGAATGAATTATTCGATTTATAAAACACATAAATTTTGCTTTTAAAAATAAGCTAAGTTAACTATTAACGATTAACGATTTTCTAGTTTGTATTTTATTTCAATTCAATTTCCTCCTTTAACGATTTAACTTAACTTAATAAAGTATTAGAACAACCACGGCAAAGAACTAAAACAGATAAAAAAAAACACAAAAACATTTTATATCTACTACAACTCAATTAGAGGGAGAATATTGGCGCAGGATAATTTCTTATTCTCGTAACTATAGCATTCCCTGTAAAAGTGGTTTCATGCGACACTAAAAAACTGAAAAAATATTCAATTCACGCGATGAAACCATCAAATAACATTCAGCTCTTCATTTATTGTGTTGACACTTTTTATAACAACTTTAATGCTTGATCCTTGACAATATGTCCGCCAACTCAAGGTAATTTACACGCTAACCTCTTATTGGACTATATGAAGGGGACATTTTTTTTCGTATAAAATACATACCTACACGAAAGAACTGCCATCATCCCCTTAATTTGTTGAAGTTAGTTATAAAAATTGTAAGAAACAAATTCGAATGTAAACCAAGCAAAGTTATTGCCGAACAAACAGCATAGCATGACTGTCTGAGTGATAGGTGGCTTTTTGATTAATGACCACAATGGTCAATGAATGGTGCTAATGTGTCTATGAAAAATAAATGTGATGTCCTCATAGATCAAAAATAAATATTCATTCACCAGAAAGTCGATATGTTTAATTATAAAATTGACAG
Source organism: Microchrysa polita (assembly GCA_949715475.1). NCBI lineage: Eukaryota > Metazoa > Arthropoda > Insecta > Diptera > Stratiomyidae > Microchrysa > Microchrysa polita. The sequence goes on along the minus strand of OX454416.1, from coordinate 136,662,259 downwards.
GTGTATGCCCAGAATATATAATTTGACACTTAAGATGGATAAGAAATACGAATACAAAAGAATATTCAACAAAACCCGAATTTATTTATATCATCCCGATGTAAAGGCAAACATGAAAGTGACGTTCACCATTAAAATATGTTTACAAATACCAGTCAACCCACAAAGGGACAATCTACGCGACGCACGAAACCACCCTCACCCTAATACTTATTAGGTCCATTCCATATGTTACATACAATAAGTACCTTCTCCATTAAAACCGATATAAATAGGCGGAAAACATTATAATCTAGTCTGAAAATATTATGAAGAAGTTCCCTTGTCGCGATTCCGTCACTGTTGTCCTGTCAATTAAGCCTAGTCCTCCTTATTCTATAAATACCACAAAATGTTTTTCTACTAATAAGTCGCCAACGTACTTGTTTGACTGCGTACAGTTTGATAACAATCATGAATACGGATAAAATTTGTAATGATATTGCTACTTCGGGTATAAGGAGTAACCACCTACCAAGTATACTTAACTATTGAAGGATCTCCTCGATATAATGTGCAGGTTTCTTTACAATTGCTATGAAGTATCATTAATTCGAAAAGTGAAGAAAAGCTCCGCTTGCTACATATTAAAAATCAATGCGCAAGTCTGAAATTTAGAGGGGTTTTCGAAATTCCCAGTTTCCTACTCGACTTTTAAACGTACCGATTCCTCCAGGCAAATACTCTTGTCCACAATAGTGTGGAATCTGTTCAGTATTTTATACCACTTCAAACGGAATTGCTCTGTTATCTCAAATCCGTAGTTCCACAAAATTCGACATTAGTATCACGATTTGGATCATGATCCTATTCTATACATACATACAGGCAAGCGAGTATTTCCCTATGAAGGATTGCATGAAAACCTGCGGTTTAAGATGACATCGTGCCAGCCGCATCGTATATACACCACACCAGTCGATTATAATATAGGTTGTTTTTTTTAGACTTGTGGTTTTCAAGAAGAAATAAAACGCATATATGTAATTTAATGATATGGCCAAGAATTTAGCTTTATTATATAGATAAGGGTTTGCAATTATGTTTTTAAAATGCTTTCGGGCAAGTTGCCACCGCGGCTGGCTCGAATAAATTCCAGCCGAGAGGCCCATTTTTTGACCACTTTTTGCAGCAATTAGGGCCGTATGTCAGCAATAACGCGCCGAATATTCTCTTCCAAGGCATCAATCGTTTCGGGCTTATCTGCGTAGAAAAGCGACTTCACATATAAACTCATAAAAAATAGTCCAGCGGTGTTAGATCGCACGATCTTGGAGAGCATGCCACAGGCCCACGACGCGAGATAATGCGCTCAACAAAAGTTTCCTTCAATAAATTGATTGTTTTATTGGAACCAAAGGTCATCCACATCAACATCCTCCAAATCAGGCACGAAAAAGTCATTAACCATGGCTCTATAGGGTTCCCCATTGACTGTAACATTATGGCCGGCTTAATTTTTGAACATATTTCTTCACCAATGATTCCCTCTGCCCATAGAGCAACCCAAACAGTGACTTTTTGAGGATGTAACGGCGTCTCAACAATGGCTTGTGGATTATCATCACTCCAAACGCGATAATTTTGTTTATTAACATACCCACTCAACCAAAAGTGAGCTTCATCGTTAAACAAAATTTTCTTGTGAAAATCGTGATCGGTGGCCATCTCGTTTTGGACACGATTTGCAAACGTTGTTCCGGAGTAAGTCTATTTATTATGAAATTGCAAACTAAACTGAGCATAAATCAAGTGACAGCTGTAAAAAAAACCAACTCCGAAAAAAGTTATGCCAGATTGAAAACCACAAGTCTAAAAAAAACACCCTATAGTAATTGCTTGGAAAAAATATTAAGCAATATTTTGAGCCGATGATAAATTCAAAATTCAAAATTCAAAATTCAAAATTCAAAATTCAAAATTCAAAATTCAAAATTCAAAATTCAAAATTCAAAATTCAAAATTCAAAATTCAAAATTCAAAATTCAAAATTCAAAATTCAAAATTCAAAATTCAAAATTCAAAATTCAAAATTCAAAATTCAAAATTCAAAATTCAAAATTCAAAATTCAAAATTCAAAATTCAAAATTCAAAATTCAAAATTCAAAATTCAAAATTCAAAATTCAAAATTCAAAATTCAAAATTCAAAATTCAAAATTCAAAATTCAAAATTCAAAATTCAAAATTCAAAATTCAAAATTCAAAATTCAAAATTCAAAATTCAAAATTCAAAATTCAAAATTCAAAATTCAAAATTCAAAATTCAAAATTCAAAATTCAAAATTCAAAATTCAAAATTCAAAATTCAAAATTCAAAATTCAAAATTCAAAATTCAAAATTCAAAATTCAAAATTCAAAATTCAAAATTCAAAATTCAAAATTCAAAATTCAAAATTCAAAATTCAAAATTCAAAATTCAAAATTCAAAATTCAAAATTCAAAATTCAAAATTCAAAATTCAAAATTCAAAATTCAAAATTCAAAATTCAAAATTCAAAATTCAAAATTCAAAATTCAAAATTCAAAATTCAAAATTCAAAATTCAAAATTCAAAATTCAAAATTCAAAATTCAAAATTCAAAATTCAAAATTCAAAATTCAAAATTCAAAATTCAAAATTCAAAATTCAAAATTCAAAATTCAAAATTCAAAATTCAAAATTCAAAATTCAAAATTCAAAATTCAAAATTCAAAATTCAAAATTCAAAATTCAAAATTCAAAATTCAAAATTCAAAATTCAAAATTCAAAATTCAAAATTCAAAATTCAAAATTCAAAATTCAAAATTCAAAATTCAAAATTCAAAATTCAAAATTCAAAATTCAAAATTCAAAATTCAAAATTCAAAATTCAAAATTCAAAATTCAAAATTCAAAATTCAAAATTCAAAATTCAAAATTCAAAATTCAAAATTCAAAATTCAAAATTCAAAATTCAAAATTCAAAATTCAAAATTCAAAATTCAAAATTCAAAATTCAAAATTCAAAATTCAAAATTCAAAATTCAAAATTCAAAATTCAAAATTCAAAATTCAAAATTCAAAATTCAAAATTCAAAATTCAAAATTCAAAATTCAAAATTCAAAATTCAAAATTCAAAATTCAAAATTCAAAATTCAAAATTCAAAATTCAAAATTCAAAATTCAAAATTCAAAATTCAAAATTCAAAATTCAAAATTTAAAATTCACTTTGGGCATGAACGGCAACGCTAACGAGTGGGTTATCGCCAGGGTCGTCAAAGCTCTATATGTGAGTTACCTGGTGTGCTCCTCAGACCTAGGGTCTGAAATCAAAGATTGTAGGCATGTAGGTCACCTTTTTTTCGCCATTTCTCTTGAATGTTCTGATAAATAAATACATACATAGTTAAATAGGCTCTGTATAACTTATCCCGTAAAGCAAGTTTTAAAAATTTCAATTCGTATCCTAAAAAAATTTTTTGGAACATGTTGATACAACAGAAAATTGTTGCTGCTCTTGCTTAATTGTGTAATGCTTTGAATTTGATTAAATCGTTGACGATATGTTACATAACACATGCATAGTTCTTCTAAAATGTATTTTAAATGCATGAACAATATTTTAGTTGTATTCTGCCTTTTTTAAGTCCAAATAGCGCTACATCAAGTCCAACAACAAGTTTCGTAAAACAAAAGCGCCGAATAGAATAGAATAGCATACTGGCCGACTTTTTTTTGTAATCTGCAAACACAAAAAATGAAATAAATGTGTTCTCTTTTCAAGAGTGAAAACACTCCATTCTTTAGCTATTAACACGAAACAAATGCGACATATTCCCATATGAATTTTCAGCTATTTGTACTAAAGAAAAATGTGACAATTCCATTGTAATCATCATCACAACAACCGTCACCATCAACATCATCATCCAAAAAGCATCCAGGTCGATATTTTGTCTCCATCATGATGTAGGTGATATGTACATATTTTAAAGTATGTAAAGCTCAGGTAATGTTTCACTTGTTGTTCTTCTTCGCCATCGTCGTCGTAGTCGTCTATTATCCTGCTACGTTTGCATGTCCTTAACCCAAATTACACGTGCATAATGTTAATATCTCCAAGGTATATTGTTTATGTGAAGTCGACACATTCGAGCTTATGTTTATTGCTTTTGGTAGACGTATACAGTGCTGCGAGTCTTTCCATTGTTATTATTACTTGGTATTATTCTAAACGCGGAAAGGATGAGGCCAGGATCCAAGTATGAAGTATAAATAACCAGAGGTACTCGGTGTTCTGTGTACACTCAAGTTATTTACGCGCTATGGAAGCTCCATCTGTCGGATATCACTCATAGTGTGTCATTTTTGATACAGAATGACAATGAAATATGACAAAAATACCTTGGAAGACGGTACATATCTTAAGTTTGAATAATATCGATTTCGTATGACATTTTTTCAGGTGACATCGATGTCGCTGTATAACATGTCTGACTATTTTTCATGTCAATTTCGTTAGAATATTTAGATGAGTGCTCTTAGAGGTTGGGATTTAGAAGGAAGAAAAAATACGAAAATAAAGTAAAAGGGGATTCAGACTAGCGATAATATTTACTAAATCCTAGAGTTAGTTAACAAGCAAACCATCTACGAGGTATACCGTCAGGGGAGCACCTAGCCTTTCGGCCTTTATCTCCCGGTCCCGCTAAATGTTTGGACCTTCGGCTTTTTACTGACAAGGTCTTATTGTCAGATGGGGACTTCCGGCGAATGCACTCACCTTCAGGAACCCAACCCCGGGGTTGCATCACTAGCTGGATGACTTGGGAAACAACCTCCAGCCACTACGAAGCCAACTCCTTGATGGGAAAGGACCATGGTCCCCTGGGCACACCCATCCCAGTAGTCCACTATTCGCTATAGACTGCTCTACAGTGTGATCCTCCTTCGGCCCCCTATTGGATAAGCCTCACGTGAGAATTCAGATGTGCACATCGCTGGCTCGTTGGCCCTGTGACAACGAGCATGTGTAGACTCGTAGCGCTACTTTTCACATACATGTGGCCCTTCAGTTTACTAGTCAGCAATGCGACTCGGGCAGTGTGGTCATCAATCCACAAACTAGTTAGATATAGGCGCGTAGGCATTTACCACCAAGGCCGTTCTCCCTAACTAGCCCCTTCAGGACTCGGGTCATGCGAAGCCGTCAACTCCGAAGCTCACACGATTTACCATACGATGCACTCCCCCACCAGAGCACACCATAATCGTGCTTGGCCTTTAGTGACTTCCCTCCCGTAAGTCATGGGAGGAGGTAGGTCACGTCACGCCATGAGCCATACATAACTGAGGAGCTCGGGAACGTTACCGCCCGAATGGTCTTTGTACAGATCCTCGCCATGGCGTATCAACTGTATACCAGGGGCCCCCTTGCGCTACTAGGTCCGTGGTGTCGTAACTCACCAAAGATCTTCGTCCCACTACATACAGCCATTTCTGGCTGATGTCACAAGGATACTGACCCCCCTGCGGGGAGAGTTAGTTAACAGCTGTACCATATTGTACTGAAATTTGAATAGTACAAGTACATTCTACGATGCGTTTTAAATTTAATGACATACGATTTAATCTACGCCTGTTTCTACTCGATTAATTTAGTGTTTTAAGGGCTCCATTACACAGTCATATTTCTATTATCATATGTATGTCATATGCTTAAGCCTACTTGATTTCGTTTAGTGCATGTGGAAAAATTTGAATCGAATGAATTGAGTAGGCTTGAGGAGATGACATACCTATGATAATAGAATTATGTCTGTGTGATGGAGCCCTTAGTAAATCATGTCAGCAGTTTGAATCCCATATAACCTGTAATTTGTTTTACTGGAGATTTATAAATATCGTCACTACCCACTCCCATAGGTTTTTAGTATTCGAAATTTAACTACTTTTTTTTCAAAACCGTTTTAATTATTTGAAGTCAAACGATTTACCTGAACATCTTGAAGTTTGTATTTTTCCACATAAACTTGAAATAACACCCGGAAACAACATTTAATTAACATTTTGAACTTAAATCGGAATACACCAAATCCAGACACGTGTCCTACCGGCAAAAAGTTTTTGTGGGCATTCAATTATCTTATAAAATTCTCTGCCTGCATAAAATCTGGATATTTCCGCAACTCATCCCCTCATCAAAGTTCAGAAGATCCAAACGATAAGCATGATATTCCATACAGATATTACGACAAAATTAATTCAGAAAATCATAATTTCAATTCGTGCTATACGGATGCGGTACACGCGCCAATACAGATAGATTCAAATAATTTTGTCTTGTTTTTCTTCGACGTCGTCCTCGAGTGATACTCTCGCTCTGAAATGGAAATTACATAATCCTCACGCCCACCTCTGATTGTTTGGATTTTAATAATAGAATTTATTTTTAAAATCAGGATATATAAATATGTTGTGGGAAGGAGTGGCAAAACAATTTAGAGGATTTCTTTTTTAAATTGACAGAATTTTGATGTGGGGAAATATGCAAGATGTCTGCAAGGCAAGTATAGGTTAAGATTGATACGTACAAGGATTTATTAAGGATAATTTTTCAGCGTAGTTTTGGTTTGAGTTATCAAAATTATATTAAACGTTAGCTCGATCTAGAGCCTATAAGTTTTTCCCAACTAGCCTTAATTGAAAAAATGTATTTCTTCCGTTTCATTTCAAATCGTTCCATCTTTTCTAAATGATATTAAATTCTTCCGACAGATTAAACTTTGTGCACACAACTAAAACGTTCTAATCGAAAATCCTTTGATTATAAACCACCCCTGTCCCATAATAATTTGTGAACGCGTATCTAAATGCCCTTTCGTATTAAATAAATGCCATCCGGTGCACGAATATAATATCGCAAATCGTATTTGATTTGAACGCTGAGCCCGCTGGACTCACGGCCGGGCTAGCCGGCGCGGCACCGATAAAAAGGAGTCCTTCTCACAGGAGATTATACGATGTATGTACTCGTACCAACATATAGACCAAAAATTTGCAAATTGCAATTTCAATACCTGATACATACGAACGAACCAACCAATCCAACTGCATCTATACACACATAAAGTCCAATTAATTTTCGTAGATTACCAAAATTTTAATTAACTTTCGAATCGATTTGCGTTTATTTTGGCATAAAACAAATTTTGCAATTGAACAATATTATTCGATGCCAGTGCCATGCTATGGCCGGTGCTTATCTTTAGCGTTAAATTGTCCAACAACATTCATACATACATACGAATTGACCAAGTGTTAGCGATGATGGAGGATATTATTATACGAATACACACCTGTACAGAATGTTCAGAAAATACCGTATGAAAGTACCAGAAAATTATTTCTCTTGTGATTTTCAGCAAAAAAGGGACCCGGATTCCATGCCACAGGCGTTTAATTTTTTTTTACAAATATATTTTCTAAGATTCCCTACTACTGTACTAACTGTACTACCTACTAGACTAAAAAAAATATAAAAGGCGACAAATTCTTCTAAAAACAAAACTAACTGCACTGAAATTGGATAAGCAGATTAGTTTCCATAAAGCTTCATGCCTCGCGCAATTTTTTCTTTTTTTTTTTAATTATGGTTATAAGATTTCCGCCCACCCTGTATAATATGCTCTTTTTCCTGCGTAGTGGAATTGGAGAATGGAGATATTCCACTTTTACAGGAAAATACGTGGAATGATATCTGGACGATTTAAATTGAACAATTTAGATACCATGAATATTTAGCTATACATATTTGGAAAGCTGAACCCTTTCGACTCCATTTGGATAGATTAAGCCTCTTCTATGAGTTACACTCTCGTAATAGTCTCGGAAGGCAAAATGTAATGAGCACCTCAATGACTGTAACCTTAATGAAGGCGCAAGCAGGTTGTGGATTGTGGTCTACCGTCCGTGCCCTTCCCAACCCCACCAAAGACAAGGGCAATACAGCCATAACCTTCGGAAAGAAAGAAACTAGCAATCCGCTTCACCGACCCAGTTCAATAAGCAATTTATTGACCATCCCAAGTCTGATGGGCTCAAGTGCAAAATTAGAAGACGGAATCGCAGCCGATTTGTTGACACTGTACCATGTACACTCCAAATTAAAACCACTAACTCTTATTGAATCATTGAAATATGCAGAAAAATCATGGTATTTTTCTAACATAATTTTGCTATATTTTTTTTAAAGCCTAACGGATTATTGAAAGATTTTCCCGTTAAATTTATCTCCTCAATTACTAGCAAAGTAACTATTGACATACGCAAACAAATTCACAATGAGCAAAATTAAAAGAACAGTTCTCTTTCACTTATTTCTTTCTCTATGTCCTGGACGATTTGCCGGATTTCAGCAAATTGATTTCACCGAATCGGTCTACAACCAGAATAAACATTGAAACATGCGAACAATTCACAATGATCGAAATTATGTAAACAGACAGTTTTTCACCTAATTTTGCATCCACTCACCAGGAGAGTGGATTTCGGAAAATTTATAACGACGAATCGGTCCTTGGAGTAGGAATAATAAAATTCGCAATGGGAGAAATGTTCAAAGCAGCTGCTTTCCTGATCCTTTGCGAACAATAGGTGGTATTATTTATTTAAACAAATGGATCAATGTTCAAACGATTAGGTGACAGGTATGTAAATAACGATTTTGGCAGGATCTCGGAAGAAGCCAAGAAAAGAGAAATTTGAGAATGTGTCTCTTTTTGGGGGTGGAACTCGTTCAGATTGATATACGATCCGCGAATTAGCTCAGAAGTTAGGCAAAAGTATTTGAAATAAAAACTGTTTTTAAAATTTTGCTTATTGTGAATGTTTTTCCTATTTTAATAGTTACTCTGGTTGCAGACGAATCCGGTGATTTACTAAATTCGTTCAAGAAATACAAAACAAAACGAGACCGAGTTCTAATCGTGCGAATAGCACGATGTTTGTATACCTTATACCCCACCTAGAAGACTTGCAAAACCCAAAATTTTCATTTTCATGTTTTTTGTAGGAGAAGGAGGGTATAGATGGGTCGGACCTGGCACATCCTTAACATCTTATCAAGGCATCCAACGGCTACCATTTGAAGGATGCTTGGTGTTTTTGTTATGATTGTATTTTCATAGTAGGCCATGAAATTATATGACAATTGAAAAATAAAATGAAACTTGTCATCTTGTGGTACGTCAAGCGCTTTTATGTTCCTCGTTTCGTTTTATTATAATTTCCGTGGTCAAATCACGCGACTAATCATCGACACTTAGAATTAAGTTTATTCCACACGATCGTGTTTCGCGTCAAGTGTTTTTCCGGGGTGTTTGTGAAGTGTGCCGCGAGAAAATCCATTCCATGATATCACGACACATTGGATGGTTGTTGGCTGCTGCTAAGGTGTCCCATCGTCTTCTTTTCGTCTTTTGCGGTGTCAACAAGAAATCGGTAGGAAAAGACGTTGTTTGTATTGTGGATAGTACTTATGTATGTACATAATATTGTGTGAGATCTTTTTTATGGCGGACTAGGTTTTGCTGTGTGTACAGCACAAATTGTTGTTCATAGTTTCCAGTATTCTAATATTCCAAGTGTTGTATGGAAAGGTTGTGGTTTCCCCCTTTCCGGAAAGTAATGACAGTTTGAGAGGTTGTGGTGTCTCCCCTCTCAGTGAGTTGTTTAGAGCCGTGTAGGCTGGACCTCGGAGTTGGTCCCCTCCGATTGAGTCGTTGAGAGGTTGTGGTCGTCCCGCTCTCAGCGTTGTGTTTGTAAAAAGGTTGTGGCGTCTCCCCTTTCTACTTGTGGTAAACTCGGGAGGTTGCGGTGTTCCCCCTCTTCGCACAGAGTTTACGTTTTAGAGAGGTTGTGGTGTCTCCCCTCTCCATGTTGAGCTGACGTTCGTAGAAAGGTTGTGGTGTCTCCCCTTTCTATTTGTGGTTAACTCGAGAGATTGCGGTGTTCCCCTTGTTTGCGTTTTGGAGAGGTTGTGGTGTCTCCCCTCTCCATGTTGAGTTGATGTTTGAATAGGTTGTGGTGTTCTCTCTGAAATGTGAGTAGCGGCGCGGTGCTCCGCTGCGGAGTTGATCCCCCTCTGTAATAGCCAGGAGGTTGTGGTTTCCCCCTCCGCATTCTACCATAGAATACCGAATGAGAATGTTTTATCCAGAAGTTGTGTGCCTTAGGTAGAAAGGCTTTACTTCTGGATATAGAAGAATGAGGTGGTTAGTGAAATGGAATTGAACCAAGGAGAAGCAGCCGAATCAACCGATATATGAATCCTGCGTCTACCTCGCATTGCCGTTTGAGTACCTGAGCCAAAATCAACCGATACAACGAGAAGCCGATGACCGATACAGAGACGATGACGCCGACAAGTGGTTCTCCTTCACTCTCCTCATCTTCCTGTTTGGCCGGGCCAACATAGATACATATGTATTTGAAATATTATTCGTTTTACGATGACTTAATATCTTCAATACATGTAACTGCAAGCTCATTGGTTGTCTTTTTATACCCTTCGCTCGTAGAGTCAACGAAGGGTATATTAACTTTGTCATGAAGTTTGTAACGCATTGAGGGAAGCATCTCCGACCATATAATAAGTATACATACATATATGATCAGCATAACGTGGGGAGCCGATTGGGCGATGTCCGTCTATCTGTCTGTCCGTCTGCTGCTACGCGTTTTACTCGGCCAATTTAAAAGCTATGAAGCTGAAATTTTGCACAAAGGCTTTTTTTCTGTAGGCAGTTTGTATGTTTGAATCGGTAAAATCGGACCATGGAGTCATGGGGCTGCCATACAAACCTAACCCCCGAAATTAGGTTCTTCTAAGAAAAACTTTTTTATTTGTGCACCGATTTCAACCAAATTCCACACAAATGTATTTCTATTCGTGACACACAAGATATATGAGAATCGATCAAATCGGACCATGGGGTCATGGGGCTGCCATACAAACCCAACCCCCCAAATAAGGCTCTTCTGGGAAAAACTTTTTTGTTTGTGCATCGATTTCAACCAAATTTCACACAAACGTTTTTCTTTTGATGACCCAAAACATATCTAAGAATTGATCAAATTGGTTAATGGCGTCATGGGGCTGCCATACAAACCTAACCCCCCAAATTAGGTTCTTCTAAGAAAAACTTTTTTATTTGTGCACCAATTTCAACCAAATTTCACACAAATGTGTTTCTCTGGATGACACATAACATATCTGAGAATGGATCATATCGGATAATGGGGTCATGGGGCTGTCATACAAACCTAACCCCCAAATTAGGTTCTCTAAGAAAATTTTTTTTTATTTGTGCACAAATTTCAACCAAATTACACACAAACGTGTTTCTCTTGATGACACAAAACATATCTAAGAATTGATCAAATCTGACCATGGGATCATGGGGTGGCCGTACAAACCCAACCCCCATTTTGGTTCTTCTAAGAAACATTTTAGTCATAGGTACGCCCTAAAAAACTTTTAGCCCAAGGAGAGCGAAGGGTATCCAAATTTCAGCCGCGTCCGAAATTAGCCTCGGCCCCCGGGGTTGGCGAGCGTAGCGAGCAGGGGGCGAAGCCCCCGTTTTCTTATTACAGATGGTATCAGGCGGGATAGATCAGGTAAGTATCGTATTTTATGCATACAAATGTCCAGTACGCCATGTTAATAAAATAAAATTATATATCAAAATAAAGTTTTAGTCTCTTAGAGGGGTTTTACACTACGTGCAATATGTTGCGCGAATATACTAGGCAAGCAACAGGAGCAATAGAAATTGTTGCTTGCAATGTAAACACCTATTATTTTTGCGCCGTTACAAGTTGCACACTGGTGTTGTGCAATAAATTGCTGATGATGTCTTGCGTGTAGTGTAAACGCATTTGTTGCACAATTGCTAATTGCACAATGTTGCTTATTGTGTGTTGCGCATATCCAACCGATTGGATATGTGCAACACATTTGCGTGCACTATTGGTGTCTGATACGAGTTGGGTCTAGTATAGTGTGTCGTCGTAGCTCGATAGCCGACTGTACAACTCGTCGCTGATCAGAAGCCAAGGACCAGTTGGAAATACGGAGCACTCTTTTTTGGATTCTGTGGTTTCTGTAAATGAAACAAAAACAATTTTGGTAAGCTTTATTTGTATTATTATTTCGAATTTACTCTTGTAGGACATGAACATGATTTAATTGCCAACTGGCTTCACCTTCATGGCAAAAATACTCCTCGAACTCTTCACGAACATCTTTCGCTGCACATGAATATGGTTGTGGCTTATTTTGAATATTGAAAAAAACGTCATCTGCAATTGTTTCTCCCACATCTCCATTCGCAAAATATACAGACGAAGAGCTTGTCGATAACAGAAAATTGTGAAGAGCGCACAAACATTTAACGACGTCAGTTGTTTTATCTGGACTCAGCATTATTGGTCGCCTGAGGATTCTAAAACGTGATGCGAGTATTCCAAATGCTCTTTCAACCAATCGTGGAGCTCTCGATAAACGATAGTTAAAAATTCTTTTGGACAAAGCAAGATCTTTGTAAGGATATGGTTTCAAAATGTACTCCAAATGAAATTCATCATCCAGCGAGGGCAACGTAAGGCATTGGTTTTTCTCGTCCCGGTAGTGGCGTAGGTTGTGGAATATCCAATAAATGTTCGTTCAAAGCTGTAGATAGAGTAGAGTGAGAGGAAACGCCACCATCTGAGACTCTTCCTCGGTAACCCGGAATACATTCAGCCAAAACTTCATAAATTGCTTTACATGTTTCTGAAACAATCTTTGAAATGGTTGAATGGTGAATCCGAAAATAGTATGCCAAATCTCTGTATAAGTTTCCAGTCGCCAGGATACGAAGTGTTACTGCAACTCTTTTCCCTACGCTTATACTTTTCCGAAGATGTGTATCCTGCTTTTTAATCAACGGTCTTACGCGCTCCACAATATAATTGAACACACTTGGTCGCAACCGTTAACTAAGCACATTGACGCTAAATCCATATATCATGTTTTCACATTTCACATAAAGTAGTAAGCGAGTCAATTTATTGACATTTGCTGAAATTATTGATCCATTTTCATCCAACACTTCAATTTAATTTTCCCCATTATCCCACAATCACTTTCCTTATTTAAATTTCACCGCGTAAGAAACATTTTTCAATTTCGCTTTTTTCCCTTTGATTTTAAATTTCCCTTACCACTTATATTGAACGCTAAATTGAACAACATGCATATCACATAGCCAATCATCGTAATCATCAGTCTTCTAATACAGTATGGGAATATTTCTTATATTCTCTGTAATACCTAGTTCTCATAGAAAAATATTTTATGTATAATGTAACATACAAACGAAAATATCCTTTTACATGAAGCCATTTGAATTATTCACAGTATTCCAGTATGTTGGTGTATTCTATATCGTTCATGGGGTACACGCAAGTATTTGATTTGAATTATTCATATTGCGCGAAGATGATATTCATGAATTCCTCAGAATATCATCATAAATCGAAAGTTCGAATACATGTAGTAGAATATATTCGGATATGGGAACATCCGATTCAAAGTATGAGAGATGGGATGCTTCAGAAGTATTAGCATGATTATTTTTTATCAGTTAATATTGTCGGGCTTAATAGATGTTCATGTAAAATATGGATAGTTATATGAAATGTTTGGTAAATTAAATTAATTAATTATATACTTATTTGATCAATAACAAAATTATATACACTTTTAAAAGGTTTGTTTTACTTTTATTATGCAACTTTAAGTATTCATCTCTTAAAACTTAAGCATATACTTCCAGGAGCAACTATCGATTTAATTTCCCAGTTAAAGGTCTGGATAGACCTCGGGCGGAATGAAAATTAAATTTTTCTCCGCTGCGATTTCCTCAATGAAAATGCATTCTTACTGTCGTGGAACATGTCGGAAACGATGGGGAATTTCATAAGCTACAATCCGAAAATGGTTTCAAAATCTTTCTCGGCCATTTTATGTATTTTATTTTTGATTCCCCGGTCATTTCACCGTGGAAAATATCTTATGACCGGGGAATCGAAAAACAATACATAAAATGGCCGAGAAAAATTATGGAACCGTTTTCGGATTGTAGCTTATGGAATTCCCCCAGCATTTGCCTTATATTCCACGACAGTAAGTATGCAAGTATGAGAAAATCGCAGCGGACAAAAATGTCATTCTCATTCCGCCCGAGGTCTATCAAGGCCTTTCAATTAAAAAAAAAAATCTTCTACGTCAACATGATCATTGTAATATACGAACGCAGTTTGTATTATATTTTCCAGCTCGCTATCATTAAATCAATTTATGGCCAGCTTTAATCCTACTTGAATATTCATGGTCGAGGACAAAGGTCATATCGTTAAAAGTGTATTATTGTTTTCACAAGAATGCCATTATATTATCTTCTCATCTACATTTTGTCCATAAACTCACATGAAAATCATTCGTTGTGCCAGTAGCAGAAAGTTAAGTTAACCATGTGCACATGTGGCTGGTGAAAAAGGACATAATTACTTTTGTATTCATATCTTATTGGCCTAGCCTAGACCAAGCATCACCATCTGGTCGTTTCTAATTACATTTACATTGGAACGGTCTCCACATTCAATGGCTACCATGCATCACAAATCATCCTTACCGCAATATGGCATCTCTTACTGAAACATTTTCTGTTTATGTGCGTGTCAAAATATTGCGCAAAATATAGAAAGGATAATCGGAGGTTAGTAGAATATGTAATTAAAAGAGAACTCTAAATTGTTAATGCAGGGTGGTTCACATAGGTAAATATGCTTTCTAATAAATAAAAACATTTTTTGACCGTCAAAAATTTTTGTTGAAACTGGGCTGGAAAAGAACTACTATGGCCGGGTTTCTGATAGGTCTTATTCAGTACCTGTCGGCTGATTAGTCTTATCGCGTAGAGAAGACACACACCATATTTAGAAAGCTTTTCCATTGTAGTGAATGGAATTTTTGTTTATTTTGCATAGCTACGCCATATTTTGCTTGTTTAAGCCATCATCTTAGATTGAGCAAATCATTGCGCACTTTCATCTAACAGCGTAAATAAGCAAAAGATGACATAACTATGCAAAGTTAACAAAAAATCAATTCAATATAATGGAGAAGCTTTTTGAATATTGTGTGTGTCTTCTCTGGGCGATAAGACTAACCATTCTATAAGATCTACGAGAGAATGGGCCTATATGTATTAGGAGATTGATTGACATAGCGTATAAGGTTTGTTTCCATATTCCTGTATCTTTTTCAATTTTTTCTTAGTTTCGCCAAAATTAACCCTAGTATTCTGCAATTAAAGCATTAAAGCTGTTAGAAATAATAGAGGTATAATAAAATGAAGTAGGGAAGATATTATCGTAAGACTATGCACCAATTTCGCCCTGTGGGGCGGGTCAAGAATAGTGCCTCCGTCTTTTTCGACGTGTCGTAAGAGGCGACTAAAGGGACAGGAGAGAATAAAACTCTCCTGAGTTTCGAACATATCTCTACAATTGTGCGCGCAGCGACTCTGTTTTGTGCGCTCAAGGGTTCAGATATGTACAAAACTTTGAACTTTGAAAATTGACCCCTGTGGATTTTGGGGTAAGGACTATGCCACAGCCACAGCGTTCCCGGCTTGTCGTAAAAGACGACTTGAGGGATAGGGTACGTACGTAGGCTTGTAACCTGCGTACTTGAAACTTTCTTTACACTCGAAACATTAATCGAGCCTCGGATACCTCGGACTGACTCACCGGCAACGACTTTTGGCTATAAGGAACGGACCACGATTGGGTTCTGGAACGTTCGAACGATGTGGGGCGAGTGCAACAACATGAGGCTCACTGAAGTTGAACGGGAAATGACCGCGCATAACATCGCTATATTAGGACTGAGCGAAACAAGGTGGCTCGGATCAGGAGCGACTCTATCACCAAGTTCTAATACTGTTTTATTGTACTCTGAAAATGATGACCAAAATGCTCCTAGGCAGGCAGGAGTCGGAATCCTCTTGACTAGGGATGCACGTCGATCCCTTATTGATTGGAAACCAGTTTCCGACCGTATTATCACCGCCCGATTCAAATCCAGAGTACGAAATGTCACGATAATTCAGTGTTACGCACCGACCGAACCAGCTGATCATGCTGACAAAGACGTTTTCTACCAAAGACTTGGCGACACCTTTTATAGGGCTCCCAGAGGTGACATTAAAATCAAAATGGGGGATCTCAATGCTAAAGTCGGGACAAATAACCAAGGATTGGAACACCTTATGGGAAATCATGGGTTAGGCGACAGAAACCAGAATGGCGAGATGTTTATAGTGTTTTGTAACTCTCGTCAGCTCGTCATTGGTGGAACTCTGTTTAAACACAAAGGTTGCCACTTATCAACCTGGACCTCTCCGAATGGCAGAACTGATAACCAGATTGACCATATTGCTGTTTCCAAAACATGGAGAAACTGTGTCTTAGACGTTAGGGCGAAACGTGGTGCTGATATTGGCAGTGACCACCATCTTGTCATCGCAAAAATGCGCTTACGAACGGCAGCAATCCAGCGTCCTAACCGTGCAAATATTTGCCCTAGATATAATGTGCAGAAGCTCAAACTTCCATCAACCAAGGGTGCATTCTCCACCGCTTTGCGCGAAAAAGCTAATGCACCACCACTAAATGAGAATCCGACAATTGACGATAGATGGAAAGTCGTTAAGGACTCATTTATTTCGTGTGGCGAAGAAACTTTAGAACGATTGGATCGCGGTAGGAGACCATTTATTAGCGACTCCACTTGGTCTCTTATCTCAGCACGCAAGAGAGTTAAGGAGCAGATTAACTCACCTGCCGATTCAGCTAAGGAACGATACAGAGCTGAATACCGTTCGCTCCAAAAAGGCGTTCAAAGGAGTGTATCAACGTGCTTGCGAAGGAGGCAGAGGATGCGGCTCTCCGCGGTGACAGTGGAACACTCTTCAAGCTTATCAAGCCATTAACTGGCAGATATCTACTAACGGAACATCCTGTGAAAGATAAGGAAGATGTTTTGCTTGTTACCGAAGAACAACAGCTGCAAAGATGATAATAACACCTTCGGGCCTGCAAGTGCATCTTCATTGCCAGCAGAAGACGTCCCTTGAATAGACGGCATTAGTTCCGGTCCACCATCCTAAAAGGAACTAACAGACGCTTTCAAATCAATGGACGCCGGTAAAGCCCCCTGGGATTGATGGAATTCCGTCTGGATTCTTGAAAGCGGATATTGTCGCTTCAGCGGATATTCTCCTTCCCTTAATCCAAGAGTGTTGGAAAACCGAAACTCTTCCCAGTGAGTGGAAAAAGGGCGTAATTATTAAGATTCCGATAAGAAAGGTGACCTGAAGAATTGCAATAATTGGCGTGGGATCTGCCTACTTCCTGCTGTTTCCAAGCTGATGGCTAAGATTGTTTTAGGACGAATCAAGGACAAAATCGATGACACATTGAATGATGAACAAGCTGGCTTTCGCGAAGGGTTTTCCTGTAGCGACCACATAAACACCCTCCGTATTATCATCGAGCAATCCGCGGAGTGGAGATCCCCATTACATCTCATGTTCATCGATTTTGAGAAAGCCTTCGATAGCGTTGATCATCTCTACATCTGGGATGCCTTACGGAGACGAATTATTCCAGAAAAGATAATCTCCATCATCAAGGAATCCTACAATGGAGCCCAATGTCACGTCCTGCATAAAGGCAAGCTTTCAGATCCTTTTGAGGTGCACAGTGGAGTGAGGCAAGGCTGCATTTTGTCACTTATTCTCTTCCTTGTTGCCATTAGTGATGTACTCGGCTCCGCACTCCAATTACATCGTAACAAAGGTATCAGATGGAAATTGTTCGATCACCTTCAACATCTTGACTACGCTGACGACATTTGCCTTCTATCAACAAACACGGATGATGTCGCTCAAATGACAGAAGCTCTAAATTGCGCGAGTCGTAATGCGGGGTTGAAAATCAATGCTGCCAAGACCAAGTTCTTGAGCACATATCCAGGTGGGCAAAGCGAAATTTGTATTTCAGGACAGGCAGTTGAAAAAGTTGATGAATTTTGCTATCTCGGAAGTGTAGTTACAGCAGATGGTGGAGCGGATGCTGATGTAAAATCACGGGTGAACAAGGCTAGGGCGGCTTTCTTCAATTTGACTGCTTTCTGGCTAAACAACAATATTTCCAGGCGCACCAAAATACGTGTCTCAAATTCTAATGTGAAATCCATTCTGCTATATGGCTTTTCAACCTGGAAGGTGACTAAAGATATCACTGATAAGTTGCACTTTTGTTAATCAGTGTCTACGGCCGGCGCATCCTAAATATTCGTTGGCCGAAGATCATTTCTAACGAGGATCTCCTTACTATAACTGGCCAGGAAAGGATAGGCACTGTGATCAGAAGACTTAAGTGGCAATGGATAGGTCACACCTTCCGAAGAGGGCCCAAAAACGTTGCAAAAAAAGCTCTAAACTGGAATCCACAGGACTCCGGAGCAAGACGCCGTGTTGTGCGGCCAAGGAACACATGGAGAAGATCGGTAGCTACACGGAAAAAAATACATGTAGTCCTCGACGCAAAAAATATAGCATTAACCATATAGGCCAAATGCTAACATTTAATGGAAAAATATCCTATATTTGTGGAAGCAATACCTATAAAATATAACTCTTAAGTCTATATATTCCATAAACTCATATTCGATAACTTTATTGTCGGATATCTTAAATTTATTGTATTTATTCAAATATTGTTTTTCATATGTGACAATATTACATTGCCGTCTAAAAAATATAGTGCCGAATGCTAAAAAATGTGCACTAGAAACAAAAAGACAATGCTATTTTCACAACGCGTCCGCAATCGCGACAAAGCAAGGCATAACACCGCGGTTTGCTAATGCAAGTGCAAGTTTTTCGGTGTTTTTGTTTTTCAACGAAAAAAGAGGTGAAAAAAGGGTAAGTTGTGTTAAAAATTATCATAAAAATAGTGCGCGAGCCTTCGAAGAAACCGTGTGCCGCCCGTTTAGTGACTCGATCGTGTTAGTGTACACAATTTACATTTATTTTGCAAAACTGCATTGTACTATCGTGCAAAATGGCGGACGTGTGATTAGTAAATGGTTTGTGTGACTAGGTCCAGGCTAGGTCTACTAACGAAATTCGCGACGATAATAAAATGATTAGTTCAATGTAGTTTTGCAATATAAATCACGTCCAGCTCCACGGTGGAAAATACAAAAAACGGCACACGGCTTCCTGAAATGTTCCCCGCGTTCACTAATTTGAGTGCATTCAACAAAGTGACAAACTAATACCCAAATTTTTATTTCAGTTTTCGATGAACAAGCAACAAGGCGAGCCACGCAATTACAAGATTTTCAACACAGGAACGTAGGAATCTACTATAAATATCGATACAACCACCTTAAAATATGGGAATACATACTTTACATATATTTTGATAGGTTTACATTTTAAAGGAATAAATGCAATATATTTATGAAATGGTACGACTTTTTTTGACGCTGTGCGCAAACTAGGATAGCATTTCAATCCATATTAATTAGGAAATTTTACAAAAATCAATGTGGAAGAAAACCCATAAGAAATTGTAGTATAAGCTACAAAGTATAGCAGTGGTGCATATATGTATAATGCTATTTGCTACTCATTTAGACTCCTATGTGTATGGTAAATTCTTCTATATTTTATTGCAATCCTGATTTCGCCTATATTTATGGGATATGTGAAATAGAAAAAGTGGTCACAAGTCCAATGTGTTTTTTCCGTGTAGCGAAGCGAAAACGCTAAATCTTACATGGTCGCAGCTAGCGCCGTTGGCGCAAAACAGAACGAGGTGGAGAGTAGGCGTAGCTAATGCCCTATGCCCCACAAGGGGTTGACAGGAACTAGAGAGACAGAGAGAGAGAGAGATGCGCCAATTTCGTACAAGAACCTCACCTTGGCAGAAGTTGGAGAAAATTGGGATGGAAAAATATATTGTTTTTGTCAAATGGTCAGATCACAAAAATTTTACTTTGAAGCTCTGTCAAAACCAAATCTCTTATCTGATTCTAGTGCGGTTAGTTTTGTTTTATAGGTAAATTTGTTGGCTATGATAATCATTTCATTTCGCTATCTTAGCTAGTTTATCTTTGAAGATATTAAGTTTTAAGTGGTACAAGAAAATGATTTTTTCAAAAATCTTCAAATGCCTGTGGGCAGCTAAAGGGTGAAGAATTGTGGTATGTTCCGTACAACTTTGTTGCTGGAAATCCCTTGGGGAATCACAATCCGGTGCGCTTATGCGTTCTGAACACGCTGTATAAAGTATGAGGTCATGGAGCTGCCCATGAAAATTAGATTCTTCTAAGAAAATTTTTTTTCTTTATGAGCCAATCTTAACCAAACTTCACCGAAATGAGTTCCCAGTAAAGCCACTTATGTCAAGTTAGCCCTCCCACATTCTCAAATTACGCTCGTAACCGTTTGTTCGCCGTCGGCTACGTTTGCTACTAGCATCGTAGAGTGCGTTCGTTTGTTCGTCTCCAATTATTATAGCAACTTTAAAATAAGAAGTGTGAACTTAGCCCACCATCTGTAAATATGGTCGGATAGGTATAAATTTGGTATGAATCGGAAGCCAGACGTTTGTTCGTTGTTTTGTACGTTTGTTCGTCCTAGAAACGCAAGCATTCAGGAGTAATTAATAAAAAATGGAAACGGAAACCATTGCGTGTTTTTTATATTCCAATTCTACTGGTTTGATTATTCCAATTCAACTGCTTTGAATATAAAAAACTAGGGGGCTTCGCCCCCTGTTCGCTACGCTCGCCAACCCCCGGGACCGAGGCTTATTTCGGGCGCGGCCGAAATTTGAATACCCTTCGCTCTCCTTGGGCTAAAAGTTTTTTCGGGCGTACCTATGACATGTATTTAATCCCCCTCCTCATTCTTTTTCTTCCGTCTTGACAAAAGTTCTGCGCTTGGTTGAAATAAGTGGGCAAATAAAAATATTTACTCGGAAAATTTTATTGGGGTTGCGGGAGCATGACTCCACAGTACGATTCCATTCGTTTTTAACTTTTTTGTTGCTTTGGTAAAGACACATTAATTCAAGGTTTTGTGAAATTGGTGCAAAAAATGTTTCTTAGAAGAACCAAAATGGGGGTTGGGTTTGTATGGCCACCCCATGACCCCATGGTCAGATTTGATCAATTCTTAGATATTTTTTTGAAAATAAAAAGGCTCAATATTGACTAACTATGTTAGTACAACATTGAACCTATGAAAAATATTCACCTTTTTAGGCAATATCCAACCTGGTTTCGTCCACACAGCAGATTGAACTCATCAGAAGCTACCTTAATCTTGCTGGGGAGGTAGCTTGACCAGGGGTGTTGTTTGGATGTTAGTCCGAACAAAACACACTTTAGTGGAATGATCAGATGGTATATATGTATACTGATACTATCACACTCTGGATACGAATTTTATTTAGTCGTAATATTTGTCAAATATTTTCAAAAAAATTGAATATACTTAGTATAGCGTTTTTACGTGACAAATATTACGACTAAATTCTTAGATATGTTTTGTGTCATCAAGAGAAACACGTTTGTGTGAAATTTGGTTGAAATCGATGCACAAACAAAAAAGTTTTTCTCAGAAGAACCTAATTTGGGGGGTTGGGTTTGTATGGCAGCCCCATGACCCCATGGTCCGATTTTATCGATTCTAACGTATGTTGTGTGTCATCAATAGAAATACATTTGTGTGGAATTTGGTTGAAATCGGTGCACACTCCCTGGTCGGTGAAGATGGTGAAAAAATCCTTATCGATGTAGTAAAAAAAATCGCTGCACTACACAACATTTTCAAAAATTTTCTACAGATGCCTTTTTTAGCACTCCAAGTACTGCCGGAGAAGTCATGATCCGGACAGTTTGCAGTCAGGAGGCGCATACAAATAGATGACAGCGAGAGGCCTCTCGTAACTGACGGAGGCTGCGTACCAGCACACACATTTCACTTGTGAGTGTGCTACTGTGGCTGCGTGGATCCCACATTCACTGTTTCATTTCATGGCTTCTGAGCTGGAGTACACAATTTCAACCGTTAGGTCCCTTCGGGAAGTTAGTGGAATTCAACTTATTTCCATCTGAAAGGGTGATAAATGCTATACAGCTTTGCTAGCCCCGGAAGGTCGTCGAATCGACTACGCATCATCAAATTTATCCCATTTTTCGTGACAATTCTCATTATTTGGAGCTGAGTTTTCGTACAGCACTTACCGTGCCGATGTACTTGCCGGGTACATTGCGGCTAGACGAAGTAAGCAGGGTAAGTTGGATTTTTGGAAATTGGTGTCGTCGAAACGACGAAGGATGAACTTTGTGTAACTTTTAGAGCTCCAGTATTTCTTACGAATGGTTGTCGATTCGACGATAAGTCTGTGTCCATATACAACTAGCTCATAACAAATATGTTTATTTTTGAAATGTGGGACCTATTTTTACAAAAATTATGGAAAAAATATTCACTAGGACAAAAATAGGACAAATCAGGAAAATGGCTCAAAATTCTTCCTCATTTTAGGAAGATTGCATTTCGAACTCATAAAAATCGGCTCCCTCCATTGCTCTCAATGTCAAAATTAGACATCGTACATAGAATTAATCAAGGGAACTCGGGGAGAAGATATTCCAAAATTTACTCTAAATAATTCTACAATCCACTGTAAAAACCGCAATAGGTGAAGTGAAAGAAAACCCGTGTTGGGACCCCAAAATGGATCGCTGTGCCTTTTGTATTTACAAGAGCTTTTCATTCATTAAACCCAATTTCCTAGTACGTTTAGAATATGTATTTTTTGATTCGAGCACATTTTTTGAATTATATCAACGTTAAGACTTTATTTATCTCATTTTTAGATTTAGTGTTTTATATTTCGGGCGAAATAACATTGAATTAAGAAAATTTAATTTGTAAATCAATTTCCGTACAAAATTACTCAAAATCGATGTCTTTCCATTCTAAATAAACTGACGATTGAAAATTTGTCAAATTTTATAAATATTTTGAGAAAGGGTGATTTGTGTGAAGCGTCAAAGTTGAGGGTCGTCAAGTCGACGAAGCATGACCTTTCCGTACTAAAAATAAGCATTACCTTCAGGGTTAAGGACCTCATATTTCAGTGTCTTTCAAGTTCTTCTTTTTCTTCTCAGTACCGTATAGCCCCTTGTGGGGCCATGGTGCGTTAACTCAGCCGTTTATAGGCAATTTCGAATCAACATTACGTTGCATATCATTTCGGAGTGTATAAATATAATGTTGTAAGCACTATATATTTCCATTCACATGTACGGAAATTTTGGCCCACGCCGAGATTCGATCTCCGGACCTCTAGATTACTAGCATCGTAAAGTGCGACTCAACCAAGTGAGCCACAGAGCGGGTCTTTCTAGTTATTAAATCAAAATTATACCAGCAATAAAATTTAGCCACTGTTAATACTTTGATAAATTTAGAGGAAATCTTATTAAAACCGTTAACCATATTTCAATCAATAAAGGATTTATAAATATTCTGACGATGCTACTTTGCTAAGATGAAAGTGACAGACGAAACACACTGATTTCGCAAGTGGAATATGCAGTCCTAGATACAAAAATGCACTGAAAATAGACAAACTTCGCTCTAAGAGGCAGATATTGGAGGCCAGTTGAATGTAATCAGAATGCAGAAGAAAATAATTCTCATCTGCATTTTAAAAATTTTACTTTAAAATTAGCAAACAAAATAACATGCGTGGCAGTCCACCAGTAAACTACTACCACGATCTAAACTGCTGTTTTGTTAAGGTGTTGAGATCAACAGCACGCCCAGCAATGTTATTTATCCCCATAAATGGATACTTGTTTACAATCTGAGCGACATCATAGTCCGTCACGTAGGTCGCGAGTTCGAAAACGTTCACGGTGAGTCTGGAATCCATGACCTTGTGCACCAATCCAACCACAAGCCAGGCTACTCTAAAATTTGCTAACAATATTTCTGCGACCGGAAATTTCAACTCCTAAGAAAATCAGGATGTTGAAAAAATTTTGCCTCCCCCCCCCCCTGACCGAAGTCCTGGCTACGCCCATGTCTCCCACTCACTTATCTCGGCTTTGCCCATCTGAGATAAAAATAAAAAAGTCGAGTTTTTCACACCTTCAGAAACACCCGGTTATCTTTGTAAGGTTTTCGTGCCAAGGACTGTAATTATTCTACACATTCTTACCAAATTTTAGGACGATTGGCTCACCCGGTCACGAGTTATTTAGTGAACAGACAGACGGACAAAAACCGGTTTTATAATGGTTTTTTTGAAAAACGAAATTCTAAAAAAAAACTTAAAAAAGAGCATAAAAATAAAAAAAAAATGTAATAAACCATAATTTAGAACATTGGACATTTAAAGCTGTGATTATCAAAAATTTTAATCTTCTTTAATTTAGTTTTTCTGCGCATTTTAAGTCTTTAATATGCTGCGGTCGAAATAAGCTGCGCACTACATGCCTTATAGACAAGTAATCCCGCAAGAGGGGATTTTTGTATCGCTTCATTTTTGCTTTCGTATATAACTTTACAAATAAATTTAAATCCACTGAAACCCAATCCACTACACACAATCTCGCCTTTAACAGCATACAGAAAAATTCTTTGCATTCTTCAAGGATGCTTGTTCAATTTCCACTTAGTTTGGTCTCTAATTCGACAAGATTTCAACTTTAATCCTCCCTCACCAAATCTCATTCATCGATAATGCCACACTCTGTTTACATTCTTCATTGCCGCGTGGCAATAAAGCAGATGCTCCTTTTTAATGGGAAGCGTATGGAATGGGGAGAGGTATGGTATGATGGGTCATCAGGGATGGAAGTGTGCTATAGTGATGGTTCTGTATTGCTTCCGGAGATATATTGAAAGGACTCGTATACTTTGGTTTTGGAAATATGTACACAATACGAAATTTATGTTTGCTATATAGCTTCACTTTCACAAGAGTATATTGTGAGAGTGAAGCCTGCTTGCTTGTGGTATTATTCCATACAACGGTGTAGTTTCTCGAGGTTTATCGATCAATGTCGAACAGGATTAACAATTTAAATACATCAAATTCTACAGGCGATACAGATTTATTGGAGAAATATTCGTATTTTTCACCTAAGATGTTGGTTGAAAGTGACGAATGGACTCGATTGCGCTACAAAGGATGCAGTGATATTGACTGTAGTCTCTTGTGATTTAGCTGGATTGTGTTCAACGAAGTTCGGAGATAAGGCAACAATTTGATGATTTATCGCGTGAATGCACTCGCGAATATCTGTCAGACTAATAGACGTTTCAAAATATATCTATATTTCCTGGAAAATTTGCTATATTTGACATGTATCAGGTGAAAGGCTAAGAGCCAATTCTATTTGTTGTGCCCTTTTCAAGAAGTCATTCCAAAAAAATATTCTTAAATGTAAACAAAAAAGACAGAGGTCACGTCCAGCCACTTCCGCCTGGCACGTTATCCATTCATCGGGTCCTGATATGCAGGACGCAAGCGTTAGGTATTTGAAGAAAGTTTAAAAATTCACTTAAAGCAGATTCACATTTCTTCGACGACTCATTAAAACTTCATAGCAGGAAGTAAGTCTACCCAAGAATAAATTGACATGAAGTAGAGAAAAGTACATATTTAACTCTTGTGTTGATGTTGTTGGTTTATTTCAACACGCTTAATTGCCTGTACTGTACTGAGATACAACGCGTTTATCCTTCTCTTTTGGCTTTTATGTTGAAGACAAAATTTTGAGGAATTGCTTTTTTTAGGGTTGTGTTTTTTCCGTCCTGAGTTGATGTTGCCGTTGGTGAGTTGAGAAAGTCTAGAAAGGGGGAAAATGTTTCGTATTTTTCTTTTCCAAGAATATTACATGAATTCACACAACGAACAAGCAAGGAATGAAGCGGAATTTTATTAGAAACACAGCTCTGTGGTATTTTTAGCATAGTGAAGTTTGTGAGTGAGTTTCGAAGTACACTTCGTGATGAATATGTAAGCTCATCGATGTAACATGGAGAATATAATGTTCACTAATGTGTTTTTTTTTTTAACTACGGAATACAGATAGTTTGGATCCGCTGAGAAACCTTTTCTTAAATTACAGTTATTTATTTGATTCAAGGAGTCACTTTTCAGTAGGACAATTAAAGCATTTTACCATTTTGGAAATTTTCGCGATTAAAAATATATGTCTACTACACTGAATAGAAACACAATGATACGGAATCCAGCGCAGGACCAATAAGAAACAGGGTGAAAAACCCTGGTTTAGACCAACAATAATTCAA
Source organism: Microchrysa polita (assembly GCA_949715475.1). Lineage (NCBI taxonomy): Eukaryota > Metazoa > Arthropoda > Insecta > Diptera > Stratiomyidae > Microchrysa > Microchrysa polita. The sequence goes on along the minus strand of OX454416.1, from coordinate 136,635,724 downwards.
GCTGACAAAAGGCGGGACAAACTCTCCCTGATGTATAGGTGCGTTTAAAAGTTATGGAGATACGGTAATTTCACAAATAAACAGAAGTTCCGCATAAATCAATTTTCAATTTAAAATTTCGCTAAAACTTGCATAAAATCATATTTTACGTTTTATTGTTGTGTTACTCTCTTTACTCCGAAAATTCTGCAGATTCACACTGAAATGAGTGTTTAAAACTGAGCACTGCAAAAAATACCGATTATAATAAGGAAGTGCTGTGGCTGACAACTGTATCATACTCCGAATTTAGTTGTTGAAAAAATATTTTTAACATTTATATGTATACTAGTCGACAACGCTTCTAAAGGATTTTTGTTAAATCGAGTAGCCTTTTGTAAGCTTCCGGGATATCACTTGAATGCGTTGAAACTGAAAATTACCTTACACCTTTAACTCTGATCCCAGTGAGGTAGTAATTCATCGCACGAGTCAAGAGATCACAAAATCTGTCTATCTGCATTTTATTTTATTTTTCGAAATTCCGCCCTTTTATAGCAAGCTGACGAAGATCTTATTGTTACAGTCATCGTGTTACCACCAAAGGACGAAGCTCAGATGCGGAAGTACGTTATGACCACAACAACACCCACTTTTTCTAGATTTGACTTCCCTCTTCTATTTACATTTCCATAATTTGAGTTAATAAATTTTGGGTTTAAACGGTTTCAGACGTCCGCTCTAATGAATTTTTGCAATGAACATGTACATACACTTATCCGTCATGAAACGTTCACAAATGTTGCAAATGCGACCAACGAATTGTGTGTTCTTAAGCGTGTTGTGGACGCATCCCTCTTGAAATGTATAGAAAATCGCATTGAATGGATGGTGTATGAAAATTGTGAACACTTATCCGAGTTTTGCAGTTAAGCATGTTGCACTTGTCCGTGTTATGATTTGGGGAGTTCTCGAAACAGAACACTATTTTGTTGGGTCCATTTTCGTCCCCTTACAGTCCTCAGTGATTTCCAGAAGTCGACTGATAATTATAGACTTGTTCCTTCATCACTGAACCCGTGTGATGTGTAGCATTTCTTTGAAACTAAGTTCACTAATGGCTTCCACACTTATTGTAGATTTGCCTAGTATCCTCAGCCTCCTACTACCTAGTGCTGCCCTTTCGGCCTCTTCCAGACATAGTCTGCATACATCATCCTCCACGATTTTCATCTTAGATAGATGCGCTTTAAAATTACCATGCCCTGTTACTAAGACAGTTATCCAACTTAGGCTACTCCGTGTATAACTGAGTAAAAGATGACGCGATTAAGGACGAGTTCTACAACGACCTAGAAACACTCTTCGACTCACTTCCATCAAACGACGTCAAGATGCTGCTAGGAGACTTTAACGCCAAAGTCGGAAATGAAAGCTGGCATAGGGGAACTACTGGAGGTCATAGCCTCCACGACGAAAACATCAATAACGGTCAGCGACTTATCGACTTCGCGAGCGGCAGAAACCTGGTAATAAGCTCTACATGCTTCCCTTATCGACGAATCCATAAGCAGACCTGGAAGTCTCCAGATGAATACACCGTGAACCAGATCGACCACGTACTGATCAGCAAGAGATGGGCTTCTAATGTCCTAGATGTTCGATCCTATCGAGGAGCCAACTGCGACACCGATCACTATTTGGTGAAGACGACCTACAGGTGCAGAATCTCTTCGGTGCACCTAACGAGAAGATCCATGCCAAGATCTTCGAGGTAGACAATTTGATTGATGATGCCACGGCGGCTGCGTATACTACAGCACTAGAGGAAAAACTGTCGCCCATGCTTGATGACATCAACAATTTAGGCATCCATGAGTTCTGGGTGGAGCGCAAAGACAGCATCAAGGGGGTCGCAGAAGAGGTCGTGGGCTATAAAGGCCGGCGCAGACGAGCAGACTGGTTCGACGACGAATGCAGGGCCTCGATGAAGCCTATCGCCAATACACACAACGTGCATCCCGAACCAAGAAAGAAAAGTACAACGAACTTCGGCGAGTATCTAATAGGTTAATTAGACGTAAGAAACGCAAACATTTTGACGAGCAGTTACAGCAAATAAACCAAAGATTAGTCAGTAAGAACATTAGATAGGCGTACAAACTTATAAATAATGTTAAGAACGGATATCAACCCAGGACAAGCCTATGTAAGGACAAGGATGGTAACATCATCAGCGACATCGAAAGCGTCAACAAACGATGGGCCTCGCATTTTGAAGAGCTCCTCAATGCACCATCAACATCCCCCGCGGAGCCAGCTCTTGAGCAGTTAGCCGAACCAGGCCCTCCCGTTCTACCCCCAACAGTAGAGGAGGTGAGTCTTGCATACAGTCGCTTCAAAATAATAAAGCGCCCGGCGCTGTGACGAGATCCCAGCAGAACTGCTGAAGCATGGTGGAACGTGCCTGACCAACGCTATACATGTGCTACTGCTGAAAATATGGAACGACGAGGAAATCCCCGAAGATTGGCGCAAAAGCATAATCTGCCCAATCCACAAAAAGGGTGACAAGCTGAAGTGTGAGAATTACAGGGGCATATCATTAGTTTGTACGGCCTATAAGATATTATCTAAAATTCTTGAAAAGAGAATTAATCCGTACGCAGAACAAATCATTGGCGAGTATCAAGGCGGCTTCAGACCTGGTCGCTCAACGACCGATCAGCTTTTCACAGTGAAGCTACTACTCCAAAAGTGCTGGGAATATAACATCGACGTATACCAAATCTTTTTCGACTTCAAGCAGGCATACGACAGTATCGATCGAAGTGTACTGTACAACATTATGCTGAATTTTGGTATACCGGCAAAGTTAGTGCGACTCACAAGGATGACGATGACTAATACCGTCTCGCAGGTCAAAGTGCAGAACCGACTCACTGACCTATTTGAAACTCGTACTGGACTCAAGCAGGGCGACGGGCTGGCGCCGACGCTCTTCAACCTGGCTTTGGAGTAGTAGTTCGAGCCATGAATATGGACAGCAGCGGAACGCTACTCATCAAGTCGACTCAATTAGTAGCGTACGCCGACGATATCAACATCATGTCTCGAAGGTTGGGTGATGCAGAAAGCCTTCTGCATAACCTCAATAACGCCGCAAAGGAAGTTGGACTACATATCAACGAAAGCAAAACAAAGGCCATGATGCAATCGAAAACAAGGACGCCAGCAAATTCAAGCATCACAGTGGGGGACCTTAATATCGAGTATGTAGACAACTTCAACTATGTGGGTTGTAACTTATCAAAGGACGCCAACGAAACCGACGAAATTAAGCGACGGATACAACTAGCCAATAAGACATATTTCTCGGTCCTCCCTATAATTAATTCGAAACTTGCGCACAGGAACACGAAGCTCCGCGTGTACAAAACGATCATCCGACCCGTGCTATGTTATGGCTGTGAAACATGGACCCTCCACCCAAGCCTCCGAAATTTTGCTAGACCGATTCGAACGAAAGGTCCTTCGGCGAATTTTCGGGGCCGTTCGCGAGCGAGACCAATGGCGTATCCGGTTCAACCATGAGTTGTATCAATTGTACGATGAGCTGGAAGTATCGAAAATCGTGAAGCTTCAACGTTTGCAATGGGCGGGGCATGTACAATGGATGGACGATAATCGCATGCCAAAGAAAGTGATGAACGCACAACGAATTGACGGAGCGAGGTTGTGTGGACGACCGAGAGCTCGCTGGGAGAACTCCGTAGGTGAAGACGCCCACCAGCTGCTGGGCTTCCGAAACTGGAGGACAAGGTCACGTAACCGCGACAATTGGAGGTCAACGATTTAGGCGGCCAAGGCCCGACGTCGGGCTATCGTGCCACATTGATGATGAATATAAGGTTTGATTGGAATTTAGCTAAACAAATTTTAGGGGAACCTAATTTTAGGGGTTATGGGTGGTTGGCGCATAATGATCCAATGGTCCGATTCTATCGACTTTGACATATATTTTGAAGTTTCCAAAAAAACACATTTCAGTGAGTTTTGGTTTGAATTAGCGCACAAATAAAAAAAAACAATTCTTAGAAGAGCTTAATTTGGTGGTTTGGGTTCGTATGGCAGCCTCATGACCTCATTTTTTTGTGTTATCTATAGGAACACATTTGTGCCAAATTTGGTCAAAATTGGTGGACAAATAAAAAAGTTTTTTTTAGAAGGGCTTAATTTTGGGCTTTAGTTTTGTATGGAAGCTCCACGACCCCATCATCCGATTTTGTCGATTCAAACATACAAACTGGCTGCAGCAAAAAGAAGCAAGTGTGCAAAATTTCAGCTTCATAGCTTTTAAGACGGCCCAGTAAAGCGCTTCGCAACAGACGGACAGACTGACATCGCCCAATCGACTCAGCTCGTCATGCTGATCATATACTTATATTGTCGCAGATGTCTCCTTCAATGTGTTACAAACATCATGCCAAGATTAATATACCCTTCGGTTGACTCTAGGAGCGAATGGTATAAAAAAACATTAAACTGGATGTATGTATTACATAAGGTGTGTTTTTTTGGTTATCCCATGCAGGTTTGGGTAACGAAACTCCATATAAAAAAAATGACAGCTGACGCACCTGTCATTTTTTTTATATGAAGTTTCGTTACCCAAACCTGCACGGGATAACCAAAAAAACACACCTATAATTTCGAGTTTTCAATTCGCGAATTGCACTGCAACAAAACAATATTCATTGAAGGAAAAACATTGGTTTCAAACAACAGTCTTGATTCTAATCACTGCAAATCACGTTGTACAAGTCGATATTGTTCGATATACATATGTACATCCAGTATAATTTTTTGTTTTTACTATGAACTGTCACGAACAAAAAAAAAAAACAAAAGAAACTATGTCCCCCGTTTTATCGGCGCTAATGCATATACAACTTATTTTGGACATTAATTTGATGTGCTGGTGCAAAAATCCCCGGTCATATGTTCGATGGGAAATTTCAGATTGACAAGTGGGTGCAATGATATATCGAGCATATGGACCGGGCGGGTAGAGTGCAGTAGAGGGTGTGTATCTCTCCCACCACCGCATATGTGGTGGAATTGCTTCACAGAATTTCGTGTATATATACGGTGGCATTATTTCCTTATTCTCTTGTTCGGTTGGATATGGAGATGATGCGAATGTATTGCAGGCTTCAGTAGAGTTCATACTGGCGAGGCTCCGTGCGGTCTCTTTGTATTATAACCTCTTTGATTAAGATGCACTGTTTGGTGCGGTGTTATGGCCGAAAAAATTATCGGCCCATATTTCTTCGAAAATGGAGATGAAACACCAGAAACGATTTCCGGGGCTTCTTACAGAACAATGATCGACAACTTCTTGCGGTCAATGGTGGAAGAGCACCCTACAACAAGTTGGAGCGACTGAGTTCAGATTTCCCTTGGTCACCTCGTTCACCAGATTTAACTGCGCCCGACTTTTTTTTATGTTGATATTTAAAAGACAAAGTGTCTATTAATAAACCCGAGACTATTAGACAACTAAAGCAGAATATTCGAGACGAAATACGGAGCCTGCAACCAAAAACATTACGTGGTGTAATGGAAAATGCGCTAAAAAGAACCCTTGTCTGTATCGAGCGAAATGGTGCACATTTGTCTGATGGCATCTTTCATACAATTTCCATAAAATGTATTTCATATATCTAAAAAATTAAATAAAACAACTGTTAATTGCAAGAGTTATACGCGTTTAAAAATGGTAGGACTTTCGTGGCCCACCCTTTATGTACGATTGTTGTACTTGCAGATACTGTTCTAGTTTCAATAAATCAACTTACAACTGAATTAATTATATCTATAGAAGTTGTGACATTTTAGAGGCAGAATCACACTGAACCTAAGCATTTGTCGCGCAGTGTATGTATGGTATACGCAACCTTGCAATATTAAACCATTTTTATTAAAAGGCTATGCTAAATATGTTGTTTTTTTTTTTAAGAAGAAGCTAAAAAAATACAAGATTTTATTTTTAAAGAATATTTTTCGACTTACCTAGAATTCTAAATAAAGATTTTGGTCCATTTTATAGATAACGTAAATGAAAAATGACTTGCCATGGCATGCATTCGCACGTGTCTCTGAAGGATTTATAAGTCTTCTTCTTCAGTCTCAACTGGACTGTTTTCTTTTAGTCCTATATACACATTTATAAAAATCTATTCAGGTACTGTATTTTATCCAGGCACAATCCTAAAATAATAAAATCAATCCCAAAATAACAAGTCGTCCTAACCCCAAATCGATATAAAATAAACATGTTCCGGGTCAATAATGGTGTCAATTTATTCAATCCGCACTTCACATTAATTATGTCACAACACACATCCTTTCACATTTGGTTTTAGGTAAATTTTCATTCCCTAATGACCATAAATCGGTTAATGTGTGAAATGTGCGTTGTGGTTACGCCTCTTTTACTATTCCACCTTCTTTTTTTGGTATGGTAATTGTCAACTCTCGCCTCTCGGTACGAGTAATTCACACAGGTCACAGGTATGTTGAGTTGAGCCAAGCTTGGCTATACATGGACATGCTAACAGAAACAGCGGATACGCGGCAAAATATGAAAATAAATAGGATGGATCCCCCCGTGTATGGAAATAGCCTGCAATTTTGTGACCATGTTGTGGCGGGTGAAACCACTTCCTTTATTTCGACGACAATGAGCAGATTTGTAGCTGGGGAAATTGCACATATTCATAAATAAACCGATGCAATTACAGTTTTCGGTAATGTGTTGTCGGAGTTAAAAGTGCTTTGCGCTTTGGGCAATACAGTAAAACAGAGCTATGTGCATGAAACATTTGTAGAAAATTTCTTGTTAAAATATAGGTGCAGCATTCTGAATTTCAATTTTTACAATGGAACCTGATGCGCTTAAAAATTAAAATTGGGTCTTCACGTCGGAGCTCAATTTCCCTGAGGGAAAACATCAGACACTTTTTACGCATAGATAGAATAATAATTGGGATGATGTGAACGAAAATGCAAACATTGGAGATGGAAGGACTATGAATCAAAACGAAATCGCTTTCAAGTTATGTATACTCAAAATCGAGTTAAATGTTTGTTAAAAACAATTTGAACTTATGAATTATTTAGATTCAACCAGCAAATTTGAAAACAACACTTGCCAATAAATATGAATGAATGTGTCTACATCTGAAACTGGGATTCCATACTTACATGTAGTCAACTTCATAACCCATATGTACCTAAAGAGTACCAACCACTTCACATATGGCTAACCTTGAATCCAAATCGATTTTCTCCATCATTTCACTTTCTACAGTACGGTACAGCAGGCGGCGCGCGCGGCATGGTCCCATATGATCCTTCTGTTTCGTACATCAACATTTTCTCGGGCCTTACACAATATATATGAAAAACAATACCCGGAATTTTTCGTTTTCACATTATTTTTTTTTTTGCTGGCATCCTTATAACCATCCCAGGTTCTGACCTCCTTCTCTATGATTTCTGTTGCTTCTGGATCAAATAGCCTAAATGACTTTTATGGATGTCCTTGGCGTTCTTTCTTCATCGTTGTGGCGTAGAAAGAGGAAATACTGTATGAATGTATGTGAATGTGTGTAAGGTTCGAAACGAACATTTCAAGCTACTCTAATTCCGATAAAGTATAGAAGTAGGTAGGAATAGGAATACAAACAGCATGTAAGCATCTTATATATGACTCGCTGTGTAAGTCTATCATTCTAGTAGGATGCGGAAGATGTTGACAATATTTTAGCACAACAGATGGTTTTACTCAGTATGCAATAGTCCGGACTAATGGAGCGTTTCGTCTTGTTTTCGTTTTGAAAAGAAACTATACTTCTTGTACGCTTGTACTCATCTTACGAACTTGAAAAATACGAGTCGTATGTATGTGTCCCGAGAATTATTGTATGGGACTATTGTTGAAAGGCGGACAATTGACTTATGGGGAATTGCCATTTGTCAAATTGGAAGTTTAGAGTTAATATTTTTCCATGTTTTGTTATGGAATAGAATTCTTTGTCGGGAATAATAGACCGATGCATTTTGGAATATTTTTCAATTTTGTAGGACAATGCTATTTAACACCTTGGCTGCCAATGTGTCACCGGTGAACACACACAGATGATTCACCACAGGCCATGTATCACCGGTGAACACAGAGAAAGACATTCTGTACAGGCCAATGTGTCCCCGGTGTCACATTTGTAGTCTTCTTTTGAATTTACATTTTACTCAAAAATAATATTATTTTTAGTTTTTTAATAACTGAATAACATTTTTAATAAATTGTATTGTAATAAACCTCTAAGTCTCATTCGAAGAAGGTTTCGCAAGCTTCATTAAATTAGGAGTAAAGTTGGAAAACGTAATTTCGTCGTTCTTACTTTGATTTACACTGTAGAAAGCACTCTAAAGTTGTTGTTTTTTCGCAATATAACTGCAGATTGACGTTTTCTATGATATTTATGATTATTGCTTAATTGATTGAAGTCAACAATATCTAATATCGTTTGAAAGAAAAGAAAATTCAATTTCTGTTCACCGGTGAACACGATATTATGGTGAATAATTAATTACATTGTTAGTTTGCTTTTTTGTGGTGTTTATAGTGGGTTTTACTTCATGTTTTAAATAGAAAGACTAATGATTTCAGTTTTAAGGATCAAAAATATTAGAAAGAGGAAATAAACAACGCAAACTAAATTTGCCTTTCTGTATTGTGTGTCACCGGTGATACAAAGTTCATTTGTTATAAAACAGGCTATTCCCCACAGGCCAATGTGTCACCGGTGAACACCATGGGCGTAGCCAGAGAGGGGCCAGGAGGGGCGCTTGCCCTGCCCCCCCCCCTGATCGATGATTATGGTAAAAAAAATTCTTGCCGATGTAGCAAAAAAAAATCGCTGCCCTTTACAATACTAGAAGGCGTAAAAATGCGAGTTTGATACCAGGCACTACGCAAAATTTTCTGCTGCTGAGACTGTAGTTTGGAAAACTGAAATACTTGTACTTTTCTGGTCCTTGATATCCGGAACTGGGATACCTACGTGTGAGCATCATGAATCGATAACATAATTAGATCAGAAATTTTCTTTTGCGAAAATCCCATATTTAAAAAAAATTTGCTCAGAAGAAAAACAGTGACAGACGACAGAAACTGATCTCTTGGCCTATTTCTTTTCAATCGCAAGTGGAATATGCAGTCCGAGAGACAAAAAAAGCACTGAATATTGACGAGCTACGGTCTAAAAAGCTGAAATTGGAGGCCATTTGAATGTAATCAGAATCACACACTGATTTTCGAATGACGGAAATGCGCCATTATTACACAAATTTACCATCATAACCACGAATTCCTCAATGACAGGAGATGCCATCTGTTGTAAAATTGAAGAAAAAGATTTTTTGCAAAAATATTAAATTTGTTATCAATTTAAACTCCTAAGAAAATCATGATGTTGAAAAAATGTCGGGCTTGTATGTATCCCTAAATCTCTCCAGCCGACTGTCGGATAATGTTTCTTTCTAAGGATTCTGTGGATGTAAGACAAGAGGCTTCTCGGTGTGTTTCGGCAGGAGATGCGATCTTCTCGAACCAAGCAATGCCAGAATTCAAAACGGACATTGATCTCGCAAGTGGAATATGCAAGTCCAAAAGCCAAAAATAGCACTCAATATAGATGAGCTACGGTCTGAAAAGCAGAACCGGAAGCCAGTTGAATGTAATCAGAATCACCAGTGAAAGTCTAAACACGTTCAGGGGCCATTTTCCGTTAAATAATGTAGAAAATCATTTTCGACTCTCCTTTCGTAAAATTTAGTTCTAAAATTAAAAAAACAGGCGCGACAGTTTAACGTTGGACTAAGGCCGCAGATATGTTACTGACATCCAATTCCCAAGATCCTAACTGCTTTTTAGTTGAGGTGTTGAGATCAACAGCACGCTCAGCAATGTTATGTATCCCCATAAATGGGTACTCGTTTAACATCTGAGTGAGATCAAAGTTCGTCACAAGGGACGTGAGTTCGAAACACACCATTAACTGAATTCGTTGACGGTGAGTCTCGAACCAATGACCCTGTGCACCGAAGTGCGCGCACTAACCATTACACCAGCCAGATTACTCTAAATTTTGCCTAACAATATTTTCGCGACCAACAGTTTCAACTCGTAAGAAAATCTTGATGTTGAAAAAATTTCGGGCTTGACCCCCCCCCCCCCCCCCCCTTACCGAAATCCTGGCTACGCCCATGGTGAACACACATTAAAATTGAGTTGAAACTACGCCATTGTATCATCAGTAAACACACTAAAAAATATTCCATTAAAATCCGCCGAAAACCTGAACAAAATTGCTTGGCCTGGGAGGAATAATTGTGTGGTGTTCACCGGTGATACATGGCAGCCAAGGTGTTAAAATGCAGAATAAAAAGAAGAACAGCCAGAAGCACAAATGCCTCTGTAATATTTATGCGTATCTATCGAATTTGTCAGAAAAAAGTGTGGGTATAGTTTGCAAACACTAAAACTTTTTTCAGTGTATTTTGATCAGTGGAGAATTTTTCCAATGCCCTCAAATCTTTGACAATTACTTGGGCACCGGTATGCCCTAACCATGCCCATAATGTTTCTAGTGACATTGATAGTACATATTTGTGAAGAATTCTCCAGGACTTAGTAAAGAGCAATAATCGCTTGGCAAGCGTGTCGGTTGCCTCAGGAAATATTAATTTGCGCCAAGCATTATGTCTTAAGGCCTGGATAGACCTCGGGCGGAATGAGAATGAAATATTAGTCCGCTGCGATTTTCTCAATGAAAATGCATACATACTGTCCTGGAATATGTGGTAAATGCTGGGGAAATCCATAAACTAAAATCCGAGAATGGTTTCACAATTTGTCTCTGCCATTTTATGTGTTATTTTTCGATTCCCCGGTCATTAGATAATTTCCACGATGAACTCGTCGTGGACAGTGAATCGGTTTGACGTTTGCAAAACTCACCACTCCCGACGGAGAATATGCTACAGAGTCGACTCATTTTCACGTTGAAAATGTATTCGGACAAGGGGGAAATTATTTTTTTAGTTATTTTTAAGATGATTTAGGACGTAAAACGCCTTTGTAGCAATTTTCAAAGCTAAAATTTTAAATTCACCACGGTTTTTATGCCGGTTCATTACCGTTTCATTTTCATTCCGCTCGAACTCTATCCGGGGCTTTAAGCGACAAAGATTGAAGCACAGATTTATACAAAATGTACTCATATGGACAAAAAAATAAGTACATCCCTCATGTACCTTTTTATGCCAATTTTGCATACCCTTTTTATACCCGTCACTATGCGAAAGGGTATATTAACTTTGTCATTAAGTTTGCAACGCACAGAAGGAAGCACCTGCGACTATATAAAGTATATATATTATTGATCAGCGTGACGAGAAAAATCGATTGAGCCATGTCCGTCTGTCTGTCTGTCCGTCTGTTGCATAGCAAACTAGTTCCTCAGTTTTCAAGCTATCGGGCTGAAAATGTGTACACAAGTTTCTTTTTAGTGTACGCTGTATATATGTCGGAACGAATGGAATTGGACCATGGAGTCATGGGGCTGCCCCTGAAAATTAGGTTTTTTATAAAAAAAACTTTTTTCTTTATGTACCAATCTTAGCCAAACTTCACCCAAGTGTGTTTCTAGTAAAGCCCCAAAACATATCTAGGAACGAATGGAATTGGAACATTACGTCATAGGGCTGCCATACAAACAAACCATTGAAAATTAAATTTTTCTAAGAAAAACTTTTTCCTTGTTAAGCCGACCGTAACAAACTTCATCCAAATGTGTTCCTAGTAAAGCCTCAAAAAATATCTAAGCAGATGAAATCGGAACACTACGTCATAGGGCTGTCATACAAACCAACCGCTGGAAATTAGGTTCTTGCATGAACAACTTTTTTCTTTGTGAATCAATCTTAACCAAACTTCACCCCAATGTGTGGCTAGTATAAGCTGACCAGACGTACAGCATTTTGCTGTAGAGTACAGCATTTTGACTTGTCGTACACCATTAGTAAATGAACAGCATTCCCAACGCCACACCAAAGAAACCTAAATGACTGCATAATAACTTCCTCGGTGAGGCCTGCAGCCAGTCTGTTAAGTGTTATTAGCACGGTAATCTCACTTTCATGTCGCAAACGTTCATTTTCGATAATTTCGGAACTCTTATTGGTCAATCGTTCTGAAATTTAATGTACCTAAATGTAAGCGCCAGGTAGCTCCAAAACCTAGGGACTACATACATTTACATTCATTTCTCCATATTTCGTACTTTTGTCTTTTCTAATCGAAAACTCTATAAAATTTGTCCAATAAATTTGAAAATTGGCAGACTTGTGCAAATTTCAAGGCTCTACCTCACACTTGTAGCTGTAGAGCTATACTTGGCGCTCACCGCTCACATTGGGTGAGGTTATAAAACACAACGTTCGCGCAACGTTTCGCGCAACGTTTCGCGCAACGTTTCAAATCAACCGGCCGTTACGGATCAGAAACTTCTCCCTGCAAACAGATCCCCTAAGCGCCCCCTTGCGAGGCATAGCTTGATTGATTGACAGAAATTTACAATCTGCCGTCGAACCGTGCATTTCCGCCCTCATTTATTTATTAAACTATTTATAATCAAAATAAAATGTATCTGCATCTCGTTTAAAACTGGAAATTTTAATTTTCGAGCAAAACGTATCAGCTGTGATGTGTCAATTGTCACATTTGTCACTTTCCGAGAGATGGCAATGGTAACACCAAGTCTGATCCGGATCTATGCGTTTACAGAACACAATAGGAAACGTTTCGGAAAACGCGACACGTTACGCGAACGTTGTGTTTTATAACCTCACCCATTGGGTGAGGTTATAAAACACAACGTTGCGCAACGTTTCGCGCAACGTTTCAAATCAACCGGCCGTTACGGATCAGAAACTTCTCCCTACAAACAGATCCTCTAAGCGCCCCTTGCGAGGCATAGCTTGATTGATTGGCAGAAATTTACAATCTGCCGTCGAACCGTGCATTTCCGCCCTCATTTATTTATTAAACTATTTATAATCAAAATAAAATGTATCTGCATCTCGTTTAAAACTGGAAATTTTAATTTTCGAGCAAAACGTATCAGCTGTGATGTGTCAATTGTCACATTTGTTACTTTCCGAGAGATGGCGATGGGAACACCAAGTCTGATCCGGATCTATGCGTTTACAGAACACAATAGGAAACGTTTCGGAAAACGCGAAACGTTACGCGAACGTTGTGTTTTATAACCTCACCCATTGGGTGAGGTTATAAAACACAACGTTGCGCAACGTTTCGCGCAACGTTTCAAATCAACCGGCCGTTACGGATCAGAAACTTCTCCCTACAAACAGATCCTCTAAGCGCCCCCTTGCGAGGCATAGCTTGATTGATTGGCAGAAATTTACAATCTGCCGTCGAACCGTGCATTTCCGCCCTCATTTATTTATTAAACTATTTATAATCAAAATTAAATGTATCTGCATCTCGTTTAAGGGCTCCATGACACAGTCATATTTATAGTCATATTTCTAGTCATATAATTAAGCCTACTCGATTCATTCGGTTAATTTTTTACACGTGCACTAAACGAAATCAAGAAGGCTTAAGGATATGATAATATCTATTATAATATATATTACCAATATATGACTGTGCAATAGCGCCCTAAAACTGGAAATTTTAATTTTCGAGCAAAACGTATCAGCTGTGATGTGTCAATTGTCACATTTGTCACTTTCCGAGAGATGGCGATGGGAACACCAAGTCTGATCCGGATCTATGCGTTTACAGAACACAATAGGAAACGTTTCGGAAAACGCGAAACGTTACGCGAACGTTGTGTTTTATAACCTCACCCATTGTCTCCAAATTTCAAGGTCGTACCTATCTGCGTTCGGGATTTCAATCGTATGAATCGAAAATTGTCCATAATTCGGAAATTTTGGAGCGGAAAATTTTGAAATTTAACAGCCATGTATAGAGGGCCGCACTGCCCGTATTAGGTAAAAATTTCAAGCATCTATAGGTGCCAAGGTTCAGAAGTAACAGCCATGTAAAGATGCGATTTGAATTTTTCACAAAACGATGGAAAAATTATTGTACTAAATCCGATTCCTCTATCAACCTCTTTAGGAAAAAGAAAATGCAAACCAAAGGACTCTGCAAGGATCTCCTCTATATTTCGACCAAATCCAATAAAAGAGCGATAAATCCCCAGAGGATCGCCATCCGCTTAAGAATTCTCTACGCAATGAGGTATCAATTTATCTGTTGTAATAAACAAAACGAAACTTTTAAATGGGTAGGTACAAGGAGTTGTAATTTTCGTACTTCAAATAAACAGCTTCATGATTTTTGTCTTAGGGTCACGGATAGTCAGAGATAGGGGAAGGGCCATCATCATCCTTACAATGCTGCTGAGACTGCAGTTTCGAACACTGAAATTCAAAAGTTGAAAAATCACTGAGTATCGACTGTCTAGAAAGCGGAAATCGAATCCGTATTGAAACAAATTTGATTATAAATTGTCCTTTCTTGAAATATGGTTTAAAAAAAGCGACAATTTAAACTGACAAAAAGTCCTAATCTTTGTCGTACATTTGTTGAATTAAACACCTATTCCTAACCCTAAAAAAATTCCGGGTTCATTGTGTTAAACAATTGTTGGGTTTGCCCCTTTTAAACGAGATCCTTACTTAATTAATTACTTAATTGCTCCGCTATCATCGGAAGAAGACAGTGCCACGTCTACAACGCCAAAGACTTGTTTTCTGAACAATTATTATAGAAGGCTCGTGGGCCATGGTATATGCATACGAAGCAGCAACTATGGAACTATGGAAAGTACGATCGAGTATTCGGTGCCCGCGTCGTGCTGCTTTTGCCTTTCCTTCGCACAGCTCAAAAGAATTACTTCATTCTTACAGGGAAATATTTTATTTCAAATAGTGTAGCCTGTATGAGGTCTTACGAAATTTGTTGAAGTTTCCATTATGAAAGACCATCCCAATTTTGGGTCACCAGATTTTTATGTGTTTCAAATTGTTTATTATGTAGTCACAATTTTCGTCTAAATGACACAATTTATCTGACTGCAAGCTTAATTTCGGCAGAGTTTTAGGAATTAATAAATTAGAAATACTGTGCGAAGTTAAGGACTCCAGGACCCCTCCGCTGGCTACGTCCCTTGCTTTCCCAAGGTTCACCACACATTTCCCAGAATAAAGGCTACTATTCTTGCTGTATTCCGTTTAGGAAAATATCACTTATGAAACGATGGAGAATATGTGGTCGTTTTATGGCATCCATCATGGTGGTAGCCTCGTGACATACAGTTGACGCCGCTTAATGCGATCACATCGGGACCTTGCTGTTTTGATAACATTAAGCGATTGATAACAAATAATAAAATAGTACGATTGAGGCTTTGCCTGAAATCCGAATTCCGGAATGCATTGGTCCTTCGGGAATCTGGTCACCTTAAGCCGGCCCCAGACCGACCGGAGTGTGGCAAACACCGCACAAAAGATTGATACGAAAAATCGAGCAGCAGCAGTGCAGCAGTGTGGTTGGGCGACTCCAAGGTATCATTCTTGGAACCGGTCTTTTGTGCGGTGTGTGCCACACTCCGGTCGGTGTGGGGCCGGCTTTAGGCTAGTAAAGCCTAGAAGAAATTTAGAAATGGATGGAATCGGAACATTACATCATAGGACTGTCATACAAACCAACTCCCAAATATTAGGTTCTTGTAAGAACAACTTTTGAATCTTAACCATAAAATACATCCAAGTGTGTTCCTGAATTAACCCCAACGTATCCAGGAACAGATGGAATCGCAACACGTCATATAGGGCTGCGGTAGAAATTTTTAACACAAAAGGAGCTTAAGTTTCATTCAAATGTGACGGGTATTCAAATTTCGGCCTCGATTCTAGCTGCGGCATTTTTTTTTTTTTTGCAAATTTGGTCAATGACAGAAAATGATGATATAAAGCAAATGACGTACGTCTTTTTTGAAGCATAATTTAGTGCTACAATGAGGTTCTATTGGATTAAAAAACGGCGCCAAATGCCATTATTGGACTGTTATTCAGTGGTTATACCCTGTAAAGTGCCCCTATTAATGTTAGAAGAGAATATTTAAGGAAGTATTATAGGGATGATATTGTTACTTGGAGTCTAACGATCATTTCTTTCCTACATCATTTTATTCTGGCTTCGTTATTTCTAACAGTTTTAATGCCTTAAGTGCAGAAAACTAGGGTTAATTTTAGCTCGAATTCAATACAATTCAATTCACACTGCCCCTAAAAGTCTGCAATTGGTAAAATCTATTCAAAGTATGTCGAAATCGAGCCAAAATTAACCCTAGCTTTCTGCAGTTAAGGTATTAAAACTGTTAAAAATAATCGAGCTAGGATAAAATGATGTAAGAAAGATATGATCATAAGACTTTACGCCAATGTTTAAAAGAATCGTACAAGCACCTCACCTTGGCAGAAGTTGGAGAAAATTGGGAACATTACGCTATCAGCTTCGCAAGAAGAATTTTCTTGTTCTTGTTATCGACACTAGCGACACTTATCTTACCGTCCGCCATATAGCGGACATATAGCGGAAAATATCGGAAACACAAAAGTTCCCCCTATTAAAGCGGAAAGCAGAACATGCCATTTATCGTGTGACATCGCTTAAATTAATATTTTGATCCGATAAAACAGCCTTGAAGTATTTTCCAGAAAGCTTATATCATCATCTATACAGGGTGTCCCGTTCATGGTGGAGAATCTTTTAATGGTAGATAGTGTGGCTTATTTGGGGAAAATTAATGTTCTTCGAGACACCTCTATTTTGAACCGTTACAATGTAAAAGCACTTTTTGTAAATTGTGTCAAAATACCTGACTTGCCGAACTAAATCAAAATTTTCCAAACCACCAAACATGTCTTCCGAGATATGACTTCACTTTCCGAAACTACATAAAATTTCCTATAAAACGACACCTCGTCCGTTACGAAGTTGCTCGTATCTTCCGAGATACACCAGTTCAAACATTGAAGAAATTTTAAAATCGGTTTTCCATGCAAAATTCAAATGATAAAATCGTAACGGTACTTTGAACTGACAAATCTGCAAAGTTGAAAAAAGTTGCCTCATTATGTTAGCTCTCGAACGACATATAAAAATTAAGGGCTCACGATTTAAAAATTTGCGAATTTAACGTTTCAAAGGTAAAAAAATGTGGTTTCAATGTAAAGTTTTTTCGCCCAACAAAATGAACTGTGTTGGTCGTACAAATTTATCTTCATCATATCAGATGATTTGCATTACACGAAAACCACATTTTTTTACCTTTGAAACGTTAAATTCGCAAATTTTCAAATCGTGAGCCCTTAATTTTTATATGTTGTTCGAGAGCTAACATAATGAGGCAACTTTTTTCAACTTTGCAGATTTGTCAGTTCAAAGTACCGTTACGATTTTATCATTTGAATTTTGCATGAAAAACTGATTTTTAAATTTCTTCCAAGTTTGAACTGGTGTATCTCGGAAGATACGAGCAACTTCGTAACGGACGAGGTGTCGTTTTATAGGAAATTTTATGTAGTTTCGGAAAGTGAAGTTATATCTCGGATGACATGTTTGGTGGTTTGGCAAATTTTGATTTAGTTCGGCAAGTCAGGTATTTTGACACAATTTACAAAAAGTGCTTTTACATTGTAACGGTTCAAAATAGAGGTGTCTCGTAGAACATTAATTTTCCCCAAATGAGCCACACTATCTACCATTAAAAGATTCTCCACCATGAACGGGACACCCTGTATATATAAAAATGGACGTGTATTTGTGTCTGTTGCCAGTAAACTTCTAAGCCACTGGACCGATTTGGATGATTCTTCTTTTGTTTTATCCGTCTTACATTCGAGAAGGTTTATGGACTAAAATTTTTTTGAAAATATCCAAGGAAGTGGTGGTAAATATCGAAATTCCATTTTGTATGAGAGTCACATGTTGTAATCAAGTTTTCATCGACAACATTTAAATTCACTTAGGAATATGTATCGAGTTGTCACCCAGATAGCATTTTGGAACTGATCCTACGGCATCAATAAGTCATCAATAATTTCCCCTCAATGCAATTGATTCTGCAAAAGAAATTTATTGATATCTGCCGCCAATAGTCATTAATATGAAAACTATCAATGTATAATTAGTATAAAAACGATCCGCGTAGTCATTACTCTTTCTTACCCCTTTGTTCGAAGAATTTCGAATGAAATTTTAATCAAGTTTTCCATGAAAAAGGATTATAAAGAAAAGATTCAATACGGAATCAATTCAAGAACGATCCATGGAACAATTTTCGACAAATGATAAAATCTTGACATATTTTGTAAAATGTTTGGTAGTAGTTCATGTAACATTTTGATTTCGTTAAGTTCAATATTGCAGCCTCCTTTTGTCATTTTGGTAAGTGAACATTTTATTTTATAGTATCTATACTGTGTTTATTTATTTCTATTTCAATCTTGCTTTCAGACGAGAACTGGAAGAAAATTGGAAGGTGGATAAGGAAGTATGCCTGCACGAATGAACAAGGACTGCTCGTTTTCGAAAAATAAAGAAAATTAAAATGTAATGTAATAATGTAATTTTCAAATTTATTTTTTTCTAAAATAAAGTGAAGTTAAATAATTGTAAAAAAATTTGTTTTAATGAAGAATATTCTGGTTTATAACAGCCATCAATAGAGTAATGATGCCAAATTAAATAATTTATCAATGATATATCGATACCGATTCGTTTCTTTTTATTCTGCTGGTTCGATATTACTTTGATACAATATCGATGGCGATCATCAGTAAAATTTCCCCTTTTCGAAAACGTCGACCAATCAAAATGCATTTAAAGCATTTTGATTGGTCGACATCGTCCATATAAAAGAATCAGTAAAGGTATACTGAGAGGATCAATACACTGAATATAAGGTTCAGTACAGAATCAACAAAACATCAGTATTGTGCTATCTGGGCATTGGATCAACTACAGTGTCGCTCCGAAAAATCGTACTCAAGGTGGCTACGTTTTTACGTACATACATACATCCTGGATGTTGGTTACAAGGATTTCAGAATCAACTTCGTACTACTGCGGAAATCCGTTGATACCTCCGCAATCCTTTGGCGGAGTGACACGATTGAGGTGGTACCGGACACGCCACAAAATTGCCTAAAGGGTTATCGGACCCTCTTCTCCAATCAGTAGTGGTCAAAGATAACCGTCAACCTGGATGTTGGTCATCTCCGCAATCCTTTGGCGGAGCGACACTGTTGAGGTGTCGCCGGACTCGCCAAACAATTTCCTAAAAGGGTCATTGGACCCTCTTCCCCAATCAAAGCACAGGGTGGTCGGAAATCCGTCTATGTCTCCGATAAATTGCAATCAAGGTGACTACGTTTATACGTACATCCTGGATGTTGTCACAGCAATTTCACAATCAATTTCGTACTACTTCGGAAATCCTTCGATATCTCCGCAATCCTTTGGCGGAGTGACACGATTGAGGTGTCGCCGGACTCGCCACAAAATTGCCTAAAGGGTCATCGGACCCTCTACTCCAATCAGTGCAAAGGGTGATCAGAGATAACCGTCAACCTGGATGTTGGCCGTCTCCGCAATCCTTTGGCGGAGCGACACTATTGAGGTGTCGACGGACTCGCCACCGAATTGCCTAAAGGATAATTGGGCCCTCTTCCCCAATTAGAGCCCATGGTGGTCGGAAATCCGCCGATATCTCCGATAAATTGTATTCAAGGTGACTACGTTTTTACGTACATACATACATACATCCTGAATGTTGTCACAGCAATTTCACTATCAACTTCGTACTACTTCGGAAATCCGTCGATATCTCCGCAATCCTTCGGCGGAGTGAAACGATTCAGGTGTCACCGGACTCGCCATGAAATTGCCTAAAGGGTCATCGGACCCTCTTCTCCAATCAGTGCACAGGGTGGTCAGCGGTAACCGTCAACCTGGATGTATGATAGTTTCTGGGTTAGTATGAACAGTTTTCAACAGGTGGCGCGTGCACATTTTAGTAAGGTTGATTGGCATTCAAAATCGCTCATAAAGTTAAATTAGTGTCACTGTTGCGTAGCGAGCACTCTCAGCTAGTTATGGAAGAAATTTAAAGATGGTGGTATAAAACTTCAATAAATCTGTCTCTAAACGTTAACCTAAAAACGTACTCCTTTAAATACTCCACTCTTGTGTTTATTGGATGATACAGCACACACATGCAATGGTCTCTCTAAGTTAACTCACACACATGCATTATATTCTTCTATAGCACAGTCGGTGTCATTTTTATAGTGTGACATTCGTATGGTCATTAAATAAATTGTTCACCGTAGTTTCATAGAAGGATGGACTTTGTGATTTTTTTAAGAATTGACACTTACGAAGTGCTCTGGAATACCACGTTTCTTGAATTGAATTCATTGAAATATTGAATGAAACCAACATTTCCTTACTCCTTGTTAACTTATGAATCAATTAAGATAATCTCAGTGCAGAAAATGTCTGCATTTTATTGATGAATGTGTGGATTTATTCAACTTCAACTGATTGACATATAAAGAAGAAGGTGCAATGGAGAAGAGTCGATAAAGAAGTGTTGAGCACTTGTAGTGTTTACGAGCAATGTTAACTATATGTGAGGTTGGCCGAGTGGTTAGGGCGTCGGACTGGCGTACGACAGTCGCTGGTTCGACGCTGGCTGCGGGAATTATTTTTTTTTTCTTTTTTTCACGAGAAAATGACAGAAAATGATGACATAACACATGATGTATGTCTTTTTCAAAGCGTAGTTCAGTGCTACAATAAGGTGCAATTGGATCAAAAAACGGCGCCAAACGCCATTATTGGACTATTATTCAGTGTTTATACCCTGTAAAGTGCCCCTATTATCGTTAGAAGAAAATATTCTGTGAAATATTATAGGGATGAAATTGTTACTTGGGATGTGTGTGGTGATCAAATAAACACAAGAGTGGAGTATTTAAAGGAGTGTCTTTTTAGGTTAACGTTTAGAGACAGTTTTATCGAAGTTTTGGCATGTTCTGCTATCCGCTTTAATAGGGGGAACTTTTGTGTTTCCGATATTTTCCGCTATATGTCCGCTATATGGCGGACGGTAAGATAAGTGTCGCTAGTGTCGATAACCAGAACAAGAAAATTCTTCTTGCGAAGCTGATAGCGTAATGTTCCTTTGATCGGATCAAAACATTACTTTAAGCGCTGTCACACGATAAATGAATTTCGTGGTACTATATGATTGCTACAGTGTGAAGTGCTTCTTTAAAGCAAACGAATTGTTGCTTGGGAGCTGGTCTAGCTTTGGAGATATTAGGCTTTAAGTCGTGCAAGAAAATGATTTTTTTCAAAATCTTTAAATGCCTGTGGCAGCTAAAGGGTTAAGCTGAGGGGGTATGTTCCGTACAACTTTTTTGCTGGAAATCAACGGAGGAATCATAATCCGGTGCGTTTATGAGGCAGTTTCCGGACACCCTGTATAGCGGACACAGCGGAAAATATCGGAAACATCAAATTTTCCCTTGGGGACCTGAAAGCGTAGTATACCGACTAGAGTTAATTCCGGAACGTACTCCTGATAGCGAAATGTTCCAATGTTCCCATTACTGTACCATCTGCCGAATAGCGGACATATACCGGAAAATAACGGAAATACTAAATTTGAATAACCAAAGGTTAGTGCATTGGCTACATCCGCCATCCTTATATCGATCACTAAGCCTCTGTCGGAAAAAGTTGTTACCATACTTGACAGTTCCCTGTTGCTCGATTTAAACATAACCAAAAAATGCATTGTTTTGGTTCCGTGCCGTGTGTGTTCCTTCCTCCTCAGATTTACTAAATGTATCAAAGTGTCTGTCTCTCCACATCGTTTGCGATGATACCGCGTCTCTAGGCTTTAATTTACCAAGTTCTGTGAAAATATCTTTTCGTTACCCTCACATTTCGCCATGATTTCCGAAAAGCTCGAATATGACTCTGCAATCGGCGGAAAAGTCCTGCTTCCGGACTGCATTCACACGTACCACTATGCCGGACAGCATCGCGATGAAATTCGTCAACTTATCAACGAAATTCAGAATCCGAACAACACTAAATTGGCCTTCCAGACGTTGCCAAAACACATGCGTCGTCGTGCCATGTCTCATCATCCGAAACGCCTTCCGCGACGCTATCGTCGCATCCATGAGTCTCAAATGGCCAAAGCCGGCGCCCCACAACAGGCCAAAAGACCATCACGTAAGTTTCGGCGAAAACCGAGCAACCTCCTCAAGGAGTATGCACGCCGTCAGCAGAAGCACGTTTGGCTCGAGACGCACATTTGGCATGCCAAGCGATTCCACATAGCCGCCAAATGGGGCTACAAATTGCCGGTCTCGTCCTGTGCCAAAACATTTCGGTCGAGCTATCGCGCCTCTTCGGTTCACTGTCTACTTCAGGATATCTCATTCTATGCATGTGTCGAGCTTAGGGGAACGATAGAGGCTCTGAAAGCGGGCTTCGATAGACTGACCAGTAATCGGTGCGGATTGCGCGTTACTGCGAAATTTTATACCAGTGGCCAGAGGGAAGGGACTGTGCATTTGTTCGGCCACGATGCATACCCGCACAAAGCCTTAGGCAAGGTCAATTTCATGTGGAAGCCTGCTGTAAGTTTGCTGGAGGCTTCACGAACAGTTTGGCTGTTTGTCCATCCTGCGATGTACCCGCACGTGGCGAAGGAGCTGATTTCTGTTTTTGGCTTGAAGAGCGAACAGACTCAGGTGATGGAGGTAGGAGATGGTGATCAGACCAGGACTGAGACAAAAACTGTCGCGTACACTCGCTGTCCAACGTACAGCAATGACGAGACGGGTGTGTTGCTTACCGAGTTGAAGAACACTTTAAATCGCTTTCGTCTGACAGGACCCTTGTCGCAGAGCGTCCTAATAAATGCGTTGCAATGTAGCCAACGAGGGAAGGGCTCGAATTGGTGAGCAGAAATTAAACTGGAGCGAACGACATTCATAATAAGTTTCTTAATTTTTCAGGTACGAGACACTCCACGAGGATGAAGCACACTGCCAACAAACTGATTTCTGGGGAAAATCGAAAGCCATCACCTCCCCTGCAATGTATTCATCAAACATGATCCTGGCACTGAACGCTGACGATCCAAGGGTACACCGACCAAAGAAGCGCACCAAAGCTGTGCCTTCAGTCGGAGACATTGATCATGACCTTCTGACCACACTTCCGGATAGACTTTCGCATAGCCCCATTTGGGACAGCGACATACGCACCGAAGTGACTGAGTCCATGCTCTCCAATCACGACTTTTCCACAAAACGAAGCCAAACCGTCATCGTTCCAGGTGAACGATGCACCTTTGAAGATGAACTGCAACCCGTTCCACTGCTGCTCGTACAACGGCCGGGCTGTCAGGATACTTCCTTGAAAAAACTCGGCTACGGTTGTGGCTGGGACGTAATCTTGCCATCCGGTTACGGAATGCCGTTGTGGCTCAGTTTGATTGCGTGGGGCGCTCGTCCGGGCGGACTGCGAGAAATGAACTCGATTGCCAGAGAGTCAGGATGCGATGAGTATTTGCCCGACTCAACCGTGGGTAATCGGGAGTTGCGGGAAAAGAGCGACGCGCTGAGAAACAGATATTTTCGACTGCCACCAAATAAACGCGTAAACTATCGCAAACTCGGAATTGTCAGTCCGTTTGAATTGCCCTTCGCGAAACTTCTCACCGAATGGAGGACAACAATCGAATCGAACCCAATTTACGAATTTCATATTATCCGAGATGGAGTATTGCTCGAAAAAATTTCCAAGGCCCTGCATCAAGGACAAAAGTTGCCAAAGATTCCTGACGATAGCTTAGTGCCAGTTCACATGAAGATGAAAAGTCGTGGAAATCCTGGAGATTTCTCGATTATTTGTTTGCCAAAAGTGCGCGATTTGAAACGCGGTCTCAGGCAACAGCACAAGGCGAACAACAGTCCCGTGCATGTAGAGCCGTTGCATGAGGACTCGAATGAGAACCTTCGAAAGAGTTTGAGGAAGCAACATAGGCGTTTGCTGAAGACAATGAGAAATCGACGGGTACGACTGAAAAAGCGGTTGCAGGTATATAACCATTTAGACTTATGCTAAAAACAGATTAGACGCGTTGAATGCTGCCGAAGAAAGCAGCACAATGCATTTTAAATGGCTGATATGTTTTTTGCAGCAGCAGCAAACTTGTCAGCCATTTAAAATGCATTGTGCTGCTTTCTTCGGCAGTATTACACGCGTCTAATCTGTTTCTAGCATTATTCGAAATCCAATTTCTCAATTCTATTTCATTTCCACAGGAGACAAGTGAAAAGCGTGTAAAGATTCAGCCGCCTGCAACTGGCGATTTGGTGGCGGAACAATTTAAGAAAATGTGCAAACTATGGCTTCCCGATGAAACAGCCTCGATACGAAAACAATGCACGCGCGAAGTTTTCGGATACGTCACGCAGAGTTGTTTTAGCTTTACCGATGCAACCGTAACGGCCATAGGCTATGTGACAGGAGCAGGCCTGAGCGAATTGTTGGCTGTGTGCAAGGGACGCGGAGAGCGAAAGGTGCTGCTTCGTGGTACGAAGTCAAGAATTTATCGTTTTGCTAGTATTAAGGTGAATTGTTGTATATGAGAGATTGATAAAATGAATTTTAAATATAATTTTGTTAAATTTGTAAACTTCTTTATTTAATTACTGTACAGGGTGGCGCAGAGAATCAATGCCCATTGAAGTGACTGTGCAAAATGCAAAGGGAATTTTTAAATGATGAGTTTGTAAAAAGCACAGTCACTGAAAGGAGATTAATTTGTCAGGTTTACATGATTATGATGACTTTTAAGTGATTGAACACGACAACACAAATCGCATTACTACTGTATCAATGGACAAATTTTTCTCTAGGGGGCCTCCTGTAATTCCAGTGTTGGTTATTCAACCTATAGAATAATCTGGCTTTCGACAAGCAGCACATCTCGGCACGGCTGCACTCAATATTACTAATACTCGCCGGTATTTTGAACATTTTTTGGATGCCTTTTTCCATATCAGAAACCTAACCATCTCAGCGTCCAAATCGTCTGCGACCTTCCTTACCACCTGGTCAGGTGATTATCAGTGGCCGGTTGGGGTACGTATTGGCATCAAACCAGTTCCTGCTGTTGCAAATCCAAAAATTCTCGGGCTTCACTTTGAGAAAATGATGACCACGCGGAAGCGGTATGTGAAAAGATGCGCAGTAGGAACAAAATTCTTAAAGCACTGGCTGGTAGCACCTGGGGCAAAGATAAAGAGACAATGCTAGCCACTTACAAAGCGGTGGGTCGAGCAGCGGCTGATTTTGCAGCGCCAGTTTGGTCGCAAGGTCTCTGTAACACAAGCTGGAAAAAAATCCAAGTCTGCCAAAATGCTGCTCTACGCACAGCTACAGAATGCCTTCTGATGTCTGCCCAGGACCACCTACATCAGGAGATACATTTGATGCCAATACGTGACCACAATCGACTACTTACAAAACAATATTTAGTAGGTTGTTATCGAGAGGATCATCCTAATCGTAACCTTATGGATAAAATTCCCGCTCCACGCAACATCAAACGTGGCCCTCGTGACCTTAAGAGAGAAGTCCAGGGTAACAAAAGGGATCCTTTCGATGAAGATTCATACCGGGCTGCCATTGCAATGATTCACACTGAGGAAGTGAGTAGGTCTATTGCGAGTTTAGGTACGAACAGAGTCCTCTCAGCGCTCCCACCACCTATTTCGCCTGAGGAGATTAGGCTCCCGAGAGCCACCAGAGTGACTTTAGCCCAACTTCGGTCAGGCTTCTGCTCACGCCTCAATTCGTATCTATCTCGCACAGACCCAAATATACTAAACTTATGCCCTAATTGCGATGGCACGCCACACGATGTAGCCCATTTGTTTCAATGCCCAGCTGCACCCACTAATCTCACCCCCCTCTCACTATGGGAAGACCCCATTGCAGCTGTCACGTTTTTGTCCCTGGAGATTGCGGACGAAAACGACGACGAACTATAAAACGAGTCCATATAGATACACAGCGGTTCACACCTTTCTGTACCGCTAAAAGAAGAAGAAGAAAAGTATGGGTATGTACATTGAAGGATCATATGTTGCAGCGGGTTGTAAGTTTACTGGGCAGCCTCGGGTAACAAGTTGACCATCTACGGGTATACCGTCAGGGGAGCACCTAGGCTTTACGCCCTTATCTCCCGGTCCTTCAGGCGGTTTGGACGTTCGGTGTTTTATTGACAAGGTCTTATTGTCAAATGGGGACTTCTTCATACAGTGAAGTCACCTTCAGAAACCCAACCCCGGGGCTGCATCACCAGCGCTCGATGTCTTATGCAACAGCCTTTAGCCACCACGAGGCCAACTCCTTGAGGGCATACTCATCCCCGAGGTACACTATTCGCTAAAAACTTCTCTTCGGCAGGTATGATCCTCCTTCGGCCCCCTATTAGTTAAGCCTCACGCGGAGTTCAGATGTGCACATCCCAGGCTCGTTAGACCTGCTTTTCACATCCGGGCGGCCCCATCAGTCAGCAATGCGATTCGGGCCGTTCCGGCATCAATCCACAAACTATAAGATATAGGCGCGTAGGCATTTTCCATTGCCGTTCCCCCAACTAGCCCCTTCCAGGCTCGGGTTATGCGAAGCCGCCAGCTCCGAAGCTCACACAATTAACCATGCGGTGAACCCTCCCCCCAAGGAATCACCTTTATCGTGCTCGGCCTATATGACTTCCCTCCCGTAAATTATGGGAGGAGGTCGGTCATGCCAAGAGCTACCCGTACATAACAATGGAGCTCGGGAACGTTATCGCCCGAATGGGCTTTGTACAGATCCACGCCATGGCGTATCAACCATACCAGGGGCCTTCCTGCGCTGCTCAGGTACGCGGTGTCGCAACTCACCAAAAATCTGTGTCCCACAGCACAGCCGCGCTGTGTCACAGGGACCCAGAACCCATTGCGGGGAGGGTCGTGGACAGACTAATCATGTCTGATCACAGGGCTATTCAGTTTGGAATTCTGTATGGCACAAGTTTCAATTGACGGTTTCAAAATACGTTTATCCTATCGTTTATGCAAATCTGGAGGCAGTTGCCCAGGCAACGTTTTGCGTTTCGCAGCCCTGAACTAGAGCATAGTATACCCACTCACTAAATATGTAGGTGGATAGTCTTTTTTCTTAAAGAATCGAGAACTCGAGCCATGTGTGAAAACATAACATTTTTATAAGTAGTCTCCATGGACCACTATCCGTCCGCCTACCACCTGTTGGAAAACAATGCCTTCTTTGGCTATGTTCACACACGCTCTAAGCTCCGTTTCCACTTTCAACATTGAACTTGTCACTGATTGCGTCAAGGGATCATTCAATCCTCATCTGTTCATTATTTATCGTTAGATATGTGTCGCGGCTTTGGTCAGGACACGTTAATGATCAATGTGCCTGTCTAGACAGTTTCAATTTTCGTTCGTCTTCATCATTTTGACAATTGAAACTTGAGATGCCTGCGCTATTGAAGAAACGCATTCATTCTTGAACGCGATTGCTAATGTTAAATATAAACAACGGTACATTACGCTTTCAGGTCCCCAAGGGAAATTTTTGATGTTTCCGATATTTTCCGCCATAAAGCGGACACATAGCTTTATGGCGGACGGTGTCGCTAGTGTCGATAAGAAGAACAAGAAAAATTTCCCTTGGGGACCTAAAAGCGTAATATACCATGATCAATTCTTTCGGCATGTTGGCATGTTCTGCTATCCGCTTTAATAGGGGGAACTTTTGTGTTTCCGATATTTTCCGCTATATGTCCGCTATATGGCGGACGGTAAGATAAGTGTCGCTAGTGTCGATAACAAGAACAAGAAAATTCTTCTTGCGAAGCTGATAGCGTAATGTTCCCAAGGAAGTTCCGTTTATTAGCCACTTAACGAATTTCCGTGCGTTTCCTGCCATTCTGTCCAAAAACTTCCGGGCTAAGTCACGGTACCTATTTTTATGACCGGTTTGCTTACAGACTGGGCAGATTTTGTCCTTATGCGGCCAGTACCGATGCCAATGTAAATCACCACAAAAATGACACTTCGGTGGCGTACGAATTCGTTGTTTTGTTATGGCCATAACTGATGCTTCACCAGACGGCGGGAATGACCCAGTAGAAACTCTGGATTTAAAATCCCTCTCAACCATTTCCTGTTGTGGCCATAACAAGGAGGATGGACAAGGTAAGTGGCGGGTCATTCTCGGGGTGCTTTGGCGCGCGTTCTGTCAAGTTTGCGTCTGCTGGTGCACGTAACGCATTGACCAACACTAGGTTTTTGAAGTCCTCGCCACTGAAAGATGTCAGGTTCAAATCATCAACTTCTCGATTGACACGTGAAGCCGAATCATCGAAATCTTCATCATCATTCCTTTTAATGCGCCACGTTCTCGTTCGCTGCATGAACATTGAATTTTTTAAAGTGCTCCTTCATCAGCTTGAAAGTCTCCTCCATGGTGAGATCTTCAAGTTTGCGCGGTCGGATTGCATCGGACAACTGACGATACTTAATGTCGAAAAACTTATTGCTGATGAGTGCCGTTTTATCGCCTTCTGCCAGACACATACCTCTTTCAGAGGCAAAAACACTGAGAATCCATGTTTCCATTGTTTGATCGGGGCATGCACGAAGCACGTTATTTGACCGGCTACATCACTAAAATCCGATGATTATTAGCTGGGGGTTTGTTGCGGTCGTGGCTGGTCCCGGCTATTCGCATTGACCAATGCATCCAGAAACATTACCCTGTTGTCTACAATCTGCTTTTCCATAGCGGCGATAAGTTCAAGGAGTTCTTAATCGGCCCTACTTGCGATAACGCGGCGAATCCTTCTCATTGCAATGTACAGGGCAGATGAGTTTGATTACAAGTTCTCATCGCCAATTGAAGTAACCAAGACGTGGTTTGGTATATGAAGTTTCGTTACCCAAACCTACACGGGATAACCAAAATAACGCGCTTTAAGGAAGTGTTGACTCAATAATCGTAAAGGGTCTGATGCGTTCCTTCAATCAACTACGGGGTTTAATTATAATTTCCTGATACGTAATTGATATGGACGTGCACACCGTGTAATTATCATTGGCGCCGTGTCTTCTTTTAGCCATCACCAAATTATTATGTAATTATATAGAATACATACAAATAATCTTCATAATTAGCTGTCATCAAAATGATTCCCAACCTGAAAGTTGCGAGCCACATAGCGATTGCAAAAGAGCGTCAACTTCTATATAACTTCTACAACCTGACTCGGCAAACTTCGTATCGCTCCACCTTTTAGATGTTATCGTTTCCGGGTGGGGGAAAACTACTAAAATCCGCAAATTTGTTCAGGACAGGAGGGATAGACAAAAGCATGAGAAAATTATAAGCAGTTTCTTCAATGGTCAATTTTGCACATATGGAAATAGCAATTCAGTTGTTGCAGGGTGAAGTATTTCAGTTGCGGTTTGAAGTTTATTGAATACGCTATTCCGTTCAAGAGATGGCTTCAATTGCAGTCTGCTGGCCTAATCTGCTATTGGGGGTGGAAGTCGATTCCGGGAAGGAGGGGGCGTGCGTTCCGTTCAAAGAATATATGCAAAAACAGGAGAGAATGAGCATTTTGTGAAATCCGCTAAATATGCGAATTCAGGAGGTATAGACAGAAACAGGTGAAAGTAAGCTGCCTTTATAATTTGACTCCCAACAAAATTTCCCGATTGGATGTAGAACTCATTCAGATGGGTGGTTGTGGAATTTATAGAAATTCGCTAATCTGGCAAAAGGATTAGGAAATGAACTGCATTGCTAATTTTCTTTTGGTCAATTTTTCAGACATTTCAATAGCTGGGTGGCAACTGGACCGTGGATTCAGTGTAATTTACTCATACAGTAATCCAATCAAGAAATATATAGCTATAGGGTGGAGTTTACCGAATTCCGCTTAACCATTTAGCAGAAATTGCAAAAGAATGTTAGGAGCGATTGTCCTTATAATTTTGCTCATTATGAATGTTTAGCATATTTCAATACTACTTAACTTATTCCAGTATTTACCTATGGTAGAGAGCAATAAGGTGAAGCGAATTTAGTGAAATCAGCTAATTCCTTCAGGTGATGTTGGAGACACAATCTGGTTGGGAAAATTCAGTAAACTGCACTTATTCTGAATTTTCCACATGTTTGAATGTTTATTTCGCTATTTAGGGCAGAATCCACTTCCAGATTATACATTTATTAGCATCAGGGATTTGGAGCGACACCTTTTTTCGCTCCGCTCCGCTCCCGCTCCGACCAATTTGAATTCGCTCCGCTCCAGCGCTCCGCTCCGACTAAATTTTTTTCGCTCCGCTCCGCTCCACGCTCCGCTCCGCTCCATTACAAAAATACAACAAAACTTCATTGTTCTTAGTAAATATTTATTATTTTCCGCGAATTCATCAATTCAACTTATATCTACTCAAGTATTCTAGAAAATGATTTAATAGGTGCGTTTCATTCGATCAAGTACAGAACAGGATAGCACCAATTTCGTACAAATTTGAACATAAAATTTAGTTGTTCTAGATAGGGTTTTCGGAAACTAAACTATCGCATAAGCGCACCGAAATATGATATTATTAATGTCATTTCCAGCAAAGTAGGTGTACCGGGAATATCCCGAATTCTTAACTCCGTAGCTGCCAAAAAGCATTTAAAGATTTTACAAAAATGTTACCACTAAGACCTCCGTCGGGAAAAAAATTTATATGAAGTAAGATCACAAAATTTTGTCTTTGAACCTTTTTTTCACAGCTTAAGCTGCTTATCCGATTTTTAATGGGTTTATTCTTAGGAAAAATTGTTGGCCACGACCGAAAGAAAATATGTATGTAGGTGGGATGAGTATTAAATTTTTGAAAAATCCTTAAAATTGTTATGGCACTGTCTTGTGCTACATTCAATAAAACGCACCTAATAACTAATTTAAATTAAAAAAGGCATTCATTCATCGAGTGCAGGACAGGACTTTTCTGTCATGGATGATCTTGAATTTCTTAATAATGAAGAGTGATGATTATGACTAAATGCAAAACCTCTTTTATCATAATGAATTTCACGATATTCCGAAATTTTATAAGTCTCTCAACGAATTCTTCGTCTTTAAATCGTCCAAAATCACCAAATCGTGCCATAAAATAAAAAATTTCGTCGAAAAAATTCATTTTTTTTCTCGGAATATTTTTGATTTTTTACTTTGGAGCGGAGCGGAGCGACTTTCAAAGCAAAAATCGCTCCGCTCCAGTCTGCCAAAAACCGCTCCACGCTCCGCTCTTTCGCTCCGAAGTTTAAGGTCGCTCCGCTCCGCTCCATCGCTCCGCTCCGCTCCGCTCCAAATCCCTGATTAGCATACTGCTATTCCGTTCAAGAGAAGTCACGAAATAGCTGCAGCCTTCAAAATTTTGCTCACTGTAAATTTTCCTCATGTTTCAATAGTTGTTCTGCTAGAGACCAATCTGGAAGGGCAAATTTATTGGAATCCGCTTATCCGGTCAGGAGATATAGACAAAAATATGTAAGAAAACGGTTCAAAGGGGGTACAAATTTGCTGAAATCAAAAGATAAGCCCATAGAGAATAAGAAAAAGGGCTTTGCAAAAAAAACTCTCATTTGTTTATTAATTCAAGAGTGTTTCCAAATTTCAGTAGATTTCCAGCTATTCCAGGTGAAAACCAATCCTTTAGGTGGTCCAATTTGCTTAACTACGTCAATCTGATCAAGGGATTTTGACAAAAGTAGGCGCATGAATTGCATCGGAAAATTTTCCAGATGTTTCATAAGCTATTGGTGGTGTTCATCATATATGTGGCACGATAGCCCGACGACGGGCCTTGGCCGCCTGAATCGTTGACCTCCAATTGTCGCGGTTACGTGACCTTGTCCTCCAGTTTCGGAAGCAGCTGGTGGGCGTCTTCACCTACGGAGTTCTCCCAGCGAGCTCTCGGTCGTCCACGCAACCTCGCTCCGTCAATTCGTTGTGCGTTCATAACTTTCTTTGGCATGCGATTGTCGTCCATCCGTTGTACATGCCCGGCCCATTGCAGACGTTGAAGCTTCACGATTTTCGATACTTCCAGCTCATCGTACAATTGATACAACTCATGGTTGTATCGGATACGCCATTGGTCTCGCTCGCGAACGGCCCCGAAAATTCGCCGAAGGACCTTTCGTTCGAATCGGTCTAGCAAAATTTCGGAGGCTTGGGTAAGGGTCCATGTTTCGCAGCCATAACATAGCACGGGTCGGATGATCGTTTTGTACACGCGGAGCTTCGTGTTCCTGTGCGCAAGTTTCGAATTAATTATAGGGAGGACCGAGAAATATGTCTTATTGGCTAGTTGTATCCGCCGCTTAATTTCGTCGGTTTCGTTGGCGTCCTTTGATAAGTTACAACCCAGATAGTTGAAGTTGTCTACATACACGATATTAAGGTCCCCCACTGTGATGCTTGAGTTTGCTGGCGTCCTTGTTTTCGATTACATCATGGCCTTTGTTTTGCTTTCGTTGATATGTAGTCCAACTTCCTAAGCGGCGTTATTGAGGTTATGCAGAAGGCTTTCTGCATCACCCAACCTTCGAGACATGCTGTTGATATCGTCGGCGTACGCTACTAATTGAGTCGACTTGATGAGTAGCGTTCCGCTGCTGTCCGTATTCATGGCTCGAATTACATACTCCAAAGCCAGGTTGAAGAGCGTCGGCGCCAGCCCGGCGCCCTGCTTGAGTCCAGTACGAGTTTCAAATAGGTCAGTGAGTCGGTTCTGCGAGACGGTATTAGTCATCGTCATCCTTGTGAGTCGCACTAACTTTGCCGGTATACCAAAATTCAGCATAATGTTGTACAGTACACTTCGGTCGATACTGTCGTATGCCTGCTTGAAGTCGACAAAGATTTGGTATACGTCGATGTTGTATTCCCAGCACTTTTGGAGTAGTAGCTTCACTGTGTAAAGTTGATCGGTCGTTGAACGACCAGGTCTGAAGCCGCCTTGATACTCGCCAATGATTTGTTCTGCGTACGGATTGATTCTCTTTTCAAGAATTTTTGATAAAATCTTATAGGCCGTACAAACTAATGCCTCTGTAATTCTCACACTTCAGCTTGTCACCCTTTTTGTGGATTGGGCAGATTATGCTTATGCGCCAATCTTCGGGGATTACCTCGTCGTTCCATATTTTCAGCAGTAGCACATGTACAGCGTTGGTCTGGCACGTTCCACCATGCTTCAGCAGTTCTGCTGGGATCTCGTCAGCGCCGGGCGCTTTATTATTTTGGAGCGACTGTATGGCAAGACTCACCTCCTCTACTGTTGGGGGTATAACGGGAGGGCCTTGTTCGGTTAACTGCTCAAGAGCTAGCTCCGCGGGGGATGTTGATGATGTATTGAGGAGCTCTTCAAAATGCGAGGCCCATCGTTTGTTGACGCTTTCGATGTCGCTGATGATGTTACCATCCTTGTCCTTACATAGGCTTGTCCTGGGTTGATATCCGTTCTTGATATTATTTATAAGTTTGTACGCCTGTCTAATGTTCTTACTGGCTAATCTTTGGTTTATTTGCTGCAACTGCTCGTCAAAATGTTTGCGTTTTTTACGTCTAATTAACATATTAGATACTCGCCGAAGTTGTATCTTTCTTTCTTGGCTCGGGATGCGCGTTGTGTGTATTGGCGATAGGCTTCATTTTTCGCCTCAATCGAGGCCCTGCATTCGTCGTCAAACCAGTCTGCTCGTCTGCGCCGGCCTTTATAGCCCACGACCTCTTCTGCGACCCCCTTGATGCTGTCTTTGAGCTCCTCCCAGAACTCACCAAATAGTGATCGGTGTCGCAGTTGGCTCCTCGATAGGATCGAACATCTAGGACATTAGAAGCCCATCTCTTGCTGATCAGTACGTGGTCGATCTGGTTCACGGTGTATTCATCTGGAGACTTCCAGGTCTGCTTATGGATTCGTCGATGAGGGAAGCATGTAGAGCTTATGACCAAGTTTCTGCCGCTCGCGAAGTCGATAAGTCGCTGACCGTTGTTGTTGTTTTCGTCGTGGAGGCTATGACCACCAGTAGTTCCCCTATGCCAGCTTTCGTTTCCGACTTTGGCGTTAAAGTCTCCTAGCAGCAGCTTGACGTCGTTTGATGGAAGTGAGTCGAAGAGTGTTTCTAGGTCGTTGTAGAACTCGTCCTTAATCGCGTCTTCTTTTACTTCTGTAGGGGCATGCGCATTAATGAGCCAGAGATTAGCCAAACGGGTCTTAATGCGGATCGCACATAGCCGCTCGTTGATGGGTTTGAAGCCGATAACGTGGTCCTTGAGCTGCTTAGTCACGATGAAAGCTACTCCAAACTACTTGTTGCCCTCCTCTTTACCACTCGTAAAAATAGTGTGCGAATTGAGGTCGTTAATCTCGCTTTTGAGCCATTTGGTTTCCTGGATTGCAACTATGCTCAGCTTGTATTGTTCTACCTGATCCAGGAGGGCCCTTAAGGCCCCCGGTCTATTCAGGGAGCGTACATTCCAGGATCCGAAAGAGTAATCAGTTGTTCGTTTGCGGGTCGTCGTTGTTTTGTATCCGTCCAATCCGAGGCTTTTGTTTCAGGTTTCTTGACTTGAAGTTTTTCTTAGGATGAGTTGTCGGCACATCGCTAAACCATGATAGGGTTTAATCGTTTAGTAAAGGCCATCATGGGCATGCCTCGAAGATGCTGCTTTAGTGGTTGAGTTAGACGTTTTCTGTCACCTATCACGTTAAGTAACCTGAGACGCTGCAGATGTAAATACAGCACTCAGGCGCAGCGGTGCTTCTTCCAAATGTCGCAACAGATGATTTTCAGAAAAAATATGTGAATTGGAACTGTTCTTTTAATTTTGCTCATTGTGAATTTGTTTGCGTAGTTCTATAGTTACTCTGCTATTAATGGAGGAGACCAATTCGGCGGGAAAATCTTTCAGTAATCCGTTAGACGTTAAAAAAATATAGGCAAAAGTATGATAAAAAAACGAAAATGACTATCGCCAGTCAACTGTCGCCTTACAGAATGTCGGTTCAGCTTGCGTACAAGTCCGCAACTCAGTTGGATATTTTCATGTTTTCAACAAATGCTAATGTACAGTACTGATGCAACCGCAAAATCATTTATACATTATTTCGTGACGATTGGCTTTTCGAATTTGACTCTTTTTGGGTCGTTCAACAAAAGTTTAACGAAAGTTGAAAATGAGTTGAACCTAAGTTGAAAGTTACACTTTTTGCGTCATTCAACAAAAGTTGAACGAAAGTTGAACGTGAGTTGAACCTAAGTTGAAAGTTACACTTTTTGGGTCGTTCAACAAAAGTTGAACAAAAGTTAAACGAAAGTTGAACGTGAGTTGAACCTAAGTTGAAAGTTACACTTTTTGGGTCGTTCAACAAAAGTTGAACGAAAGTTGAACGTGAGTTGAACCTAAGTTGAAAGTAACACTTTTTGGGTCGTTCATCAAAAGTTGAACGAAAGTTGAACGTGAGTTGAACGTAAGTTGAAAGTTACACTTTTTGGGTCGTTCGACAAAAGTTGAACGAAAGTTGAACGTGAGTTGAACCTAAGTTGAAAATAACACTTTTTGGGTCGTTCAACAAAATTTGAACGAAAGTTGAACGTGAGTTGAACCTAAGTTGAAAGTAACACCTTTTGGGTCGTTCAACAAAAGTTGAACGAAAGTTGAACGTGAGTTGAAGCTAAGTTGAAATTTACACTTTTTGGGTCGTTCAACAAAAGTTAAACGAAAGTTGAACGTGAGTTGAACCTAAGTTGAAAGTTACACTTTTTGGGTCGTTCAACAAAAGTTAAACGAAAGGTGAACGTGAGTTGAACCTAAGTTGAAAGTAACACTTTTTGGGTCGTTCATCAAAAGTTGAACGAAAGTTGAACGTGAGTTGAACCTAAGTTGAAAGTTACACTTTTTGGGTCGTTCAACAAAAGGTGAACGAAAGTTGAACGTGGGTTGAACCTAAGTTGGAAGTTACACTTTTTGGGTCGTTCGACAAAAGTTGAACGAAAGTTGAACGTGAGTTGAACCTAAGTTGAAAGTAACACTTTTTGGGTCGTTCAACAAAAGTTGAACGAAAGTTAAGCATGAGTTGAACCTAAGTTAAAAGTTACACTTTTTGGGTCGTTCAACAAAAGTTGAACGAAAGTTGAACGTGAGTTGAAAGTTGAATTAGAGTTGAATTCGAGTTGAATTCAAGTTGAACCCAAGTTGAACCCAAGCTGAACTCAAGTTGAACGTAAATTGAACTCAAGTTGAACGTAAATTGAACCCAACCCCAACCTCTGTTGAACCTTGAATGGCACCCAACACTCACAGGGTAGCACCTAGCCCAACTTCCGTTGAAACCTTGAATGGCACCCAAAATAGGGTACTTACTACCTGTAATGCTAAAAACGTAACGCTTTTTCGTTGCAATTTTCGTGACGATTTTCGATTTATGTGCCAGAGTCAAGACATAAAAATGTCAAAAATATGTGAAATGGAACTGTTCTTTTAATTTTGCTCATTGTGAATTTGTTTGCGTAGTTCTATAGTTACTCTGCTATTAATGGAGGAGACCAATTCGGCGGGAAAATTTTTCAGTAATCCGTTAGACGTTAAAAAAATATAGGCAAAAGTATGATAAAAAAAATAGTCATTGTGAATTTTCTGCGTATTTCAATGGCTATGCTGCTATTCCGATTGGAGCCTTGTGTAGACCAATCCAGTGGGAACTTACTGAAATCCGGTATTTCGTTCAAATAAAATAAAAATAAAATAAAATAAAAAATACATAAAGAAACATGTGAAAAAGAATTGTTCACATATTGGTGCCCATTGTGAATTTTTCATATGTCTCAATAGTTGCTCTGTTACTTGGAGTAGAGACCAATCCTGTTCAGCAAATTTAATGAAATCCGCTGTTATGTTCAAGAAGTACACGCAGAAATAGCAAAAAAATAACCCATTGTGAATGTTTGCTCATTGTAAATTTTTAGTTAGAATATAATTAGTTAGTCTGCTATTCCAGCCAGAGCTTAATCCGACAAACCTAATATCATGGAAATCGGTCCAGCCGTTCTTCAGTTATAAATGGTGTAACTAACATGACTTTCTTTTATATGTATAGAAGAAGATAGAAGAAGAAGATATATAGATGTCCATGTACGTTGTAATTTATTACACTCTTTTAAAGGGATTTTTAGAAGTTTTAGCAAACGTAAAAAATACTTTATAGCTAAAACCGTCCGCTACATATCACTAGAACTCAAATCAGTAAGCTTAAACAGCCTTTTGAACAAAACAGATGGTGTTCTAACTGCTCTTTAGATACAATCACAGCGACAATTCTCTTGACTACATATTTCCAATTAATTTGCCAGAGATTTACTTCATTTTCATCTTCGAACTCCCATAAAATAGTGGTTTAGTTGAAATTTAATAGCAAAGCTCGATAGTGCTTTGGAATCGTTCCACCTTAATTGATAATACTGGAATTTACTGTTAGATTAACTATGAAATAACCAGTTCAAACTTCTCACAGGATACCCATATAGTTATGAAAAAACCAGTTGGCTCTATTTTTAATGAGTAGTGATCTTAGAGAAAACATAGTAACGTATGCCATGCGTTAGTCCAGAGTGGCTATGTGATCACACAACCCATATGTGTTTGACTCCAAATTTATTACACTACACTGCACGAAATAATTGAAATGTCAAAATATTGTCGATGCAATTATTAACCCTTCTGACGCCGCCTACGAGCTATTATGCCTAAGGTGTAGCTGAATATTCTGTGAAATCAATCATATTTTTTGAAGAGGTCTAATTTTGGTTCGAGAAACAGTTTACATACTATGTCTTACGATGATGCGCCGTTTTTTCGATTCTTTAGACATAGTTTACATTTCGCCGAACGTTTGATCGCATTTGTGGCCGTCGGTTCCTCTGAAATTTATATGGAAAGGGGTGGAAAATATTATTGAAAGATTTTTTTCATCAAGATATAGTACCAATGGTCTGTTTAGGTCTATGTGCCTATGTGCCAAGAGAAGGGTTAATTATCAAGTCGGCATTTTAAGAGAATAATAAATATTACGCGGATTTTATATTCTCAATTGTAAACAAAAAAATTGACGTTTGAATAAAATGTTCACGCATACTATGAACTGCAATAGTGTGAGAATGGTGCCATTTTTATTTTCTGATGCCCATTCTGGACTAACGCATGGCATACGTTACTATGTTTTCTCTAAGGTACTGATTCCTAAATTTAGCTCTTTTGGCTTATAAGGTTGTCGACCGCTGGCATAGTACGATTCACGAAATTCAACTTGTGTAGCAGCAAATAATAAATCCATTGATTAAAATTAATTATGAATAATAATACGTATTAGATGTATTCTTATTATTAGAACTAATCAGTGTTTGCTTCATTTTTACCTCTATCTAAGTGTGTCTCGGAAAGGATATTCAGTCTCGTGAGTGACTAGACCGTGTTATTTTCGAACTTTGTTTGAGAGAGGAGAAATCCAAATGAAAGTTTCAAGGAAAAACAATTGTTTTGTCATTACAATACTGATTTCTTGGATAGTAAACTACAAAAATGTTTTCGCCATCGAATTAAGACAATCGGCCGAAGCAATGCATCAACTTTATAATTTTGGAACAATTCTTAATATTTTGCCGGCTGGGTTCGAAAAACTCAATGTGCTGCCGGAGATACCGCAATTGACGTTTGACCGCGAGCCCACTAACGCTGAGATTGGAAAACTGTTCAATAAAAATATGTTATCCATAGTGTCAACTTCAGACTCCAACACGGACGAGATGCTTAACAGGACAGCAAACATTTTAAAAGGAAACCACCGGTCAAAAGTAATTTTCGTCTTTGGCCGGGAATCTTCAAATAAAATATCACTCGAAAAGCTTATGGAAACATTATGGAGTGAAAAACTAATACATTGTCTTGTTATCGAAAATCGGACATTTGGCTTTAACCCGTACCCGAGAGTGAGTGTTGTGGAGATTTTATGGACCAATGATATACACACTCTATTTGAATCCCAACTGAAGAATATGCATGGCAATTCCGTGAGTGTGCTTCCTGCTTTGGAATGGCCCCGTTATATAAAGTACGTGAATAGGAAAGGAATTATTCATTTTAGCGGAGATATAGCGAAAAGTATTCTCACCTTTATTGCCCATTACAATGGAACTTATGTGGAATACGGGCCAGAAGGGATTTTGCGTTCGCTGGATGATTTGTATGAAAAGCTCAACGGTCGCATGTATGATATACACCCCAAGTGGGATTATCAGGACCAAAACGTTGAGGCGACAAATCCTTTAGCCATTAATTCCTTCTATTTACTTATACCGTATCAAAAAGAGCTCTCTAGAGCTTACTATTTGGTCATGCCTTTTCAGAAAAGTTCATGGAGTTTATTTACTGGAGCATTCGTTATCGTGGCTTTTGTCTTGATTATTATTCAGATTGTCCAAGGTGTTGACAAGGACTATGAGAATACATTCTTCAATCTAATCCGAATATCCTTGCTGCAGCTCAATAATGATACAGTGCATCGACATCATCGTGTTATTCGTTTTACACAAGTTTTATGCATTTTATGGTACATGCTTGTATTAAGCCTGTACCAAAGTAATCTTAGCAGCTTTTACACAAAATCCTTGCCGGGACATCAAATCAACACCGAGGACGAGTTACGAGCGTCTGGTTACAGTATTACATGGCGAAAGTTTGGATTGAATAATGTGGATCCTTTTTTGCCTGCCGGTGTGCCGTTACATGGCGAGGATAATGTTGGTGAAAATTTGCGAAATCTTAATTTAAATCATGCCTATTTCGTGCCGGGCGAGGTGAATGATGTTATAGACGAATTAGAACGGCAAGTGTCTAAAAAATATTTTCATAAAAGCCCGATTTATTCTAAATCGTTTTTTATTTGCATGGCCGTTCAAAAAGACTATCCGTATAAAGAAATGTTTAATGATGTGGTGCTGCGAATGCGTGATTCAGGTATTTTGGATCACTGGCGTAGAAGTGCTTTTCTGGAGAGCATTGAAGCGGGGTATATACGTTTGAATCGAATAAGTGAAGACTTATTGCGACCATTGAAGCTGATGGAATTATTTGGCGTTTGGATAATTTTTATTATTGGCATGACCATCGCTTGTATTGTGTTTTTTTGGGAAATTAGGACAGGTGGGGTAGCTGTCTGAACGAAGCGTGTCTGATGGAATTGATTTGATTTGATTATGAATAAATAAATAAAAATATGTTGTATATGAATATGTCTTTGAAAATTCTGCGTGAAATTTATGTAACTTCAGATTATTAATAATAAAAAATAAGTACATATGCCTACTAACCATTCGCTTTTAATTTTCCATATCGAGATTTAACAATAACAAATATACAGCATCTTCGGAGGCAACACAAACATCCAACACCTTATTAAATCAATATTCCGGCAACACAACAGTCAAACTTTTATTTAAGTTGACACTTTTATCACCAAATAGTGATCGGAGTCACAGTTGGCTCCTCGATAGGATCGAACATCTAAGACATTAGAAGCCCATCTCTTTAGCTGATCAGTACGTGGTCGATCTGGTTCACGGTGTATTCATCTGGAGACTTCCAGGTCTGCTTATGGATTCGTCGGTGAGGGAAAAAAGAAAAAAGAGGCTTATGACCAGAACCGACATTCTGTAAGGCGACAGTTGACTGGCGATAGTCATTTTCGTCATTTTGGAATCATCTATGGCGATAGTCGCCCAATGTATCTTATATGGCCGTCATTTTCAAGGCGACAGTCACTTTCATGAAAAATTCACCATAAGTTCAATACGAACTCTTGTTGAAACATCAATTGTGTACCAATAACACAATGGGACACGGCATAACCAATAATTAACGCTGAAACCTTTCTTCAAAAAGTAAATTCCATCTAAATTAACAAAGCGACAGTGCAATGAAAATGATAGGTGTCGTCCTTTAGAATCATGTAAGGTCATCACTTTGGCTGTGTGAAGTTAGCCAGTCATTTTTTTGAAATTAGGTCCTCTTGCTCGGTGAACCGTTTGTTCTACAGCGGCTACGTTTGTTCTTGATTGTTCGCCAATTAATATCGTTTGTTCTTCTCTAATTATTTAATTATAGCAACTTTAAAATTGTGAGTGTGAACTTAGCCAGTCATTTTTAAATATGGGTCGGAAAGGTATAGGTTTGGTATCAATCGAAAGCCAGACGTTTGTTCATTTTGTAGGGCGTTTGTTCATCCTGGAAACGGAAGGATACAGGAATTATTAAGGAAAAAGAGATTAGTTGTGACGTCATCTTCACTCAACCAACGCCATCTACTCAGCTCAGCTGTACGGGCAACCCGTGTCCCGCGAACAATTTATGCAAGATCCACACTATTAAATATACGCGCGGTTACAATAATATAATGCTTTATTCAAGGTTAATTGACAAGTAAACTAGCAAGTAACTAAGCGAGGTGCGTTGATGCCGACGTCCGAACACTAACTGGTCTGCTCGTATCGTATTCGTTATCGTCATACACAACACCCCTTAACACCCAGATGTGTAGAATTGTGTAGCCTGTCGGTTACGACCAGATCTTCGGGGAGTCGCCTGGGATGTCGGCGGTGGAGAAGCAAGCGCTGGAGGTATTTGTTGTTGTTCGTTTTGTTGATGAACGTTTGTCTCTGTTCCAACAAAAGGCGGAGTTTCGGTTGTAACGGTATCGGAATCGCTGTCGGATGTAATCAGATCCCTGGGAGGTGATGATTGTACACGGGTACGTATCTGGTCTTGATGGCGTTTAACTATGCGGGAGTCATTTAAACGGACACTGTAGGAAATGGGCCCTGTTTGATCCGACACCATACCCTCAATCCATTTTGGGCCGGCAGCATAATTTCGCACCCAAACTGGACTCCCTGTAATGAA
Source organism: Microchrysa polita (assembly GCA_949715475.1). NCBI lineage: Eukaryota > Metazoa > Arthropoda > Insecta > Diptera > Stratiomyidae > Microchrysa > Microchrysa polita. The sequence goes on along the minus strand of OX454416.1, from coordinate 136,593,365 downwards.
ATGTTTAAGGTTAGGAGTTTCACAGACCTTACCAAAGGTTATCTCTTGCGGCTGTATTTTATCAAAGTACGTCCTAGGCTGGCGATTGAGTAACAACTCTGCAGGTGAACGATTTGTGGTCGCATGCGGAGAAATATGTTGATTGAATGAATATCTGGTCAAGCTCAAATCCATATCTCCCCTAGGCCCCAGTTTCTTCAGATAAAGCTTGGTGCTTTGTACCATACGCTCCGCTTGACCGTTTGTTGCTGGATGAAATGGCGCAGAACGAATGTGTCGTATTAAATTGTTTTCCATAAAGATTTTGAATTCGTCTGAAGTAAATGCTGTCCCATTGTCCGATACTACTTCGTCAGGAAGTCCATGTGTTGCAAAAAGTTGACGTAGGAACTTAATAGCAGCAGCTGACGATGTTGAGTTAACGACGGTCACTTCGAGCCACTTAGAATAAGAGTCGACAACCAAAAAAAATGTTTTGCCTTGGAAAGGCCCGGCGAAGTCGATATGAAGGCGGGACCATGCGCGTTTAGCCGATTCCCAGTGATGCGTTGGTGTTCGTGGCGGCTCATTTCGGTTCTGTTGGCATAATTTACATGTTTTTACAACCAGCTCAATTTCAGCATCAATGTTGGGCCACCATACATAGCTGCACGCAAGTGCCTTCATTTTTACAATTCCAGGATGGGTGGCATGAAGGGCATTTAAAATTGCTTCTCGAGCTGGCTGAGGAACGACAGTACGGTTTCCCCAAACCAGAACTCCTCTGTTGGCAAAAAGCTCATTTCGACGACAGTAGAATGGAAACAGTTCGCTTGAACGATCGAATTTTGTGCTAGGCCACCCCCTTAACACCCAGTTCAAAACTTTGGATAGCGTACAATCCTTTCTTGTCAGTGATGCTACTAGTTGTGCGCTCACAATTGGTGTGGCTGCCAAATCGATCATGAGTACATCTTCAGTCACTGTTGATGTTTCTTCGTTCGATATTGGACATCGACTGAGGAAATCTGCATTGCCGATTTTTGTGCCTGCTCGATGAATTAGGTTGAAATTGTAAGCGTTGAGAAATATTACGCGACGAAGCATTTGGTTTGATATAACGTTAGGTGTTGCTTTCGTTGTAGTGAAAATCCCCAAAAGTGACCGATGATCAGTAACTAGTGTGAACGTACGACCATATAAATAGTTATGGAACTTTTTAACTCCCGCTACCAGGGCTACTGCTTCTCTGTCGATTTGCGCGTAGTTGCGTTCGGTTTTCGACAGTGTACGTGAGTAGAAAGCAATGGGCTTTTCAGACCCATCTGCTAACTTATGACTTAGGACCGCTCCTAGTCCGTAAGGTGATGCATCGCAAGTCAGAGTTAATGGCAGCTTCTCGTTGTAGTGAATCAAAACAGCGTCTGATGCAATGAGCTTTTTTAGTGTAGCAAACGCTATTTCATGGTTTTGCGTCCATGACATAGATATACATATACTGGATACGAAGAAAGCATATCGTCCTATTGCAACCCGTGAAGCCACACACATACTTTGATTTTCCCGTATTCGTACACGGCAATTTTTTTCTCCCCTCTCACGTCACTGTCCAAAATTGCGATTATAACACTGGCTCTCAACCTTTTTTCTCAACTGATTTTTTTCGGAAGAAATCATTGAACATTCAACGTTGATTCCGCATTTTTTTCATTTTTGTACATTCTTCCTGGATTATTAAAGCTAGCACTTATTTGGAATTATACTGTAACTTATTTTTAGTACAACAAAATCGCATTATCAAAATCTGATTACAAAACTCTTTTCCGCAAAATGCTGAGAAACACTGGAAAATTGCGGGGAATTCGCTCATTCCGTTCCGTTCCAACTTCTGACATGAGTGACAAGTCCCCGTCTGTTTTCACATCGTTAAGAATTGTATTCAGGGATAACTTTAAAATTTAAAGTTTTTAGTGAGTTTCATTAATTCAAATCCCTTAACAACATTTTAAACTTAAATAATGAAGTGCGCTGTAAAGAATTGTGCAAGTGATTTACCGAAAACTTTGAGCCTGAATTTAATTTTTCGTGTAAGCTTCGTGTTCTGGTGATACAAATGGAAGATTTTTTAATAGCTAACCACGTCGGCTGGTAAACTGATAACTTGTAAGGTGTAAACAACATATTACTGAATATCGCATGTACCTTCTTATAGATGGTACTATCAGTGCCATAAATATTTTCGGTAAAAATATGATTTCGGTGAGCTTTCCCATACGTGGCACGGATTTCTATGTATTTTTCATGATGCTAACCAGTGAATCTCGTAAAAGGCTCTATTAATCCGAAAAACTGAATTAGTGGCGGTGAAAATGAAATATGTGAGAATGTTTTTAGTTGCATATTTCATAGATAAAAAGTGATTTTTTCTCGGAAAATTCGGGTGAATTCACAGTAGCGCCGTGTAGTATGTATTTTCTCGTTCTTTTGTTCCAATCGTTCCAATTTCACCTTCACCTCAAACCTTTTTTGGTGATTGTTTATGATAAAAATATGGCGCGAAAGATTCGAATTGTGAACTAATTAGAATATTTCGGATGTTCGCTAAAAAGGTAAACTAAACTAAATTTAACCGAAATTACGTTTTAGAATGTTCATAGAAATTGCTGTTAGCTACTTTGAATGTTGATACATATTACCTTAAAATTGTGTCGTTGTTTTTGTCTTATGATAATGATAATGTGTATCATTTAGAGAGTGGTTTCGACGTATCTATTTAATTACCCTGATTCCGATTTTGAGCTACTAGCCGCTGAAACCATATGGGGCAATACAATCCAGGTAAAATGCTGATAAAAACTAATGTTGTTTTTGCCATCAATCACAGTCATTGTAAAAAATTGTGAGGTTACGAAACAAAACAGTTGTGTTGTGCCGTTCTGATTCCCTAACTACAATTTTGCGAATCAGAAATAATCTCCGGTTCTTTTCGTTAGTCTGTCTAATATAAAAGCAGATCCTTTTTTACAGGTTAGTTTATATTTCAAATTTCAACCAGAAAATTCAGCAAAGCTTAAATTTACATTAAAAGTATGTACTGAGTTCACCGAGCGAAAAACTTGCATTTATGTATCCCGTGAAAAAATTTACGTGGAGACTTGCTTTTTATTTAGTCAATTTAAGATAAACGTTTACTCGCGTTTTGATTGATTGTCGACCACATCTTTTCCTGTGAAACAAAGAGAAACTGCATTGTTTCGCTGCCGAAATGTCAAAAACCGGCAAAACCGGTGTGGAAATTTTCATGTGAAGTGGAGTTGTTACATTCATTCATGAGGATAATTTCGCCATTGCATAATAACATATAAAATTGTCTTTTAAGTAACAAAAATTTAAATGTTTGACTAACGTTATGTGCAAACACATTACAGAGCTTTATTCAACGCATAATTATTCCTCATTTGAAATATTTTTGCGTTTCCGCATGAATTTAAACCCATGCAAAAACAATTTAACAAGTGTTGGAGTCAGAATATTTAGTAGTCTGGCTAGTGCGCGCGCCTTCGTTGCACAGGGCCATGGGGTGGAGACTTAGAGTAGGTACTAACATCTTCATTTCACGTGAAATCCATGCAAATACTGTCAAAATTTTGATGATCGTGAAAACGAATTCGCTTGGTTGTAGTTACTTTACACGAAAGTCTCCACACCGTATTTTGACATTTCGCCTGCGATAACAATGCCATTGCACTTTATTTCACAGGGAAAAGGTGTCATCCACAATCAATTAGCCCGCGAGTTCTCATTTATCTTAGAGAATAAAAGGCATGTCTCCACGGCACATTTTTCATGGTAGACATAAATGCAAGTTTTTCGCTCGGTGAGCATAGTACTTGCCTTTACCGTGAACAAATTCAATTTATACATGGTGTTTTTCGATAATCCCACTCAGATGTTAAACGAGTTCCCATTTATGAGGATAAATAATACTGGTGAGCGTGCTGTTGATTTCAACCCGTCAACAAAAAAACAGCAAGATCTTGGAAATTGGATGTCACACATCTGCGGCGTTCGTACAGATTCGGACAGTCATGCCTGTTATTTATTTATAATAAATTTAAGAAACAGGCTCATTTTATTGCTATACATCCCGTGTAGTTTTGGGCAGCGTTGTTAAACACGATCGTGAGTTTTGAGTCAGAGTAAACCTCGATACCAAAAAACGTAACTAGTGCTGGCGTCAAATGTCTAAATATTGCTTAAATAAAAACAGCATCTATCGATTTTGGACCTTTCAAAATCATAATGCAACATCATCTAATATTATAATTTTCCATTTCAAACAGCCAGCCAGTAGTCTGGCTGGTCTAGCGGTTAGTGCGTTAGTGTCTAGCGGTTAGTGGTGAGTACCCATTTATGGGTTCCATAAATGGAATCTTATAACACAATCTGCCGATTGGTATAGACATTATAATGTGATTGTGATTAATAACCGAAATGTGTGAATATGCATCTTAAGAATAACATAAGTGCAGATTTGCAATTCCTAACCGCAATTTATTGCGTCGCAAAGAAGTGGCATCTGATGAGATGCGACGTGAAATGCTCTGTTCGCCAAAACAGGCCAGGGATCATGATTGCATTGATTCGTTTCCCTGCCGAGTTTAGATGATTGCTAAAGGCACATAATCGGAACCAAGATATATTACCTCCAGTCATGCCACTCCCGGCAGTGCATGGCGCCGCAAAGCACTGGCACTTACTGATATGCGGTGTCATATGCTGTTGGTCGAAACCGGGGAGGATTTGTGTGTTTTCGCAGACACTTTTTTACTATAAACAAACTAAGTGTATAACTTGTAGTTCATGTATTTTATTTGTTAAAAATTAGAATGAGGTGTAGTGAATTTTTGTAAATTTAAGGGATCGTGTTATAATATTTTTGATATATTTTAGGATTCTATTAGAAGTGCGGCAAAGGAGACAATGGCTAACTATTTTAAAAGGCCGAATGAAAACAAATATAACTGCGAAACAAAACAGAATATGTCACAAACACTTTAACACTTTAACCTCGAAAGTGAATTCATCAATTTTTTTGAATACAGTAATAAATAAACCCAATAAATTATTTGATTTTTCGCTGAGTAACCGTTTCAGGCTTAGTATTTATTGCTGGTTTGATCGTGTGTGACATATATCTGAAACACTTCCTGCAATTGTCGCCGAATTTTCACAGCACATTTTTTGGACCTAGGTTGTAACTTAATTTTACTTTTTTGAAATAACCACCATTTCAGGTGATTTTGGAAATAAAGAAATCAATGGTTCCATTTATATAAAATATAATATAAATAAACTACGTATTTATTGAATTGAATTGAAATAAAGGAATTTATTAGACCTTCTGAACCCTTCTTTGATTACATATTTGGGTTTATTTCAAAGATGTTTGTAATTTTTTTAAGTACGTTAACAAATAATCCGAAAACACCTATTCATCATTTTAACTACATAATTGTAGTTCCATTATCATACACGCACATACACATACCGACATTGTAAAAACTATACAGCAACTAAAACGAGATGCTATAATTCATAAGTATAATACACCCATTTACACATATCTAAATAATAATTCTATGTATCTTTAATGCTAAAGCATTTGTATGAGTTAATTTATTCCAAGATGAAATACTCAAACTTTGCAAAATAATTTCCTCTAAATTCTAGTTAGGGTTTGAATCAACAATAATTGATAGTGCTGCTCAAACTTTTCATTTTATACTTTTTTGCGGCGCCTATGACCATGTCACACATACATAGGCGCGGATCGCACAAAAATGCTTCAACGTTTTAAGCATATGTCCGGTCCAGTATGTAGGTCTTTGGTCCATGACCACTGAACGTTTTTATCTAATAAGCGATGCAATGGTTCGGCGACAGTCGCTTTGTGTGGTAAAAAAGCATGATAGAAATTTATTAGGCCTAAAAATGCTTGTAATTCTTTCTTGTCATTCGGCGGTGGTGCGTTATGTATAGCCTTGACTTTGTCAACCGAGGGCCGTATTCCAAGTGCATCGATCTTAAACCCCAAAAACTCCACGGATGGTACGCCAAACTGACACTTGTCTTTGCGTAGACGAAATCCGGCATTGTCAAAACGTAATAGCACTTCATTAAGCCGAATCGCAAGTTCTTCTTCTGATTTGCCCATAACGACGATATCGTCAAAGTATGGCAAAACTCCAGGAATGTTTTGTAAAATCTTTTCCATGCAGCTTTGAAAGATCCCCGGCGCTGCGGAGACACCAAATTGAAGTCTAGTTACTTTAAAAGCACCCTTGTGCGTGGCTATAGTTTGCAGTAATGCTGATTTTTCATCCACTACCAATTGCTGGTACGCTTGAGCCAAATCAATCTTAGCAAAAATCGATCCGCCTTCAATGGACGCAAGCAGAGTATTGATCGCTGGAATTTGGTGACAGTGTGGTTGAATTGCTCGATTTATTGTAGATTTATAATCCCCACATATACGGATGGACCCATCTTTCTTAACAACCGGCACCGTAGGAGTGGCCCACTCAGAGTATTCTACGGGCTGTAATATACCTTGACTGCATAAACGATCAATTTCTTCTTCATATAAACTTTTCATGGCAAATGGAATTTGACGGGGTGGTAATCGCTTTGGTGGGATAGTTGAGTCAACATGTAGTGAGACCGGAGGACCCGTGTAACGACCTAGCTCCGATGAAAATAAATGCTGAAACTTGTCCACTACGGATTTGATGCTAACGTTGCTGTTGACAACATTTACGCCGACGATACTAATGCCCAGCGCATCAAACCAATTGCAGCCGACTACATTCGAGCCACTACCTGAAATGATGATTAGCGGCAAATTGTCAATTTTACGATTCTTGTATTGAATTGAAACATCGATAACACCCTTGAGTGGTATTGGATTGCGTTGATAGTCATTCAACTGCAAATGACAGTGATGAAGATCTGGTTCTCCTGTGGGCCAGATATCCTCGAATGTAGCTTCCGTTATTATGGTGACCGAAGAACCCGAATCAACTTCGAAAGTGCAAACCCGATCATTGATAACGAGCGAAATCGTCTTATTCTGGCTGATTACCGGCAAAATTAGGTTCACGGGTTCACTTCGCGATGATGACTTTAGTAGTGGTGTTTTGCGAATGGGTGAATTGGAACTGAATTTTGTCGAAGAAGCACTGCGACAGACGCGCTGTAGATGGCCCTTCCGGCCGCACGAATGGCAAATCGTTTCCTTGTACGGGCACTGCGAACGAAAATGAGGGCCGCCGCATCCAACACACGACCCTGGATTACGTGATGTGTTGCTTCGTTATACTCGATAATGACTTGTCTTGATGCCGTTGACAAACTCGTTGTCATGTTGATTGTTGGAGTGAGGTTCGGTGGCTCGCATAGCTCTCGCACTGGCTGCAGCAGATTCGCATATCATTGCACGCTCGATGACGCGTTGTACAGTTAAATCATTCTCTGCCAGAAAAGTTCTCTGTAAACTTTCATCCTTCATACCGCAGACAAATCGATCACGAAGCATTCGATCCAGTGCCGCACCAAAATTGCAATCTAACGCTAGTGTACGTAGCGCTGCCATGTAATCGCTGACGGACTCGTCTGTACGTTGATCACGCTGATGGAAATTATAAAAGGCGGCTATCTCCGATGGTTTAGGTGACAAATGATTTGTCAAAATTTTGTGAATTTCCGTCAATTGTAATTCACTGACAGATTTAGGCGATGCTAATGAAGTCAAAAGGTCATATAATGGCGCGCCGGCTAAAGTGAGAAACTTTGCTTTTTTCCGGTCTTCTGCGCTGATGCCATTCGCCAATAGGAACAGCTTGAACCGTTCGTAGTAACTTGTCCACTTTTTCGGTTGGTTCAAATCGAACGGTTCCAAACTACCCACTCCCGACATTGTCGCACGCGATGGTTCAATAGACTTAGAATTGGAACTAACGGCACTTTCAGTCTTTTCTGTCTGTTCGTTTTATACCGTCGCGGCACTAGTACCGGGAACTGGGATTAACTCTTCACCGAATTCCATCAATTACGCGGATCCCATCCTCGTCGCCAATATTAAATATACGCGCGGTTACAATCATATAATGCTTTATTCAAGGTTAATTGACATGTAAACTAGCAAGTAACTAAGCGAGGTGCGTTGATGCCGACGTCCGAACACTAACTGGTCTGCTCGTATCGTATTCGTTATCGTCATACACAACACACACCATCATCGTACAGCTGAGCTGAGTAGATGGCGTTGGTTGAGTGAAGATGACGTCACAACTAATCTCTTTTTCCTTAATAATTCCTGTATCCTTCCGTTTCCAGGATGAACAAACGCCCTACAAAATGAACAAACGTCTGGCTTTCGATTGATACCAAACCTATACCATGCTACCAGAATTACCCGCCACCGACCTCTTCCTCCGCTGAAAAGCCTTCACCCGGAATGAGAATCTAATAATTGGAAGAGCACTTTTCTGCTACATTTTTCGTTCGCTGAATGCGCACTCAATATATTTTTTGGAGATGAACATTCATCGCTAATTTTGATGAAGAATGACCGTTACAGCCACAAAATGAAGAATAGCCACCGATTTATATGAAAAACACACACAACACCAAAAAGATTGTTCAAACGATCGGAAGTACCTATGGCGTGGCGAACCTAACAGATCATATGGCACCTGAAGACGTCAGGGTGGATAGTGGATTGGTAGCGTGTCTTTGGTGAAGAGCTTTGAACTTTGAGCGAAACATTAGGGGCCATTTTTTCGTACATTTTATAGGCTGGTTAGTCTTATTGCCTAGAGAAGACACAAACAATATTTAGAAAGCTTTTCCATTGTACTGAATGACATTTTTGTTTATTTTGCATAGTTATGTTATCTTTAGCTTATTTACGCTGTTGCATGAAACCGTGCAATGATTTTTTTAATCTAAGATGATGGTGTAACCTAACCATCAAAATATGGCAGAACTATGCAAAATAAACAAAAATTTCATTCAATAAAATGGAAAAGCTTTCTAAATATTGTGTGTGTCTTCTCTAGGCAATAAGACTAACCAGCCTATAAGATGTACGAAAAAATGGCCCTAGGTGTGTTTTTTTGGTTATCCCGTGCAGGTTTGGGTAACGAAACTCCATATAAAAAAATGACTGCTGACGCACCTGTCATTTTTTTTATATGAAGTTTCGTTACCCAAGCCTACACGGGATAACCAAAAAAACACACCTATTGTAACTTCAATATTGGTTATTGGATATGTCGACAAGTTAGCGAAACAACTTTTGAAAATTGACTCGGCGCGCGCCTTTACAGTAATTTCGGGGATCGGGGGATCTGTCGAAATGAAAATGTCTTGGTTGAAATACATTTCTCGCGTCAGCATCAGCATCGGCAGAGGCATCGGCATCAGCAGAAAAATATCAATTTAGAACACACGCATTTGCCTTTGATGACCCACATTGACAGCAGCAGCAGCGGCAGAAGCATTTTTTCTGCTTCGGCTGTCAATGTGAATCATCATAGGCAAATGCGTGTGTTTTAAATTGAAATTTTTCTGCTGATGCCGATGCTGACGCGGGAAATGTATTTCAACCACATGTCTCTAGGAAGAGCGTGTATGAAGATATTTGTTCGATGCGTTAGCGGTATTTCCACAATATCTTTCATATATTATGTAGGACTACACTTAAAAACAGTTGCATGTAACCACTTTTTTTTATTGGTATTGATTGACTAAGAAAGTGGATTTAAATCAAATTAGTCCAGAGAAATTGGCAAAAATTATAAATGAACTATTACTACGCAGTTATCCTTTTCCTGCCATGCAGCTTATTTTTTTCCATATGATTTTTAGTTAATTTGAAATATTTTTTTTTTAAACGGCGTCTGGAGTTTATAAATTAGTAATTCTAAAATGAAAAAAAAAATAACAATAAATGAAACGGGGAAAAACCTAAAAGTCGACATCGAACAAGCAAGTGACAATTGCCCACACGAAAATATAATCTTCCTTCGACAGGGTTGTCGAACCATAGTGTCAAATCTATACAATGCCCACGCCCTGTCAAGAAAAATCGTAATTTACTAACATTTACGCTAATGTAAATACAATTAACCCTCACTAAATATTTCAGTATTCTAGACCCACTATCGCATCTATGTCCTTTAAAAAAATGTACATCCTCACGCCAACGCCAATTTCACGCACCAAAAGATACATATAGCAATCATTATGTATAAATGACTAGCATCCACCAAGTATCTATACCCGCAACTATAGGCATAAAATGTATGTATGTGTGTATATTACATGATCATAGATTGTACCCGCAAAACTGAGTCATTTATCCGATGAAGTGCAGCGCTCCTGTCCTCTTTAACTAGTCCATTCCCTCAATTTTGTAGTAAAATATTAAGTTCTTACATCATAAATAATTCCACAAATCCTCCAAAAGCACCCTTTTGTTTATTCCTTCACACCAACAACTTAAAAAAAGTCGAAATTATATGAACTCTCAAGCCATTTCCGTTATTTTTCGAATTTCGTATGAAAGCGACAGTAACAATGCTGTCGATGGCGATTATCCCCTTACAGAATGTACCCTCTGATTCTGCTGATGGCAGAATTTTGCATCAAATATCTATAAAGAACAACTTTTGAAAGCGAATTTACATTACAATTGGAAATGAGGACATTATTAGGCGCCTTGGAATTAAATAAAATAAATTAAAATGTTTTTTCTAATTATGTGAACTGCTCAAAACTGGATTTTCAACTAAGCTCAAACCGATAGAAAGTTTCAAAATTTGGCCGCTCTTCAAAATCTGCCGGCCCTGACAATTTTAGACTCTGACGTCCTGTAAGTGCAAACTTTAATACATATTTCTCAAATATTCTTTTTGTACCATAACCACAACAGAGTCGTCTATCATTACAGTCCAACCCGAAAACTAACTCTTTGAATTTTGAGAGAAATCTGACCTTCCTTGTAGAACCGAGAGATCAAAATCGTTGATTCATCAAACTTGAAATAACTGTACTGTAAAGAAAATTACACCTGGGCTTTGTGGCAAGTACCTACCTAAGACTATAGGAAAAATGGACCAAATGATATATCGTTATGAAATCTAGTTAAAATGCGAAAACTTTTAAAATTACTTGCCGCAATGTACAGATGCATTTTTTTCACAGTAGGTACAGTGATTTGACCTTTGACGAAACATTGAATTTGAATTGGTTCCACAAAGAAGGTAATTTCTTTAAAAACATAACGGTTATTTTTTTTTTGTTATAGTGCAAAAAGAAACGTTGCGAAATGCTAAGATTAACATTTACCTATGGAGATGAAAACATTACAGCAAGGTGTGTGTAGTTCTTTCGATTTTTCCTTAATTACAGATAACTGTAAAAAACGCAAATTATTTTTTTTTAGTATTTTTCCCGTAACTAAATGCGATACCGGATTGACGTTGTGTTGCAGGGACACCCTGTATAATTAAATTGTGGTATGGTGTCCCCTTAATAGTAGGTACAATGCTAAGCACATTAGACGCAATGAATGCTGCCGAAGAAAGCAGCACATTGCATTTTAGATGGCTGACATGTTTTTTACTGTTTACCAGCAACAGCATACATAATTTTATTTTGTCCGTATACAACCTGGCATTCGTATCAATCCAAATTGTCAATAAATACAAGCAATTAGTCTTTATCAACGTTTTATAAATCTTACATCAAAATAATATAGAAACGAAAAAATGCAATTAAAATATAATATTGAATTAAAAAATGTATGTACCAATTAACTGAATCAATTTTAATAATTTCATACAAATTGCTAGAAAAAACAAATCTATTACAATACAAGTTCTCTTTAATTTATTTTGTTTTGTAAAAAGTTAAGCGATATAAGCTTATCAAGTCGACATTGAAAAGTGAAATTTACAAATAAGAGCGCATAAAAATAAGTAAACAGCTGCGTTTTTTTTCTATCGGGTACCGAACAAAACAGCACACTTATAGGGTGATAAGGAAGGAAAATTCCAATGATCGTAAATTGGGATGTAAGGTAATTTGTCGCCCATATTTTCTACAAATCTCAAGGTCCTATATCTATCAGCGTTTTGTGTTATTTTAAAGAAACTTTCCAAAAACCCGCAGACCATTGCATATTTGACTTACGATAACACGGGAACCCTTTCGCTGATCTTTGTGAAATTTAGCACACTTATAGAGCAACTTGATCGCCTTACATTTCAAGGGCGAAACATTCAGCTTTCGAAAGAAGAATTTCTATCGAATTGCAATAAACCTTAGACGAGGAATGTGTCACGTTTATTGTACTTATATACGTTATTTCATTGTAAAATATTCTAATTTTTCTACGATGTTTAAGTGCATTAATTGGATAACAAAATATTATACAGGGTGTCCGGAAACTGCCGCATAAACGCACCGGATTATGATTCCTCAGTTGATTTCCAGCAAAAAAGTTGTACGGAACATACCCCCTCAGCATAACCCTTTAGCTGCCAAAAGCATTTAAAGATTTTTAGATTTTAAGATAAGATGCGTTATTTGACCCAAAAACAATCTTTTTTTCCATCTCAACTTCTGCCAAGGTGAGGTGCTTGTACAATTCTTTTAAAAATTGGCGCATAGTCTTACGATCATATCTTTCTTACATAATTTTATTCTAGCTCCATTATTTCTAACAGTTTTCATACGTTAAATGTAGAAAACAAGGGGTTAATTTTAGCTCGAACTCAATACAATTCAATTCACACTGCCCCTAAAGATCTGCAATTGGTAAAATCTATTCAAAGTATGTCGAAATCGAGCCAAAATTAACCCTAGTTTTCTGAACTTAAGGTACTAAATAAAATTATGTAAGAAAGATATGATCGTAATACTTTAAAAGAATCGTACAAGCACCTCACCTTGGCAGAAGTTGGAGAAAATTGAGATGGATAAAAAGATTGTTTTTAGGTCAAATCACGCAAATTTGACTTTGAAGCTGTGTCAAAACCAAACCCCTTATCCGATTTTAGGGTGGTTAGTTTTATTTTACAGATAATATTGTTGACTGTAAAAATTATTTTATTTCACTATTCTAGCTGATCTAGCTTTGGAGATATTAGGCTTTAAGTCGTGCAAGAAAATAATTTTTTCAAAAATCTTTAAATGCCTGTGGCAGCTAAAGGGTTAAGCTGAGGGGGTATGTTACGTACAACTTTTTTGCTGGAAATCAACTGAGGAATCATAATCCGGTGCGTTTATGCGGCAAGTTTCCGGACACCCTGTATAAAAATAACTTCAAGCGCATGTACATAAATATGTAGGTATCTATGACTTAATAGATTGAATTGAATATACAAAAAGCATGAATCATTAGCCTCTGTCCGTTAGGAATGAAAGTGCATTAAGTGTACATTGTAGATATGCAAAATTCAGTTATGTTTATATAACGCATAATCTTAAAGCCTTAGATTTGAACTTCAAAGTTATTCTTGGTATATGGTGTTAATAATAATAGACATCTCACGACCTTGTGTCATAACGATATTGAAATCTTTAATCATTCTGAATGTGCCTGTCTAGACAGTTTCAATTTTCGTTCGTCTTCATCATTTTGACAATTGAAACTTGAGATGTATGCGCTATTGAAGAAACGCATTCATTCTTGAACGCAATTGCCAATGTTAAATATTAACAACACCTCATCTATTCATACAATTCATGAAAGAATTTATCATTTACCCGTCCTGACCAAAGCCGTGACACATATTTAACGATAAATAATGAAAAGATCTGGATAGAATGAGACATTCATCTCTTCTGTTCACTTGACGCAATCAATGACATGTTCAATGTTGAAAGTGAATACGGAGCTTAAAGACGATAGGGAAGACGAAAGCGCACATGTGTGGACATAGCCAATCTGAGATATCTTATGTATGACCCCATCTTAGTTTATTTATTACTGGCAATTCTTCATGTAGTGTTTGCAATGTCCTGTGTTAAACAACATAAATTCCAATCTTTACATTCAATTATTCATATTGCGTCATTAATGAACTGTGCTATGTTGGGTACCATAAGGTGCCAGGGTATAATCAACCGTGTTTTTCACAAAATACCAGTGGCATAATTGTCTCTAAAAAAAATCTTGTGTTCTAGATCGAAATGGGGACCCCACACAATGTACTTTATAATAATTAATGAAAATTATTGAAAACACTTTTTTGCCCGATTACTATGTAGAAGCTGTCGTACATTTGAACAAATTTTAAAATTTCCTGCAAATCCAAGACTATTTTTAAAGGGGATTCACACCACCGACACGATTTAGTAAAACCTCACGATTCAATCGAGTAAACGGGTTTGACTTCATTTATTTAGTTCAAACCCACGATGTGTTTCTAGACGGCCGGCCTAATAAATAAATTAAATTTAAAATTCCCTATGCTTCGTACCCTGAGCGCCTCTCTCTTCTAAACTTAATATCTCTAGAAAGAAGACGGATCTTTCTAGACGAATGCTTTTTGTACAAAATATGTAATGGGTTATTACGATCAACTCTTTCCAGAGATATTGTGTTTAGACTTTCAGCATATAGTACTCGCAATTCTTTCGTGTTTAATCCTCCGACTGCCCTACTGTCTGTTTACAAGAATTCACCCCTGTTGAGAATAATGACTAACTACGACAAACTCGAGATTGGTCCTTTGCCAAGTTCATTTGAATTGTTTAAGAAAGCATTATTACAAAAGTTGTCTACAGCAGAACTTTCGGTCACCTACGGCACAGTTGATTTCGTCACTTCCAGCATAGAAACAATTTCATAGGATTGTCCTAACGATAAACTGCTTCGATTTTACCATGACCATGGTTATAACCCCACCCTCCAGGTTTTTTTTATCCCCTTCGCTTATAGAGTGAAAGGGTATATTAACTTTGTCATTAAGTTTGTAACGCATTGAAGGAAGCATCTCCGACCATGTAAAAAGTATACATATTTATATGATCAGCATGACTTGGGGAGTCGATTGGGCGATGTCCGTCTGTCTGTCTGTCTGTTGCGACGCGTTTTACTCGGCGAGTATTGAAGCTAGCAAGCTGAAATTTTGCACACGTGCGTATTATTATTGCAGGCTGTTTGTATGTTTGAATCGCCGAAATTTGATCACTGCGTCATGGGGCTGCCATACAAATATATCCCCCCAATTTAAGTTCTTCTAAGAAAAACTTTTTTATATGTGTACCAATTTCAACCAAATTTCACACAAATGTGTTCATATTGATGACACAAAACATATGTAAAAATGGATCAAATCGGACCATGGGGTCATGGGGCTGCCATACAAAACCAACCCCCCCCCCCCGTTTTGGTTTTTCTATGAAACATTTTTTACACAAATTTCACAATTACAAATGAATGTGTCTTTATCAAAGCAACAAAAAATGTCAAAACAAATGGAATCATACTATGGGGCCATGTTCCCTCATCCCCCAATAACATTTTCTAAGTGAATATTTTTCTTTGCCCACTTTAGGGTTACCACCTCGACCACGACCCTCGCCCGGCACCTGCAAAAGGGAGGGGACCCCCTCCCCTTCAAAAAAATTCTTTGCGAGTATGTATTGAATTTTTGAGGCGCAGTTGCTAAGAAGCTAAGACAGCCCTATGAAATAAAAGCTTAATTGATCAGATCAGCCTTTTCGATTGATAAATTAATAAATCATTTGAAGGATTTTTCTATAATGGCAGAGGAAAGTTTGGTAGGACACGTACACACTATCGATTCAAAAATGAGTCTACTATTCCGGCTCTATAGAGTGATTATTAGCAGTGCTAATTGTCATGCGAAGGAAGGGTGAGGGCAATCAACAACTCCTTTGAATGAGTGAGAGTTGGATTATTACCGAAATAGCGCATCCGCATTATTTTGGACCGATTCGTAATAACAGAAGAGACCCAATCCATGATACGATCAAATAGAAATCGGTGAAGCCTTGCCTACTCATTCCATTCGCTGCACCACTTCCCTCGATTACTTTGTATCCCGGCTGTCAATAAGTATCCATTGCAATTGATATCCTGGGAATGAACCCAATACATTCAGCAAAAACTTACCAAATTATAAACATTATTTGGTTGAAAGAGACTGCCTATTTTTTTCATTCTGAGCTGGTAGGAATTTATTGCCTAAATATAACTCCACGGTCATCTGATCTTAAGCCGGACCACACGGATCGGGGTTCGCCGAACCGCGCGGTGTAAAAGATCAAAGTTGTGTACAACACTCGCATGGAAGGAACAGAGGGGAGTAACGTCCGTTGAATTACCCTATTGCCTCTATCCCTCCCAGTCGTGTGTTGTTCACAATTTTGATCTTTTTTTACAGGACGGTTTGGCGAACCCTGATAAGTGTGGGACCGACATTCGTCTAGGAAGATAAATTAGAGCAGCAGTGTTTTCGATAAAGATTCGATCCGGTCAAAAGCAGGAGTCGTGCAATCTTGTGAGGCACAGCCATTCCTTTTAAGCCGCCACCTATCGCAGAATAGACTATAGGAACTATTGAAAAGCAGACATTGGAAAACTAAATCAAACTCACGATCGTCATAAGGGTGAATATTTTTAAGAAAAGCTTGGCTACATATTTCAGTTGCAGCTACGTCCCCATGAAAAAAAATGTAGAAAAACTAAACTGTCAATTAAATTTTAATTTATAGTACTGACTTTTCAGGAGGACTACTTTTTTCTACACCAAAGAGCGCGTCCCGGCAAAATTTTCCTGAACCCGGTGTCCCGGCCGCAGCTTCTAGGCCCGTCACTGCCGGGCGAGGCCCGAGCAGGTGGCAACCCTAGCCCACTTATTCCAACCAAACCCCACAGAAATATTTTTTTGTCGACGAAACGGAACTTTTGTGAAGACGGAAGGAAAAGAATGTGGGGGGGGGGGTTTAAATACAAGTCCTAGGTACGCCCGAAAAAAACTTTTAGGCCAAGAAGTGCGAAGGGTATCCAAATTTCGGCCGCGCCCGAAATTAGCCTCGGTCTCGTTTTTAAATTATTTTAAAACTGTGCCTCAAATATCACCTTTCGAACGACACCCACAATGCCCATACTCTGTTTCCTATGCTAGAAAAATGTCCTTTTAGGTGGTAATACCTATCCTTTAACAAAACTCAAAATCAACTTGTCGTTATTTTACAAGACTCGTCGCAACGGATTCTGTATTTTGATATCCATATCCTTATAGCGTCTATAATGCACTCCCACAGAAAAAAGGGCATTTTGTGTCCAAGGACATCTTCCTCATAAGAAGTGCTGGCACCAAAATATCAAGGATCGCACCACTTAACTTCTCCGAGTTTCGTCGCCATCGGTCCACGGGAAGAGCCAGGAGAACCAATTGAAGGATGAATTTTCGTTCGCTTCAATGGCGAATTTACCGCTATTCCCGCAACTTATCGAAATCGTGATTGTCGATTCTGAGTCAGAGCGATCAAAGGATAATGTATACCAAATTTGGTGAAGATCGAACTACGAAAAGGTCGATTTTAAGCGTTAAACGTTTTCGTTAGTTTTTCGTGACGCTTTTTCACGGAACGACACCCAGTATTTCTCAGGTAGCCTCCGCAAAGACATATATGTAATAATTTTACTAGCTATATATTCCAACTAAAAATTATACTGTCCGGATATAACGACATTCGGATATAACGACCATTATTCCCAGGTCCCTTCGCCGTCGCTATAACCGAATTCTACTGTACATACCTACATGTCAAAATAAATTTTTCCTTGCTTTGCTCCTCACGAATCTTTGCTTAAAAAGCCGGTTTTTGTTCTTGTTTCGCGTGTAGACAGGCCCAGTAAGGTAGGTACATACCTACCAAAATTTATTTTTCAATCATAGTCGCAAATTTCCCACTCCTCGTTCTTGGGGCTCGTGTTCGACTGAACACATGAAACACCGTACGTTACGCCACTGCGAAATACATTTAGCAGCTGAGATTCCGCAACCAGAAGTTTGGAAGCAGTCAACCAAATTCCAAAGGAAAATATAATAATTTTTTTTTATTTAAAAAAAAAAACAATGTGTAATCCCAAAAAAAAGGAATGAGGAGAGACCAAACATACGTTGAAATATGCGCCCAACCTTACACTTGTTCTGTCACAATTCTGTTAAATCCAATCAAAATAAATTTATCGAGATAATCACTCCGCCATGTGATTGTTTAAAAAATATCCCACGACCATAATTCGCGCTCATCTTCACAATCAATTGCTAAATCGTCCCAAAAGAAGACCCCAGTGCGAGAGATACAAGATCGCCACAGGCACAGCTTCCGCTAACAATAGTATGAACGGCGAACATTATTTTTTGTTTTGGTATGCTCTGGCATGCGACGACGATGATGATTAATTTGGTGGATAATACCATCTGTATCTCAGCTGTTCCGCATCTTTTGTACATCGACCAATCTAGTTTTTGTGTAAAGCGCTGTTTTCACGATGGATTTGTTGTCCAACTTTTGAGCATTCAAACAAGTTGGACACCAAATCCATCGTGTAAACAGAAGTTGGACAACAAGTTTGAAGTGGAACGAGCATTCAAACAAATCCACCGTGAAAACAGAAGTTGGACAGCTTGTTTTAGATGCATTGATTATAGTCCAATCGAAATATAAATACACTTTATAATAATAAAGAATTAATGCGCCTGATTACCGATATCTGTGCACTATCATCCAATTCTGGCGTTCCGTTGACTTTTGGGGCACGCTGTATACTCATTCGGGCATGTTTCCTTCAATGTTTAAAATATTCACGAAAAAATAAAATAAAAAGCAAATATATTTTTCCTGTACTAATACGTATTGCAAAAACTGATAACGTTTTACGACCGCTCCAACTTTCAACTACTGTTTACACGGCCAACAAGTTGGATAGGATTTGTTTGATAGGATTTGTTTGAGAGAATATCGTACGTGTAAACAGCCTTCCAACTTGGATAAGTTTGAGGGAAAAGTTGGATGCAAACAAGTTTGATGCCATCTAAACGCGCCTTAACAACACAACACCGCATCATCGAGCATTTTGTTGTTGACATCATACACAACATACAGCAAGAATAAGAATCAAACAAGCAAAGCAAGACGACAACTCGTTGAGTAGTTGCAGCTGCGGCAAGCTTTGTGATGTTTATCCTGCAGTTCAGCTTGTACATCAAACGCGAGAAGCTGTATCTGATTTTCTAGATTTCCATTTTTTTTCACACGGTTCGCGATAGTATCTACTTAAAACGCGGAATTGGGAATACCGATTTCAATACATGATGTACTTGTAGGGTACTCATGTCTGGTCTGGTCACTTGCCCGATTTGAAGTGGAAGTGTCCATTTGTGCTTCCACTAACCGAAACTCGTCTAACGAAACGAATTAAAACATTCTGTCGATTAGCATAGCCGGAGACTGGGGTCTTCTATGTGGGGGCACTTCTATGTATCCACTCTAGTTAGTACATGCGTATCGTGTACTTGTACACAGTCCAATTCGCGGGCAAGTGGAATCGCGTTTGTTGTTAGTACCAAGTATGACTTGGATTATTTCTATTTTCCACCAAGTGCTCGTATTGTTGAATAATAATGTTTGATACAAACAACCTGTTGAAGCTAACTGGTCTGGGTTACGCGAAATATTTCAATCAACACAAAATGAATTGTGTGTGTGTAGTTAAAGTGCGCGCTTAAACTTCTGTATCGCCCTGGATGACTCTTCTATATGGTGATGTTTGCGGCAGTCTATCTTTTCCCCCTTGTTCAGTACGTGTTAACATATCTTACCGTGTGGAGGTTTCATGGAAAGGGACCAGTGCGTAACCGGCTCGGTTAAGTTGTTCGTAAGGTTCTTAAGAAATTCCCGTCCTTTAAGAATTTATTGAATTTTTATTTTTTTTTATTTTATAATTTTTATTATTATTGTTTAATTCTGGTGGATATTATTAAGTGATTTGTGGTGAAAAAAAGTGAAAATCAAAGTGGGTTTGTACAAAAAAATTTTGGTGAAAAAAATTAAAAATAAAGAAATCGTTAAAACCCAATAACCATTGATTGCGGGGAAAAAAGAAGAAAGCATAGAAGGTTTTTTTTGTGGATTAACTTGTGTCTATTCGAATAAACTAAGGTGAGTTCTTTATTTCAGAATGAATTTGAAATTTTAATGTAACTAAGACCGGAATTCATAGTCGTGACTTAAGCTATACTATAATTGATTGCTTAATGGCGTTTACATTACTTATAAGGACATTGTGTAATTTAATACAATAATAATAATTAACTTCAGCATTCTGATTTATTATTATGGTTACTAGCAAAAATCAAATACAGTAGACGCTCGAAAATAAGAAAAAAAAAGAGCAAGCAATTCTAATTGTCGAGACTATCTAATTTCCAAGCGTTTTCAAATAGAGGTGAAAAAGTGTTCCGTTAATTATTGTAATTCGTGTTCCGTTAATTGTAATTCACCTCGGAGAAATTAGGGGAAAGCTGGATTTTTCCATTAGCTTTCCTTTCGAGGTCCTCAACAAGACTCAAAAATATCTCGATGACGGTAATACAGTAAAACACGGATAAGTGCACATCGATAATGCACAATTTTTTTGTGCACTTAAGCGTGTTGTGCACTTATCAGTGCTCCATACAAATTATCTAATTTACATAGCATAAATGGAAACTAGTGCTAACAACTGATATTGAAACAATTGGAAAAAGTAAGAAACTAACTAAATAATAGCAAAAATTTACTTGCTAGGAAAATGTTCCAGTTTATACCAAAAAAAATGTGTATTTGTACTTTTGGTAGCAGAAAAGCTAAGGATGTGGGTTGAGTTCTTTCGGGACACTTCTTTTACAGACACAAGTGGCATGTTAGCAATTGGCTGCACTCAATTTATTTTAATACCAATTCCTATCAAAAGGGTTAATAATTTCTAATATTGTATTACCCCTCTCACTTATATGACCCTAAATAAAACATAATGACTCCATTTAGAAACATCTCGATCTCTCATTCCTAAATTACAAGCAACGGGACAGCCAGCGTGGTTACAAACAGAAAAAAAAACTTTAGGACCCCACCATGTTTAGGACCATATGTTTTCCAAAAAAAACCTAAAGGCCTTTTTAAGCAGTATTCGGCTATGTTTACCGTGTGTTCGCTGTAAAACTGCCACAAAAAAAAATTATTGAAAATTATAGCTCACAATTTAATATGTATTTCTCGACGAAAAATTAACAATAATATTTTTGCATTGAATAGGGATGGGCTATACAGTATCAACTTGATACTTTGTAACTGATACTTTTGAATACCTGATACAGGAAACTGATACAAATCAAATGTACCTGATACTTTTTGTATCAATACGATTATCGTTCAGTCAAATGTTGTTTTTTCCCCTCGTTGCTGCGTTATCCATCAAAATTTAATTTACACATTACCAAAACACATTAGCTACTTATACATATCAAAATATTCATTCATTTCATTTCTCTACTATATCTACTATACTAACTATAAAACGCATGTTATCCTAATTTATATACATATACATACCACCAAAAAGTATTATAAGAATCCACTGCGTCCTACAATTTTATCACAAAGAAAGAAAACCTGCACCTAAATATACTCAAAAGCAAAATTCAACTGTCTGGATAAATTCTCACTTTATGCATGCATTAAAGAGCATGAACTAAAACAAAATAACACACTAGCCAATACCGATTTTTCAATCTAATTCTATAATTCATACAAGCTTCATTACAGCTTCATACAAATAGTTCTACATACTACTACATTTATCTCAAATACCATTATCCATAAATTCTGATATCAACATCAAGTGCCAAAAGCCCAAAATATCAATCATCAATGTACTCATACTCGTATCAATATCAAGTAGCAGAGTATCAACTGCTCCAATGTACTAATCAAGGAGCAGAGTATCATCTTGGTTCAATGTACTAATATCAACATCGAGTAGCAGAGTATCAGTTTGGCTCAACATGGTTCAATATCAAGTAGAAAAGTATCAACTTGGTTCAATATCAAGTAGCAGAGTATCAACCTGGTTCAATATCAAGTAGAAAAGTATCAACTTGGTTCAATATCAAGTAGCAGAGTATCAACCTGGTTCAATATCAAGTAGAAAAGTATCAACTTGGTTCAATATCAAGTAGCAGAGTATCAACCTGGTTCAATATCAAGTAGAAAAGTATCAACATGGTTCAATATCAAGTAGCAGAGTATCAGTTTGGATCAACATGGTTCAATATCAAGTAGAAAAGTATCAACTTGGCTCAATATCAAGTGGAAGAGTATCAACCTGGTTCAATATCAAGTAAGAGAGTATCAAATCATTCCAGTATGGTTCAATATCAAGTAGCAGAGAATAAATTTCCGTTTTCTGTTTCTTCGACTTGATAAGTCGAGAACTATTGACAAATAAAGACAAAACAGTGGAAGAAGCACATAGTAGTGAATTTTGGTTTTGCGATAATGAAGATGCCGGATCGAAGCGATCTAAGGATGATTAGTTCATTTTTCATTCAATTGCAAATATACGAGTAATGAAATCTGAAAAAAGAAATAAAGAAAGCATATACGAATTGTTTCTAAGTGTTTTTTTTTTATTTGTTGTTAATAATGCAAAGTAACATAACATAATTCTGACTTAATAATAAAATTACATTCAAATTAACATTTAAAAGCGATGAAAAAGTATATTTTTTTTTTATTATATTTTAAAAACACTAGCATTTTTACTTTTTCGGATGATAACCTTGTTCGTCGGTCGTTCAAAATTATTCCAGTTTTTGAAAATACTCTTTCGCTTGGAACAGATGTTACCAATGGAAAACACTTTTTGCGGAAGACCTTTTGAAGGTACGGGAAATTGTACGATTCCTTTCGCCACCATTTTAGAGGATCTCCTTTAATTGGAATTATTGGTCTTTCCAAATATCGTTGAACTTCCGTAATCGCTCTTGATTGTTTAGTTCCGGCTGGTTTATATGATGCTGCCATTTCTTGAAATTGTTGCAAGTAAGATGGTGGTTGTGCAGCCGATTGAGCCTCGTTGCTATCGTCGGAATCCGTGATATCAACATTCATTGGATCCTCGCGCATTTCATGCAACACGAAACTAACCATAGATTGCTTGATGATTTCTGCTTTTTCGTCACGAATACCGATTGTTTTAAAACGAGGGTCTAAGAATCGGGAACTTGAAATGACGTCGTTGTCGTTTAAATTTCCTAGACGGATCTTGGTTTCATCAATTAAATGTTGAATGAGGATCTGGTTATTTCTTTCAAAGCTAGAATTACTTTCCATTTTATTGTAGCTCTCGATGATTCCGTCTACAATAATACCGATACCAGATCCGGTGATATAACTTTCGCCCCTCAAATCAGTAGTTAGCTGCTTCATCGGCTTAAGGATGGTTTGCAACTCGGCGATAACTCTCCATTCCTCCGTATTTAAAATACTTATATTCTTATCCAGAAGCGCAATTGTTGTTCTTAAGGATGTTTCTAATTCGACGAATCGTTGGATCATTTCAAACGTTGAGTTCCACCTTGTCGGAACGTCTTGCACTAGCTTTTTAGGTGTTTGCCCATTTTGCTTTTGAATTTCAATTAATTTTGCGTTCGACACACTGCTGTGTTTAAAATGCATAACGATGCTTCTTACCTTTTTAATTAAGGTAGATAAGGAATTGCTTCGTTCCAATGAATTTTTGACAATTAAATTAATGGAATGTGCGACGCATCGAAAATGATTCCATTTTAAGTCTTTCACGGCCTTTACTATGTTAGCGGCGTTATCCGTTACGCAGGCCAAAATTTTCGTCTCTATTCCCCATTCCATTGCAATTCGTTTTAGCTGCGGCGCCAAATTTTCGCTTGTATGATTTTCGGGGAATGAGAAACATTCGAGCACATTTGAAACTAACTCCAGCTTTGAATTGACGAAGTGCGACGTAACAGCCATTAAACTTTCGTTATTAGACCAGGTCCAACAATCCGTTGTTAAAGTCACAGAAACAACTTCGCCGCTTGAGTATATTGTTTTTAAGTTGTTCAACGTTTCCTCGTAAATGGCAGGAATAATATATGATGGATTCAGCTCTTCGCAAAACTGCCGGAACCCTTCGATCGTCTACAACGCTAAATGGCTGGAAGTCCTTATAGAAAAGGCGCAGTAGGCTCTCGTCGATTTTCCGCTTTTGTGGTGGTTGAACTTTTTTCAACATGAAGCTCGAAATTGAGGACTGAGATTCCGGATTTCTCTCCATTGTTGGTTGCGCCGATGATTGCTGGTTAGAGGAACTAGTATTCGGCATGTTCCTTGAAGAAGGACCCGCCTCAATTTCAATGGCTGGGGTTGACTGCTGGGCTCTCACATTTTTAGCCGCCACAAGAGAAACTAGTGGATGCTTGCGCTCCAAATGTTGTTTTTAAATTTGTGGAGCTACCAGCTGCCAATTCGCTTTTGCATAAACTGCAAACCGCGGATTTCCCGTTTTCCTTTACTGAAAAGTAATTCCACACAACCGATTTTTTTTTGCTCATTTTGTACAGACAATACAATTGAAGCTGTTAAACTGATTTTTTTTTCTTTCGTTCATACTTAATTTATGCAATGTATATTTATTTCCTCTTTAAAAGTTCTCAGTTTTTTGACATCACAACTAATTATATAGTTCGACATAATTAACCCTGGGGTCGTAAAACCAAATACTGAATGAGTGTTTTTTTTAATTTTCATTGATACAAAAAGTATCAGGTAAAAGTAACAGGTAGGGCAATGTATCAGTATCAATTTGTACTTGATACAACTTTTTATTACTCTGACCCATCCCTAGCATTGAACAAAGCCGGTACCGAATTTGAACACAAAGTTGATGTGGAAACCATTGTAACCTTTGTTTAGACCACGGTTTCCCAACAGGTGGATCGTCGGTGGTCGGTGAGAGCCCTGTAGGTGGGGGAGACCCTAGAGACTTGTTACAAAAAAGTTATATTTTTTTCTGACTAATTAAAGTTACATGCCAAACACGCGCTCTCATCGTCATGTAACAGATTATCCAGTAATTACTTTGCTGCATGATCCGTGATTATGGGAAGACGATGGGTTGCTTATGTTCGTTGCTTATAGCCCAATTTCAAAATTATTGGAACTTATTCGATAGCAAGAATTCAAACGGGTTTTCGCGCTGAGCATTGCCACAAATCCCAGTCTAAAGACCGAGCTATACCGATTACTGGATAACTTTTAATCGAAGTTAGCTCTTTGAGACAAGACACATATGATATTAAAATTTTAACTGGTTAGGCTAGTGTTGACGCGAACAAAACAGTTTTTCTCTCTACTCTCAACCTGGCAAACATGGCAAATCTTAAATCATGCTCCCTAAGGCCGCTATTACATAGTCATATATTGGTAATATATATTATAATAGATATTATCATATCCCTAAGCCTACTTGATTTCGCTTCCTGCACGTCTAAAAAATTATACTGAATGAATCGAGTAGGCTTAGGCATATGACATACATATTATAATATAAATATGACTGTGTAATGGAGCCCTTACAAATTGGTGTTAGTATTGAAATTCCAGCGTAATGACGATTGGTTGCATCAGGAACTTCTGGACTCCGAATTCGAAGAGATTGAAGCCGAAACTAATTCTCAGTAAGGCATTTTCCTGAAACTATAGCACCAAGATGACGTATGTATGTATTATGCGAATAATTTTTATATGATCAGTGCTTTTCCACTTTTTTTTTGAAGTACGAAATAACAAACAAACAAAATAATATGAACAATTTACAATGGGAGATAGAGCGTAAGCTTTTGAATACAATACCTCGGCCAACAAAATTGAAACCTTAATTCGTTTCATTATTATTGAAAATGGTGGTCCGTCGAGATCCACTTTCAGGATAAGTGGTCCGTAGAAGTTTCTGAGTTGGGAACCACTGGTTTAGATCAACAATAATTCTATTGATACCTTGCAAAAGACGGATAAAACTATCTCCGATGCAGGACTATAAGTCTTTTGTGGGCCAAGTAACGCAATAGTTTTCAACAATTAAATTTGACAACTTTGCAAAGCTTTCGAACCTTGGCAAGAAATATTAACAAATGGGCACTACCCATCTTTTTTTTTTTTGTGATCAATGTGACCCCTGCCACCATTATTAAACTAAGAGCTGATTGCAACAATCCCGTCAAAGGTGCCGGCTTTGAGGGAGAACATCGAGGCAAGAGCATCGAACATAGATGTTGCGAATCAAGCTTTTTGTAGGCTTTTAGGACG
The DNA here is from genome assembly GCA_949715475.1 of Microchrysa polita. Taxonomy (NCBI): domain Eukaryota; kingdom Metazoa; phylum Arthropoda; class Insecta; order Diptera; family Stratiomyidae; genus Microchrysa; species Microchrysa polita. Next base: position 136,566,902 of record OX454416.1, on the reverse strand, counting down.
TCAAGATTATTGTGTGTAGCCTAAAATATTTTTCATTACATTTTCAATTACAATTTATGGACCTCAAAATTATCACATGGTTGCAGAAATGGGAAAACAACATCCAAAAAAAATATTGTTGGCAAGAAAAGAAAAACCAAATTTTTTTAACAACCTAACGACTATCTTAGTGGTGTCCTGCGATCTTATCGAGGAGACTGTCTGAGACTGCTAACATGAACGCTGGAATGACAACGAAACTGCCACCTTTGCTATACATTCTTCATTCATTTGCAATTTTTCACTCTCATTATTTACCTAAATAAATAACAGGCGCGACAATCCAACATTGGACTAAGGCCGCAGGATGTGTTAGTGACATCCTATTTCCAAGATCTTATCTGCTTTTTGTTGAGGTAATGAGATCAGCATCACGCTCAGCAGTGTTATTTATCCCCATAAATGGGTACTCGTTTAACATCTGAGTGAGATCATAGTCCGTCAAAAGCTCGTGAGTTCGAAAAACACCATGGAACACGGTGAGATTTGAACTCATGACCCTGTGTACTGAAGGTGCGCGCACTAACCGCTAGACCAGCCAGACTACTTTATTCACCTACCTAAAGACAAAAATTATCCAGTTGACCTGATTTCCCTTTCTTCTACATTTTCATAAATTGAATCAATAAATATTAGGTATCCAGCTAGGATCGAAAAAATTCTTAAAATAGTCCACTGGTTCGAAACGTCTGCACTAATAAATTTTTCAAATGCACATATGCACTTATCCGTCATAAATCGTGTCCAAATGTTGTTAACCCTACCAAAAGAATTGCGTGCACTTAAGCGTGTTGTGCACTTACTCGTGTTGCACTTATCCGTTTTGAAATGTATTGAAAATCGCATTGAATGGATGGTGCATGTAAATTGTGTGCACTTATCCGAGTTTTGCACTTAAGCGTGTTGCACTTAACCGTGTTTTTGTGCTGAAAAGTAGTCTATGACGAATTTGTAGCTCTTGTGATTTCAAAATAACATGTCAAAAGCAAATTTTGATTAGAGCATTCCTAACGGTGCCATAAGGTCTAACTGTATTTTTAACAAGGTTCCACGAAAATATGTATATATTAAGGCGGCCCCAGACCGACCGGAGTGTGGCACACACCGCACAAAAAACCGGTTCCAAGAATGATACCTTGGAGTCGTCCAACCACACTGCTGCTGCACGATTTTTCGTATCAATCTTTTGTGCGGTGTTTGCCACACTCCGGTCGGTGTGGGGCCGCCTTTATATTAATATGTACCAGTGAAGTCAACTTTAGTTACATTTCAGTAATCGCTGATATTCGTTACATTTATTTCGAGTAATCGTTACTTTGTATTCGTTACTTAGTAATCGTTGCTTTTAAAGAAACACATAAAAAAACTACAACGACGATTAATACCTACTCGTATTCACGGTTGGTCGTAGACATAGTAAAGAAGGTAGGAGGGGTTTTTACTCATTATTTGGAATGTTTTACACAAATAAATTGTCCTTTTGTGACGAGTCCGGCGGTACCCCGATCGTGTCGCTCCGCCGAAGGATTGCAGAGATATCGTCGGGTTTCCAAAGTTAATTATGAAATTACGCGGCCAACATCCAGGATGACAATTATCTCTGACCACCCTGTGCACTGATCGGGAAAGAGATTCCGAGGATCCTTTAGGTAATTTTGTGGCGAGTCTAGTGACACCTCGATCGTGTCGCCACGCCAAAGAGTTGCAGTGATATCGACGGATTTTGGAAAGAATACGAGGTCAATCGTTTCGTTCATAAATTGTATACGATAGGTCTGCTCGATTCTTGTGCTTGTGCCTGAGTATGTACAACATGCATATATACGAGATTGCTTTGCTTGTTTGTTGTTCGGTACATATGTAACGACTACTTTTTGTACTCGGTACTCGTTACTTCCGATATTTAATAGTATCGACTACTTAGGTAACGGATAGTTACTTTTTTGACATCTCTAATATGTATACGTACTCGTATATGAGACGAGCCAAAACCGGAATTTTGACACCTTGCCCCTACTCTTCCAGACACTCTACAATTGAAAATTTGGGGCACGTATACAAGGGATTGTTCTAAGCAATCCTGCCAAATCACAAAACTATACGATTCTTTTCTAGGCATTTTTCAGGCCTATCCCCGACTTTTGCAAAATATGTAGACACTTCCTTAAGCCTCGTCTCCATTGTAAACAATTGAGGCGCAACTGTATGCGAACATGATGTTTCAGTGCTCCTCAATTGTTCGCGAACAGTTGCTGAACGATAGTGTCACGTCCACACTGTAAACAAATGTTCCTGAGCTGTTGCATATATTTTGGAACAATTGTTTCAAGTCCACATTGTAAACAGTTGTATGGTTGTATCGAAACACTGCTCCTGAACAATGTTTGCGAACAGCTCAAGTTCCTTTCGAGCTTGTTGCTGAGCTGTTGCACTGATTTTTGTAAGTAATTTATTGATGTTCGATGTTTTCTATTCAAATGGAAAACACGGTCTTTGTACTGATCCACGCCATGGCGTATCAACTACTACCAGGGGCCTCCCTGCGCTGCTCAGGTACGTGGTGTCGCAACCCACCAAAGGCCTGTGCCACAAGGACACTAACTTCTTGCGGGAAAGAAGTAAGGACAATCTGAAAGGACGACCCTATGTTCAGTGAACTACTACTGTAGTAGTCTCCACGCAACGATACTAAACTGTGTCAGTGAACTTGCACCTGACAACGCCCGCATCAGCGGTCAAGACTGGCCTTACTAAGGCTGTTTAGGCAGATCCCATAAACAAAATTTTTTTAACTACTACATAATGCATTAAAATTCTCTTTCTTTATAAGAATTTATATATTTTTTCCAATTTTTAATAAGCAAAAACACTAAAAGCTTCTCGCTACAGTCTTGAAATCCTTGCTAACTTCATGGATCGACAGCATCGGCTTTCTCTACATACAACGCTTCGGTCACTGTGCCGGCATCAACGATCACAGGCTTCTTTATCGGTCTTATCACGACGATCAGTCACTTCCATTTCCTCCTGCTATCACCGCAAGTAAAGTCACTGCCTTTATATCAATGATAAAGGATGGAATTTGCTTCACTTGTAATCTTTTCCATCAGATGGTTCGACCAATTCATTTAATTTTTCAACAATTTGTTATAGTTGCTTTGAACAAACCAAAACGTTCGGCCGGCTTGCCGCCGATTTCGATATCGAATTATCGTCAACAGTTACGCTGGCTACCAAAGTGCCAACACAAAAACTTGTGAAAAGTTTAATTTTGCTCAGCAATTGTAATCTTCATCCTATAGGATGCAATTGATCCGCACACTGCCAACTCAATTTTTCTCTAATAAAATTCTGCTATCGAAAACGCGTACCGTAAAATATTGATTATATTAATCGCGCTTAACAAGAAAATTGCATCATAATCAATCACGCGGAAAAGAGAACTGTCAAATAATAAATTAAATAAATGAACTTGCTGCGGAACAGTTTATAAACAGTATTCGAACATAATGCGCAACTGTTCACGAACAATACAGATTCTTGTTCCGCAACTGTGCAGAAAAAGTTCAGCAAAATGTTGCGCAACTGTTCGCATACAATATTTTGAACTTTTTTGCAACTGTTCATCAACAAATGTTTACAATGGAGACGGGGCTTTAGGAACATATAAAAGGACTTAAGCCAGAAACTCCCTGCCATTTCACATTTTTCTCTGTCTATCTTTTTTTCTAACGCACGGATCGGAGCAAATGATGAGACTATCCACACCCTCAAGACAGACTCTATATCTATGGGAAAAGAAAGCAAATCCCAAGATATTCTGTACGAGGCTGTAGCCCTGTCAATGAACAACATGAACAACGAGAACAAGATTTTCGAAAAAAATGTGATTTTCCAACTCATATATCTCCGGTGTTTATCATCGAATCTCCTTGAAATTTTCTACACTTTGTAAGACAGCGCGAGCGACAACCTCTACTAAATTCACACACTCAGGACCAGCCAGCGTCCGAGATACAGAGGTCCGAAAACCCGTACTTGTTCCGTAGTGTAGTGGTCGTTTCTCACTTTGGATTTGTTCAAATTTCTTCTTTTTTTTTCGCGGGCGGAAGGCTACCGCGGACCTAGATAATTTGGGCTTTTTAAATCGAGTTAACCATTTTTTGCTTCACATTTAATGTTTAAGCAGACTTTCGCCTATACTCATTATATACGTATTGTTGATTGTTTTGGACCTTGGCTTTATGCCCTACCTAATGGAACAAAGTACAGAGTACCTTTCAAGATTCGAGTATAAAACTACATAATAAACTGGATTGATTTCAATATTTTTTTTATATGGATATACACATGGATATGACTTATACACAGGGGCGGCGCATAAGGCCACATGAAAGATTTCTCGAACCATAAAAACAGCACGACTACAAAAAACAACACTGCGACGTAGATATTTTTTGTACACTTTTCGAAGTCAAAACAAATGCTAAATTTATTGCTCCTTTTGATAAACAAATTTGTTGTCCTAAAATCTTTAAAAGTTCATGAGACAATCCGGATACTCAAATGGTTTGTAATCCGATCCTTTTCCTTGCCAAGTACCTATGGGCAAAGAGATTCTTTAGGTGCCTCTGCAAATAAACTATCTTAAAACATTTTTGGTGATAGCACCTTTTCTAAACTTTCGGACTAAATTCCAATCCACTTTCTCATGAACTGTCAAACACGAACAAAATAGAGAAGTTGGTACTAAACTTAGTTCAAACTAGTTAGTGCCTGTATATGTCGTTGAAGACTAAAATGTTTTATTTTGCGGTATATACACGGTCATTAGAGCTGTGGTGCAGAGGCCACATTTGGTTTGAGAGGAGTCTTGCCAAGATTGCTGTGCTGAATGTAATATTAAGTACAAACGTTCTTAAAATTAAAAGATTTAAATTACAGCATACTTAAATTTAAAGCGGAAACAAGGAATAGAGTTGAATTAATAACGTTTCGCTTTTTTTAATTGTCTAGCAAGTTACAAACTTAGGCCGCCTTCAAATCATGGTTCGCGAGATCGAATCCCACTATAGGCGCAGGTAATTTACTATGCTTAAATATCACAAACACATTTAGAAGTCAATGCTGCGCTGCGTAAGCGTTTTTATTTTAAAATAAAAAAAAAACAACGATTGATGAAATTATTAATTTAAGAAACATTACAACAAGAACGCTATTCTCAATATAAGAATGCCAAGAGTCAAAGTAGCTCTTAGCAAAGTTATTTTGTACCATGTTCTTGATTTTAGTAGAAACACTGTAACGTCAAAATCATGTTTCAAAAGAGTTGGATTAAAGTCAATCCACACTTTTTAGTCATCAATCACAGTCGTTTCCCACATGTCAATGTCAACTGACAATCTGTTAACTTGTTTGGAAAATGACTGTGACTGATGACTGTTAAGTGTGAATCGACCTTCAAGAGTGTTTTCGGTTGATTTCACTCTGCTTTTTTTGTCAGTGTAGTGGGGCCCACTCAAGAAGTTGGCGGGAGGGCCCCGAGTGAAGTTGTTCCGCCACTGCTTATACACTCATAAATTTGGAGAATGTTACTTAAAATGCCATAGCCTAAGTAACATTAAAGGTTTGTGTTCGTACAGACGACTCATGGGATCATCGTTCAGCGATCGAAGTTAAACAACTGGTTTTGAGCACTATATTGGTATATTTTCTAAACAGACATGTTCCTTTAGTCAATAGTCGATACTAGGAAAGTAGAAAAATTCAAAAAATATTTAAATACGGCTCGAAATTGGACGCAAAACTACGATCGCTGAGCGATCATCACATGAATTGTCTCTACGAACACGCACCTTATAGCTGTCGTACGCAGGTTCACAGAACAGTTACATTAACCATTCATAATGAAATGATACATACCTACTTAAACACCAGTCCCATTAAATTCAAAAATTAAACTAACAGCGTCGGTACTAAGTTTATTTTTTTGTAAAGTTTATGACTGTTAATAAAAAGCTAAGCTCAATTATGTGCCCATACTTCCACGTAATAGCTGTAAAATAAGAGGAAGAAAACGTTTTTATTACAAACTCTTGAAATAATTAGTACTTACATTTTTTAGAATTTGAATTTTCAAAGAATTATATTAACACTTATGTAGTTAATATAATAGTTAATTACGTTTATAAAAGTAATTACTGATTGCCATAAAATTGAATTTTATACGACAATTAGTGTGTTTAAAAAAAATACTCTTACCATAGTACATAGGTAGGTACTTAATAAAAGAGTTTGTGTATAAGCAATAGACAAGATACGTAACGGATTTCCATTTTTGAAATCATTTCCTCTTAAAGCTCTTGTTCTTCTTCCTTGCCTCGTTCTTTATACCGCTCCATGGCTTCGCGTTGCTCCACCCGCGGTGTAGGCAAATCGCCCGTTTTGGCGATAATATCTCAGCATATTTCTACAGGCAGCTCTATCTTGGATCGTGTCACCACCGAGACCAATGCGTTGTTGTTGCTTTTTCATTTGACACATCCAGGTGTTCTTCGGTCTGCCTCTGCCCTTAGGTCCAACAAGGAGAACTTCCATTGAAATCGCTTTCTTTGCGGGGTTCTCAGGCGGACGCCGTTGAACATGGCAATACCGATCCATTTGTCGGTCTTCGAGCTTTTCGGTGATTGGTTGGTCTATGGACAAGCTGTCTCGGATGTAGCTACTCTTGATGTGGTCCCTTTTCGTTACACCAGCTGACATGCGTAACATTTTCATTTCAGTCGCTGTCATTTGTTTCGCGTAACCTTCATACATGGTCCAGCATTCTGATCCATACATGAGTGCGGGACGTACAACGGTTTTGTACAACTTGCCCTTTAGCTTCAGTGGCATTCCTCTTAAAGCTCTTATCAAACAGGAAATCTGTATAGATTTCCATAGATTAAGAATTTTTAGCAAACATTTCCCTTCCCAGGGGGAAATTGATGCATCAATGATTAATCATCGATAGCTGCTTTGGAAGGAAGTGATGCATGCTCTTTCCTTTCCGCCTCATTTCTTTTTAACATGATATGTCCTTATGTGGAAGCAATAGAAGCTTTTCCGTAAAAGCTTCCACTGCTTCCTCCTAGATTACCAAGAAGCGATATTGATGACATGACATTGAATACTACTGGAATGAATCAAAATCATGGCTTCTGGACCAATCGTTAAAAAGCGCTCTAGTAGATATCACATTGAATACATCTAGAATATATCAAATTGATCACTTCTGGATCAATTACCAGGCAGTGGTCTAGCTGATCACATCAAATGCATTTAGAATGTCTGAAATTGAAATATTTAGAAGAGTTCCGAACATAATAATAATAAATAATGAAATATACCACTACGTCACGATGCACGGCCACGCCGAGATTCGATCTCCGGACCTCTAGCATTGTAGAGTGCGACTCAACCAAATGAGCCACAGAGCGTGCTGCGCTACTTGCGTCGTTGTGAACATTTGTTTCTATCTAGCTGTCTAAGCGATGAGAAAAACGGCACACGAGAAATTACCAAAGTAATTTCGTGATTGGAACTTGCACATTGCTTCCTCCTAGCTTCTTAGGGGAGCATTAAAGAAGCAAAACTCGGTGTGACATTCGCACTGCTTCCTTCACGCTTTGCAGGCGAGCAATAAGGAAGCACCACACACGGAACTTTTCCCTTTACTGCTTCCTTTGATTCATTTTGGAAGGTGTACCTTCGCAGCGCTACTTTGGTTTACCCCTGAAAAACTTCAGTCACTAAAAAAAATTCCAAGAATGCATAAGTGATTCAATGGATTATGTATGATTTGACTCTATTTTGGAAAATTGTCAAGTTGACAAATTAATAAGGGCAAGCTCATAATTAATAATTATAAATTGATCTAATGGTGAATAATATTAACATTATGAACAAATAGTTATTAATTGAAATTTCGTATGGTATTTTATGCTATATATGTAAATTTTGAATTATCAATTTTTCATTTCATTTTGTGTTCTACAATTTTGTAATATGTTTCCTCTTAGGTTTAGGCCAAGGTTCTTGATCTACTTTTTTGTGTATGTACATAATGTAGTCTGGCTGGTCGAGCGGTTAGTGCGCGCACCTTCGGTGCACAGGCTCATGAGTTCGAATCTCACCGTGTTCTATTGTGTTTTTCGAACTCACGAGCTTGTGACAGACTATGATCTCACTCAGATGTTAAACGAGTACCCATTTATGGGGATAAATAACACTGCTGAGCGTGATGCTGATCTCATTACCTCATCAAAAAGCAGATAAGATCTTGGAAATAGGATGTCACTAACACATCCTGCGGCCTTAGTCCAATGTTGGATTGTCGCGCCTGTTATTTATTTTTTTACATAATGTTTGACTGGGTTCTGCTTTTTAAATATATTTATATGACAATGAAACAATATATTGATATGTATCTATTATAGTTACACATGCGTATGTATTTGCCTTACATTTTCTTTTCTTTGTTTTTGAAATTTTCCTAAACCTTAATAATTGTTTTTTTTTTCTCGCCTTTTTAAACTATTATTGTATTATCGTACACTTTTATCAATACAAATAATGTACAACATATAGATATTATGCATAATTTGATAAATTAGCATTGGGATGAAAACTAGTTGTACACATCAATACAGGCTTCATGTTAGCATGCGTCTCTTTTAAACGGCCTTCAATTCAAAGAATATCATTGCAAATACATATTTCATTTTTTTTATTTGTTGTAATTATTTGCCATATTTAACAATCTGACTGACTAATAGTTTCAATGGTTTTTAGTCAGCACTCAGCAATATAATTTAAAATTAATGAGGATCTTAGCTCATAAAATAAATATGTAAAATGAATAAAAGCATTACGGAAAGCAGCCATATATGTACTTATATGTACATATATGTACATTCATATACTCCTAATTAAATACATCTTAACGCTTCTTAAATACTAATTATAATTACAAATATCTTACACGGTTTCCATCAAGTAAGAATATTACGTGAAGTAGACTAAGGGCGACTCACTGATGATCTTTCTTAGCTTGCATGAATAAAGCTGAGTTTAAAAACGCAATTTCAAACAGTTTAAGCAAGTCCTCTCGCCTCGCAAAAAAACTCTTATACCACAGCCTAAATGAATAACCAAAAGCTTGATAATCGCAAATGTAGAGCCAAATTTGCTGACATTAAATATTTGAAACGCTCTGAGGCTCACTTGGTTGAGTGGCACGCTACGATGCTAGTAATCTAGAGGTCGAAGTGCAATGTAACGTTGACTCGAAATTGCCTATAAACGGCTGAATTAACGCCCCATGTGGGGCCATACGGTACTGAGAAGAAGAAGAAATATTTGAAAGTTAAACCATCAAAAAACAGTTTTGGGGAGACACCCCATGGACAGGATATCCTAAATCCTGGATTTGATTAGTGTAGCATATTGTATTGAAATTTGAACGATGCAAGTACATTCTATGGTGCATTCGGAATTTAGTGACAAATAATTCCATCAGGTCGGTGGGTTTTGACCATTGAATTTGTAGAACATGGAATGCGCAAAGGCTAAGAAAATGTCATCAAAAAGTTGCTCCAACATCTGGGTAACATTTCTGAATATTTAGACCAGATTTTCAGGCGTTACAAGTTAGCGAGTTGTTTAATTCATCGAACTGCCACTGTCAGAAATGTTGTCATACTTAATGTCAGTAGCGTCATTTAAAGTTTCTAGCAACCACCCGGACAGCAAAATTCCGTCTGCGCTCCTTCCGCTATAGCTACGCTGTTACGCTTCCGATCGACTGCAAATATGTATCTTCAAATCTGGGACAATCAAACCGGACATGTTTCGCGTCGTTATTTAAGATATTCTGGCGAGTCTTTCAGCTTAAAGCTATGCAAATATTGTCGGTTCCCTCCGTGGCCAGACCATTCAATTTAAACGCAATTTAAAGTGAGATCGCACATAATGACTTTAACCCATGGAATAGACAGCTAAACGGAAAGGAAAATCCTCTGTCATCCCATATCAAACTGCATGGTCCGGTTTGAAACACAACAAAAAAAAACATTCCACTTAAATGCGTTCCCTGGTACGATTTCAGTATCTGTGGCGCCAAATTTTGATGATGCCATTTCATTAATATTGGCCTGAAACGACCAAATCTGCAATCCTTTTTCGCGAAATCGTAACGGTTCTCCAGATATTCAATGTCAAAGTTTGACGTTTATATGGGGTAGTTCAGTTTCTAATGGGAAATTGGGGGTATTTTTTTTTACCACAGTTTGATGTGAATCAATAACGTTGCCCCGAAAATAATATTTTCAATTTATTTTGATTCGCTGTCTAGCAAATTTTACAATTCTTGCTCGCAAATATATTTTGACATTTCATATTATTCGCATCTTTGCCAAATTGGTAAAACTTACTATTCTAGTGGGACCGATTAAAATTAAAACGTCAATTTTATGGCGTCGAATACTTTCCCCAATGTGTAAAGCGGAAATCTACACCTTTTCTTATCAAATTACTTAACTGGCTTCATAGAAAAGTCAAACTTTGACATTGAATATCTGGAGAACCGTTACGATTTCGCGAAAAAGGATTGCAGATTCGGTCGTTTCAGGCCAATATTAATTAAATGGCATCATCAAAATTTGGCGCCACAGATACTGAAAGCTCCCCCGTTCCCTTTCTGTCAACACTTGTCAGCTGTTACACGTTCTGGAAATTCTCAAGAACATATTTGTCGCGTCGCGCGTTTGTTTTTTGTGATAACGTAATTCTTATATCATTTCAGTGTTTTTTAAGTGAAATCCAGTTACTGAGTGTGAGTTTGTGAAGTGAATTTCGCGCTTACATTTCAATGTTCCCTTTATGTCAAATACATGGCCACTAGTGTCATTTCAAAAACTGAACCATTTGAGTTTGATTCGGGCCTATCCTTTAGTTCTTTAATCAATGCTTTAACCACCGTCATCTTGATAGACAGGCCAGATTATCAGCTGATAAAATGAGCTGTCATGTGGCTATGGAACCGCATTTACAACAATAGCAATAGCAACAACAAAACCATCGTTACTGACAGCCCGGAACTAGAATTTATTTATGTTTTAGTTGGCCTCTCGGCACATTGCCTCTCATTCTAACTAATGCAAAATAATAGCCATAACGAACAATTGCCGCTATATTCTCGCTAATGCAAGCATTGTCACTAATACATAAACAATGTACTCTTCTCATATCTGCACTCTACGCACTCATGCAAAATTGTATGTCACGATCACGAGAGTCCAAACAGCGCATAAACAAATTCTAGCTCCGGGCTCTGAGTTACGGTGGTTTTGAGCAACAACCACAGGCGCTAAGGTACCAAATTTTCGAAATCAAATTTCAAATTTCAGTCCGGCCTGTCTATCAAGATGGCGGTGCTTTAACAGTAGAAGTGCCGGCAGTTGTATCATATCTACGATGGCCGGCACGGCGCCGCAATTTGACTGCTAGCCGTTTGTCCGCTGGCGAAAGTGTAAAACTGCAAAATGAAATAGTAAATCTGAGATAAAATTGATGATCAGTATATTTCTAAGTTATTTCGTTTTTATGTAACCTATTATACAAATTATATTTTTTGTAACAAACAGAATACATTTTCCGCAAACAGTCTTTTACGATATGTGCACCCTTTTGTGATTATCTTTTAACCCTTTCCCGGACAGAACGTCTATAGACATCCAATTTTGAGCATTTGACATACAAATCGTGTCAAATTTTGGCGTTGTGTCCGGCAATGAGTTAAATGGTAAAAGCTAAAGGTACTAAAGACGAAATGAAATTCATAGACCAGTCAAAACATCCCAATTCAGGCCTCCAAATAGGAAAAATAGAGTAAAGCTAATTTTGGTTGTTTTTGAATCAGGAATCTAAAACTGACTTTGCTAAAAAAAAATTTGATCAGAAATGTCCCAAAAAGGACAAAAAAGGATACTCTTTATTCCTTGACCGGAGGTCGGCATGCGGGGTATCATATCAAAGGGGACGTCGAGTACATTACATATCCGGCGTTTGTTTCCTGGGGTGGAATTATGTATCTCGAATCACGAAACTTTTTCGAGTTTCGAGCAAAATTGGTAGCATCAATATCGATATCGAGCTCTAAATATAGGAACGTACTAGTTTCGTCATAACCCCGTACTGCGTATCTCGATATTATGACATTTTGACAGTCGAAAAAAGTGAATAGTCGTCGAAAGCAATTAAGTATTCGAGTAGGATATTTGCGGTGTGTTTCCCAGGAAATGTATTATTGTATTACTACCACCAAGATCTGTGCCAATGGCGGCTCCATGCAGGCTCACGCCAAACACTTTAATGCACACCATTGCACCCTCCTACTCACTAAAACTTCAAAATTTATTAAATAAATTTAATAGATCATATGTTTTAGCGGTAATGTATAGGTATACAACTTGAGCGCCATAGCATCTTTTATAAACTCTCTCAAATTAAATACAGAAAATATTCTGAAATTATTTACTAGCGGCTCGACGAAATGTAAGTATAAAAAATAAAACACATAAGTTATTATTCTATTATCCAAATGTTTTGACGTTCGGTTAGCATGGTTAGCCGTCCACTCTGTACAATGGAAAAATCATGAAAGTTAGTTCAAATTTAGTAAATTCTATTGGGAATAATTTCACTTAGACCTTATGTAAAATTGTTCTTATTCAAATATTATTCAAACTATCCTTTGTAACTAAAATTCTGTTAATTAGGGCAACGGAAGATTCAAAAATAAGTCAAGGCATAAACCGTAAGCAAGTCGAAATATTAACGAATTTCATGGCACTGCATGAGGGCTTGGCAAAAGGACATTTGAAGGCTGTTAGCGCAAAGAAAAGATCATCAAATTTATGGACGTCCTTGAAAACTTCACTTAACGAAAATGGGCCGCCAGTGTGGTCTGTAGTCGAATGGAAAAAAGTATACACATAACTTTTGAATGGTGTTAATGTTGAATTAACTTTTCATTATTAGGTGTGGGCAGACTACAAATACAAAGTTAAAACGTCCTTTCCAAGTCCCAATTGTTCGCTCCACAATACTCCTTCCTATGGAGTGCACTTTATTAAATATTTCCTCTCCAGTGTTCGAATCCGCTGTACGGTACGGCGTCAGCATCCAAGGGGCTAAGGGATAACCACTATCGCCTACAAAATGTCAAGATTAGAAGATTTTTTTCAAAACTTTAATATATTACCTAAAAGCCACGAAGTTCTGTCTCCATGTTCGAAATTCCTTTCAAAAAAGATTTTTTTCTCGCTTAATCCCCAGATGAACGAGTCGTGAGCTGCTCCTCCGTAACTTTCCATAAATAACATTTTTATGTTCACAAATTAAGACAAAACTAAGCAAATTTTTGTTCGGTGACGTTTGGCAGGAATGCAATCGACACAGAAAATCTAGTATATTTTTACTTTCATCTAGTATTCGTAAATTTTAAACTCGATCGAGATTGGTGATATCGGGACAAACTCGAATCGAGTTCAAATTAAGTCGAAACGAGTGACTCGATTCGAGATACGTAATTCCACTCCTGTTTTAACGACCCTCAACGGAATAAATCGAGCTTGAATGGAAAATTTTCGTGTTTCCCGTGTATCTTTCCAAAGCTATAACTACGAGAATAATTATTCAAGTTGTCACTACTTTTATCACTTTTCAGAATCTATAATAGCTGAAGATTCTACCATTAAATTTGCTAAGAAAAAAAGTTGATCGGAAAGCTCTGAAAAATGACATAAAAGACACTAATTACACACCTTGATCGAACGCGGTCATTTGGGATGTCGTAAGAGGACGCCGAGTGCATTGCATATCCGGTGCTTGTTTCCTGTTTCATGGACACTAAATGGAATAATTTGGGCTTAAATGGAAAATTACAGCTTTAGAAAGATACAGATACGGGAAACTCGAAAAATTTTCATTTGAGCCCAACTTTCTCCTTTGAGGGTCCTTGGGACAAGTAACGAACGCCGGATATTGAATGTACTTGACATCTTTGATATGACACCCCGCATGCCCACGTTCGGTTAAGGTGTGTGTCTTTTATGTCCTTTTTCAAAGCTTTCCGATCAACTTTTTTCTTAGGAAATTTAATGGTAGAATCTTCAGCTATTATAGATTCTGAAAAGTGATAAAAGTAGTAACAACTTGAATTATTGTCGTTGTTATGGGTTTGGAAAGATACACGGGGAACACGAAAATTTTCCATTTAAGCTCGATTTATTCCCTTGAGGGTCCTTGAAACAGGAAACAAACACCGGATTTGTAATGTACTCGACGTCCCCTTTGATATGATACGCCGCATGCCGACCTCCGGTCAAGGATTAAAGAGTATGCTTCCATTTTCGGACCTTTCCGATCAACATTTCTTTTAGCAAAATCAGTTTTAGATTCCTGGGAGCCCACTGATTGAAAAACAGCAAAAATTAGCCTTACTCTATTTTTTTCAATTTGAAATGCTAATATGACTGGACTACAAATCCATGCAATATTGACCGTGAATTTGAAATTGTACAATAAAATCAAGTGATTCGTAAAACTTTGAAATGTCCCGAAACAAGACACGCGCTAGTTAAAATGTTGAACATTCAATTCAATTTAGTGTATGGTATGCAACTAAGTAAGGGATTTATGTATTTTCTTGCTTTATTACAATATTCATCCAGTTGAATTGAACACATTCGATATTTAAGCTAAAGAAATACTTAATACAGTTGGATTAATGCAATATTACAATCTACATCAGTGTTTCCCAACCCTTTTCAGTCCATGCCCCTTTTGCGAGGTGTGAAGATATTGACGCCCCCAGTATTTTTTTACTTTTTATTTTTGCAAACGCTGTAAGGACAGTCTTGAATAAATAAATTAGGGGTAACCTTTTTTAATCAACCAACTAAATTACGGGTTAGCTTTTCTATAGTCAACTCTATTTTGGTAAAACATCTCTCAACATCTCTCAGTTTCCTCGAAAGCTTCTCTTGTGTAAGGTATAAACTAACCAGTTACATAATGGCCAAAATGCATATTATTTGAATAAATTGCACTTTACGAAAACCCTGGCCGGAACTAATATGCTCTTTAATAGGGACCTTTCATTTGACACCAATTTCATTGCTGTGTTCAGTCAACGACCAACCTTCATACATTATTACGCTCCAACGATTAAGAATCAATGATATATGTACATATGTAGTTCATTTCATACTATAGAACGAACGTGTCACTTGGGTTTTAGCTTGTAAGCAACACCGAGCATGCATATTATAGAATTTCTTTACCAATAGAATTAGAAAATTATATGCTAGAGTGCAATTTAATTGAATAAAATTGCCATGACGCTCGTCATACTACGAGTGAGTTATATGCATGTAACCTTTAATTTTCGCGTGATAGTTTAGTTGTCATAAGAATTAAACTCTTTTAATTGCAATAAATTCATAGTTGGGTGTTGAGGTGTGGTGTGTGGATAGGATAGATATCTCTATGGTGATTACCTTGCCACAAGGCATGACATGTTGCACACTATGTTTTTAGCGACTAGCATCGAAAACACCGTGACATTGCTCACCTGTCCTTATGACTTATGTAATGTCAGAAGGAAATAATTTGTGTCCTTCTGTTTCAATTATGTTCATTTAATCAGTTTCCAGGAAACAATCCGCAATCATCCCAACAATGTTTGCTACGAACACCTTTTATTATTGATTCCATTCAATTTCAATTAAGTATTTGTATGGCTTTAGTGGTAAGCTATCGGTTGCATTGAGTGGATAAGAACATTTTTATTTTACATAAATTAACCACATTCTGCAAGTTCTATGGTGTCACACTTCTTCTATTCTATTCTATTGACTCTGAAAATAGAATGGGGTGGTGTCAAGTCCTTAACCTGTAGGTTTTTTTTGTATACTATAATAAGCTACCAAGAAGGCAAAACTTGAACTGCCTTTTTTTATTTAATTTATTCAAATGAAAGAGTCTGGTAAAAAACAATGTCCACACATGCGCGCTTTTTGTCTTCCCTATCGCCTTCAAGCTCGGTTTTCACTTTCAACATTGAACTTGTCATTTATTGTGTCAAGGGATCAGAAGACATGAATGCCTCATTCTCTCCAAATCTGTTCAATATTTATCGTTAAATATGTGTCGCGGCTTTGTTCAGGACGGGTAAATTATAAATTCTTTCATTAATAGCATGTATAGATGGTGAGTTTTTGACATATTTAACATTTGCAATCGCGTTCAAAAATGAATGCCTTTCTTCAATAGCGCAGACATCTCAAGTTTCAATTGTCAAAATGACGAATACGAACGAAAATTGAAAGTGTCTGAACAGGCACAATGGATTACAAACAAACAAACCGTATTTATTTGTCAACACTTGGGTGCAGCTGGATTGTACACCCAGAAAAAAAATTACTTTTATTAAAGAAAAATTCATAGGACGTATGAAATTTTGGCTTTGGAGCCGATGAAATAGCCTTTTTGGGACAATGATATATAATAATGAGATTCTTCATCGGTTCTATATGTAAAAATTTCATTGAATTTTATTTAAAAAAAATGAAAAGAATATTTTTTTTCTATTTTTTTTTATTTTATTTTTTTATTTTTTATTGTGATTTAATTTTATTTCAAATCTTTATATTTTTTTATTCATAAAAAACTAAATGCCGAAACATGGATTCGAACCCGGTCCGCTTGCGTGCCAGTCCGTGCACATTGCCATGTGACCAGAAGTGGAATGTTGTCAACGTTTCTAAAATCGTAACTACTTGATACGCGGTGCGATACAAAGTTAAAATGTTTATACATAGAGGCTATGCAAAATTATCATAGTTCCCATGAATTTGATTTATGTAGGTACTTCATTCTATGTAATTTGTTCCATTAGTTGTATGTGGGCAGGTTATAATTCTATTACATACTACTGAAATCATAAATTCTATGAAAGTGTATTTGACCCAATGGCATTTTTAATTAATTATATTTAAACTTCATACGTTTAAAGTAAAAACTTGATTGGTTTTAATACACGTTTTTTGCTAGGTGTATAAATTGTGCTTTTCATATAAGTGGGATCACACTCACTCTCCAGTGGGATATGACTCTGTTCCTCAATCCTTCTAATCTTAAAACGTGCATACCTAAATTGATGTAACATCATAAAATTCATTTTTTATTCTTTCGTTAATCGACGACACGTTTAAATTAAGTGACGCAAGTCAGGAGTAAAACCCCCTGCAACTTTTTAATAACACATCTAGTTTTTTCATGAGTTAAGTGACCATGATATGGAAATTTATTTAAAATGTGTTTATAAAAGTTCTTATTAGAAATTTTTGACCTTGACAGACCTTGTCGGATCGAAACGACAACGATCAAAGTTCTACTAGAATCACTGGTTTTTATTATGATTCAACTAAATGATAAACGAAAATTTCTATCCAAAAACAGACACTGATTATCAGTTAAAAATTTCCATTTTTTTTTCTATTTATTCCGAATCACCCAAGCGTGATTCAAAATTGTAACATCCATTGTCCACGTACTATCCCCAAAGTATAACATCCAAATCACACGCAAATTTACATTAAAAACATTAGACACGTACTTTGTTAAACGGCACGCTTGTTTGCATGAATAATCGCCATGCTCTCGTCTATACATTTCAGCGATAGAATAATAATAATAAACAAAAAAATGTTTATTTTTACTGAAAAAAATCGCGTATTAAAGATACAATTCTGATTCATTGCTAACCGGTAGTGGAAAAGATAACTAAGCGCCATTATACAAAGAAAATACAAAAGAGTTACTAACGACTATCTGCGGGTGTACGTTTCAAGTGTCTGTGAATATTACTTCTTCTTGTTTCATAACTCATAATAAGCTTACTATACAGTAGACACTCGTCCTCGTCGGATAGTAAGTAATTTACAAATGCGAAACGCGTTGACAAACTGCTCTAAATTCGCAGTCGTGCATACAAATTTCGTCTTATGCCTAATTAGCTATGTGTGATGTGCATTCAACTAATACCATATGCAATCTTTTATACATTTTGGTTTTGTAAAAATATGTTTATAATGCGCAACACGTCTTGAGCAAAATTATGTTTTTTTTTTGTTATCAGCCACGGAAGACTTCGGATCTAATGGTGTAAATATTTTAGAAATGTTGCTAGTATTTCCGTATTGAGAAAAATTTATTAGTAAACATCACTATTTGTATACAGGGTGTCCCGCATTGGGTTGTCAATACTGTAAGGGTTGATAGCGCAACTTGTTTCAGCAAGAAAATTACCAATACAATCGGAATTTTTTTTACCGTTACCTTGTTATCGCTCTTTTTGTGAAAGTCATCAAAAATCGTGACTTGTCACGCAAAATCGTAATTTGCAGCACTCCTGATGACTTAATCCAAGATTTGATTTCAGTTTCAGAAACTACATAAAATTTCAGAAAAACTGAAGTTTTTCCTGTTGCCAACATTATCGGCACTTTCAAGATACAGCTACTCAAACTTAATAGAAATTTTAAAATAGATTTTGCATCGAAAATTCAAACAGTAATTTCATAACGGTGCTTTATACGTACAACTCTGCAAAGTTGATAAAAGTTGCTTTAACATGTTGGCTTTCCAACGGTATATCACTTTTCATATTTACATTGCAGGATTTTAGAATTACACATATTGGATATAAAAAAACAAGGTAATTATTTTCTTATCGGATTATTTAAACTGAAATTGTATTCATTTATTTTTTATATTTTACTATCAAAATTTTGAAAATTTGTTAAATAAAAATTAAAATAAAGTTTTGAATATGAGAAAGAACCAATAAACTGAAAATATTAACTAATGATTAAATGGGTCTATTTGATGAATTGGAATAATGCTGCTGGAATTGGCCTCCTCCATTTTGTATGCAGACTCGACACCTTCGGTGCATGGAAGAAACGTCCCGAAGGATTTCAGGAGGGGTTTCCTTGATGTTTTCACAAGCATCATTAATTCGCTGCAGCAGCTGTTCCCGGGAGGTAATCGGCTCGGAATAGACATTGCTTTTTAAGTTACCCCATAAATAAAAATCTAGGGGAGTAAGGTAGGGACTTCTCGCAGGCCACGCAACTGTCCCACATCTGCCAATCCACTTTCCGGGAAATTCGTTTTCCAAATATTCTTCGAAAGGTCTCGCATTATGAGCGGGCACCCGTCTATCTGCCATAAATAGCAAATATTAAATTTTAACCGTTATAAGTACCGTTGCATTTGCCAAACAATGTACCAAATTTCAAATATCTTACAGTTCTGGTCAAAATAATGTAGCGAGATTCTATCCCGAATTATAATTGCTTTTGTATGTCTTTTTTCGAGTCAACAATTTTGTTAACGATTCCACTGAAGCCATGATTTTTACCATTCAATGCGTGTTTACCTAAAATTCTGCAATGTAAATAAGAAAAGTGATATACCGTTGGAAAGCCAACATGTTGAAGCAACTTTTATCAACTTTGCAGAGTTGTACGTATAAAGCACCGTTATGCAATTACTGTTTGAATTTTCGATGTAATATCTATTTTAAAATTTCTGTTAAGTTTGAGTAACTGTATCTTGAAAGTGCCGATAATGTTGGCAACAGGAAAAACTTCAGTTTTTGTGAAATTTTATTAGTTTCTGAAACTGAAATCAAATCTTGGATTAAGTTATCAAGAGTGCTGCAAATTACGATTTTGCGTGACAAGTCACGATTTTCGATGACTTTCACAAAAAGAGCGATAACAAGGTAACGGTAAAAAAAATTCCGATTGTATTGGGAATTTTCTTGCTGAAACAAGTTGCGCTATCAACCCTTACAGTATTGACCACCCAATGCGGGACACCCTGTATGTAGTTCTGCCTTGTTTTAATTCTTGAGTTTTTTTTATTCACTAGACATTTTGTAATTGAAAACTAACAGTCAATAAATATTTTGCCATACAAAAATTATCACAAAGAAACTCATAAGCATGCTAAATAAGCCTTAGTTATTTTTTTCACAATTAGTTAATTTTATTATTTTTTTTTTATTTATTTTACTATGAATTTTTTGTATTTTGATGAAAACTTTTGAAGTAGACTCAATCTAAAGGTACGTTGTCCTCGACACGACTGCATCGGCTCTAGCGACAGCGACTCGCTCATTTCATATAAAAACTCATTTTTCTCTCATTCTAAAAACGATTTTTTATATGAAATGAGCGAGTCGCTGTCGCTAGAGCCGATGCAGTCGTCGCGAGGACAACGTACCTTTAAACTGTAATACTCAGCCAAAGTCGCGATCACCTTAAAATCATGCATCTTAATATAAGAAGCATTAAAAAAAAATTTTGATGACCTTACCATCTTATTAAACGACCTAAATAGTAATCCAGGGGCCCTATCATGTAATTCGATTCGAAAGCGATTCCTTTCGATTTAGACAAAGTGGTATCATGTAACTCGAAAACGAATTGACTTTCGAATTTGACCATACGAAAACGAAAGTCCCCTATCATGAAAAACGTTGGAGGATATGAAGGATTGCATCGAAAATTTATTCGAGAGATACACCACTCTCGAGAAGCTATCGCTATATGCATTTGTAACTTGTAAAAAAGGTTTTCAGATGTTAAACCGGGTTTTAATTAAAAACTAAAGCATAATTGACTTCTTAACATAAAGTAATACGCCTTTAGGACAATGTATTCCGCTTATAATTGTGCGGGAACAAAAATCTCTGTATATTTGTTGTAACAAGTTCGCCTGATGGAAAGAAACATTTATTTTTCTTGGAGCTTATCGATAACTTCAAAAATGGGAGAAAATCTGGTCCAAATAATGGTTTCGATCTATAAAGAGTAACATTTTATTCATATAATTTTAAAGATATGAAAATTGAATTTAAGGCTATGCAACATAGAAGAAGTACCAATTTCGGTTCTTCTAATTAAACTTTAATCATAAATTTCAATTTGTTGGGTATATTCTTTATTTTATTGGTCGTCGCTGGGGGAATGTTTTCTCGTTTTCCGGAATTTGGTCATGAGTTCGAATCCCACTCAAGCCTCGCACTTTTTATTTAGCATTTTTCACTTTTTTTAAATGTTTAACTAATTCTACTATTAATTTGCGATATTTTTGGCTTAAATTGAATTGTTTAATTAAGTTTGAAGCAGTAAAAATTGAACCCGAACACAAACATATTTTCTATTTGATATTCGACCGTCGATTGATTCTAGCACACTAAGGGAAATTTCTACATTAATGAGGCAATACCAAATACTCGAAACGAACATTGGTTACATGATACCAAATTGCTTTCGAATCGAATACGAAAGTGTCGGCACTTTCGTTTTCGTTTCGAGCTACATGATAGGGCCCCTGATGTCATAATCCTGTCCGAGTTTGCAAAAAACTGATTAAAAAAAACGGTTTTTCCACTTTAACACGCTGTAGCATTGTATCTACTGCTTTGAGATGTACAATCAGTATACAAAAGATAAGGGCAATTTTGTACCGAACGATTTGGTGTCTTTCTTTTAAAAGTCCGACTATCAGGAGCGGACATATACGCAAAAAAAACAAAAACGACTAAAGCCCTGTTAAGTACCGTTAGAAAATTGTCCAAGTGGTGCAAACTTAAATTTAAGCTTTATGAGTAAAGCCCCTACCGATTAAATATTAAATAATCTCAGACAGTGTCAGGCATGCACTCTGATTTTACCAAAAGCCTGAAGTATGTCGCTAGTTGTGATTGCAACGAATCTGTAATCTGTAAGCCGCTTATTCCAATATTTGTTAGATGAATGCAGCCAGTGTAGAATTCTCACGACGAAATTACAAATTCGTCACACGAAGTGCCAATGAGTACGAAGCTCTTACGACCGTGAAGGCAAGGCAAAATATAACGAAAAAAAGATAACGAGCTTCTCTGCGAGCTAAGCACCGGCATGTGCTTGCTGTAGCTGTAGCTCAGGCTCGGCAAAGTGGGCGGGGTTTGTGCGGCTTGCAGCCTCAGGTCCACTACATATTAAAAAGGTAATCACATGCCTACGGTAAGACGAACACAAACATAGGGAGAAAAAATGGGGACATTTAAGTTGAACAGCGTTGGACCCTGGCCGTCTGCACCCACAAAAATCAATAGAGGAAATTCCAACCGTGAGGCCCCCATGACCAAGAAAAAATCAAAAATGGGGGGCCTCCCTTAAAATTTCAAATACGCCAATGGAACGGGGACCGGGGAGTTCAAAGCAAATTTAGAGGGACGTCACACACAAATTCGGGTACTTATCCAGTTTTCTAAAATTCCTCCTCGCATCAGATATGGGCACGTGGTCACACGTCGGCACGTAACCTCATCTTTATATGGGCACTTTTCAGGCATTCTCCTTGTCTTTCCACGAAACCCACGACCCGAAATCACACCACAAAACTTTTATAAATTAAATAAATTAATAACTCAAAAAACGATGCCGAAAACAAAAAAAAAGAAAGTGCGGACCAAAAAGCTTGATACGTCCGGTTGCAGGTTTATTACCCGACTTCGGGGGGTCTTTCCGGCCACTCGAAAGAGTCTTGGATGATGACGACATCGACCGAAACAAGTATTGCATACAATTTGCATGCACTTATCTGGCCCACTCGTCTCATCAAAACAGATTTTTCCCAGTGCTCAATTCTTCTAATTTCAAATATGTATATACACTCAGAAAAATTTCAATGGGAAATCCCATTAAACTAATAATTTTGTCCCATTATTTTTAGTCAATAGGAAAAATCAGATTACGTTAGTAATATAGGAACCATTACTTTCCCTCGATAAATATCCGTTTGTTTTAATAGTTGACTCATTTAAAAATAAACACATGGTCTAGTTATTTTCCAATAGGATATATCTTATTGAGTTAATAGGATCAACCCTATGAAAAAAAAAATAATTCGTTTCACTCGTAATCTGATTGAAATATTTTTTTTTTGATAAGTCCCATATTATTTTACAATCCACGCTACGTCATTGTGGATTTTTTTTAGGAATCACGATATTTGGCCTGGCCGAGTATTGAACATCCGATTTAAAACTTACCAAGTCACGAGGAGACAACCAAACGATCTCGGCTACGGAGCATGATGTTGGTTATCTTGCAAAATACATCTTTATGCTTGAAATTCAATTACATAATAGGCCTATCCCATTAATGGAATAGGGCGTTATATAAAACAAAGGAGCTGGTCCATTTTCGGAAGTAGTCTTCTCTTTTTCCGCCCTGTTAAATTTATAAGACAGAAATTATTAACTTTACGGGATACATTTTTCTGAGCGATATAGTTGATTTTATTTGTTTTAATGGGATCCATCCTATTATTAGTTATTCATATCAGATCTTGTTAATTTAATGGGACAAACTGATTAAAATGTAATATGATGTCCCATTGGATTTATGGAACAGATTTCATTCCATACAAAATATCTCAATAGGATTCATCTAGTTATATTAATTATTTCATCTTTTTACTTTTGTTAAGAAATCTGGTAAATGGCCGTCCAATTAAAATAATGGTACAAAAACTTTTAAGTTATCTGGGTCCATTTTTCTGAGTGTAGGAGCGGATCAACACACCAGATTTATTTTTATTATTTAACTAGAAAAGGGTTTGTTTACCATTTAACGACTGAAAGGACACACTTAAAAATTAGGATTCTATTGAAAGACTTGTGTCGCTACTGATGGCAGACCAGCACCAACCAATTTTTCCTTGACTTCATCAGAATTCAGTTGCTTTTGATTGCATAATTCAGTTAAGAATTTTTCAAACTCATCTATGTCGATGCGCCTTTTTCTGTAAGAAATTGAATATAGGAATACACCAAATAAAGAGCTAAACCATTAATTCTATCTGAACTAAAGATAGTCCACTGTTATTTAAATTAGTAAATTTAACGTATAATTAATACATCATTATATTTATTTCTAATCGATCAACAAAACAAATTACCTAATAAATTTATTGTCATTACATACCTAAAAGTATTGAAAAGCATTCCCGTCTCCGTCAATGATATCTTTTCGCCAAGAAGGTTTCCCTGTTTCAACCATACGTCGATTTGTGATAATAATATCCCGATACTATCTGCTTCATCAGAAGATGTTGTATTAAAGTTGGCATAGGCCTCGAAAAGTGATTCAAACGTGAGTGGAACTTCTTCCTCGTCCACTGGAGCATCATCGACGGCAGGCGGAGGATCTTCTGTCATTTTGCGGAGGAATTACAGAAATTTTTAAAGCAGAAAAAGACTATACACAAAACGAATATTTTTTTCGAATGACAACTACATACGTATATGTATATAAGCACATCATGGGGAAGTGTCAAAAATATTATTCAATGAGTATAGCATGCAAAATAAAAAGGGGAACTTTTCATTAGTAGCAATTTTTTCCCGCGAACCGGACAGGGGGTATGCGAAGATATTCTGTTTAGAGCTACGCTATGTCACGCTGAACCAACCAAAGAAAGGCCAGGTCGTTGTGTAAAGCCATTGCAGTTTTATTAGTAAAAAAAAACATCGACAGCATTAAATCTTTTTTATCACAAGTACAGTAGAGCGTCGATTACTAATGTTGACAGGGGTTTGTTCGGATAAACGAAAGTTCGGTTAATCGACCTTCTATAGAAAAATTAGAAAATAGCCGAAATGTGAAATTCCCCGAGAAACGTGTAAAATGACCAGAACTGAACGAAAATAAAAATTCGAGGTAAT
This sequence comes from Microchrysa polita, assembly GCA_949715475.1. Classification (NCBI taxonomy): domain Eukaryota; kingdom Metazoa; phylum Arthropoda; class Insecta; order Diptera; family Stratiomyidae; genus Microchrysa; species Microchrysa polita. The sequence continues at coordinate 136,541,968 of OX454416.1, read as the reverse complement.
TGAGCGATGCAGTTGAGAGGTTGCTTCCGTCAGGCCCTTGATTTTTAATTTTATTCGATGTTTTTCACAAGCAAATAAACTGAGTGCCCGGTTCGGTTAATCGAGTATTCGGATAATTGGCGTTCGGATAATCCATGCTCTACTGTACTTATTTTCTTGACGGAACTCTTCAATTAAATTACAATACTTGCAATTATACAAGTTTCTTTGGCTAATTACATTTAATTGCTGGATTTGATAGCATATTATACACTATACATACTCGTAAACGTCATATTAATTTAATTATTTTCTACTTTATTTTCTAGACAAAACCCGCGAATAAATTCCAACAAAATGCAAAAAACTGTATAATGGTAATGGAGCTGAATTATTCATTGGAGTGCTGTATTTTTAATTACCCGCATTATTGCTGATCAATTGGAAAAGAACTTGTTGCAGTTGCTGGAAATCAATTTCTCAGAATACATTTATTCCGCTGAGAAAGGATGGAGCTAACATCTATGATAGCAACATCTAAAGATGTTGAGTTTCAACAGATTCATTATACAGTACCGATAAAAAAGAATTTTGGTGAGTTAAATAGGTAACGTGTACTACCACACCTAGCTTTAAGGTTTGTGTTCGTAGAGACGACTCATGGGATGATCGCTCAGCGATCGCACTATCGGTTCTTAGCATTTGATGCGTATATTTTCTATACCGATATGTTCCTTTAGGCCATAGTTGATACAAGGAATGTCACCACATTCAAAAAATATGTAAATAGGGCTGGAATTGGATGTTAAACTACGATCGCTGAGCGATCATCCCATGAGTCGTCTCTACGAACACAAACCTTTAACAAGTTTTCAATCACAAAAGGAAAGAAAAAAATCCTTTTTTCGGTTTTTTTGCGATTATTTCAAGCGGTAAGAGATACAGAAAAATGGTCTGAGGATGAAAAAAACTACATAAAATGATCTTTGCAATGATATAAAACACATTAGACTTTAATTGAATATTTCAGCGTTATATTCTATCCAGAGTGGACGAAAACGGATTGATTTCGCCGTACGTTTTCAGAAATCACCGAAAAGTGTTCACAGTGCACTGTTTGTAATTTCATATGACCGACAATAATATTTTGCCTATAAATCGTTCTAAGTTTAAAAAATATGCTGGTGCAGTCATCGATAGTCATTTACAACATATTTCGTCACTTCAAACTGACCGTCCATTCTCTTATCATGGAGAAATTAAGAACATTGGCAAACACACGAAACTGAACAATTTGGTCGGGTGTCAGTTAAAATATTGGAGTGAGCCGAAATGTGCTGAATAGGGGAATTTAGGTTTGAGACCTGGGTGCTTATACGTTTTCATTTAAAAAAAATACCGGCGTATAGAGGGCTGCGCCCGCAATACGAGGGTTTTTTAGAATTTTGATGCATAGTGAATATTTTTTATAAGCAATAGATAAGAATTGTGCACAACATGAATGAAATGCTTCCTGTAAATCTATTTTTGGATTGGTCTAAATAAACGCGTTCCAGAATGAAAGGCTAGCGCCTTTCATTCTGTTCCACCTTTAATTAGACCAATCAAAAAATAGATTTACTATTTACCCAGTCTGTATAAGAGTACTCCAAGGCAAATCTACAGGATTTTTTCGATTTCAGATTTCTGATGGCCTTTGAGCAAAAAGAAACTCAGGCAAACGTAAGGATGGCTTGGCTTTATACATATATGAACTGAATTATTAGCTGTAAATCTACTGTTACTGTTTTTTAAATCAAGGAAAAGCAACTTATATGAAATGATTCCATTGTTTCCCCTGACATTAGAGCCAACGCAAGCTTTCCTATGAGTATTGAACAAGTATACTTTTGCAGCTTTTCCGGGACACCCTGTTAACTTGGTCCTACAAACTTCCAAAATATTTGTGGCAAACACTATTACCATTCTATGCATTTTCACCAAATTGCATGTGCATTGTTTCATCAAGTTAAAAGATATGCATTGAAGAAATGCTTAAGAGGCTTCCCTTGTATTGTGAAAGGTCCTTACTAAATACTTACTTGGCTATATTTCCGGTTTGGATACAGTTATTCGAATGAAAATTCGTAGACATATTCCTTGTGCAATTTTCTAAAAACCCTTAGCAGAATTTTCATATTTGGAAACCTAAGAGGGGCTACACACGAACAAGTTTAAATTTTACAAATTTACTGTTATTTACTTTTCCTTAGCAAAAGTCAACAGTCTTAATATTTAACGTATAAGGCCATACTGACCAATCTTTGTGCAAAGTTTCATATCGATCCCTATAACGGTTTAGAAAAACGGAGCTCGAAAAGGAAGTTTAACTTTAAATGCCAATAACTTTTTTACCGTTACTCTAAACTAGAAAATTTTAACTGATATGAGGTGTACTCGTTTAGATCTTTGATTTGAATACCCATACGTCAATCTCCGATGAAAACTAAAAAAGTCGACTTTTTTCAAACGTTCGGGACACCCTGTTATCTTCTTCCTACCAACTTCTAAGGTATTCGTGCCAAAGACTGTAACCATTCTACACATTCCTACCAAATTTCATGACAATCGGTTGAGCCGTTCGCGAGTTATTTAGTGAACAGACGGACGGACGGACGGACGGACAAAATCGATTTTATAAGGGTTTTTTGAAAAAATTCTAAAAAACCCTAAAAATCAAGGTTTCGTAGAAAGCACGCAAATTAGCGTTTTTTCAGTGTGTCAATTTGTATGGGAATTGAAATGTTTTCGGGCTGTTTTCATGCGAAAACATGAAAATAGCCCCAAATTACATGATTTCTCTCAGTGTGAACATACTCGTATTATTAGACTAGAACATAAATTAGAATATTTTCATTTTAGACCTTTTTTAAAAGCTCCATAACCTTTGAAAAAATGCTAGTTCAGCCGTAAAATTTTGTATAAGTATTCACAATAAGTTCAAGATTATTTTAAGGTAAACATTGAGTCGCTCCGGTCAAGAACCCCCATTATCCCCCCATTTAAATTTTTCAAAACGGCCCATCCATAACTCCCCCAAAATTGGAGCAGAGTGCTAAATGGTTTGTTGGGATTGGAGGTCATAGTGATCCCACCCGATCGGTTGGGACTTTTTATGCCATCTTCTCGGGACCATCCCCAACCATAATCAAAAAAAAATTCCGATGAAGGATTTTTGCCCTTCGATGGCCATATTTTGGTCCAATTTTCTTAGTTTTCTTAGACTAAAAGTGCCAGTTTCTCGTACATTTTATCGGCTGGTTAGTCTTAACGTATAGACAAGATACTCTCTATTTTCTAAAATCTTTTATATTATATTTAGAGGTACGGAAGTTTCGTTTTTACGAAATAGATGCGAATTTCAGCTCATTTTTGCGAATTGCAGCGAAATGTTTCAGTTTGTACTTTTTCCATGAATAGTTAATTTTTTGCCAAAAAATCAAGTATGGAAGATAAATTTCTGACTGAGCTGAGACTGATTTTTGCTATAGCAAATTTCTCTATTCTCACTATAGTGAGAATAGAGAAATTTCTAAATGCAATAAGTTCGCAGAATGGCTCGCTCAGCACCGAGCAAGCTGTTTATTCATAGGTTGGATGAATGAACTTTGTTTTCTGCAATGGAATTTTTCTAGAGCGTTTCTCGTGATTCGAACCAGCCCCAAAACTGTAATGAACTGAACATAAAAAAGCGAAACAATACTATCGTGCCTCTGTATCAGAAGATTCTCTTTTTACCGTAACCCGTTGAGGAGGGTTGTCGATTTTGTCGTGTGTTGCCAAAAACATTTTTCGACAACTGACCTCGTAGTATTATTCAGTTGTCAGCCACACTACCTCCTAGTCGATTTTTTGCTTATTACTTATTATTAAAAATTTCTGAATAAAATGTAAACGAGATACTTTTTTGCAGTGGTGAGTTTTGAACATTCGTTTCACTATAAATCTCTAGAAATTCTAGTTTAATAAAGTCTGCAACAATTTTTTTTTGTTTTTATGCGAATTTCAGCGAAAATTCTAATACTCAAAATTAGTTTATGCGAAATTCCAGTTTTTTTATTTGCGTAATTTCCGTACCTCTAATTATATTGAATTGAATGTGTGTTGTATGAAATTGCTAAGCAAAATATGGCATAACTAAAGTAAACAAACTGTCAATTCAATATAATAAACAAGCTTTCGAAAAGTGGTGTGCGTCTTGTCTATACGATAAGACTAACCAGCCGATAAATGTATACGAGAAACTGGCCCAAAAACTTTTGTTTCTTTTTTAAATCAAATTTCTTCCAACACTGAAAAAATCATTTGCTAAAAACAAGAAAAAAATATAACAGAAAACAGCCAAGGAATAATTTTCCTGATTTAAGATGTATTTTCTTGTTTCATGAAAAGTCTTGGCATAAAATAAATAAATAAGCATTATTTTAAGCAAAACTTTTCTTGGGACAAGAAAATACATCTTAAATCAGGAAAAATTATTCATTAGCTGTTTTTTTGTTGCATATTTTTCTTGTTTTAGCAAATGATTTTTTCAGTGAAAAAACAAATATCCATTCTTTTAAAATGATTTTTTTACCATTACGAGTGATGGAGTGATTTCGCTCGAAGTAAAAGTCAAAGTCTAAACTAAAGTAAATTTTTTCCACTTAAAGATGTGTTCTAGCATTCTGAAAATATTGAAAAGTAAATGTCGAAAGAAATATACTAAAAAATAAAGAAAAACCTATCACCGCTTTTCTAGTTCAGAATACCGTTACGAAACTATTTTTGGAATAGTCACTGGTGAACTTTTGTTTTCGGAAATTAATATTGAATGTTTTTGAATATTGGTATCCAGTAAGTTTTAAAACGGTGCGCAGTAACCGCTACACCAGCTACACGACTACTAATTTTTATACTTTTAAATGTATTTTTTATTTGAGCTCTGATCCTCGTAAATTCACACGTGTATGTTTTTTATCCACTACCGCTTTTATTATTTACTTTTTGTTCTGTACATTCCTTTCCTATTTAATAGAGCTAACCTCTTCGTATGTACCTAAAGATTGGAATTAAATTCGTTACAATTACTGCGACTAATCCGACAATTAAGTTTCTATTCCACCTTCCTTTTTGCAGTGCAGGAAATTGGTCGTCGTACTCTACTGAACGGTGTAAGTGGCAAATTCCGCAATGGACAACTATGCGCAATTATGGGTCCATCGGGTGCCGGCAAAAGCAGTCTGCTCAATGCAATTTCCGGATATAGGTGAGTAACCTCCAAAGCTATAAAGATAAACTTGTTAGATACATTTTCATCTTTTTTGCGTAATTAAAAATCGTTAACCAAACCGGTCGTTAAGTGCAACCGCACAAAGCAGCTACAACTGCATTCGTTCAATATTACGTGGCGAAGGCTCATAGGTGCTATATGTATATGCCATATTGAATGGAAGACTGTAATTGAATCTGCAGATGCAAAATCCAGAATTCAAGATAAATACAAACATGTGCAATTATGCACGCAATATGCCGTACGATGTTTAGATTTTGAAATTAAATAAAAGGTCTCGGTCAATGTTTTTGACATTTTTATATTAAAGAAACTCGACAGGGCTGCGATAAATTTTTTTTTTTTCAAACTAACAATGATTATGCTCAGTGCTTGTATAATTATTTAAAAAAAAAAACAGAACAAATGTTCCAAAAATGGGCGTTTGGCAGCACAAGGCTAGTAAAACAGCAGGTTGGTTTTAGTAATATCACCGCCGGAAGAAACTATTAAATCCGGCCGGCCGGATTCTTAGCCGGAATTGATTTTTTTCAATCGATTTTCCGGCCAAAATTTTTTTATTATGTTTTTTTTTTTGCTTTGAAAATATGAATTTTTTGTTTTTTTATTTAAACCAAATAATTAATCGCCGTGAAATTATTTCTGCACACTTATTGTCGTGTACAGTCGGGAACGCATAACTGTAAAACGCTTAAGTGCAAAAAATGCATTTCTGCAAACTTTTTAAAAGCCCCATGATTTTTCACATGGTTTTCATATAAAATTGTCTTGATAAGTGCAAAACGCATAAGTGCAAATTTCGCTTAGGTGCAAAGAAAATGTATGAAAGGTAATGCATACGCACACGTAAACTGCAACGGATAACTGCAAGTTACGAATTTCGATGTCGTGCATTCGTTTTGCGCTTAAGAATACGATTGTAGTTTTTTTTTCTCACAAAAATTGATACGATTTTTTTCTGAAGGTGCCTTGCACTTAAGAGTATAAAAGTGTGGACCACTGTAATTTTAACAAGCAATTTAAAGCCGAAAAACACAAATGCCTTTCGGCTGGATAAAACATGATACATACTATGAGTGGTAAATTTATTGACACAAAGAAACCCCTAAAATAACTAAATTCGAACAAGTAACAAGAAAATGGAACAAATCGTGGTAAATCATTATTTGCATATGCCTATTAGAAATGAAAATGGGAATATTTTCAAAGATTAAACAGTTATGTACTTTTGTTTTGAATTCTTCAGATTTCAGTATGCGGCACCTAGCATATGCGTTATTAAAATAAATAACAGGCGCGACAATCCAACATTGGACTAAGGCCGCAGGATGTGTTAGTGACATCCTATTTCCAAGATCTTCTGCTTTTTGATGAGGTAATGAGATCAGCATCACGCTCAGCAGTGTTATTTATCCCCATAAATGGGTACTCGTTTAACATCTGAGTGAGATCATAGTCTGTCACAAGCTCGTGAGTTCGAAAAACACCATGGAACACGGTGAGATTCGAACTCATGAGCCTGTGCACCGAAGGAAAGCGCACTAACCGCTAGACCAGCCAGACTACAGCATATTCGTTATTACCCATAGGTAATAACGGGGCATTGCCCTATTGGAGAGCACGGAAGAAGACTCCGAATTCCTCACAGCGACTTTTACAGAAGTTGTAATGACGACGTACTATGTCACTGTCCAGCCCTGTCCGAAAAACGGAAGCGTTGGCGCAAGGTATTTTTATGATATCGATGACCTTCGTGATGTGAGCCCAATACTGCCCAATAGTACGGGCTGGTTCCCTGTCAGAAGCGGTTAGTAGAGGCACGATTCTCTCGGTGGTACCACAATGGAGCAAATTTTGGTCTAAGTGCTCTGGGTGTAGACCTGGCGGCCCCTGAACCTAACCTAACCATACGGCACCCAATTTCGATTATCATTGATGATGGCAATTCATTGACTTAATTGAAAATCGCGGCTTTTCCGCCTCGATTTTGACATTTAATCAATTGCATTCTAATGAAAATTACATTCTGATTTATTCAGCATTGCTTGGCTATTTAACTTAATTATTTTTGGCAAATCATCTCGGATAATTTGTAAAATTTTCTATTCTCGTGGGGCTAATTAAAATTAAAATGTAATTTTAATGCATTATTTTTCTTAAATAAATCATTAAAATTGAAATATCTTTCTTTTCCCATTAAATGACTGAACCATCCTCGTGAAAAAGTCAAAATTTGACACTGAAAATCTGAATAACTACAATGATCTCACTAAAAGTGATAGCAGATTTGACTGTTTCAGGCTAAAATTAATAAAATGCCATGATCAACATTTGAGGACTCTGGGAGGTCTATTTCAAGGCTTTTTGATTTATTTCTTTCGAAAGGTTTTAATCTGCTAGGGTGAATTAAATTTATCGGCGCTTTATCCTGTTCTCTTGACGAAATTAATCCTGATAACTTCTGATTCGGTGCGGCGATCGGTGAACATAATTTTAATTGTAGGAGAATCTTACATGTGGATCTGTATGATATGCAATCACATATTGTATCTTCACTATCCTTGCCTTTCGATACACAGGCGTATGTCCTTTTTTGTTGTTGGTTAACCTTCTTTGTAAGAATCTTTTAATAATCATGTTGTTTAGCTCTGCCAGTATCTTCGATGCCTAATTTTAACATTGTTCTTCTTGCAACGAAACCATTTTTTTATTTATCTTTTCTTCTTTCATACTCCTAAAACATTGAAAATTATGTCCAATATGGGTTCCCCTGTTACAGTTGTCGTTTTTTCAATTATGTGGCCTCTCCAGTATTTATACTGGATTATATCACCGCCGTCTATATATTAAGGCCGCAATGTAGACTCGTAAACGTCAAATCCGCAGATTGAATTGCATTGCATTTTTGTTGCCTCTCATGACATTGTTGTTGTTTGCCCGTGTCCGACGAACAATTTAATACGGATCCATGACGTCATTGTACAGCTGAGTTGCGGCTATGATATATCTAGATGGCGTTGATTATATTCATTGCGTCGATAAATTTACCACTCATAGTATGGGGAAACTAATGCAATAATTTAAAACAGGGACGCTGGGAGCAATTTAGATATTGAAAATGTTTGAAGAGAGCAATTTACTACATGATTAAAAACTACTCAGCCCAACACACACATTAATACACTTTTTGCACGCTTAATATCCTTCAATCTGAAATTATGATTTTTTTGTGAATCTGTCCGGAAACGGATAAGTGAAAAAAAAAAACGGATAAGTGCAATTTTTCTTGCTGCCGGAGACGATTGCACTTATCCGTTCTCGACTGTATATCTATATAAGAGTTAGTACTAGTCTATACAAATGTCTCTCGTAAAAACTGTGACGTAGAAACTTGCCTTTTTTCAATAAATTAAAGATAAATTGTGCACTCACGACTTGATTGATCGTCGATTACATTTTCCCTTTTGAATAAAATGCAACTGCATTGTTTTCGTTAGCGAGATGTCAAAAGCCGATGGGCAGACTTTCGTGTGAAGTGAGTATCACCAAGCGAATTGGATTTCACGATCATCAAAATTTTGACAATAGAGAGTTTTAGCATGTCGTTGCAAATAGAACGACATAATTTGTCATTCCATATAAAAATTCGCTTTCTTACCGTATACGAAACAGTATATCATAATTTTGAGGTGCGTTCCGGTTCAACCCCCACTTTAGAAAATTACTCAAAAAAACATTGCACCGCTACGTGCTCATTATGTGCTAATTATGTACCACATTTAAACATTTTGTGCTAGTCAACGTTTAGAGATATTAGCAATTAAAATGGGGGGTGTAGCGGAACGTTCTTCTACAACCCTACACCCCCCCCCACAAAAAAAAATCTGCTTACGGACTTCGAACCTATATTTTCGTAATTGTTGAGTTATGTGCTAATTATGTACCGAAATTAAACATTTTGTGCTAGTCAACTTTAGAAGATATTAGCAATTGAAATGGGGGGTGTAGAAGAACGTTCTTCTACACCCCCCCCCCTCCCAAAAAAAAAGAAAAAAAACTTACGGGCTACAAACCTATATTTTCGTAATTGTTGAGTTATGTGCTAATTGTGTACCGAAATTAAACATTTTGTACTAGTCAACTTTAGAAGATATTAGCAATTGAAAATGGCGTGTTTAGTCCAGTCAAATTAGGGCTCTGAATTGAAAAAATTGGTGAGAGCTAATTTTTGTTGTTTTTAAATCAGTTAGGTCCCAGGAATCTAAAGCTCATTTTATCGAAAAACATTATGGGCAAGGTCCCAAAAAGGACAAAAATACTATTTAATACTTCTCCGGAGGTCGGCATGCGGGGTATCAGTGCAAAGGGTAGGTCGAGTACATTATATATCCGATGGGAAAAATCATTACGCATCTTCATACGATAGCGTAACCAAGCAAAATATGGCGTAACATCCCTTTTTTGGGAAATACACGTCGAATCGTTGCGGCAGAAACATTCAAATAACTTTGAGTCGCTCCAAATTGGAGACCAAAAACAAGAAAAAAACTTGGATTGCTAGCCCAAGAGTGGTATGGTAACCCAGTTTTCTATGGAAATAACCGTCGAATTAGAATGGCGGAATCACTAAGGCAATTTTGGGCGGCCGATTTCAAATTTAAAGTAAAAAAAATTGTGTTTGCACGTCCTAGAATGGTACCCCGCTTAATGCATGCATATTCCACAAGTTTTACCTGTTTCCTCCATCCATCGATACATTCTTTCAAATGCCACAATTCTTTTTTTTTTCGATGTCACATAAACGAGTTGAATGGAATGCATGTTTCCACAAATATTACTTCTTTCACTCATCCACTGATACATACAGTTCATTCAAAACAATGACGTTCGTCCTAGGCGCCAATTTAACGTACAATTTTTTTAGTTGCGGCGGAAACGAAATTTTTCCTTAAAAAAACTGTCACGAATATTTTTATGCTTTTATTTACAAATAAAAAAAATATTTGTTCAACCAATCACAATTACCTTATTAAACTCAAACTTAATATAATAGTATTGGTGAGAGAGCGATCTTTTAAATATTTAAAAAGAGCTCAATATCTCAGTACATACATACTAGAGTCCTCCATTAACAATACCAAAATATTTACTTAGGTTTGCCTGCAAAGCCAACAAATTGTTGTTGTCTTTCCAGACTGAAACATTTGCAATAATGTCTGATTAAATTGCTGATGTAGATTTTTGGACCCCTCCCGAGACAAATTCCTGAATCCTGACTACGTCCCTGGATGCTTACTAGACGACAATCTGCAGTGCATAATCTATGCGTATATTTAAACACTAGTCGAAACTTGTTCTTCTTCCTATTACTCGTATAAACAAATAATAATCGTCTTTCTTATTGACTTACGCAGACAAGACAACGATTCAACAAATGGCTACATGAAGCTCTTTTAATTTATTATCTTGTCGGAAAAGTTGCAGGTACATATTCATATGCTCTTATGGCTGCTCTGTAAGCATAAACAGTCTGATATTCGCACATAAAACATACATATATGGAAATTATAAATAAAGTGGCTTGTTTGCATTTTATTTAATTTTTTAACCTATTTTTATGTGTCAGTGAACTGACCACAGACAATGTAAATGTATAGTAGACAAATGTTTGTTTATTATTATAATTAGTCGCGTTTCGGTTTAACATAAGTATCTCGAAAAAGAAGGAAAAAATAAGAAACACATGCTTTCATTAAACCCAAAAAGATGTGATAAATACTTGGCGCTCAAACAATAACATAAACGAATGATAGCTGAGTGTGTAGTTTAGAAGCAGTCAAAGACGTTAAAATGAAAACATGCGGTTTCCTCAACGCAAAAAAAGACGTTACGTTCATGTTTTTCCATTGGCAGTACGCTCAATAGTTACGTTACGTTACGCTGGCATGACGGACGTATTTTTCGTTTACTATTTAAAAATTAAATATTTTTTTTTTTGTATTCCCCATTATGACAGATTATCATTTGTTCCGAACAGACGGACAGACAAATAGAGACTTGGCTTGTCTAAGCTAAATGAAATAATGATGTATGTAGAATTCAGAATTCGCTCGCTATTTGCGTTTTCTGTCCAAGTTCAAGGCGTTTAATTCATAAAAGCTACAACAAGCTACCGCTTCGTCAGAATGTAGATTTATTGCTTCGAAAATGAAGCTCTAGTCGACCATTTCACGTGTGGAGGAACTATAGGCACGCTATTTTTAAGCTCTACTAAGAAAACACAAATGAATATTTAGTTATGGATTCGAACAAAGAGCGTTGACTCTTTTCAGTCTTTAGTCGTAATCAGATTTGTGTGCAAATTAATTTTAATTGCAGAATGCAATTAAATTAAAGAATAATGACGGAAGTTTGTTAAATGCATTTCAAACAATGATGTTGACTGCGCGTGGAATAAAATAAAGCAAACGCGGCGGTGACAGTAAATTGATAAATTGCCCCGGGGAAATTGAAGACAATTTTGCAGATTTACGCACGATCTAGATTTCATTGAATGAGTTATTTAGATTTCTGGGTGATTAAGGGATTATATTGGTTTGGATAATATTTACTTCCTGTATTTTTTCCTTATTTGTGTATGAGATAATTCCATAAAGGAGTCTCTAAGGACATAGGGATACGCGGATGGGTAGTACAAATCGGGGAGAACAGTGTTTTCGAAACATTAATTTAATTGATGAAATTAAATTGGTTAACGATTTTCAGAAAAACTATTTTTTATACATATTACAAAAATTTAACGTTTTGAATCAACCTAATTACGAATTATTAATGCTAAAACACAAAAAAAAATATTTTCAGAACCTCCGGCGTCACCGGCTACATCAAAATCAACAAACGTGATTCGTGTTACATCCTTCAAGAGGATCATCATCAACAACTGCTCACCGTCGAAGAATTGATGCACGTTGCCTGCTCGCTAAAAGTAAGATCACGAAGCTCACATGACGACATCATTACTGACATTCTAGAGAACCTTCATTTAAATCATCGCCGCACCAGTACGGCTGACCAGCTGAGTGGTGGTGAACGAAAACGACTTTCCATTGCCTTAGAATCGGTGGCCAATCCTACAATATTCTTTCTCGATGAACCGACAAGTGGGTTGGATGAAGTGACTGCCATACAATGTGTGAAACTGTTAAAACGTTTAGCAAACAGTGGAAGGACTATTGTGTGTACGATACATCAGCCATCGGGACCGATTTTTAAAAATTTCGATAGTGTATATGTGTTAGCCAAGGGACATTGTGTCTATCAGGGTGATCCGCAGGCGATTGTACCATTCCTAACCAGTATAGAGATGGATTGTCCGAAATACTACAGTCCGTCAGATTATAGTAAGTATCTTGCCCAGTTATGTGTTTCTCAGTAAGTTAAATGTCATTATTATGTCTTATTCCGTTATCTGCGGTTCCGATCTTTCGCGATTGATGCGAATTGCTTAAAGTTCTACAGACTTCAGAAGATTTTAAAAAATCTTGAGATTTTCGAAAATCTAGGCTAAAATATAATCTACAATATCAAAATCGTGGTGAAGTGTGGTGAGTTCCGCTTTTGACAAAAAATGTCAACACTACAGTAGAGGCCAGTGGCGTAACGTTTCCCAATTTTCTTGTGTTCGAGATCGAAATGGGGCCCCTCAAGCTCGATTTATTTTCACCAGAAAAAAATGATAGAACTTAACCCACATTTAAAGCAGTCTACATTATAAGCAAAAGAAACGAACATCATTTTCTAGAAAAAATTGTTTTTTTTTTTCATTTTTTTTTAGACAAAATTGAATTTAGAATAATTAGATAGGATCATCTATTTATCACACAATCCAAGTGTCGCGGCGAAAGACAACCTGTAGGAGTGCCCTTCTACCTCGTAAGAGTCGTTGATCCTAGAATAAAACTGATTACTATAGATCTGTGGATCACATCCATAACCAAGGAAAACTAGATCGACTGAAATAAAATTCATGGTAGAGATGCTCCAAAAGGCAAATAATTTACGTTCTTCGCTCACTAGTTTGTCGACAGATATCTGTTGCTTGATTTCTTGAGTCCCAGTTAAAAAGGAAAGGTTTTCTCACTTAAACCTTTTTTAATGCTCGTAGTAACTGTGGTTACCCATTCCGATCAATAGGACATCTATCCTATATCCTCTTTTCAACATTGTGAACATATTTTCCTTAGCTGAGCAATCACTTCGATATTTAAATACTCTCCAATAACTGGATTATGGGCAGCGCCCGCTCTAGCACATACGCTGCCCCGCGCAAAACGGCAAACTGCCGCACCTCAGATTTTTTTTGAAAATGTTCATGGGATGTGTCGACTTCATTTTACTAGGAAGGATGCTTTTCTGACACATTTTGAGTTATTTGAATCCCACCTAGAAATAAGTTTCCATACGAAAACAGAAGAGAAACCGGTAAAGAAGAGTCGTTCCTATCCAACTCAACATTTATGCTCATCGAGTGCCGAATGTAGCCTTTTTTATCATTATGAACTTGAAAACGTCAATGTAGACTGCAATTTCCCGAGGAAGACGTATTGGTGATGTAGTAGTCGTTAGGAAATGCGCTTAAAAAGATTTAAAAATAAAATTCGCAAATATTGCTCGGTCGTTTTTGTCACGTAGCACCAGATATTACGTACTTTACTAGACGAAACACGTTATTTAAATTTTAGATCAGATCATATAGGACTCCACAGCCCAGACAGTTGTGGTACTAAATCGTTAGTGGAAAAGTATTCTGCCGATGAAATACTATATTACTGACAAATCCAAAAGGTAATCTAAGGACATCTTACGTCTCTAAGGTTTCAGTAATGCCAATTTGATCCCCCTATAGTGCCTCAATATCGGTAATCTCACGGAATACTACTGAGTGAAATGAACTGAGACGAGAAACCAGGGTATGTCAAGAAGCAGACTCTAAGTCAACCAATCTTGTTGATAAATCCTGGACAATTGCTCACTTCAGACTCTAGCTTGTTGAAATTTCATCTGTTTCCTAAGGTTCTTAACGACTAGTTGAGGTTACGATACAATAACACAGTTACTTCCTTCGTGTGCTTTGTTTGCTTAACTAAAAACGTTTGGAGCTAATTTTTCGAAGGCCATTAAACACAACTTAAAAAAAAACTGTGCACCTAACAATTTTGTTGCGAAAGCAAAAAACACCGATTAAAGAGAAATTTTATTATCATGAAATCTAAAATTAAGTAACGGTTTTATTCCAGCAATTTATAGAGTTGCAGTCCTTTGTCAGTAACGCCCTCGAGCTAATTACCATTAATTTACAAGTGTTTTTGTCTTTTTTACCGGAAATAAGGTTCAGCCTTCATGTTTCAGTTTTCCGTCTAGGAAGTGCTACCCAAAATACCGGCCCTCCCTAGACCGGGCGCTGATTATTGGCCCAATTTAACGTAAGAACCGCCTGAAGTTAAACCTTTATTAATTTTCAATATTATTATGAGCAAAAACCTTTATAATTTATGGATTGTTCTGATGATTGTTGAGTTAAGTTGCGTCTTCCCGGTGCAAACAGAGTATAATACTTAGAGATCCAAGATCCAAGGTTGAACATACCCAACATTGAATGTTTGCTACTATCCTAGATTCTATAGCTCACTTACGCATTTTTCTGGCATATTAGTAAAAATGCATGTCTTATGAAAGAACATTTTACCAAGGATCTATCTAACTATCTGTTATGATTTCGGATTTGGGATTTGATTCATTCGGATTTGGGGACCCTTTGGCTTGGGGGCCCGTGTTCCACTGCACACTTGGAACACCGTACGTTACGCCACTGGTAGAGGCCGTTTAACCCATTTTCCGCTTTGTGCATTGTTTCGTACACATAAGTGTGATTTTTCACTTTTTGGTGAACATAAATCATTGACATTGGCTTCTATAAGATTGATTCTACTTCTTGTTGTACGAAATTAGTATAAATAGCAGTTTCAGTAGTGCATGAGTTTGACGGAGTTGCAATTTAGACGGACTCTTCTGTACTGTCAAGTCGTGGAACAAGATTAAGACCGTAGTGGGAACAGCATGCGAGATTTCATAATCTACCTAGATTTTACGGCCAATTGTGAATTGCTTTTAAAAGTGATTGAAATTGCGTTTAATAGGCTATTCACACATGACCGCAAAATCTAGGTAGATTACAAAATCTCGCGTGCTGTTCACAATATGGTCGTAATCTTGTTCCACCGCTTGACAGTACAGTAGAGTCCGTCTAAATTGCAAAACCGACAAGTTAATGCACGACCGAAATTGCTATTTTTATTAATTTGTTACAACAAGGAGTAGAATAAATCTTATAGAAACCTATGTTAACGATTCGACAAAAAATCACTCTTATGTGTACAAAACTGTACACAGAGCGGAAATGGGTTGACGGCCTCTACTGTAGTATTGGCTTGTCTAAGGCAGAGCTCACCACAATTCACTGGGTACAAAATCTAGGAAAATTTATGGAAAATCTTGAAAATTGTTGCCTAGATTTTGTAAAGTCTCAAGATTTTGTAAAATCTTCTGATGTCTGTAGAGAGCTTAAGCGAGTGTAGATTGCATGCGATTAAATGGAGTGGAATCGTAACGTAACACAAGAAATTTTAAGGAATTCGCCCATCGTCATTCTCGAACGATCCTAACCACAACCTAAGTGATGACTATGTGTACTCGTAAATTTCTAATTTGTATTTAAATTTTAAATTTCATCCTCAAATATTATTTCGATGAAACTTATAATCGAATCTTTATTATATACCTACATAAATTAATTTTAATATTTTTACACAGTAATCGAACTCTGTGATTCCAATGAAGGATCTCTAATTCCTATGCTTTCTGAAATCACTCAAAATGGAAAGCTCGAATACACATACACCGTGACGGAGGAGAATTTGACCAAAGATCAAGAAGCTACGACTACGTCAATATCCTTGCCTCATAATGACACTATACCAGTTCAATATGAGTGGAAAAAGGCATCGATGCCAGTGTTCCTAGAAGAAAACGTGAAATCAAGGAAAGGGCTTCCGTGTATAGGAGGCGGACTAGCACTTTTGGAAAAGATGAAAGCATTCTCGAAACGTATTAAAACGGAAAGGGATACTGTTTCGGGAACACGACAGTTTATTGTTCTGTTGCGATTGATGATGCTGAAAATTATGCGGAATAAAATAACTCTTTGGATACAATTTTTGCATCATGTTATGTGTGGAGTGTTTTTCGGTGAGTATTATGTATATAAATTCAGTTAGTGTAGGTATATATATATATATTTGCTAAAAATTACAAGGAAGGACTCGCTAATTTAAGCATTTAACAGAACTCTCAGTTAATTTATTAAAATTTGAACTTTTTACTTTTAATAATTTGGCACCTCAATAATTTGAACATCTTTGTGTGCCATTTTTTGAAAAGCTTTGTATAGTATTTTTCGTTTTATCCTTTCAATAAAATATGTGCTCCCTCTTTGCCATACAGAAAATTGAATTCTGTCTTTCTCCTATTCTAATGCTTATTGCAACCAGTCTTGCCAATTTAGCCGTTTTCCGGCCAAATTTAGCCGGAAGAAATTTATAATTTCGGCCGGCCGGAGTTTTAGCCGGAATTGATTTTCTTCGGCCGTTTTTCCGGCCAAAATTATTTTATGATTTTTTTTTTAGTTTGAAACTAGAATCAATTTTTCAATATTCACAAACAAAATAATTAATTGCCGTGAAATTATTTCTACATACACTTATTATCGTGTATTAGGGTAAGTACCTACTATGTCCACCTAGAGGAAATCTTGCATTTAATAGCCTTCGTTTGTCTTTTTTCGAGTAAAGGAAAAATTGTTAGCGATTCCACTGAAGTCTTGAATTTTACCATTCAATGCGTGTTTCCCTAAAATTCTGCAATGTAAATATAAAAAGTGATATACCGTTGGAAAGCCAACATGTTGAAGCAACTTTTATCAACTTTGTAGAGTTGTACATATAAAGCACCGTTATGAAATTACTGTTTGAATTTTCGATGAAAAATCTATTTTAAAATTTCTATTAAGTTTGAGTAACTGTATCTTGAAAGTGGCGATAATGTTGGCAACAGCAAATACTTCAGTTCTTGTGAAATTTTATGTTGTTTCTGAAACTGAAATCAAATCTTGGATTAAGTTATCACGAGGGCTGCAAACTATGATTTTGCATGACAAGTCACGATTTTCGATGACTTTCACAAAAAGAACGATAACAAGGTAACGGTAAAAAAATTCCGATTGTATTGGTAATTTTCTTGCTGCAACAAGTTGTGCTATTAACCCTTGCAGTATTGACCACCTAATGCGGGACACCCTGTATATGGAGTTTCGTTGGATTCCGAGAATGCATGGATTTCGTGCAAGGGCGGCCATAGAGTGTATCACATATGACTAAGGTGACCAGACACCAGACAACCCAACGCTGCACACACACTTGCAGAATTCGGTTTTCAAGCAAATCCTCACCCATATACCCCCCCCCCCTTTTTCACACCAATTGGGAGAATGAATAATATCTCACGAGGGAAATATGTGGTGAACCTTGGGAAGCCAAGGTTCGGTTGATACTAAACATGGAGCCCTAAATGTACTCCTCAGTGGTGTAAATAGGGGGGGGGGGGATCAAGGAGATTAATCCCCCAGACTACATATATTTTTTTACACTAAACTATATACATTAAGTTCCTTGCTATTAATTGGATACATTACGTAAAAATCTACAAAATGCCATCCGCTAGAGGATTTAGGAATTAATCCTTTTTACAGTATTTTCAATTGCACAATTGTTTGGATTTTTCAAGTTTTGTTTGATCAGCTGAAATTTACTAAGAAAATTTGACATTTTAGCGAAAATCAGTATTTTATGATATCTAGTGATACAATACGGTTCTAATTGAGCGGCACATGCAGGACTAACTTACTTGAACAATACTTCATCATGCTACCCGATTTTTCTCGAATAAAATCACAACCATCTCGTTCGCTTATATCTTTCGGTATTACTTCACAGGAGCGTCTTTACGTCCTTCTTGCTATGATGAATTGCCACCTGATTTACCGCGTATCATTCAGGAGTCTCTAGTCCAACATTAAGGTAGGAATTATGAAACATAATGGTCTCTAGTGCCACGTTAAAGCGACAGCCTATTTTTCGATCTGGTCAACAGAAAAAGCATAGAAACAGGATGGTGGTGACTATTCCACATTTAGAACTCATCAATTTAATGCTTTTCCCAAAAAAAAAATCCCAGAGTTACACACTTTGGCGGTCTTTAATAGAGAACCTAAAGGTACGTGTTCGTAGAGACGACTCATGAGATGATCGCTCAGCGATCGTAGTTTTACATTCAATTCCGAGCCATATTTGCATATTTTTTTGAATGGTGCTACTTTCCTTGTGTCGACTATGACCTAAAGGAACATGTCTGCATAGAAAATATACGCATATATCGCTCAAAACCGATGGTTTAACTGCGATCGCTGAGCGATGATCCCATGATTCGTCTCTACGAACACAAACCTTTAAGTTTCGCATCCAATTTCGAGCCGTATTTAAATATTTTTTGAATGGTTCTACTTTCCTAGTATCGACTATGAATTTAAGGAACATGTCTGTATAGAAAATATACCCATATAGTGCTCAAAACCGGTGGTTTAACTTCGATCGCTGAGCGATGATCCCATGAGTCGTCTGTACGAACACAAACCTTTAGCATTCTGAATGTCCTCTTTCTACTGTTCTACTGAATAACATAACCATGAATTTAGTCAGATTAATTGATACCATTTCTGTGCCGAGTCTCTTGAGGTAATGTGGTTAGACATTTTTTTTTTCAATTAGCTCTTAACAGTGTGCCATTCAAGAGGACAGTATCGAGTAGTTGACTATACTGGTTCTGGTAGAAATACTTTAAAGCATACCGTGTGTTCAACGTGTAGTGTAACCCTTGTCTTATGCCTCTTCATTGGATTCAAAAAATAGATACATTATTTAATTGCGATACAATCCCAGCATTCCTGCAGGGGACTGTTAATCTGGTTATAAGTTTGGGCCAACTCGAGGGCCCATCTCATCTCTTCACACCACGACAAGTACTTTTTTAGGAGACAAAAGTAAAAAGTTAGAAAATTTTCTTGAAGTCATGAAAGAATATTGATATTCCAGTTAAAACCGAAAAATTTAACAACTGTCCTGATTAAAAACCGAAAATAAGTTGTGCGTTCTGAAACTACCGGTTTTCGGTCTAACCGTACGGTTTTTGACATCCCTAGTCTCCATTCACAAATATTAAAACCAGAGGCGTAGCTGAATTTTAGCTAGGAAAGGGAAAAGTCAACATTTAATAAAAAATATTTGTGTTAGTGTAGTATCCAGGTCAGTGCCGGATTAACCACGTGGCAGAAGGTGGCAAATGCCACAGGCCCCGCGCTTAGGGGGCCCCGCGCTTGCCTCAAAAAATAAATAAGCTGCAGAATGTTGGAAAAAAGCATACATTTCCGTTACTTTCGTTGAAAGGTGGTGGTTTTCCCATTATCAAACGAGTTTTGGGTGACTTATGCAATAACCATGATCAAAAGCTGAGTGTCGTAATCAAGCTTACGGACTAGCTTCCAAAATGAATAGGCAAGAAACAAACAGATATACTGATGGTAGAATGGAATGAAATTTTAGAACGCTTACAACCGACTAACGCTTCATTACAGTCGACTGATCAAGACCTTAAAACGGGATAGGCTCTGTATAAGTCATTATACATTGCTACGTACAAGCAATGTGGTTCGCATACAAAGATATAGAACCAAAAGCCATAGATCTAATGGGTTATGATGAATTCCAATCGATCGAAACCGAAAGCGGAACACAAATTATGACCATTTCAGTGGCTCATCAATCCCCGATGAAATTGTTGACAGTCAAGGACCTGCCTAAACCTTTGAAGTCAATGTCTTTATTGTCACAATTGATAATATACTTTCTGCACTAACTAGACGCATGGAAGCTTATCATCAACTAAATAGCGTATTTGGTATACTTCGGCAGAAGATATCTTAGAAACAGGCGGAATTAACGTAAAGTTCATATCCGGACCTGGGAAAGGAACTGGAGCCGATCATGTTATTCAATTCGAAAGGAATTGATTTCAAAATAGCCAAAGAAGTATCATGTAACTCGAAAACGAATAGCTTCTTTTTGAAAGTAATAGGACTTTCGTTTTTCGAGCACACGATACGAAAATCCTCTATCATGTAATTCGAAAGTGTTCGACGATTTGGACTAACGTCAAAAATTCATTCGAAAGATAGGGTACCCTAGAGGAGCGATCGTTTATGTGTTTTGTTGCAAGCGAAGATGGAGTCATAACCCAAAAAATAAGGTAATGGAAGGCGAAGGACTATGGGTTTTCGTCAAAATTATGCGTTTATAGATTTAGTGAAGGCGAATAAAATTGCATTAAAAATGCTACCTCCTTTACCCTGGGGGCGGTAATGTACTCGGCCGTTGGTTAACGTGACATCAGAGGTACACGGCCTCCTTGACTAATAATACATTCTTGACAGTGGGCTGCGTTCGGTATGGGAAATAATTACTATGACACTATTCCCATACATCAATAGCCGCTGTAAAGACAAATTGTTCGGTCCGGTCGTGTGCTCTAACGTGCCGTTGCACGACCACGAACTCTGCCATTTGCGTAGCAACAGTACCCAATGGTGGACATAGATACCATCTACGGGGTATACCGCCAGGGGAGCACCTAGCCGTTACGGCCTTATCTCCCGGTCCTTCGGGCGGTTTGGACCTTCGGCGTTTTACTGACAAGGTCTTATTGTCAGATGGGGATTTCTCCATCCGGTGAATGCACTCACCTTCAGGAACCCAACCCCGGGGCTGCATCACCAGCTCGATGTCCCAATGGTGGACATGTGGAAATAAAAGGAAAAAAACGTGATTAAGCGAAATAACGTTTTGCAAGGATACAGTTGGTAAGTGTGGCAACCACTTAACGCTATTGAGCTCAGTCCATAGTGAAACGATACAAAGCGTTCTTCATTTTCCAAGGTTCCGCTCGACTTTAACTGGAGCTAAGTGCATAGTGAAATGGTACAAATTCTTCTTCATTTTCCAAGCTTCGTCTCGACTTAAATTGGAGATAAGTTATAATGTATTTGTTGAGTTGAATAAATTTAAATTGCCTTATGATAGAAATAGAATGGAAATAGCAACCGCAGCAGCGGCCCAATGCATTTTAAATAGGTGGGAGCAAAAGCTATATTGACGTTATCCATTTAAAATAGCATTCAACGCGTCTAGTCTTTTTCAATAGTTACTTTCAATAAACTTCTATTAATCTTCTCTTTCTAGTAAAGATAGATGGGATTTTAGAAAATTCGGATGAGTTACGACAATTATTAGTTGGGTTAATCCAGGCTACAGGTTTCGAACATTAATTTAATGCATTTCAAGGGGCCCCGCACTTGTCATTTGCCACGGGCCCCGCGCTGGCTTAATCCGGCACTGATCCAGGTGATAAACCTAGTACATCAGATTGCAAAATGTGGTGGAGACAATTTTTTTTGCTTCTTATGTTTTTTGGGGTGCTGAGCTCGAATCCGGAGCTTCCCACCAACATTTCGTTGCGGAGCAGGGTCAAAATCGCGAAAAACCCTAAAATTTTTGCTGTTTTTCCGTTATTTGGCCCCTAACTCTGAAACTATTTATTTCTACGAAAAACTCTCCAGGATCATTTTGGAGAGAACATAATTCCGCGTCCAAAGAGACATAAATATTAAAAATCTGTTAAGCGGTATTACTACAATTGATAATTTAAATTTGCCATTTTTAACATAGTTCCATATTATGAATAACATTTTGAGATTGAACGGTTTTTCATTTTTTGGTCGCAAAAGTTGCACTTTTCTTGTACACTATGTATTTTGGGGTGCAGAACCTGAATCCGCAACTTCCCACCGAAATTTCGATGCAAAACAGGATCAAAATTGTAAAAAACACTAAAAAATTACGCATAAATTGTAGCTATACCGCTTAACACATTTTAATGGATAAGGGCGCGTTAGACCCGCAATTATGTTTTCTCTAATATGTTCATGGACAGGTTTTCGGAGAAATGTACACTTTCGGAACTATAACCAAAAAACGGGAAAACTCCGAAAATTTTGGGTTTTTTCGCGGTTTTGACCCTGTTCCGCTACGAAATTTTGGTGGGAAGCTCCGGATTCGAGCTCAGCACCCCAAAAAACATAAGAAAGAAATAAAAATTTCTCCACCACACTTTGCAATCTGAAATCACCTAGTAACTGCACTATTACTGTTATAACGGTGTTCATATTAACGATTTTCAAAAGCCATGCCATCGGGTCAGGTGAGGAAATCCTAACCAGCTTTGAAAGGGGGCCTCAATATGACTGATGCGCTGCCTTCGAAATCACAACCGTGCCTTTTATGGCGTTCGTTGGTTCAAAACGCTACCTTCTGCATTATTTCGCATCAGCGACAATTAAACCAACACTCCAACCGCTTTGAAGATTTTTTTGGAACGATGGAATGTTTCCTGTCACCTATCATGTTAAGTATCCTGAGACGTTGAAGAAGTTAATACAGCACTCAGGCGCAGCGGTGCTTCTACCAAATGTCGCATCAAGTGATTTGACTTAGCCTTAAGAGGTTTTTCACCCACTACCGATACCAGGAGGTGCCCGCGCGGATGACCACATGGAAGAAGTCTTTGGCCCCCCATATCATTCATACTAAAACCTTTAAATGTTCCGCCCGGACATGAGAACTGCAGAATCTTGCATTTTGAATATTTCGAGTCATTTCGAGATGCATAAAGTGGTGGAAGCCAATGGAAGGATCAACCACCTTTTTCCATGATTATTTTGGATAACATATTCCAATAAGACATTGCTGAAATTGAATAACTTAACATTTCTCCCGCAGGGGGGCTCTTCTCCTCCAACAGCCCCCCGTAGTTCCAATGGAGCTGGTAAGTTGCCATGCCAAGATACTGCACACATGCATCGCAGTTGGTGTATCTGTATAGAATGGAACGATAAGTCAAGATTTCCACAACTAATTATTTTGGATGTTTTTGCACGTTTCACTGTTTTGCTAAATTCTTTGATAATTCAAATTCCCCACTCTATTATTTACAGGTCTGATCTTCTACAATGCAGCAAATCATGGCGAGCGGATGTTTGATCATTTGAAGTTCTGCATTGGATGCATTTTAATGATAGTCTACACTCAAGTGATGGTCCCTATATTAAGCTGTAGGTTCCTGCCCACTTATTAGGTCCATAAAAGAAGCCTTGACGTTTTTACCCATTCTTTCAGACCCAATGGAAGTTAAGCTGGTCAAGAAGGAGTTCTTTAATCGCTGGTATAGTCTAACACCGTACTACATGGCTCTAACAATATCGCGACTACCACTGCAAATATTTTTCAACATGATCTTCCTCTCGTTCACATACTGGATGTCAGGACTTCCTAATGAGTGGTGGCGTTTCTTGCTTTTCTCACTGGTGGGATTGGTTGTTTCGTTTGTGGCCGAAGGCATGGGTCTAGCGATTGGAGCAACTTTTAGTATAACGGTAAGATTTGAATAATTAATAATAACGGATTTTTAACGTTTTTTTTTCATTTAAATTCAATTTTTCATATTTTTCCAGAACGGCTCCGCTGTTGGACCCCTACTCATTGCACCGTTCCTCGGTCTAGCCATTTATGGATTCGATTTTGCTGCCGACATTCCGATGTTGATGTATGCTCTCATGAAAGTTTCATACATTCGAGTAGGTACCGTGACATTAGTCCTGAGCGTTTTTGGTTTCAATCGTCCCGAATTGGATTGTGACGAAATGTATTGTCACTTTGGCGATCCGAGAGTGTTATTACGATTTCTACGGGTAGAGAATGTCTCAATATGGCACGAGTTTGGTTATTTGATTTTATTATTGGTATTTTTCCGGGTGATGTTATTTATAAGTTTGAAGAAGAGATGTCGAACGTAGTGGGGGTGGGATGGAGTGAGGGGTAGATTTAAGTATAGTTTTAGATAGGAAAGGGACGTAACGTATGTATGTGTTTTTCAAAAGAAATGGGCCCAAAAAAAAACAGTCACAAATTTTGCCGTTAGAGCAACATATAGTAAGTAATGCCGAAAAAAAAAAAATATTTTTAAGAGTTAACAATAAAATGTACTGTGATAGACATGAGTGACAATGACGAAATACACATTTTATTACTATTTTTTATAATTGAAGCTTTACATACCAGATAAATTAGTTGTAGTGGTGTTTTTTTACGTCTTTTATATAAAAAGAGTGCAATAAAGTATGTACTGGCAAATGAATAAAATTGAGTTTTTTTTTGTTTTAAAAAAAGATCCAAGTGAAAGATTTAATATGAAGATGATTGGTGTACCTTCGATGCAAAGTTTCTTCTTCTTTTAGCGGTGCAGAAAGGCGTGGAACCGCTGTGCATCATCGAGTTTTCGTCCGTGATGTCAAGGGGAAAAAACATAGCTGCTGCGATATGGTTTTCCCACAATGAGATAAGAGTAAGATCAGTGGGCGCAGCTGGTCAATTGAGGTGCTCATCCCATTTAACCTTCCGATATTCTTTCACTTGTCGATTGATCTCGGAGTTGAGTTCCTGAATTCTGGGATCACCAAATCCGCGAAATTAAAAAAAATGCGCGACACACCACGCACACGGCACCAGACCAGGCCTCACAATAACGATGTTCGCTATACTACCAAACTTCTTACCATGCGCCGATTGTTTTCAACTGCTGCATCGCCCATTTTCATGATTTGTTGAGAATTTTACGGCCACTGATACGAACCAGAAGTGAATTTTGTTTCAACTTAAAAAAAAAGAAACCACCACAGAAGATCCACGTCCACGTCCACGTTCTTTCACTGCTACTAACACTAGATGAGCACTCGCCTCTTTTTTCTCCTCTTCCACGACACAAACCTAACTGTACCTACCAGTTTTCGTTTTAAAGGTATGTACTGAGTTCGCCGAGCGAAAAACTTGCATGAACTCCGGTGAAAACAGTGCTGTGGAGACTTGCTTTTTATTCACTCAATGTAAGATAAATGTTCACTCACGTTCTGATTGATTGTCGATGACATCTTCTCATGGTGAAATAAAGTGCAACTGCATTTTTTTCCCTGGCGAAATGTCAAAAACCGGTGTGGAGACTTCCATGTGAAGTGAGTACCACCAACGCCATCTAGATATATCATAGCCGCAACTCAGCTGGACAATGCCGTCATAGTTTAGCTCTTAAATTTTTTATTTACACGAACAAACAACAAAAACAAGTAGTGACGTAATAAAAAGCAAAAACAAAACAGTGCAACATTGGAGAACATAACCTAAAACTATAAGCTGATTTTGACGTCTAAGATTCTACATTGCGGCCTTAATATCTAGACGGCGTTGGTACCACCAAGCGAATTCGATTTCAGGATCATCAAAATTTTGACAGTATTTGCATGGATTTCACGTGAACTGACGATGTTAGTACCTACTTTAAAGGTATGTACTGAGTTCACCGGGCGAAAAACTTCCATTTATGTCTCCCGGGAAAACGGTGCCGTGGAGACTTGCTTTTTATTCACTCAATGTAAGATAAATGCTCACTCGCGTTTTGATTGATTGTCGATGACATTTTTTCACTGTGAAATAAAGTGCAACTGCATTATTTTCCCTGGCGAAATGTCAAAAACCGGTGTGAAGACTTCCATGTGAAGTGAGTACCACCAAGCGAATTCGATTTCAGGATCATCCAAATTTTGACAGTATTTGCATGGATTTCACGTGAACTGACGATATTAGTACCTACTTTAAACGAGGTAAACGAACAAATCGGTAGGGTTGAGCTAACAGACAAGATTGCTTAAAACTGGTACCGGTAAATAGTAAAACCGAAAACTGATAGTACTAGCCATTCCTGTGCCATTTCAAGGTTACGATGTTTCGGGTAGCTATAGGTTTTTCAGGTTCTGTTGGCATTCCCAAACCAATTTAGAGTTAGTTTCGGGACTTGCAATATGGCAGCTTGACTGTCGGAGGGAATATAAACTCGACGTCAAAAGTATCGGGCCACCCGCAACTTTCAAACTCTAACCCAATTTTCTCAAAAATACCCGATATAATCTGCGTAAGATATCACATGGACTGCAAGGATTTCATTGATGTAGCAATGTGAAGTTAATCCACGTTTACGGCCCGTCGGTTCGATGAAAACAAATGCTGTATGTCCGGTTAGCGAGATTCCGCCCAGACCATTACAAATCCTCCTCCAAAAGCAACAGATTCCGTGATGCCACACGTTCTCCAGGGCGACGATATACTTTTTGACGTCGATCACTTTGATATAGACTCACCCTGGTTTCATCAGTGATGAGTACATTACCCCACTCTTCTAATGTCCGATCCCTATGGTCTCGAGCGAATTCAAGTCGTGCTCGACGGTGAGCTGCCGTTAATTTTGGACCTTCTGCAGCTCTCTTTGGAGTCAGGTTCCGCTCAGCAAGTCTGCTTCTAACGGTAGAAGAAGTTATAAACACTTGGGGGTCGTCATGCAGCTTTTGTTGGACTTGAACTGTGTTGAGGCGGCGATTTCGCAGAACATTGAGTTGAATATAAAGATCATCTGCTGCTGATGTAGCCCGACGTCAACCCGTAACTGGACGCCGATCGAGTGCTCCAGTCTCTAAGTATCGTCTGTAAACTCTTTGCACCGATGATCTGCTGATTCGAAGTCTCTGAGCGACCTCACGTTGTGCAAAGCCTGCTTGAAGCTGCTTGCTGCTTGTGCTACAACTGGAGCTGCTTTCTCCGTATTCATTATTGGTTGACAAAAGTAGCAAAAATACACCCGTCTAAAAAAGAAATGCAACTGAAGAAATTATAAAAAATATGAAATATCCTATTCACTGTAGAAGAAAAAAAGGTAAGGGCGAACTCTAGTCAAAACAAAGCAAATCGTTAGCATTGTGTTTGTTGTTTGATTGCTAAGTGAGTTTACGGTACTTAAGATCAAATTGATAGTTTTAAATGGCCATTAAACGCGCTTTCTGTAGATATAACTTTCATAGTTGTAAGTCTCATACTTTTTGAGAAAATTGGGTTAGAGTTCAAAAGTTGCGGGTGGCCCGATACTTTTGACGCCGAGTGTAGATGGTTTTGTTTGTAATATCCCTTTCGAGCACTCTCTCCTACTGCAAGGTCTATGGCTATAAGTTCTGCCAGGAAGACAGTTGTGTAATGACCTAGGGGTTTGGAGATACTACAGTTGTTGGTTTTAGTTATAAACTTCTGCCCCTATTCCTTCGTCTGTCTTCGACCCATCTGTGTTTTGATAGATGGTTGACGATTTACTCCAGTCTTCCCTGATGTTGGGGTCGAAGGTATTCTTGGACGGGGTATAATCGCTGCCCATATCTGGGATAGGGTTTGCAATGATTTCTGCAATCCGACAGTGGTGTCCACATGTTCGATTATTGTATTCTGTACGCTGTCATTCTTGCCTCTTTTGTGATTGTGAGGTATAGTGGTGGCAGTTGGGAGATCGAGTAGTTCTCTAGAGTTGATTTATTTAATTATTTACTGAACAGAAATAATCCAATTACATCAGTAACATTAGATATTAATACAGGGAAAAAAATTCAATTTAATAGGAGAAGAAAAGAATATTACAAAAAGCAAAAATCATTATGCAAAAGATTAAACAAAATTAAACAAACAAGCAAAACAAAAGTATGATGAATGAGTTAATTAGTTAGAAATTTTTGCCGAAATAATACTTTTAAATGATGCAAGAGAAGAGAGGTAGAGGTCCAATTTCCATAGAATCATATGTTCTCATCATTCGAATCAAAGGAGAATTGGCATATAGAACTAGATCAGTTATAGGAGGGTAAAAGATGGCATTCGACCGAGTGTTGTATAATGGAACTCTATAATCAATTTTATCCGCTAAACTCGAGTGTATAAATCCTCAGCAAATTTTGTATAAAAAACATTGTTCAAGGAAAGTTCTTCGCTTCTCTAGGGAAAGGAGATTAAGGAAATCAAGTCTTTCTGGGTAAGGAAGATACGGAAGTTTAAATTTGAAAAATAATGATTTAGTAAATCTTAGCTGAACCCGCTCTATGGCATCAGTAGACACGTCAGTAGTCGGGGACCAAACCACTGAAGCATACTCCAAAGTGCTACGTACAAGGGAGTTAAATAATCTCACTGATTTTAGAACGAAAATCACTAGTGCAGCGGAGAACGAATCCCGCTAGCCTGGAGCCCCTTTAAACTATACTTTCATAGTGATCAGTAAATCGAATTTTTGAATCAAAGATTCCCAGGTCTGTGACTGTGTCCACATGTTTTAAAGGAAGCATTTTGACGGAATACGAGAAAAATATAGGGAAAAGCTTCAGCGAGTAGATCATTACCGAACACTTCAATACGTTAAGAAGTAGATCATTGGTGAGGCACCAGGACGACAAAAGACAATCTTCCAGGCATGAAACAGAGGTAAACATCTCGCAAACAAATTATCAGCGTACAAAAGACATCGGTTGCTTAGAATAGAAGGAAGGTCATTCACAAAAAATGAAAAAAAGGAGAGACCCTAAAATAGATCCTTGTGGTACCCCTGATGTTGGTGTAAATTCCGATGAAATGCTGGTATTAAAAATTACTTTGGAAGATATGTTAAGTAGGTAAAATGGCATCCACGAAAATAGCCAAGGGGGGATACTTAACTCATGAAGTTTATTTAGTAGCACAACATGGTTCACCGTATCAAAGGCTTTGGAAAAATCGGTATAAATTGCGTGGACATACAAGCGCTTGTGAAACGAGTTCGCCACAAAATTGACCAATTCAGCCAAATTTGCTAAAGGATTTTTTTACGGAAACCATGCTGAGCAGAACCAATTAAATGACCAAAATGTTCATCATTGTAATTGTAAACAATACGTTCCAGCAGTTTTCAACAAGGTGATAATAAACTATCGACCGGTAGTTTGACGCAATATTTTGGTCCCCTGATTTAGGAATTGGAACTATATATGAACACTTCCATTGACCCGGGAAGATACACTCACGAATACTCTTATTAAAAATTATTAAGAGTGCTATTGAGAGTTCAAGTTGGTGCACTGTGCATGGCACCGGTTACGCTTGCTTGTGTATTAGGAAGGCAAGGCAGAAATCAGAATTCTGTGGGAACTCATGAAGTGAGTTATCTCGGCAATTTTTTGGCGAATGCCGTTGCAGTTAAACTGCAATATGCACAACGGAGTGAAAACTGCCGGTGGAGGGACAGGAGTTAAGCTCGGTCTAGCATGCTTGATCATATTATTGGGGGGTGCGGGAGGCTGCGGAGGAGATGGTGGGCCATGTGAAGCCCGTGGTCGCCCTGAATTATATATACATCCCGCTGCAAGGAATATGATAAGGAATGTTGACCTATCCTTCTCAAGCCAGAACTCCTGAGTTGGACCCACTCCATACATCAATTACAGTGCACTGACCGTCTATTAGAACCAATTCTTTGGTCGCAAACACTAGAAAACCATACGCTTGGGCCTACATTTATTTCAACACCGGCGCAAATTAGTAAAATCGAGAGCAGCCGCGCCGAGATGTAATGCTCCCAATATCTCGAATCCACACATATGCACACTGGATGCAAAGTTTCGTGGTAGACAGGAACGACAAACCACGAAACTTTCCATCGACAGGCAGGAACGACAAGATTTGTGGCGTGAGGGTATTATGTTGCACTTTGAGTCGTTGATGAGTAACTCTTCCTATAGTAACTTGCTGGCGAAGGTACAAAGAATGGCTTCTCTTGTCATAACTGGAGCCTTTCGTATCACCCCCTCAGCCGGACTGGATACGCTACTTGACCTGCTGCCACTGGATTTGTTCGGTCAAAAGCTGGCTGCTAACACCGCTTTACGTCTGCGGGAAACTAATCAGTGGCGAACGCTTGATTATGGGCATTCGCTTATACTAAGTAATTTTAACCTACCTTTGGAAACTGACTATACTACTCCTAAATACGCTTTTGGTAAGAGCCATTACAGTTTGATTCCGTCGAGGGATTACTGGGACAACAACATGCCTCGGGACGTTGAGTCATTTGCTATCTACACTGATGGCTCCAAGTCACACGAAGGAGTGGGTATTGGCATCCACTCGGATGCTCTTGATGTTAACTTGTCATTTCGTCTGCCTAATTACTGTAGCGTCCTGCAGGCGGAGATTTCGGCGATTATGGAATCCTTAACATGGCTAGGTAATCATGTCGTTACTGCGAGGGATTTCACTATTTACACTGACAGCCAGGCTGCAATTCGATCTCTCGATTCGGTCCTGACAACATCTAAAGCTGTCGAAACCTGCCGCTCGGCTCTTACAGAGATGGGTCGTTTTTTTCAATATTACCCTCTGTTGGATACCTAGTCATAGTGGATTCGCGGGGAACTGTAATGCGGATCGCCTCGTCCGTAATGCGACAAATATGAATTTAGAGGACCATCATAGTAACCTAAAAACGCCGATTTCCTCCTGCAGAGTGGCAGTAGAAGCGGCTGTTTTGCTCAGGGCTAGTGCCAGATGGATTCACGGCAGCACTTGCGCGACAACTAGGTTGATTTGGCCACGGCTTGACTCGGCCCGATCAACCATATTATTGTCACTGGACAGGAAACACATTGGTGGGGTGCTCGGTGCTATAACTGGGCACTGTCCTATTGGGGAGCACGCAAGGAGACTCCGCATTCCCCATAACGACTACTGTAGAAGTTGTGGTGACGAAGAAGAGGAAGAAAGCGTGCATCACTTTCTCTGTCAGTGTCCGGCCCTGGCCGAAGTACGAAGACGTATTCTTGGTTCTAGGTTGTTCTATGATATGGACGATCTTCGGGATGTGAGCCCAATATTGCTCAATAAGTATATTGCCAGAACGGGCTGGTTTTACAGCATGACTTAGTACGTACTTTTCTTCTTCCATGGGGTATCACAATGGACCAATCTTTCGGTCAAGTGCACTAGATGTCAATTCTAGTGGCTCCTGCACCTAACCTAACCTAACTCTTCCTTTAGGATTCCACACAACCATGATTGCATAATACGGGCCACCTCTGACCTCTAACTAAAGCTGTAGTTGCTTCGGCGTTAGAATCATATTTGCGAATTTTATGCGTAGATTTGATTTTTTATTCCCATTCTTCTCGAGACCAAAAAGTTCCTAAACGTAGTATTGATCGTTCGCGAGGCATTGAGACAAATTGCTTTCCGAGCGCGTTGCTAATGAAGAGTGATTTGGTGGGTTGTTTGAGTGGATTTTTGTCATGGGAGGATAATCTACGGTGGTGGATAGCTTAAAAAAAGATAAGCCATTGACTTTGTCCATAATGATGTTAAAGCTATTTTCAAGACCAACGATTTTGTTAAAAAGCATGTCGAAGAATTTGGTTCTCAGATCGTTTGGGCTATTGCAGCCAACAGTTATCAAGTAGTCGACCCAGCGTCTTGTCGGCTCGCTAGCTTCTTTTTGTGTATTCGTGGTTATTGAAATGGCAATCACCGGAGCACCGCTTTAAGGGTTTCTTTTTCTGAGGTAAGGTTGGTTGGTTGGTAAAAGTGGCGGCTTAGGCAGAGGCTAGCCAAAAGCCCAATTAGCGCCGTTTTGAAACCACAAACTCCGTGAAGTTTAACTAGTGTATAATGATGAAGGTTAGGTAATGAATTTAGGAGTGGAGAGGTGCCTTGAACCAGCCAGTGTTATTTAGGAAGTACAGCAGCTCTGAGGTAAGAGTGTCGATAAGTTCTTCAATATTATTAAAAATGCATCTGAGCTTCGTTTGAGTGTTCTGACAGTCCAAAGAAATGAACTTAACCTTTTCTTTTTAAATAGGATTAATATTTCAACATGTGATATTTATTCCGGAATTCAAAAATAAAACAAATTTATGCTCATAAATATAGTCAGTAAAAACACATTGCCTAAAATCATTTTTTCTTTCCACTTATTCCTAATTTCTCCTTTCGTTTCTTCACATGCTTCTTGACCTTTGTCTTGCGTTTTTCCGCCTTGGCATCTTTCACGGCCTTCTTGCGTGCTTTTTTACTTTCAGGCGATTCATCTCTAGGTCGCGAGGAATTCTTAAATTTTGAATCGTCGCCATCTTCATCCGAGCTATCATCACCACTGTCCGAGCCGCTTTCGTCATCCTCTTCTTCGTCGTCTGCCTTTTCTTTGAGAATCTCAGGTTCGCTTTGAACTGCCAATTCAGCATTCAGGCCAGTAACTTTTTTGTATACAAGGTCATCTCCCTGGCCCTTGCGAGCTTTGGTAATATCACGTTCGAAATGAAGCACCTGGATATAAGAAACAAAAAATTAGCAAATTGCATTATTGAATCGGAAGCCATTATCACATACCTCATCCAATCGTTTCGGAATATACGACTGCTTGAATACCTCCTCGTCAATTTTCTCCTGAGCTGTCAATGCGTCTAAGTCACGATCCTTTATCTTCTCAGCAATCGTCTGCAAATAATCATCCATATTCTCCTCCGTCACCGTTGGATCCGTGATGAACTCAAACAACTCTTTCACCGTCATCGTTGCGACACCATTCTTTCGGAAAAACTCCGAAATATTCGTGCAATCCTTTCGCAAAAATTCGAATGCATGCGGATGATCATGTTCAACGGATTGACTTACATCGATAATCATCAACTGTCCCTCGTCCAGGAGGATATTGAATTCCGACAAATCAGCATGCACCAATCGTGACTTGTTGTACAACTTCCACATAATTACGACACAATCGCGATACAATTCACGTGCCTTCGACGTGGTCAATTCGCAATCTTTCAGCTTCGATGCGGGCCAGCCGTTTTTGCCGCAAAACTTCATAAGCAGTACGTGACTACGAAGTAAAATTGGTTCGGGTACCGGAACGCCAGCGTTCATCATTCGTACCAAATTGCGCATTTCTTTCTCGGCCCAAGTGCGTACCATTTTACGTGGATTGTGACGGCAATAGCCGTGTCGGAATCGAAATTCACCCGAAACATATTTGTCACGATCCTTGAACACCAGAATGGACGTTTTGTAGATTTTCACAGCATACTCTTCGTCATTTTTACCGGTAGCGTGATAGACATTCGCCTCCTTGCCGGTGGATATGCAACCGTTAATTTCATTGATAAATCCACGATTCAGTAGCTTGAAAAGAATCATTCGTGTCCGTGGATCCATTACTTGTTCAGCCGTCGCGCGATCATGCTTGTCGCGTAGTCGTATCCGTTCAGATTTCTCACGTTTGTCGAAGGTGACTAAACGATTGGCTGCCTGATCGGACATATTGGTTCGAGGATCATATTTTTCGACGTTTATACGATTTGTATACTTTTTGAATAGCTTGTCGCTTGGCTGATAGTTGGAGACTTTGTTGGTGGATTTTTGAGCATTCGGATGGAGATTGCCGGAATGTGCCAGTTGAGGTTGATTGGTTTTTTGATAGCCCGTGTAGTTTTCTTCGTAATCGTCGTAGACTTCATCGTGATCGCTATTGTAGTCTTCGTCTTCATCCACGTCGTCTTCGGAAATGCCGTCTGCATCGTCTTTCGAGGTATCTTTCAGATCGGAGAAAATTTCGTGTTGCAATGTTAAATGATTGATGGACTCTGTGATTTTAATCTGAAAGAATATGCGAAAATAATAAAACGGTCTCTACGTAAAACTTAAAAAAAAATTGAAAAAAGGAAATTGTATAAAACCTACGACCTACGAAACTACTGATCTGGAAATTGAGTTTAAAGTAACTTTTCGTACTCGCTAAAAAATAATGCCGATAGAAGGTGTAGTTCCAGTAAAATTGGGAGAGACTCTCCCGCCCTGTGGAACACCGGATTTCATTTGTCCAAACCAAAAAATTGCACACAAGCTGATAAGATTATCCAATATTCGATGCGTCCTATTTTCGAAATTTCAGGGAAGGCCAATGTGGAGACTGGCACCTTAAAGCTAGTGAGCTAGTTAATCAATAGCGAAAATACGTAGGGAGGGGGTGCGCCTCCACCAATATGCGCGGATTTACCGAAATTTTATAGTCCCCGCATAATCGCACTTTATTCCCTTGCTTCCGCATGGGAACGATAGGTGTAGCCCAGCTGGATGAGTCCACTTTTTTTAATATGCCGTTTCGCATACGGTGCGTAGTGGTGTATTTTGACAAATATTTCCACTGTGGCTTGCAGAGACAATTTTTCCAGGCAGATGATGGATAGTTCACCAACGAGCTGCTATTATTGCTGTTTATTTTCTGCATTCTGTGAAAAATATTGCAAGCTCCTCTTGGTGTGATCATGAAATTAGGGGCTGTATGTGCGAAAGAAGTTAAGAAATGTGATTGAACGTTGGCCATCCGAAAATGTCCAGAAGGAGCAATGCATCAACCGTTTAAGTTAGGCAAGGAGATGGGGCTTCTCAACGACGGCCGAATAGAGACATGTGTTTGCTGTAGTTCAGTGCGGAAGTAACTGGTGACATTTGTGCTACTCGTTGCGTCTCTCCTTCTACTATTAAAAGAAATAATCGGGTTGACAGTAAAAACAAAACAAAAACAGTATAAAATGCGAAGATTAACCGTGAAAAGTGGAACAGACGCGCACAGGTTTTATTCTATTTCTTTCGCAGATCCGGAAGGCGTCGACTACCTGATTTGCCAGCGGATAAATGGAAAATTCAGGCCGCATCCCTTTACAATAGGGGGCGGGGGTTTGCAACTTCATCCCATCATTCGCATCTGCAATGAGGAGGAGCGGTAAAAATGCTTGTCATATGACTTCATTGTTGTAGCGGTGCAGAAGGGTGTGAGTCGCTGTGCATGTCTGTGGATGTGTTCTAAGTTTCGTCGTCGTTCTCGCCTATTGTCTCAAGCGACAAGAACGTAGCAGCTGCAATAAGGCTGTCCCATAATTCCCTCGGAGTGAGGTTAGTGGGTGCAGCGGGGCATCGAAACAGGTGGTCCACATCGTGTGGCGCACCACCGCAGCTCGGACAAATGTTCTGTATGTCCGGGTCTATTCGAGATAGGTACGAATTGAGGCGTGAACAAAAGCCCGACCTAAGCTGGGCTAGTGTCACTCTTGTGGCTCTCGGGAGCCTAGTCTCCTCCGGCGATATGGGTGGAGGGGGCACTGAGAGCACTCTATTCGGACCTAAACTCCCTATTGACCGATTCACAACGGCTGTGTGAATATCTGCGATGGCCGCATGGTATGCTGTATTATAGAATAAATCGGGAGGTACCCGTTTGTATCTCTGGACGTCTCTCTCGAGATCTCTGAGTCCACTCCTGACATGTCGCGGAGGGGGAGTGTTGTCCATGAGATGATGATTTGGGTGATCCTCTCGATAGCAACCGACCAGATATTGTAAAGACAAGAGGTGATTATGATCGCGCACTGATAACATGTTGGTTTCTTGATGAAGGTGATCCTGGGACGACATGAGATGGCAACGTGTAGCGATACGTAGAGCAGCGTTCTGGCATGCCTGGATCTTATTCCAATTTGTGTCACAAACGGTTTGCGACCACACCGGTACTGCATAGCTAGGTATTGCCCTACCTATCGCTTTGTAGGTGACCAACATAGTTTCTTTGTCCTTGCCCCAGGAACTCCCGGCTAGTGCCTTTAGGACGTTGTTTCTACTGTGCATTCTGTCGACTACGTTCTCGACGTGATCTTTCGACTTCATCATGGTATCTAGATAGACACCTAGGATCTTGGGGTTGGTAACAGTAGGAACAACGTCTTCAGCATGCTTACCAGTACGGATCGCAAGCACCTCCGAAAATTCCTGCGTCCAGGTGGTAAGAAGAGTTACAGTACATTTAGACGGCGAAATGACGAGGTTGCGGATACTGAAAAACTCCACCAGTTTTCCAATATAGTCATTCAGTCGAGCACACATGCCGTTTAAATCATTCCCCGAGGTGAGTACGGTGCAATCGTCCACATAGGAAATTAGTTCGATACCTTCCGGCGGTGTTGGAAGGCTCGACAGGTAGATGTTGAACAATGTAGGAGAGAGTACGCTACCCTGTGGAACTCCCTGCTTAATTTTACTATGCTTTGAACAACTGCCTCGAAACTCTGTGAAGGATTGCCTCCCAGCTAGATAGTTGGCAATCCACCTAACCACTTGTGCAGGAATATGCATATTTAGGAGATCGGCCAACAACGCAGAGTGAATGACCGTGTCGAAGGCTTTCGACAGGTCAAGGGCTACTAGGACGGTTCTGTCACAGGGCGGTTTCTGGTTGAGGCCATTTTGGATGTGATGAGTGATCATATCCAGAGCTGTTGTGGTGCTATGCATCTTCCTGAAGCCATGCTTGTGAGAAGCTAGCTCAGCATGCGATACAAGGGTGGGGTGGATGAGTGCTTCGAGCGTCTTTACAACGGGTGATAAAATCGTGATTAGACTGTAGGAATCGGCGAGTTTTACGCTTTTACCGGGTTTTAGAAGGGGGGTAATTCGACCCTTTTTCCAAAATTCAGGGATGACAAGCGTGGATATCGACAAGTTGAAAGCCATCGTTAGGTATTCGATGGCCGGAAGATTGAGGTGTTTCAGCATGACCATTGAAATGCCATCTGGTCCAATGGCCTTTGATTTTTTTGCATTCTTGATTGCTGCAGAAACTTGGTCCGCTGTAAAGGTGGGAATGATGTCAACTGTACGGTTGCGAATCCTTCTTCTTATATTGCAATTGAGCATCTTGGTCTTGGGGTGTTCAATAAATTGCTTATTGAACAAGCTCGCGCAGAGTTTTGGATTTGCGGTGGTTTTGTTTCCGAATCTGATGGCTACACTGCCCTTGTCTTTCGTTGGGTGAGACAGGGCGCGGACCGTAGCCCAAAGTTTGCTGACACCTTTCGAGAGATCGCAGCTTTCGAGATGCTCGTTCCATTTTTCTTTCTTGTAGGTGTTGACTAGTCGATTTATTTCGGAGTTTAGCTCCTGAATTCTGGGGTCTGCCGGATTTGTGCGTCTTAAGTTGTCCCGTTCGTCGGCTAACCTTGCGGCAGTAGTTGGGAAATATGGCCGAACTTTGGGGATACGTTCTGCCGGAATGAAGCGAGCTGCCGCTTTGACAATGACGTTCCTTATATTCTTTTCGGCTTCCCTGGTGTTTGTTGGAATTGGTAGCGCGGCGAACTTCGTCGTAGTGAACGTAGTGAAACCCTCCCAATTTGCCTTTTTGTGGTTGATAAACGTACGCCGTTCTGACGTCGTCAGTTCAGCTGGTTTATCAATTTTGATAAGTATGGGGAGGTGATCGGATTGGAGGGAAATAGTTGTCTCCCATCGGGTTTCACTTATCAAACTGGCGCTTACAATAGTTATGTCAGGAGAACTATGGCAGGCACCAGCGACGCGTGTAGACGAAATACCATTGAGTGCGCAGAAGTCTGATGGGTCTAATTTGGTCGCGATATCTATACCTCTGACATCATTTGCGAGAAGAGAGTGCCAGAGTTCGTGATGGGCGTTAAAGTCGCCAAGTAGGATCCTATGCTGTCCTGTGAGGAGTGGACCAATATCGAACTTATAACCAGAGCCACAGCTGGATGGTGGCGGAACATAGATGTTTATAAGTTCGATATTGGTATTGCCGGATTTAACGGCAATAGCTTGCATTTCCGCCGTGACATCGTTAAAACGAAGATCTAATACACTGTATTGCACGGTTCTGTGTATTAGGAATGCAAGCCCTCCTCCTGGATTAGGACCCTGCCTGCCGACTCTATCGCGCCTCAAAAGTATGTATTCGCCGCGGATGTTAAATCCGGGTGTTGAGGGATGGAGCTTTGTCTCCTGAAATGCCGCTATCAGAATTTTGCGCGTACTCATGAAACGGACTATCTCGTCGATAGCAGGAAGAGATTCCTGCTCTTGAGACTGGGGAAATAGCGGCTTGCATTGCCAGGCTGAGAAGCAGGAAATCTCCTGGATTAGATGGGATGACTGGTGGGATGTGCAAGCACATATGGCACGTCGTCCCGGAATATCTTGAGTGCTTGTTCATAGATTGCTTCCGACAGCGTCGAAAGTCTGCCCGTATGGTGCGTTGAATGAAGGACCCTGACAAGGCAAGTCCAAACATCAATCCTATCGGGGCATTAGTCTTCTTCCAGTACTTGGTAAAGTACTTGTTGAGGGTAACTCGCGTGCTGCGCTAGAGTGGGATCTTCATACATGGACAGATGGGGGTTGAAGTCTCATCCTCTAAGACGGTCACTATGTTGCTGAAGGGCAGTTCTGACAGTGGTCGTCCCCCAGTGGTTCGGATGGGGGAAGTTAGACTCAAGTACTCGACGATCCCGGTCAAGTACTTGGGTATAACTATGGGGGAGAGGATGAACTTCAGGTTCCACTTCACAGCTGTAACCGAAAAGTTTGTTGATATATGTAAGTGGTTGACACGTATTGTTAGGAAGGGTTGGGGTCTCAGTAGAGGCGCAATCCAGAAGATCTACGAATCCGTTTTCGTTGGCTGTGCAGCGTATGGATCCGCGGCTCTAATGGATTACGCCTCTACCCCTGGTGGTAGGGATTTATGTGAAACGTGTCAACGTGTCCCGCTGACTAAATGTCTCCGAGTATGTAAGACGGTTTCTACCGTGGCTCTCCAAGTCCTGATGGGATCACCCCCTCTTGACTTGGAAATCTTATATCGTGGAACGGCGTTTTACATACGGAGAGGGCTTTCGTTTCCCCCTAGTAGTTTGTTGTCCCCTGAGAGTGTCGCTGGTAAAGGCCGACGAGAAATCGTCGGTCTGCTGGAGGAGTGTGTCCTGTCTAGATGGCAGTCTAGATGGGAAACAGCTGGGAGAAACACCTAGGAATACGTCAGGCAGGTTAGTGACGTGAGAGGTAATGCCGACGTAGACTTCAATCTAAGTCTAGGATTCCTCATCACTGGTCACGGATCGCTCAATGCATGGCTTCATTCGCGCAATTTAGCTGATGATGCAGCATGTCCCATGTGTGATCATCTCGGCGAAGATTGGACGCATGTACTTTGCCATTGCCCGGCGTACGCGGATATCCGGAATTTTGACGCATTCGGCGTCACTGTTGAGGATGGTTCTCTGAACGTTTCTCGCTGTCTCTTTAGACGAGAATATGTCCTGGCTCTAAATGCCTTCGCCAAGGAGGCATTTAGTCGCCGCCACAGGCGGCACCTGCACCAGGATGCTGTATAACGGTTTCAGCTCTGGTTTGTCTGGCATTGCTTTGGCGATGTCGTTGTTTATGTAGGGTTCACTTGGGCTTCAACTTGGCCGTAGCCGGTATGATCACTGGGAGAAAGACTATACGTCGATACCAGTGGGGACCCACGGGAAATGACTATCCCGCTCTACCCGAATAGTTAGGCGACCAGTCCTACGTGGGTGTGCAAGGCGCCCACACTGCAGCAGTGGCGTAAGGCCACTGCGAGTCCGGAGCAGAGGTCCCATATCTGTTAGCACGGGGTGTCGAGATACCAGCCAAGGGACACCGATGGGCGGCAATTCCCCTATCCGACACATGAGGTAGGCCCCCATGAGGGGAGTATCGTGCGGGCTGTGGTTTCACAACGGCGTGGAGTTGCGCTACAACCGGGTGCCGGGTCCCATAGAACGGCAGAGGTAGTAGAAAGGCCTCGCATCCAGCAGTATGTAAACGCCAAGCCTTATCACTTGGTAGATTTAGATGTAGATTTCGGGACCTGGGTTGGTCTCGATGCCGGCGCGGATTAGGAGAATTGAGAGCAACCGCGCTGAGATGAAATGCTCCCAATTTGACGAAAAAAAACACATAGAACACATCCATACACATACACAGACATACACATCCCTCCTGCATCGAACCTTCATGGTTCTCGCCATGGAGGGGTCTTTTGGCAACTCTTGACCGTTTCGTTGGTGAGAAACGGGTGTGGTCCGCCCCGAAGAGGCTTGAAAAACCCGTATGGTAGCAAGCTGCCATCGGGAATGGTCGCCGATAGGACCACCTTTCCTCTGGTCTTGGAGCGTGCTAACTAGAACAACCTTAATAATGGCATCCTTCTTTAAATCAACGTTCCACGGTATTTCTATTTGGTCAATTTATAGGGTTTGTCATTATCTTCACTAGAGGCGTTACAGCCCCCAGCACACACAGGACTACTCGTAAAATGAAGCATGAAATCTCGACATTGTTCCACCGCGTAATATTCACACTTTCAGGTAGTAGCTTGGTTATCTAATTCTGTAACCAAAATCGAGCCTTTCAGTTTGCTGTATTGGTCACAGACAATAATTGCAATTTCCATATGTTTTGATGCAGGTAAGGAATTAAGATTCTGCTGCAGGGATTTGTTTTAAGCGCCTCCCGCTATAGTGGCACTTTATGCTACTAGATGAATGGTCGCGGTTAACTTCATTGGTTTCTACTGGTTATTTGGTGCAATTGGCATTGCTGCGACCGGTTGCATGACCTATCCGAAGCACTTTTTAAAATCAAAACTACATAAAATAAGCCGACACATCTGTCTCAGCTCTATTAAGGATTTTGTAAAGTGTATTCACGGTCTACCGCAGCATGTCAGCATTCTCTGTACGGAGTTAGCCTGGACTTAAGCATCACAATACGACCCTCATATATGGGTTAGCAAAAAAGAAAGTTTATGATAGTATAAAATTAACAAGGAATCAAATTTAGTCCTTGGTAAATGAATTTCGTTCTCACCTCATCGTCAGCTTCATCTTCCTCCGCGTCGCTGAATTGACCCGGTGCAGGATAATACATCTTAGCTTAGGCGTTGAACGATGTTTTCTTAATAAGCAATAATTAAATTTTGTCCGTGATAACTAAATTTTCACAAGACGATGCAACTTTCCGTGTTTTTCACTCACTTCTGCTGCCCAGATCAGCCAAGATAATCGAATCGAGCACGTGTATATTTGGTGGACATTCCAAATGTCACAACAATTCGCTGTCAAAACAACATTGACAGTTCTCATATCTTGTGCAGTGCATTTTGATCCGACAACGTTTCGCATTTTACAGTGATTATCCTTGGAAAAAAGTAAATTCACCATCAGAAATGTTTCAACTAGTTATTCTGTGATATCTGTAAAATAAACAAAATGTTTGTTCTCGCCGAATTGAAAGATACAATTCGCATCGCCCCGGAACAATTCCACCTGAAGCTATCGGATGCAGTGCGTGATGTAATCAATCGAAAGTTGGCCAATAAAGTGAGTGATGGTGACCCAACAATTGCCTAAGTGGATTTCTTTCTGAAACCAACATAATTCAGTCATGAAATTTGCATTTATTCCTTGATTTAGGTCCTTTTGAACGTCGGTCTGTGCATTGCACTGAAGAACATCGTCAAGTTGGGGGATTCTATAATACTGCCGGGAGATGGCGCCTCGCACACCGAGGTGATTTTCCGGTATATTGTTTTTCGACCAACCGTTGGTGACATCATAACCGGAAAGATTCGAAGTTGTAGCCGAGAGGGAGTTCATAGTAAGCGATTTTCAGTTATTCATAACTTTTTCATGTTAAATGAATATCGTTAACGGATTGCAGTAACACTGGGATTTTTCGATGATATTTTGATACCACCAACCGCTCTGCAACATCCGTCGCGATTTGAGGAAGCCGAACAGGCATGGGTTTGGGAATATCCGTTGGAAGATGGCGAAAAGCATGATCTTTTTATGGATATCGGTAAGATTTAATTCAGTTCACGGTATGCTATTATGGCAAAAGTCTTTAAATCAGTTTTTATTCGAATAAATTAGACGACATTAGCAATTTTCATTTGGCTGGTTTTGTGCAACTCTTTGTACTAAATCTCCTGAATAATTTTAATATTTTCGACCCATATGTCTCTCTATTATTTTCAAGGCGAACCAATTAAATTTCGCGTATCTCGTGAAATATTTGAAGAAAGTTCACCAATTGGACCGCCCGATCAAGTGGAAAAGGCTTCGACTTCGTCATCACAACAGACTGAAGTGAAGACACCCTATCGAATAATTGTGCGTGATACAACTTTTATAAATATTCGCTAAAACTGATACTCTTTGTATTCTTGTTCACTTCTTCTAGGCTGCTATCAATGAATCTGGATTGGGCGTACTCTCCTGGTGGGAGTCACAAAATCAGGAGGAAAATGACGAAGAAGATGCCGAAAATGAAATGGAAGGTGATGGTGAGGGCATGGAGCCAGAAAACGGTTGAGTTTCAATAAACCAATGTAAATATTATAAGGAAATGTTCTTTTTATAAAAAATATACGATTGATATATTATTCTGATGATTTTTTTTTAATCGCAACCTCTCTTAGCATACCTATAACGACAATTCTGGGTCGACTGGGATTTTGTATAGTCAAAAGTATACAAAGACTGGGAAGATCTTCAAATGGAGAGCGAGTTTCTTCGATATAAACCTGACATCATGGGAGTAAGCGAAATAAGAAAGTGAGTGATATGGAGTTCAACTCGCCAATGCGTAGCTCTGGTGGGGGTCGACAGAGCCGCCCGAACATTTTTTGGTGTTCTTGAGATCCTG
This sequence comes from Microchrysa polita, assembly GCA_949715475.1. Taxonomy (NCBI): domain Eukaryota; kingdom Metazoa; phylum Arthropoda; class Insecta; order Diptera; family Stratiomyidae; genus Microchrysa; species Microchrysa polita. The sequence continues at coordinate 136,498,888 of OX454416.1, read as the reverse complement.
TCTATGATAGGATTATCCTTGACGGCTCAGCTCTGGACTGGAATCAGAATTCAGGGGTTTGCTCCATTTGAGAAAATTGAGAAAAACTTTTTAAAAGGAAATCCGTTGATATTTTTCAATGAGATTTTTACTTATAAATTTCCTCAACCATTTCTGCATGTAATCGAAAAAAAAAAATTTCCAAAAAATGTTTTCCTACATGACGTCACACAAAATATTTTTATTGGAGCTACATATTTTTTGCCGCCAAACAAGTCAATTTTTTTGTTTGTATCAAAAATAGATCAGAAAATCAGCGAATAATGGGCGATTCCCACATTACGGTCATCCGGAATAAAGATAGAAGATGATCTTCAGCACGAATACTCTTTAAAGCGAATAGGTTAAGCAGGGTGCCCCAAAAGAGTAACGCATTCGATTTTTTTTTAATTCATCAGAGAGACATGAGTGAGTATAATAAAGGGCGACGAATTATTGTACTTTTTTTCAAATTTAGTGTAATATACAGGGTGTCCCATTTAAATACATAGGATTTTGATTGTCGATAAATTTTGTTCAAACTATGGGGGAGACAACAAGACAGTTGGGAAATTTGATGACACAAAACACATTGTTGGTAACTCCTTATATAACGCTGATTCAAAGCCTGTAAGAAAATTAATGCGTATTTCACATGAAGTATAGGGAAATTAAGCCGAAGAAGGGCCAGACCCAAACAACAACAAAAAGAGGAAAATTTCGATGAAAAATTGTTGTACACCCTTCCCTCTCTAAAAAGTTACACTAATTTGGTCGTCACATTAAGGGGGTGGGGGACGAGCAGGGGAAACTGTTAGCTTTTAATAGAGTGAAAGAAACTGCTGCTGATACTGCCAATTAAATGTATTTAATTTACACTAGAAATGATATTGCTCCGGCCAAGAACCTCTGTAACTATTCTCTAAATTCCGCCAGGCTAAGCAAAATTGGTTGAGTGCCTAGGGCAAGCTGCCTTCTACTCTCCACCGAGAATTATTTCGATCGAATCAAAACTAAGGGTACCTCCCATACTAAGTGAATCAGAAATCTGCCAAATTGTGCACATTTTCTTGTTGCCGAGCGTGGGAGATATTATTGGCCGGAGCAACCTCATTTTTGGTTCAAATTAAATACATTTAATTCGCAGCGTCAGCGCCAGTTAACTTTGTCATGAAGTTTGTAACGCATTGAAGGAAGCATCTCCGACCATATAATAAGTATACATATATGATCAGCATAACATGGGGAGTCGATTGGGCGATGTCCGTCTGTCCGTCTGTTGCTACGCGTTTTACTCGGCCAATTTAAAAGCTATGAAGCTGAAATTTTGCACAAATGCTTCTTTATGCTGCAGGCAGTTTGTATGTTTGAATCGGTAAAATCGGACCATGGGGTCATGGGGCTGCCATACAAACCTAACCCCCCAAATTAGGTTCTTCTAAGAAAAACTTTTTTATTTGTGCATCGATTTCAACCAAATTCCACACAAATGTATTTCTATTGATGACACACAACATATGTGAGAATCGATAAAATCGGACCATGGGGTCATGGGGCTGCCATATAAACCCAACCCCCCAAATTAGGTTCTTCTGAGAAAAACTTTTTTATTTGTGCACCAATTTCAACAAAATTACACACAAATGTGTTTCTCTTGATGACACAAAACATATCTGAGAATTGATCAAATCTGACCATGGGATCATGGGGTGGCCATACTAACCCAACCCCCATTTTGGTTCTTCTAAGAAACATTTTTTGCGCCAATTTCGCAAAACCTGGAATTAATGTGTCTTTACCAAAGCAACATAAAAGTTAAAAACGAATGGAATCGTACTGTGGAGTCATGCTCCCGCAACCCCAATAAAATTTTTCGAGTAAATATTTTTATTTGTCCACTTATTTCAACCAAGCCCAAAACTTTTATCAAGACGGAAGAAAAAGAATGAGGAGGGGGATTAAATACAAGTCATAGGTACACCCGAAAAAACTTTTAGCCCAAGGAGAGCGAAGGGTATCCAAATTTCGGCCGCGAGCAGGGGGCGAAGCCCCCTAGTTAGATTTAAACTACTCAGATGTGTTTTGTTTGATAACATTTTTCTTTAGATGCTTGCGGTAATAAACTACTTCAACTGTGTGATTTCTATTGCGATATTAAAGGGGAGTTTCGTTCTGAGGTGTGCTTGTTGTAGCGATTAGCGCATTCGCCTTAGAAGCATAGGGACGTGGGTTCGAATCCCCTTATATATTCAGTTTGCGACGGTTTTCAAGTTCGGGACCCTTGAACCAGACTACTAGTGATTTTTTTATGCCGAAATTATCTCGACAGCGCACACTATTGATCTCAACGCTAAGGTACAATGTTGGATTGTCGTGCTAGGTATTAATTTATTAAAACTAATACTCGAATATGTCTCCTTAAGGATTTTACCTACAGGATATTTAATGGCGCACTGTGTCTCAGACCGTTAAGAAGGCGATACGTTCCATTCGACGGACCCAAGGCCAGAGGCAGACCGAAGAATACGTGGTTGTGTCAAATGGAAAAAGAACGCATTCGTCTCTCAAGGAAATAAACCGGGTATCCGGGAAATACCGCATAAATGCACTTTTAAATGATTTCTAATATGATATTTTCAGCAATAATGATGATGTACCGGACATAAATTATTAACCCTTTAGATGTCATAGGTATTCAAAGATTTTAACCTTCGGGCGGGCGCAATGCATCTGACAGATTAAGTGACCAGTTTTTGTTGCTCCAATCAGCGATATGAAAAGGGAGTGAACTGAAACTCATAGTAGCTTAATCTTTATCCATCAACTACCCAAAGTAGTTTTCAGTTTCTATCTACCATATGTCTGAGGGGCGGGAGGGGATGAAATAATCTCTTATGGTTGAATTAGATATCCCGCGTCAGCATCAGCAGAAAAATTTCAATTTAGAACACACGCATTTGCCTTTGATGACCCACAATGGGTGAGGTTATAAAACACAACGTTGCGCAACGTTTCAAATCAACCGGCCGTTACGGATCAGAAACTTCTCCCTACAAACAGATCCTCTAAGCGCCCCCTTGCGAGGCATAGCTTGATTGATTGGCAGAAATTTACAATCTGCCGTCGAACCGTGCATTTCCGCCCTCATTTATTTATTAAACTATTTATAATCAAAATAAAATGTATCTGCATCTCGTTGAAAACTGGAAATTTTAATTTTCGAGCAAAACGTATCAGCTGTGATGTGTCAATTGTCACACTTGTCACTTTCCGAGAGATGGCGATGGGAACACCAAGTCTGATCCGGATCTATGCGTTTACAGAACACAATAGGAAACGTTTCGGAAAACGCGAAACGTTACGCGAACGTTGTGTTTTATAACCTCACCCAATGACAGCAGCGGCGTGTGTTCTAAATTGAAATTTTTCTGCTGATGCCGATGCCTCTGCCGATGCTGATGCTGACGCATCCAATCTATTTCAACTATCAGATGTATTGCAACCGATTGTGTTATTTTCCTCTTTTCTATGAAAATGTTCACTTGTTGTACACTTCACATTGCGTAATAACGTTGTGTTGACTTTTAGGCACACCAAATCGTTCAATATTGTATTTTTAGTAAAATAAGTGTATTGAGTCCGTTGCTCTTCAACATCATCATGTGCTACTTATTAACACGTATATCCGACGGCCTAGAAATATCTCTTCTTTTTGCCGATGATATAGTCCTCAGTAGCCCAAACATCGTTGCCTTGCAAGCTGCCCTTACAAAATGGTGTGACATTCTGGAGGAGCATGGACTGAGGGTAAGTATAACAAAGACTGAGTTCTTATGCTGCCCATTCTCAGACCCAGATGCACCGATACCAGATATGTACGTCAAAGGAGAGCAGCTTAAGTCTTGTACCAAGTTCAAGTACCTTGGCTCGATGGTGAACAGCGGAGCTACATGCGATGATGACATCAAACACCGCACAAAGGTTGGGTGGATGACGTGGCGAGAAAACTCAGGAGTTTTCTGCGATAAGAAAATGCCACTGAAGCTAAAGGACAAGTTGTACAAAACGGTTGTACGTCCCGCACTCATGTATGGATCAGAATGCTGGACCATGTATGAAGGTTACGCGAAAGAAATGACAGCGACTGAAATGAAAATGTTACGCATGTCAGTTGGTGTGACCAAAAGGGACCACATCAAGAGTAGCTACATCCGAGGCAGCTTGTCCATAGACCAACCAATCACCGAAAAGCTCGAAGACCGACAAATGGATTGGTATTGCCATGTTCAAAGGCGTCCGCCTGAGAACCCTGCAAAGAAAGCGATATCAATCGAAGTTCCACTTGATGGACCCAAGGCCAGAGGCAGACCGAAGAACACCTGGATATGTCAAATGAAAAAGCAACAACAACGCATTGGTCTCGGCGATGACACGATCCAAGATAGAGCTGCCTGTAGAAATATGCTGAGAAATTATCGCCAAAACGGGCGATGTGCCTACACCGCAGGTCGAGCAACGCGAAACCGTGGAGCGGTATAAAGAACGAGGCAAGGAAGAAGAAGAAGAAAAGCGGAATATTCTCAGAAAATTGAAAATGTGAAGGGTATCAAACTCTGTGACCCAGTTTTTGTTTCTAAAATTTCGTAGAACTGTTTCAAAAAGACAATGCAGCAATAAATAAGAGTCTAATACAGAAACTTAGTTTCATCTTTTTTTCTGCACTTAATCTGTCAGATGCATTGCGCCCGATCGTGTTAGGATTGGCATTGCGTCCGCCGGAAGGTTAAAAATCGTTTCAAACTAAAATAATATGCTTAAAATTACCCCAGTTACAATACTGAAATAAAATGCTGATCGCAGCCAAAAAATTTCATTAAAAGAGAGCTCCATTAAAATAAAATATATAAATATACGTATAAATAAATATAAAATAATCTATAGCTAGTGTAGTTTTTTAAATATTGAGGTTTCAGTGTTTTTTATGAAAAAAATCTTGAAATGGCTGTGGCTGGTAAAGTGATAAGATCCAGTACATCTTTTTACTGAAAAAGTAGATTATTATATGAGAAAAAACTGTCGAGGTAATTTATGCGATAGTTTCCGGACACCCTGCTTACACTCCGACTTAATGTGAAACAAGCCTCACATTAGCAAAATTTTCATAATTTTTTTTAAAGGCAAAATGTGCAAGTCTGTGAGTGTTTTTAGTACCAGAAATACATACAAAATCCAATGTTCTGTTCAAAATTTTAAAGAATGTAATTTAAAATTCATGTGAAAAATGTTGATGACTTTTATAAAAATACTTGTTTATGTCAGGTTTTTATTACATACTGAATATGGTCAGTAATTGTGGTGAAGTAAATTTAAAGTCGTATTAACGTTTACAATACCATTGACTTCTTGTATAAAAATGAAATTATATTCCTTTAACCCCAAAAAGTGCTACATACATTCCGAATCTTGTTCTACCGAAACATACATGGCATAGTAATATAAGCAATATTTTTTTAACTCGTTAAAATTTAACTGCCTACAAAACGAAATCCTAGTTGTCCCTATTTGACCAGCTTATTGGCAAAAGTGTGTAGGTCAACATGAATCCGTAAATCAGAAATTGGCCCGCTTCGAAGCCATCCTTCTTATTATGCATAATTTAATCAACATTTTGACGTGGGATTCATATGGCTTTATTTCACAGTGTGCATTTTTAATTTATCACGAATGATACATCATTCATTTATTTCGTGTAAGTCATGAATATTTTTTACGAGCGATGCATTAAAAATATATGTTACACAACTATTACATCATCTGCTTAGTAACAATTTTGTAATTTTAATCCTTAATAAGGCTCAAAGATGTGTATAGATGATACATGATTGTATGAAAACGTGATAAATGACAAAGATATCTCAGCTGCTGTGTGTTGCATGAATGATACGCCACACATGTGTTATTTTTTTCCTGGCTATAGGTTCGTGAACGGAATCCAGTGAAGTATTTCTTAATTTTTGCCTGAACATTATAGGTGTGTTTTTTTGGTTATCCCGTGTAGGTTTGGGTAACGAATAAAAAAAAATAACTGGCGCGACAATCCAGCATTTAACTAAGGCCGCAGGATGTGTTAGTGACATCCTATTTCCAAGATCTTATCTGCTTTTTGTTGAGGTAATGAGATCAGCATCACCCTCAGCAGTGTTATTTATCCCCATAAATGGGTACTCGTTTAACATCTGAGTGAGATCATAGTCCGTCACAAGCTCGTGAGTTCGAAAAACACCATGGCTGATCCACCTGTCATTTTTTTATATGAAGTTTCGTTACCTAAACCTACACGGGATAACCAAAAAACACACCTTATGTTTTGCAACGTATTAATTCTTCTCAGTACCGTATAGCCCCATGTGGGGCCATGGTGCGTTAACTCAGCCGCTTACAGGCAATTGCGAGTCAACGTTACATTGCATATCATTTCGGAGTGTCTATAATTTTGCAAGCGTTATATATTTCCTATCCGCAAAAGTACGGAAATATTAGATTTGAAATATTAGATTACTAGCATCATAGAGTGCGACTCAACCAAGTGAGCCACAGAGCGTGTATTAATAGAGGTTTTATATACGGTTATTGTTTTTTTATTTCATCTTGGGTTCACTACTAGAAACCTTGAACCTTGAAATTTTTTATGAACTGGACGGTTTTAAAACGTAAAAAATCAAAAAATTTACAAATGATATATTTACGATTAAAAAGGTTGGGGTACCTTAGGTATGGAATATACTTTACGACCTAACCTGTTCTTATGTCTAGCAAGTATGCACGAAAAATTTAATAAATCTAAATTCGCGGTTTAAAATGGTAGAAGGAGCACCTAGCGGTATGAAATATATTTACGACCTAATATGATACGTGGCAAGTAATCGAATACACAAAAATTTCATAAAATTCGATCGGCCCCTTTCGAAGGAGTTCGACCACAAACATTTTGATGCGAGATTCCGGACACCCTGTATATAGATGTAGATAGATAAAAAGAAATATAACAGAAAATGACCGTTATAAGTTTTTTTTAATCGGAAAATTAAATTATTTTGAACGATACATTAATTCTTTAAATTTAGCCAAAAAATGGAGCTACCACCTTTTTGCAGCAAACCCCACAATTGTCAAAATAATACAGTACATACGATGTTCCTACCGAGCCTGACAACGACGCGGCAATGGATGCCTTCTACGAACATTTATACGCTGATCATAAAACAATACCTAAAGGTTTCATTATTGTGGTAATGTGAGATTTTAACGGCAAAGTGGGTACCGACAATGATGGGCGCACACATGTGATGGGGAGACACGGTCTTGGAGATTGTCATTACACAACGGAGAAAGCTTTGCACAGTACTGCAGCTTACAGATTCTCGTCATTGGCGGTAAAATGTTTGAGCGCCAGGACCTTTATTATTTTACTTGGTCCACGGGGATCAGTATTAGGTCCCTTACTGTGGAACATAATGTACAATGCCATCCTGGAGCTTTCCATGCCTCTAAGGGAGTGACGGTGGTTGGTTTTGTAAACGATATCGGTGGTCTCAATCGCCAAAGATCAAGACTACGTTGAGATGTACGCTAGCGAGGCGATAACAACCATTTAACTGTGCGGGAAACAGTAGGGTTGGAGCTCTCAGACAATAAAACGGAAGCTGTACTGATTAGTAAGCGGAGAAAAAAGGCGTCCTTAAAAATCAGGGTTGGGAGTTCAATCACAACGTGCAAGCCTACTTGACTCAGTTTCACTAGGGTCACGGAAGTTATCAGCAATATCTGCACCGCTTTAAATTAAATTACTCTCCCGAATGTCCCAGATGCAAGGGGGTAGTAGAAGATGCAAGTAGAGTCAGCCGTGGGCAGCATAATAAATCCCTTAGAACTTGATAGGACTTATGTTCCCTTCCAAGGAGAATTGGGATGCAGTGGGCGGAACAGTGTCCTCAATTCATAAAAGAGGGTCATTTGTGTGCTTCCTGATGTTGCAAAATTAGTAGCGAAAATTATCCTGGAATGACTTAGGACATATTTAGAAAGTACAATGACATCAACACCTTGCGGATCATTATCGAGCAATGCGCTGTATTTATTCTTCGCTGCACTTGCTTATCATCAATTTCGTGAAAGCTTTCGATAGTGTGAACAGGGATTCAATATGTGCTGGCTTGCACAGGATATATATCCCTGAGATGCTTGTTGCTGTTATGACGGCGCGAAATGTCGCGTTTTGCATAAAGGTAAGGTGTCTGTTCATTTTGAAATTGAAACTGGCGTCCGACAGGGGTATATCGTCTATCCAATATTTTTCCTTATAGTGATTGGAGATTTGTTGCATGCATCTCTTGTAGGATTAAACAGAAGAATGGATTCTTGCATCTTATTTGCAACACTTTAACAACGCTGACGATATCTGCTTCCGCTCCCACAAGATCATTGATCTTTTCGCTAAGGCGGTGGATTTGGAGAGGGAGGCTTGCGAAATTGGTCTAAGGATCAACACCAATAAAACTAATTTACACTGACTTAACGAAGAGGAAACCAACACCGTTTGCCATTAATATTAATGGGCAGGATATACAGCAGGTGGATGAAATTGTCTACCTGTGTAGCATTGTTGCCGAAAATGGGGGTACGGATCACAGCATCGCTCGTCGTATCACCCAGGCGAATGAGGCGTATGCTGTTCAAAATTTTGCACCCTAGTGCATTTCTTCTTCTTCTTCGAATCGGATAATATGGGGTTGCATACAATCCCAGCCTCCCAATTTGATTCAAAGAAAACAGATTTCTGCACAATTTCCAATCAAACCTTACGTATAAATGTGTCTCTATTGAAACCAAAAAATGTATAAACACAAATTAAATTATCCTCGATCTCATTTTTTTTTGTTCTGTGATCGCATTTTGGAACGGATGGAATTTTCTACCGAGACAGCTAGCACTCTGAAATTTTCAGCAAACGGCAACGTGGTCTACTTCGGCCACTTGATTCCCGCTCTATCCAAAATTTTCGGCGATTTCCATTGGTCATAGATCGCATTTTGAAACGGCTGTAACTTTCGAACGCAGACAGCTAAGGACTCTGACATCCATATCCAGAGCGTCCGAGATACTTTCATGAAATTTTCACTCAGTTTGGTTGCCTTCAGTAAATTGAAATTCAATTTTCGCAGTAAACTTGTTCTACACTCCACCAAAAACCATATTGAATTAACAACTTCGCTTTAATTAATTCTTTTGTACTATGCACATCAGACAACATCCTCCACAAAACCGCACTATGTCCTTGCAGCGTGAAACCATCTAACCAAAACCGCCACTTCTTCAAATTGCAGTATATTTCCCGGCCCGTACCATTTCATGTCCTCCGGATCAGATATCCCAAACACAATGTCGTTGTATCCATCAATTGCCTTCGTACATATCCTACGCACAAAAGAAAAATATAGAGCCACATTCCTATAAAGCCCAGGCACTATATGCGATACCATAGCAATGCTGGCATTTCGTCCTGTTGTGAATCATATATCAAGCGATTTGTCGTCGTCCCAGGGATTTCTTCATTTCTTCTGACATCGCTATACAGAGATTGTTCTGTCGTGTCAGGCAGCCAAAGAAACCATTAAAAAAAGGCATCATACATGCGCACTTGAGGTGCTTGAGGCACCCGAAAAAGGATATAACAGTGTACCCAAAAGCTAGAACCATAGAGACGACGTCCAACACTGCACACGCGACAAGCGACGTCGTTGACGAAATCGCAAACGGACTGGAAGCTTCCAAAAAGAGAGCGTATGGCCTCTCTTTTTGCAGAAACAGAATAACGTGCATGAAGTAGGTATATGTACCGTACAGTTGGTCGGCAGCCATTGAAAACAACAAGGACACTCATGGAGATTCTCGAAATAGAATGCAAGTGTGGGTGACAAGGATGCGGCATGGGAAGAGTTGTTATGAACAATCCGCACACTGTCCTGTTGTGTCTATTGCCCCGTGATTCCTGAATGAGAATTTCATCGTAAACACAATTTACGGAGCGTATCCTTCGCAGGATTTATGTTGTTGAGATGTTCGCGATAAATATTAGAAAGATAGAGGGATTTTAATTTGTGGGGTCGTGGTGGTGAGATGATATTCAGATTTTGTCAATTTAACGGATATACGGGAGATTTGTATAGTATTGTGACATGAAGTAAAAAATATTTTTTTTTTTAAATAAAATTGGAAAATCATTCATAAAAAGAATATTAAAATGTGGCCAGTAATTCGTCATCCTCTGTGGCCGTGATAGTTCGGTCGCCACTGTGTGATATAGAGATTCATAGAGAAACGAGTTTCCAAACTCGGTACAGCCCGTCGCAAGTTTATTATTCAGAAGATCATAAGAAATATTCTTATCGCAGAGTAATAAACTAACAATGCGACTAGGAAGTGTTATAGTTGACAACCGTATCACACTCCGAGTTCAGTTGTCGTTGAAACGTTGTCGACTACACACGGTAGTCGTCAATGCACCATGCTCCACTAGGAGTTAGGGGAAATCAAGAGAGAATTTGCAGAAAGTCTTGCAGGACGTGAAATAAGGTAAAAAATGCAACAAAAAAGTCAGAAAAGATGTACAGATGAGATATTTTTTTTTTTTAGGGAATATCTTACGCAAAAACTTATTAGGAAATATATTCAAACTTATTTTTTTCGTTTTATGCTAACGTTATGACATACATGAATTTATTTTATATATTTTACGCGGTTTTTCAGTTAACCAAATCATATTAGGCCAATCAAAACTTATGAAATTGCGTTAAATATGGTCCGAGTTGGTTAATGGAAGACACTGCTTTGCTAATGGGACCTTAACGACAAATTATGTAAATATCAGAGAGTTTTTTAGATATTTTGTTTCCAAAGATTCAAAAACACAATTAGATTTCAATTCAGTTTGATCGAGGGAACTCAATCTATAGTCTGCTTCAGCTGGTGAGCACTGCTCTATTCTTTTGTAGCGTTGCCCATGGAACTGCATGGGCGTAGCCAGAGAGGGGCAGAGAGGGACGCCTGCGCTTGTATGCAAAATTTGCTGCTTCTGAGACTGAAGTCTGGAAAACTATAATATTTGTAGTTTTCTGGCCCTTGATATCCGGAGCTGGGATACCTACGTGTGAGCATCATGAATTGATAACATAATTAGATCAGGAAACCTTTCCCTTATGGAGAAAGTCTTATATTTCCGTGTCTTTCCAAGTTATTTTATCAAGATTCATTTTGAAGCTGAATCTTACCAGCAATGAAATTTAGCCACTGTTAATTTTTAGTTAAATTTGTAAGAAATCTTATCGAAACCGTAAACCGTATTTCTATCAAAAAAAGATTTATACATTTTGTTCAGAAGAAAACCAGTGACAGACGACAGCAACTCTGATCTCTTTGTCTATTTCTTTTAAGTCGCAAGTAGAATATGCAGTCTGAGAGACAAAAGTAGTACTGAATATAAACGAGCAACGGTCTAAAAAGCTGCAGTTGGTGGTCAGTTGAATGTTATCAGAATCATCAGTAAAAGTCTAAACACGTGCAGGGGTCATTTTTCGTTAAATAGTGTAGAAAATCATTCTCGACTGTCCTTTCTTAAAATTTCGCTCCAAAATTTGCCTAACAATATTTTCGCGACCGCCAATTTCAACTCCTAAGAAAATCATCATGTTCGGGCTTGCCCCCTCTGACCGAAATCCTGGCTACGCCCATGTCTAGCTGCCCTGGCTTAAGAGAAGCGGTGTCCTTTGTCAGCGGAAAACGTTCATTACAACACAACACATATATACAAAAGAGACTTTCAGAAGTACAGTGTGGTTTCTATGTCGGTTTTGGTAAGTCGATTCGAAAAAAAAAAGAAATACACAGAATAATGTGATGTGTCTAGTCTAGACTATACGTCAACCCAAATTGTATTTCCGTACTTGGCACCAGATGGCGCTAGTGTCGCTAGCGAGAAATAGGGTTGACCGATTAGACAACAGCAACGACTTTCTGGAAGTTTCCGGAAAGTGCGTCACCGAAGTTTCCGGAACAGTGGAAACGAGTATATACCTAACTAGTCAGTAATTAGTGAAATTGTAAATCGAGTATATATCCGTGTGTGTTGTCATAAATAGTGTTACGCAGTAAAGCGAGTGTTATTTTTGTGTACGCGAAAATCTGTCGAACCCACTGGAACGTCTAGTAAAGACTAGAAAAACATAACAATAACATAGGGCTCCCAGTTTTCTTGCATATCATGGATTTTGTTTTAAATCGCGTTATGAACCCGGCGGATTTTTTTTCTGTTAATTGGATTTTACCTTTAGTATCATAGCCGTTAATGGGTGAAGTCATTTCTTCGGCTTGTTCTGCTATCCGTTCTCATAAGAACAACTTCTATGTTACAAATATTTTCCGCTTTATGGCGGCTGCTGCTGATTTGTCGCTAGTGTCACCAAAAAGAAGAAGAAACTCCCCTTTCGAGAGCTGATAGCGTAATGTTCCCTGAGGTCATCCCTGGTAACGAAAATGCAGTTCTTCAGCGAAACAATAAGATGTTCCTTGAAGTTCTCATATCAAACTGCTTTGAAGTCAAAAAAATGTTTCATTTAAGAGTACTCCTAACTGTTCATCTGTTTTAAATCTAGCTTCAGTGTGTCTATGAATAAGAAATCAAGTATTTTTTTTTTAATCAGTCCAAAATTGTCCACTCCTCTTCACTACGTTAGGGGGCCCCTGTGGGTTGGGGGCCCGTGTGCGACCGAACACATGGAACACCGTACGTTACGCCACTGTACCCAGGTATGTTTCACGCGTGCCACTAACTTGCACGGGATAGAGTCTAGAGAGAAATCAAAAATGTAGATCGCTAATGCATAGGGAAAAAAATACGGGAAATTGTTTGTCAAACCAAATGTGAGAATCTTTCTCATGGTTGGTTTTAGATTATGCAAATAAATATGTAATCATCTTTTGTGATGAAATCCACCAAATCTAAAAAGTAAGCCGACGAGAGTGAGTTGTTGTTGTTGTTGTAGCGGCGCAAGTAGGGGGGGGGGGAACTAGTGTCATTCGTAAATGGTTGGCATCCTTTCCTCAAGTTCGAGGCCTAAGAAGGTTGCCACCTCAATGGGTTTTTCCCAAAGCACAATGGGTGATGGATGCGATGGTGCGGCAGTACAATTGAAAAGGTGGTCCACGTTGTGCGGGCTGGCTCCACATGCTGGACAAATGTCTGCAATGGCGTTGTCGATACGGGACCAATATGAATTGAGTCCGGAGCACCATCCAGAGCGAAGCTGAGCCAAGGTGGTACGTGTGGCCCTAGGTAGCTGTAGTTCGTCATTGGAGATATCTGGTGGTCGAGCTCGAAGGATACGGTTTAATGACAGAGCATTCGTGGCTATTGTTACCTCGCTAGTATGCAACTGCTTTAGAACCGCCTTGTAGTTGTTGGCGTTATCGAGGGGAACTCTTTTGAATCTCTGGACTTCCCTTTCCTTGTCCCTTAATGTACGTCTAACATGACGTGGAGGTGGGGTTTTGTCCATAAGATCGAAATTCGGGTGTTGACTACGATAGCAACCAACAAGATATTGCTTTGCGAGTAGGTCATTATGCATTTTCAGATTAAGCAGCTTAGTTTCTTGGTGGAGGTGATCTTGTGATGTCATGCGTACACATCCAGTGATTGTACGCATAGCTGCATTCTGGCATGTTTGAATCCGTTTCCATCGAGTGTTGCAGAGATTGTTTGTCCATATGGGTGCGGCGTAGTATACCACTGAAAGACCGATGGCTTTGTAAGTGGTGAGTAATGTCTCTTTATCAGTTCCCCATTTGCTGCTAGCGAGAGATTTTAGGATCTTGTTCCTACTCTTCAATTTGTCACATATATTGTCGGCGTGGCTTTTGAAAATGCCGTGATTGTCAATTGTGACGCCGAGGATTTTGGGGTGACGGACAGTGGCGACTTCGGTGTTACTTCCACTAATGTCTAGCCGTAGGTTGAATTCCTGGTTGTACGTGGTAAAGAGGGTGGCCGAGGATTTGGGTGCTGATAACTTCAGGTTCTTGCTAATGAAGAAGGTGTTGAGCTCTTCTAAGTAGCCGTTGATACGGTCGCACATGTCTGAAATATCGTTGCCGGATGTCAGGATGGTACAATCGTCAGCGTAGGATATTATGTCGTTATGAGACATGTTATGTTATGAGAGTGAGTCAAAGATGCACAAGAACTGTCAGGTGTCAGCTATTCGGTGTAGCCGGCAAGTTAAACGCGACCGTTTTTTTAGTCAGATTTAACCTTGATATCAATAAAACTTTACTTTATGGGTGAGAGACTATATGCATTTTTTTTTTGTAATAATTTCAAAGGCCTGCATTATCTTATATGTATGTACCTATATTTTTTGGGAAAGGTGATAGAACGAACATGTCTCTAAAATATTTCGAATAAATTGATTGATAAAATAATAATAAAAAAACGAGACCGAGGCTAATTTCGGGCGCGGCCGAAATTTGGATAGCCTTCGATCCCCTCGGGCTAAAAGTTTTGGCGGTCGTACCTACGACTTGTATTTAATCCCCCCCCATTCTTTTCCTTCTGTCTTCACAAAAGTTCCGTTGCGTCGGCAAAACAACTTTGTCATGAAGTTTGTAACGCATTGAAGGAAGCATCTCCGACCATCTAAAAAGTATACATATATGATCAGCATGACTTGGGGAGTCGATTGGGCGATGTCCGTCTGTTGCGACGCATTTTACTCTGCCAATTTAAAAGCTATGAGGCTGAAATTTTGCATAAATGCTTCTTTTTGCTGCAGACAGTTTGTATGTTTGAATCGGTAAAATTGGACAATGGGGTCATGGGGCTGCCATACAAACCCAACTCTCCAAAATAGGTTCTTCTAACAAACACTTTTTTATTTGTGCACCAATTACAACAAAATTTCACACAAATGTATTTCTATTGATGACACAAAATATATGTAAGAATGGATCAAGGTCATGGGGCTACCATACAAACCTACCCCCCCCCCAATTAGGTTATTCAAATTTCATCCAAATTTCACACAAATGTATTTCTATTGATGACACAGAATGATTGTAAGAATTGATGAAATCAGACTATGGGGTCATGGGCCTGCCATACAAACCCAACACCCCAAATTAGGTTCTTTTAAGAAAAACTTTTTTATTTGTGCACCAAAATCAACCAAATTTTACTCAAATGTATTTCTATTGATGACACAAAACATATGTAAGATTGGATCAAGTGGGTCCATGGGATCATGGGGCTGCCATACAAACCCAACCCGCCATTTTGGTTCTTCTAAGAAACATTTTTTACACCAATTTCACAAAACCTTGAATTAATGTGTCTTTATCAAAGCAACTAAAAATCTGAAATCAAATGAAATCGTACTATGGGGTCATGCTCCCGCATCCCACAATAAAATTTTCTGAGTAAATATTTTTATTTGCCCACTAATTCCAAACAAACCCCACACAAATATTGTTTTGCCGACGCAACGGAACTTTTGTGAAGACAGAAGGAAAAGAATGGGGGGGCGGATTAAATGCAAGTCGTAGGTACGCCCGAAAAAAACTTTTAACCTGAGGGGAGCGAAGGGTATCCGAATTTCGGCCGCGCCCGAAATTAGCCTCGGTCTCGTTCTTACTTACTAATGTGGGGTACAGATCGGCAGCCGACATTATTGCCTTGCACAATACTATACGAAACTGCCATTCTGGTCTAAGTGATCTGGGATACTCCACCTTAAGTTGGGGTCCTATAATTGTCAGTTATCAGAAGAAGCCCTGCGACTTCCTCCTCAGAAGATACCAAATACCTACTCACCACAAGTAAAACACAACCTTCACACACTCAATCCTAGTATTCCTTGATGTTCTACTTCGACTGGTGCGGTCGAGCTAGAATTTATCTGTAATTGGTGGGGCTGAGAAAAGGGGGGAGAAAATTTGGCGCAGATGTTATTAGGGTGGAAAAGGAGCGAATACATGTTTTTAGCAGATATAAAGAAGATGTTTCGGATGATAGAGGATCAGCAATGCCATCAAGATTTCCTACGGGTCATATGGCCAGCATCAAAAATATTTCAGTACAGGAGTACGTTATAGCTACGGTATCATTTGGCGAGACTCCAGCAACTTATTTATCAGTCAGAACACGATATCAGCTAGCCGACGATGAGAAGCGCAGGTTTCCGGTGGCAGCTGAAAAATGAGACGAGTGGAGAAGCTACATACACAGCAAAAAATCCGGTGTGAATTTAACTCCGAAAATTGTCGAATAAGGTCCCTCCGTTTGGATAAAATATTGTTTTATCCAAATGGATGAACACAAAAGAGTACTTCCAATTACACCAAAAGGAGTAATTCTCAATATTTTTAGGATAAAAATAAAAGACAATTTTCACAGAACATTTAACTCATAAATGAGTTCTGTATAACTAGCATTTACCTCTCTATAGGTGTTGGTGACATTTCATTTACCTCTTTACGCTCTAAAAATGCATAATAAATTACCTGCCTACAGTGGGATTCGATCCAGCGTCCCTATGATTTGAAGACTAACGCCCTACCTACTACACCACACAGACTATACGGGATGACGTTCGTAATTTGCACCATATATTACGTGCGGAATTAACTCCATTTTAAGTAAATTTTAACACCATATAAACAAAAACTGATATAATTTCGAATAAAAGTTATTATTTATCCAAATGAATTTTATTTTGAGTGTTTTTATCCTAATGGATAAAAGGAAAATGTTATACTCGGGACGGAGTGAAATAAATGTATTTAACTCCATAGGTATAAAAAAATTAAACCTTTTTGGATAAATTTTGGTTCACACCGCCTGATTTTTTGCTGTGTATGTATTACACTTCACGCATGTATATAAGCTTCTAAGGAAAGGCGGCTTTAAACTCCGTAAATGGTCATCTAACGACCAGTCGCTTCTAACGTGTAATTCCTGATTAATCAAAGGAAGTCGGACTATATCACGGATTTAGCAATGCGTATACCGGATAGTTAAAAACGAACGAAAAATTGATTTTTTTACCTCGAAAATTTCACTCTTGGGAGCTCGAGGACAGGGAACTAATATAGTGTCGTCCACACACTGTTGCTAAGACTATAGTCTCGAAGGTTGAATTGTATAATCAGATTCTGTACATTCTCGCTTCGTTTAGTCTTTCGAAACCGAGATCTTGTCGTTTTCCTTAGTGAGACGCGAAGGTTTCCTTTCGCAGGGTTCCCATACTATATCTCTATGTGATCATATTGTCCAAATAACCTCCATTTCAATAATTTTAAGAAACATTTTTCCGTCATAAATGTCAATCTTATAAAATATGGGCTTGGGACCTTGACCTTGACGGAAGCGATCAATTTCGTTTAAAATGACAAACGACGTCATACTAAATGAAATCGATGGCTTCCGTCAAGGTGCCGGTCCATATTTTATATGATTGACCAGAAGTTAATGGAATTTAACAGAATTAACATGTTCCCTGAAACATCAAAAATCACAGATTTTTAAATTTTAAATGGTATTCGGCAGTTTTTTAATTATAATTATAATATGACAGATTTTTCGTATCAAAACTAAAAAAGTCTTTGAAACTATTAATTTCTTACTCTTACTCACGTATCTTTTTTATTTTTTTTTTAATGTGTAGTTTGGTAGTTGGTTCCGTTTAAGTAGTAGTATATTTTGAAATAAAATAAAATTACTTATTAAACTGAATAAAATTAATATTTATTTATTAAATTAACAAAAAATGTTAAACCATGAATGATTGGAAAATTTCTGTCATAGTTTCAAGTAGATAAATATAATAAATTATCAAATTAAGTAATTTCAATATCCATTCTTATTTAACCCTTTCGGACCTATTGGGACACATATGTCCCGGCAAAATTTTGGTTTCATCTGAAAGAAAAATTATCCATTAAATGTGGTTTAAAGGCGTCCCTTCTGGTATTTTAACGTTTAGATAATTATACAAAAATACGTTTGTCCCGCAGTTTGGTACCCAATTTGCACAGTTCTCGTTTCAAAGTGCAAGCTCTCGCACCTGACGTTCATCATATTCAGAAATACAGTGTTATTTCGGTCAAAAATCAGTATTTTTATAGGAGAAAAAGTATATTTACATGAAAATTTTGTATAGTAATTATGTAAGTTTATTATTTATTCTTTACATATATGCTTTTTGTGTATTTTCGTTTTCGGGACCTATGTGTCCCATCGGGTTTCTTTGGTGGTACTAATATGTCCCACTCAGTATTTGGGAATACTTTTCATTTTCAAATTAAATTATAATAAAAAACCTTTTCCTAGCGGAAACTAATAGAATACGAAATGTTAGAGCATGTGATAGAGATTTATGCGTCCTGGGACTATTTTCACGGTAATTTCGACGTTGAAACATCGGAACATATATGTTCCATCTAAAAAAAACCGGACGGGACATAGGTGCCCGACCCCCACAGGCCCCCCTAGAGGAGTTGGGGCTACAATTTTGTACCTCCCTATATCTAAGACATATCCCAAATATGATTCCATTAATAAAGCCTTTCTAAATCTGCTAGATTTTTTTAGGTTCGAAAGGGTTAAATGACAAAATCCGCGAACATTTTCTAAGAAAAAAATATAACCTTTGATTCCTAAACGGTGGTAAATCACGATAAGACACGGTATAAAAGATCAGCTGGTGAATGTGGAATCGCCTTTCCGTTTGAATGGTTTGAATGTAATCGAAGATGTAAGAGAGTAAGAGTTTTGACACCCCCCCCCCCCCCCCCCCCCAACTTATCAAAATCAAATAATTAAAACGCAATTCACATTTTTCAAGTTATAAATATTTTTCATCACCAATCAAAGAAAAATTTAAAAAGCTGAACAAAAGAATCCTCTGCTATGTATTTTTAAATTTCATTATTCCAAATATGTATGTATATGTAATGTATATGTACATCTTTTTACTGTTAGCTCTCCTAAATTTAATAACAAAAACAAATAATTAATTATTCATTCACCCCCATCTCCCATTAAAACGCTTATAAATACACTCACCTCCGTCCACCTGACTGGCGATTCCTGCAAACGACCCCAAATTGCACCTGATCTAATTCCAACGTCGCGTCCGTCGACACAACACATGCACTAAAGAGCGGTAAATAGTGGGAAATTTATTTTTACCACCCTCACAAGAGGCAAGAAGAGTCAAAACTTCTGTTTCGACTATATACTCGGCTCGGCCATTCGGCGTTTCTGCGCAATGTCGCCGTTTGGTCTGTGCACTCGTCCACACACAGCAGGGAAAAGCTCACGCTTTCCCACATGAAAAAACACTGAAATTTTCATGAATGCATTTTCTCTTCAGAAATCCCGAGTCGATTTCAGTTCAACTTTTAGCTTCGCTGTGAAAATACTCCCTTCCAGGGCGTTCTGATAACGACGCGAATTGGACTATATCGTTGACCCCCGCAGGCAAGACTGAAAAAAATCCTTTTTGACGATTCACTGTCTGAGAAAGTTCAGTGGAAAATGTGAAAACAGATCGATGTTGGGTGAATAAGTGTTGGTTTAGTTTTAGTTGTACAATTTTTCTATCTTCTTCAATTAAAAACAGATTATGTGAACATCCTTTTTGCAAGATCCAAGTGTCCTGATTTTTTTCAAGCACCACGGGAATGAATAGTGTGCGTGTACTTTTGTTGCAGCCTACAACTTATCAATCTTTTCCCTATAGAAAACTTCTTGCAGTGAATTCAATTTAAATCGATTTTTACCCAGAATGAAATTTCCTATGTTCCGCGTCCTGAATTCGATGTACGACGGTCGATTTTTACACCCCCGCTCGCCGTTTTAAAGTGCCGTCGCGTTGTCGTGCCCGCAGAAGTGAACGGAATTGGAAAATGAAAGCCGTAAAATCGAAGTGAGCTGCTGTTGTTGTGGCTGCTATACGGCTACACATTTTATTTTCATTCTCCCCTCGATATGGGGGGTTGAAGGATATACGCGAAAGCATTTCACCCCGCAAACGGAAACTTGCCGTTTTCATTTCAGTGCAATTCTCGGTTGTGTGTGCGACGACGGTATGATACGTGTGACGTAGACTTAGAGCGTTTGTATAACTATACAAAAGGCTCGAATAGTGGCAGGATACGTATCCGTAACGTAACAGGGGAGTCACAATCCTCCATGGATGGTCACCGTTAGGAAATGTTGCAAACAACTTGCGAATTGTATAAATTTCCATGTTGTAAGTGTCGTGTGACTATAGCTATTTGGAAGGAGTGTATTTTGCGCGAACAGTGAACTCGCGACGAGATAGTGTGAATGTACGTAAACCGAATATAACCTAGCCGATTAGCCGAGCGATATGTGCTGTTGCAGTCTTCAGTCCCTTAGTACGAGGTAGAAAAGAGAATGATCGATTTTATCAACCATTTGTGTGGTTTTCCTTCATCGCAAAAATGTTCTCGGTAGCATTAGTGCGTCCTTTTTTAGTTTTATTTCGTTTTTATTTGCGCTCCTCTTATGATTTTCAATGCCATTCCGCCTTCTTCTATTGTGTATTGTTATGTTCACATATAATGTCCTTTTCCACCTGGTCTCATTCATTGCATAAAAGCCCACCCCGATCTTGAGGTGGCTTACAACAATAAATCGAGGGAGGTAGCCGAACAGCTGAAGAGAGGTCTCCCACTCAATTTCAAGGAGACTGACGGCTAATTTTCCAGCAGCTTAATTCAATGTGCACCGCATAAAATGCGCAAAGAGTACAGAAAGGATTCGGTTGGTTCTGATGTTGACGATCTTTAACGAATGGAAAAGAGAAATGATGCAACGGAGCGAGAGAAAGCCAACCTGAAGTAGGCTCTCCTTTCAACGGTCGACTGTTTGTCCCAGCTATACTATATGAGTGCCACACTGCCATGCTTTTTCGTGGATGTACATATAGGGTGGTCGTGTACTGTGTGGTGTATCATTTTCTTCTGCACTCCATCTGCAATGAAGGAATCTTTGTCGCATCTACGTCTGCATTCCGACAACATACAATTTTTATTCTCGCTTGATAGGATTCCGTTTGTTGTTCTTGGTATTTTCTTAAATTCGAAATTTATTTTTCCAATTAAGATAAGTTTTTGTTTTCTTTTCCACTGGGAAGAGTCCTTTTTTTCATCTTTGTGTTGACTCTTAAAAGAAAACGACTAGCTGACTTCAAGGATGTTCATTGTGTACACACACAGCAACTACTAACGCGTGGCAAGTGATTTGAGGTAGGCAAACAAAGTGTAGTGTTGACGTGTGATATAAGATGCGATATAATAAATAGGAGATACGTGAGGCATATCTAAGGGATGAAAGTCAGAGAACTTAAAGTCTTAAGGAATTTGGTCTAATATTTTACGAAACTAGAGCATTAAATCATTGTCATAATAAATCCGACACGCACAAAATATTCTTTTCAGTTCCAAATTTTTTTATTTGGAAATTTCTTTTCATAAGGTTTTTTTTCCTTCAACGATGTGGGTGAACTTTGATTACTTTGATGTGAAGATGCGTTAACATTATGTAACAGTACGAAGTACTCGCTCGATAAAAATGCCCACATCAGGCCTATATCCGAACTGCCTGGATATCAATAATTGAACTCGGCCAAGTGCAGTAGTCACTGAGATAAATTATTATAATAATAATTATATATATGTCGAAACGAATGGAATCAGACCATGGCGTCATGGGGCTGCCATAGAAACCAACCCCTGACAATTAGGTTCTTCTAAGAAAAACTTTTTTGTATGTTCCAATCTTAACCAAACTTGACCCAAGTGTGTTCCTAGTGAAGCCTCAAAACATATATAGAAACAGATGGAATCGGAGCATTGCGTCATAGGGCTGCCATTCAAATCAACCCCTGAAAAAAAAAGTTCTTCTATAAAACACTTTTTTTCTTTTTAATCCAACCTTAACCAAACTTCATCCAAGTGTGTTTCTAGTGAAGCCTCAAAATATACCCAGGAACAGACGGAATCGGAACTTGTCATAGGGGCTGCGGTAGAAGTTATTAACACAAAAGAAGCTTAAGTTTCATTCAAGTGTGACGCCTCAGTCTCGTTTTTTTTTGTCTCCCTTCACACCCCAAATCGGGTGTTGTGGGCAAATGACCCAGCACGTTCATTGCGATACTAGAATTATCATTTGATTTACGGATGGCTCTAAGGCAGATCACGGCGGGATGTCCTAGTTCAGTTCTAAAAAAAAAAAATTCATCATATTCTGCATAAATTGTTAAAGACTAATTTAGGTTACGCTATGTTTCTAGCCTTTTCCCGTTTACACTGGCACTCCTCTTTTCCATTTCAAATTATCTTAAATTCTTTCATCCCAGGATATTACAGCTTTCAATTTCAAGTTAGGTATTTCAACTAATTAGTGTCATAAAAAGCTAAATTATGCTTTGAAATATTTTTGAGCTCTATACGAACTACGAGTCCTAGCATCTCCCAAATCAGTATGTAACTACACTCTAAAAAAATTTACTCCAATAATAGGAGGAAACTTTTTTTCCTTCTATTATAGTAGTAAATTTACACCACTATATGAACGAGAGTAATTTTACGCTTTACGGTGTAAATATTTACTACAAAATTGGTGTAAATTTGCACACATAAATAAGTAAACTTACTCTTAGACTTAAGTAAATTTAAATCAGAAATAAACAAATTTGCACGAAAAAAATTTAAATTTACACCGGCAAATATGTAAACTTACATCCGGGTTTATAATAATATTTACGGCAGCCCGTTCTTCGGTGTAAATCGTCCTGGAGCTACCCGTTATTGCAACGGCCAAGAGCTGCCACACCCCCTTCGGTTCAAGAGCAAAAAAAGCGCTACAACACAACAATAATATGATGCTCGATGCACGAACGCACTTCGGACGGAACAGACTAACTGCACACAGAACAAGTCACTTGTGAGATACAGGAAAATGCAATAATGCACAAAAGTCAGTTTTACACAAATGTAGGTGTATTTTTTACACCAAAATTGGTAAATATACACTGAAAATGTGAAGTTACACAAGAATAAAGTAATGACACATCTTCACACCAAATGTGGTGTAAAATTACACTGAGATAGATTAATATTGAAAAATCTATGTAATATTACACTATTTTGTGGGTATACTAGAAATTTTGTCGAATAATAAACGTTTACTGTAATTTTGCGAGAAAAGGTGTAAAATTCAACGAGTTTTCGATGTAAAATTCAACCTTGTTTTTACAGTGTTAAAAAAATCATTTTGACACTTAATAGAATACTTATGATTCAATTCTCAAAATCTGGCGCTTCCAGCTCATAACATTGCCGTTTGCCGACCACTGTCCTAGTTAGTTCGAGTTGACTTGAAATGCAATTATGTTTTCTCCAACATGTTCATGGACAGCCAAAAACGGAAAAACTCGGAAAAGTTTGGGGTTTTTCGCGATTTTAGCAATGTTTTGCAATTAAATTTTGGTAGGAGCTCCGGATTCGAGGTGCTGAGCTCGAGTCCGGAGCTCCTACCAAAATTTAATTTAATTTAAATTTAAAAACAACAGAAACAAAAAAAAAACCTCGAACACATTTTCCAACCTCAAATCACGTAATGACTACACTAGTAAATTATTGAGTTAATTTATGCATTAGCGGTTATAGGTTACCGCAAAATTTCAGCCATATGGGTGCAAAACTTCTGATTTTGAGCAGAAATTCACGCGCTGAAAGGTTCGAAGCGTCTCCTGCAGTCCCCTCCCCGTTGCTCGAATTGGGTGCCAAACACTGCACAACCCTTCCTATAGTCCAGACTTATCACTCTGTGATTGTTATTTTTTCGGTCTATAGAAAAGCAGCGAGATTTGTACGAAAAAGGCATAGGAAAATTTCGGGAGAGGTGTCAATAATGCAAACAGTGGGGAGACTACCTAGACGAACTGTAAAAATTCTAGCTCTAATTGAATAATAAAATTTTGTATATTAGGAAATTTCAGTTTATATTCGAACCGCTGATTTCCTCTCCATCCAATTTAAGAAATTTATACCTCTTGAAAATAACGTTAAGTAAAACAAACAAAATTGACCTTAATACACACAGAAATTGTGGGATCTACATCATCTGTACCACTTTCAGTGTCTCTCGTTTTTGTTACATAGAACCTCCTGTTTTTCTATACTATAAGGAACCTCATTTAATAGCTTTTTTCACTACTTCTGTGAGTTAAAATGAAGGAATGATTCTAGTCTTTAAAAATATTGAAAATTAAATTGAAATAAGCAAATTTCAACGGTTTCAACAATTGTAAACTGGACCAACAGTTTATAACAGAAATGAAAAAGCATACTTTCCAGAAAGTTAAAATCTGAAAATGTAAATATTTCGAAATTTTTAAAGGGAATAATTTACGAGAATAATTCTTGCTAAGTGGGTCAACTTGACTTGCATTTTTTAAATGACTTATCTACGTTAAAGATCGATTCCTTTTGTACCATTTCTCTAGCATTACCTACCAACGTTCGAATTGGGAGAAACGCCATCACTTTAAAATAAGCGTCCGTCAACCTCAGGAATACGACTATTCCGGCACGGTATCAATTTTTCAAACTAAAATGCGATCCATTTAGGAATTGCAAAAGTATCCCAGACAGACATACGAGTGCTAGAATAATAAAAGAGTCCTTCAGGACATTTTTATTTCTGAGAATTTTATTGTCTTGGAACGTGAAGGACTTACGAGATTGGAGGATTTCATCTGTATAGGTGCAATTCAATATAAATACAGACGAAATAGTACAAAAGAAAAATTGTATGTTGTCTTGCCTACAGACGAGAATGACACTCTGATCGTTTTAAATTACATTCTCGTGTCGAATTTTTTGATTAAGAAAAAAGAAAGCTTGATATTAAATGCGTTCATTTTTATTTTCGGCCTCTAATACATTTTTAGTATTTGTCGAAGTTCAAGCAATCCTTTGGAAACGTATCAAAATCTCACACTATACGGCTAAGGTATAGTTTAAACAGATAATATTTTATCTGGCTAAATATGCAGCTTTTAACCTACCCACAAAGTTGAAGTACCAATATGTCCAGGAAACATACCTGAGCTCAAAAAACCAAACCATAGGTAAAGTCCACTCAATTGCAACGTCTGCATGCAAAATTGTTCAAAAATATGTACATAATGTTGCACTTTCGTCTACCCACAAAAAATTTAGTGTTTGCATTTAATTTAAAACAAACACTGTTGCCCTATATATTTCATAACCATCCGCCTCCATAATACTTTTCGTCCTTTTCTTCATAAGTTGCCCCTTATACCGTTTTCGAATATGTGCACGAGCCAAATAATAGTTTATTATTCTGTTTGAGAAAGGAAGTCTAGTAATTATTATGTCCTAGATTGCACAAGAGAGAAGAATGTGCATAGTATGCGATAAAATGAATAGAAACAATCTCGTCGTCTTTTTAAGTAGAAGGCATAATAATATACAAGAAGTGGAGCAAGCAAATGTCGCGCGATATGATTATGAATAAGTTTACGATCGATATTTCATTTTGTGTTGTTTTGCATAGTTTTAGGCAGGTCGAAACAAAAGGGCAGAGTTTTGTTTGAGACTGGTAGCTACTAAGTCTGCTTATAGGAGATACACAGATTTTTAATAAGTTTTCAATGCAAAACACACTTACTTAATACCTTGTGACAATTTCGATAATTTGGTGAATTCATGTGACTTTTACATAAACTAATTGCTGAGTTATACAAATTAGCAAGTGTTAATAATATTGTTTTAGTTTTTTTTTTAACAAGTTGAATCCCGCGGACACCTATATTAATGCATTTCTATGGCTTTTGGAACTACTTTGGGCTATAGTTTCGGAATGAATTGAAATATGTACTTAAATAAATAAATAACAGGCACGACAGTCCAACATTGGACTAAGGAAACAGATGTGTTTAGTGACATCAAAATTCCAAGATATTAACTGTTTTTTTCTTTGTTGAGGTGTTGAGATCAACAGCACGCTCAGCAGTGTTATTTATCCCCATAAATGGGTACTCGTTTAACATCTGAGTAAGATCATAGTCCGTCACATGGGTCGTGAGTTTGATAAAATCCATAAACTGAATTGGTTCACGGTGAGTCTCGAACTCATGACCCTGTGCACTGAAGCTGCGCGCACTAACCACTATACCAATACTTGGTATGACGAAATTTTCGTTCTTGTTTCACCTTTAAAAATCGTTGCCAGAGATCATGTGCAGCTAGTAGAGTTTTACATCTTATTTGCGGTTACATTTCGCTCCGTTTACCATACACGTAAGAAAAAAGTTGTAGTCTGACTGGTCCTGAGTTCGAATCTCACCGTGGATCATGGTGTTTTTCGAACTCACGAGCTTGTGACGGACTATGATCTCATTCAGATGTTAAACAAGTACCTATTTATGGGGATAAATAACACTGCTGCGCGTGATGCTGATCTCATTACCTCATCAAAAAAAGCAGGTAAGATGGAAATAGGATGTCACTCACACATCCTGCGGCCTTAGTCCAATGCTGGATTGTCGCGCCTGTTATTTATTTTTATTTAAGAAAAATGTTGAAAATGCACTGCAAGCCTCGAAACTTCGAATTTCCAGTAATCCAGATTACCTCAATAATTGCATTGTACACTTTGTAGTCCGATGAATATAACAGGAATATTATCGTCTGAAGTAAAACAATTCTTTTCTTTGTGCTAGGAAATAACAGAAATTGGAATAACAGAGAAAAATTCTTTGAATATGTATAGAAAAACGATCCTCCGGAAATTTATTTACCCTTTCGACCCCAATGTTGCTTATAAGCAACTTTTCACTATTGGCATCGTTTATAAAAACATTAACGTGTTTTTATTAAAACTGAAATAGATTAGATTAGGTTTAGTTTCTAGAAGGGGAAAACCTCAAATACCTGGCAATTTGCTCGCTTAGGCCTAATTAGGATACTTCACAGTGAGGTAATGAGGATGGTAAGGCTGCGAGTTTTTGGTTAAAAAGAAAAAAAAAATATTTAAAATACTTTCATGTAGCAATTTCAACAATTAAGTACACAGATTGATATGTATAGCAAGTATTGGTAAAATTAATTTTTGTAACGATGCTGTAATTTTTTAAATACTGAAAGTTGCTTATAAGCAACTTTGGGCAACCGAGGCTAGGTTATCTTCTCCATATCTTTCCGTACCTACAACACTCTAGAAAATCTTACAAATTTTAATTAATTTCATTTTGGTGATTTTATTAAATTTTATTGTCAAAATCGGATTTTGCGCGTTTCAATTATTACACGGCCATTCAAGAATTATTCAATTTCACACAAAAGAACGAACAAAAGTTGCAAAATTGTCACTTTGAATTTGACAAGCGTTTGTCAAAGCGGTTGGTTGAGTTGCCATATTGAATATCAGAACTGGACGCACTGCCAAATGGCGACTAGTTTGGATGGAATGACAACAGCCATTTGGCTTCACGTAACGCCTTCTTCTTCTTCCTTGCCTCGTTCCTTATACCGCTCCATGGATTCGCGTTGCTCGACCCGCGGTGTAGGCACATCGCCCGTTTTGGCGATAATATCCCATCATATTTCTACAGGCAGCTGGCAGCTCTATCTTGGATCGTGTCATCGCCGACCGCCGAGACCAACGCGTTGTTGTTGGCTGCACGTGACGCCATTTGGCGACTAATCTAGTTGGACCTTAATAAAGCCTTAGATACTTCGAATGACTTGAAGTCCCGTATTAAAAAACAGTACGTGAAACGATTCTAGTATGTACTATGAAAACTGTTGTTTATATATCATACGTAATATTGTCTGCATATGTTCTTTACCTGTTATACTTTCGTGTGGCGGGGAGTAGTCATACTTAAAGGTAAGGAAATTTCGCAAATAAAAAACAGGAATTTCGCATAAACTAATTTTGAAAATTAGAAATTTCGCTGAAATTCGCATAAAAACATAATTTTGTACA
This sequence comes from Microchrysa polita, assembly GCA_949715475.1. NCBI lineage: Eukaryota > Metazoa > Arthropoda > Insecta > Diptera > Stratiomyidae > Microchrysa > Microchrysa polita. Next base: position 136,470,708 of record OX454416.1, on the reverse strand, counting down.
TTTTGTTGCTGTAAAACTTTATTAAACTAAAAATTCTAGAGATTCACAGTGGAACGAATGTTCAAAAATGATATTCAGAGATTTTTAATAATAATAAAAAAAAAATCTACTTAGAAATAGTGTGATTGACTACTGGAACACACTAAGAGTTCAGCTGCCGAAAAATGCTTTTGACAATACATACAACAAAGCCTACAACGCTCCTTAAGGAGTTACGGTAAAAAGAAAAACTTCTGAGGCAGAGGCACGATCGTATTGTTTCGCTTTTGCATGTACAGTTCATTTCAATTTTGGGGCTATTCTAACTGCGATAAAAGCCCTACGTACAAAATTCCTGTTGCAGAAAACAAAGTTCATTCATCCAACCTCTGACTAAACATCTTGCTCGGTGTTTGGCAAGCCATCGTGTTCGTCATTGTACGAACTCCTTACATTTAAAAGTTTCTCTATTCTTCTTTTTGGGAATCTTTTGACAAGAAATCAATTTGAAACGAAAACTTATCTTTCATATATTTTTTGGAGAAGAATAACCTTTTCGTAAAAAAAGTACTAATTAGAACATTTTGCATCAATTCGCAAAAATTAAAAGGAAATTTCCGTACGTCCCATATTCTATTTTTCGAGCTAAAATTGTTCAACACAATGCATTGCCAGGTCCTCCGTGGTAAACCTGACTCCTTTAGTATCCCATGGATATTGGCCTGCACTATGCCAATATGTTTGTACTACTGCTCAGCATGAGTCTCGCCTTCCTCTTAAGCTCACTTTAGCCCAGAGACAATTCTAGGTACATTGCTTCAGAGTTCAGACTACATGTGAATTTCTGTCTCCGACATGTGTTTGTCTTCTGATAACTCCTAATGGCGTGTGTTGCCATTTTGCTGGAATTGATCGGAGGAGTGCTTCTTGTAGCTGTTTTGGTTTTATTTTCCGCGCGCTGAATTTTTCGAATTAAGGTTTTCTGATAGGCGACGAGCAACACTTCAGGGTAGTTAACGGAAATTAGAGCTATCTCCATAATATAAAATGCAACTATACCGTAGGAAGCCTATTCCCTATTGCAGTCTCTTCCTTCCATTCTAGAGTTCGCTTCGCTTGATTTAGGGATAACGATTGCCTTGCACTTCCTACAGATTCCATTTTCGCTGATATTTATACCGAATTTCACCTGAAATCACATTCACATTCAGTGTACTGATTTAAACTCTTTACGTAGAAAGTAACCTTAAACATTCGTTTCAATGATTCCTATTTAAATCAAAAGCAGAACCAAAAAAATCTTTTCATATCTTCTAGGAAATATCTACCCTTTCACCATATTATTTGACGTAGCTGCTGCTACAAATGTTTCAACCCTTATTACTTTACTTCACATGACAGAACACATGATTTATTATCCCCTGAAATTCACCGCAGCGCTAATGTGTTTCGTAGGTTCCATAGCTCTAGAATCCGACCTGCAAGCAAGTGATAAGAAACGGACGAATTGAGAGTAAACGGTCAGATAGCTCACAATAAAAAAAACAACTACTGGAAGTAATCCTTTAAAATTAGTTCGCAAATGTTGTGGATGCCCATCAATTTAGGATAAGCTAACTGTCGGATTGGGTGTTTATGTATGTACATAGTACTCAGACAAATGGACCACCCGAATATCTGTGTACTGAAAGGCTATCAAGCTTATCGTGACAGCCAAATCCCTTGAAAGCTTTTGCTTATTTTAAGTAGCTTGTAGATTTTTCGACGCCATATTCATATCCTTATGCGAATTTATCGTTTGCCTACTTATAAGTTGATGATATTTTTGTTTCACTATTGATGCATTCTCTTTTCTTTCTCGATTATATGAAAAAAATGTTCATTATTGCATTTTTATTCGTTTATTTTAGCATGCTTCAGGATAAAATACGACCAGTGTGTTAACAGCCATCATATAACAATCACACACCCACATCTATATGTACTCATTCCAAACAAAAAATCAATAAATCTCTAGTGATTCAAATCCAAATATATATAAAAAAAAAAGTTAAATCATCATCACAATAACAATTTGTATATAAATGTTAAAAATGTCATCAATATCGGCCCAGGGTGTGGTCGAGCGTGCCTCCGCAGAATTGTCGAAACGCATCAATGGCTTGGGATTGCGATCGAAACATCATCATGGCAAAACGTCCGTTATGGAGCGTGTAACGAACGCCCTATGCGGCGGCAGCAGTCACAGTAGCAATAGCAACAATACAATAACCAATTGTCCCGAAAAACCGTCACGAGTTCCCGTACCTACATCCGGCAGTTCGACCGGCAGCAGTGCCGGCGCCGGCAGTCAAATCTCGTCCGCCGGCAGCATGTCTAGCGGAACGACAAGCAATAGTTCCGGCAGTTGTAAGCAGTCGAATAGCAGTCAATCCTCAACAATGAGCGGCAGTAGTACGAGCAAAAGTCAGACCAATACGCCACAACAAATGCGCAAACACCATTCCGGACATCATCATCAGCAGCAACAGCATTCGTATCAAGCGTTAGGATCAAATGCCATAATGTCGGCGACACATGCACCGATTCAGCCTCAATTACCGCCGGTTCTGACGTTGGACCAACTGTTGCAGGACGAACGGTTTCTTAGTAAATTCTTTTTGTACTTTAATGCGTATGATCGACGTGCGCTGGCACAAGTGTGCACGCGATGGCGTGATATTTTGTATCGTAGTCCGCGCTATTGGTCGGGACTGCTGCCAACGTTGCAGTGTCGCGAAATGCGTCAGGTTCCTAGTCCGGATCGGGTGAAACTGTATAATTCGTTAGTGCGTCGCGGTTTTCATGCGCTGTGTTTGATTGGTGCTCAGGATGAAGATGCGTTGGATATAGTGCATTCGTTTCCGCTTGCGTCGAAACATATACATTCGTTGAGTTTGCGATGTTCGTCGATCAGCGATAGAGGATTAGAGGCGTTACTAGATCATTTACAGGTAAGATAAAGTTTTGTTTGTACCTATAGGTATATGGAATAAGATTATGCTCCAAGATATGCCCAGCGGGATCTTATTTTACTTGATCTTGAGGGTTTTATTTTCTGATGAAGTGCCATAGCTCAAACCTATACCAATTTGAAGGTGCGAGCGTTAACCGCACATTTATCAGCTTAAGAGTTTTGCGATAATTGGGAGAGACGGGATATATTGATATTAAAGACAATCATTTGCCTTTTTATGTCCTTTTCTTTGTATGGGAAATGAATAGAAAAAGCTAAACGGATTGGACGCTACAGAAGGATGTAAAAGGATAAACCTTCGTAGAGATATGGAACATGAAATATAAAAACTAGGTCCAAATCCTTAGACGAGATAATTGTTGTAGAACCCATATTTGGTATGCAAGAAATCTATCGAACCAAATTGTCTCTCAATGCTCTGCGCCATTAATGTAATGATAAGGAGAGCTGGTCATCCGAAGATGCCTTATGGGAAGTATCCAATGCCTCTATAACGCGTGCAGGTTAGGCAACGCAGATAGTGATCCTCAACGAGTCAGCAGCGGCATGTCGTTTTTCTAGCCCAGAGCAGGGTGAGTGCTGCTCGTTGCTTCTCGTCCTCTACATCAGAAAGGGGTTCTCGCATCATGCCAATAGGTCAACGGTTCTTAACCGGTGGTCGGCGGACCACTGGCGGTTCCTGAGCTGATCTTAGGTAATCCACGAAGCGTTTGGTATTTTATTTCAATTTCACCTAGGTCAACATTTTTTTTAGACGTATTAAGATTTCATTTTATGTGGAGTAGTTGTATCCCAAACGGGGGACCTAGACCTACACTTGTTTGGTTGTAGGTAAACAATATTTAGGCGACCAAGACCTATCACCGCGTATCGCTTTTAGGAACTCTTAATAAGGAGAATTAAAAAGGGGCTCTTCGTGCTTTGATATTTTTTTTTTGCAAATATTTTCTTTTCTGGCCAAGCTATTTAACTATTTCGAGTCGACAATGCTAATTCGAAGTCTAATTTGACCTCTTCCGTGGAGAAGTGCTGGCAGTGGACGAAACCAGAGGATTAGCAGGTGGAGTTCGGCAAAAGTGGACGGAGTCGTCAGTGCGGGTATTTTCTTAGGTATTTTAAGTATTTCGGAGATCTGCCGACTGCCAAAACCAAACTAAGATATTTCACGCGAGAATGCAGTCTTTGAATTTTTTTCTGGTAGAAAGACTCACGGCAGCCATTTCAAACGATTTAAAATGAAGAAAACTGGCCCAATCAGTCGTACCGGCATCACTCTCGACCAGGAGCGAGTAGATGAGCTTGACAGTTGTCGTTAAAAGTGTAATCTCCTCCAACTGTACGAATGTTATGATTTCAACCTGTGCCTTATCAAGAACCCTAGAAGCCGAATACTCAGATCGCGTAGGGATGTCATCAGATACCCTATTGATATTGGGGTGCACGACGACTTTTTATTCCGTACAATCCTCACTGTCAAAACTGTGTTAATGGACCGATTGAGTAATCGAATTTTTATTATAAAGCCACTTTTAGTCACGTTAAAATATTGACTATTAAAAAATCTATTTCCCAGCCTAGGGAAAGTGTAAAAAAATGTGAAAATTCTTATTCTTGCTAGAAGCCAGTTGAATCTCAAATTAAAATTCAGGAGGTTTCTGATATCAAAACATCCTCTTCGTTGATGATTGGGCTTAAGCCTGAGATAAGTTTCCTTTTGCCCATTCAAAGTCCCGGAGGTCATTATGAGATTTGATGGTCCGCGCAAATAACGATTTTTATCAAGTGGACCCCCTCGTATACAAAAGGCCAACATCCACTGCTTAGGTCAACGAATAGGGTTAGGTACGATATCCCGAAGTTCAAATTCCCGCTTTTCAAAATCCCGACTTTCATAATCCCGCCACTTTAATATCCCGCCACTTTAAAATCCCGCTCGATTAAAATCCCGCCTAATCATAAGCCCGCCAACTTAATATCCCGCCATTTCAAAATCCCGAAATTTGAATTCCCGCTTTTCAAAATCCCGTTTTTTAATATCCCGTCATTGAAGGTAAGTATTCTTTCAAAAATCGCGCGCGCGATTTATGAAAGAATACTTACCTTCAATGACGGTACTATACATTTACCGCTAAAATGTTTTTGCAACAAGGCAGATTTGTCAGTAAATGATAGTTAGTTAGTATTTACTTATCAGTGAACTGTGATCAGTGAGATTGAACATAATATCGCAGTTAAAATACGTATAAAGTGAGTTCCAGCAAGCCATTTTACAATTAGATGTGAAAAAACGAAAATAACTATTATTTTCACAGGATATCTCGTGGGAATATTAATGTCGAAGTCGTGAAAAATAATAAAGGTGGTGACAATCTTGTGGTGGACGGGTTTCATTACCATCTTGAACGGAAACAAAAGGAAAGATTTCGATGGGTTTGTGCCAAGAGAAAGTCACTTATTTGCAAAGCGAGAGTGCAAACAAAATTATCTGCTGAAAAACATATCATCATGAAAAACCCTACAGCTCATAAACATGAATTAATTAATTTGTACAAAACTGAACATTTTATTTATCGACAATTGAAATAAATTTTTTGACGGGATTTTGACGGGATTTTTTTATTATACATTAGCGGGATTTTGATATAGCGGGATTTTAAGATGGCGGGATTTTGAGATGGCGGGATTTTGAGAAGGCGGGATTTTGAAGAGTCGGGATTTTTAAAGGGCGGGAAATTGAAATGGCGGGATTTTGTTGGACGGGAATTTTCAGAAAAAGCGGGATTTTAAACAGGCGGGATTTTGTTTTTCGGGAAAACGTAGCTATCCCCAACGAATACAATCAATAGTGAAATAAAGAATATGCAAAAGTTGTGGCGAGAGTGGAAGAGGGAGGCCTTCCACACGCAGCCATTTTTTATTACCAGCGGAGGTACCAAGATTTTTCCATGGTGCACCACAGACGCGGTTCTGCAGTAGGAAGATAGGTTCCTACTTTGTGCGTTCCGGCGTATCTTGTGCTTGCTGGAGAACCACCATATGTGTGTTTTTTTGGTTATCCCGTGTAGGTTTGGGTAACGAAACTTCATATAAAAAAAATGACAGGCGGATCAGCTGGCATTTTTTCATATGGAATTTCGTTACCCAAACCACACGGGATAACCAAAAAACACACCTTAAATGTCACCCGGATCGGATAGCCGTTTTGAGTAATTGTTTCAACGAATGGAATATTTCATTGGAAGTCGCAATGAGAAACTTCGTCTAATAGAATCTCGCCGACTGCCAAATAAAGAATTTAACTTCGAGTTATAGCGTAATTCTTTCAGTTATCGAGTTTAATTTTAATTGGTTTTAGTTCAAATGAGGTACGGATTCGGTTTTCCTTCGACTTAAGAAGTTTCTTTTTCGAGTGATAGAGTTTTTACTGTATAAGTATGTACGTCAATAAGGTATGGAAGAAGGAGAATATTGTCAGAATTATTAGAAGCTGAAAATCACCTACCATGTAATTTTCATCTAATTCCTTTTAAATTTCGTTCTCAGAGCTGTTTGCCCTGGACTGCTAAAAGCGATGTTTTATTGAGATCGAGTCCCATTGTTGAATTGGATATAGGATTGAACTTAGTAGGTACATCTTACAGTCATCTGGGAAAAGTTAAGAGCTACAGAGTTCAAAACCGGCCACAAGTTTGTAATGAAAAGAACTTTCGTTAGACTTCCTTGCTGAAACCACAACGCTTATTGGACGAACTTGCGCAGAGGTATCTCAGATAAGCTAGTGGCTGTTATTAAGGAAATGGAAATGCTAACAATATTTGCCTACTCTCACACAAAACCCGGGATCTGTCAGTAATGGACTTAGAAATAGGAACGGAGGTAGGGGTAGCCAATGTAAGGCTGACGATTGCCTCCAGCATGACTATGAGAAGAAGACGCTTTGCTCCTCAATAACCGCATTTTATCCTCCTATGGATTCACTAGTCCTGTATATAGAACATCCAATTCGAAAAATTCTGGGATCGTAATTATAAGCTGGAGGCTATAAGTGTGCTATACAGTGTCATCCATCAAGCTATGTGAGGGGCGGGGCTAGTTTTTACGCAATTCATTTAACTATTCGGAATTTCCTTTGGAAGTACGTCACTAAAATATTCAATGCTGGAAATTGAGTAGCTATTGTATGTATTTTGCCATTTATCGGGTGTGACTTTTGAGTATCATACATAGGACAAGGACGTAGGTTCTCCATGCAGGTCCTAGTATAGTTGCATATACAGTACACGCTCCAAATAATTAAAAAAAAATAAATTATTTAATGGAGTACTCTTTCATACTGGCTGCATTCAACGAGCGAAAAATGTAGCAGAAAAGCTCTGTTCTAATTAGATTCTCATTCCGCTTGAGGGCTTTTCAGCGGAAGAAGAGGTCGGTGTCGGGCAATTCTTGTAGCATTTCCAGTGTTTTTCCAGGGAATTTCGTTCGCTGAATTCACCCACTTTCTATTGATTTAAAATTCCCTTACAGAAAGTTAATTAAACTCCGTAAAAGCAGTTGCTTGGTTGGTTACGTATTACCGCCCCATCAATGTATACAAGTTTTAGATATAGTATTTAGCACATTGTTCAATAAGTTAAAAAGGATTAAGCTAAGACTTTTAATAAATAATAAAAAGCAGTCCGAATAAAAGCAATCCTAATACGACTTCTGTAAAATATATCTATTGTATGAAATTTAGAAAATTTATACACAAGGATTACGGTTGCGTATGCCTAATCTTTCCTTAAGAATTTTAGACCAATGTTAGACGTGAGTTCAAGAAATCACATAAACTGCTGCTTCGCCCGGTCGTTTATCCGGGCCACGTGCAACTTTTAAACAAGTGGAAAATTATCCACAATCCATTTTTTATGCAAAAAAATGCAAAAAAATGTGTTTTTTTTACACAACAATATGTTTTTAAAGTATTGAATGCTTCTCAAAAAATTTTTAACTGCTTCATTGCCGGGATACAAATTTTTCCGGCGGAATCGTGTGTGTTACCTAGTTTACGTGATTTTATAGGAAATTGATATCGACGCTAGCAACAGTTTTTTGTGTTAAACGTTAAATTTTTGTGTTAAATTGTGTTAGGGGGTATGAAAGTCGGAATCCTTCAAAGCATAAGATGATTTTAACTTTATTTAACTGAATTGATCGAAACAGATAATTCGAATACATTTTCACTGCGTTGCGAAATAATAAAAAAAACAGCAACGTGGCCCGCGTTAAAATTAGGTTGTGCACCCCTGTCCCAAAAAGTTGTTCATTTTCATCTGAAAAGTAGTAGTAGCTAGTAGGTGATAAAATTCGTGAAAATTAATTCTGGTGTCAGCAGATAAGACAGAACGACGATAGTGATAGACAGAACGACTCTTGTGGCGAAATTCCGAAATTGCCGCTAGTGTACGTCGTAAACCAGGTTGATCATAAGAAAATTGCCGATTTTCAATTTTATGGAGAAGAAATCAATTTCACAGGTAAACTTAATGCTCGCGACGCCAAAAAGGGGGACAATATACTACCCCATTACATGACCGCATACTAACATTGTTCTCCCTTTGTGGAACCCCTGCATAAAAGTATGTCTCTACTCGACCAAACTTTATAACTTGGATGCAGCTGGTTTTAAAAATAAGTCCATATTTTGACTTTTGCTACTGTTTTTCCTACTTTGCTCCGGCCGGGAACCAACTGTTTGGGAGAAATGTTTTCACAGTAAGTTTCATTTTTTGCATGAGCTCCTTGTAAGTATTAACATAACATTTATCCATTTTTTATGGTTTCCATGTGAAACGACTGCTCTAACTAACTATGTTGGCAAATTAAATACTGCCCAGGGGCACCGTAGAGGCTAAATCTGGCCCAGATTTTAAGGGGTACCAAAAACCAGAGCTTGCCGAAAAAGGGTAAATTGGACCAAAGGGGAAAAGGGACCTGCAGAAAAGTACATATTCTAAAAATTAAATTAAATTAAAAATGTCCCTTTGCAGTGATACATATATAAAACTACAGATCCTTTTTTTTGACACATTAAACAACCAAAAAAATTAATTAAAATCTCTTAGTTAAAGTTAAAATTTTAACCAAAACTCTTAGTTTTGTTCCCCCACATTGGAGTAGGTGGATAAATTTTGGTTTATCGTCAAGACAGAGCGTCATCATACTCCCAATAAAACATCAGAATCGGTTTCCACCGTATAAAGTGACTCGTGAAACGTTCTCTACTTAATATTGAAAACTCAGTTGTAACTGGGAACCAGTGTCTTATATATAGGACATCAACAAAACTCATAATACGGATAAACATTTTGTTTAGCCATTTTTTCCAGTTATGTTTTTGTTTTGTTTAGAGAGTTGTAAGGGAAATTTTGCATAGATACTCTACGCCTGTAGTAGGCGCAGAGTTACATATATTAGATTCTCACTGACAAACCCCAAAACACCTCTTCCATGCCGCGGGTCCCTGCGGAACAACTTTCGGTGTTACTTTGCAGGGGTGGCTGTGGCTAATTAGCCATCTTTGTGGTTTCCTGACTTACGCCTGGCTTCTTCTTTACGGAGCTTCTTGTGAATTTCACAGACGTTGCAGATGGCTTCGCAATTTTCTATGAGGTATGAAGATTCAATGCGCAGTTAATATACCGCCAAATTTAATTGTTTATTAATTTAGTGTTTATTGATTTATTTGGTTGGTGCTTCAGAAGTTCACAGTTTTCACGTATTTTTTTACAAAATGTGCACTCTTTTACATTAAAATGTAGTTGCCAAACAGCTGGTAATCCATACAAGATGTCGTCGTCTCATTTTGACTAAATGTACTTAGTGTCAACTATATTTGGCAGAGCAACTCAGTATACTAATACCAAGCTAATTTGCGTTTGCGTTAATCAAGGCCAAGAGGGCGTCCTTACAAAGGAGGGAAAGGCGTTGGGCAAGTCATGTGCTCTATAGCCAAGGACAGTAATCCCTAGATGGCATCAAGCTATCGGGGCGCTTACCATAAATGCGAGAAGAGAGGACACCTACGCGGTTCAGCATCAAATAACTCGCTTTTTGTTTTTTTGCAACTAATGAAACGCGGTGAGTAGCAATCTGTTAGACTAGGGGAGAGCCTTGCATGTCTGACATCAAGGACCGCAAAGGTGGAGTGACGTGAAAGCCTACGGAGCTTTCGGGTGGGAGCGAAGTTGTGTCTCCTGAGGAGGATTCGCCAGCCGACTCTAAGTCTAAACAAAATTACTACTCACTCAAATTATCGAATTGCATTATTTAAGTCAATATTGAGCACATCAGGAATTATTCGAATTGGCGCCTAAGAACTTCGATTTTTAGCTTTTTCAACATGTTGGCCATATTGATTCGTATTCGTCCATTAAAACGCCACTTTGGGTAAAATATTTTCAAAAGCATCAATACGCTAGTACTGCAACTAGAATACACATTTTTTTGAACACCTCTATAACCTATCAGCACCAATAATTAACCAATTCCCATTAATACTGAAACTCAATGACTAAAACCTCTCCATAGAAAACAAACATCTCCTTGAATATTCCTTCTTCATTCTCTCTCTCCCTCCACCTTCTTTATTTACAATGACCTTTCGTTATCCTTGTATCAGGATCCGAAATTCGGTGTATCTCATCTAATGTCTCAATCCAGAAGCATTTTACGTGCTAAGTAGCATTTGTTGTTCTTATTCATACTCCAATTTCAGCAGAGTATAGTCGTCGTCTTCGTCGTTGTTGTCCATGTCCTTACCTTATTTCGACAATCTCATTCGGATTATTTTTTGTTGTGCGACAAGCAAATTAGATTGTACAATTAGATGAAAAGAAAGCAAGCGCACGACGAGCCGACTTTATACAACATAGTACAGTGCGTACTCGATAATCCGGACTATTGAAAACCAGGGTCGATCCGGACAACAGAGGAATTCGGACTAGTGGAAGCCTTTAATTTGCTCTAAATTTCGAGGAAATGGACGAATTTAATCAAATTGTTCGAAGAATCTGTTTTCTATTTTCGAAGAATTTCACTCTGTTATTCTAGATTTTGTTTTTTCCAATAACAAAGAAAACTGTTGTTTTTATTTCGGACGATAATATCACTGTTATTATGAGAAAAAATCAGATTCGGATTAGAGAAGCTCTTGAAACTCGTACTACAGAGTGTACAATGTAATCTTTGAGGTGATCCGGATTACTAGAAATTCGAGGTTTCGAGGCTTCGGATTATCGAGTACGCACTGTATACGAAATGAGTATAGTACCAATGTACGAGTATATACATAATGTACTTTGCTAGTGAGAAGATTATTTATTCAATAAAATGGCTCGTTTTATCGCCAAAGAAGCGGAAAATTGAAAGACGAAATAAGCATGTTTAGTGGGTGTTGTTATGCAGAGGAGCAGCTAGAAACAGCAAGCCGAATAGAAAAATGGAATTATACTTTTAAAGTTCAATTTGTGTGTTTTTTTTTTTGCTAATTTTTTTTTAGAATTTAAAATAAATTTTCTAGTTAATTAGGAAATCGAATTAAACAATATTCTTGAGAGAGGCCGCCAAGGAGGTCGACTTAAATCCAAGACAGAAGAGACAATGAAAAGTAAATTGCAACGCGAAAAAAATGATCTGTCTTCATCTCAAAAATGTCTAAATGTATCATGCATACAATAAAGGAGGGTGGTGCTACGAAGTCGCTGTTATTGCTGGAGCCTAGCCTAATTAACTTATTACCGGAACCATTTTACAATCGTGAGTTGAATCGTTCGTTTTTCAATCAAACTGCTGGAGACACTCGTGACTCAGTTGCGTACACTGTGATGACGACGCTAAAGCTCCAATCAAAAAACAGTTCCATAATTTTTCTCGGTCTTTTTATGTATTTTTTCGGATTCCCCGGCTATTTCATCGTGAAATGTCAAATGACCGGGGAATCGAAAAATAATACATAAAATGGTCGAGGAGAATTATGAAACCGGTCTCGGATTGTAACTTATGGAATTCACATACACTCCCAATCAATAGGATAGTTCCACTTGAAAAATGGCTGTATCTCCGTAAGTGATAACGGTATTTTCTTCAAACTTGGTAACATTATTTTCAGTAGCCTGCTTGTTCTTTGAATAACTGAAGGTCTCAAATCCGGAGTCCCGTTAGGATTTTCTTACGATAATTCTTAAAAACATTATAAATGGTGAAGTCAATAGTGGAAATAAAACATGAAATAACGGTACGAAGGGATAATTTTACTTTGAAAAATGTACCTGGTAATAAGTAGAACTTTACATATTTAAGTAATTTGAGCTCAAAAACTTAATCTGGGATAGAATTGTATAGGTTTTAATGGTAGATTAAGTTGATTTCGTCCCGAGCTCATTTAAACGTACGCCAAAGAGCTTCAGTGTTCTTAAACTATCGTCTAACGATATACCACACATTTTTGGTGATATTTAGATCTAGAAAGTATGAAGGTCTTTCCATAACCTGGATTAGTTGGTCTCGAAATCAATCTTTTATCAGCCTCGCTTCATAATTGGTGTCATTATCTTTTTAAAATCTTATAGGAATGGCATGGAAAATGTCGGAAGTTTTAGGCAATACATTAGGAAGAATATCTTTAAAAACCTGGGAACTCTGAATACCCCTAATTTAAAAAAAGCTCAATAGTTCCATACCAAGATATTCAACCCCAATATAGAAACTGTATGAATTGGACAAACGCGTTATTTTTACTGGCGGAAAAGATTAAATCTCATCGGTTTAGATGGATTTAGGTATTATTTCTACGATTTGAGAAAGAAGCAATTAATTTTGTAGACGCATCACTCAGAGTAAGAAATATCGAAGTACGGGGTTGAATATCTTAGTGTGAAACTATTGAGTTTGTGGAACTTAGGGATATTCACAACGTCCAGGCTTACAATAATATTCTGGGTAATATAATTCTTAAAATTACCGACATTTTCCATGCAACTTCTTTGAGATTTTAACAAGAAAATGGCGTAAATCAAGGAGCTAGACTGATAAAAGATTGGTTTCAAGACCAACTAATCAAGGTTTAGGAAAGACCTACTTACTTCCTAGATCTAAATACATACCATCAAAAATGTGTGGGGATTAATAAAAAAACGAAGATCTATACCGTTAGGCGATAGTTTAAGAGCACTGAAGCTCTTCTGCGAACGTTTAGAGGAGTTTGGGGCGAAATTAACTTAATTTACCGTTAAAACCTATACAAATCTATCCCAGATTAACTTTTTCAGCTCAAATTACTTAAATAAAGTTCTACTTATTACCAGCTACATTTTTCAAAGTAAAATTATCCTTTCGTTCCGTTATTTGATGTTTTATTTCCACTGGAACTATCCTATTGACTTAACCATTTGTACTGTTTTTAAGAATTATCGTAAGAAAATCCTAACGGGACTCCGGATTCGAGACCTTCCTGCTATGCAAAGAACAAGCAGGCTACTGAAAATATTGTCCTTAAGTTTGAAGAAAATACCGATTCCATTTACTGAGATACAGCCATTTTTCAAGTGGAACTATCCTATTGATTGGGAGTGTATGTATTCCATGACAGTAAGTATGCATTTTTATTGATAAAATTGCAGCGGGAAGAATTTCACTCTCGATCTTAATTCAGCCCTTTAGGGAAATTTTATGTTTTCTTAATTTGGAAGATATATCCGTTTCGGGGTCTTGGAAATTCGTAAATAGGGAAACTAATAGGCTGTGATCCGCACACTGCGGCTGTGGATACAATCTCCAATACTAAAACATTCTTAGTTTTCAGGCCTTTTTCGTCGCAAAGTACACACGTCGTCATATTAACGCAATGGTAGGTAGAAATCGATAGTTGCCGCTTTCCAGCCCAAAATTATTAACATTAGTATGTGTTTTGTGGACCACAATGTTTTGCCGTGAGGAAAAAGGCATATACTTTTCCACATAAAAGATCCTTTGAAAAAAAAAACAAAATCGTAGACTTGAATGTAATCAGGAGTAAATTGCAAAATACGCGCAGTAGTTAATTATCGTTAAAAGTAGAGATGTAAAGGATGTCCGCATCTGCATCTGCAATCGCGGATTATTCGCATAAAAATTAAACTCCGCATCCGCATTCTCATCCTCATCTTACCGCAAACCTCATTTTTTTATGCAGATAATTAGCGGATATTTGTCACTCACATGGACGTTACATTGTAATGCTTGAAATACATATCGCGGAGAAGCAGCAGCATGGGCAGAATTTCATAGCTGACAAATATGCTGAATGCCGATCTTTCTGCCCAGCATTTTTGTCAGCAATATACAATAGAATGCATTGCGCTTGACATTTCGCGATGCTGCTGCTGCTGTGTAATATGTATTTCAAACATAACTATAAAGACATGCATTGAGACAAATTGTATTCTGTATCGTATACACAACTGAACTTCAATTTGTCGGTCAGCTCAGCAGTTCGCAGTTTTGTGACTATAGTGTTTGAGTGGCTTTGTTTTGAAAGAATTGGGCTGAGGGGGGTGAAGTGCTATTTTTTTTAAGATGTAGCGAAGTAAGGACGTATGCAACTTTTTTATTTTTAACCACACTAATAAGAGGAATTTAATTTTTTTTCCATCTTCAAGTGATATGGTTCACAGCCGTATCACACTCCGTCCGAGTTCAGTTGTCTTTGAATCGTTGTCGACTACACGCGGTAGTCGTCAACGCATGCTCCACTAGAAGTTAGGGTAAAACAAGACAAGATGCATAACTCGAAATAAAATCAATTCCCCTTCACCTTCGATTTATCGAGTTTCCACTGTGTTTCTATTCAACACACAGAAACAGGCTGGAGACTTATATTGATGACATAGTATGTAATCCATAGAAAGCAACGGTTCATTCAATTCCAGCTAAAAATGTACAGCTTTTGGCCAACATAAAATTTGTCAAAACATTGTCGACATGTCAGATACGAGTAGCATAAAAGAGTGTCTGTCAATGACAGTTGTTAACTTGAGCACAAAAAGGACGCAGGAGTACCCAACACCAATGTTTTATTTATTTGTGAACATCCAATTTTCGATATGGACTATCGACGGGACATTCTATACGTACATATGTATGTGACACAATATCTGTAATGCGGGTATAAGCACGTTAATACACGTAGTATGTACTATGCGACTGTATATACAGACACGTCACAGTTAGCCCAGCATCCCAGGAAGGAAACAAGGAAGGATATAATAATAACTCCATCGAAATGAGTGATCCATTGTACAATATGTCGAAGGATATCAGCAAGCATGCATAGTGTGTCGGTTGTGATCTAAAGGGTCATATCTTCTCAATTGGGAATTATGAAAAAGATGGCACTACTCGTAAAAGGGAAGATGATTTATTATCTGTGCGATGGAAATCAAGTGTATTCTGAATTGACTTATGTTTGATAGAAATGAAAGTGTTTCTGAAAGATACCTCCTATTTCTGGCTTTATTGATGGAGATTTGGTTATTAATTGTCAGAAGAGCCTTTTAGTTGTCATGTCAGTAGCTTTTCTCTAAATACTAACTTATATTCGAAGTCAGCATTAAATACAAGCCAATGGGTGAGGGTGCGGCTAAACTTTCCATTTCATCATTCAATAGATTGATAAACTAAATAGGTACAATACAATACATTTGGGGAAAATTATTGTACGAAGGGACCGCCCTATTTTTAATCGTTACAATGTAATAGCATTTTTCGTAAATTGTGGCAAGATGCCCGACTTGCCGAACAAAATCAAAATTTGCCACACCACCAAACATTTCATCCGTGATAGATTTTTCTGAAACTACATAAAATTTCCAATAAAACACCTCGCCAGTTGCGAAGTTTATTGTATCTCCTTCGAGATACTCCCGTTAAAACTTAAAAAAAAATTTAAAATCGGTTTTTCAACAATTTTTATCATTAGAGTTTTTGATGAAAACCCGATTTCAAAATCGAGCATTTTGACACAATTTACAAATAATGCTATTACATTGTAACGGTTAAAAAAGAGGGGTCCCATTGTAGATTAATTTTCGCCATTAAAATATCCTCCACCATGAATGGCACAACCTGTATAATTTTTAACGATGACCATCTTGTTAATATATTTTATTTATATACGTATACATTCCAATAATTAAAATTCTTCTTTCTAAAGAAGGATCGAGTCCAAGAATACGAGTACATATCTCATGAAAACTTTTTACGACTTTAGCACATAAACAAAGTCATTCCAACAAATTAAAATGTTTCCCTATTTACTTTATGAGATGAGTTGTCCGAAGAGTCAATAAACGACAATGGTAAAGTTCTTTATCATTTATTTTTGGAAACAAATTATCTACGCATAAACCAATTTATAAATTTTTCCAATTTGCAAATCGGACATTGCCCTTGGCTGAAAATGGACTTCAGATGGGTCCTTGATATGTGATTTTCCCCAAAATACTAAACATGGGAAATTAAAAAAAATCCTTTTCTGGTCAACACATTCCTGAAATAATGGCATAATTTAAGACAAAATCTATAATAATTATTAATAACAACCTCCTAAAAATTCCGGCCAATTACAAAAATTTCGTTGAAATTGCCTTGACTTCTGCAAAAATAAAGATTTGTTTTTAAATATGTAATCATAGGATAAAATTTCGATGAAAACCAACAATTATAAAATTTAAAATTCCGAAAAATTCGATTTATCTGTTTCAACGTTTGCATTTGCTGCTCAATGATAAATTGATAAATTGCAATTTCGGTTAATAAAATTCGAAGAAGAAAATGCTTTTCATCTTTCGCGTATAGATGAAAGATGACAGCCACCGCACCTGATGACGGATATAACGAGGAGGTGAAAATAAATTTTCACATGTTTATTACATCGTATAGGAATGCTTTCTAATAGATTTCTATTTTTAAGTAGCCGATAGATATTTTTGAGAATTTTTTAAAATTATATTTCTTTTTATAATACTGCCCTGTCTGTTTGGTTTTGTGTAGGATTTCTGCACAACTATTTTTTCTTAGTCAGCAGTATTCACTTGATATGAATAATTTGTGTTTCGTCTCTTAAAGTGACAATGACATTTGTACAATGAAATTATGTTTTTTGTTTAGGGAAGTTGAAAGAAAACATGCGGAAATTTTTACACAAAAAAAAATATTTATGTCAATTTGGTTCAGCTATATTTAACTTTGTGAGTGATTGTGTCGTAAAAAGAATTTCTCATTACATTATTCTAGCGCCTTGAATTTACGTAGTAGACGTACGAAATTCTTATAGGTATATCGATAATCCAAAACTGAGAATCAACATTATTATAGTTTAGAGAAATGACGATCTTCAGTTTTAATTTGCTCTGAAAAATTTAAATCTAGCTCAACACTTTTTTCTAAAATATCAGTTAAAAGTATCTACTTTCCTGAAAATATAGCTTAGATTATGCAGAAAGGGTCAACTTGACTTTCGGAGTTCTGGCAGCCTTATCGTTGTGGGGAATGGAAATCTAAACCCTTCAGATGCCACAGAGATTAAAACAGATAAAATAAAGTGCATTCCTTAGACTTAACTTAATCCTCAATATCCCCAAAACCAGTCTAGCCACTATACTCAAATAACAATTTTTTTTTATAGCCAATACATTACTCTCTACAGGGTGTCCCATAAGTCAACGTCAAGCCGAAAGCGAAGCGAAAAATTCAGTCACCTATTTTTAAAGGGAAGAAGAGAGTCGAAGAAATGCACGACTTGTTCATGCTCTATCAATTGTAAAATCGACAACTCATAGTTTCCTCTCAGTTCAAATAACTGTACTGTAAACAAATTGTCGTGCTCTGTGGCCGTGAACGTTCGGTCGCCACTCTGTGAAATAGACACTCATAGAGAAACGAGTTTCCAAACTCGGCAGGACTCGTCGCAAGTTTATTATTCAGAAGAAGATGGTAAGAAATATTCGTATCGTAGAATAATAAACTAACAATGCGTCTAGGAAGTGTTATGGCTGACAACCGTATCACACTCCGAATTCAGTTGTCTTTGTAACGTTGATGACTACACACGGTAGTCATCAACGCATCATGCTCCACGAGGAGTTACGGTAATGAAGAGAGAAACAAATTGCACCAGAGTTTTGCGGAAAGTCATTTTAAAAGATTGAGTGTTTTATCCAGATTCTATAACGGTATCACATTTGCTTCATTATTGCTAATTTCAGGCTGAATATTTTGTTTTAAATTCCATGGTATGTTTAGCTGAATAATTAATTTACTGTTACAGTGCGCAATAGGACGTGCATTTTTTCTACTTTCTATTACGTATAAGAATTAAAATAGGTGACTTAAATTCTTTAAATATTTTTTCGTAGTAGGCACCACATCCGCGATCATCCGCTCCCGGTTTGACGTTGACTTATGGGACATATTGTATAATCTATGATAAGTCAAACCACATTACGATCGGACAAACAGTTTACTTTTTAACCCTCATCCAGCGGCAGATTTTTACAACGCTTGCCGGCGGCAAAGATACACCTGTACCTTAGTACATTTTGTATGAAAATCTTCACTATTTGTATGAATTTTGGCCGTAAAACTGTTACATTATGTTGACTAGTCACAAATAAGTAACTATTTTTGCGGAAGTGGATGTTTTAAGAAGTTGGGTTTATGTGGATTTAATTTTTGGAGTGCGTCAATTTAGAAAATAGGCCAAATTTTAAAAAGAAAATTGAAAAAATGTGTTGCTTGGAATTTTAATTTTACGAAATCTAAAATTAATTTACAAATGAAAAGTAGAAAACAGTTCAAATTAAGTCATTAATGATTTTAGAAGAATTTAGTATGTTTGATTTGCGAATTGTGGAGTTTTTGGTTAAAATTTACCCCCCTACCCCCAATATATTATTCTGTTACTAGAACTCGTTATCGCTAACGAAAAAAAAAACATCAATAATTATCACATTCTCGTTATTTTCCATAAAACAACAATGCTTGAAGCAATAAATATATTGGAGAGATGAGTAAATGCGTTATTATACGAAAGACAGGTCCTGTCAAGCAACAAGCAAGTAGAATCGGTTGGGATAATTTTCAGTCTTTGTAAATCTAAACTCAGGCCAATTCCTATAGTAGAAAAATATCTAAAATAGACAAATATGATTGTTGTTGGTTAATTGTAAAATATTTTCCCATATACACTCCCAATCAATAGGATAGTTCCACTTGTAAAATGGTTGTATTTCGGTAAATGATAACGGTATTTTCTTCAAACTTGCCGACAATATTTCCAGTAGCCTGCTTGTTCTTTGCATAGCAGAAGGTCTCAAATCCGGAATCCCGTTAGGATTTTCTTACGAGAATTCTTAAAAACAGTGCAAATGGTGAAGTCAATAGGATAGTGCCAGTGCAAATAAAACATCAAATAACGGTAAGAAAGGATCATTTTATTTTGAAAAATTTAGCTAGTAATAAGTAGAACTTTATTGAAGTAATTAGAGCTCAAAAAGTTAATCTGGGATAGAATTGCATAGGTTTTAACGGTAAATTAAATTAATTTCGACCCAAACTCCTCTAAACGTTCGCAGAAGAGCTTCAGTGTTTTTAATCTATTGTCTAACGGTATAGATCTTCGTTGTACCATTCTCAATTAGTCTAAGAAAATTGGGTCAAAATATGGCCATCGAACGGCAAAAATCCTACATCGGAAAGTTTTTTGGATTATGGTTGGGGATGGTCCCCAGATTATGGCATTAAAAGTCCCAACCGATTAGGGGTCCGCTACCTTTAAAAAAAGGGGGGAAATTGGGGATTTTTTTCGTTTTTTTTGCACTTTTTTTCAAAAGCGGTAAGATATACAGAAAAATTATCTGTGGGCGAAAAAAACTACATAAAATTATCTTTGCAATGATATATAACACATTAGAGTTTAATTGAATATTTAGGCGTTAGACAAGAAAATAAATTAGAATATTTTCATTTTAGACCTTTTTTGAAAGCTCCATAACTTTTGAAAGAATGCTAGTCCACCCGTAGAATTTTGTATAAGTATTCACAATAAGTTCAAGATCATTTTAAGTTAAACATTGAGTCGCTCCGGTCAGGGACCCCCATTTTCCCCCCATTTCAATTTGTCAAAACGGCATGTCCATAACTCCCTCCAAAATTGGAGCAGAGTGCTAAATTTTGGTTTGTTGCGATTGGAGGTCATAGTCACCCCACCATCTAAAAAGCAGCTCATTCGGATAAAAACTAAGGGTACCTCCCATAAAAAAGTGACCCATCAGGAGTTTGTTCTACGTACTACTCATTTTATAAACTGTGGAACAAAGTTGTCTCGGGTCAACCCCCCTTTTTTAAAGGTTGCGGACCCCCAATCGGTTGGGACTTTTAATGCCATAATCTGGAACCATCCCCAACCATAATCCAAAAAAAAATTCCGGTGTAGGATTTTTGCCGACCAAATATACCCTTTTTCTTAGACTAAAGGTTTGTGTTCGTAGAGACGACTCACAAGATGATCACTGAGCTGTCGTAGCTAGGCGATGCTTGCTATGTGACTATCGACTACGGGTGTTTTCCTACAAGCGACTACAGCGACCACGACCATGACTTATGTATTTCATCGTTATCTTACTCCCGCAGTCCCGCTCCCTGAAAACCATTCCAAACAACGCATCGGCCGGCCATCACTCAGCCAATCAGCATGTGCACGGATGATTTCTATATACAGATACGCTCGCCACTCAACCGAATGTCTACGAAACGAATACGACCATTGCACGATTTTTATATACACCGTGTGTAGCACCCCAAGCAGCCGCTCCCCGAAGCCCACAAACAAGTGGCTTGCACTACGGTCACCACACAGAGAAGCTGCATGCACGACAATAATCGCGCGACTCTTTTCTATATACATCCACAAGAGCCACAGTCGTCACTCATCCGGATATGTACGAGCATTGCACGAAATTTTATGTGCAACGCGCGTAGCACCCCAAGCAGCCGCTCCCCGAAAGCCTACAAACAAGTGGCTTGCACCACGGTCACCACTCATCGAGGCAGCATGTACAACAATGAGCGCGATCGTCGCGACGATAATTTTATTCTTCACATGCCACACGACCGTCGCCTGACAAGCTCAACGACTATCGTTTGGAGGAACACAGCTCCATATAAAATATATGCAAGCAGTACTCAATTCCAGTCGTCAGGCGACAATCACTCAGTGATCGTCGTATGAGTCGTGTCTACGAACACAAACCTTAAATGGTTCTCGTTCGCCTTTGAACGAAAAATGGCATCTCTACGTATTTTGACATTTTCTCCTGATTACATCTAACTCGCCTACGAATTTTGTTTTTTAGACCGCACCTCGTCTATACTCAGTGCTAGAGAGGGTCAAGGTTGTGGAAAAGTGTAGCTTAGGAAAGGATCACGGCCACAGAGCACGACGACCCTTTCAGACATAATTAAGCTAAATTCCATTAAGACCTTTATCTTCTTCTAAGTACCGTATAGCCCCATGTGGGGCCATGGTGCGTTAGCTCAGCCGTTTATAGGCAATTTCGAGTCAACGTTACATTGCATATCATTTCGGAGTGTATATAATGTTGCAAGCACTATATATTTCCTATCCGCACATGTACGGAAATTTTGGACCAAACCGAAATTCGATCTCCGGACCTCTAGATTACTTGCATCGTAGAGTGCCACTCAAACAAGTGAGTCACAGAGCGGGTCAGAGAGATCTTTATACTAACGGTTAAACAACACGTTCAACAAATATGTTTTAAATGTTCAAGTCATGAAATAATGAAACACACAAATAGGGGATTCTCGCAGAAAGAAAACGTTATGATCCCACTAAGGATTTGTAATGGTAAGTTTTGAAAGACTAGTCGGAACACGAGATTGAAGGTTCTGATTATGTTATCGAATAATGACACTCACATGTAGGTTCCCAGATTTCGTTATCAAAGTACTTAAAACGACGAGTATTTTATTCTTCAAAACTAATGTCTCAGGCCCAGAAAAGTTTGTATCGTGCCAAAAGTCAAACCTGCATTTTCACGCCTTTAAATATAGTAGAGTGCACCGGTTTCTATTGCAGAGTAGATTTTTTTTTACCGCGATTATCTGCCAGGGGGCTCAAGTGACCACAGCTTGATTTGTGTATAATTTACCCCTAAAGATTACGGGTTCCATTTAGAAGGCGCGGCGCGGCGTGATTGGTCTTGCCAGTCAAACCGCGATTATATCGCGGATTAACCCATTAAAACCCAGACCACGATCCCGTTATCCTAGGGGTTTTCCTTATTTTTATAAAAATATTTTTCCGTGCTTTGACAGACAGATAATATTTAGTTGAGCATATTTTGTTTCTATGTACATATACCCAAGTAGCACAAACGAGTTGTAAAACGGTTATATAACCGAAATACAACCATGGTTATATGACAATATTGTTAGGAAAATGGTTGTAAAAACGTTTTAAAAACGTTTGCCAAACCGTAAAAAAGAGGTTTTTGCCTGGCTATAAACGTAACATTACTGTTGTAATGTCGTTGTCTTTCAGACATTATTGTTGTAAAATCGTTGTGAATATAACTACAATTTCGTATACTAAAAATTTAAAAATTTCACACTTTTTCTTTTTCAGAATTGACAATTTTTTTTATCTTAGACACTTTTTATCTCAGACATATTATATTTGATACCTTTTTATCCAAGGAAATTACCTTTTATCTATTTGCCTCAAGCTAGAATCGAACCTTGTTCTCTTGCGTGCTAGTCTGCCACCATTGCCATTGCGCCAGAAGGGAAATACTCACGTTCTCTAAATCTGAAGTACTTCACGCACAATACATGGCGGTCGCAAGATTGATTCTCGATCATGCGATGTTTTATTTTTCTTTTTTTCAGATGCCAAAAAATCTATTAACATAATCCCTTTTATGATATTTGTTTCAGTTAGCGCTTTGAAGCTTTGTATCCAATATAATTGCAAATATCAAAAAGATACTTTCGGTTCAAATTCTAACAATTGTGTTATAATTGAAACCATGTTGTATCTGTGACAATTAAGTTATTTTATAACAAAATAGTCCAAAGAATAACAATTGAGTCAAGTTAAAAACAATAATGTTGCAAAGACAACATTAACGTTTTCAGGAGAAAAAATTGTTCCAAATGAAACCATCTAGTTAATTTTGCCGCAAATATTTAAGTTAAGACTCCAACAAAATGCTTACATTAGTAACAATAACCCATATCGTTGATTATTCAACCAAAATATAACCAAAAATCGGGTTGTATATCTAACCAAGGTTATTTTTTGCTGCTTGGGTATATGTACTTTTGGCTCTAGATTATTAGTTCAGTAATATCGTGTCGATTTAGTACCATTCCGTGAAAAAAATACAGAAGTTTTTTTCTCACTGTTTCTTTATGTATTATGGGGCGCTGATTCCGAATATGAACTTTGCACCCTAAAAAAAGTGCCGCAACCTTTAAAAAAAGGGGGAAAGGGGGGCATTTTTTCGGTTTTCTGCGATTATTTCAAAAACGGTAAGAGATACAGAAAAATGGACTGAGGACGAAAGAAACGACATAAAATTATCTTTGCAATGATATATAACACATTAGAGTTTAATTGAATATTTCGGCGTTAGAATAGAGCATAAATTAGAATATTTTCATTTTAGACCTTTTTTAAAAGCTCCATAACTTTTGAAAAAATGTTAGTTCAGCCGTTAAATTTTGAATAAGTACTCATAATAAGTTCAAGATCATTTTAAGGTAAACATTGAGTCGCTCCGGTCAAGGACCCCCATTATCCCCCCATTTAAATTTTTCAAAACGGCATGTCCATAACTCCCCCCAAAATTGGAGCAGAGTGGTAAATTTTGGTTTTCTGCGATTGGAGGTCATAGTCACCCCACCCGCCAAAAATCAGCTCATTCGGATGAAAACTAAGGGTACCTCCCATACAAAGTGACCCAAGACAACTTTGTTCTACAGTTTATAAAATGAGTAGTACCTACTCGTACGTAGAACAAATTCCTGATGGGTCACTTTGTATGGGAGGTACCCTTAGTTTTTATCCGAATGAGCTGATTTTTGGTGGGTGGGGTCACTATGAGCTCCAATTTCAACAAACCAAAATTTAGCACTCTGCTCCAATTTTGGGGGGAGTTATGGATATGCCGTTTTGAAAAATTTAAATGGGGGATACTGGGGGTCCTTGACCGGAGCGACTCAATGTTTACGTTAAAATTATCTTAAACTTGTTGTGAATACTTATACAAAACTTTACGGCTGAATTAACATTCTTTGAAAAGTTATGGAGCTTTTAAAAAAGGTCTAAAATGAAAATATTCTAATTTATGTGCTATTCTAACGCCGAAATATCCAATTAAACTCTAATGTGTTATATATCATTGCAAAGATAATTTTATGTAGTTTTTTCCGTTCTCAGACCATTTTTCTGTATCTTTTACCGTTTTGGAAATAATCGCAAAAAAACGAAAAAATGCCCCCTTTCCCCCCTTTTTCAAAGGTTGCGGCACGTTTTTTAGGGTGCAAAGTTGATATTCGGAATCAGCGCCCCAAAATACATATAACAAAATTGAGAAATAAACTTCTGTATTTTTTTCCTGACGAAAATACGATATTATTGGACTATATGAAAAATTCGATAATTTGAATTTCTTGGAAGTTGAGAGTTTTCGAGATTTTTTTTTTTTTTGTAATCGTAACCTATGTCGACTATGGGTTCTATTGAACAAAACATTTTTGTCTGATATTACATTCTGAAATTTTTGTACAAAAAAAATTCTGGACAAAATGTTTTAAAATTTCCCATTTTCAACATCCTGAAAATCAACGTAAACAACAGAACTGAGAATACTACAAAAATAGGTCGATTAGATTATTTTGTTACATTAAAGAATTGTTAACATTTGAATCATCGCTCTTTATAGCTCACAATTATGGGAGAAAAGAGTAACACGTTGAGATTTCGCAACGCTGGATCTTAATGGTTTAAGTCGCGCATACTGTTGTTAAAACAAATTCCTCCCGAATTGTAACGCCGGAATTCACTCTCAGTCTCAAAGAATCTCAACAGCCGCTACGAAATGATCTGATTTGATTCTGCCAACAGAATCATCCTTAAAATTAGAGCGGATGTCTAGCATATTACAGTTGAGTGGTAACGACAAGTTACAAAAAAAAACCTAACTAAAGCATCAAAACTAAACTTAAGTCAAAATAAATGATAATTTCCTTTATGTCTTCCTTGTGTTCCAAAAAACGCATTTAAGTCACCTCTGTCTTCTTCGAATCCAACGGAACTCATTACAGCCAGTTTGGCGAACGCTAACAGTCCGAAAAGCGAATATTCTCATGTGGTCCCTATTAAGTTTCGACCAGATTTTTCTATAACTATAAGATATTTCGTACATCATTTTGTTAAATATTAAATGGCAGTTAGGTGGCTAATGGGATAAGTATGTAATTTCGTGAGTATCGCATCTGTTTGTTTTGTCGAATTGTGTGGACAATCGATTCTGGCAACTCGTGTTTTGATTTCTTAAATGAATGAAGGTTTTTTTTAAGTTTAAAAATTATATCTCAACATCGCTAAATTTGTAGTTTCGTGGTTCTGTCATATTGGTGACGCTGACTATATTAAAAATAATTGTCCAGGACGCCCGCATTTTCTATTATCAAAAATAACCTTATAGCCGAAGAAAAATAAACCAAATATGACAATCGAGCGGCAAAGATATAATTTATTTCTGGATTTTGCTGGATTGTTGGGAATGACCCTCTGATTATGGGGAAAAGGGATTGACCGATAGTGTGTCCTCTCCTCAACATGGAAAGAGGGTGAAAAGGGGGGTATTTTTTTTTAAATTTTAAGCGATTATTTAAAAAACGGCAAAAGTTACAGAAAAATGGTCTGAGTAGGAAAAAAACTACATAAAATTTCCTTTGCAATGATATAAGTCGCCAGACTATATTTATGATTCGGGAATTTATCGAAGCAGACCACTACTATTTCGGTTCCCTTAGTGATTTCTAGAAGTCGATTTATAATTATCGGCCTCTTTTTTCATCACTGTATCCTGTATATCTTTGAAGCTAAGTTCACTCATGGCTTCCACACCTATTGCGGATTTGCCTAAGATCCTCAGCCTCCTGCTACCTAGTGCTGGGCACTCACACACATTGTTGGTTTGCTGTCTCAGCCTATTCCAGCCATACTCAGCATACATCATCTACTATACGAATTTCATTTTAATAAGGTGCGCTTTAAAATTACCATGCCCTACGGCAGTTATCCAACTTAGGGTACCCCGGGTATAGCTGAGTGTTAGTAGCTTTTTGGCTTTCCTCCCTTGTGGACTGGTAATTGTGTTTCGAGCCTGACCAATAATACTATCAGTATCTACTGTAAGCTGGTGGAATACTGTACTACATGACGTTGAATCGATAGAGCATTAGGTCACATTGTTTAAGTCAAAGACCGTGTTGGGTGACAGTTTTATTGAAAACGTGAGGACGCTTAATCGTTGAAGTGAAAAATGGTCGTGTTGAATTCACTATGTAAGTATTGTATACGTTTGCTATTTTTAAATAGCACTAAACTGTCTTCCGCCAAGTGAAAGTTCTGCTTCCCCGATGCGATGACTAGTTCGTTGGGCTTTCAACAACGTAAATGGAATGGCAGGAAAATTGTGCAGTACATACCCGCGTAAATGTACAACTCAGCGGTATTGAACATAAAAATCCTAACAATGTCTGTAATCCGTTTCGTTTGACAATTGAAGCGTGCTGGTACTGTTAATTCGCAGTATTGAACCATATACTCTTGTACTATTTTTGTTGACTATGGAGGTTTTTGAAGTAGTCAACGAACCTTAATCTGTCGAGGCATAAAAGACAACGAAGTATAGGTATTAGGATTGGATAGAGGATTTATGAAAAGAGAGAAATGTTGTTTCGGAATAAGGTTTTTTTTATATCCTTTTTATAAAGAGGTTCACATGAGGAATTCATTAAGAAGAAAAAACAGTTGGAAACCAATGTGCGAAAAAATAGGTATATGAGTACATAACAATTAAAATACATTATTTTAATAATTATATTGTTATGTTCATATTTTCATACAAATTCTTTCTTTTCTGCTTAATTTATTATGATGCCATAAATCATGCAGAAAAAAAGCAAATTTGAACGATTAAAATGAATATACTATCGTTTGCTTTGTTTTAAATAATTAAAAGCCTCAAGGAATACTTCAATGAATTCTATTTACCTCAGTTTTTTTGTTCAAATTACTGAAAACAGAAAGAAATGTAAGCCCTTCAATGCCTAAAGTATTCTTCGTGCATGATTTAAAAAGCATTTTCAGCAAAAATCGAGCATATTATTTAGCAATTTTCCTCACGCACTTGACATGATCAGCCAACACACAAAACGCATCTCAAATTTCACCATACGTGTGCATTATTTTTTATCCATTCAATTTAACGAGTATTTACTTGAAGCCTATACTGTGTTGTTTGTTCAGAGCCAGAGTCGAGCAGCTACATCTATCAGGAAGGATGATGAACAATAAACCATTCAAGTCTGCTAAATGTCTGTAGTCTGGCGTCATCGGAAAGAAGACGATGAAAAAAATTGTCCACGTCCACCTCATTCAATTTCCTTCTACTCTGTGTTTTTTCCCGAGACTTTCTTTGCGTGTGATGTAATAAAGTTAATCGATAATACAATACCCTTGCACAATGGACTTTTTATATCAAGGATCATAATGGTATAGTGGCTAAGTGGTTCTTCAGACAATATTGTCGCTTACTTAGCGACGGATGCGTAAAAAAATGAATAGAATGGAAGAAAATACATAAGTCAGTTCTTTATCCTGATTATTGTGTATTTTTACGCAATGTCTGCAAAATTGTGTGTTTTGGCATAAATATGGATGTTGTCTAGTTTGTTTGAATTGTTGGTAAATAATAAGTTTTGTTCGTAGGAACTGATATTGAATAGAAGATTTATACAAATTTTAATGTAATGTAATGAACCACAGAGACGGAGCTGACCGTGAAGGTCGAAAACTGAAGAAAGGCTCCTTTAATGAGGACTGCGCCGGCACGAGCTGGCTGCTACACTCAGACTCGGAGGAGAGCGTGGGTTTTTGCCGCCTCAGAGCCTATTTATACTAAATCCGATTTGAATCAGGCATTTTGCGTGATTGCCAGTAGCACGTACATTTAAATGTGCAAAATTATACACAATCAGGCACCTGATTGCTCGTCGGGTCGCAAGTGCAACAACAATGAACACACATTAAGGAACCTGAACACTGTTTCAGGCAAAATCGCCGGATAATCCAACAATAGCATATGATGGCAAATGGGCAAATTTATACTAAATACTAGTGTTCAGGTTTCAATCAGGTTTTTAGAAAATATGTATTAAGCGCGTTCACACGATTCAACTTTTGCCCAACATTCAAACGCATTTGAAGACAAAAGTTCGACAGTAAGTTGAATCGTGCGAACGGCCGTTGATACATATTTTCTAAAAACCGGATTAAAACCTGAACACTAGTATTTAGTATTATTTTGCCCATTTGCCAGCACATGATATTGTCGCCTTTTCCGGCGATTCTGCCTCAAAAAGTCATCAGGTACCTGATTGTGTGTTCGTTGTTGTTGTGCTTGCAACCTGACGAGTAACCAGGTGCCTGATTGTGTATAATTTTGCACATTTAAAGGTACGTACTATTGGCAATCAGGCAAAATGCCTGATTCAAAACTGATTCAGTATAAATAGGCTCTCATTGTCCCTGTCCACTCATATTAATACGGGATTCTCGTGCCTACATAAACCACACACACACGCGGGAATGAAAAAATTCAAACTACCGAAAAAAGGGATCCCTGGCATCAACCAGTTCAGTCGCCATTTTAAGCGTTCTGGGGCCGTCTTCACCCACGAAATCAAATCTGACAAAATCCCGACCATGAGGCGCGCGGGCCGAACAATAATTTAGGCGCCTCCCTTGCAAAATTCGGGATGAGGTAAATCACCTTATCTCGCTAACGCACTTAAGACGAGCGACGGGAAACTAGCGTGAATTAATTTACGGTCAAAAACCCTGAGACTTATCCTTTCTGTTTTTTTTTATTCACCTCCGGCACCCATCCAATCCAGCTGGGGCAGCACGAACACGCGCGAAAAAAGACACATTTACTTCACATCACTTTTCTACTAGAAAAAATTACAAAAAACTAATTTTCGCAAAAAAACACGAGATGGAGCCAAAGCAGACGAGCGCGACGACGCGACGTTGCTCCTCTCGAAGCCAGAATCAGACTCCCCGGAATCGGTTAAGAGAAACCGCTCAGGCACCTGCCCGTTCTCACATCAGCCAGTTCCCTTCCCGCCAAAATCGGCATTACCCAATTCAACTTGCGGGTCGGAACACAGCTGATGCGTAAGAAAATATCACCGCCGTCTATATATTAAGGCCGCAATGTAGACTCGTAAACGTCAAATCCGCAGTTGAAATAGCATTGCATTGTTGTTGCCACTTATGACATTGTTGTTGTTTGCCCGTGTTCGACGAACAATTCAATACGGATCCATGACGTCATTGTACAGCTGAGTTGCGGCTATGATATATCTAGATGGCGTTGGAAAATATCACCGCCGTCTATATATTAAGGCCGCAATGTAGACTCGTAAACGTCAAATCCGCAGTTGAAATTGCATTGCATTGTTGTTGCCTCTTATGACATTGTTGTTGTTTGCCCGTGTTCAACGAACAATTCAATACGGATCCATGACGTCATTGTACAGCTGAGTTGCGGCTATGATATATCTAGATGGCGTTGAAAATATCCGTTTTCGCTCTGAGCGGCATTTTTCAAATTTCAATGATTTTAAAAATACCTTCAAATCACAAAAATTTCAAAAATGTAACCAAAGCAGAGAATGAACATTTATGTGTCCGAACCGGCCGTTGCAGTAATACGAATGCGCTTAGGATATTCCTTGATTTTTCATTTTTCGGAAAGATAAAGAGGGAGGTGCATTTTGTGTTTTGTGCATTGCAAAAGCCCTTATTTTGTATTTCTAATAGAAACGCTAAAATGGATGGAGCAGATGAGCATCTGCATTCATCTGCTTACTGCACATGTTTAAATATAAAAAAGCGGGGGTTTCCTCGAAATATCTATAACGGTAACATGGATTGACAAATAGTTTTACAGCATTGGTATGGCTTAAAGCAAATTGTCGAAAGTATCCGTCCAAATACTGTGCCAGTAGACCGATTTTTGTGAAATTCTCTAGACAAATTTAGATTTCTAAACATAAAAATGCGATCATCTCTCTTATAATCGCTGCTAAGGTAAAAAGCTAAAGCTAATACTTTTTTGGGATCTTGAGATTCGATGTCAGTAGTTCAAAAGGTGACACGCTCTGTGGCTTACTTGGTTGAGTCGCACTCTACGATGCTAGATATCTAGAAGTCTGGAGATCGAATCTCGGCGTGGTCCAAAATTTCCGTACATGTGCGGATAGGAAATATATAGTGCTTGCAACGTTATATACGAGTACACTCCGAAAGGATATGCAATGTAACGTTCATTCGAAATTGCCTATAAACGGCTGAGTTAACGTACCATGGCCCCACATGGGGCTATACGGTACTGAGAAGAAGAAGTCGGAACGGTACTTTTTACTGATTTCAACAAACTTGACATTTTATTTTTCTCTATCGGTGATATATACGATTAAGTTGCGTATGTCGAAATTGTAGCATCAATGACTCCACATAAAATGCCAAACGTCGCCATTTTCACTCATGAAATTCTCTTCATTTGTTACCTTTTCAGAGGTAGATATACCGATGGCAAATTTTGGCGTTGCGTTGAAATGTTAGTGCCAAAACGTATACATTGCTGACACTATTGTTGATAGTATCCATAAACCATTGAGCTGCGATCGGCGACTAAGATATTCACACGCCATTCAACCAGTGGCGGAACAACTTGACTCGAGGTCCTCCCGCCAACTTTATGAGTGCCCCCCCATTTTTTCTGTTGTAGACAAAATCTGTCACTCTTTACTGGCAAGGTAGTTATTTATGTTATGCTTTTGAACATTGCAAAATTAAGTTTTAATATTTTGAGAGACATTTGACATAATACGTATGTCTATTCACAAGGGACCTCGGTTTCGCAAAATGTTTGTATGAACTATCACATCACGTTTGTTGGCCCAGCCAGTTCGGTCACTCAGCACCACAACCATAGTGTTTTTCGGGGGCGATTCCATCGTTACGTACCCAGAGGCCATATGGTACTTGCACGAAAAAGCAAGCGGGTCTTAGAAACTACGATTACTGTTCCAGGTTTCAGCAATCAGCACAACCAATGCATTAGGACCACATTGCTTGACTATTGACTAACCATGGTTTCATACTGAAATTACCTGATCGGTATGATTTGAATGGATTTTTCTCGCGTTTTTCAAATCTTGGCGACAACAATTTAGGTAAAATCCGCAGACTTTCTGAGACAAGTTAGGGCTCTTTCCGCAAGATAGTGTTTATGCGAACATTTGAACGTTTTAGACAAAATTAAATTTTCTTAACGTAAATGGTATTCTGCTTATAGAGAAGATGAGATAGAAATTGTCAAAGAGGCACCATAATTAAAGCATTTGTTTTGACTCCGGAAAGTGTATATCTTCTTGTCTACACAAACATTTCTAGAAAACTGTTTTTCGTAGTCGCGATTTATTTATGAATCTCGTGCCCCCCCCCCCCCCCCATGTTGACCCTACGGGCATTTATACGCCGCCCCTGCCTTCAACTATAAACTTGATATCGCGCAAGTCCTCCGATTTTGCTATTTTGAATTAGCAGCCTTTATACAGGGTTTTCCTTTTTTTCGTTACTGCTATTTTTTGGTCAATTGATGGTTACTTTCTCATTTCTCCTTGCAGCTTTCTTTATTTAATTTTTTCTATTAAGAGGTTTGGTTTTCACAGAGCCTTAAAGTCGAATTTTTGTGTTTTTACCCAAAAACAATATTTTTTCCAATCTCAATTTTCTCCAGCTTCTACCTGGGTGAGGTGCTCGTACGAATCTTTTAAAAATTGGCGCATAGTCTAACGATCATTTCTTTCTTACATTATTTTACTCTAGCTTCGTTATTTCTAACAGTTTTAATGCCTTAAGTGCAGAAAACTAGGGTTAATTTAGGATCGACTATGATATAATTTGAATAAATTTTACCAAATTGCAGATCTTTAGGGGCAGTTTGAATTGAATTTAATTCAAATCGAGTTAAAATTAGTTTGATTTTTTAGGTAAATTTGTTGGCTGTAATAATCATCTCATTGTTCTATTCTAGCTAGTCTAGCTAGAAGCTCTGTGAAAACCAAACCTCTTATCCGATTTTAGTGCCGTTAGTTTGATTTTTTAGGTAAATTTGTTGGCTGTAATAATCTTCTTATTTTGCTATTCTAGCTAGTCTAGGTTTTGAGATATTGAAGTTTTAGTCGTACAAGAAAATTATTTTTTCAAAAATCTTCAAATGCCTGTGGCAGCTAAAGGGTTAAGCTAAGGGGGTTTGTTCCGTAGAATTTTTTTGCTGGAAATCACATGAGGAATCACAATTCGGTGGGCTTATGCGGCAGTTTCCGGACACCCTGTATAATCGGAGGATATCTTACACTCCATTTGGTAAGTTCATCAGCCATCTCTTTATCCTCTATGTTCCTATGTCCGGGTACCCAAAGTAGGGTGAATTTTTGTTGTGTGCGAAGATTGGTCAACCCTTTCTCAGATAGTTCAACAACCTTGGGGGTAGGGGTCGTCTTCGCCGATTTCAATGCCATGATAGGAGCCTCACCATCTGAGCAGATGGCGATGAGTTCCTGAGTTCATGACATCGGTGAAAAATGTGATGTCAAAATCCAATAACTTTACTCTCTTTCCAGTCATCTCTAGTCGGCAATCCGGCAACAAAGTCAAAACATACTTAAGGCACCTTGAAGTCGGTTATAGCTGTGGGAGGTGGCTTAGAATATTTCTGTGTTTCTATGGCTTATTACTCCAGCAAATTAACTCTTTGAGCCTGAATGCACTGCATGCTGCCAATTGGTCGATAAGAAGATCGATGGGTGGAAGATGCAGGATTGAATTCAGCACATTCATCAAGTATGTTCACATTCCACCTGTGAGGCTAAGGCAGACCGACTTCTGCACTGTACCATGTTTTGTCACATTATAGCCTTTCTGAAAGCTGGCAACACAATATAATGACCACGTACGTTAGGATGGGTCGTACCACCGCTGTGTAAATCCAAAATACCATGTTTGTCCTGAGACCCAATTTCCTGCTGAATACTATCTTGCAGGTGTAGAAAGCAATGCAGTTTCTTTGTAACGCGCTCTTAAATGTTCAGTTTTGAGCCCAAAATAACGCCGAAGTGCTTCTGGTTGGGATATAATTGGAGGGAATGTCCGTTTTATTTTGGGAATGTGATTGGCGGTATTTTGTTTTTGTAGTAAACAGCATCAGTTTCGTCTTACCCGCATTTGCTAACCAAACCGTTTTCATGATTTGACGTATCACGGGGAGACACATTCCTGATACCTGGATCGCTACATAATCCTCTCCCTGTTAAGTCTAGCTAAGATTTTATTAATTACTACTAGCCCTAGTAGTGGAGAGATGACACATCCCTAAGGTGTTTGTCTGCACACGAATTTAGTCAGATTACTGTGTCTTATAAGTGACCATGAATTACTCTAGTCGTTAGTATTGTCACTGGCTTCACTGGCTCTACTCCTATGTCTAAGAAAGCCTCTTCAATAGATTTAATGAAAAAATTGTTGAATGTCTCTTCTACATATATCTAGGAAAGCGGATAACGTATATTGTTTGAATTCAAGGCTCTGTCCGACGAG
The DNA here is from genome assembly GCA_949715475.1 of Microchrysa polita. Classification (NCBI taxonomy): domain Eukaryota; kingdom Metazoa; phylum Arthropoda; class Insecta; order Diptera; family Stratiomyidae; genus Microchrysa; species Microchrysa polita. The sequence goes on along the minus strand of OX454416.1, from coordinate 136,436,647 downwards.
ACAGACCACCTCCCGCCATCTGGTCCTAGGGATTTATATGGGGAGAGGCTGTTAATTGCACAGGTGATTTTCTTCTCAGTAATAATGAAGAATACGAAGTAACTCTATCGCTGTCGGTCGCTTCTTTAATTTGAGATCGTGTAGGCCAGTCAATAAACCGAAATATAAGGCGTTAGGTCGCAAAAAATTGCTCCGCTCTGGTTTTTTGGGATATTGTTAGGATAGATACCAGAAGTGTACCACCAAGTTTGCAACTTCGAAAAACATGTGCTAACCCCGTGACCCTCAAAAAACCTCAAAATTTTCGGACTTTTTTCATATTTTTGTTTGTAATTTCTAAAAGGTGCTTCCTACAAGTAAGTTGTCCACTGCACTGTTAAAGCTTCTTTAATTTGAGTGTAACCCCAGCATTGTAGGCGCAAAGGATCCCAAGATACAGCACTTTAAACATTGTTTTTTGAAAAAAAGTTCGAAATTGTAATTTCAGTTATGTTCCGAGCTGAATATCGGCTTAAATGCGCATTCTACGGAGAAAGTCATGTGACATGAAGTTAAACACCAGTTACTTAGCTGTATATATGTCAGAACGAATGGAATCAGACCATGGGGTCATAGGGCTGCCCCTGAAAATTAGGTTCTTCTAAGAAAAACTTTTTTCCTTATGTACCAACCAAATTCACCCAAGTATGTTCCTGGTTAAGCCTCAAAAAATATCTAGGAACGGGTGAAATCGGAACACTACGTTATAGGGCTGTCATACAAACCAACCTCTGGAAATTAGGTTCTTCTAAGAAAATCTTTTTTCTTTATGAACCAATCTTAACCACCTTCCCCCGAAATGTGTTTTTTAGTAAAGCTTCAACATATCTAGAAACGGATGAAATCGGAACACTAGGTCATAGGGCCAGGGCCGGATTTAGCATCTATGGCGCCCCTGGGCAGTAACGAATTTGCCGCCCTCCGCCACTAGATAAGCTTGAAGGTGGCAGTTGTCACCTCACAAAGGAAATGTAGGCAAAACGCTAGCGGGCGTATGTAAAAAATTGAAAATTTCATATTATACTACTAATCGTATTTTGATTGCTTGAAAATTTTTTATGTTGCTTCCCAAGAGAGGAATCCAGGTGTTCCGTGCACCTCCCAAAATTGTTTCAGAAATGATTGAAACTACAATGATAACATCAGTGGCATAAAGTTTTCTGAATTTCTTGTGTTCGAAATTGGAGTTGGGCCCCACATACGACTTTTTAGACGCAGGAAATATTGACAGAAATCGCATTTACAGCAGTCCACAAATGAGGAAAAGCAATCTTCTGTTAAAGCAACATGTTCCAACATTTTATAATTTGAGACAACAAATTAAATTTGAATAAATTAACTGGAGAACTTGTAAAGAGCTACATGTCCTATTTGAATATTTATCACTGACCTGAATAGAAGCTACTAAAAAACACCACCTCAAAACGTGCACCTTGTCTAGTCTAGAACTTTTTACCCTAAATCTGTGGATCAAGCCATCTGGCATACTGCTCTGACAACCCTGGCTAAGTTGGCGTATCCATGGCGAATTTCATCGATTAATGGTAGAATTCCTCCAAAGAAAAATGTGTCCAGTAGGAGAAACGACTGTTCCGTTATCTGGACAGAAGGGTTTAGCGGCATGCATATATTTCTTGATTTTATGACTCCTGGATAAAAAAAAAACTTAAAGAACGATCTTTCGACAAGTAGATCCACAACATTGTGAACATATTTCAGTATTCAAGAACTTAACGAACTGGATCACAATGGCTCAATTTGAAGCAAGGGCCTTTAAGGTAAACACTCCTTTTTACAAGTCAAACCTTTATATCTCATCAATATTTTCCTGACCAAAACCCAGAAAACCTAATATTTAGATAAATCCCCACTCAATAAGCTTGTCAGACACTTTCTTCATAGTTTTATTGCAAAATTATGCCAGTGCCAGGTGTCCCATGTGTTCATTGGAGCACAGGTCCCCAAAGGCCGAAATCCATATTTGTTTGGAATTGCTTCAAATGCTCATTAGTGTCAAGATCACAAAGCCGCAGAAACAAAACTAACTAAAAACTATTTTCGCCGATTTTTGCCTTAAGGTAAATTTAATATTTATGCTTTCAGTTAAAAGTATTAACACAAACATGCTCCAAATAGACGAATTTCCATGACGAATTGGCAAACTCAAAAATGATGTTGACGAATTTCTATTATAAATTGAGCAGTTTTCGTGTCCTAGTGACGATGTTCTATGTTAAATTGATGAATTTCAAAATATTGTGAAGGAATTTCCGATACAAGTTGACCATCCCATATTGACAAATATCTTGAGAAACCAAGACTAATTTGAAATGTGAATCCGTCAATTTTATCTGGAAGTTCGTCAATATTTGACAATTTGAAAAGTTGACATGGAAATTCGTCAAAATGATTTGACAATTCGTAAAGTTGACATGGAAATTCGTCAACATGATGTTGAAGTAACAATTTAAAATGAAAATTCGTCACCATCTGGAAATTTATCAATTTGTAATTGAAATTCGTTAACACAACTTTTAAATTCGTCAATTGAACATGGAAGCTCGTAAATTTAATTTAGGAATTCGTCAATTTGATCAGGATGTCGCAGGAGGGGTTTCTATATCAAGACAACACAAACATTCATGGTGACAGTGGGATTTCAACTATGGAAATCGAAAATGTGACTGCACAAAGAAAGGAATCCCGATTTAAGTTTGAACACAAAGATTGTCAAAAACGTTACGCTACTCTTCGGAGTGTCTTGTCTGTATATGTTAGATTCTGCAGCTGGTTTGTGTCTTGCAAACTAATCAAAATAAATATCTTGAAAAGAACAGCTATCTAAGGATCTGAAAAAAGAATATTCTTTATATTTTCGGCCTTGGGGGCCATGTTCCACTGAACACATGGAACACCGTACGTTACGCCCCTGTATAACATAGAAAACTGAACAATTCTTATTACATTCGGCTTTTCACTTTCTTTAGAAATGCGTTCATGTTTTCTAAATGTTTTCTTTGTCGATCGTTTTGAAAATAATTTGCGAATTACCCCAACAAATAAAATTTCCTATACATATTAGCAACATATTTAACCATAGAAAACGTCATACCGAAAAAACCCTAAATTAAGAAAGCTTGCGGTAAATTTTGAACACCCCTTGACCTAATTTGTTTTTGGTGATAAAGATAACGAAAACGAATTGGGAAAGCACTTACTGATGTTATTAAGGAAAAGTCATTCGGTGCCTAAACTAGAACTTTTTCCTGATTTTAACTATTTTAAATTATTTTTTATTTTCGGTGGAATTTCCCGTTTTTTTCTGAACAAAAAATTGCAAATTCGAAAATTTAAGCGTAAGAGTTCTTAAACGTAAAGTTAAAAATATTTTTCTTTTTTAAGTCTGGGGCAATTTTAGAGGCTTGGAAACAGGAGCTGGGAGCCAAATACTCGCGTATTTATATCATCTAATATGTCTTCAGGCTTAATGTTTAAGGTGACGCCAAGGATGATTTATACTCCTACTCTAATTGAACTAAAGGCCACGCCATTTAAAGTGAATGAGTGTGTGCTTCAAGCAAAATTTTGCGTAGTCCCAATTTTTAAAGGCGAAATCTCATTGAGTTGAGGTTGCGATTAAGTGCTTTGGATTAAGACGAATATGTACATCTAACTGTAGAATAAATTAAAAAAGCAAAATATTTTCTACAATTATGTTTGAGTTTTCAAAATCCATCTTTCCCATAATTTTAAACCAATGAAAAAATTTCAGAATTTGCCGCCCCGGGCAGTAGCCCAGGTTGCCCATATGGGAAATCCGGCCCTGCATAGGGCTGTCATACAAACCAACCCCTGATAATTAGGTTCTTCTAAGAAAAACTTTTTTCTTTATGAACCAATCTTAACCAAACCTCACCCAAATGTGTTCCTAGTAAAGCCTCAAAACATATCTAGGAATGGATGGAATCGGAACATTGCGTCATAGGGCTGTCATACAAACCTCCTAAAATACAATTTCGGACTTTTTTACAAAAAAAAAAACACATTTTTTAAAGTGCTGTATCTTGGAATCCTTTGCACCTACAAAGCTGGGGTTACACTCAAAAAGAAGATTTTCTTAGCTTTAAAAGTGCAGTGGACGACTTACTTGTAGGAAGCACCTTTTAGAAATTACAAACAAAAATATGAAAAAAACCCGAAAATTTTGAGTTTTTTTGAGGGTTACGGGGTTAGCAGAGGTTTTTCGAAGTTGCAAACTTGGTGGTACACTTCTGGTATCTATCCTAACAATATCCCAAAACAACAAAGCCGAGCGATTTTTTGCGACCTAAAATCGTTAAATGACTGGCCTAGTGGGCTACTCAGAAAAGTCACAATATATCCATAAACGCATTAACTTAAAATTAAATCAATAAGCAAGACAATTAACTCAATTATCCAAGGACACACTGAATCCACAAGTGATTGCCGAACTCAATCCAATTTAGTACTTTCTGGAGTGCTCTCTTCAATCCACCGTCGCAATGATCCTTAAATCCACTTTAAATTAAAAAAAGAACTATACAAGCCTACGAAGGTGCTATGCATATCTTATGTGCTAATTCACATTCTAAATGATTTTATCGCGAATATATACGACCCACTGTTGACACTCACGCTAATTTCCATATTTAAGGAGCGTGCAATTTTAGACGTAAAATAGACTAACACAAGGATTCCATTTAAAATTATATACATGTTCTCTGGTGACATTCAGATTCAGTCAGGCTCCCACGTCGCGTCTCGTTGGGACGCTGCTCTGCTTCTATGCTTTTATTCACGGTTGACCTGAATTTAGGCTACCACATTTGTGGTACCTATCTGCCTAAGCACACATCGGTGGTAATCGGGTATACCTATGCATACAAATCAGAACGTAACGACAGCAAATAAATTACAAGCTTGACACACTAAACTTCGAATGAAGCAAATACGTCATTATGACGAAAATTTACCATCATTATGACGAATTCCAAATTACACATTTGGACCATCATTTGCTCAATAATGACAGGTGGTGCCATCTGTTGCAAAATTGAAGAACAAGAATTTGTGCAAAAATATTAAATTTATTATCAATCTTTACACATTTCTATTCAAAATCTACAAGAAAAGTGTGTCTTTAAATTATTGAACAGGATATTCATCAAAATATCGCTGTTGTAAGGAACATTTTGATCGTTTACACAAACGTCAAAAGTAAATGACGAATCCTAATGACGAAAACATATGTGTCACCTCAATTTCGAACTTTCATCATTATCACGGATTATCGTCATTATGATTTGGAATCTGTCATAGGCATTATTCCTTGTTAGCATTACAAACAATTACAGTCTTTCCAACATTTTTAGAGATAGACAAGGCTATGTGGACAAATAAAATTAAATGTAAACCCGGAGATTTTTGTTTCTCCCGAGTCGACAAAACGGCCGAAAGTAATCATTTAGTAAAAATGAAATAATGTCAATGGGGTATTGTGGTGCCCTGCTCAGCTCAACCAAATTCAATTTGACCATAATGTATAATTGTGTTGACTCTGTTGGACCGTGGCCAATTGAAATAAGAACTGTGCCGCCTCCAGAATATCAGCGATAACAAAAAGCATCCTATTTTCGCCGACATGTTCACATCATTTCATATTCCCCAAATGTCTACTTGCACTGACATCATTCTGAGTTGACTCAGAGTTTGCCCGTGTTGTTGTCAGCATTCCAACTCTTTTTGAATCATCAGCGAGTCAGTCGGTCGCCCATTCGTCCTTTTTCCCATATGGGACACGTAATGTATTATGTGCCCTTTTGCGACCGGTATGTTGCCTTTATTGATTTTTTTTCCCGAGATACAATGTTATACATACTCGAATACGTTTGCAATTTTTTTGGCAACCATTCCGTAATAAAGCCATGGGTTTAGCCTGAAAAATGTCCTTTTTGGTAAAATTAAAATCAACAGCACAAGCTATAGCAAGTCTTCGGAAGACAAGTCGCCTTGGGGCAATCAGCAGCCCTGAAACGAAAAGAAAAATTAGACAATTTTTTGCATTCTATGAAATAAAAATGACCCGTTTGGGAGTAATCTTTCACGTATTATCCTGATTATTATGTACGAGACAAACATATAAAATTAATGTCATCCTTGTCGCAAGTGTATCCCCCATTTACATTAATGACGGCACTTATCTTGGCGAAACTTAATGGACCGTAAATGTCAGTTTCATGTTTGCATGTAAAATATTCCGGGCGGTGAAATATTTTATAATACGAAAGTTCTTTGTAACAAGGATCCTATAATGTAACAAAGAAAATAAAAGTAAACAGACATGGGATATAAAGTCAAATTTACATGACACAACTGATGAATAAAGGATGTGCACATTCTTTATGGACATTAATGAATGTAAAGTTATGGATTTATGAGAGCCGGCCGGTTTTTTTCTTATAAAGATTGATGATAAGCAATATTTTCGCGCTATTTTGTATATATTGAATGGGCTCTTACCTATGGAATTCTTTAAGGGGTTTTAGCTGGCCTTTCACCTTAATAATCCAATCACTGAAAATTCAGACAGATAATATTTGAAGGCAACCGTTCTACCTTTTCGCTTTTGATTCAATTTATTGATTTGGAAAGCAAAAAAATCAATCCAATTACTGGCGCACTGAAATCAATCCAATTATAGGGCAATGGCAACCCCGAGAAGGGAAAGACTGAAAACAATTTATCGGTGACTTTCAATTGAAGATTACGAGAATTTGCACGGTCCACTTTTTTTAGTATTCTCTGAGAACTGGCTGAACACAAAAAATTTATTACCTATGAATTGGAAGTGTAGGGTAGGTATACATATTAGAAGAAGTAGGTTGTAAAGTGGTTTAACATATAGAATTTTCCCTGAAATTATGTTAATACTCGTACATAGTTGAGAGGTATAAGGTCTCGTAGACGTACCGGGTGGCGCAAAATTAATCACTCGCGTATCATTGGCGGCTAGCTATTTTATGGATATCATATTTTCTACCACCGTGTTCTGTGGCCGGGCCGTTTTCTGTGGCCGGGCCGTGTTCTGTGGCCGGGCCGTGTTCTGTGGCCGGGCCATGTTCTGTGGCCGAGCCGTGTTCTGTGGACGGGCCGTGTTCTGTGGCCGGGCCGTGTTCTGTGGCCGGGCCGTGTTCTGTGGCCGGGTCGTGTTCTGTGGCCGGGCCGTGTTCTGTGGCCGGGCCGTGATCGTCCGGTCGCCGCTCTGTGATATAGAGATTCATAAAGAAATGAGTTTCAATACTCGGCATGGCCCCCCGCACATCTAGTATTCAGGAGAATATAAGAAATTTTCTTATCTTACACTCTAAACAATTTTCATGCAAATTTACCCTGATTATACAGGCTGTCCCGCAACTGGTTACCCATAGACCAATGGTAGACTCTACAGGATGTTTTAGGCAAAATGCCGCCAAAATTATTTCTCTAGCTTTTACCGTTAAGGAGTGATCGCCTTTTTTGTGATTCTTGTCAAAAAAACACGACTTTCTTCGAAAAACTCCAATTTTCTAGCTTCCACTTGAGCCAAATCAATGTTTTTCATATTCTTCTGGAAGTATATAAAATTTCCAATAAAAGGACATACCGAACGTTTCGAACGGTTTCGTATCTTCCGAAATACGACGTTTTGAACTTTGCAGAAATGTCAATTTCAATTTTTAATGTCAAAATTACACCCGAATTTCGTAACGGTACATTGTAGTGGCAAATCTGCAAAGTTGACAAAAGTTGGCGTAGTATCTTAGCTTTCGAACGGCATATAAGAATATATCACAGAATCATCGAGTTTGTGAAGAATATGTGTAAAAAACATAGTCCGTAAGTGGAAGAAATCTTGCTTTTACTTGGAAATAGTTCAGTCATATAAGCATTTCCAATAGAAAAAAATACAGTAAGGCTATTTTTTCTTGGTCTTGAATCAGTGTCCAGGAGTCTAAAACTCATTGTACTAAAATAAATTTGATCGGAAAGGTCCCAAAAAGGACAAAAAAGGACACTATTTAATCCTTGACTGGAGGTCGGCATGCGGGGTATCACATCAAAGGGGACGCCGAGTACATTACATATCCGGTGTTTGATACCTATTTCAAGGAACCTAAACGGAATAAATCGCGTTTGAATGGAAAATTTTCGTGTTTCCCGTAATCATCTGTATCTTTCCAAAGCCATAACTATGCGAATAATTCAAGTTGCCACTTCCTTTTTCATTTCTTAGAATCTAAGATTCTATCATTAAATTTGCTAAGGAAAAATTGGATCGGAAAACTCTGAAAAAGGACATAAAAGGACACTAATTAATACCTGACAAATTAAAATGTTTATCCTTCTTTAGACGTTGAAAATGAAAAATACTCTCACAATATTAATGTGTACACAGCGAACCTTCGTACAAATAATTCAACACATAAAACAAATTTGTTTATACTTACCGTTATAATTAGCATCTACAACAGTAGCGAAAAGTATTTTTCCATAATGCATAACAACCAAATCTATGCTTGATGTAAAAATTTTACTTCCTTTTCAAGATTGAAGTCGGTTTGGTACATTTGCAGACTATGTTTTTTTTTTCATTTATACGTATTATTCAGAATGGATGACTGGATGACTCTGTGCTTTATTCTTATATGCCGTTCGAAAGCTAAGATACTACGCCAACTTTTGTTAACTTTGCAGATTTGCCACTACATTGTCCCGTTACGAAATTCGGGTTTAATTTTGGCATTAAAAATTGAAATACACATTTCTGCAAAGTTCAAAACGTCGTATTTCGGAAGATACGAAACCGTTCGAAACGTTCGATATGTCCTTTTATTGGAAATTTTATGTACTTTCAGAAGAATATGAAAAACATTGATTTGGCTAAAGTGGAAGCTAGAAAATAGGAGTTTTTCGAAAAAAGTCGTGTTTTTTGATAAGAATCACAAAAAAGGCAATTACTCCTTAACGGTAAAAACTAAAGAAATAATTTTGGCGACATTTTTCCTAGAACATCCTGTAGAGTCTACCATTGGTCTATGGCTAACCAGTTGCGGGACACCCTGTATATGGCACATGAAAACCATCTATCTACAGGGTAAAATTACAGCGAAGTGTATTTTAAAAGTTTACATAGCTAATGTTGCAATATACTACTTCTAAATTGTTGTAATTTTGCGTATTTATAGAAGTACCTACATATTTATATTTCAAATCTGACTCAGAATCGCGCTGTTTTGTGTAATTATTACAAACAAGAAGTATAAAATCACACTTTTTGGGGGGCTTTTTTACATCATTATGTTGTAATTTTCCACACTTGTAAAAGAATTTTACTCTCAATTCTGATACGAAATACTGTTTTTTTTTTGTGTATTTTTTGCACAGAAGAAAGAGAAATAACAACATTTTCAGCACCCCATTTAGTTGATCGATTGCACACAATCGAACTCATGCCCATACAACAAACACACTATGCAATTATCTATTTTGTGACAATCGAAGATGGACATCCATTGCTACTTTCGATGGAGATAGACCGCCACAACCACAGCATGAAGAATGACCACCGGATTATGTTAAAAAAATCTGCAACTGAAAACACTAATGATTGTCATGACAGGTTGCACGAAAAATTGCATGACAATACGTTCCACACGTCCGATCAAAAAATTGAATTGGATGGTCATATACACCTGCTAGTTTATCTGGCAATCCAAAAATGTTTTCATTCGATCGGAGGATTTGGGGCGCCCAAAAAATACACTGCCTGTCATAACGGGTTCTATACAAAATCCACAAAGTCAAAATCCACAAGTCAAAATCCAAAAGTCATAATCCATAAAGACAAAATCCATAAAGACAAAATCCATAAAGTAAAAATCCATAAAGTCGAAATCCATGAAGACAAAATCCAAAAAAAAATGTATGAAGAGAGCCATAATGCTTATTGCGTGGGCTCCGATTCGGTGATGTCAGTGCGCGTTTTGTTTTTTTTTAGAAAAATAATTATGAAATGGTCCAAAACGTTAATTTCCAGTGAGAAAGTTCAGGTTTTTTTTTTTAAGTTAAAAACCAGAGGTGAGAGCGAGTGGTGATGGGGAGATTGGAATTTTCGTTTCCCGGAAGGTGATTAAGATTCTTCTACTGTATATTTGTATCGTTTGATCAATGATCAGCAAAAAATCTGGTCCGGACACTTGGAATATTAGTTTTATACTTAAATACCACCAATTTAGCCAAACAAAAAACAAACGATTCAAAATATGTAGTCATTCCATGCAGAGTGTGACAGAAAATTATTATACCAAACCACGGAGCATATGCGCTCTACCTGAATTCACGGAGAAGGATGCACCCGGAGCATATGCGCTTTAGTTGTCTTTACCTGAAGTGCTTATGGTCCGGTTGCATTCCTCTCCGTGTCATCGGCTAAATCGTAAATGCCACGGATGAGTCCTTCTCCGTGTCTTCAGCTAAAGCGCATATGCTCCGGGATTTGGTAATTGTCTAGTTAACGTAATAACGTACATAAATATTTTCAATATTCAATTTAGTGTAGTTATTACGTGATAAACCTAGTACATCAGATTGCAAAATGTGGTGGAGACAAATTTTTTTTTGTTTCTTATATTTTTTGGGGTGCTGAGCACGAATCCGGAGCTTCCCACCAAAATTTCGTCGCGGAACAGGGTCAAAATCGCGAAAAACCCTAAAATTTTGGCTGTTTTTCCGTTATTTGGCCCCTAACTCCGAAACTATTTATTCCTACGAAAAACTCTCCATGGATATTTTATAGAGCACATAATTGCGCGTCCAAAGAGACATAAATATTATAAATCCCTTGAGCGGTATTACTACAATTGATAATTTAAATTTGCCATTTTTAACATAGCTCCATATTATGAATCAAACTTTGAGTTTGAACGGTTTTTCATTTTTGGTTGCAAAAAATGCATTTTTCTTGTACATTATGTATTTGGGGGTGCAGAACCTGAATCCGCAACTTCCCACCAAAATTTAGTTGCAAAACAGGGTCAAAATTGCAAAAAAACGCAAAAAAAATTACTATCAATTGTAGCTATACCGCTTAACACATTTTAATAATTAATGGCGCGTTGGAACCGCAATTATGTTTTCTTTAATATTTTCATGGACAGGTTTTCGAAGAAATGTACACTTTCGGAGTTATAAACAAAAAAACGGGAAAACTCCGAAAATTTTGGATTTTTTCGCGGTTTTGACCCTGTTCCGCAACGAAATTTTGGTGGGAAGCTCCTGATTCGAGCTCAGCACCCCAAAAACCATAAGAAGCAAAAAAAAAATTTTCTCCATCACACTTTGCAATCTGAAATCACCTGGGAACTACACTAATTGTGATAAGCAAACTTATGTAAATTTGAATTTATGGATTTCGTCTTTTTGGATTTTTACTTTGTGAATTATGACTTTATGGATTTTGTCTTTGTGAATTTTGTGTTTGTGGATTTTGACTTTGTGGATTTTTCAATTTTTTTGGATTTTGTCTTTGTGGATTTTGTATTTTTGGATTTTGTATAGAACCCGTCATAACAATAGCCGCACCATAAAACAGACTGATCCTTTAAAATTAAAAGAGATCACAGTTATTCCACATACTATAAACATAAGGAATATTAAAAAGACAAATAAATTCACAAGAAGTTTCCTTATATTTTAAAACATTATTTCTCTGTAAAGGAAAATCTTAATTTCTCGTCTGTCATAATAGCTATAGCCGCACTTCGAACTAGTATGGGAAAAACTGATCAAAAAGCGGAAATTGAGGGAATTAATAACCGGAATTTTTTTTTTTAAATAAAATTGACTCCGTGGGTTTATTTATCTTTTACATAGAAAACTCTTCGAAATATTATTTTTAACGTAATAATATTTCTTAAAGATTTCCTGTCTAATTTTGCTGAAGGAGGGGCCACCTTCGTAGCATTTGCTACATCAAAACCTTCTTGAAGTGTAATGATTGGTGGGAGATGATGCAATCTCCTGCTACAAAATCCGTTACGTGTCATGTCGTCTGTATTAAAACGAAAACAGTTTATGGTCAGGATATTCTAGAGAAATTTCCAATGTATTAGAGGTGGTTACAATAACTTTTGAATACATAAACAACCCTGATTAATTCTATTAAGGAAATTTGACCCAAATTTGTATTGAGATCTATGGAAATCCGGCAAGTGCTCATTAAAAGTATAAACCAGGATAGTCTACCTACAGAACAGTTGATTTCGTCACTTCCGGCGCATAGGAAAAATTTCATGGCATTGTCCTGACAATAAACAGCTTCCACTTTAAACAGAAGATAGGACACATAACGGGTTTTGAGGGAAGTTATTGCATCATTTCTCACCAAGTCGTACTTAAAGTTGGTTGCAATGGTACAAATGTTAGGGAGAGGGCCTCCGATCTATCCAAATTAGACAGCAAACGGTAGACAAATGCAGCAAACCTTAGAGAAACATTATTACGTACAATTTATAAAAAAACACGATTAGGAAGAGTTTTTTATGTAAAAGCTGCGGTTATCGACGCTTAGGGGTTAAAAAGAAAAACAAAATCGAAAAACCGTTAAAATGATTTCGTGAAAAATAAATATTTTATTCCAAAAGGATCTCTCCCGTTATTAATTTCCTCAATTTCCGTTTTTTAATCAGTTTTTCCCATACTTGTTCCAAGTGCGGCTATAGTTATGACAGACGGGAAATTTAGAATTAATTTTACAGAGAAATAACGGTTTGAAATATATATATATATAATTAAATTAATATGTCGTTTTAATATCCCTTATGTTTATAGTATGTAGAATAGCTGTGATCTCTTTGAATTTTAAAGGATCAGTCTGTTTTATGGTGCGGCTATAGTTATGACAGGCAGTGTATGTCTGCACCACTAGACAGCGAGACACCCAATGTGATTTGAAAACTACATATACGGAAAACTTAGTTATTCATGTTTTCTAATTATTTTGGTGTAAACTTCAAAAGAACATCATAATTGGTGCGATTTTAAATACAATCTCGTGAAAAATACGTCGTTAAGAGCTGAATTAAGATCGAGAGTGATATTGTTCACCCAGGGATTTTATCAATAAAAATGGATACTTACTGTCGTGGAATATGTCACAAACGGTGGGGAATTCCATAAGCTACAATCCGAGACCGGTTCCATAATTCTCCTCGGCCATTTTATGTATTATTTTTCGATTCCCCGGTCATTTGACATTTCACGATGAAATAACCGGGGAATCGGAAAGAAATACATAAAATGGCCGAGAAAAATTATGGAACTGTTTTCGGATTGTAGCTTATGGAACTCCCCAGCATTCCCCACATATTCCACGACAGTAAGAATGCATTTTCATTGAAAAAATCGCAGCGGCGAAAAATTTCACTCTTGAGGTCAGTACTAGGCTTTACTCAGGATTTTCCGTAATTTTGGTGTAAAATTCGAGGATTATCATAATCTGTGCATTTTCCAACAAAATGTTTTGTAAAAATACGATCTTCATATTTATGTAAAATTGCATATATTTAAGTTTTATTTCGTCCTAAATTTTACACAGAATCTGAAGGAAAAGTCCTGCAATTTGATATAGGGTAGGCCAATTACAAGTTCGTTTTTAAAAATGCAATAACATGAACAAAAGTAATTTTTTTCCATGTCTTATGGCTTTATTAGAAAGTAAGTATGCTCCCATTAATGATGGAACACAACTTCATTCAAGTGGCTGCCCCGGCTGGCGTCGCAGTAGCGCATTCTGTCACACCAAATTTCCAAGACCCTGTTGATGGTTTCAGGCTGTAGCTCACGGATTGCTTGGATGATATTGGCCTTAAGTGCTTGAATCGTTTGTGGATTGTTGGCATCACATCGGTCCTTCACGGTTCCCCACAAAAAAGAAAGTCCAAAGGGGTCAAATCGCAGCAGCGAGGCGGCCAATTGACATCGCCAAGACGAATTTGGTGCGTAAAAGATCGATTGTGGCATGGGCTGTGTGGCATGGCGCGCCATCCTGCATGCTGCATGAACCAGAGGTCGTCCAAATCCATGTCTACAATTTCAGTAATAAAAATTCGGATAACATGGCTCGATAACGCGCACCGGTAATCGAAACGTTGTTACCAGCCTCATTTTGAAAAAAAAAAAAAAATGGTCCAATGATGCCACCACTTCACAATCCGCACCAAACTGTCACTACTCTCTGTGGTTACATTGGCTTCTCGAGCCCCAGATGCGGCAATTTTGTTTATTAACGTAGCCGCCGAGATGAAAATGCGCCTCACCAGAAAAGATATTTTTTTCGCCCAATATCGTTGTCCAATTCAAGCTGCTCTAAGGCCCAAACTGCGAAGCGATAACGAAGTGGATGGTCGTGCGATTTTAATTGCTGAGTCAATTGAACCTTGTAAGGGAATAATCCGAGATCTTTGTGGAGAATTCTTCTCAGGCTAGTGCGTGAAATGTTTAACTGTTGAGATCGATGGCGTGTTGATGTTCGTGGATAAAGTCTCACACTCTGGGCTACAGCAGCCACATTTTCATCTGTGCGCATCGTATGACGACGGGGACCGTGATGCTTGAAATAGATTAGACGCGTCAGCAGAAGCATCGGCATCGCGAAGCGTCAAGCCCAATGCATTTTACATTGCTGACAAAAATGTTGAGCAGAAGACTTGGCATATTTGTCAGCTATGAAATTCTGCCGATGCTGCTGCTGACGCGTGTAATCTATTTCAACTATGAGTGTTGTCCACTAGCATGCCAGTCTCACGAACTTTTTGCACAAACTTGCGTACGTGACGCTCGGTGGGTGATTCATTTCGGCCAAAACTTCTTTTCAATAAACGCACTGTTTGGGCTAGACATCACTCACTTTGAAAATAAGTTTTCAATATTTCCCAACATTGTTCAAGCGTAAAGCGAGTCATTTCGTTCCGCGGAGGTATGATACTGACTTTCTATCCAGATTTCGAGCGAAAAACAGCTGTCAGTGTCAAACTAACCTATGATTTAAAAACGAACTTGTAATTGGCCCACCCGTTACACAAACATTGAGCAGTATTACTAACAACAGCACCAAAAACATTTTGAACCCTTCTTATGATCGAAAGAAATGATGCTTATGCTTGTTTCCATTCATCAAGACTGACTGACTTCGCACTTAACTTTTCAGCATTTATCAGTTTTATTTTACTTCAAAAAGAAATCTCTACCATATCATATGTACCAAGTTGCTTTATAACCATGTATAGGAAAGTAAGCCTGTAGAAGGCTTTTCGGATTTCCTTTAATAGAATTTTCCATATTTCTTTTCCTTTTCAATCCGGCTCTTCCAACTTCTGTCAAATTTCGCGTGTATTCACCTTACAGAAAATAAAAAAAATTTCATGGATACAGATGCGCATAATATATCCTATCAGGCAAACTACATATAAAGACGATTTCTTGTTTCGAACAATCCAGCTGACGACTGAAAAATGATATTAATCGAAATCAATAAAATGAAAGACTTCCACGCATAAAGGACTTCTCAATTTAACAAAGAACTGATTTTCTTTTATATCCTCTTTTATATGGCATATTTCATGAATGATGTTCCATAGTCAATATTACACCACCTGATGTCATTCAATACGAGAGACGTAATTCAATCAATTTCATACTAAAAGGATTCGCTGACATGCTATACATATACGACGAGATTGTTAGGTTGAATATGATGATGATGGGATGTAAAATTTTATTCAATGCTTTCAATTAGGAGTGTGCAAGGCACGGGGAAGTATGAGGTTGATGTTGGAAGTTGAAAGGTTTCTACTTGACATCATTTGAGTCATTAGTTTAAGTATACTATACTAGGAATTGTACTAGGAATAAGTACAAATAACACACAAAAATGTCTTCCAGCGATTTGGTAAACTTTTTTTTTAAATCATTAGTACTACTTTGCGAATGTTTTTAAACTTCATTGATTTTAATTTTTCATTTTACTATTTTTGATTGCAGTCACTATTTGAACTAGAATTAGCCGGATGCAATGAAGTCACGGAAGCAGGACTGTGGGCATGCCTAACGCCCCGAATAGTTTCATTATCATTGGCCGATTGTATTAATATTGCCGATGAAGCAGTGGGAGCTGTTGCACAATTACTTCCATCATTGTATGAATTTTCATTACAGGTAAGAAAAATCGTTTTAACT
This sequence comes from Microchrysa polita, assembly GCA_949715475.1. Classification (NCBI taxonomy): domain Eukaryota; kingdom Metazoa; phylum Arthropoda; class Insecta; order Diptera; family Stratiomyidae; genus Microchrysa; species Microchrysa polita. The sequence continues at coordinate 136,420,315 of OX454416.1, read as the reverse complement.
CCATTTTAATTAAATTTAATATTAAATTTCTATATTAGGCCTATCACGTTACTGATGCCGCCTTAGGATACTTTTCACCTAAACAAAGTCATAGTCTTAGCATATTGCGGCTGCAATCGTGTTGGGAGCTCACAAATCATGGAATCGTAAATATTGGTAAGTTTAACTTTATTAAAATTGTTTGTTGATTATCATTAACAGTCTCATACCATATTTTATTCAAATTTGTCATAGCGTTAGATTATGCTGTTTTTATTGCAAAATAATGCATAACATCTGACATCATACAAGCTTAGTGTCACTATAATAAAAGTAAATAAAACTCATAAAATGTGTACACGCAAATGATGCGAAAATGGGCTGTTTGGCAGGCTATTCAAGCCATTTAGGCATTCGTCCAAATTTGTAATAACATCGGGACAACTACACCACATTTCCCTACTACATACTATTGACTATTGAGATTATGTGGCGTTTAACTTTGAGTGTATCATAAAATTATAGCGACTTCAGTACTGACAGCTAGCAGCTACAGTTTTAGGGCGCATTGATGTAATTTCATGCACATTTTTTTATGTACGCGAGTACCTACAACTAGTCGACACTTGAGTGACAACTACAGCACGTTTATTTTTTGGCAATAGATCAACAATTTTGAACCGCATGATTTGACTGTATAGTCTGTGCCCTGTGGTGAATAAGCTTGCTTCATTATAGAGAGTTTTAGCATGTCGTAGAAAACAGTCTGATAAGTATAGACATAGTTTGAGATTCTATAGAAAAATTTTGCACATCCCAAGTAGGCATGTGTGTATAATTACGACAAATAAATTTCGACTGTTAAGAGAACATAAAATATATGGAAATACACCCACAAATACTGTTTCGTATAAGGTAGGAAAGCGAATTTTCTATAGAATCTCAAACTACGTATATGACGTTCGTACTATTTTCTACGGCATGCTAAAAATCTCTATTTTGTACGTCGCTTTGCGTATTTCACGTTTGGCATACTATGCGTTTTTATTTCAGTGAAAAAGTTCTTACTATGTCACTTGGTCGCCGTTGTGTCCGTCATATAATGTACATACATATATGTAGTAAAATTTGTGACGATGCTAATGCTTATGTAAAATTTATATTAAAATAACTGAAATATACTAAGTCCTTCAAAAAATATAGCCAAAAGTTTGGAATAAAGAACTGCTAATATTTCAATATTTCAAATATTTTTAATGGGCTTTACGACGGAGAGAGAAGTGGTGGAGTGAGGTGGCGATAATATAATTAAGTACGATAATTTAATCAAACACACATACACAAAAGATGGAGAAAATAAACTGCTTTCACAAATGTTCTCTCTCTTAATCCATTCAAAGTGGCCAAGGGATAGGAAAAGAGCTTCATACAACATTTTGCTCATCCGTTCCGTATATCCGACTTTGGAGATATAGACAAAAGTATTTGAAAAGGAACTGTTCGCATATTTCAACAATTATTCTGGGTGTACACCCATCCGCTGGATCTTTTGATCGAAATCTGGTTATTCCTTCAAGGAAGACATTGTGATTTTTTTTGCATGGTTTAAATATTATTTTGAGATTAGGGGAAAGGACCAATTAGGCAGGAAAATCTTCCGAAAATCCGCTAAGAAGTTCAAGGAATATAAAAAAATATATGAAAAAAACTAATTGTGAATTGTTGCTCGCTATGAATTTTCTGCTTACTTCAATAGCAGTATAGTTATTCCGATCGGAACCGTGTGCAGACCCATAAGGTGGGGTCAATTTACTGAAATCCTGTAATTCGTTGAAGAAAGACAGAAAGTAGTAGAAGAAAAATAATTGTCTTCATAATTGTGCCTCATTGTGAATTTTTCATATGTCTCGATGGCTGTCCTGTTACTTTGGGTAGAGACCAATCCTGTGGAAGAAATTTGCTGAAATCCGCTCATATGTACACGAAGAAATAGATGAAAAAGAACCCATTGCGAATTTTAGCTCATTGTGAATTTTATGCACGTTTCAATAGTTATTATGCTATTCTGGCCAGAGCCTAATCCAACAAACCCAAAATCATGAAAATCTGTTCAGCTGTTCTCGAGTTATAAATGGTGTAACTAACACGGCTCTCTTATATATATATAAGATAAGTTCGGGATAAGCAGCCACGTATCAATGTCCATTAAGGCCGTATTAAGGCTACTGCAACACCAATCGGGAGCAAGAGCAGATTAGCACAAATGCGCTGTTTTGAAGATACAAACTTGTCTAATAGAAATGAGGTTAGAAATTCTTTTTTTTTAAATATGGCGAGGTCCAACATTGCTAGTTGAGGGAGTAACCCAGTCTAGCTGCATGATCCCCTACTGGTCAATGCCCCGTGATACCTGCTAGAGCAGCTGCCATTTAAACATCATTTTCTGTTCATTAAATGACAATCAGATCACAAGTGTTGCGTCTCATAACCCTTACCCAATGTATCACGGGATTTAAAGGCCCAAAAGCACCATGAAAATTTCGAATCATACAAAAATCACAACTATATGAAAATGAAAAAAAAACAACAATTTTCCAAAGTGTGGATATTATTTCCGAAGTCAAAACAAATGCTTAATGGATTGTCCATCTCCGATCCGCTTCTCCATAGCTAAGACTGTCGGTTCAGAAAATTTTATAGTATCCTACCTAAGACTTTATAAAAAATCAGGCAAATCGATAGACAGACAAACTTTCACGTAAAAAAAAATTTTACGGAAAGCAGCCGTAGGTTTGGAGACAAGAGCATATTGATTGATTTGAAAAAGGTCCTGCGATAAAAGAAAGTCAAGAAAAATAAGGAACCTGCCAGCCGTTTTACTATACTCGTAAAACCATGGTTAGTCGAGCGGTATGGACGGCCCTAGTGAATTTGCGACGATATTGATACTAATGTGCCGCGAAGGAGACATATTGATTGCCCCATCGATGTGCTGGAGACTTTGAATTTTGGTAGCTAAAGGTTTATGTGACTCGACGCGCGCGATGATCGCTTAGTAATCGAAGTTCTGCAAACCGATCCTAAGCATTATTCGCATACTTTTTTAATGTGGTGTTTGATACCTAAGAAAATTTGTTCAAAACTGAGCCCTGCAATGGAATAGAGGAAATGCAAATTTGTCTAAAAAAAAAATTCCATTTTTTTCGGATACAAAATGCTTTGCATAGTTATCAATCTTGCCAGTAAATAGTAAAAATAAATCACAGAGACTTACTAAAGAAGTTGGCGAGAGTGCCCAGATTCAAGTTGCACCGTCACTACATGCAAAGCCCGTTAAAAAATCTCTTCATTAGATTGGTTTAAAAGTGGGACTTGACCAGTTTGAATGTAGCCATAAACACTTCGATTGATGATCTATGTCCTTTTTAGATGAATTCGTCTAGCCGACTTCTTCCAAATTAGCTGGCTCTTGGATTAAGAGAGGTAACGTCTTCTTCCATGAACAGGTATAGCTCGGTTTTCTGTCCATTTTCATTTCAGGAAGGGTCAAAGATGGTATCTTGGAATTCGTAGTTAACTACTTCAGTTTTGTCTTAGCCGGATCTCCGTCATGGCCACAACCAGGGCAAAGTAAGCCTTTTAAATTATTGTTTAAATTAGAAGATTTTTTTGGACTTTTTCCAAAAACGTATTTTGAATAATATGCGATGTGTATCTCCAGATCAACAGGAAATTGCGAATGCCAACCCACATGGAAATTGTCTAACTTATACTATGCCCACTATGACATTTCGACCTACATATATCTCCTCTCTTACGGATAACACGCCCTACATGCCCCACAAGGGGTAAAGGAAACTTAGTAGTAGTAGCCAGTCACATACGACCTCGGGATTATACCATTTTCAAAACGAATTCAACTTTTATCAATATAAATTAACTATACATTAAGCGTGATGCTGATCTCATTAGCTCATCAAAAAGCAGATAAGATCTTGGAAATAGGATGTCACTAACACATCCTGCGGCCTTAGTCCAAAGTTGGATTGTCGCGCCTGTTATTTTTTTTTTTTTATACATTAAATGAGAATAACAATTTCGGAAATGAAACTGATTCTTGAACAAGTCAAGTTAACGATTTAACAGTGACAGTTTATATGCTGAATAATTTTTTTGACATGTCGTCAATTTCATTTTCATGAAATGTTTTTAGAAATGTTCTTCAAGTAAATTAGAAACTTTATACAAGAAGTAAGAACGTAAAAAATTTGCTGATCTATCAGTATCCGCAGTATCCGCTATTTGTGAATAAATTTCCGCCATATTTTGGATAACTGAGCAGAACATCAATTCACCCGTCATTCAGAAACACCCAGAAGAACCTTGTGAGTCCAAATTGTTAGGCTGACATAAATTAAGTTCTGATATAAAAGTCGTTAAAAATAGGTAGAAATGTGTTTGTGATGTGGTGTGAATGAAACACATGCACTAGTCAAGCTTAATTAGATGAAAGGCAAACAGTAGGCTGAAATTGTCATGTTTATGAAATTTTACATTCATGAAATCTCTTCACCAAATACAGACTTTCTGAATTTTGACATTTTTTTTTTAAATAAATCTCAATCCAAGATATTCTAAGAAATGCGAACGCTAATTGAAATGCAACCGTGAGAGATAACTATGAGGCAAAGTTAAAAACTACTTTCTTAACCGATTTTCGAATTACAGACCTAGAAGGCACGCGAAAACTAAAATATTCTATTTCACGTTTTTTTTAGGGGGGTTAGGGGTAGATGGGTTGGATCTGACACATCTTTCATATTTTATGTGGACTATCTATCAGCTACTATTTGGCACTAATTTAAAGTTTTTTGCATCATTTTATCAAAAGACTGATGGCTGAATATAGTTTTGTAGGGGAGGTAGTCAGACCAAATCTACTTTCAATCGACTTCAAGGATATGTCACAATTAGGCATTCATCAACATTTCAGGTCGCTAGCGATATTCAGTCGAAAATTATGGCCGAATTAAAATATCAAGGAGGATTAATTTGTATGGGAGGAAGGGGAACCCTTGGTCCGATTTGTTTTATCAAAACACAATTTCAAACAGCTAGCGGCAGCTATCGTGCGAACAGACACGGATGGACAGACAGCCAGACAGACATGGATTATTCGATTCATTTACCTACCCTGATAATTTATATACACTGCGCGACAAATGCTTAGGTTCATGAATATTTATACCCTATACCCATAAGATGGTATAGGGTATATTGTTTTTGTTACGACGATTTATGTAACACCTCAAAGGAGCCACCGGAGGTATGGCAAAGTATATATATAAATGATCAGGGTCGGTCCCTGATTCGAATAAGCCATGTCCGTCTGTCTGTCTGTCTGTCTGTCTGTCCGTCCGTGTGTCTGTCAGTTCGCACGATAACTCCCGAAATAATGAAGCTAGCGTTTTGAAATTTGGGTCAGATGATTGTTTTGATAAAAGCTTGGATGGTATTGAAAATTAGCCAAATCGGACCAAGGGTTCCCCTACCTCTCATACAAATGACCCCTCCGTGATAGTTTAATTCGCCCATATTTTTCAACAGAATATCACTAGCGACCTGAAATTTTCATCAATGCCTAATTGTGACATATGCTTGAAGTTGGTGGAAAGTGGGGAACGTCCGATTACCCCTACCCCTACCTCCCTAAAAAGTTATATTCAGCCATATCTTTTGCTAGAATGTTGCGAAAAAACTTCTAATTAGTATTAAATGGTAGCTGTTGGATGCCTTGATATAATATTAAATATGTGCCAGGTCCGAACCATCTACACCTCCCTCCCCTACAAAAAATATGAAATTGAATTTTTGGGTTCTGTATGCCTTCTAGGTCTGTATATGGGTATAGGCAGTGGCGTGCACTCCATATATGCAAATAAGCAGTGCATACCCTCTCATTTAAAAACATTTTCTTCATACAAGTTCATGAAAAAAATTACTGATTTCACTGTTAATTCTTTCCTCAATAAATGTACCAGCGCCATCTTCATATAGGTAGTGTAGGTTCCACTGACATCGTTTTTTCGCCGACACTAGAGTATGTTCGATAAGCACCATTTCGCCGTGTTTGTAATCTCCATACGAATTGAAAAATTTCAACTGCAACAATGTTGCAGGTTTATATGGTGAAGAGAAGCACGCCTGCCTTGGCGAACAAAGTTGACGGACGAACGATGACGAGCGGCGTAAAATGTCGTGATAAGATTTCAGCAAAGGGAACCAAAGCGAAAATAAACAGTAGGTCACACAATGTGTCGTTCAATTTTGGCAAAATGTTTCCTTTGTTCGTTTTGTAATATTTAAACAATGTTGAAATAGGAATTTATTATTTTTTGAAAGAGAATGTATTTTACTAATCAGAAACAAATTATAATGCACATTTTTGTATGGGGCTGGTTGCATAGCTATGTATGCATTTTGTTAGTCATACACTGTGTTATGTACATATTACAAAAGAAGGTTTGTATGCCTACAGTTTACACATTTGAGAAAATCAATAAATCATACAATGCGAATGTTTGTATTTGTTTGATTGATTTGAATAATTTTCAAGCACTGTTCACGTTACAAAGTTTTTTTTATTATACTTTTTTTTAGTGTTAAAATAAATTAGGCGGTTTTTCCTCATTTTTAGTTATCCTGAGATTACTCAATTACTTAGGAAACACTAACCTTCCTTTTTATTTCGACATATCAAAAAGCGTTTATACTCGTATTTATCTCTTCTTCGGTTTTAATTTTGCATACCCTCCACAAAATGGCTGTGCACGCCACTGGGTATAGGGTATACACTCATCGTGCTATTCGCACGATTAGAACTCGGTCTCGTTTCCTTTAAAATGATATAATTTCTATGTACTCTGATCGGAAATAATTTTTCAATAATGGTCTCTCAATTAACGGCTATTTTATTGAATATTACAATACTATCAAGCTTCAAGCAACTCGCATAGCTAATGGAATTGTTTAAAAAAGTAATTTTGTGCAATTTTTTGGGGTATATCTCGAAAACGGTGAGTCGCAGAGAAAAAGTTGTAAAGTAAGCATTCAAGCTTCAAAACTCCTAACGGTTCTGACGGTTTTTTATTTCACGGATCTACAAGGGGTGGTTCGGAGTAAAACATACTAAAAGCTAGCGGTCATGAAGTGTGAGCTAATGTGGGGGAGGGGGGCCAAAGGATTCATTTTTGCGGGTTTTCGGCTTAATCTCAGAAATATCTCAGAGGCGGAGAGTCCTACTAAGAGTATGGCATTATTAAAGCCCATTAAATCTTCAAAAACTTATTTTAACGTACAAATGCCGAATTCCTAACGGTTCCCCCGATACAATTTATTGAAATTCGAAAATTGTTACAAAAAAATCGTTTTTATTTTCATTTGTTTGACTCTGGTGTCTCCCGCTATTGTTTTTCAGAAAAATATTTCACGACAAATTTGTACGATGTTTAATTGGCTTTCATTTGATATACTTCCCGTTGCCCGGTCTTCAATCAGTCACAAGCCTAAGAGCTTAAACCGAGCTTCCGAATTCAATTTTCTCTATTTCTCTGTTCAGCATTTTTGTCAGCAATTTAAAATGCATAGTGCTTGACATTTCGCGCTGCTACCATATACCATAAGAATTACTGTTCTGGAAAGCTTTCTTTTAATTTTAGAAAATTTACAAAATTTTAAATACATACTAAATACTACTTCGAGTCAACGTTACATTGCATACAGTTTCGGAGTGTAGGTAATAATGTTGCAAGCACTATATATTTCCTGGACCACGCCGAGATTCGATCTCGGGACCTCTAGACTACTAGCATCATAGAGTGCGACTCAACTAAGAGAGCCACAGACCGTAATGCCCCGGCTCCATTCTTTTCCTTCAACTTTCACATAAGTTCCGTTGCGTCGACAAAACAATATTTGTGTGAGGTTTGGTTGGAATAAGTGCGGGCAAATAAAAATATTAACTCAGAAAATTGTATTGGGGGGATGCGGGAGCATGGTCCCATAGTACGATTCCATAGTTTGAAAAAAAAAATAGTGCCACTTTATTTTGTTGATGCCCACTCTGGACTAACGCATAGAATGTGTTAGCATGGTTTCTCTAAGTAAAAAAAAAAGATCCTTTTTTGTCGGATCGGAAGAGGTTTTCTTAGCAAAATGAGTTTTAAAATTTTGGCAAAATGGTAATTAAAATTTGCCTTACTCCATTTTTTTTTATTTGAAGCCATGAATCAGGATATTGTGATTGTCAAATTAAATCAGTTAGATCTATAAAGCTTGAAATAGATTGGACGCGTCAGCATACGAGTGGTAGTGCACCTGTTCATAAAAGCCCTTTGCCTTTACTTACAGACAATGAAATGATTCATTTCGACTATAGGTCCTGAAAAAACCTAATTCGTTCTGTAGTGTCCATTTTTCTCGGTGGGTTTTACTATCTACTATATTTTTTAAAATAAAAAAAAAATATTAGCTCAAATATAAAATTATACTCACTTTAGAAATACAATCGTAGAGAGCTTTTACATTAAGGTCCATCTAGATTGATCGCCAAATGGTGTCACGTGCAACCAAATGGCTGTTGTCATTCCATCCAAACTGATCGCCATTTGGGTGTGCGTCCAGTTTTGATATTCAATATGGCAACTCAACCAACCGCTTGTCAAACTCAAAGTGACAATTTTGAAACTTTTGTTCGTTCTTTTGTGTAAAATTGAAAAATTCTTGAATGGCTGTGTAATAATTCAAACGCGCAGAGTCGGATTTTGATAATTAAATTTAAAAAAAAAATCACCAAAATGAAATTTTGGTTATGTCATTTTCTGTCTCCATTTGGTTGCTAGTGTGGATGCTAAGTAGCAGCCAAATGGCAGTTTGTGATGCCAGTTTTTGTGTGCCAATATGAAAATACGTATCCAAAAAGAAAAATATTTTCAAATTGTGCAAATTCAAATCATTTGATATTTAATTAATTCACACTCCTACTTCCTAAAACATACTTTGATCAAAATCATTGAATATTTTCTATTTTAAGAATCCGTTAGAGCATCCGACACGCATCAACCTACTTCACAATCACGTAACCCACGTAACCCTCAAATTTTCCAAAATCCTTTGTTGGCTTCTAGAAATTGTACCTATCATTCTGTAAGCATCAACACATTCTTCCGTGTCGTACTATTACTATGTAAATCCATACGATATGTTCAATATTGAACGATGTGCTCATTCGATTCGAATGCCAGAAAATTGTCATCAGGTCTTGTGGGGTGGATCGGTACATCTCCGCACATAATCAACCATCTAATCAAGTTTGGCATTAATGATTTTGCAAATACGAACGAAGGCTCCCCATGTTGTTCTTGTGTGCTGAAATTAGCGACTTTATGCTATAGTTTGCATAATGATGCCACAAATTCATGCGTGCGCAAGATACAAGATAGAATATATTTTTGGAAATTGCCTAAAGTGTAATATCTTATATCTTTGAAAGTAGTTATACGTGAGAAAACGAAAGGTACTTTCACTTTATGCCTGAAGCATAATTATACATATTAGTCATAGAATGTATGTACTTAGGTGGGGCTGCGGTTGAGTTTAAAATAGATCGTACATTTTCTGATTACATCTACGAGTACGTATACATATATGTATGTACCTGAATTTGTCTCAAAAAAATGCCAACATATAGTGTTCAAACAGCAACAAAGATCCTATACGTAATAATGATTCTGATTTTCTTCTATGCTAGTATAACTATAAAATATTGCACATGTCAAGGACTTAATTATTTGATATTAATCCAACTGACAGTCATTTCACATCAAAACATCCTTTATAATTTCCACGTACTGCAGATATTAATACACACGACAAATTTGAGCGTTGAACAACATGTTAATTGAACCAATTTAATTGATTACACTCGTCTCTTGCATGTTTATTTTAAAATAAATTGTTTCGTTGTGCAGAACACAGTGTTTGGCAATTAGACGACATCTTTTTGTGTACACACACTGATTAGATTGATATCTATAATTAAATCTTTTGCAGTTCTATCGATACATATCTGGATTAGGATAAGTTGAAACATATACTAGTCTAGTGTAGCACAAGAAATAGAAACTATTTTTTATTCTTATTTTGTGCATCCTTGAAGCCATGAAGGCGTCAATTAAAACAAAAAAAGGGATAGGAATAATTGTGCTCTATACACCTGCATTTTTAACCACATACGTGGGCATTGATATTTTTGTCGGTTGAGTTCATTGCCAAAGTCGTTGACGTGATTAGAATGGGATGAGTTGGCAAATGATTGAATTGTTAATTTGATTAAGTGCATTGATAAGATTTTAATTTGTTTTTTTTTTAAATACAATTTAAGATTTCAAACGCCTTGGTTTGGGGTTTGCGCATATGTAATAGTATTCGATGTTAGCTCGATAAAACCGAAAAAGAGATCACAGAGGAAGTCTGCGTAAATAGATGTTTGCGCAAACTGAAGTGACGCCATACACGGCCGGCTTGCACACAAGGCAATAACACTCACGAAACTATCGAATCAGTTTATTCTGAAATCGCCATATGAGCACCAACTGACAATATTTTTAGTTCTTTACACACGTAACTATCAATTTGTGAGCACGCTTTTTCCAACCATAATAGGACAGGATATGAATAAATCATGCCGTTGATGAATTTATCCTGTAAAATTTGCATGGACAGCTCTTCCTGTTTTACTGGAAAGGCGAAAGGACTAAAATTAAATCTGTGAAAAAATAAAATGCACATCTTTCAAATATATATCAACGAAAAACATTTTATGCTACTACACTTAAAAAAAGGCGAAATCCTATTTTATATTATAGAACGGTGGATAAATAATGTACAGGATGCTCCTGATTTATTACTACATATTGTATGATGACTTTTCACTACAATTTCACTGGTTGTGATCGCAAAAACGAGTAGATATCAAATAAAGATTTCAGATTATTCTAAAATACTACCCGTTAGTGTCGGTCACAAAATGAAACTGTATTGAGGTACGTAATATCCTTGGTTGTTATGTAGATCCTTATTTGTATTTTTTTTTCTGTTCACACAATCTTATATAAATAAAAAAAAATCCTGTTTAATTCTACACTATACAAATCGTTTTTGATCTATTAACTTCAACAGTCGAGTAATTAATGACGGAATAGTTAATCAAGAAACCGATTAATAGTTTGAATAATAAAAAAAAACTGTGTAATATAACCTGCGTCAAGAAATCCTATAATGGGGGATAGAAATATGATTTGTTCGTATAGAGTCATTTGTACTTATAATAAATGTATTGATCTGGTGATCCTATATCTAACATGTTCAAGATTTTACATTCGATATTTGGAATAGATGATACAGTGTGTGATATGTAAAATTGGACAGTACGCAAATATTTTCACAAATAATAATAATCTTAGAAGAACAGACAATCCTAATCGGAATCGTGTTATTGATGAGACGACTACATTAGATGTGTTGTTTTCTATTGTGTACAGCACATAGCAGCCCAATTTCCACGCGTTCTTTATGTAGAATAGCTCGAATCCAACTTCAAATTTAAATTTGTATGGAAGTTATGCTTTTCTGTCCTGTATTCGATAGAAGAAAACCCAGCTTTTGTCGACTCTAAAATAAACATTTGTCAAGATATAAATTAAAAGTTGATGCATTTTACGACTTTACTGTTCTTTGAATACCAAGTGGTCCATATGAGTAGTATAGTTTCTGTTTGCGGTTTTGACTCGATATTTTGCAATTGTGGCCGCTGTTTAATATCAATTTTCTTGACAATAAAATATGACTGCATCTTCAGCATTGGTGCGAACATTGTCTTATGAGTATGCATATATACGCACATATCGAACGAAATCAATGAATAAATGTGGTGATATAAACAGAGGGAATCGTGTCATAATTGCTGGTTGGCAATTGCATTATATGTTCTCATGGCAGGATTTTATCTACTAGTTCTGACAGGGTCTTCAACAGAGTAAGGTACAATTATGGCTATTTTTTATGAAAATCAACGCATATTATACATCAATTGATTTAGAGTATGTACCTACATTAGCGGCCAATTTCTTCCTAGATTAGCTTTTAATTTCGTATTTTTTCCTCATATACTTAGGTTGGGTGTGGTTCTACAATGGAACCCCGTTCAACCTAAACCCGATTTTACCGAAACGGCCGCCAACCATTAATCGGAACTACCTAAACTGAAAACAGTGAAAAGAAGGGCCAGTTGAGAAGGGAAAACAACATTCTAGCGTAAAGAAACCTTTGCCTACTTAAACCCATTACATATATGTAGTTGATACGCTTGGGGAAGACTAAAAATACATATCAATCACTCACTTGGTAAACTCAATTTTAAAGTTTAATTAGGATTAACCGTTTTCTTGGAAATTTCGTATTAAGTATACGGTATTATCTACGTCAGTATAAAACTCTCTATTGAAGCGGTTAACTAAGTTTGGAATGCTCTTGACTGAAACGTTTTTATACCCTTCGCTCATCGAGTGAAAGGGTATATTAACTTTGCCATGAAGTTTGTAACGCATTGAAGGAAGCATCTCCGACCATATAATAAGGATACATATATGATCAGTATAACATGGGGAGTCGATTGGGCGATGTCCGTCTGTCTGTCCGTCCGTCTGTTGCTACGCGTTTTACTCCGCCAGTTTAAAAGCTATGAAGCTGAAATTTTGCAAAAATGCTTCTTTTTGCTGCAGGCAGTTTGTATGTTTGAATCGGTAAAATCGGACCATGGGGTCATGGGGCTGCCATATAAACCTAACCCCCCAAAATAAGGTTCTTCTAAGAAAAACTTTTTTATTTGCGCACGAATTTCATCCAAATTTCACACAAATGTGTTTCTATTGATGATACAAAACATATTTAAGAACGGATCAAATCGGACCATGGGGTCATGGGGCTGCCATATAAACCCAACCCCCCATTTTGGTTCTTCTAAGAAACATACTTTACACCAATTTCACACAACCTTGAATTAATGTGTCTTTATCAAGCAAGTAAAAAGTTTAAAACAAATGGAATCGTACCATATGCTCCCGCATCCCCCAATAACATTTTCTGAGTAAATATTTTTATTTGCCCACTTATTCCAAACAAACCCCACACAAATATTGTTTTGCCGACGCAACGGAACTTTTGTGAAGACAGAAGGAAAAGAATGGGGAGGGATTAAATATAAGTTGTAGGTACGCCCGAAAAAAACTTTTAGCACGAGGGGAGCGAAGAGTATCCACATTTCGGCCGCGCCCGAAATTAGCCTCGGTCTCGTTTTTTTTTCAAGCAACTTTAAGCGAAAGCTTTGAATTACAGTTTAGTGCTGTGCTGAAAGACGGCTTACCTTTTACTAGAGCAACAACAACTACATATACAGGGGTTTCTTTTGTCGTGAAATTGAAATAAAACACGGAGAAACGCCACACGAAATTACTTTCATTAGAAAGAGCAGGTTTTTGTATTTTTTTTTTTGAATAGGTGCCGCTCTCGGGTATATATTTGGAACCCAATTTTTGTTTAGTAATAACTGGTTTTTGTTTTTTGGACGCAAATCGAAACTACTGTCTAAATTCAGTTTTGCCAACTTCACTATTTTTTTCGAGTGGAAACTGTTTTCCACTGTTCACTTCAATAAAATAGTACTAAGTTGCCTGGCGCGCTATGCCCCACAATGGATTAAGGCAATTTAGGGTATATTACGCTTTCAGGTCCCCAAGGGAAATTTTTCTTGTTCTTCTTATCCACACTAGCGACACTTATCTTATTGTCCGCTATATAGCGGACACATAGCGGAAGATATCGGAAACATAAAAAATTTCCCTTTGGGACCTAAAAGCGTAATGTACCGATATTTTTTTTTTTTTTGCAGCAATAATTGGATTTTGTATCTTGTGCTCCATTGCATACGAAATATAGTTGGTGGAAATTTACCTATAAAATCGTCCATTGTTTGGCTGACGTAACCAGAAAGTATAGCCCTAAAGTACAAAATAACCAACTAAAATTTAAAAGCAATAAACATTAACTAAAGCGCTGTTTTCACGATGGATTTGTCGTCCAACTTTTGAGCATTCAAACAAGTTGGACACCAAATCCATCGTGTAATCAGACGTTGGACAACAAGTTTGAAGTGGAACGAGCATTCAAACAAATCCACCGTGAAAACAGAAGTTGGACAACTTGTTTGAGATGCATTGATTATAGTCCAATCGAAATATAAATATACTTTCTAATAATAAAGAATTAATGCGCCTGATTACCAATATCTGTGCGCTATCATCAAATTCTGGCGTTCCGTTGGCTTTTGGGGCACGCTGTATACTCATTCGGGCATGTTTCCTTCAATGTTTAAAATATTCACGAAAAAATAAAAGAAAACGCAAATATATTTTTCCTGTACTAATAAAAATAAATAAATAACAGGCGCGACAATCCAGCATTGGACTAAGGCCGCAGGATGTGTTAGTGACATCCTATTTCCAAGATCTTATCTGCTTTTTGTTGAGGTAATGAGATCAGCATCACGCTCAGCAGTGTTATTTATCCCCATAAATGGGTACTCGTTTAACATCTGAGTGAGATCATAGTCCGTCACAAGCTCGTGAGTTCGAAAAACACCATGGAACACGGTGAGATTCGAACTCATGAGCCTGTGCACCGAAGGTGCGCGCACTAACCGCTAGACCAGCCAGACTACGACGTATTGCAAAAACTGATAACGTTTTACGACCGCTCCAACTTTCAACTACTGTTTACACGGCCAACAAGTTGGATAGGATTTGTTTGATAGGATTTGTTTGAGAGAATATCGTACGTGTAAACAGCCTTCCAACTTGGATAAGTTTGAGGGAAAAGTTGGATGCAAGCAAGTTTGATGCCATCTAAACGCGCCTTAAAGCCTCGCACACTTGAATTAAATTAACCTTCGCTTTCATGAAAAAAAATTTCTACGTGTGGTCAGTTTTGATCGGGCCGCAGAGCAAACAATTTTGGAAATGTCTATAAATTTTTTTTTCTGAATTTAATGATAGAATATTACCTTTATATTTGACTACAAATCTGAATCATTGAGGTATGACCACTTTTAAATATGTCCTTCAAAAACAATTTAGAAACTTTAGAAGTTAAAACGCTGAGATTCGGTTGATCGGTCAGTAACTATTTGTAAATTTATATCCGAAAAATTTTTGGACGGATTATCAGACCCGATCCACAAGGTCGCCGAACATAATTTCGGAAGTCCAAAATTTTAAGCTAAATTCATAAACTAATTTCGGGCAGAAAGATGGCTAAAACTAAAATGTGTTTGTGATTTGAAACAAATGCATGCAACAGTAAAGCTTAAATATTTCGACGAAATTTGTACATCCAGGTGATATATTTTCACATCCAAACCCATTCTTTCGAGATATTGCAGTAAATAAGTTTAATTTCTCGCTACAGGTGTATTATCGATAGCATCGTGTACTTTTTATGTGAAGTATCGATAATGTAGGGATGTCCAACATTTCTTCGTACACGTTTGAATACGTATTTTGTGAGTTTTTTTTTAACGCTTTCATAGTATCTACCCGGGTAGATATTTCAATTTTCATTTGAACTTTTAAACGCGATTCACAATAACGAAATCTTGGCACATTAGAAGATCCCGGATTTAAATTAAGTTCAAAATATCACACTATCGATTTTTAGAATCTTAATTTAATCTGACTAAAACCAAATTGTGGTTACTGGAATTTTTGCTAATTTATCATTACTGTGTAGGGGACCCCATTTTGGGTTTCAAACAGAAAATATTTTAGAAATGTCACGCCACTGGCCTCGTGATTTGAGCTTTTCAGTTTGACTTTCCTGAGGCAGTGGCGGATCCAGGATGATTTCTTGGAGAGGGAAAACCACCTATACAGGGTGTCCGGAAACTGCTGCATAAACACACCGGATAGTGATTCCTCATGTAATTTCCATCGAAAAAGATGTACGGAACATACCCGAATTATTAACCCTTTAGCTGCCACATTGGTATTTAAAGATTTTTGAAAAAAAAATCATTGGTATATTACGCTTTCAGGTCCCCAAGGGAAATTTTTCTTGTTCTTCTTATCTACACTAGCGACACTTATCTTACCGTCCGCCATATAGCGGACACATAGCGGAAAATATCGGAAACATCAAAAATTTCCCTTGGGGACCTGAAAGCGTAATGTACCGAATATTACAGCCAACAAATTCACCTAAACAATAAAACTAATCACACTAAAATCCGATAATTGGCTTGTTTTTTACAGAGCTTCAAAGTTTAATTTTTGTGATTTGACACAAAAACAAATTATTTTTCCATCTCAATTTTCTCCAACTACTGCCAAGGTGTTGCTTGCACGATTATTCTAAAAATTGGCGCATATTCTTGTGATTATATCTTTCTTAAATCATTTTATCCTTGCTCCATTATTTCTAGATAAGTTCAGAAACCTAGGTTTAATTTTGGCTCGATTCTGACACAATATGATTAAATTTTACTAAATTGCAGAACTTTAGGGGAAATTTGAATTGAATGGAATTCGAGCTAAAATTAACCCTAGTTTTATACACTTAACGCGTATATATATGTAGTTGTATTCATTATGTACCTTTGAAGAAAATATAATATGACAGAACATCGTATGGTTGTGCAGCCAATTTTTAATTTTAAGGAGAGTTGAAAATGAGCGCTCGGTACTGGCAAAAAAATTAGAAGAGTACAACAATCCGGAGATATCTGTTGAGTATCGAATACATGTAGTCCTCCTCACATTTTTCGGAGTCTCCAATGCATCAGTTGCCAAGGGATTGTCTCCAGACTTCTTTTGGTTGTTCCAGTAATTTATCCAATGGTCAGTTGAGTCCATTAAGTTTCAAACTTTGGACGTCTTTCTTATTTGGCGAAATGTATTTCTCTCTCTCTCTCTGACTCTCTAGAAATGATTTTGTTTTTGCGTACATGGAGAATGCCGGCGAACATGATCCTACATTATATTATAGCGCATTTTCTCAATCTTATGATAAATAGCAGCAAGTTGAGGTTAAGGCATTCGACAAAGCACAGCAGAGTTTTTGTTTTGTACTGCGTGTTAATTTAACACATGATGAGTTTGTGGAGTTGCACCTTTGTATTTATGTTTTAATTTTTCCAAGTATGAAACCAAACGTTTTTCCAGTATGAAACCACAAATGATTTGATACGCTAAGGGAAGGAAATTTCCCTCATTCCCCCCCCCCCCTTAAATCCGCCACTGCCTGAGGGTTCATCTACTTTTCTTAAATAACGTCTTCACTATTTCTTAAGCAATTTAAAGAATAGTTTTCCACTTCTGTAAAAGAATGATTTAGGGGATTATTAATGAATGCGATGGCCGAAAGTATGTAAAAGCGACTAGCATTCTATTATCAGTAACGTGGAAGTGGAATTCCTGTAAAGAGCGCACAATATTAGTATCGACCGCGAAGTGTATTCTTCGTCCGATGGATATAAGATATTTATACCCTTCGCTCATAGAGTGAACGGGTATATTAAATTTGTCATGAAGTTTGTAACGCATTGAACGAAACATTTCTGACCATATAAAAAGTATGCATATATGATCTGATCAACATGACTTGGGGAGTCCATTGGGCAATGTCAGTCTGTCGGCCAGGGGTCATACAATCCCAGCCCCCCAATTTGATTCTTAGTCAAAACAGTTTTCTTTCTGCACAAATTTCAATCAAAACTTACTTACTTCGGGTCGCCGAATAAACAATTTGCCCGAAAGAAAGTAAAGGCTATCCAAATTTCGGCCGCGCCCGAAATTAGCCTGGGTCTCTTTTTTTGTATGTTATATGTTTTTTTAGTACGCTTAGTACGAATCCGGAGTTTTCCATCAAAATTTCGTTGCGAAAGAGGGTCAAAATTGTGAAAAACTCCAAAATGTTGGGAGTTTTTTTTTTTTGGCGTGTAAGCCTGAAACTGTACATTTCTGCGAAAAGCTGTGCATGAATATATTAGAGTAAACATTATTGCGCGTCGAATCCGACATAAATATCCAAAATGCGTTAAGCGGTATCGCTACAATTGATAGACATTTTTTGACGTTTGTGAAACATAAGAAACAAGAAAAAATTCCACCACATTATCAATATCCAATAAATGTACTATACGTTTTTCACTTGGTTTCTCAACTATACGCAGCGCCTCCTCTAAGGGGGGGTTGAAGTTTTTGGGGGCGGCTTTTTGGCTAGCATTCGAATAAACGAAAATTCCAAAAAGCCGAAAATAAGAATTCAATAACAACTTAAATTTAGTGGAAAAGAAACCATAGAAACTACATTTAAAATAAAACCGGCGGCGAAATAATATGCCGCAATGCGGGAAATAAACTGAAATCCGAAAAAATCATTTTACTAGGCAATTTTTTCTTGCTCCCTCTGTTATGTGATAATTAAGTCTATGTTTGAATGAACACATTTCAGAATTATGTACTAATTTCGTCCTCTAATTGAAAATGTTTGTCCTCTTCTTTTCACCAGAATTAAAAATTTTAATTGGATCTGCTTCCATGATCCTTAATGTTTACCAAACTGAAGAGTGATTTAATTTTCAAATATAAAGGACGAAATTATAGTACGTAATTAACGCATTTATGCAATATGTCCCAATTTAATTTCCGGAAGATGAAGTCTAAAATTGTTGAAATTCATACGAAATACGACACTCACCCCAAAAAAAAAATTTAACAAAAATCTCAAGAGAAACTTCATTGCCAATGGCACCGTTTACATCAAAAATTTTCGACAACTTCTTTTCACATTTAAATACATATTATATTAAGTTTATCCCAAATCTTTGCGGATGGATTCCTTCGATTGGTTCCAATTGCATTGATTCATCTAGCATTGAAACGTTAAATTTCGAACATTTCGGTTTCAGCAAGATGAGGGTTAATACCTACTGCCAGGGCAGCAACAGCAGTTCTCTCTAGTTTGTTTCTAAATATGCTAAGATTGGGATTTGGCTGGGTTCCCTCGATTTATGTAGCTCTAACCTTATTCTCTAAATCCGCAAATACACGGCTAATCCATGTATTTTGCTATTGAATTAAAATCAATTCAAGCTCTATCAAATGAGTCCATCTACGATCGGATTTGGATTTCAACCCATTAAAGAATTCTCGAGATGATATATTCATCAAAATAAGCTGCGCATGTTGAAACCAGTGAGGCAATCCCTCTCTCGGGAATTCATTTTGGATTTCCAAATAAACTCTCTACAAAACCTTGTTGAGCTGAGGTGAATTGCGGTTAAGAGTCTGACTGATAGCGAAAAAAGTTTCTGCTACATACTATTTGGGCTCTCTCTCTCAGTGGGTACAGATTCATTCTCTGAATTACTGGAGCGTTGGTTCGAATCCGATATTGGCCACGGATTTTTGTGTTGCCAAGAGCTGCCAAAA
This sequence comes from Microchrysa polita, assembly GCA_949715475.1. Taxonomy (NCBI): domain Eukaryota; kingdom Metazoa; phylum Arthropoda; class Insecta; order Diptera; family Stratiomyidae; genus Microchrysa; species Microchrysa polita. Next base: position 136,400,735 of record OX454416.1, on the reverse strand, counting down.
AAACTCGATATAAGAGAAAAAATCTCTTGAAACGCTTCTACAACGAAAACGACATACCATTATCAATTTGACTGGTACATTACTTAAGGGACGGCAATTTGTCCTCTTCAGTGTTGCCAACTGGAAATTTAGAAACCGGCTAAATTTAGCCGGAAACCCGGCTATATTTTTTTTTCAAAAACGGCTAAAAATCCGGTTAAATAAATTTCAGCGAGAAAAACGGCCAAAAAACCGGCTAAATCATACAAAACAGTCACATTACGAAAAAATGTACATAGTAAAAAACTTATTGTAATAAATTTCTTTCTCTTCTGGAGTACTACCCGTAAACTTAGGCAGATTTCTTAGTTTTTATATATGCTCCAATCGCTGGCATTACAGTCAAAATTTACTTTGTTCGAAGTTAGATAGCTCCACTAGTCAACATTGTTGTACAATTTCTCGGCCAAGTCCATAACCACATTAGGTTCGAAATTGTGGAACATAAAATTCGTAAAAGGAACGTCCAATGCGTAACTATAGGCAAGGGCAACGCATTTATGTATGGATATCTTACCATGATCGCACCTGAACAATCTTATATGTTGGTTAAAAGTTAACCATTTTAGGCCGAAGACACATATCCAAATCATCATAACGATAATTCATCATGATGATGAACGCTCGAAATTGGAGTGACACATATGCTTTCGTCATTAGAATTCGTCATTTACTTTTGACGTTTGTGTAAATGGTAAAAATGTCCCTCACAATTGCGATATATTAATGAATATTCAATTCAATAATTTGAGGACACACTTTTTTTTTAAAGAATTTGAATAGAAATGTGTAAAGATTGATATCAAGTGTAATATTTTTATAAACATTCTTGTTGTTGAATTTTACAACAGATGGCGTCCCCAGTCATTATTGAGCAAATGATGGCCCAAATGCGTGCTAATGATGATAACTTTGCGTCGTTCGAAAATATGTGTGTCAAGCTTGTTATTCATTTTCGAATTTGAGCCCTCCAAATTTTATTTTATTTTCCATAGTTACGAAATTGATGCTCCATTGTTCCATTGTTCATGTTCCGCAATTACGAATTTGATGCTCCAAAGATACGAAATTGAATATCCAAAACTATGAGCTTGGCCGGGGAATTGTCTAGATTTTTGATAAATTTTTTGCTACAAACCCAACAACTAAATGTAATGCATCTACGAAAATGTGTAGTTTCTATGAATCGTCAGACGTTGTGCAAGTAGCTTGCCCAGTAAACTACAAAAATTAGATTTAAGTGAGTATATATTTCGGTGGCAACTTACCCCTTCTTCAGCATTGAGATTTGTGCAACACTACAAAGTTCCGACGATATTATCAATATCTATGAATCGCGCTAAAAGGTTTTCACCCTTGTACTTAATCTGGCATGATTCTGTGGTAAAGAATGGACACTTTGAAAAATGGAGAAATGTTCAGGAACCCCGATGCTCCGAGAATTGCTCAACAAAGAATTTTATCTAAGAAACTGTCTTCCATTTTGCAAATTATTCAGAATATTGGTGGTTAGTAAATTACATGCTTAAGGTACGTTGTCCTCGACACGACTGCATCGCTGTCGCTAGAGCCAATGCAGTCGTGTCGAGGACAACGTCGAGGACTAGGTACTAATATCGTCAGTTTAAGGGGCGATTCAGACTATCGACAAGATTTACTATATCCTAGATTTAGTTGACAGTTGTACCATATTGTACTGCAATTTGAATAATGCAAGTACATTCCACAACAAATTTTGAATTTAATGACATACGATTTAATCTAGTAGGCGGGTTTCGACTCGATTAATCTAGTGGTTTTAGTAAATCCTGTCCATAGTGTGAATCCCCTCTAAGTGAAACCCTTTACCTTAGGCCGCTATTACACAGTCATATATTGGTTGGTAATATATATTATAATAGATATTATCATATCCCTAAGCCTACTTGATTTCGCTTCCTGCACGTCTAAAAATTTATACTGAATGAATCGAGTAGGCTTAGGCATATGACATACATATTATAATATAAATATGACTGTGTAATGGAGCCCTTAAATTTATTGAAAAAAGACAAATTTTTCCCAGGAGACATAAATGAAAATTTTCCTCTAGGTGGACATAGTAGGTACTTACCCTAATACACGATAATAAGTGTAGGTAGAAATAATTTCACGGCGATTAATTATTTTGTTTGTCAATATTGAAAAATTGATTCTAGTTTCAAAGTAAAAAAATTCATAAAATAATTTTAGCCGGAAAAACGGCAGAAGAAAATTCCGGCTAAAAATCCGGCCAGCCGGAATTATAAATTTCTTCCGGCTAAACATCACGCTTTCCGGCTAAATTTGGCCGGAAAACGGCTAAATTAGCAACACTGGTCCTCTTGGCCGGGGTGGCGTAAGTGCTAGACTACGGCGCTGACTATACCACGGGTTTCGTAAAAGAGCGCGGCTTCATCGACGTTTATAGTATGTATAGAAATTTCGAATTTTCGAAATCTTTCAAAAACAACCTGCACTTGTTTAAATTATACACTGCGTTTCACTTGAATAGCACACTCTATACATTAGATTTATTTTCTCAATATCTTTAAAAAAAATGAAGACAACAGATATTTTTTATTTTTTATTTGTCATTTGATTGATTAGCTATAATTTGAAATAAAAAGAATTCAAATTTTTCCAACATGTAATCTTAGAAAGAAAAAAATGTAAAACACCAATGAAAAAACACAGGAATTCTGTTTCACTTGAATAGCACACTTTTTTTTAAACTTATTTTAATTAACTTTTTATGCAGTGAGGATAACTTATTATTGTTCAGAATACAAGTTGAGATCAATTTGAATTAAAATCAGCAATTTTAGTAATGGGTTGAGCCTCCCCCGTTTGATATAACCTCCTAGATCCTATTAGGCAAAGAATCGTACAAACTTTTGATGTAAGCAAGGGAAATGGTAGCTCATGATGGCAGAATGGCTTCAATTATTTCAGTCTTTATTGAAAACTGTTTACCAGACTCATAAACTTTTCTGACCAGCCATCCCGAAACATTTTCTATTATGTTTAGATCCGGCGAGTATGGTGGCCAGTTCAAAAGAGTAACATTTTTGGACTCGATAAACGACTTTACGGCACGGGCAGTGTGTATTGGTTCATTGTCTGGTTGTAAAGTCCACGGCAATGGTCCAAAGAGACTTTCGAATGTCGGAAAAGCCTTTTCTAAAACACCTTGATACGACTTAGCATTCATAGTGGTGTCTAAGAATTGGACTTCACAAGTGCCGTAGTAGGATTTGACTCCCCAAACCATAACGCCGCCAACTCGACTGTGCAAACGATCCAACTGGTGAGTTTCCTTCCTTAAATCATAAAAATAACAGTTATATCCGTCGGGCCCTTCCAAATTAAATTTTTTCTCACCAGAAAAAACAACGCGATATCACTCTTTGGTCCATGACATGTTGGTACGCCAAAAAGTCAACCGAGCTTGTTTATGAGGGGGTTAAGAGGTGTTTTTTTTTTTAATTTTAGACGCTTTATGTGTTCAGCTTTTGAATAAGCACGCCATACAGTTGTTTTACTCGCACTGAGACCAGCTTTTAACCGAATTTTGTCCACAGAATCATATGTGAAATCGATGCTTCACGCAAAATAGATCGCTTATCTGCATAAGAGCGTACACAGCTCACTCGACCTTTCATATTTTTCCATAATTTTCACAATTTTTAATTAAATTGTAAATCACGTTTCTGTTTTTTCCAATTTTTTTCGATATTTTAGTCACTGAATGGTCACAATCCCTGTAACTTTTTATTTTAACTTATTCTTCGCTTGCTAAGGCTTTACCACGATCCAAAATTTTTAGAATCAACGAATCGTATTTAAAATACTCAAAACGACTATAAATTGTGATATTGTGACCACGTGCACCACGTATTTGAAGCTTAAACCCAACTGTGCTATTCTAGTGAAACAAAAAATCTGCTCGCTTTTGAAGCAAATTGGTGAAAAAAGGTAACGGTAAATTTGGAGAGCATAATTTTTCTTTTGGGGAACCCACACCAACAAGACAAAAAAAAGTACTAGCAAAGTCATAAGAATATTGATATATAAGCAAATTACAATGAAAAAACGGAATGTGCTATTCAAGTGAAACGCAGTGTATCTGCTCCAGTAAGTTTGTGAAACTATTTCACACAGTATTTGAATCACTAACTTCTGTATGAATGTATGTAGGTATGTACATATTATTACTGGTAGAAATATGGAAACCATAATTCTGTTTTATTTTTGCGGTTAATACAACAGAAACATTCACTTCACCGCGATACGCGTATGTCCATGGGTACATTATAATAATGCATTTTTATAATGGGTGCATTTTTTTTTCTTCTAACTCAAAAGGCACTCATTCGAATAACACGAGAAAATCAAACGCACTCCGCGTCAGAAAGTAGGTCTCCCTTATTGGATGTCTGAGGTTTTAGAATCAAAGTCATGTGTGGAAGCCATTCAAGAGTCAAATACATATAGGTTTCGGGCAAGGATATAGCTACGCCCATGGCAGTAACGTTTTACTCAATTACATGGCATTAAATTTCCATGCAAAGCTTGTATTGTACAACAGAACACTCAGTGGTGGGGTTGATTGAAGATATCAAACTTCGCTAATGTGTTGAATTTATGTAAATCACTTTATATTATGTGTAATATCCCTATACATATTTCTTGTTTTATGATATCATTTTACATTGTGTTCTTCTGATTCAAACAATATAAAATTTCCTTCTTTCATTTTTTTCAGTACATTCACTTCCACATTTAACCGTATTAAGTTTATCGGGTTGCAGTAAAGTGACAGACGATGGGGTGGAGTTGATAGCTGAGAATTTACAAAAGTTACGAGCATTAGATTTATCATGGTGTCCGCGTATAACGGATGCCTCTTTGGAGTATATAGCCTGTGATTTAAATCAACTGGAAGAGTTGACATTGGATCGGTAAGTTGATATGTTTTTATATATTTTTTTTAATATACCGTTATATTCTTCACTTAGTTCGCGAGTTTGAAAACCATCATAAACTTATTTTACCTACATTCTATTTTAAAGTTGGGTTCGAACCCGCGACCATGTTCTTCGAAGACTAGTGCGCTAACCTCTACCCCAATATTAAGTAATATATAACGGTATTCCAAACATGCTTTTGTTACTCTGTCTATGAAATGTTTTTTCTTATATTACAAATATCGACTCCAACTAAACCTCTCTTTTGTCTTTTTTTTCCAGATGCGTTCACATAACCGACATTGGTGTCGGCTATATTTCAACAATGCTCTCCTTGACCGCCCTGTTTTTGCGTTGGTGTTCACAAGTACGCGATTTTGGTCTACAGCATTTGTGCTCAATGCGTAACTTACAAGTTCTATCATTAGCCGGATGTCCGCTACTCACATCGTCCGGTCTTTCGAGCTTAATACAATTGCGTCATTTACAAGAATTAGAATTAACCAATTGTCCGGGAGGTAGTCAGGAACTTTTTGAATATCTTCGTGAACATTTACCAAGATGTTTAATTATTGAATAATACTTGATATTCATGTTAAAATTACTACACGTACTAGTCGTATTAAATACGATAAAATTTAATTATTATTTTTTCACGTTTAGTAGTAGTGTTACATAAATTATGCGATGGCTTTGAGTAATGTTGTCGGATAGAGAGCTAATTATATTATGTATAGGGGGAAACCAGAAAAAAAAAACAGAAAATAGATAATAATTTTTGTTGTTTCGAAAAATTCTGTAGAGACTTTTAAAAACGGCCGAATTGGAAACTTGAAAAAGACATAAACATTTGACATCTATAGAAAATCTGCTTTTAAGCAACCGATAGATAGTATAGAAGCATAATGCATGATACGAGTAATTGCAAAAGTTCAGCAACCACAAGGCAAAAAACATACATACAAAGCGCTTATGGATAAAAAACAAATTATACAAAATACTATAGGTACTATATCCAATAAATTCACTCTACCTAGACTATTTCATCTCACACTAAGATCAGATTCTTTTGAGGCTGAGCGATTTTTTACAAACACGTTGTTTAGAAAGTAAAATACTTTTTTTTCTGTTTTTTATTTCGACATATAATAGTAATTTATCTTTAGAATAATGAAGCACTGATTTTAGGACATAAAGACAGTATTAGAATACATATTTATGAATTCGGTTCATTTGACGTATTAAATTGTGTTTTAAATTTATTTCATTTACAAAAATTAAATTAATCAGGGTTAAACGGGTGTTAGGCGCATTTATGAATTACCATAAATATGACTAGCAATGACTTTCTATAGGTCATTACTAGCTGCGTTTTTTTTCTATCGTCTCCAGGACAGAAGAACACAACATCCGTACAGATTCGATAGTCGTGCTCTACAACTGTTAAATTTATTGAAGGACACAACTTTCAAATTAGTATAGAAGTTTTGCTGTTCTTACCAACGCCATCTAGATATATCATAGCCGCAACTCAGCTGAATAATGCCGTCATAGCTACCACTAAACAACAACAAACAACAAAAACAAGCATATGCCGTCATTAAAAGCAAGAACAAAACAGTGCAACCATGGCGAACATAACCACAATTTAGTAGTCGATTTTGACGTTTAAGATTCTGCATTGTGGCCTTAATATCTAGACGGCGTTCCCGATAGAAAAACAACTAAGCTACTACGTCACATGTATGGCGATTTGCCAATGTATCAAACGAAAACACGAAATAAAATCCCGGGAAAAAAATTAGCGCAATGTATTTAAAATAGTTTTGATGCACCCTATTGAGAAACTAAAATAAAATGCATGAAAATCATAAAAAGGCGGATCGTTGTAAAATTAAAACAATGGCACTGAAAAGACTTTCTAATCAAAAAATTCCCATATTCATACAATATACTTTTAAGTAAGAACAAAAAAAGGAAAACATATTTGAATTAATACTTTCTATATTGTATGATAACAGAATAAAAATAAAATAAAATAAAGAATTTAAAATGATAAAATAAAAACACATAAAAGACACAACAATTTAAAATAAATATACTGTGAATTCTTTTAGAAAAAGAAATAATTGTGTATTTTGAAATAAATTTAAAATAAAATCAAATTCAATACAAATAAAATCAACTGATATAAATTAATTGATTTTATTTGTTATTATTATACAAGCTAATGAAAACTTTTGAAGATAAATTTAAAACTAATAAATATGCGACGTAAATTGTAAGAAATAAATGAATAAATGTAAACTTGTTATCTAATCTGTTAGTTCAGCACGAATCGCAAGATAAAAAAATAAGAATGAAATGGGAAAACCGCAAAAAATTATGTATTATATAATTGCAAAAGAGAATGAAAAGAAAGAACTATTGATATAATTTTAACAAAAGAGAGAACAATTCGAATTCAATAAAAAACAAACTCGTGAAAACTTAAAAACTTAAAGTGTTTTAATGCAACAAGGCGATAAAGTCTAAATCTGTCAGGGTTGCAATACAATTTTTTGGTGGGCTTTATCGGAAAATGCCTAAAACCATTTTTGAATAACTGCTCGAAGTATCGATTCTAATTATAGGTTGTCGTCATTCTCATTCGTGGTGCCCACAGACGAAAATGTAGCTTCAACAGTAGGGTGTAGAGTTTATAGTCTAAGAAAAATGGCATATTTGGTCGGCAAAATTCCTACATCGGAAATTTTTTTGGATTATAGTTGGGAATGGTCCCCAGATTATGGCATTAAAAGTCCCAACCGATCGGGGGTCCGCAACCTTAAAAAAAGGGGGAAAAGGGGGCCTTTTTTTGGTTTTTTTGCGATTATTTCAAAAACGGTAAGAGATACAGAAAAATGGTCTGAGGACGAAAAAAACTACATAACTACATAACATATTAGATTAGATTAGACTAGGCTGTTGTGTGCCATAGGGACTGCGACCACTGCTATTGTTATTGCCCCTACTGTTAATGAGTGTAGCTACACGGGAACAACATTTCGAGAACTAAACCGGTTTTTATATGAAAATTGAATCTTTCCTTGCCTTGCTCCTCACGAATCTCTTCTAAAAAAAACCGGTTTTCATCTTGTTCTTGTTCCGCGTGTAGACAGGCCCAATAAGATGAACTTATCTAACCTACTTCTTTCGATAAAACGATTTAGCTGGTCTATTTTAAGAGAGGCGATATCCTCTTCTAGAGGGAACGCAATGTCAAAACATTCAAGTCGGCGCATAGCCAGCCTCCCACATTCTCAAAGAATGTGCGAAGCAGTAGCGTAACGTACGGTGTTCCATGTGTTCAGTGGAACACGGGCCCCCAAGCCAAAGGGGCCCCCAAATCCGAAATCATTAGCAAAATTTTCTCTAATCAGCAAATCAGCTACAGAATCTAGGATCAGCGGCGAACCCAAGGGGGGGATTAGGGGGATGAAACACCCCCCGAAATTATGAAACCGATTTTTCAAAAGTATTAGTTTAAACAAATTTTACACATCATAACTATATTGACATGACAAATAAGTGATGGTTTTCAGACTCAAGACCTATAGTGTAGTCACTAGGTGATTTCAGATTGCAAAATGTGGTGGAAAAAATTACTTTTTCTTTGTTTCTTATGCTTTTTGGGGTGCTGAGCTTGAATCCGGAGATTCCCACCAAAATTTCGTTGCAAAACAGGGCCAAAACCGTAAAAAAAACCGACGTTTTCGATTTTTGGCTTATCACTTCGAAACTGCATTTTTCTCCGAAAACCTGTCCATAAATATGTTGAGAAAACGCGATATTAATTTTTAAAATGCGTTATGCGGTGTCGCTAAAATTGATAGTCATTTTTTTTTGGCGATTTTTTGCGATTTTGCCCTTGTTTCGAAACGAAATTTTGGTGGGAAGCTACGCATTCAGGGTTAGCACCCCAAAATACATAAAGAATAAGAAAAATGCTACGTTTGCGACCAAAAATTAAAAACCCTTCATTCTCAAAATTTAATTCATAACTATTTTAAAAACTTAAATTATCAATTGTAGTAATATTTACGTCTCTTTGGGCGCGTAATCATGTTCTCTCTAACATATTCATAAAGAGTTTTTCGCAGAAATGAATAGTTTCAGAGTTAGGAGCCAACAAACGAAAAAATAGCGAACATTTTGGGGTTTTTTCGCGATTTTAATCCTGTTCCGCTCAGCACCCCAAAAAACATAAGAAACAAAAAAAATTCTCCACAACATTTTGCAATCTCATCTACTAGGTTTATCACCTGGTTACTGGACTGCACTGCAGTTTAAGTGTAATAAAAAAAAATAATTTTATTAGTTTTGATAGACAAGATATACTTGCGTTTTAATTAAAGCGAAATAAAGTAAAATAGAAAAGAAGATTAGATACATTCAGTGAGTAGTTTTTGTTTAGGGTCATTTTACATATTATAATTTGCGAGTTTCAAAGACCGCAAAAATGGACAAATTTCTCATAGTAACCGTTGAAAAATGGGTAAAACATGTCTTCCTTTTGTAGGGCCCACATGGATGTAAAAAAAACTAAATTATTTTGCAAGAAATGCGATAAGGTAATTCCGTCTAAATTTTTTTCGTAACAATCAGTTACCAAACCAGTTTGTTTAAAAAAAAAGAACTTAAATTTATTTGATGAAAATCAGCTTTAAATATTTTAAATTAAATTTTTGTGAAATTTAGAATATACAAAAACGATTATCTTAAGGTTACGGTCTGAAAATATTTAAAATGTATGATTTCACGAGTCACTTGATTACACAAATCTCCCCCCGAAATAAATTCCTAGTGTAGCCAAAACCGTAAAAAAAACCGACGTTTTCGATTTTTGGCTTATCACTTCGAAACTGCATTTTTCTCCGAAAACCTGTCCATAAATATGTTGAGAAAACGCGATATTAATTTTTAAAATGCGTTATGCGGTGTCGCTAAAATTGATAGTCATTTTTTTTTGGCGATTTTTTGCGATTTTGCCCTTGTTTCGAAACGAAATTTTGGTGGGAAGCTACGCATTCAGGGTTAGCACCCCAAAATACATAAAGAATAAGAAAAATGCTACGTTTGCGACCAAAAATTAAAAACCCTTCATTCTCAAAATTTAATTCATAACTATTTTAAAAACTTAAATTATCAATTGTAGTAATATTTACGTCTCTTTGGGCGCGTAATCATGTTCTCTCTAACATATTCATAAAGAGTTTTTCGCAGAAATGAATAGTTTCAGAGTTAGGAGCCAACAAACGAAAAAATAGCGAACATTTTGGGGTTTTTTCGCGATTTTAATCCTGTTCCGCTCAGCACCCCAAAAAACATAAGAAACAAAAAAAATTCTCCACAACATTTTGCAATCTCATCTACTAGGTTTATCACCTGGTTACTGGACTGCACTGCAGTTTAAGTGTAATAAAAAAAAATAATTTTATTAGTTTTGATAGACAAGATATACTTGCGTTTTAATTAAAGCGAAATAAAGTAAAATAGAAAAGAAGATTAGATACATTCAGTGAGTAGTTTTTGTTTAGGGTCATTTTACATATTATAATTTGCGAGTTTCAAAGACCGCAAAAATGGACAAATTTCTCATAGTAACCGTTGAAAAATGGGTAAAACATGTCTTCCTTTTGTAGGGCCCACATGGATGTAAAAAAAACTAAATTATTTTGCAAGAAATGCGATAAGGTAATTCCGTCTAAATTTTTTTCGTAACAATCAGTTACCAAACCAGTTTGTTTAAAAAAAAAGAACTTAAATTTATTTGATGAAAATCAGCTTTAAATATTTTAAATTAAATTTTTGTGAAATTTAGAATATACAAAAACGATTATCTTAAGGTTACGGTCTGAAAATATTTAAAATGTATGATTTCACGAGTCACTTGATTACACAAATCTCCCCCCGAAATAAATTCCTGGGTTCGCCCCTGTCTAGGATAGTAGCAAAAAATTCAATTTTTGTGCATGGAGAAGCTTATCCCTTAGTATTTAAACTCTGTTTGCACCGGAGAGGCGCAACTTTGCACTTAGCTTCATTTTGCATTCAAACAATCATCAGGGCAATTCATAAATTATAAAGGCTTTTGCGCATATTAATATTGAATATAAATAAGGGTTCAATGTCAGGAGGAGTGCCTCTCTTGAAGGCTGTTCATTAAAATCGACCAATGATCCAGTTATTGGAGTATTTGAATCTTGAAGTGATTGGTACTCCAGGGAAAATATGTTCACAATGTTGAAAAATGGATGACCTATTAATCAAAATGGCGACAGTTACTAAGATCGTTTAATAAGGTTTAAGCCAGAAATCCTTTTTTTTAAATTAGGACTAAAGAAACAGATGCCAGTCGATAAACTATAGTGAGTCCATCCCTCGTTTCCCCTATATGTAAAGTATTTATCTCTGGAGGATCTCCACCAAATCTCTACAATGAATTTTATTTCAGTCGATTTTGTTTTTCTTGAACATGGATGTGATCTTCAGATCTAGGGTAATCAGTTTTAGTCTATGATCAACGACTTTTCCGAGATAGGTATGCAATGGCACTACTCAAGATGGTGTTTGCATCGCGCCTCTTGAATTTTGTGATAATAGATGATCAGGTTCTCCCGTAAAATTATTATTCAAAATTTTGCCTCAAAAAATTTAAAACCTAAAAACTTTTAGAAAATTATGTTCGTTGCTTTTGCTGACTGCTTTAAATGTGGGCTATGTTCTGTCAACTTTTCCCGGTGGAAAAAATCGAACGTGAGGGGCCCCCATTTCGATTTCGAGCACAAGAAAATTAGGAAACGTTACGCCACTGTGCGAAGCTGTTTCATCTTCTACCTCGCAGCAGCGACAGCTTGCGTCGTTGACAATACGCATCGTTTTCAAATGGCTATTCAAACGGCAGTGCCCCGTGAGGAGCCCACAAATTATCCTCACCCTTTTCGTACTAAACTTCATTAAGCTTGGTGTACGATTGCTCGAGTAGTAGGCCACGAAAAGCTTGTGCATTTTGACTTTCTGTCCCTTTTCGTCGGGAAAAGTGGTTGCACTTTTGCCCAATGCCACATATACTTGTGAATGTGCTCTAAAGCGCTTTAAGCTCTTTACACACTATAGAAGATTTTGCATAATCTTAAGATTTTACAAAATCTAGGCGAAAATCTTGTAGATTTTCCATACATTTTCATAGATTTTGTACGGAGATTATGTATAACCAAAATATCGGAGAAAATCTTTAGAAAATCATGGTGAAGTGTGGTGAGCTTCGCATTTGACAATATTCTACAGTAGAGGTCATCTCATCCATTTTCGCTTGGCACATGGTTTTGTACACAAAAGTGTTTTGTTTTCACCTATTGACGAACATAAATCATTGACAAAATTCCTATAAGACAGATTCTGCTTCGTGTTTGAACAAATTAATATATACTGCTCAAAACAAAATAAGGGCCACTAATAATTTTCTGATTATTTTTCTGGGGAAAAGAAAAATCATAGTTTAGTTGGTCTAATTAAATAAAACAATATGTTTTTCATTAAATATAATGAATTTTATAGAATTTTGAACAAAAGTTACACTTTTTTTTAGCATTTTTTCGGATTGCTTACTTTTTGCGGTCATGTAATCGTAACAATAACAATTGATTTGTATGTCTTATCTGAAAAAAAATTATTCTTTGTTTTTTTTTAGTATCGAGTATGGCCTCCACTTTTTATATCCAGTCTTGAAGCCTGGACGGAACGCTTTCAATAAGCCGGTCGACGCTTTCTTTTGATATCTCGTCCCAACACATTTTTAGCAATTGAGTCAGCTGTTGCTGATTGTGTATATCCTCTTCAGCTGTCCCCATCCGGCGTTTTAATTGATCCCAAAGATGTTCTATCGAATTTAGGTCCGGACCGTTGGCAGGCCACTCTATGACCTCAATATTGGCCTCCTCGAAAACAGACATTGTCGCCCGGGCAGTATGTGGTCGTGCATTATCCTGCATGAGGATAAAACCGTCCAACGCCTGTTGTGAAAAAGGAATGATATGTGGCCTAACAATGCTTTCAATATAACTTTCGGACATAATTGTCCCGTTATTTAGGATAATAAGGTCAGTTTTGCCTTGCAAGCTAATTCCTGCCCAGACCATCACACTGGGACTGCCTTGCCTCTCAATTTGATTAATGCAAGGATCAAAAAAATGCTTCTCCGGTTCTCCGCCAGACTCTTATGCGTCGGTCGTCACTAAAAAAATTACTTTGCACTCATCCGAGAAGAGCACCTTGCGCCATTGTTGCATGTCCCATTGGATATGTCGACGAGCAAATCTTAAACGATTCGTACGATGCGTCCTGGTCAGTTGTGTTCTGGTAACACGTCTCCTTGATCATTGTTGGTCTTCGTGCAAACGATTTCTGATTGTTTGAGGGCTAACAATGGTCCCAGTCGTCCTTAATAGCCTACTTTGTAGTCCACGAGCACTAATGGTACGATCCCGTCGCGCACAAAGTCTCACATATCGGTCTTCTGCGGGAGTGGTTATTCGAACTCGGTCTGAACCATGACGACGGGAGACACTTCCTGTCTCCTGGTAACGGTTCCAAAGATTTTGAAAGGCTCTTCCCGAATACCTTAATTGCAGAGCGACAGAACGTTGCGAACAACCTTCCTCCAACATATCTAAGGCTCTGGACGAAGCATTTAAATTTAAATGGCGCCAAATTGCTGGCATTTTGTATTTTACAGATTTTTCTTATCTTTAAAGGTGCAACCACTAATGTTGCAGTTAAAGAACTTGGCGAAAACTAATTCTTAATCAAAATGAGAAATAAACAAAACTACCAAATGTATGACTCGTGACCCCAAAAACACTGTTTAAGCCAGTTCCGTTAAAGCTAATGTTGAGGAATCATACTGTGATAACTCACATCACATTCAGGTACAGAATGGCATCTTTGAAATGAATTATCACACTAAAAATTTGCCAAAAGACGTTTTTAAAGTCAACGGACATTAGTGGCCCTTATTTTGTTTATAGCAGTATAAATAACAGTTTCAGTCGTGCATGAAATTGTCGGAGTTTGCAATTTAGACGGATTGTACTGTACTGTCAAGTCGTGGAACAAGACTACGACCATAGTGTGAACAGCATATGAGATTACCATAATCTACGTAGATTTTGCGGCTATATGTGTAAAGCGCTTAACTCTCTAAAATTGTTAAATTGGGTCACAGAGACGTACACAATTCTATTGTTTGGAATCTGCAACGTGTAAATGTTCATAAATCTAGATGCAATGTAATGGAATGATTATCTTCACAATTTTTAATATCTATATAGACTGCTCCAATTTTATATTCAAATTCATTTAACCGCCAATCTGCTCTCTTGGCACTTCCAATGTCATAAACAGCTGTTTTAAACGAGGAAATTTTACCATTCCAACTTCCACATGGGAAATTTCACATGTTCCACAACATCCACAAACAACCCGGACGGCCAACTTGTCAGATTTTTCGTGTGCTCGGTGTGGTTAGGTGCAAAATTTTCCAAAGAATATTTTATTAACTTCTTCGAAATGGCTGCTCGTCGTATTGCCCAATCGTCTGTGAATTGGTCGGCCCTGGCCGAACGTGTACCACCCAACCAGAGGGCCAATTTCAATTTGTTCAAGGCCAAAAGCGATGTCTATCTTCGCAGGTAAGAGTTACATAAACACCCCCCGATTCATGGTCAGTGTGCATAATTCTTTCCCGTGTCTATTGCAAAGTGTTCTTGCCAATCCTGAATCAGCACCCAAAATCGACTGGGCCTTTTACAAAAAGACCATTCCCGTTGCCGGATTGGTAGACAAGTTCCAGCAGCAATACGAGGCTCTGAAGGTGCCATATCCTGCTGATAATGTCTCCTCACAGGTTGAATCGCAACGATCGGAAGCCCGTGCTGAGGTGGATAATTATGTAAAAGCATCCAAGGAGAGGATCTCAAACTACGAGAAGGAAATTGCACATTTGAAATCGCTTTTGCCATACGATCAAATGACCATGGAGGACTTCCGCGATGCATTCCCGGATGTAAGTGTTTGGAAAAGGTCTTTTGGATTAAGTCCGTTGAATATTATTAATGATTTTCCGTTTCGTTGCAGTTGGCCTTGGATCCCATCAATCGTCCATCATACTGGCCCCATACTCAAGAGGAGTCTCTTGAAAATCAACCAAAGGAGGGCGCACATGGACACCATTAGTTGTTCACATCCTGAATGTGGAAGCAGATTTTGTAGTTGAACTTTCATGATACATAGGTGTAAAGATAGACTCAATCTGTTTATTTCATGTTTCTGTAATTGTAAGAAAAACGATTGTTTTGGTTTTGCCTAATGCGAAAATATGATCTAGAGTTCTGAATCGGAGTAACTATTTAATCGTTTCATTTAAACAATATTGTTGGCTATGTATACTTTGCAATTAATAAGCAAAGTATGTAGTCCTTGAAAATTGACAAATGTGTACATAATTAGGACAGGAAAACAGAAAATTACGCGTTTGCCTGTAAATGACCACTAGGCTACAAGTCTGGACATCGCAATGCAACAACGTCAAAAAAAGGAAGGTTGGATACACTACCAGGCAGTCGGAAAATACGCATTTTTTAAATCTGCGTACAAGTCAATATCATAAATTTTAACTTTTCATTGTCATGTCTCATTAACTCGCACGTTAACAACAAATACCCTGCACTGATCAAGTAGATAAGTATGGACAGTTGATATATTGCCCAATCCGGATTTTCCATGTTTTATTTTTTCAGATGTAAACGTGTTGACAGCTGAAGAATCAAAAAAAAATAGTTTAAATTTTAAGTAAAGAAATCAACTAAACTCGATATTCAGTAATTCGTTGGATGATTACGATTATAAAGAATCACAAAAGCGTTTTGTAGCAAAATTGTGCTAAAGGGTAAGTTGGAAGCTAGCTTGTCTTTTGAACAACAACATGAAACACTGAACTTGGATTAAAATCGAAAATTTATCAACGACAGCAGGGAAGAATAAAATGAGCTGAGTGTCAATAGTTTTTCCTTAAAAAGGAACTTTGGTTTCCCATCTGCCTTTATCCTCTTCTCTGAAGTAGGGAGCCGAATTAAGCAGAGTTATTTTCCAGCTACATCCATCATACTAGTGCTTGGACTTATTCATTGCGAACATCCAAAAATTAACTTTGCTAAATGGAAACGCTCATTGAAGGCTCAACCCAATCGAACATTGGGTGAAGTCAACTATTTCTTGACCGGGACGACCTTGCTATTCGGCGTGACCAAGATTCGCTGTAACATCCCTTTCGACGCAAAAAGGGGAAAGAAATTCTTGTCATTCGTTCGGATTTTTTATCCTTGTCCTTGATGTCCAGTCCAGCATTGTCCTTGATGTCCAGTTCTCATCGATGGAGAACTTTGAGGCTCTTGTGAGGGAGCCGTTTTGGCAACGTTTCATAAAAACGGGTGTAGTCCGCCCTCTTGAAATTGTTGTGAAGTAGGACCACACCGTGCTCTGTGGCCTTGATCGTTCGGTCGCCACTCTGTGAAATACACTCGTAGAGAAACGAGTTTCCAAACTCGGCACGACTCGTCGCAAGTTTATTAATCAGAAGAAAATGATAAGAAATATTCTTATCGTAGAATAATAAACTAACATTGCGACTAGGAAGTGGTATGGCTGACAACCGTATCACACTCCGAATTCAGTTGTCTTTGTAACTATGACTACCGTGTGTAGTCATCAACGCACCATGCTCCACTAGGAGTTACGGTAATGAAGAGAGAGGACCACACCAAGATTCGCTTCAAATCCTATCCGACTAAAATCGGATTTTTTTTATCCTTGTCCTCGAGGAACAGGTCGCACCGGCTGACTGTTTCAATCCCCATTATTTCGTGCCAGCATCAAATGAAAATTCTGACCAAAGGATTTGCTGTGTTTGCGGCAGTAGGTTTAGGACTAATGTCCAGACGTCAGTACATTGCACGTGCTGCGATGAATGGGTCCATCATAGAAAATACTACACTGGTGCCAAACAATAAAAATTTCACGTATACTCTATCCCAGTCGTGTCAATCTCAAATCCTGGCCTGGGCCAAACAACAGTCTTCGAAATTATTCATCAAAAATGCCGTATTTTAAATATGTACTTCTTAAAAAATTGGAAACTTTAGACAAACAAAAAAAGCCAAAATTTGCTCGATCGATAAGTAACCACTATTTTTTAATGAATTTCCACTCAATTTCGGACAGATATGATAAACACTGATTAAATTCGCACCGGTAATACAGAAACATCCAGCCAACCAAAAACTCATTGGAAGCCCAAACTTGTTAGACTGAAAGCATAAACCAACTAACGGACAGAAAGATAAAAATTTGCTTGCGATGCGTTTTGAAACAAAAGCGTGAACCAGTAAAGCTTTATAAGCCAAAAGGACAAATATCAGGATGAAATTGTCATATTTACGAAATTTCACATCTAGGTTGCATATTTCCTCACCGAATATGAAGATAATTTCCGGAGAAAGCTTGGCCTGATTTTCAGATAAATCTCAAACCAAAATGTTGATAGGTGCGAACGACTTGACTTCTTATTCCTTTAGCGGTGCAGAATGGCGTGCAACCGCTGTGCATATTTGTGGATCTGTTTTATGGTTCACCGTGGTCCTCGCCCGTAATATCAAGTGACAAGAAGGCTGCAGCTACGATAGGGTTCTCCCACAGTGATATAAGTGTAAGGTCAGTTGGCACAGCTGGGCATTGAAACAAATGGGATAAGTCATGAGGCGCGTCAGCGCAGTTCGGACGGATGTTTTGAATATTTATTTGTGATAGGTTGAAATAATGTTGTTAGACTTGAGTTGAATATCCTATCCGATATCCTTTCAGTCAATAAAGATTGAACTTGGAGTCTTGAACATCTATATTACTCCATCTAGCCTCCTGAGAACTTGGTTTTATCGTTTTCTACTCATTGACTTATACGCTCCCAATCATCTTTTCCACTCTAACCTACATAGTGGCACCAGAGGCAAGATCATCACTAGACTAGATACATCTGACTTCTGTCTCCTTAAGGGCGATAACCCTACTCGCATCTCTGGGTCTTGCAGGAGTTCGCCTGAAATCTCTATCGTCACTCTCCAGCTCTGGACGCATTTGTGACATAGGCTGCAGGGAACAGCACGGGTTCTGTTCTCATAGTGTGAATTTTCTTTGTCTTCCTATCGACACGAGCGACACTTACTGTACCATCTGACATATAACGGACGTAGAGCGGAAAATATGGGAAACACGAAAGTTGTCTCTATAAGAACGGATTCCCTAATAAGCCTTACATTTTGCAAATGTTTCAATTGATAAAAGATTGCAATTAGTGACATAAAGGATACTCGCATCTTCCGTAGAAACGACATCTCCTTAACACCTTAAATCGGTCATAACTTTCCAAGCCAGTAGAAACCTCGCAAATCCTGTTGTCGAAATCACTTCAATCGGTGAAATTACTGGAAGAAACACATGCCTAGGCAAATGGCTGGGGCAGTAGGAGGTGAGATAGTAATTGGGGTGGGAGAAGGTGGAATTCTGCAATGATGAGAGGATTTGTATGAGGAGTAACTTACTAGTATTGGCTTCTACTCATTGTTATTATGAAGTTGTTGATTAGTGGATGCGCTCGCTGCAGTTGATTTGGTAAAACATTTTGTCCTTCATATTAAGAACATTATTTCCTTCCAAGTGTATACCCTGCTTCCATTCGGTTCATGCTTACAAAGCAACCAAGCATACTGTGTGGATACAGTTAATTTAAAGCATCTTGTGAATTTGGAACCATGTGGATGACGCAAGAGGGATCTTTCACAAGTGCAGCATTTGATGTGAAGTTCCTCCTTAAAAAAAAAAAACTTGCACAACCTGCTTTCGTTTCCGTAGCTAGGGGCACCTTTCACGAGAAACTTTGTAGTTTTTGGGTGAAGTGGGGAAGAAGAGAGAGTCATCTACGGGAGCGTACCGTCAGTGGAGTGCCTAAGATTTTTGCTCTTACCTCCCGGTCCATCGGACTGTTTGGACCTTTGGTATTCTATTGACAGTATATAATTGTCAAATGGGGATTTTTTCGTCCACTGCATACACTAACCTTCGGAAATTCAATCTCTGGGCCGACTACCTCGAGTCCGACACCATGATATCTGGGCAAACACATTCCCGAGGTACACTACTTGCTAAAGTCTGCTCAATAGCAAGTGTGATCCTATTTCGCCCCCCTTAAAGGCTAAGCTTCACGCTGAATTCAGACGTGCATATTCCAGATTCGTTTGATATGTGACTACACTGTAAAAACAAGGTTGAATTTTACATCGAAAATTCGTTGAATTTTACACCTTTTTTCTCGCAAAATTACAGTAAACGTTTATTTTTCAACAAAATTTCCAGTATACTAACAAAATAGTGTAATATTAAACATATTTTTTAATATTACTCTATTTTGGTGTAATTTTACACCACATTTGTGTAACTTTACATTTTCAGTGTATATTTACCAATTGGAAGGAAATTTTCATGTAATATTACGATTTTGGTGTAAAAAGTCACACCTACATTTCTGTCAAACTGAGTGTGTTACAATACTTTTGTGCATTATTGCATTTTCCTGTATCTCACAAGTGACTTGTTCTGTGTGCAGTTAGTCTGTTCCGTCCGAAGTGCGTTCGTGTGAACATCATATCATTGTTGTGTTGTAGCGCTTTTTTGCTCTTGAACCAAAGGGGGTGTGGCAGCTCTTGGCCGTTGGAATAACGGGTAGCTCAAGGACGATTTAGATCGAAGAACTGGCTGCCGTAAATATTATTATAAACCCGGATGTAAATTTACATATTTGCCGGTGTAAATTTACATTTTTTCCACTGCAAATTGTTTGTAGATTTACACCAATTTTGTAGTAAATATTTACACCGTAAAGCGTAAAATTACTCTAGTTCATATCGTGGTGTAAATTTACTACTAGAATAGAAGGAAAAAAAGTTTCCTCCTATTATTGGAGTAAAATTTTTTAGAGTGTACCCTTCAGCTTAAAGCGATGTATAGCGCTGCTTTTCACATCGGGATGGGGATCCTTCTGTTTACTAGTCATTCGGGCCGTGTGGGAATCAATCAACAAACTAGCTAGGTATGGGCGCGTAGGTACTTTGCCAGGGCCACTCTCACTAACTTGACCCTTCGAGGCTCGGGTTATGCCAAACCGCCAGCTTTACACGTTCGCTTATGACGGATGCCTCCCCAGCAAGGAAATACTACAACGTAAATACTAGGCTTGTATGAATCATGACTGCGAAAGAAGAGGGAGGGAGTCAGCCATGCCGTATGTAGTGACTCCGAGTGCATCAGCAGCGCTTCTTGTACGAATCGGGGAATTGGGATGAACTTATTCTTTCGAAACGGTTGTTCCCGCGATATCAACTTCTGGCGATGATTAAATGATCCTAAGCAATTACCTAAGTTATCTCTCTTTATCGAGAAAAATCTACAATTTTTTGTGTACTGACAGGCTTGAACTTCGTAGTATTAAAATTCAATAAATTGTAACGAAATAATCTTCCAAGCTTGTTGAGTGGTAATTTGTGTAAATATCAGTTTTTTTATCACAAGAATATTGAAAGGAAGTTGAATCTTCAAACTTACTAAGGGGATTGCCTCTCTTGAAGATTCTTGCGTAAAATTGAGCTATTGTGATCCAGTTCGTTGAGTGTTTAAATCTTTAGAGAAAAGCGACTGTTGATTCAGTCAGGGACAATATGTTCAAAATATTGACAAAAGGATAACTGTGGATCTATTGACCGAAAAATCGTTCTTATTTCGAACTTGTTGTGTACTACATTAAATGGGGGTTACGTCAATATTTCCTGGATGAAAAATCAAACCTCAGGGGCTCCCATTCCAATTTCGAACACAAGAAATTTGGATAAGGTAACCCCACTGGACATAGCCATAGCTTCCGCCAGAAGACTCGAAACATGTTTTAGGCCGAAATGTTAGGCCACTATTGTTTTTTTTTAATTATGGTTCCTGGTTTCGGATTTTTTACAAGCCGAACTGGGTTGCGGACGGCTGAACCCAGGGCAGGCTCTGCTATATGTGTGCATTTGAACAGGACGCCAATAAAAAGGTGCGCTTGACTTATTAAGTTATAAAATCAAAACTAAAACACTCAGGACAGTTGTGGAATTGGTACATAGGAGCTTTTGTATACGAACGAATATTAAAGTTTTCCAAATTTTGGCAATGGCAAAATTAGCATTTTGCTCTAGTTTCTTTCTCAGGTATGTAATATTAATCGGAGAAAGAAATAACCTTAGAGAAAGCATGCGTTAGTCTAGAGTGGGCATCAGAAAATAAAAATGGCACCATTTTCACACTATTGCAGTTCATAGTATGTGTGAAAATTTTATTCAAATGTCAATTTTTTGTTTACAATTGAGAATATAAAATCCGCGTAATATTTATTACTCTCTCAAAATGCCAACGTGATAATTAACCATTCGGTTGGCACATAGACCTAGACAGACCATTGGTTCTATATCTTGATGAAAAATATCGTTCAACAATATTTTCCAGCCCTTACCATATATATTTCAATGGAACTGACGGCCACAAATGCGATCAAACGTTCGGCGAAATATAAACTATGTCTAAAGAAACGAAAAAACGGCGTATCATCGTAAGACATAGTATGTAAACTGTTTCTAGAACCAAAATTAGACCTTCTCAAAAAATAAGATTGATTTCACAGAAGATTCAGCTACACCTAAGGCATAATAGCTCGTAGGCGGCGACAGAAGGGTTAATAATTGCATCCACAATATTTTGACGTATGAATTATTTCGTGGAGTGTAGTGTAATAAATTTGGAGTCAAACATATATGGGTTGTGTGATCACATAGCCACACTGGACTAACGCATGGCATGGGTTTCTAAGGAAATAACAGAGCGATTTTCAACACACTTGCACTTTGGCTTAATTAACCGATTTTCGCCCTCTCACCTTTTTCTTAATCATCTACGCCAGTGGCGTAACGTACGGTGTTCCATGTGTTCAGCGGAACATAGGCCCCCAAGTCCAAGGGGCCCCCAAATCCGCAAACATAAAGCAATTTTTGTTCGATAGAATGTTACGTAGCTGTTCTTTTAAAGACACTCAATTCATTTTTATTATTTGTGGGGAAAACATGCAAGCTGCTTAAATCTAAGACAAAATCTTCAATTTTGTGTCCTCCGTACGCGTGAAATTACGATAGTTGACTTGCAAATTGCAAAAAGACTATCATCAGCCATTAATTTCAAAGAAAGCGTCTTTCAAGCTTGTTAAGTATAGATCTGTCTCAATATGAATTTCTTGGGTTTTTGCTCATACGAACATAGAATAGTACTAAAGGTTCAACTTGCTAGGAGGAGTGCTTCGTTTGAAGGTCAATAACCTAAAAAAAAAAATAATTGTGTGAATATGATCCAGTTGGTCGATTATTTAAATCTTGACTAGGTCTCAAGAAATCGAGAGACAGATGCCAGCTGATGAACTATTTAGGCCAGATAATACGAGTTCATCTGCCGTTTCCCCTACACGAAAGATTTATCTATGGAGGAGTTCTAACCATGCATTTGATTTCAGTCGATTTAATTCGCCTTGGACATGGATATGGAAATGCTTATGGCCGCTGGTAGTTTAACTTGCTCAGGATTCAATGTTAAAAAAACATGATCAGCTTATACCCGAAAACACAGTAGTTTAATTTGTTTTCGGGTATAAGCTGTTTATGTTTTTTTAACATTGACCAAGTAATCCTGTATTTACGATTGCTCAGGATCTTCAAAACTCTACATGTGACCATGGGAGTTAGATGTTGTGATCCGCAGATCTAGGGTAATCACCTCTAGTCTAAGATCAACGACTGCTACGAGCCGGTATGTGGGTCCACTACTAGAGAGAGGTTGTATCTTTTCGCCGCTGCTCTTGGATTTTGTGATCGTACATGTTCTCCCGTATAAATATTCAAATTTCAATTTTCTCTCAATAAATAAAAAAGCTTTTGAAACTTGTTGCTAAAACTGAAGATTTTCGTTACTCTTGCTCCTTTGAGGACTTTTGGTTTATGTTCGGTTAATTTTTCCTGAGGTAAAAAATCGGACGTGAAGGGCCCCCATCTCGATTTCGAACACAGAAAATTAAGGAAACATTACGCGTCTGATCTACGCTTTCAGATTTTGTTTTACCCAATCAATATCCGCATCATTTATATATACTAAATCATTTATTTACAATAAATACAACATAAAAAAATCGTTGCTAACTAAATTAATATAAAATGCATGAGATTATGCTTTAACGGAGTATGTTACTAAAATAATGCGAAACAGATGAAGTCTAATGAAATCTTTCACCTCCATCATCTCTTATGACGTCGGTCTACCGTGAAGATCAGGATTCACTAGTAAAGGTCTCAAATAAGTTATGCCCGGTCGAACTGATGCGGGCTTCACTTGACGACGGAATCCCTTTTGGCCTTGATGTCTGAATTGATGAGTTTGTTGTTGTGGTGGCCCTGTCTTATAAGGCTGACCATCGGCTTGCACAGGAACTGGCACTGGAACATGGACAGCTTCTACCGGATAGCCAGCATCGACAAGTGCCTGAAACTCAGCTTCGGTAATAACTTTTCCTTGTTCCGGCAATTTAGGAAGGGGCTTTTGTTGGACCTTTTGCTGAACGGGTTGCTGATGAGCGAGCGGCTGTTGATGAGGCAGGGGAGTGACACCGGTTCCTTGGGCAACGTAAATGGCTGAATGTGATTGACCGCCGCCAAGTTGAGGACGTCCTTTTTCAGCCTGTGGTGGCTTAGCCGTATAATAGGCAGCTGCTTCGGCAGGTGAACTTATTTCAGATTGATCATATTGTACAGCTGGACCGGAAACATATTGAACTGCATTGGGTTTGTCCTGGGATGCAATCGATTGACTTTGAGCATTAGCTTTAACATCGCGAGCGTAATACTGTTGGTGATGGAAAGGTGAATGATTGCTTTTGAATTTATGCCTGTCACCGGTAGCCTCTACTAGATATTGTCCAGCATTTTTATTGATCAAAGAAAATTTTGGATGATGTTCAGGTCTTTCGGTTGGATAGAGAGGAGTTGGCTCGGCCAAATTTTGTTGATAGTAGAAAGGTCCTTGCGATTTGTATGCATTCAGTTGCAAGTAATCAGGCACATCGGGGTATGGCTTATCATCCAGGGTTGGTGAAAGTGTTGTGGTAACTTGTTTGGCGGGTTGTTTATGGCTTCTGTAGCTAGTTTCCTGTGCAAGCGCTTGTTGGTAGTCAGGCTTGTTCGATGCAATTAACTTTTCAATTTCTTTTTCGAGGGATGATTGGGCCAATGGATGATTGGGGATGGCTTGGTGATAGTTGAGTTGCTGAGACTGACCGTAGTTTTGTGGATATTGAAAGTATTGAACTTTTTGGCTGGATTCGACGGGTCCACGATAGCTTCCGAGACCGGGTGTTGCGGCGGCTGTTTTGGGTTTTTGTTGTGGCTGTGCTCGAGCAGGTTCGGGGCGAGAGTCTCTAACGGCCAATTCTTGTTGGAGAAGTTTGAAAAGTTGTTCTTCACGAAGAGTGTGTATCTGTTGTTCGCGTGGATCGGCTGATTGGGCGTAATACTGGGTTTCTTGTGGCTGTTGGTGCACTTGGACATGGCCTTGTAGGTGACCTTGCCCGTTTTGTTGTTCTATTTCCTGGTAGTATGGATATTGGGCTCCTTGTAACTGGAATGGGAAAGATGAAAAGTTAAAATGAGGTTTTGAATTGATTGTATAGCGGTTTGATGTATGATGCTGAGTTGGGTGGGCATGGCAAAAGTGCTGTGGAATGTAGGGTGTGCGCGATTCTCTTACTGAAAGGTGTTTGTAATTATAGAGGAATTCTTGCGCTGGCATTAAGATGAATTCAACATCAGTGCAGCCAAGACATACTGTGGTTACAATTCGTGCACTTTATTATACACAAACGAAAAAAGTACAAATTTCGTAACTAAATACAAAATGAACTATAATTTCGACTTCTTTGCCAGATATGCAATTTGATATCCGATACCATGTCATGATACTGTCTTCATGTAATCTCATCATTGTTTCGACTAATTATTATTGAAGCAAAACACATCCTAATGATTACAACTCACGTTCTCGCCAAGTGACAATGCAAAAATAAAATGCATGTAGGGACAAATATTCAAACAGACGGTTGCGTAACGAATTAATTTTACTGTGGCTGTTTCGAGTCTCGCGACTGGGCGCTATTAGGCAACAAAGCATCAGCCACAAGAAAGGGTCACTGCTGCGATTAAGAACAGTTTTAAACCGCCAATGACGACGACGGCGACAATGATGATGAGGAATTGGTCGTAGGTTTGCATGGATTCCGGTACAAGACATACAAAACTCATCGTCTTGTGCATCTTACGTAATTTAAACGCTTTTGGGATCGTGAGAGCAAAGTCACGACATGCATCTGCAAGACCCACTATTCGCCTGCGGTGATACTATGTATACGGTTACCTCAACCACATGAATGCTACTTTGGGACTTTGAATCCCATACTTTGGTAGAATATAGTCTTCAACGTCTTCTGCAAATTATGGTTATACACATGTTGCAAGTCAAATGCTGTCTTTGTTGTCTATACATGTCCATGTCCATGGCGGCAGCGATATCATTTGATGACTTTGGCATTTTAAGAAATAATAAATGAAAAGATGGGCGGAACAACATGAAACAAAAGCATTTAAGCTACTTACCGTTTGTGCTTGATCTAATTGAATTTCTTGAAATTGTGGTTGTTGCTGGTAATGAACTTGAGGCTGTCCACGCTGTTGACCCTTGGGTGCAGGCGCACGAACTAAGTAAGGACTGGTCGATCCATAGATTGCGTCCAATTGTCGATGGATCTCTTGATTGTGTTGTTGTTGTGATCCGGCAATTCCTGTCTGGTGTATTTGGCGTTTCTCCTTAGTCTCGCTGGTGACATTTGCAGCGGAGGCTGCATAAATGAGACCTAAAAATAGGAAAATAGTTTTATTTTAAGTAAATGTCAAGAAGTATAAATTATTACTATCAAATAACTACGATAACCTATTCGTATATCACGGAGGACAAATTTAATCAAATGACTTAATGCCAAGGCTCAATACGCTTGAAGTGAATGCAACGCTTTATAGGTACATATATGAATCGAATTGCGTTAGAAACTTTACACATATGCGTGAACAATAGTAGTTTTTGACCGCAACAAATGTACATTGCTCGTGGATCGTGGAGGCATCAAGTCAGATATTTAAAGAGCTTATTTTACACGCATATCGCTTTGGACTATAATGTCTACTCAAACATGTTAAATTACTTTACAAACATGTGCCATTCTACGTCTATGAGAAAATCCTATTGTTTGTCAGTATGAGGTCATATACGAATAGGACATTTTGCAAGGTGGCTTTTGTTTATTGTTTCTAATTGTGTGAAGCACGTTAAAGAATTCGATGATGAAGGTATGTGTATTTGTAGTTTCCTTTTATATTCTCAATACTTAATCTTAATGTTATCAAATCAATAAGATAACAGCTGGAAATATAAAACTGAAACTATACCCGTACGACTATTTTCATATTCGCATAACAAACACCTCTGGTGACCCCGTTGGTGTCGGCTAAATCAGCATTTTTTATACGGTGTGCAATGGGGGTAATACTTAGGGTCTGAAGCTCCCTCTGAAATCGATGGAGAATTCGTATTAAAATACATCTACGTTACACCAGTATCTACTGGTCTTTTGACAATTTCGAGTTATTTATGCGGGTAAAATATTCCTTCTATATGCATAACCTTCCAAATAAAAATATTTAGGGTAGGGTTGGAGTCACTAGCTCGCATAAAAAGAAGATATGCTCGGACAGCTCAATTTTGGGTGTGTAGGCTTGTAACTTGCATACCTGAAACTAAACTACACTCGAAACATTGAACGAGCCTCGGATACCACGGACTGATTTACCGGCAACGACCTTTGGCTACAAACAACGGACTACGATTGGGTTTTGGAACGTTCGAACGATGTGAACGGGAAATGACCGCATATAGAATTTGAATGTTAGGATTGAGCAAAAAAAGATGGACCGGATCGGGAACGACCTTATCACCTAGTTCCCAAACTGTGCTGCTTTACTCTGGTAGTGAACTTGAAGCCTCACCCAGAATGGCTGGAGTTGGCATCCTTTTGAACAAGGAAGCTCGCCAATCTCTTATAGATTGGAGTCATATTTCCGACCGAATAATAACTGCCAGATTCAAGTCCAGAGTAAGGAACATTACTATAATTCAGTGCTACGCCCCAACTGAGTCAGCCGACCAACATGCTAAAGACGCCTTTTACCACCTGCTTGGCGACACCTTTGACAAGGCTCCCAGAGGTGACATAAAACTGATTATGGGGGATCTCAACGCTAAAATTGGGTCTGACAATGTTGGATTGGAACATCTAATGGGCAATCACGGTCTGGGTATTAGGAACGACAATGGTGAGTTGTTCGTAGAGTTCTGTAACTCTCGTCAGCTTGTCATTGGCGGCACCCTGTTCAAACACAAACCTTTCCATTTAGCAACCTGGATATCTCCAGATGGCCGAACAGAGAACCAGATTGACCATATAGCCATCTCCAAGACATGAAGGAATTGTCTCATGGACGTCAGGGCTAAGCGTTGTGTTGATGTAGGCGCAGCGATCACCAACTTGTCATCGCAAAAATTCGCTTGCGGACCGCTGCTATTCGTCGCACACAAAACGTGCGTGTTTTGCCACGATTCAATGTGCAAAAGCTTAAAGAACCATCAACAATACGCGCAGTTTCTAGCGCATTGCGCGAGATAGCTAATGCACAAACGCCAGGTGCTTCTTCTATTGATGATAGATGGAACATTGTGAAGGAAGCTTTTCTATCGTGTGGCGAAACATTTGTGGGCAGACTACAGCGAGGCAGGAGACCTTTTATCAGTGATGATACATGGTCTCTGATAACTGCACGGGAGAGAATTAAAGAGCAAATAAACTCGGCTACTGACATTTCAGTTAAGCAACAACTGAGGATCGATTACAGTTCTCTTCAAAAAAGAGTGCAGAGGAGCTTTAGACGTGACAAACGCAACAACATCAACGCGTTAGCTTTGGAGGCAGAAGATGCGGCTTACCGTGGTGACAGTGGAACCCTTTACAAGCTCATAAAGCCACTGACTGGCAAATCTTTTACCAACGAGCATCCTGTAAAAGATAAAGACGGGTCTCTGCTAGTCACAGATGAACAACAACTGCGCCGATGGAGAGAGCATTTCATGGAGGTTCTTAACAACAACTTCAACCCTTCAAACCCATCTTCACCGGAGGCAGTAAGTCTTCCGCAAATAGCCAGAATTAACACCGGCGTACCAACTAAGGCCCTTCAATCATTGGAAGCAGGTAAGGCCCCGAGGGCAGACGGTATCCCGATGGAATTTTTGAAAGCGGACATCAACGCTACAGCGGATATTCTTCTTCCCCTGATCCAAGAGTGTTGGACAGCCGAGACTCTCCCTCAAGAATGGAAGAAGGGCGTCATTATTAAAATCCCCAAAAAAGGAAGCCTCAAGGATTGCAATAATTGGCGTGGAATCTGTCTCCTCCCTGCAGTCTCTAACCTGATGGCCAAAATAATCTCGGACCGGATCAAGAAAACGATCCACCGCACTTTGAACAATGAACAAGCTGGTTTTCGTGAGGGTTTTTCATGTAGCGATCATATCAACAACCTCCGAATTATAATTGAACAATCCGCTGAATGGAGATCCACGTTACATCTATTGTTCATTGACTTCGAGAAGGCGTTTGACAGCGTTGACCGGGCTTAAATCTGGACAGCCTTACGTAGGAGATGCATACCAGAAAAACTTATTGCCATCATAAAGGAGTCCTATAACGGAGCCCAATGTCACGTCTTGCACAAGGGCGAATTGTCTAGTCCTTTTCAGGTGAATAATGGAGTGAGACAAAGCTGTATTTTATCACCAATACTGTTCCTTTTTAGCATCAACGACGTAATCTGCGACGCTCTAGGCGACCATAAAAGTAAGGGTATCAGGTGGACATTATTTGATTACCTTCAGCACCTGGACTATGCCGACGACATTTGCCTTCTTTCAAACACAGCAAATCATCTGTCTCAAATGACGGATGCTTTGCAACGTGAAAGTCGATGTGCTGCTTTAAAAATTAATGCCGCTAAGACGAATACCTATGAACTTGACATCAGAAAGGCAAAGAAATATTTCTATCTCCGGACAGCCGACAGAAAAAAGTCGAGAAATTTACTTACCCTGGGAGCGTAGTAGCTGATGCGGATGTAGAGTCACGCATAAATAAAGCCCGAGCAGTATTTTTCAGTTTGACTCCTCTCTGGCAAAACAAAAACATCTCCAGAAATACCAAACTCCGGATCTTCGAAAGCAATGTAAAATCCGTGCTTTTATATGAGTGTTCCACTTGGACGGTGACCAGTGATATTACAACCAAACAACAAACTTTCGTGAATCAGTGCCTTCGACGCATCCTACAAATTCGCTGGCCTGAGGTAATCTCTAACGACGACCTCCTCCAAATTATTGGCCAAAATAGGATAGGCATCGATATCAAAAGGCGGATGTGGCAGTGGATAGGTCACACACTTCGAAAAGAGCCAAAAAACATTGCAAGACAGGCTCTAGATTGGAATCCTCAGTGAACCGATGCAAGGCGTCGTGTGGGAAGACGCAATAATACATGGAGAAGATCTGTTGAGGCAGAGGGAAAATCTATAGGCAAATCGTGGGACCAGCTAAAGGCGATGACTGCTAATAGGCAGAGGTGGAAAAGAGGCGTAGTCAATGTCCTATGCCCCACTAGCGGTTAAAAAGAGCCAGAGAGAGAACTCAATTTTAGCTGGTGTAATGTGAAGGCTTTTAGAATCTGCCATGCAAGTGTTCGCTGAAGTAATTTAATCGAGGTCACCCCGTATAACTTATATCAAGTGGGCTCAGCACTAACTCGAAAACCATTTCGGAATATGTAGTTTTGATCGGCTGCAAATCGTTAGCTCGCATTTTCTCGGCACTAAAAAATATGTGAGCTTTCCTATTTATTTAATTATAGTTCGTTGAGCATTTGGACTATCAAGTTGGCTAACATGTTCAAAAAAGATCGAATGGGTAAAAATGTGGTATCAATTGGAAGGGAATAACTGCTCGACTCGGGTCTACGAAAATGTCCGCTTGGCTATCTGTTGGACTGACATAGTCAGGACTCGAACCTAATGTTTTACCGTTAATTACTAATGAATTGTCGCGTTTTGCGTTAGCTCAATTCCAAAAAAATAGTATAGCAATTATTCCCTTCCAATTGACACCGCACACCAAACAATGAAAATTCACAGAATCAGTGCCGGATTATCCATAAGGCACATAAGGCACGTGCCTAGAGGCCCCGCACTCAAAAGGCCCCGCACTCGCACTGACAGTGACTCCGCGAGATTTTTTATTCTTCTTTTTTTTTTGTTCTTTTTTCATATAATAAATAAAAGTCTTTTGTTCCTTGATAAGCTCTCGCAACGAAAAAGGAAAGTAAAACAAGCTAAACCGAAGGTATGATACCCTTCACTTGAGCGAACTAGTGGCATAATTTTATCCTTTCTGCATTGCCACCTTGAGAATAGTAAAAATTTTCGTTCCAATTGTTTAGCAACATAATACATAGTGACATTTTTACAACTTATGTTTATTTTTTTTGTGAGAAAATGTAAAGTGATCGAATGACCTAGCATTAATACAAACAGAGTGTCCGATTTTGAAAAGGTACGACTGAAAAATGTGAAATTTGAAGATTTACATTCAGACGCCAAAACTTTTCTTACAAAACAATGTTCCGCTAGGCAAATGGTCATGCTAGGCAAATGGTCATGAAAAGAGAGAGTATGCCCTGCTAGAATCACGGATTTTAATTGGGTCTGCTGGCATGATCCCTAATTCTTTCTATAGTGAAGGAAACGTGTGCGATGTATCCCAATTTGATTTTCGGAAGATCAAAATATTGTTTAGTCTGTTGAATCACAGGAAAGCACATTCACGAGTGAATATTGACCTGAAGAAATAATTCATTTGAAATGATAAATAAGGAATTGCATAAACACTTAGCACATAAAAGCGTAAAAAAAATCCTGTGATAAATTTCATGCCCAATTTTCATCACTAATTTTGTGTAATCCTTTTCGATAACTTCCAACCACTTTTTCGCATCAATTCAACTTCTCTTCCTACAGGTAGTTCAAATTGTATTGACTCTCTTAGCATTGAGAAGGCAAATTTTGCACAAGGTATTTTGGGGTTTTAGCAAGAGGAGATATGCGACCACGGTGCACTTGGCAGTGCGCCGCAGAGTACTCCCTAATTTTATTCTGTTCTTATGCTAATTCCGCGATTAAGCTAGGTTTTTCGAATTTTACTAGCTCTGATTTTATTGTCTAAGAATTCTTCGTATTTATGAAAATAAGCCACAAACGTTGAAACCATTTGGAAATTCGCCCGCAAAGAGATCCGGCTAGTTGAAATTTATTTGCTGCGCAGTGTGTGTGAGAACGAGCACCATTTTTTGGCAGAAATTTTTCCAGAGCAGAGCTTTCGAAAATGTGTTGCGGTTTTAGTGAAAAAAAATATTTTCGCAATAATTTTTTATGTCTTACGTTTTAAAGCCGCCAGGTTCCCGTGTGCCATCTGTATATTTTTTTTTTGCTGAAGGCGGAAAAATGGAGCTCGGGGAATTCAATAGTAAGCTTTCATTTCTTAATTCCAAATTTCAGTCTTGCTGAATGGAAAACAAAATCCGTTTCTACAAGAATAACGACATAAAAACTATCTCCCTGTTATAGTACAGAAAGGGCGGTAAATTGTCCTCTTGCCCGGTGCGGCGCGGGCGTTAGCGCTAGAGCGGGCGCTGATAAGAAATCGATAGAGGCTTTGTCAGAAGCTTAAATTTCCATCCCCTGAAGACTTTTTAATGTTACTTATGGGATATTTTGTCTTACTTTAGTTTTCGGCTTCCCCTTGGCTCTCGTTCGCGGCATAATAAAAAATTATAACTCTAATAAATTAGCTATAAAATTATCTACAACTTTTGAATTCAAACTCTTTACTAAAAAAAAAAAATGAAATATTATAATGATCTTCAGGACGAATTTGAAAACGAAATAATTCTTCTCCATGAGCATCTAAAATTGGAATTACAGGACAAAAAATCGAGTGAAACGTTCAACTGTTTAAAGGAAATATTATTAGGAAACTGCTTTTCTAATGTAGCGATATCCTTAAGAATATTTTTAACGATGCTTTGTTCTGTCAGTGAAGAAGAACGAAGTTTTTCAAAGTAAACAATAATTAAAAATGAAATGACTAAACGCCATAAGTAATATTGAAAGTGACATTGCCAAAACATTAAATTCCAGAGATATAATTCACAAGTTTGCAATTAAAAAAAAACCAAGAAAAGGCAATATTAAAGTTTTTGTACCACAAAATATACTTTAAAATTTTTGCGAAATAAAATATATTTTTCTTATTTCGTAAGCTATTTGATTTACGAAAGTATTTCATACACATACGAGTAATTTAAGCGTTTTATTTGAAGACAGTTCACAAAGAAGGGGCCCTCAATTTTTTTATGCCTAGGGGCCCCCAAGGGCCTTAATCCGGCACTGCACAGAATATTCTGTTTTATTTATGAGATCGTAATAAATTTGAATGGAAACAACTCTCATCGTAATATTCTTCATTCAAGAAAGAAATGATATGATATACACTACATTGATTCGCTATTTCCCATGGAGGCGAAAAAACGTGGTCTATGTTTTTTATCATAGTTTTGTTGCACCTAGCCTAACCAAACCTTGATTTCGTTCAAATGCACTTATGAACCTTTACTATGAGGCAATTCCGGTATAAGAAATGTTTCTTAAGAGTCCTAGAGTATTATGCTGATGAACCCATAACCTTTAAATGGGGATTTCAGCAGGATAGTAACCGTAACCATGCCTCACAAAATGGTCATGAATCAGCTTTTATCAAATCGAGTGGCTTTTCATGTTGTTACTATAGTTAAATTGATTTGGGAATGTTTGGGAAGGGTTGATTCAACACATTAAAAAAAAAGTTTGCCACAAAACGGACCAATTACAGAATTTCCTGGTAGTAACTGCGGATATATGGTATGTGTTGGAACATGCCGTAAGAACTATCCCCAGAGGCCCAGAGCGCCAACAACAACTTTTTTTAATACTTGTCACTATGTGAAAGGGTATATTAACTTTGTCAGAAGGAAGCACCTCCGACTAAATAAAGTATCTATTGATCAGTGTGACGAGAGAAACCGATTGAGCGATGTCCGTCTGTCTGTCCGTCTGTTGCAACGCAAACTAGTCCCTCAGTTTTAGCTATCGGGCTGAAATTTTGTATGCAAGTTTCTTTTTAGTGTACGCTATATATATGTCGGAACGAATGGAATCGGACCATGGCGTCATGGGGCTGCCATGGAAACCAACCCCTTGCAATTATGTTCTTATAAGAAAAACTTTTTTCTTTATGTACCAATCTTAACCAAACTTCACCCAAGTATGTTCCTAAAAATTAGGTTCTTCTAAGAAAAACTTTTTTCTTTCTGAACCAATGTCAACCAAACTTCATCGAAGTCTGTTCCTAGTAAAGCCCAAAAACATATCTAGGAACGAATGGAATCGGGCTGCTATACAAAACCACCCCATAATCATAAGTTCTTCTAAGAAAAACTTTCTTCTTTTGAATCCGACCTAAACCATACACTCTAAAAAGTGAATTTAAATTTCCGCTGAAAATGCGGTAAGTTTACACTTTTTTTCCCGCTTATAATCACATCAAGAGTGCATTTTCAATGAAATCGGAACACTACATCATAGGGCTTAAAATTTGGTTCTTCTAAGAAAACATTTTTTCTTTATGAACCAATCTCAACCAAACTTCAAGTGTGTTCGTACTTCGTAGCCTCAAAACATATCCAGGAATACAAAACCAACTCATTGTATGTTCTTGTAAGAAAAACTTTTTCCTTTTTGAATCCCAAAATTCATCCAAGTGTGCTCCTGGCTTAGCCTCAACGCATCCAGGAACAGATGGAATCGGAACACGTCATAGGGCTGCGGTAGAATTTATTAACACAAAAGAACCTTCAGTTTCATTCAAATGAAAAATAATGGATAATTTTGTGCGAAATAACAAAAGAAATCAAATTCTGGTCAAATCAGAACATAATATTTTAATTAAAATCAGTTTAATCAAATTAACTGAAATGTACAATACATATGATTTTATTTACTCAAATAGCTACTTGGCTAAAGGGTGATAAGAAAAAATCGTATGTGCGTACTCATTTTTTTGGCCATATGTGTATAGTTGGTTTTGAAAAATATCTATTTATTATACAGTGCTTGTCATCAGATTAGCACACCCCTTCGCATGAATAGTTTCGGCTGATTTCCAACCAAACTAGAAGAGCTAAAATTTCAAAATTATAACTGTTAATAGTCTATTCAATTCTGAGTTAATTAACACAAAAAGGATTGTGTTTACATTTTTAAATATTGTTTTATAATTGTTTTTCGAAAAAGAACACACAAAATAGCCATTTAAAATTTGTCATCAGGATAGCACATGCAATTTCTTTTTTGTCTATCTTCCACAATTAAAGGCGTAGGACGCCTAATTTTTTGTGGTTGTTTGAGTAAGATGTTGACTTTAATATGAATATGGAAAAATCATTATCTGCGGAAGAGGGACCAAAATTTAAGGCATACAAGGAGTCAAGGCGGTCAAAAAGTGAAATTTCGAGAAAAAATTAATAAAAGTGGATGAATCCGAATTCGTGTGTAATAAGTAGCGTTAACGTAAAAATATTAGAGGCGATAAGAATTGAGTACATGGCAATCCTTATGAGAGAGTAATTTTGAGAGAAACATCTAGCCCTCATGACTCGGTCGCAAGGATTAGGGTAAATTTTGACATTAAGGCGAGCCTATTTTTTGAGCAAACAGTGATAATAAAACTACACATTTCAAGAAACTAAAACTAAAGAATAAACTCCAACTTAACTTCCCCGAAGGAAAATACGTTAAAATTAATCATGAGAACGCCTGACATGTGACATGGAACAAATAATGGCGGTATGTTATCTTTCGGATAAAAAGAAGTTCACTTTTGAAGAGTAGCACAGTTATAATGTCTACTTCCAGGATCTTTGCTAGGAAGGACACCATTAGGATCGCATTCATTGTCGGACAGATTGTGTAATGGTCTCGAGGGCCTATTGATACTGTGAGATGATACTTCTTTTTATTCGAAAAGACAACATAGCGCCATTTTTCATTACATGTCAAGTGCTCTCGAGTTTAATTTAAGCGCATTTTCCTTTAGTTTTAGTTTCTTTAGATGTGGAGCATTTTCGTATCACTATTTGAACAATAGGCTCACCTTAATGTCAAAATTTACCCTAATCCTTGCGACCGAGTCATGAGGACTGGATACTTCTCTCAAAATCACTCTCTCATAGGGATTGACAAATACTAAATTTTTATCGCCTCTGTTATTTTTATCTTAATGCTACTTCTTACACACGAATTCGGATTCAACTTAACGGCTTTTATTATTTTTTTCTCGAAATTTCACTTTTTTACCGCCTTGACTCCTTGTAAGCCTTAAATTTTGATCCCTCTTCCGTAGATAATGATTTTCCCTAATTCATATTAAAGTTAATATTTTACTCAAACAAGCACAAAAAATTAGGGGTCCTACGCCTTTAATTGTGGAAAATAGACAAAAAAGAAATTGCATGTGATATCCTGATGACAAATTTTAAATGGCTATTTTGTGTGTTCTTTTTCGAAAAACAATTATAAAACAATACATATTAAAAAATGAAAACCCAATACTTTTTGTTTTAATTAATTTAGAATTGAATAGACTATTAACAGTTATAATTTCGAAATTTTAGCTCTTTTAGTTTGGTTGGAAATCAGCCGAAACTATTCTTGCGAAGGGGTGTGCTAATCTGATGACGAGCAGTGTATGAATTGAGCCTACTAAAGGATCAGAAAAATCATAAATCAGAAGTAGACCTATTTGACAAAACGATAAAATTTTGCTACATTTGTGCACACATTTTTGGGAATTGTGAGCTAGAAGGTTGTTTTTAATTACTTTTCAATTTCTAACTTCCCCAACAACATATTTGAACTGGGCTAAACTTGTATTTGGTTTTAATTTATAAAACTTCACCCTAAGATCCAATTAAATAGTAAGAAATACAATTAGTTCATTATATTTTTCACTTTTATATAATGATAAAAATATAAAATATCCAATAATAAAAACTAATTGACCAACTGCCAAAATATGCATATTACACACATGGAAATTTATTTCTTTATATTTATTTATCTTCAAAAAATGCATTGTGTTGCCCTCAGTATCTTGTACAAGTACAACACTTTCAATTTTGCAAAATTATACAATTTTGCGAATTTGTGAGTAAGGGTAAGCTATGTTTCAGCTGCAAAATGCATTTTAATCTTTTATTTTGAAGGAGAAGGTTTTTTTTAAATAGCATTATTCTCTTTAATTACGACACCGACAAGCTCAGTACTCCTAAAAGGGATATTTTGAAATATTGTTTAGTTGCAATAGTTTGCCAACATACTACACTCCACTATTTAGTCCACTAACAAAATAACTGACGCTTTGAATATAATGTATTCAGTCAGTCATTGAAACATTTAATTGTTTCTTCTTATTCATTAAATCCACTAAAAGGCAATTTCACAATCCATCATCTCATCACAATATTCATCACTCACCAATGCATAGGTACACCCAAAGTATGGATTGCATTTTAACGTAAGGTGAAGTTCCTTTACAAGTCGGAAGTTCTTTTCACTTTTCAAAATACTTTTTTCACAAAATCTCCAAACACACTCTTCAGGTTAGATATCCAACACCCGTCTTATCACTTTCGATTTCGCGTAATATTCACCACGGCAATGTACGTACGTATCCTATGGGCTTATACTACTACACTTTGCGTTAGACTGCCATACTGAAGACCCCGAACTGAAATCCGCTAAAATGGAGTTGGTGCTGGCATTTATAAAAATTTTGCCGCAGAAGATGTGGTTTCGGTTTTGCGGAAAGAGAAAGGTTTCCCCGGGATCATAGAGCCATGCAGCATAACATGATGGTCGTCTATGCATGCATTGGTATGGATTGGAGATATACGTTTCGGACTCAAATTCCAACTTGATGTTAGCGACAATAGTTAGATGATGGTCCAACCCCGCTTCCTAGAGTTTGAAATGTTGCTATGTTGGTTTGGATTTTGAGATGGTTGATCTTAAGACATGGATTATATGTTGTGAAGATGCGCATTGTTAATTGCTTTTGTTTTTTGTTGTTGTTTATAGTCATATCATCAAACAATAATTATACGTGTAGTAGGCTGATATTAAGTTTTATCATTAATTGAAATTCATTTTAATTAGCAATGTTTGTTTGAAAATCATCACTAATTTAACTATCCGCCCTAGGTAGGCAGATCGATAGTCCATCCATTGTACATGAACATGTTGTCTAATATAAGCTGACCAGATGTACAGCATTTTGCTGTACAGTACATACAGCATTTCGACCTGCGGTACTGCATTGGGAAATGTACAGCTTGGGAAATGTACAGCAAAGTGTACAGCATTAGCTATGCCACACAGCGACTCACTACAAAATCTGTTTGCTTTTAAGGTGTGAAGGTTGACTCCTGTAAAGGTTGACTCCTGTACCCTGTACGATATTTAGCGCAAGCATCGCAATTTTATGTTTGGCAATCGTTCATTCTCGATATCTCGGGAACCCTTCTCGATCCTTCTAAAATCCGGCACACTTGTAGAGCGATCACATTTGCTCTAAATGACACGGTCCAACCTATCCGCGTTCGGAAGTTACGGCTGCCCAAATCGCAATTTTGAGTTTTCTAATCGAACATTTTCCACATCCTATAGATATTTTAAATCTGGCAGACTTATAGAGCACCGCACTGTCGATTTTTGGTGAGCATTTCCAAGGATCAAAAGTGGCAAACGTCGAAAGATGCGATTTTAATTTATTTTTCCTACCACAAAACAGTGGCTAAGCCACTGTACTCCATCCGATTCCCCTATCATCCTCATTGAATTTATAGAACATGGAATACGCTTAGACCAATTAAAAAGGGTCCCAATAACTGGGTAAACTTTCTGGTCTAAATTCTACAGTGCAATGTCCAATCAATGAAAGTTCAATGAAACTATGTCATTTACTAGTCTAAATATCCGAGCTTTCAAATTGGCAATTCCGGGCTGTCAATTAATTTTTTTAAATGTTTTGGATTTGGACGTTGTTGCGGCTCACGTTTCGTCGTCGTTCTCGCCTATAAGGGATGCATAGACCTCGCGAGTGAATTTGTTGTCCGCTGCGATTTTCGCAATGAAAATGTATACTTAGTGTCGTGGAATATGTATCAATTGCTGGGAAACTCCATAAGCATCAATTCGAAAATGGTTCCGTATTTTTTCACGGCCATTTTATTTATTAGTTTTTGATTCCCCGGTCATAAGATATTTTCATCGATGAAGTGAAACGTTTTCGGATGGTAGCTTCTGAAATTCCGAATCCCCAGCATTTGCCACATATTTCACGACAGTAAGTATACATTTTCATTGAGAAAATGCAGTGGACAAAAATTTCACTCGCGAGGTCTATTCATCCCTATAGTTTCAAGCGACAAGAACGTAGCAGCTGCAATAGTCCTATAACTCCCTCGGAGTGTGGATAGTGGGTGCAGCGGGGCATCGGAACAGGTGGTCCACATCGCGAGGTGCACCACCGCAGCCCGGACAAATGTTCTCAATTTCCGGGTCTATTACAGATAGGTAAAAATTGAGGCACGAACAAAATTTCGATTTAATCTGCGGGCTAGTATCGCTCTTGTGGCTCTCGAGAGTCGGGAGCCTAGTCTCTTCAGGCGATAGGGTGGTGGGGCGCTAAGAGGGCTCTATCCGCACCTAATCTCGTAAAACGCCTGCCTGTTATAGTCCTGATTAGGTGGTGAAATGGGTGCCGGTGGACTTAAGCGCTGATTGGATAGGAGAAAATAAAACAAGCCTTGTAGAAAACTCGAAATGACACTAGTGCCAATAAATATTAATTTTTGACGGTGACAGTTCGAGAACTGACATTAAACACCTCGTCGACCAGTATACATTTGAAAATCTGGTCTAAATCTGGTCTAAATATTCTAAAAGTTTACCCAGATGTTGGAGCCACTTTTTGATGACATTTTCATATTGTATGCGCATTCCATGTACTAGAAATTCAATGATCATCCTATAGGTAAAAGCATACTAAAGAAAGGACTCTGCCAGGGGTTTTAAGATGCTTATATTTGTAAAGTTTTGTTTTTCCACAATATGCCATTAACGCTTAACCATGAGGAATTGCATATCGCAACCAGGATAAGCAACCCTTCCACTGCATTGGAGGTTCTCCTCAGACTCCACTCAATAGCTACATTGAAAATGTACCAGGAAAGCTTCCATTTTATGTGTATAATCTTATTTCGAGTACTGTTCCCTACTATAGCTTTTCGTGTTAAAACATTCGTTTGTGCTTCAAATTCTGTCAATTTTTTTGCCAAGGAGAACCAGTGCCATAGATAGCCTGTCAGAGGAGGAGGCGATCAGTGGTCAGGATATTTGTTTTTTCAGAACAAGGGAAAAGCATTAAAATGAAAAAAAAAAGGGATTTAAGGTATAGTAATCACCATATTGTTTCTATGCTTTTCTACCGAATACAAATGTCCTTTGAGGTCTGCTGACGAGATCGAAAAATGGGCCGGGGCTTCAAGTTCTTGAAATTGTTTCAATTCTACTTGTTTAGGTAAAATTCCGAAAAATTAGGTTTGGCAATGTAAAGCAAATATTGTACATCAAACAACGTGGTACTGGAGATCATGTTTCATAATCCCCACCTTAATGTTGGTATACCTACTAAATCGAAGTTGGACTAGAGACTCCTGAATGATTCGCGGGAGCTTTATCCCGTCAGTATCTTTGGAAGAACTGAGAAGCATCGTCT
This sequence comes from Microchrysa polita, assembly GCA_949715475.1. Classification (NCBI taxonomy): domain Eukaryota; kingdom Metazoa; phylum Arthropoda; class Insecta; order Diptera; family Stratiomyidae; genus Microchrysa; species Microchrysa polita. Next base: position 136,360,314 of record OX454416.1, on the reverse strand, counting down.
AAAATTATCAGTATGCACAGTGGCGGAACAACTTCACTCGGGGCCCTCTCGCCAACTTCTTGAGTGGGCCCCCCTACACTGGAAAAAAGCAGAATGAAATCAATCGAAAACACTCTGGAAGGTCGATCCAGACTTTTCAGTCATCAGTCACAGTCATTTTCCATACAAGTTCACAAATTCAATTGATTGACTGACAATCTGTCAATTTGTATAGGAAGTGACTGATGACTAAAAAGTGTGAATCAACCTTAAACCAACATGATTTGAAACATTATTTTGACGTTTCTACTAAAATTAAGACCGTCGTACTCAAAATAAGTTTGCTAAGATCTTCTTCGTTCTAGTTGTAACGTTTATTAAATTAATGATTTCGTCAATCGTTTTTTTTTTATTTTAAAAATAAAAACGCTCACGCTGCACAGCATTGATCTCTATAGGTTTGGTGGTATTTAAGCATAGTAAATTACCTGCGCATTCAATGGGGTTCGATCCCGTGAACCTATGATTTGCAGACGAGCTCCCTATCTACCCTAATGCCGCACACACACGGTAAATCCTAATCCTTATGTTTTGATAATGTTCTGCCAAAGTTGAGGAAAATTGATGAATTTGACAGAACGAAGAATCCAAAAAATAGTTTCAGCTTTAAATTTAAGTGTGTTCTAATTTAAATCCTTACATTTTAAGACCGTTTGTACTTAATAATTCAATTAAGCAATCTTAGCAAGACTCCTTTCAAACCAAATGTGGCCTCTGCACCACAACCCTAATGACCGTGTATATACCGCAAGCAAGATAAAATACTATAGTCTTCGCGGGCATATACAGGTCGTACTAACTAGTTTGAACTAAGTGCTTGACAGTTCATGACAAAGTGGATTGGAATGTAATGCGAAAGTTTAGTTTTTAGATAGTTTATTTGCAGAGGGACCTAAAGAATGTTTTTGTGCGGTTGATCGAATTATGGTTACATTAATCAGTGTTTGTGATACCTATCACAGTGTCCTCTTGCGTGTGCCTTCTAGTGGAGGAAAATGTAAGTAGAATTCGTATCAAAATTTTGGTTGGCTCACTTGTGCGTGAATACACTCAGTTACAGTAAATAGCGCAACCATGCCAGGAGCAAATTTTTTTTTGTGAAAATTTGAGGATTCGTTGAACTTTCAAAGATTTTAGGACAATACTAAATTTGTTTATCTAAGGGGCCTGGTGAAAAGGGAACAAGGAATTTAGCATTTGTTATGACTTCGAAAAGTGTATATCTCTTCTTTTCTACAAAAAATATATACGTCGGAGTGTTCGCAGTCGTGCTGTTTTCATGGTTCCAGAAATCTTTCATGTGGCTTTTGGGCCCCTAAATCTCGTGGGCCCCCCCGCCACGCGGGCCCTGCGGGCCCTTATGCGCCGCCCCTGAGTATGAAGAATACGCTCTAAACTTTGAAATTACGATCCTGGAAGGTTGTGGGTGAACTTAAAATATTGAAAGTTCGTTTGCAATACTACCAGGACCCTACTATAAAGGAAAATATCAAACTCCTTTTCCTATCAATCTCTAGGTGAAAATATAGCAGCAAAACAAAGTCAATAGGGCAATTTTACAGTTACAGCATTTTTTCATTTAGTTGTCTAGAAATAAGGCCTTTACAATTAACCCTTTCATTCCCAAATTTAATTCCTTCGGGCAAAAAAAATAATATTGTTATTATTTCGTCTTTATTTGTGTCTAATAATACATTTTCAATGAAAACAAGGAAAAAAAATTTGGGTTTGGGAAATAATAGTATGTAAACTGCAGTTTACATTGGGATTGAGTGGAAACTTTTTCAAATAGAAATAGTTGACGGCAATATGAGTTATTAATTTTTTTAGTATGGAAACGATGAAAGAAATTTTCTCGATGAGTAAGACTAAGGTCACACCCATTTACTGGAACTATGTTTAGAAACCAATATTGTAAAATCCGGCCAATCCGGACCTCAAAATCCGGATTATCTGTTTGATAATCCGGATTTAGGGCCATTTATCAGTAAAGAACAAACTTAAATTAGAGTTTTTAAATTAAATCAAATTTAAAATAACTGGCAAGTTTAAGTTTTTCTGATCGAATCTACTGGTGCTAAATTTAGTTAGAATTTTAGCATAAATGATATATTATAGACGAGGGTGGGATCTTTATCGGTGCATTTTGGAAATCCGGACAATTCGATAATCCGGGCATTGGTCCCAATTAATCCGGAATATACCCCAATAGGTCGAAATCGCTCAATTTTCACTATCTGAATGGTTTTATGCTACTTTTTTTTCGCCTAGTTCATCTTTTTCATATAGGATTCATTCCAACACCGGCAAGAATGCAGTTTACAATGGGAATGAAAGGGTTAAAAGGTTAATTTTGAACACTAAAGTTTTTTAAGTAACTTTTAAATCAAGCCTATCGACAGTGCTATTTATATTAAGTATAACTATTCAGACTCTCGCCTTTGGTAAAACCTGAAACCTGAGAGTATAGAGTACATTGTTGCCAACAACAACAATCATATTATTTCCGGAAATTATATAAATTATATTTATTATATTATATAAATTATATTTCCTAAAATACAATTTCAGACTTTTTTACAAAAAAAAAAACACATTTTTTAAAGTGCTGTATTTTGGGATCCTTTGCGCCTACAAAGCTGGGGTTACACTCGAATTAAAAAAGATTTTCTTAGCTTTAACAGTGCAGTCGACAACTTACTTGTAGGAAGCACTTTTTAGAAATTACAAACAAAAATATGAAAAAAGTCCGAAAATTTTGAGGTTTTTTTAGGGTCACAGGTTTTTCGAAGTTGCAAACTTGGTGGTACACTTCTGGTATCTATCCCAACAATTTCCCAAAAAACCAGAGCCGAGCAATTGTTTGCGACCTAACGCCTTATATTTCGGTTTATTGACTGGCCTATATATATGGTAAATAAAAAGGTTTTCCCTCTAATTATGGTGGGTCAATTGTTTCAATACCCAGCTGCATCTCTTGACCTCACTCGTAAAACGTTATGAGATAACTCTCTCAATGTTTTTCGAATCTGGGACAGGTGATAACGACCGCAAACCATGTCACGTTTCTGTATTGGCAACAAAGGAATATGATAAAAATGGCCAAAAATAAAAATTATAGAAACCCTGACGTTTTTTTTAGAACGACGATTATGGAATGGCTTGTGGCGCATAGTGAGTAGAGTAGCTTACTTCCTCTCCATCCCCATAGCTTTTAACATTTACTAGGTCCTGAAAGTCGTTTAGAATGAAGGACATGACAAAGTATAGTTAATTCTTATCGTCTATAGAAAAGTCCTATTAGATCAAATGTAATGTTTCTGTTTAAAAAACCCAATTGCGATGCTGGAAGAGTGATTCCAAATTTGCGGAGGCCAGATGGATGGACCTAGCCCTCTCCAGGACAAAATTCTGGTTGCGCCACTGTCAGCTAACCTTCATGGCATCCATTTATATTGCCTATAAATGGTCGATTGTCAGATTTTGGACGGTTGATTGGTGAATAGATAATCTAAAATGTCGTGTGCCTTGCCTATAAAGGTCCATCTAGATTTATCGCCAAATGATGTCACGTGCAACCAAATTGCTGTTGTCATTGCATCGAAACTGATTGCTATTTGGGTGTGCGTCCAGTTTTGATATTCAATATGGCAACTCAACCAACCGCTTTAACAACCGCTTGTCAAATTCAAAGTGAAAATTTTCCAACTTTTGTTCGTTCTTTTGTGTGAAATTGAATAATTCTTGAATGGCCGTGTAATAATTGAAACGCGCAGAGTCCGATTTTGATAATTCAATTTAAAAAAAAATTACCAAAATGAAATTATGGTTATGTCATTTTCTGTCTCAATTTGGCTGCTAGTGTAGATGCTAAGTAGCAGCCAAATGGCTGTTCGTGATGCCAGTTTTTGGACGAGCAGCCATTTGGCGATCAATCTAGATTCTGTACATTCTACATACATTAATTCTGTACAACATACTGTTTACCCTCCTAAGGCATAATTTCTCACAAAAAAAAAAAAAAACTTTTGCTGGTAATGCTACTGGTTAATAGGACCTGCATCGAAGAGTTTTATTTGCATGTTACGAGTATAAATAAAAGGCATTTCATTCACCTTGTCGACGTAATACCATACAATTTTATTTACAACCAAGATGTAACCGTAGAAAGCTTATAATAAGTCATGAAAGATCTTTGAAATTTCTGCCGGCATATCAACTTACCACCAACAGTCAACATCATTTAATTGTTAGATACAGAAATAAATTCAAATAGCAAAATGAAAGCATTTTTTTACTCTCTTAATAAAAATAGAAGCCGCATAAAATTTATACATTTTAAAAGTTTAGGAAGAGCATTAAAAATCTTTAAAATTCATTGACGCATCTTCAGCATTGTTTCAATTAGGTGTGTAGTGTGGGCGTATAGTCTTTTACTCTTCTTAAACTAGCCTTTGTATAATTCGGCAATTTATGTTCAGTCATTACGTTCAGGGACACATAGAATGGATTTTCTTTTGACGGACTGATGGATGGACGAAAATTGTGCATCGGCTAATGCAATTTTAATGGAATTTTATCTTGTTGGTCGCTTACTATTTCGAAAGCATAGTCAAACCCATGTTGTGTTTCTTTTTGGTTTTGAATAGTTCAAAATTACTCATCATACAATTCGGTGAGATGATTGAGAAAATATATAGATTGTTATATTTATATCGTAGTAGAAATAATAATAGTATCCATGAACTTAATTGCATGTAGTTTGTATTATCACAATTTTTAGATTTAATTAAATTTGCCTTTCTTTATTGAAAAATGGGTTTTGCCCTAATTATGACAGAGGGGAAAGTGCACTTGTTTGTTATAAATACACAGGGGAACAGCATTTTGTTTATTTAGATTTGATATTCAATTCCAGCTAATTTTTGGTCGTAGAATCCGGAAATGCTAACCGTTTTTCTCCTATACGTCCAGTTTTTGAGATACAGGGGGCTCAAATTTTGGCCCCCATACAAACCTTCCCTTCATTGAAATCAAAACAAACGAAACTCGCTAAAAATTTTTTGTTTGTAAATATTGATTTTATATCTTAACAACATTACCTAAGAATAAAAAAAAAAATTATGGCAAAAATTTTCGTTTGTAGCTTTTTCTGGAGTGTTCAATTTCCGGAGAGTCCCGTTTTATGCCCCATCAATAGTCCGCCATCATATTCGCATCCCATCTGCCTTGATATCGACTTTCCATGATTTTGAAATCTTGATGAAATCGCTCTCCTTGCTCATTACTCACAGCTCCAAGATTTTCCGGAAATTCATCTAAATGACTGTGTAAAAAGTGAACTTTGATGCTCATGTTGCAGCTAAGCCTTTGAAAACTGTCCAATAGTTGCTCGACTACTATCGCATAATTCGATGCACTTATATTGCCTAGAAAGTTGTTGACTATATTCTCAAATGCCAGCCATGCTGTCTTTTCATTTTCTTTCATTGATTCCATAAAATTTGTATCGCTGAGAAGCTGCCGAATTTGTGGACCGTCAAATACTCCAGCCTTTATTTTCTCGTATGATAGCGCAGGAAGGGCCGACAGCATATATTTAAAATAATTTCCTTCTGTTGGTAAGGCTTTTACAAATTGTTTCGCCAGGCCTAGTTTTATATGCAAGAGCGGGAAAATGTTTTTTATCGATCCACAAGCGGTTCATGAACAATATTTTGATCACCAGCCTTCAGATCAGATCTCGATGGCAAATTCCTTTGTATCCAATGTTTATCACGAGTTCTGCTACCCCACATACACAAAAAGCACGGATATTTTCTATATCCACGTTGCAAACCGAGAAGGAAGAACCATCTTGAGGTCTACACATATGATATGCCTGGTGGACAAAGGGGCCTATTTTTTGCCCTTTGACTTAGAAATGTATAACTGCCACATATATAGCAAACTGACTCCGGTTGTTGAGACACTTTCGACAAGGGATAGTAGAGGCTTCCATTACACAAGTTAAGAGCACAAAAATAGGGTTATATACTCGAACGGAGGCTTTTAAATAAATTTTTTTGATTAAAAAAGACTTAAAAATTGCCGAAGAATTTCACAACTTTTAACAAAAAGTCCAGGTCGCGACAAATTACTTTCATTTATTTATTTAATTTTATTGTATACAAGTACTAGAAGGTCCTGCACAAGGATGCAACCCCGTAGCTTTTAAAAAAAGTTGTTATTTAAGGGGGCCTATTGTAATTTTCCGTAAAATTCAAAAAACCCCGTTATCTCAAAAACCTGACGTATAGGGGAAAAACGAACTGCATTTTTGGAATCAGCGAGGCCGTTTTACTATGAATTAGGTGCAAGATTCAAAAAAACAGAAAAAAGTGTTAAAATTGTTCTCCTGTGATATTGATACATACATATTGAATAAGGGCCACAAGATTATGGGCCATTTTTTCGTACATTTTATAGGCTGGTTAGTCTTATTGCCTAGAGAAGACACAAACAATATTTAGAAAGCTTTTCCATTGTACTGAATGACATTTTTGTTTATTTTGCATAGTTATGTTGTCTTTTGCTTATTTACGCTGTTGCATGAAACCGTGCAATGATTTTTTTAATCTAAGATGATGGTGTAATCATCAAAATATGGCAGAACTATGCAAAATAAACAAAAAAATCATTCAATAAAATGGAAAAGCTTTCTAAATATGGTGTGTGTCTTCTCTAGGCAATAAGGCTAACCAGCCTATAAGATGTATGAAAAAATTGCCCTATGTATATTTTTGGTAACTCAAGTTAGTGAAATGCATAACTTCAGCTGTTTCATCACTCAATTTTTAATATGTATGTAGTACCTAATTAATTAAAAAATACCCGTGAATACTTGCTTACGTATTTCAAATTATTTTCAAAAAATTTTCACTTTGTCGAAATGTCAGCTTTTTCACAATTACAAAGTTCAAAAGTATTAATCAATGATATAATGTATTTTATTTAGTTACTTATCATTATTTATCCAAATTTTACTCCATAAATCCACATTCCGAAAAAGGTCATTACTAAATATAACCAATAATTATGTAAAGACCAACACTTGAAAAAAATAATAAATGATTTCCGACAAATATTCAACATCTCTGAAATGTGTTACAACTGAGGTGATGATAATATGGCAGAAGATCACTCTACTTTCATATTAATTGAGTGTTTTTTTTTTTTTTTTGTACAATACTCCAACAAATACGTAACATTCCGCAACCTGATGTCTTCAGATACATCTATGAATCTCTCTTATCTCATCAGAGATGCTTTTGTGAATCACAATGGCCGGTTGGCACGCTTAATAAAATCATGATTTATTCATCTGTGAAGCAAATCCAACGGATTTGTGTTATATTGACCATAATTAATATCACACACTACATTTAAAGTTCATTCATAATATACGCAGACATTTAACGGATAGAATTAGACTGTGTGAATCGAATTCGGTCACTTTGTGTTAAAGATTTTGTTATTTCAACAGATCACCTGTTCATTCATTCAATTTTGTGGAAAGTATACACTGAAAAAAATGGTTTAGACTTTTTATCTAAAGTGAAGTAGTTGACTTAAATTTAGATAGTTTTACCAAAGAAATAGCTGATTTCTCTAATCTTCGTAGCAGAAAATACTATTAAATTCGTTCATTTAACCACGCAAGATTAGAAGATAAAGTTTAGTCAATTCTTCCACAAAAGTTGTTGATTGTACTGTTCAAATATAAAATTTAACTACAAACAATCGTTATTTTTTCTTCAACACAATTTAGCTATCCAACATTTAACAATTTATAGATAATGAATAGCTGTCTTTACAAATGAATTAATTGAATTTGCAAATATAGTAGATGTTTCAACTAATGACGAATAGATAAATTATCCCTATCTTCGTAACTGTTTCAACTACATAGAATCATAAGCTGAAAATCAACGCGAACTTTAGATGAATTCGACTATTTCTTTAGATAACCATTCTAATTTTTTTTCTCTGTGTAGGTACTTGGTGCAGCTATTGACTAATGACCAGACCACACCAGAAATTTTTAGGTAGCCTACACCTGTCAGCAAATGATTTGTAGTAATGAAATGAGTATAGGTCATTTCAAATTAATGAGCTGTTATTACTCGTATTATGATTTTAGGAAAGTTAATTATACGTCGAGCAAATGTATTCAATTTTATATGAAAAACAAAGATTATGTAATTTTTTGGTGCACGTGGTATGATCTCGTGTTGCAGATTTATAAACTACATATTTCTGAAAATAATTAAGCGCACGTTTTTAGTGTCTATGGTATTTTCCATGTCAAAAAATGGGCTGTATTTCCGGTGTACGGTAATATGCATTGCTAATAAATTTAACGAGCTATACTACATACTTGTTATGCGTGTTTTAGTTGTTATATACCTAATTAACCCATTTTCTGCCATTGGTTCGTTCACGAACCATTAATGTTTTATTTTTTTTTTAACTGCAAAAGTAAAATTCTTTTGAAGAATGAATTTAATAGATGCTTTCTAGAAGCATTGAAATTGTTCATATAATTTTTTTTTAATTTTAAAATTCGGTATTGTACGTCAAAAATAACGGTAAATTTGGCTAATTTTTGTACCCGTGACCCTTGTTAGGATGTTCTTCGATTTCACCTTTATACGAAAAAATCTTTTAAACAATATTTTAATAAATGAAGCTAACTAATTGTGAATGACGAATATTATTTACAAAGTTATCATTTTTGTTAAAAAAGATAATAAATTTGACTCTAAACTTAATGGTTCGTTGACGAACCATTGGCGGAAAACGATATCTTGTGTCCACTTATAAGAGACTCGACATTTTCTATGCAAGCCTGTCAACTGTTGAAGAAAATTGCATTCCAAACTTGCATAAATATTTATTTAACGATAGGAAAGGCATTTATTCTATTTAAAATGCATGTACAGTAAAACCCCGATTTTCTGGAACCCAAAATCCGGAATGCCGATATTCCCGATATGTACTTATGTATGTCCAATTTTCTTTTATTTTTAATAGGATTTTGAGCTTTTCTATTGTTTATTATTGTATACTGCTGTCTCCTAGTATGTACTAGACGCCAAGATATTTATTGATATGCTAGAAGTTGTTGGATTCAATCCACTGGGTTGCGTTTCTTAATTCTCCCAGATCTGGACTGTCGGTTTGTGTCACTACTAATTGCAAGTGATACAATTTGGCTCGTTGTTCTTGAAAAATATATTTAGGGAAAAGTAAATTTTCTTCTTTATTTTCGTTCTAAATTAGTAGTGACACAATCCGGTAGTTCAGATCTTGGAGAACCCAATCTGTAAGGTTTCACCAAGATTCTCTTCAATTTGGGGGGACCACTCTGGATTCCACGGGCGAAGTATGCGTAACCTATGTTCACTGATTGTTAATGACTCAGTCGGACCAAATGCTTCCGTTTTTAATGGGCGGTTCATACATTTCAATCATAGGATTTACGATATCAATTTACAAATTGTCAGTCATACAGTCATCAAATGTGTAGGCAAAATCTCAGAGACTGTGACTGTAACGTGTGAATCGACTTTAAGAATGTTATTTTTTAACAAATAAACACGATCATACAGATAATGTTGTTAATTTTACCCAAATACCACAATACAGTATGACCAGGCAAAGTAAATTGACGAAAAATATTTTATATCGTTTTCCGCCATTGGTTCGTCAGCGAACCATTTTTTTTCCTGGTAATCCGCGAAACCCAAAAAATTCAAAACACATTTTTTTTCCTAATCTAAGCTCAAACATAAAGAATATACAAGAAAATTATATAAAAACAATATGCGTCGAGGTGCGGCAGGAAATGGGGAAATTGGCATTGTAAACTGGGAGTTAAATGCATATAAACATTTTTTAGCTAGCGTAAATTTTATATTATATTTATATTTTTATCCTGGCTCTGAAACAGATCAGAATAACCGAGCAAGCCCACAACTTTTTCAAGATCATAATTTTCTTAGAGCTAATTATCCTTTAATAGTAATACAGTGAAAGCTCCGTTCGCGGACAGCTCCCGCAGGCGGACATCTCCCGTAGCAGGACAATTTTATTAATCCCAACTTTTTCCTTCATATTTTAGAACAAAATCCATTCCTCAAGCCGGACGCTCTACTGGCCGGACACGGACACTAATCCTACTCCTACCTACATTTCTCATGAATCATCTCCCTTAAGCGGACACAAATTTAATTTTTAGTCGACTAGCTGAAATAAATGAAAACTGGATACGATCACAAAAATGCATTTATGCGCTACCGCTTTTGTTTTTGAAGATTTTTGGCTCCACGGATGCCATGCATTTGTATATTGAAATAGGAATATAGAAACAGGGTGGTTAGAGTTAGAGCCAAAACCCATACTTCCATAAGGGACGACCGTGTTATTTTCAGCTTTTTTGTTTTCCGGTTTTTAACCTGGTCGGCTGTTCAACTTTTTGGTTAAGCGGAATTTGAATTTCCTTTCATATTTGCGGACAACATACAAAAGGGCCTTATGGAATCGGCGAATCATTTATTGTTTTGTGTGTTATCAGGGCCGTGGAGAGAAAATCCGGGCCCGGGGGGACAATGATTCCGGGCCCACCTCTTCCATACGATAAAAAATTATGAATCGAAGAAATTTTTTTTTGACATATCGGTCCTCAAACAAATTGTACAATTATCTCTATAATCCAGCCTCCATTTAATCCGGGACACCTCATAATCCAGCGTCCACACTGAATCGGCTCAGTCTCAGTAATCCGGATGTTTTCTAATCTAATATAGTCCGGCATCCGGCATCAGTACGATAGATATTTGAAGAATGTTTTAAAGCGGCCTTCTGCGCATTCAGGTGCATTTTGATATTTAAGTTCTGAGGTAAAATGATGGGTTTTCAGAAAAATATGAATTATAGAAAAATAGAAATAATAAAAAATAACCATACAGGATAAACCACTTTCCAAAAAACTGACAGCAACTGAATTCATTCGTGATGCATTTTTACATACTAAACTCACAAAAAACGGGGTTGACTGGATAGTTTAACAGTTTGTGTGTGTGTGTGTTTTTAGGGTTTTTTAGAATTTTTTCAAAAAACCCTTATGAAATCGATTTTGTCCGTCCGTCCGTCTGTTCACTAAATAACTTGCGAACGGCTCAACCGATTGTCATGAAATTCGGTATGAATGTGTAGAATGGTTACAGTCTTTGGCACAATTACCTTAGAAGTTGGTAGGAAGAACATAACAGGGTGTCCCGAACGTTTGAAAAAAGTTTTAGATTAACGTATGGGTATTTAAATCAAAGATCTAGACGAGTACATCTCATATCAGTTAAAATTTTCCAGTTTCGAGTAACGGTAAAAAAGTTATTGGCGTTTAAAGTTAAACTTCCTTTTCGAGCTCCGTTTGTCTAAACCGTTATAGGGATCGATATGAAACTTTGAACAAAGATTGGCCAGTATGGCCTTATAATCGTTAAATATTAAGACTGTTGACTTTTGCTATTAGATAAAAATAGATTTACAGGAAGCATTTCATTAATGTTGTGCACAATTCTTATCTATTGCTTATAAAATATATTCACTATGCATCAAAATTCTATAAAACCCTCGTATTGCGGGCGCAGCCCTCTGTACGCCGGTATTTTTTTCATATCCGTCACTATATGAAAGGGTATATTAACTTTGTCATGAAGTTTGCAACGCACAGAAGGAGGCACTTCCTACTATATAAAGTATATATGTATATTATTGATCAGTGTGACGAGATTTTTTTAGTGTACGCTGTGTATAACGAATGAAATCGGGCCATGGGTGAAAATAAGGTTCTTCTAAGAAAAACTTTTTTTTATGAACCAATCTAAACCAAACTTCACCTAAATATGTTCCTAGTAATAGTAAAGTTAAGTTTCATTTCAATTTCCGCTGCGCCCGAAATTAGCCTCGGTCCCGTTTCAAGTATATTTTGAAGACGATTCGAGAGTTGAGTGGCGAATTTTAAGGAAATACAGAAGCCAAAATCATTCTAGAATATGGTTTCTTCGTTTTACGTGCATTTTTGGGTAACGAATCTTTATAAAAAGCTACTGCTTAAAGGGTTAACTTTCTAGTATGAAGTTTCGTTACTAAAATCTGCCCGTGATGAAAATAAGTTTATTGTTTAATGGTCGTGCCCCTTACACAAGATACGCATAAAGCGAAACTGGTAGCCTGGTAATCTTCTAGCATTTAGTTCTCCCAAGAAAAAATATTGAAAAATTATTGATTCCCTTGTCCCAACAAAATTATTTAGAAAATGTCTATTCTATTGGTGAAGTAAGATTCCAACCTATATTCGAACTTTGATATGAAGAAAGCCTTGAAATTTTCGACAGTCATTCTCGATAAGATAGGATCATTCATATTTTTTAATTCGATTTGAAGACTATACGGGTGAAATTGGCTCAAGTGTTCATTTTAGAGATGAATAATAAAGGCTGTACTACACGCAAAATAGAAAGTGTATAATGCAATAAACTGGGCAAATTTACTAATTTTTTTTTCTGGTTGAAGTTTTTTCGAAGGAAACAGCTGTGATATATTCTGTACCTCAACCGTTACAAAGCTTTTAGAAAAAACAAGGCGGGTACAGTTCTAACAAATGCTGGGGGAGCTCAAATCTGTAATTTATTAGCACACCCGCAGAGGCCCAGAATGTTGGTCTTCACTCTATAAAATTGACTTTCGAAATGCGCACCGCTACGAATTTATAAAGGATTTTTATTTCTTCCTATTTTACCTATTTCACCTTAAATTTTTTGTTACCGAGTTGGCGAGTACTGGTAGATAGATAGATTTAAATTAAGATTCGACAATTTAAGTGATCAACATCTGTGTGCTGGTACCTTGAAAACAATTTCGTAAGCAGCAGCAGTATGTACACAAAATAAAAATCGCTCGGAAAAGTCCTCCTTGAAAAAAATGACGCTGTACTCCTATTTTTACTTTAAACACAAATATTTCGAAAAACTGTACGCTACTGGATGAAAAAGTCGAAATTTCTTAATTGAAATTTAGTAACGAAACTATCATGTTGATTGAATATGCTGATTCGGGCCCTAGTTCTCAAAATTCAAAAGTAGATTAGGGGCCACAAGCCTAGTGCACAGTATGTTATGAATTGTTGTTAAAACGCTAAAAGCAGTACATATGTATAAGAGTTCTTAGTTAAAGACCTCAAAATAGCAATTTGTATGTAAAAAAAAAACACTAAAGCACAACTTTTGTGTCAAAATCCGGGCCCCCTATGAAATCCCGGGCCCGGGGGGAATCGTACCGTTCCTCCCCCCCTCTCCACAGGCCTGTGTGTTATAATGTGTTCATCACAAAACAATTTATTGGCAAATTTTTTTTTCAATAAAGGACTTATCACCGTCTGGAGATTACACAAATATAATTCGATTCCTTTATGGGCGGTTCCTTTTGCATAGGCCCATCAGAAATTCCACCTTAATTTCGAGAATTAATTATACGATAAGAAACGCTTTTGGAGCAGGTCATGTATTGGACGGGATCCTATTGTGCGAGTCATATTGATTAAAGCGCCAAGGAGTGCAACTCACGCTCTACTCCAAATTAAATTTTATTACAAGGAGGAAATTTAGATTCCGCGCTAAAGCTATTCGTGATTTTCCTTTATAATGAATTATCCCCCTCCCATGGTTCTTAAGGAATTCACGCGTTGATGTAAACTTACTAAGTAGAGGTCCTTTACACCAAGCGACACTGCCTGCTTGAAAAAGCTAAACTTGACGCTTTGAAGTCCTTATGAATGCTTGGGTGTCTTAAAACTTCCAAGTAACAATGCCAGACTAGGTCAATTGGTCACACTGGGTAAGACACAACTTTGGAAGGAGCATCTCAATGTGATCTCAGAAGCAGGGACACTCAAGCTTTAAAAAATAAATTAATCAAATCCTATACATAATCGTATTTTGATCCAACTGATCTGTTGGTATTTTGGCAAAATAGTGAAGTCTATGATATGGGCAAAATTTGGTAACTATAGTGGTGCCGATCAATAAGCAAACAAGACCTATTTAGCGTAATTTCACATTTTTAATGAGCATAACCATTAAACAAATTATTCGGTTAACCGGAAATCTGGAACTTTCTGTTCGGTTTTAACCGAACCGACTAACCGCTATCAAAAATAACTGAAAAAAAAACTAAAACTGGACCGTTCGGCGGATCTTTACATCCGTAATTAAAGCTTATATTTTTCTACTTGTCTGTTTTTCCCTATGAAAGCTTGGAGAAGTTTATTGGTAAACCTGCTTTTGCGGATTGTACATTGTGGAGGTTTGTAAACCAAAAATGAATTAAAACACATGCAAACAACACTTTTATTTATTAAAATGTTTTAATTATGGAATGATTATCGCAAATTCCGTTATATTTGTAATTGTTTTATAAAAACACCGGTTTTTTAAATTTGCAGGAAAATTTTTAATTTTATTAATCTGTATGCATTTCGAGTGGCGTTCCACCCATCTTCAGCAACACGATTGAAACAATGTTTAGTTAATGTGTATAGGAAAATTATTAAAATTATTAATTATTATTAACTATTATTCACAATACCGCTAATCTCTTTTCCTATACACATTAACTAAACATTGTTTCAATCGTGTTGCTGAAGATGGGTGGAACGCCACTCGAAATGCATACAGATTAATAAAATTAAAAATTTTCCTGCAAATTTAAAAAACCGGTGTTTTTATAAAACAATTACAAACACTTTTATTGTTTTAATGCGTATAGAAGGGATATTTTTTAACCCTCTCCCGCAAGCGGACATCTCCCGTGGCGTGACAAAAATGCTGGAATCGTCAGTGTCCGTCTACGGGAGCTTTTACTGTACTTTACTTATGTAATTTTAACTAAAATTGTCGTTCCTAAAAATAATATGTCATCTGAAATGCATTATTCCGTGATTTAAAAGAAATAGATCAATAGATCTATTCAGATTATCTGGATTTTCGAATAGCACTAATTGTCACGGCTTCTTCTGCTATCCGTTCTCATAAGATTTTTTTTTGTTTCCGATATTTTCCGCTATACGGCGATAAGAAAGCGAAATGTTCTGAATCTTGATTCAAATCAAAATGAACGAAATTGACATTTGTTTATATTCGAAGATATGCGATACACCATATGGCTGCTAAACGAGCCAGCACCATGCAAAATTAATTTGGAGAATAGCAACTGCAGAAGGTAAGGTTTGAGAATTATTTTTTATTGTGGTTTTAAGTCAGTTTTCTATTACCTAAAATATGCTCGTTATTTAATGGTTCCTAAGACAAAGCTATACCGTTGACACCACAATATCTATTAGCTACTAAAATATCCTCTATTATAACCGAACATCGCGTTCTGCAAAAAGCTAATAATGTCATATTTGAGCCCAGAAGCTTAAAAAATTGATATCCTCACAGGAAGAGGAAAGATTAGACGAAGGCCATATTACAGGGTATGATACCTAATTTTGTCGATTGATGACACTCACACGTAGGTTTCCCAGTCCCAGAAAAAAGCCTGAAAACTACAGTTATTTTATTCTTCGAGGCTACAGTTGCAACCAGTGTTGCCAATTTAGCCGTTTCCCGGCTAAATTTAGCCGGAAACTAGAAATAAAAGAAAACGTGAACCTCAGTTCCAATTTGCCCAACCAATAAAACTCATCAATGTGAAATGTTTCTACACATTTATTTTCGTGTATAAGAGCGCTTTGACATTTCGGTACTCGTTTACTGTAACTAGTATAGACGGAACGGTCAAATATACGAGTATTGGTTTGAAATTTAAGTTGAATAATTTAATTCAAGAAGAAAATGCTTTACC
Organism: Microchrysa polita; assembly: GCA_949715475.1. Classification (NCBI taxonomy): domain Eukaryota; kingdom Metazoa; phylum Arthropoda; class Insecta; order Diptera; family Stratiomyidae; genus Microchrysa; species Microchrysa polita. Next base: position 136,344,327 of record OX454416.1, on the reverse strand, counting down.
CGTTCACTATCTAAGCTCCCTCAGCGTAGCATGAGGATACTCGGTATTGTCCTAGGTAAACGTGCCTGACCCATGCATTTGCCTAGGCACATACACAATAAGTGGCTTGTGAATTATATGTCCTCCAAACAAAGCCGAAAGACGCGGTTTCGTGTGGCAAACCATCTTGTTTAAGTAATACTTCACCCAAAAATGGCCAGAAAGGTATCCTACAAGCATCCCCAAGTCGGCCCTACTCAGCTGGGTTGTAGTTCCATAGTCATAAGATCCCATCAACTCCTTCACCTTTTACATTTTATTTAACGTTTTAGGCGTTTGTACGGCTTGCTAAAACTCTAATAGTTCCTACAGTGCAGTAGATCGCCCGAAATTCCTTGGGGTGTCAATTCAAATACATATTCGAATATTTCTTCATTTTTAAGGTGCTATTCGGATTAGATGATTGTAGTAGATGTATCTTGTTGGGTTCGTAGCAACAAATTTGAAAAAAATACAATGCGAAAATGCGTAGTCTGGTTGGTGTGCTGACCTTTGGGTCGTGGGTTCGAGTCTCATTGTGAGCGAAACCATTTTAGGATGTTTTTCGAACTAACGGCCCATATGGATATCATCATATGTGATAAGACTAAGAAATTATTCCGGCATAAGATACAGGCCATAGTATACGGGTAGGACTTTAAAGAGGAAACAAATCTATATCTTGCAATTTTATTGTTTTATTTGTTTTTGATCGTTTTTCTAGCTCCAACCTATTTATCCGGAATTCTAGCCGTTTTTGAAAAAATAGCCGATTTTTCAGCTAAATATAGCCGGAAATTAATTTTTCAGCTGGCAACACTGGTTGCAACAGTCGAAAATTCGCATTTTTACGCTTTCAAATTCGTAGCCAGAGGGGGCAGGGAGGTGCGCTTTCTTATTGCTGTATTATACTATCAGTAAAAAAACGCCCCTCTCTGCCTCCCTCTGGCTACGCCCATGGTCCAATGCACTTGCATTATTCAAATTGCAGTACAATATGGTACAACTGTAAACTAAATCTAGGATTTAGTGAATCATGTCGATAGTCTGAATCCCCTTTTAAACGCTCTACGTTTTTGACATTTACATTTAATTTAAACATCTGGATTTGAATTCGCTTTGAGAATTTGCAACGGAAATACATATGTATGTATTATTAAAATCTGCATCTTGACAATCATAGCAAATTCATTGATTTTATTTCCTTTAATTAACCATACTCTATCATGTTTATTGAAGCATAAATCGTTTATCTGCGGAAGTTTCTACTAAAAGTCTGATTGAGCATTAATGTTATAAACTAGACTCCATAGTGTATAGTATATTGGCCATGATTTGCAGAGAAGATTGGTACGTTTTCTTGTTACTGTCGTATAAAGTCAGCGAATTTATGATAACGATGCTGTAATCTTTAATATGTACGCAAACAAGAAAATAGAAGACGGCAAAAACACAAATTGGATAAAAAGTGAAAATATTTGATAAAAAGTACATATTGTATATTTACACGGTTAACGCAGGTTAAACAGGAGTTTAAATAATTCGCAATCAAGAGAAGGTTAATTATCAGGAAATAATTACATTGGAATTGATTTTTGTCAAATAATACAAATTTACGACAATCCGCAAAAAAAGAGAGTGTACTAAGTTTTTTAGAATGAATAAGGAAACCACAGCCGTAGTACTCCCCTGACGTAGTCTGGTTCCATTTTAAAATATTCACCATTATACGTTATCTTTAATTTGGAATACACACATATAATGGTGAATATTTGGAAAGGGCCCTCACTGTTGAGACACCGGTATGAAATATTACTCCTTACTGCGGTGTCTTACGAAGTCCAGTCTTTTTTCCGTGTGATTATACTCTAAAAAACGCATTTCATTAAAATTACCTTTATGATAAAATATAAAATATCCGTTTTTCCGTTTTTTTTTAATGTTGTTGAAATAAAGAGTCAAAAGAGGGGATGATAAAACTCCGATTAAAAATAAAATATCCAAACGGATTACTAGAAAGTATACACTTTGGTGGCTTCTTAAATCCTTTTGGTGAATGTTTTTTTTAATATATGTAATAATAATTAAATTGACAAAATTACAACGATCGAACGAAATTCACTGGAAAAACACTGGAAATGCTTCAAGAATTTACCCGCCACCGAACCCTTTCTCTGCTGAATAAGCTATATATGAAATAAGAGTTCAATTGCAATAAAACTTTTCTGCTACATTTTTCGTTCGCTGAATGCAGCCATTAAAACCTAAAAATTCATCTCGCGGATTTTTGCAGTAGGCCAGTGAACTTCTTCCTTTATGTTTTTTTTTTCATACAACATTTTCGTCGTTAGTTTCGACTCTGTTTATTGCATTTTTCTTGAAACAAGAATCGTGGCATATTTGCTTAATTTTTTTTTAACAACAATTATAAAATATCCGATCGTCATTTTTGTAACTGTGTACTCATAAGGAGGGAACTATGACCATAGCCATTTCTCAATCATACTATGTAAAACAATGGCATTTTTTAATGTAGTAAAAAACGACAACAATGATTTAAAACTGCAAAATCCAAAATTAAGTAGTTTCTTTTTAAAATTTAAGAGCCACCTTAATGACTTTACTTCTGAAAACTTTTATTATAAATTTAAATTTTCAATAAAATTCACTATTGAACCCGTGTCGAACTCATCGCTACCGTTTTTGGACATACGTATAAACTGAAAGCAAAATGGAAAAGTTAACTTTTCGAAAAACATCAGGAAAACATTGAGAACACAATATTACATCCCAATCAAATCACACTGCCAAATGACACACACAACAGCGGCATTCCATAAAATGATTCTAAGACTATACAGATTACCGCTCAGCGTCAATGATCTGATGGATGAATTATGTGCTTGACACACATATTTTCGAATGACGCAAATGCGTCATTATTAAGCAAATTTACACTCAGAAAAACCTCATCACTTAAATTTGTAAGTGAAACAATGTATAAACAAAATGGGAATTCATCAATAAATCATTTTAAAAACAAATATTTTTATATTAAATTTAATAGTATTCATTTTAATGATATGTTCAAAATTAACTGAAACATCGATTTGAATATGTTATAACTTTGTTTTAAAGTTGTTTCATTTTAAAGGCTGTGTCGGTTCCATGTACATACATATGTCCGCCGCAATTTTGTTTAGTACAAGTAATCTCAGATAGCTTAGGTGGAGGACGTAGGACTACGAAACGATAGGTGCCCGGTTCGATTCCCAGTAGAAGCAAAGTGTAAAAAGGCAATGTTAAAATAAGGCAAAAAAATGTTAAGTATAATATATGTAGATGAGAAAAGGAAACATTTTTTTTCACTTTTTCATTTTTTTTACCGCCAAATTATCTTCTTGGCCAACGATTCTATAGCAACGACAGTCATCGTTTTTTCATAAATTCTTCTTCATAGTCCGCATTGGTCGATTCTACATCATTTTGGTGTCAATCTAACATTTTAAAATTTAAGTGAAATCACTTTTAAAATCAAATGATATTCCCTTTTGATTTGATATGCAGCAATATTAAAAGTACAAGAATAACTTTTACAATTTAACATTTCCACTAATGATTCAAAATGAACCATTTTTGAATTAAATGTAAATGAATATGGAGCCAAATCATATTTGAGAATTTTTGAATCATAGCTATTTTAACATTTTTATGTTTTGACTCTGGCACATAAATTCGAAAAGCGTCACGAAAATTGCAACGAAAAAGCGTTACGTTTTTGGCATTTAGTTTTAGGTGCCATTCAAGGTTCAACGGAAGTTGGGCTAGGTACCCTGTGAGTGTTGGGTGCAATTCAAGGTTCAACAGAGGTTGGGCTTGGGTTCAATTAACGTTCAACTTGAGTTCAACTTGGGTTCAACTTAATAAGATAAGAGAGATAACCTACAATAGAAACATGAAAATGTCCCACTGAGTTGCGGACTTGTACGCAAGCTGATGAAAAATAAAAAATGAAAAATTAAAAATGAAAAATGAAAAATGAAAAATGAAAAATTTTTATTTTCATTTTATAACGATTTTTTTTGTAGTGTAGCATCATTATCACGCATTCAATGAAAAATTAAAAATTAAAAATAAAAAATAAAAAATGAAAAATTAAAAATAAAAAATGAAAAATTAAAAATTTTTCTTTTTATTTTATAACGATTTTTTTCTGAGTGTAGCATCATTATCACGCATTCCAAATTAAGCATTTGGACCATCATTTGCTCAATAATCACAGGAGACCGATGGCGGGTTGCAAAATTGAAGAACAAGCATTTTTGCAAAAATATTAAATTTGTTTTCAATCTTTACACATATCTATTCAAATTCTTTGAGAAAAGTGTGTCTTCAAATTATTGAACAGAATATTCATCGAAATATAGATATTGTGATATTTTCACCATTTACACAAAAGTTAAAAGTAAATGACGAGTTCTAACGACGAAAACATATGTGTCACCCCAATTTCAAACTTTCGTTATCATGACGGATTATCGTCATAAAATTAAAGTTAATTAAAAAAATAAATTAAATTATTGTAAAAATGCTTGTCCATTAAAACACTCAACATACATTTTTGTATTTCAAGGAATGGTGCTCGTTTTCATTACTTTTGGAGTAGTTTTCGATTAATTCCTTAGACAGTACACAATGCCCAGCAGATAAACTTCAATGAGCTGCATCCCTTTGCTAAAACCACCTTGTTCTAAATTCGTCCTCTCAGTGCTAAATGGATAAATTCAGCCGTAAGGAATTAATCTGTGAAGATATGGACCGAATTGAAGTTGGATTATTGCAAAGGGTGGATGGAAGTTATCGGGAAATTGAGTTATTTAAATACCAATTCCGTATCAATTGTGGGCTCTTCAGAGCAATGCAGGGACTTTGCATCTTTAAAATACATATAACTTTAGTAATTGATGTGCTTCTTTACCAGACAACTGAAATTGGAATCTTTACCTTACAGGGCTAGATACGATAACTATGAACGGTTTTTCAATTTCCAAAGATCCCGCTAGAACGATTTTTCTGCAAAACCCTAGCTACACTCCGTTTAAACGTGAAAATAGATCAAAACAAAAATAGATAATTTAGCAATTACACATTGGCGTTTGGTAAACTACAATGAAAGCAGCAGAATTTAACATGGCTATGCCTCTACCGTCCGGAATTATTATTTTTGTAATACAGAAGAGGGCCGGACGAAAGGGCCGCCATAGAAACCCCACCATAAAAAGAAGGTATTTCTATGGAAAACGTATTTTCTTTATGTACCAAGTTTAACAAACCTCATAAAAATGTGTTCCTATTGTAGTCATAAAAAATATTCCGCTCTCGTTAGAATATAAATTTCGTGCGCGGGCAAAATTAATTCGGATTCGTTTCAATTTAAAATGGTTTAAAATAAGAATATTCAGTCTAGCGAATCATTTTTTTAACAAACGGTATAAGGTATTGGTATTATACATCAATGCAAAGGATATTGTAAGTATGTTCTTCGATCATTTTCTGCTTGTTTTAACGGGTTTGAAATAATCGCAAAGAATTATCTTCTTTCCACCCTTTTCCCCCAAGTTGAGAACTTTTTTAGTTTATGGACTTTTTCCCTATAATCAGAAGACTATCCCCAGTAACCCTGCCAAATTTATGAAATTTCTACCGATCGAATATCGTATTTTTCTTAGACTATTCTGCGACATTTCTTGTTGTACTTGCATGATGATGGGTAACATTCGACAGTATTTTCCTTAAAGTGTGTCATTTTTCGTTCAGTCTAAAACGGTTATGCAAGAACCAGGGAAGGTAGGAAATTGCAAATTTTTCAGTTGCGTACGTAGATCTTTGAAGACTACATTAAAATCAATGAAAACGTTGTTGTATTCTCATGGTGCGATATGGGGTTTGATCGTCCATCTCCTGCAGATTTATATGGCCCCGATCCAAGTTTTTTATTATGTATTTTCAATACTTGCAGGTTTTTTTTTGAATTTGAAAGAAAATGGTGGCTTTATAGGAAAAATTCGATGTTCAAAATGAAAAACTGAAAGTTACAAATGAACAATTGAAAGTTAAAATTTTTTAATTGAAACAGATATAGATGGAATCACTGTATCGTAATAATGTTACAATAGGTGTGTTTGTTTGGTTATCCCGTGTAGGTTTGGGTAACAAAACTCCATATAAAAAAACGCCAACTGATCCACCTGTCATTTTTTTATATGAAGTTTCGTTACCCAAACCTACACGGGATAACCAAAAAAACACACCAATTATCGTCGTCACAGTTTAATGATAAGTCGGTATGTGCTGCTTTGTTGATACATACATATATTGAAGCTCCCACCAAAGAAGATTGAAAGATAGTCCTATCTGTACATTCAGGTGTATATATCAAAATGAGAAACTTGGTTTGAGTTGATCATGAAACGATATACTTTTTGCAGCGGATGGATTTTTCTTTGAAGAAATCGTTTCCAATTTGGTGTTTTTGTTTGTCGGATGTACCTTCGGGAAGTAATTTTCATAATGCTAAATCCTTTATTTGAGGTAGAAAACCCAGAGCACTGACATAATTAGGTCTAATCTGGCAATGCAACCAAAGTTTATGTTTCTTGACAATTACCGTTGCCATATCCAAAAGACCATCACCATCTATCCTGAAAAATATGCAAATAAATCAGTGAATGTCATTTGACCACTTTTAAAAGCCAACGCTAAACGGAAGATTTTCCCATTTTTGCATAATCACGAGATGAATGGTCTGTCTGCATCAGTCTATTACAACACATTATACAATGCAGGAACAACGCCGGCGCAAGTGTATGGCATCTTTCGTCGACGCTACAATCCTACAATAATACTGCGACGCGTTTTGCACTATCTCAATCTTACAACAATCCCACTGTTTTAGAGGGTCCCGCAGCCAAACGTCTTTGATAATCTTAAATGGCCATTATTTTTGTTTGAGCCAAGTGCTAACACGAGGTAGCGCGTCTTAAGCCACTTTTAATGGCCATGGTCATTCTTTTGGCTGATGTTGCATCGTTCGTTGCTGTAACAGACAGAAGCTCGGTAAAATAGAAAAAAGAGGAGCGGGAAGCAACAACGCTCAGCACTTAGATTGCAATTAATTTTCTATCAGTTGAGCAGAAAATGAGTTATTATTGTGTTCGGACTATGGAGTACAATGCAGTGTACACGGTAGGCAATATATAATTAGCGGAATGCCAACTATATAAATGCCATCGTGTCTGGCGCTCTTTTTAGAACCTTGATGTCAATAAGTCATTTTAATTACGAAGTCAAAGTTCGTGCTGACTGACGAAAGCGTGCACAGAAATCTATCTTAATGTACTTATCTTAAGGTATTTCTTAGCTAAAGTTCACTTTTAAATGTGCGGTTACGACGTCCACCTCGAAGTATATTGGCGAAGGACATAGTGTGGTTACTATGATAATAAAATCGAGGAGTCTATTAAAGTAATATTATACTCGTCTAGTATATTGTTAGTTAATATCAAATACAGGGTGGAAAAGGAAAACCTGGCGGTCGTAAAAATCTAGTCTTTAACCACTAAAACACTCCCCCAGTGAGGTTTTTGGAAAAATCCCATTTGAAAGGACATTTCAAACTAAACAATTGTGTTCGTTTTGATCACTAAACTTTTAGAGTATTTTGTATTTTTCAATAACTTTTCCAATTCTTAGAGCAGTTTAACTTCAGTTTTCCCCATCTGTTCGCACAGTGATTCCTTCAGTTGTTTCATATAAATTGTATTGAATCACATTGTACTGACCGGGATTATAGGGATTTAAAGACGACCATAGCCTCTTTGGTCGTCTTTCACTCACTCATGAACTTCGATTTTTACCTTCTTCTCGACCTGTGGTGTTGTCTCAACCTATTTCTAGAGACAGCTCTATCTTGGATCGTGTCATCGCCGAGATCAATTCGTTGTTGTTGCTTTTTTATTTGACACATCGATTTTTATACGACGTTTGAAAACTGTGTGTCACCCTGTATGTGGGCATAGTTAACCAACATCAGAGCTAATTCAAATGAAGTACAATATTGCAAACAATAAAAATTTTTACGATGGTTTTATCTAATCTTTTGTAAAAAATTTATTTATTATAGTTTTATGAATAAGAAAATCTAGTTAACTGGTTAATTAACTGATACGTCTTATGTCTCTATTAGGTTGCTGGTAAACCGAAGTCAACCATTTCAATTTTTTTTCACATACATTGTTTTAATTGGCTTGAAGATGCACTCTTGTGTAATTAAATTTTTATTCCAAACTTATAATACACCAGTACTGTGTGCCATCTTCGACATATTTTGTGTCACGCAACAAAAATATTTTACATTGAAGAAAATTCAATTTCACCATTTCACATTGTTATAATATCTATGTCTGTATGTAATCGGTTTATTATTCTATAAACTTACATTATACACATTGCAGATACGAGTACAGCACCTGTTTTGCACAGTAGCTTTTAGGTGCACCAAGATATGTGAAGATTGAAAGTCGAAATGCGAATGCTAATCAGGTGTGAAATGACTGCGAGCTACGGTAACCAGGAAATACGCCAATAGATAAAACGCAGATATGATGAGATGAAATATGAATTGTTGCCACTTTTTTTTGACTTCATAATAGCTTCTTCATTTATAGTGCAGTCATATTAGCATTTCAAATAGAAAAAAATAGAGTAAGGCTAATTTTTGTTGATTTTAAATCAGTGGGCTCCCAGGAATCTAAAACTGATTTTGCTAAAAAAAATTTTGATCGGAAAGGTCCCAAAAAGGACAAAAAAGGATACACTTTAATCCTTGACCGGAGGTCGGCATGCAGGGTATCATATGAAAGAGGACGTCGAGTACATTACATATCCGGAGTTTGTTTCCTGTTTCAAGGACCCTCAACGGAATAAATCGAGCTTAAATGGAAAATTTTCGCGTTTCCCGTGTATTTTTCCAAAGCCATAACTACGAGAATAATTCAACTTGTCACTACTTTTATCACTTTCCAGAATCTATAATAGCTGAAGATTCTGCCATTAAATTTGCTAAGAAAAAAGTTGATCGGAAAGCTCTGAAAAAGGACATAAAAGGACATTAATTGCACAACTTGGTCGAACGTGGGCAAGTGGGGTGTCATATCAAAGAGGATGCCAAGTACATTCCATATCTGGCATTTGTTACTTGTTCCAAGGACCCTCAAAGGAGAAAATTGGGCTCAACTTAAAAATTGTTGTGTTTCCCGTATCTGTATCTTTCTAAAGCCGCAATTTTCCATTTAAGCCCGACTTATTCCATTTTGTGTCCTTGAAACAGGAAACAAGCACCGGATATGCAATGCACTCGTCGTCCTCTTTGATATGACACCCCACATGCCCATGTTCGATCAAGGTGAGAAATTAGTGTCCTTTTATGTCCTTTTTCAGAGCTTTCCGATCAACTTTTTTCTTAGCAAATTTAATGGTAGAATCTCCAGCTATTATAAATTTTGAAAAGTGATAAAAGTAAGGACAACTTGAATTATTCTCGTAGTTATGGCTTTGGAAAGATACATGGGAAACTCGAAAATTTTCCATTTAAGCTCAATTTCTTCCTTTGAGGGTCCTTGAAACAGGAAACAAATACCGGATACATAATGTACTCGACGTCCCCTTTGATATGATACCCCGCATGCCGACCTCCGGTCAATGATTAAAGAGTATCCTTTTTTGTCCTTTTTGGGACCTTTCCGATCAAATTTTTTTTTAGCAAAATCATTTGTAGATTCCTTGGAGCCCACTGATTCAAAAACAACAAAAATTAGCCTTACTCTATTTTTTTCTATTTGGAGGCCTGAATTGGGATATTTTGACTGCACTATTACTACGATCTTGTGTATATGATCTGTTACATAATTATATGGTAACATAATATTATGTGATGTATACTTGGGAATTTTGGAAATTAGGGAAAATTTTTGGAATTTAGATACATTGTATATTATGTTGTAATTAATTTGGCTTTAAATGGAATATTGTTACAATTGACCGTGATTCTGACCGTTTCTATCTGTTCTAAGGCTTTAATCCGCCTCATACATATGTGTCCCCGCCCGGCGACACATTTGTATGAGGTTTGGTTATAATTAGTCCCAGCAAAAAAACCTCATGACCCCATTGTGTGTTTCTTTCTTAATTCAAACATAAAAATAGCCCGCTCTAGAACCTGCGCCGCCCGCCTCGGGCAAGTGGACAAATTGGTATAGGTAAAAAGGTACATACTGTACCAGACAGATTGATAGAGTGAATATTATGTACGTCATTGAAATAGAAGAGCAGTTTTCCACAACTTTCTTTCATGGCCGTAGGCTGGAGGGAGGATGCCCCCGGCGTTTTTGATTCCCGTGTAGTTTCACCCCGAGAATGCATCGCATAACAAGCCATTTTTCAGTTCGTGGCCCCCTCCCTTGCAAGGTCTGCTGATCCTGGCGTTACCAAGAAAATAGGTGTGCAAAAATTGCCGTTGGCAACGAATGCTTTTAATTTTATACGTAAGTTCAGGATCTATTTTCTCATTTTTTTTTTTTTTTTTTTTTTTTTTTTGCCTCACAGAAACTTTTGTCCCGGGACTAGGCTTCTCGGCATCACTTTACTTACTATCCGTACGTAAGTGACTAATCAATCAATCGAGTGTAAACTCTAGCAGATCGTAAAAAAAAACTGAAAACAAAATATATTAATAAGGAAATTTATCAAAATAACTTCTTTTAAACATTAGTTTATTAGTACAATTAAAATTAACTAAGTCCTTCAAACTATTATAAAGAATAATTGACCTTGTAATTGGTTCATTAAGCCCATAGTTTACTCTATGATAAGGCTGAACAAGAAGGTTGTTCCGCCGCAAATTGTGAGGAATATTTCTGACTTGAAAGTTATTTAATATATCTTCACAAACAATATGAGAGCAAAACAGGTCTCTTATAAACATAGCGTTTAAAAATGTTCTTCTATAATCTAAGGCTTGTAAACCCAATAAGGAACAGCGAGTTTTATAATCTGGCTTGAAACGCCAGCCAATTTGATAAATGGCAAACCGTGTAAAATTGTGTTGAACTCTTTCTATACGCTCGATATGCACCTTATAGAACGGATTCCACACAATAGAACAATACTCCAGGTGCGAACGAACGAAAGCTGCATACAATATTTTTAAAGTAAAAGCATCATTAAATTCGCGCGCATTACGTTTAACAAATCCTAACATACTATTCGCTTTTGAAATAATGTAATCAATGTGTTGTCGAAATGAAAGCTCATGGTCGAAAATTACACCAAGATCTGATATTTCGGCAACCCTTTCAAGAACACTACCTGTTAAGGAGTACTCAAAGAAGACCGGAGTTTTCAATTTATATATGCTAAGTACTTTACATTTACTAACATTTAAATTTAAATTATTATCGCGGCACCAAAATTGCAGCTTTTCTAAATCGGATTGCAACTTAAGGCAGTCATCAATGTTGCGTATTTTCATAGCGATTTTCATATCATCGGCATACTGCCATACACGCACGAATTTAAAATTTTGGATGATATCGTTTATAAAAACTAAAAAGAAAAGTGGTCCTAAATGGCTTCCTTGCGGAACCCCTGACGAGCACTTTATAACAGAGCGAGATATACAGCCATTTAACTTCACCAACTGAGTCCTATCCGTTAGATAAGATCTCACCCAGCTTAGAAAAATTGACTGTATTCCTAAATGTTCTAGTTTTGTAAGTAAAATATTATGATCTACTCTATCAAAAGCCTTCGAAAAATCGGTATATACCACATCAACCTGCATTCCCTGCTCGATACCATCAGCAACAAATTTAGTAAATGATACCAAATTTGTTGAAGTTGATTTTCCTTTCAGGAATCCATGTTGACATGGCGATATCAAACGGCTAATTAAAACATCTATTTTATTTTTAATAAGCATTTCAAACAACTTCGGTATTGCAGATATTTTAGCTATGGGTCTATAGTTATCAATAAGATGCTTCGGACCCTTTTTGTGTACAGGCGTTATGTATGAAACTTTCCATACATCAAGAAAAACACCTGAAGTCAAGGATAAATTAAAAATAAAGGCTAAAGGACGACATAACGATTGCATGCAATTCTTCAAAAATATATTAGGAATGCCATCAGGTTCGGCCTGAATACTAACATCAAGATCACGCATAGCATTCAATAGGTCATCCTCAGAAATCTCAAGAGCACTCGTAAGGTCCTCCTGAGCTATCCGAGGGACCAATGCACTCTGATTTCCATTGATGTTAGCATTCATTTCTGATGAAACGGAGTCTGGCACTTTGTAAACTGAACTGAAAAATCTAGCAAATCCGTCACAAACCGATTGAACATCTTTGTAAAAATTGCCATTGAATTCTAAATTTTTTGGGATTCCCGTATTCTTACGCTTGCTGTTTATAAAATTCCAAAATGTCTTACTGTCATTCTTTATATTATTTTCAGCTCTCGCAATATACTGTTTGTAAAGATTTTTATTCATTAATTCATACTCTCTTCTCAATCTAAAGAAATTTTCTTTATTGGCAAGAGAGGATGACTTCTTGTATAATTTATGGGCCTTATTTTTTGCTCTCTTAAGTTTGAACAATTCTTTGGTAGCCCAAGGATTTTTTGCTTTTATTTTGTCCTTTTTTAAAGGAACGTACTTGCGAAAAGATTTCAACAAAATTGATTTAAAAATTGTATAACTTTCAATAAGATTACTATTCGATATAACTGGAGCCCAGCCCATATTAAAAAATATTGAATTTAGTTTTTCAAATTGGGCTCTTTGAAAATTTCTAGTAGGAATAACTTCGGGCTCTTCTTCAATGTAATCATAAAAAACAAACTCAAGAAGAAGAGCACTGTGATGCATTGAATTGGGCAAAAATGGTTTATCTACTTTAATTACAGAAGCATTCAAGCAAGTACTAACAAAAATTAGATCGATCTAATATTCTACCAATCGAATTTTTAACAAGATTCATTTGCATCAAATCCATTGCAAACAAACAATCTGTTAGAACAGATTCACACTCAAGATGTAAATCACGCGGCAGATTTTTTTTCTCGTCGTCGTTCCAGTACCAACTTATATTACCAAGATTGAAATCCCCAACAACAATCAATTTGTCTTTTTCCTCAAAAGATGCAAATAGCTTGGAGATATTATCTACATGTTTGTTATAAACATCAACTGAACTCAAAGGTGGTAAATAGCTATTAAAAATATATACTTTTTCGCTGCGAGAAACATTGATAGAAACACATATCTGTTCCACGTCCTTATGAAAAAGCTCAACTTCATGAGATGGGAATGTTGTTTTGATAGCTACCAAAACACCACCTCCTCTCTTAGTCGAAGCCTCATAACGGTCGCGACGATAGACATCATAGTCTCTTATGAAAAGTTCTTCATTTGTAATGTCTGTGTGAAGCCAAGTCTCGGTTAAGCAAATGGCAGCATAATCTTCTTGTGAAGCTGCAAGGTAAAAGTCATTTGTTCTTGAACGAAGACCGCCAACATTTTGATAATAGACCGAGAAAAATGAATTGGAAATTATGTGTTCTGCTGGACACTGTTTTGGCGTTTGTCGTTTTTTGAAAATTTGAAGGGTGATATGTTAACGCCCTTGGGCCAGAAGTTGGCACAAAACACTTGCTTAGAATATTCATGAGGAAGTTTCAAACCAAAACTGATTGAAACTAATTTGGAAATATCACAATTTTTTTTTATCAGAGGATAAACCGAAAGAAAGCTGTCATCTGTTAAATTAAGCTTTTTCATTACATATTCCTTTAAATCGTCTGCTTTTACCGAAGCATGCAGCTTAGAAACATGGAATACCTTGAAACTGGGGACACTTCGAAGAGAATCATTAGCTTGATCGATACCGAAGATTCTTTTGTGTCGCCTATTATTATTATCACTCTTTTTGGGAATAACATCACCAACAGGAGAAGGTTTTTTAATATGTTTCCCTTTCTTACGAACTGTGACAAATTTATCAATCGGAGATTGATTTTTGTCAACGTTGGAAGGAATTATAGAAGATGAATCTGAAATAACAGTGGAAGTCCCCGCTTCATGGCTAACGAAAGATTGCTCAGAAGATATTGAAATAATATTTTTAGTTTTTTTCTTAATGTCTTTCCCTATATTACTCTTCTTATTTTTTAAATTTACATTTTTATCTCGCAATGCTTCGGAATTGTTTTCACAACAATTTACAGATTTCATAAGGGATCTCAGCTTGCTAAGTTGGCTCTGCAACGACGAAACGAGCTGAGATAGACCGTCAATTTGGACTTTGTAAAATTGCTCGCAAACACAATTCATTTTAATACAAGAACTAAACTAATAAATTAATAAAAAGAGAAAAAAAGCAAAAAGAAAAAAATTTGCAAAAAGTGGGATTCGAACACAGGACCTCACGGGCGTGAGTCGTACACGCTACCACTGCGCTATATGCTAGTACGAAAATGTATGCCCAGATAACTCAGTTAAGCCGAGTTGAAATGACTACTGGACCAAATGAAAACAAAGAACAAAGACCGTCCGAGCGGCAGGTAAAAAATGCAAACCACTAAACACTTTTCGAACAAATTTATGATTTATCACTACACCAATCCGCGAAACCACTTTTACAGATGAAGTGAACGAGCAAATGAATCATAAAATTATGAATTTAATATTAAATCTTATGAATTTGATAAAAAAATTAGAAATTTAATATTAGCGAAAAATTTTGCGTGTTTGCTATGATAAACGTCAAACGTCATTGTGTCATTTTAAATTGTTTGAACCGTCACCATGGCTTCAGAGATATGTCGAGCACGAAAAATTATATCACCGGAGCGACCAAAATCCGCAAGATTTTTACCAATGATTCATTCTATCCATACAAAACTAGCTGACTGGTGCGGTTTTTTTTTTTAGAATCGAGAGCTTTGTCAATCGAAGAAAATAAAATTGTTGCAATTTACAACGTTTTGCAAAAAATGATTACCCCTGCTGAGTTTCGAAAGAAGTTCGAGTCAGAATGGTTGGTGTTAAAGAAAACCAAAATTCACAAATGACATCAACATTAGAGTTGTGCTCGCGCCTCCTTCCCTAATCGTCGCGCCTCCTTAGGATGGTGCGCTCCCAGTTTGGGTATCACTGATCTGCATGTATAGAATGGTTGTTGTAGTATCGATTCAAAATGGGTTTTCCTCTTGAATCAAGTGCTTGTACTCATGGTCGTTGCCCCAAACCAATTTACATGGTGAAACCAGCTGACGTAAAAGCATTTAAAAAAAAACAGACAAAAATTCATGTCACATTTGGATTCAAACAACCGTTCAGCCATCATTCATACTCTTAAGCGCAATTCACCACAGTTCAGCAAGGCCTTATGTAAGAAATCTGGTTGATGTAAGAAATTGAAAATGCTTGCACAATTTCGTTTTCCACTAAAACACTCAATACATTTTTAAAAAACTCTTCCCTCAAAAATGTTGGCTCCAAAAATTTTACTCAGTTTCATTACTAACCTCCTGCAGTTATTTTTCATAACTTTCTTAAAAATTTCAATTAGCCGGATTGCTTCAGGCTTTTCAATGTGCATGGCTTATTTTCATAAATGCTTCATCTCGAGAATTTTTAAAGAGAAAAGTCAGAGCTAGTTGAATCGGGGAAAGCATGTCCGAATACAAATTAGGGAGCTCTGGCAATGTGTTCTGTGGTTCGATCCCTCATCGTGCTAGAATCCAACACCCTTTTTCGTAGTTTGTCTTCCAATACTAGGTGAATGAATGCAATCGGAACCAACTTAAGTAATCCATACACGCGACGGTTTAGCGAATCGAAGTTAAATTATGCTGCGAAATGTGGATGGAAATTATGGAAACCAACTCGAAAAAATTATTTGTATGAAATTAATCAACACTTTTAATATTTAACAATAACGAAGTTTATTCAACACTTTAGACGAATACAATATCTCACAAAAAGTTCAAATCAATTAATCAAATCTTTATCAAAGGAATCGCGGTCTTTATAATCAAATATGCAAGTTCAAATTATCAATCAAAATCGTTAGCCAGGGGAAAATCGCGGTCTTTATAAAATCCAAATCGTATCGTATTCAAAATCTAAGTTGTTCAAACGGCTTTCAAAATCGAAGTGTGCGTTCGTTCTACTTCACTTTTCTTGTGAACTACGGGTGGGTGAACTACCCAAAACGTTACCCGTAGTTCAAGGCCAATTTCACCTGTAGTTATGTAAATTTGTGTGTAACATACTGAATACATACTGAATACATACTAACAAATTTCAAATGTTTCAAATGGTTCGAGTATTTGATAATTATACTATTATTCAAAATTGTGCTAGCTGATAAATTCTATGTTTTCTTTCAAATCTAGGTCAATGCATGAACAGCTGATCGTGCTGTCATCGTGTTGTGTCGTTCCGTGATTGTTGATATTCAGTGATGGTGGGTATTTGTTATTTGTAGATATTGCAAACAGTGTCGTAATAATAATCTTCCTTCGAATTACAGGTAATCTTGGCTGGAAGGACGGCGCGGCGTGACGACTCCCAATGATTGGTGACGGTGACTGAGTTTTCAGATAAGTACGCTCATACTATTTCTGAAGGCTTGATTCTTTGTGTTTCTTATTTTGTCTTTTCAGGTCTGAACATTATTGATGAAAATAATTCCTTCGTGGATAACATTTCTCACAGAGGAGTCTGTTTTAAACGCCTTATTGTGCTCAGCGTTTATTTATTTCATATGAATTTCTTCGGGAGTTCAATATTTATTTAGTGGACTTGCTCTCCTGCTGCTCAACAGACTAAACAAAAACTTTAGATCTCATCTTCCGGAAATCAAATCGCATATAAACAGAACAATAAAATTCCGTGCTATAATTTCGTCCTCTAAAAATTAGCCAAAAATTAGGGTTCATGCAAGGTCCTTAATTCTGGTGAAAAGAAGATAAGCTTAATGTTCAATCGGAGGACGAAATTAGCACAGACGAGTAATTTTCCAATTAGCATGTTTTTTGATTCTTTTTCAAAGAATAACTTAAGAAGCACATAACTGAGCGAATAGTCCCATTTTGCTTTTCGAAAGTAGGGCGGATGCTGGCATCACAGACGTAAAATTTGCACGAATCTTACTTAGCATTTTAGGATTCTAAATGCAGCACTTCGTATCAATAGTGAGTTCTTCATAGCCTAACAAGGAATATGAATCTTCAAAGCACAACTTTAACCTTGGTAAACACGATTTTTACCCGTAGTCTTTATTTTATTTGACCCTTTTTTTATTTCATCTGTGGAAAGGAAACCGCAGACCTTTTCACTCAATCGAAGTTGATATTAATTTATTTTCTTTCCGCTTTTTCCAATCTTCTTTTTGTTGGAGGGTTAGCCAAAAAGCCGCCCCTAAAATTTGGCGCCCCGGGCGACCACCCGGCTTGCTCCTCTTAGGCCGCGCGCAGACTAAAGGCGTATTGAAGCGTAGCGTAAAACCTGTCGCCCAATATAACGTTTGGCCTTAGAGCGGGCACTGCTCAGGTGATCGATCCACGAGGAGATTGGGCGAATTGCAGTTCAATTGCTGCCAAATGTTATCGAAATTGGCTGAAAAAAAACTAGTGATGCGAATGGTAGTGGTGCCTTTGGACATGAAATTTTTCACAGGAGTTTGTTTTAAAGGCTTTCATGTTTTTTTTCATTTTATATGAATTTCTCCGCAGGTTCAATATTTTTTAGTGGACGAGCTCTTATCCGATTCAATAGACAAACAAATTTTTTTGACCTTACTTACGGAAATCAAATTGCGACGTATCGCATATAAACTGATCAATACAATTACGTTCTATAATTTCGTCCTCTATTTAAAAATTGAGTGGTCCTTCCCTTGGATAAGAACTAGGGATCATTAAAAGTAGATTCAATTAGAATCCTAAATTTTGGGTCAAAAGAGGATTCTAAAGAAGAATTTGAATAACGCACAACTGAGGGAAGTATACAAACGTACAATTTACGCAACTCTTACTCAGCATTTTAGGATTCTAAATGCAGCACCGTTTCACAAGGACTTTGCATCTTCAAAACACAGCTTTCATTTAGTCAAAGAAGAATAGGATATTTGGTCGGTATAAATCATACATCTCTGGATTTTTGCAAGATAGTTGGGAATGGCCCCCTGATTATGGAAAAAAAAACCTCACCGATTGGGGGTCTGCAACCTTGCGATTGTTTTAAAAACGGCAAAAGACAGAAAAATCTCTTAGGACGAAAAAAACTACATAAAATTTTCTTTGCACTGAAATATAATTCTTCAGAATTTTATTGAAAAATTCGACGCTAGCCTAAAAAATTAATTTGAATATTTTCATTTTAGACTTTTTTAAAAAGCGCCATATCTCATGAAAACGTATTTTCAGCCGTGAAATTTTGTATGAGTATTTACAAGGGAAGTTTTTAGTACTGGGTCATGAGTTCGAATCTCACCGTGAACCACGGTGTTTTTCGAACTCACGAGCTTGTGACAGACTATGATCTCACTCAGATGTTAAACGAGTATCCATTTATGGGGATAAATAACACTGCTGAGCGTGATGCTGATCTCATTAAAAATAAATAACAGGCGCAACAATCCAACCTTGGACTAAGGCCGCAGGATGTGTTAGTGACATCCTATTTCCAAGATCTTATCTGCTTTTTGTTGAGGTAATGAGATCAGCATCACGCTCAGCAGTGTTATTTATCCCCATAAATGGGTACTCGTTTAACATCTGAGTGAGATCATAGTCCGTCACAGGCTCGTGAGTTCGAAAAACATAGTGGTTCACGGTGAGATTCGCGCTCATGATCCTGTGCACCGAAGGTGTGCGCACTAACCGCTAGACCAGCCAGATTACATGAAAAAAAAATAATATTTATAATTACCTGATTAGATCTTTTTTCCTAGCGGGCACCATATGCGATATGATCCGCCCCGGTCTTGACGTTGAATTTTGAATGTATACAATGAATGTGCAAAGAGTACACATATCAGTTCGCTTCTCATGTTAATTTTTTTGTGCGCCTTCTGCTTGAGATTTTACTACAAGATAACATTACAGTGATAATCCGGAAAACGCCAAATTCAAAAATTTAATCCTAACACGATTTGCACGCTTTATTAATATCAATTAATCATCAACAATTTACGACTAGAAATTCAATGTCTTGAGTGCTATTAATATTTTTGACGAATACGTTCTTGCAGGAAATGTTATGGGTGTGAGTATCTAATAAATTTCATTTTTTCCTTGAAATCGTTAAATTGAGGGTGTTACCTTCAGAAAATTTGTATTAGATCGTGTCGAAATCAAAATTCACTTGTTTCACTATGTTTTCTTCTGATTTTTTTTAATGCAGATATTTTATTGTAGATAATAATTAAAGATGATTGTAGCTACATTATTTTAACACGATCTATTATACTCATAAAATCTAAATCGACCGATGGGCGATTATAATCGTGATTATCAAAAAATGAGGTAGACAGGCGAGAAATCGTTTCACTATAATAAATCGATGATTCTGATGAAAATGTGCTATCTCATCGTAACTAGTTGAATGCTTAGTCAAGCCTTCACGTTTTCGCTAATGTATACAAAATAAAAAAGCATTGAAGGCCATATTGCAATTTCAGTCAAATAGTGGACGTGATGAGATATACTTGGTCAAATATGATACATATTTATAGTTGCAATAAAAAAAAAATCTTTAAACATTTTCTAATAAACTGATCATGAGAGTTTTAGCAAGTCGTTTAGGCTTATTTTTGATAGACAGCTGTAGCACCAGCGAATTGCATTTTTTTTTTTCATATTATTAAATTCCGTTCCAAATTTTCGATTTGTTAAATTTATCAACGTTTTGCTTAAACTCCCTATAATTACAAAATGTTCATATATAGTCTAAAACAAATTGTTTATTATGAAAGGATGTTTGTCCGCATTGCTGAAAGACAAAGTCCAACTGATACCAAACACCAGTATCTGCATCAATAATTATATCACCATTCAACATGTGGATACATGCATATTTATTTCCGATGCAACTTCTTTTGTCTCTACAACACAATATTCCTCTAAACACGGAAATGTTCGATATGAATGACACGTAATGCTAAATTCCGTATCTTACGACAATATTATCATAATTATCAAGACTAAAACCTCCGCAATGTGCAAAAAAAGTAGAAGAAGACGAAGAAGCACGTATCAGTTGGAAGTTAAAGACAAATAAAAACCGTCGCTCACATAAGCGTGAAAGTCATAGCACCTTTCAACAATAGAGCCTGTTTTATTAATTTTAATCGACATATTATTGTTACTCCTATTATTGTCCTAACGACGAAAAACACTTAAATGTAGATTTATGTTACCACTTCAAGTAGGCGGACACATTATAAAACTTTTACCCATTCGATACATTTCTGTAAGTTGGTTTAATTATGTACTTATGTATGTACAAGGAACTCAATTTAGTACAAACATACAACCGATGTAAGATAATCGTTATGTTTTTCCTGATTTGCGGAAGGTCAATAGTCCGATAAAGAAATATGAACCACTCTCGGTTGGATACATGTAGCATAAGATAAGTATTGACTGGCATCTTACCTCAAGTGTCCAGAAATATACCAATGGAGTGCGGCTGAATTTCTCTCGACATGAAGTTTTTTCTGATTTGATCGAGAAATGGTGCCTATTGATAAACAAACAAAAACACACCTCCCGTTGTGATTATTATAAAATTGTGGATTGATAATGTTGTGGTGGCAAAGAATAATTTGTTAATAAATCCATTTAAGAAACAAAAATTGATTTATGTGGACGCTTCTTATATTGAATCAACCGCTAACGGCTGATCCGAATTTACCCTTATTTGAAATAAATCAATTGTTTTTTCTGTGGGTGACGAAAAAAAACTCTTGGATCCCACATGTTTTTCAAACCAACCAAATGGTACTTTTAAGCAGGATTCCGTAATATTGAGCTTGTGTTCCCTGCAAAAACTGAAAATTTCAACCACCATAAATCATTAAGGCTCTCAATTTATTATTTTGTTGTTTTGTGATTATAATTGTTCATTTTGGCACTCAATACAAAGCTGATATGGAATCTGATCACAATGCTGATATGAAATCCCTTCCCTGGACCAATAAGAAACAAGATGGAAAAGCCTATTTTAGACAAGCAAAAATTCGAACAATATTTTGCAAAAGACGGGACTAACTATCTCCGATATAATGTAATGTGTAAATCTGTTAGGCGAATTAAGGGGTCATCATTATCAAACTAACAGGGTAAATGCCGTGTAAGGCGTCGGTTTTCAGAGGAAACATCGAGGCATGAGCATCGAACATCGATGTTTTGAGTCGAGTAGCTTTTTGAAGGCTTTTGAGACGTCAACACTTATCCGTTTTGAAATGTATTGAAGATCGCATTGATGGTGCATGAAAAATGTGTGCGCTTATCCGAGATTTGCACTTAGCGTGTTGCACTTAACCGTGTTTTACTGTACCTCTTAAATTATGCTGTTCTCATCTGTTCAATCTCATAAAATCTCACAAAAATACGTCGAACGACCTTTACGATAATGTCATAGTGCATAGTCTGCCAGAGAAGCCCCAACCACAAAGCAGTTTGTTGCAAGAAAAACTGTTTAGGTATGCATTCAATCTGCACCAGAACCCACTCACTTGCATCCCGAACGAATACCTGCTGAAACTACTGAAATCCCACCGTGCTTTATATGAATAATGAACACTGATTGCTTAATTTGAATTTCATTATGTATTGATTTCAATAAAAAACGTTATAAAATTACAAACTTGTACTTCTCACCGAATAATGGTTTTGCTTCTAATCGGCCAATGTAGGTATGGGCAGCGCTGCCTTGAAATCTTATCCTCTTCGAAGACCGCCGGAAATCATTCGTCTAGCAATCGATAGATCTTGTAGACGCTCGGCAATCGTTCGTTTCGACGGCACGGCAATCGTCAAACTCTCTGTAGCTACGGCTAGCCAATTCACCACGTTCTGAACAATTCGGCAATGTTACGCTCTTTTCGTAATGGTAGTCCTCGTTTGAGTTGTTGGTCGGAAGCTTTTGCCTGGTCCACTTCACCAAGGCGACACACGTTCCACGTTAGCTCACGTTCCCACATAGATACTATCTACGAGGTATACCGTCAGGGGAGCACCTAGCCTTTACGGCCTTATCTCCCGGTCCTTCGGGCGGTTTGTACCTTCGGTGTTTTACTGACAATAAGGTCTTATTAACAGATGGGGATTTCTCCATCCAGTGAATGCACTCACCTTCAGAATCCCAACCCTGTGGCAGCATCACCAGCTCGATGTCTCGGGTAACAACCTACAGCCACCTCGAGGCCAACTCCTTGATGGGCAAGGACCATGGTCCCCTAGGCATACCCATCCCCGAGGTACACTATTCGCTAAAGACTTTTCTATAGCAGGTGTGATCCTCCTTCGGCCCCCCTATTGGATAAGCCTCACGTAAAAATTCAGATGTGCACATTCCAGGCTCGTTGGACCTGCTTAAAGCAGACTCGTAGCGCTGTTTTTCACATCCGGACGGCCGCTTCAGTATACTAGTCAGCAATGCGATTCGGGCCGTGTGGTCATCAATCCACAAACTAGTTAGATATAGCCCCTTCGAGGCTCGGGTTATGCAAAGCCGCCGGCTCCTAGGCTCACACCGATTAACCGTATGGTGACTTCCCTCCCGTAAGTTATGGGAGGAGGTCATGCCAAGAGCTACCCGTACTTAACTAGGGAGCTCGGGAACGTTATCACCCGCATGGTCTTTGTACAGATCCACGCCATGGCGCGGCGTATGAACCATACCAGGGGCCTCCCTGCGCTGTTCAGGTACGTGGTGTCACAACTCACCAAAGATCTCTGTCCCACTACACAGAATTTTTTGACTGATGTCACAAGGACCCAGACCTCCCTGCGGGGAGCCCACGTTCCCACAACAGGATCTGCTCCATAGAGCGTACAGAAGGCGAATTCTCCCTTTTATTGTACTATTTGTAATAAATAATATGTACAAGTATTGCGTTGTTTAATTAATTTATTATAAACTCTTCTTTGTACAACTCTGACTTGCTGATTGTGGATGATACGACTATTGACAGACTAACTGTTCATCTCACTATACTTAATTACTTAACTATGTACTTACGTACTAACCTACTCACTAACTTACTTCTAGTACACCTCCCTTCTTAAAAGTATTTATTTATTTACATATTTTTTTTTGTTATTTTTTTTTTTTATAATAATTTTAGTTTTTAGATTTATACATTTAAATTCATTTTCTAATTTGTAATTCAAATCATAATACATAAATTCTTAGATTTTATTTATTTATTATTTTGCAGGCCGAACAGTGCATTTCGTTTTTGTGGTCGAATAACATTCGAATTTCGACGTAAAACCGTTCCATCTTCCAAACTGATCCAGTACGATCTTGGACTACTATGCCTGCCAATAATTGATGCTTTACACCAACGGTTCTTAACCGGTGGTCCGCGGACCACTGGTGGTTCCTGAGGCGACCCTAGGTGGTCCGCGAAGCCTTTGCTGTGGTTCCCTCAAAATCCGATACGACAACTCTCGAATTTCATGCAGCTCAATCTTAACTTTTTAATAGAAACTTGAATGTTGGAAGCGGATGGGAGTACGTTTTGACTGAGCTGGACAGACTGTTTTCATTGAGAAATTAACCGTTGTGCACTGTGTAAGATATTAAGTGTAATGCATTGGTCGCAAAAAGAAATGTGAGTGTAGCTTATTACGATGAAATGAAATACCGTCAAAATTTGTTTTATATTCTTCTTTTTTAGGTGACGAACGCAAGATGATTGCGATGTACAAGAAAACGAGGACAGCAGAGAGCTTGATTGGAATGTTCACTGTATATGCAGTAGCTACGTGTCTTTATAGACTTGAGGGTTGTCATAATTTAGGTAAACAGTTCAGGTGATTAAGGCGATGCGTATTTTAAAAACCTATTACATATTTTCCGGCCAGACCGGTAATTTACATTGCTGAATTAAGATAATTAAGCTATTATTGATCTTCGGTGGCACTTCTAAATACATAAGTTTCTGTTGGTACAACATGAACCAGCAATGCCGTATTTATAGGAGTTAATGTAAAAATTGTTGTTCTTCCAGTAAGAACTGTAAGGAAGGGCTTTATAATCTGATAAACAAAACTGGATTTAAAAATTATGAGCCATCTCTGGATGAAACAAACCGAAATATTGGACAACACTCTTTACGAAAATTAATGAGGGCTTTGAAATTCGTTCAGACTTAGCAAAATCACACCAGAGTCCTTTACAAGATTATCTCTGCCAGTCGAAATAAATAAGTTGTGTTCCAAAGGTAAATTAAATGAATTCTATTAGTTTCCATATTGATATTACCAAGGTGCAGTACGTCCACCGCTAGAAGTAGTCTTCGGTACAAGATTTCATGATTTGAATCGTTCTTATCACAATTGCAATTTGGTGGTCCGCAACAACTAACGAGTTTGATCAAGTGGTCCCTCATGTGCGAAAGGTTAAGAACCACTGCTTTACACCATCCATTACGTTTATCCCTATATAGCCATACTTCTTCCCCCTCTACGAAATTGTCGCGAGCTCTAGCATTTTTATCATAATATTTTTATGGTATTGATTTTTGTTTTCTATATTTACTTGTATATTTGGAACTACATTTGGTTTAAATAAACTTTCTTTTATTGGAACTACGGATCGTGTTTTACTACTCATTAATAATTCAACCGGAGAAGCATTGATTTCCTTAAGCGGTGTATTTCTATATTCTAGAAGTGCTAACCATAATTCACTGTTATTTTCCTTAGATTTTTTAATAAATTTTTTGCTACACTGACAGCTTTTTCAGCAAAGCCATTTGCCTGCGGATATGTAGGACTTGTTGTAATTAACTCAATATCAAATAACTTACAAAATGAGCGAAACTCATAAGAATCAAATGGAACATTGTCTGCCACAATGCATCTAGGAATCCCGTGATTAGCGAACGAAATTTTAAGTTTATTTATTATACTGCTAGCGGTTTTTTGGTGCACTTGGACAATGTCCAGATACCGAGAGTAAAAGTCTGATATAACTAAATAATTCTTGCATTGAAAAGTACATATGTCCATGCCAATTTTTTGGAATGGCAACGATGGTACGCTATGAGATATCATTGGTTCTTTTATATTAATAGATCTATGCTTTTGACACACATTGCAATTCATTATACAATTTTCTATGTCCAAGTCTATTCCTGGCCAAAACACTGCTGTCCTTGCTCTTTGTTTAGTTTTTTCAATTCCTAAATGAGACGTGTGTAATTTTTCTAATATTGACTTTCGAAGGGATTTTGGGACGACTATCCTATCATTGACAAATAATAAATTGTCTTCAGTTAGCATTTCGTTTCTATGCTTCCAATATACACGAGTACAATCTTCTAACTTTGTTCTATCTGTGGGCCAACCATTAGACACATACTCTCGTACTGTCTTTAGGCACTCGTCTTTGTCTATTTCCTTTTTAAACTCAGCTTTTTTCTCATTACTAATATTTAAACTGTGTACCAAGTCGTTTAAATCGACAATTTAATTTCCTACCTCCTCTTTATTGAAATATCTTGACAATAAATCTGCTATATATAATTCTTTTCCAGGGACATATTTTAAATTCAGAGAATATTTGGCTAACCTTAATTTCATTCTTTGGAGCTTTGATGATGGAATTCTTTCTATACTCTTATTCATAATGCCTAGTAGGGGTTTGTGATCACTGTGCACTGTAATCGTTCGGCCAAAAATATAATAATGGAATTTTTGGCACGCAAATAAATTCCAGAAATTCTTTTTCAATTTGGGCATAGCGAACTTCTGCCTCAGTTAAACTTCTAGATGCAAATGCAATGGGTTTTCCCTCTTGCATTAACACAGATCCTATGCCATACTTAGATGCATCTGTCTCAATTGTTATTTCTTTTTTTACATCAAACGTTTTCAGTACTGGAGCGTTAACGATGGCCTTTTTAATTTTATCAAGTGTTGTACTATGAACTGGGAGCCAATTGAAAATAGCATTTTTCTTTAATAGAAGTCTTAGCGGGGTTGTAAGTTCTGCTAAATTGGGAATGAATCCTCTAATGTAATTGATCATTCCTAACAATTTTTGGAGATCTTTTTTATCTTTCGGTGCTTCTATAGTTTCAATGGCAGTCATTCTTTCAGGATCACAAGAAATTCCATCTTTAGATATTATGTGCCCTACATATCTAACACTATTCATTCTATACTGCAGTTTTGCTGCATTAAATTTTATGTTGGACTTTCTTGCCATCTCCAAAATTCTGCTTAAAATTTTGTCGTGCTCCTCAAGAGTCTCAGCAGTTATAAGAATATCATCGATAAATACTATCACTCCTGGAATATTTGCAAATAAACTGGCGTTTAGCTTTTGAAATATTTCAGGCGCTACCTTGATACCAAAGGGAAGTCTTAAAAATTTGTAACAACCAAATGGGGTGCTAAATGAGCAGAGATAGCTTGATTTTTCCGATAGTTTAACTTGCCAATACCCATCTTTTAAATCCAAGACTGTGAACCATTTTTTATTAGCCAATTGGCTCAGAATTTCATCGAAACTGGGTATTAAGTGTTTTTGATTGATTTGGTTATCGTTTAGATCCTGAGGATCCAAGCACAATCTCAACTTTTTGTTTGCTTTTTCAACAATAACCAAATTTGAAACAAACTGAGTTGCCTGATCACATTTTTCGATAATATTCATTTTTACCATTTCATCTAACGCATTCTTTACTGGTTCCTTGAGCGACAACGCAATGCGCCTTGCTGGTTTTATACTACTAATATTCTCATTCTTAAGTTTTAAATCTATCTCTTGACTGAAACACCCTAAACCTTCGAATAAACTCTTATTGCGTTCAATAAACTCACCTTTTTCAGTACTCAGCGACCAAATTCTTTCTATCAAGCCTAAATCCACACACGCTTGTAATCCTAGTATAGGGACCGTTTTCTTTTCAATATCGATTATCATAAAGTCAACACCATTTTCTCATTTTTACAGTAACACATTAGTTCGACACTGCCAACTGATTTGATTTGACCACCTCCAAATGCTTCTAACCTTTTGTTTGACTTCAATATTCTTTTTTTGGCCTTCAGTTAAAGTTCCTACATTCAGAGAAATATTCACTAATATTGAACGAAATATATTTAATTCAAACGATTTGCGCTTTTGATTTGGCTCCACACGCAAATGCGTTTAATTCTAACGAGTGGCGTTTCTTTCAAAAGCATAATGAGCTGTAAAAAAGCGTTTGAATTAAAAGAATTTACGTTTACCTGGAAAGAAAGAGCCAGTCTATTTAAACGTATTTTTCATTGAAATAAACACTTATTCTTTTATTGTAAACGGGTAAAACATTTTAAATAAATGAAAGGCAATTGTATCAAACGTCTTCGTTTTTATATTGAACATTTTTGTTATTTAAAATAAACGAAGCATTCTTTTTAATGAAACGGTATGTATTTCGAAAGTAACGCATCGCGTTTTCATTTCATAGAAATTACCTCATTCAAAATAATTGAGTTTTTCATAGAATTAAAAGCAATCTCTGCTGAAATAAAATAATACAGTCCGTTTGATTGTCCATTCTCCATTCGATTAGATACTTACTGTTACCTGGGTTGACAAATCAATAAAGAATAAAACTTATGAAAACTTTAGAAAAACACTTTATTTTTTATTTAGGTCTAATTTTAATATGGTTAATACATTACACTTTTATTCTAACACCCGCTAAACTTAAATTGCACGTGTGCAAGCGTCCATTCCTGCATATGAATGCAAAAGTACATTCTCGAAAACACTCTTAACATCGACGAAGATTCTAATACGCGTTTGTTGTTAGACACTACACATTTGTTTGGAATGAACATGAACACGCGAGACTCATCGGACCGGCCGGAAGTATTTAAGTACCTGTTGTGCTACGTTGAAACAAATGACATTTTGGCATCGCATCCTTTAGGTATGTGTATTTGTTACATAAAGGAATGTATACACATTACTATGTAATGCGGAATCTTTTGATTTAAACGACCGCCGTTTGGGGTTTAGTTGCTCTTTTGTTTTAAAAGAAATTCTCTTAGCGTAAATGAGAATTCGTTCAAATCAAACGAGATTTTTCAAACGAATACTGCGTTCAATTTAAATGTGGAGCTTTTAATATGAATGTGCGTTTTTTTCTCTGAGTGTATTGGCAAAACATTAACTTGTGCCCCAGTATCTAGTTTAAACTCTATAGTCATTTACCTTCAACATTGATACTCTCGTTCCAAGTCCTATTGCAAACACCGACTGAATCAATTTGGAAGTACATATTCGCTTTCTGGCTTGGTACTTTCACCTTTTGCGCTTTCAGGATCATTGATTTCTTTGACGTATTTCGTTTTGTTTTTAGTAGGTACCCGACAACAAGTTGCAAAATGTCCTATTCGGCCGCAATTGTTACATGTTTTGTTAAATGCCGGACATTTTCTTGGCAAATGCCTAAAATTACAATTTTTACATACTAGTATACCGAATTTGTTATTATAATTATAATTTTTGTTAGTATACTTAACTTCTCCGGAATTCGTAATTACATCTAGTTGAGCTTGTTGATGGGTTGCCTGGCTTCTCATTGCTCCACACTGTTTGATCGTCACCTCCGCTGCTCGGGCAATTTCTATGGCCTTTTCTAATGTCAAATCGTCCATCTCGATAAGACGTTTCTGTACGTTCGGATCATTTACTCCTATGACAATTCTGTCTCGTAACATGCGATCAGAGTCTTTGAACTCGCAGTTTTTAATCAATGACTTTAGTTCAAATAAAAACTTGTCAAACGGCTCGCCATCTCTTTGATTGCGATTGTGAAACCTGTATGACTGATAGACGTGATTTATTTTTGGCTTACAAGCTTTTTCTAACGCCTTCAAAATACTTTCTAGTTTCTCAGATTCCTCTTTTTTTAGGTTAAGGCTATTATATAAGTCCAACCCTTCGGAACCAAGTGCATTCAAGAAAATTGCCACTTGCACTGGTGCTGGCTTTTTCGACAATTCTGCAGCAACATGAAATATTTCAAAAGACTGCCTGAATCGCTTCCAACTGTCTCCAATGTTTCCATCCACTTTTAACTTTTCAATCGGCCTTACGCATTCCATTTTTGTTACGTAGATACACCTCGTCTTCGGCGGCCTGCCACGTGGGTTTTTTACTCAGGAATCGTCGTTTTCGCTTTTCCCATTAAGTTTATAACTTTCCACAGTTCGATATCGGCTGCGCCATGTACTATTTGTAATAAATAATATGTACAAGTATTGCGTTGTTTAATTAATTTATTATAAACTCTTCTTTGTACAACTGTGACTTGCTAATTGTGGATGATACGACTATTGACAGACTAACTGTTCATCTCACTATACTTAATTACTTAACTATGTACTTACGTACTAACCTACTCACTAACTTACTTCTAGTACATTATAACCTCGGGAGCCGCCGCCATGGCCGACTTAATTACGGATGGACCGAGAACTAATTTACATAATTAAGAAAATATGGATTAGTGCTCGGCTTTGCCGCGTACCGGATGTCGCCTCTATCTTCTACTACTATGGTTGTTGTCTATGATATTGAGCAACTTAATACTCTAGTTGAAATCGCTTGGTTAGTTACATTGTGCAATATTGTTGTATACAATTGGTAATGACGAAATATCAGTAGCCCAGTGGGATCGGGTGATAGCATTCGCTCTACATCAGGTTTTGGAAACCCCATTTTCGAAAATTTTCTTATGAAAACACAAAAGTACGACTGTCTCGCTAAATAAAGTATTTACGCGGGTTAAAATTGGCACATTTAGGAACATCTTTAGATGGCTGTATCCCTGAAACATTGATAGCTAGGACTCTGAATCGTTCAGCGCAACCAAGCAAAATATGGCGTAACCATTTTGAAAACAAAATAACAACTGTGGACCAAATATTTAAAAATTACCCATTTTCGGCATTCTGGAAGGAGTCAACAACAACAACAGAGCTGGAACTCCCACGAAAACAGGTGGATTAGATAATTATGTCAAATTTAATAATTGCTTACGTTTGAATCATTGCGCTTAGGGAATCTGTTTGTAGGGATAAGTTTCTGATCCGTAACGGCCGGTTGATTTGAAGTTAAGGGTAACGTTGCGCGAACGTTGCGCGAACGTTGTGTTTTATAACCTCACCCATTGTTGTAATATGCAATGTCTATGTCTATTTGACAACGACAAGTTGAAATTTAACCTGAATGCTACCCTTCATAATTTCTTTGGAGAGACTGGGACAGCAAAGCTGTTTTATGTTGAAAAAACACAGCGTCGTAACTGGTCTCGAAACAGGATAATTAAGCTATGTATGCACGAGTATTGTCTTGTTTAGTATAAATTGTTCTCCCTTGGATCGGACATAATGTGCCGATCCCGGAGGACGCTTTTGTAGTTATCTTTATTATTTAAAGACCTTTATTTTTTGTACCTTTTCAAAGGGTGACTGAACGGAGATATTTGTGTCAAAGCAGAAGAATGTGCTTTTAGTGATTTTGAATAACGATAAAAAATAAATAATATTCCACTCCCCTATACACTCCGCTACATGGTCCCATTTTCATCAGCCCTTATTTTTTTCCTATATACAGGGAACTATCCCTTACGTATCCTTCGTACAAAGTGACCTACACAAGTTTTAACGATAGTAAAGTTTATTTATTTAGTGGTATTGTGTGAAACCATTTGGGTGAAACTACAGTTTCCAAATAATTCTTCGACGTTCCAACTTACGTGAGAAATAGGCTTAAAACAGATTTCATGAATAGATTTATTTTAGAAGAGTACATGCTTAATTTTTTAACAAGGTTTTTTGTTTTTTTTTTATTATAAAATAAAAAAATCACTTGTTTTCGTTCGCCGTTGTTAATACAAATTGGAAAATATTGTTAAAATAAAGCGCGAAAACTCATATTTTTACCTACGAAATGCATTTCCTGTTTTACTGGAAGTTTTACTACCAGATCCTATCCTATTTGTGATTTTGAAAAAAAATTACGGGTACAAGAAAACACTTTATAAATACATAACATACCACAAGAGTGGTACTTAAAGTTCAGCAAAAGAGCACCGTCGTCGTCGTCGGTTCATTGCTCGGCCTAGTGCGTAGGGATGTCAAAAACCGGCCTATAACCCGGTTTTCGGTTTTTCCGGTTTTTTTCGAAAGCCGGTTAGACCGTCCGGTTTTAACCGGGCTAAAAGTACCGGTTTTCGGTTAACCGGTTTTTCATTGAATTGCTTAGAATTTTAGCAAAATAATGCATACACACTCGTTAAGCTGATGTTCGTATAGAAATATGACTGTGTAATGGAGCCCTAAAAGAGAAACATGTTGAAATAAAAAGATAATCAAATAATATTGTCAGAAGTATTCATAATGTTTCAAAATTAGTTAACTGAGTTTTATTGGTAGACAATGTATATAGTGCAGTCAAAATATCCCATTTCAGGCCTCCAAATAGAAAAAATTAGAGTAAGGCTATTTTTTGTGGTTTTTGAATCAGCGAGCTCCCAGGAATCTAAAACTCATTTTGCTAAAAAAAATGATCGGAAATGTCCCAAAAAGGACAAAAAGGATACTCTTTAATCCTTGGCTGGAGGTCAGCATGTGGGGTATCAAATCAAAGGGGACGTCGAGTACATTACGGTGTTTGTTTCCTGTTTCAAGGACCCTCAACGGAATAAATCGAGATTAAATCGAAAATTATTGTGTTTTCCGTGTATCTTTCCAAAGCCATAACTACGAGAATAATCCAAGTTGTCACTACGTTTCTCACTTTTCCGAATCTATGATAGGTTAAGATTCTACCATTAAATTTGCTAAAAAAAAATTATCGGAAAGCTCTGAAAAAGGACATTAAAGGACACTAATTACAAACCTTGATTGAAAGTGAGCATGCGGGGTGTCATGTCAAAGAGGACGTCGAGTGCATTGCATATCCGGTGTTTGTTTGCTGTTTCAAGGACACTAAATGGAAAAATTCGGGCTAAAACGAAAAATTACGGCTTTGGAAAGATACATAACACGAGAAACATGAAAATTTTCCATTGGATCCCAATTTCCTCCTGTGAGGGTCCTTGAAACAAGTAATAAACGCCAGATATGGAATGTACTCGACGCCCTCTTTGATATGACACCCCACATGCCCACGTTCGATAAAGGTTTGTAATTAGTGTCCTTTTTGAGAGTTTTCCGATCATTTTTTTTCTTAGCAAATTTAATGGTAGAGTCTTTAGCTATTATTATACATGCCGACCTCCGGCCAAGGATTAAAGAGTATCCTTTTTTGTCCTTTTTGGGACCTTTCCATATCGATGTGGACGCGGACTTCGTAGCACCTGCCGATTCGTCTTCCTATAACAATGAACTCTAAATGCACTGATCTGATACACATATACATTCACGACGCACAAAAGATACACGTGTGACACGCAACGTAAACAATATCTGCCTTGGAAAGGAAGGTTTGTTCTGCTATCCGTTCTCATAGGGGGAACTTTTGTGTTTCCGATATTTTCCGCTGCGCATCCGCTATATGGCGGACGGAAAGATAAGTGTCGATAAGAAGAACAAGAAAATTCTTCTTACGAGAGCGTAATGTTCCGAAAGGAAAAATGCAAGGAGCGGTAGTTTGACGAAGCGATGGTTCTTGGAATAAGAGCACCAAGGAGAGTGTTCGAAAATACGAAATTTTTCATAGAAGACAAGCAATAGAATTACAGACTGACAAATCAAGAAAATATAAAAATTTTATGAATGTGGAAAAAACATTTTTCGGTTTTAACCGGATGGGCAAACAACCGTCCGGGTTAAAACCGGGAGGATGAAAAAACCGAAAAAAACCGGTTAACCGTTTTGAAAGTACCGGTTTTCGGACTAACCGTCCGGTTTTTGACATCCCTACTAGTGCGTACTGTTTGTAATTAAATCCGCATACATAAGTGCAAACGATACGATGCGATTCATCTCAAATTTAAGATACACCACTCATTTTTAACGCTACCGCACGATGTCATTTCCAGTGCACCGCTCGTTAGATTCGGTGGCTGAGAGTGAAATTTATATTTGATTTTTCCTGCCACTCGTACCGAGCATGTATCTCATATAATCACTGTCACAAGGCTGTCGAGTCAATGCCACCAAAACGTTGTTTATCGTTGCATTGCGTCTCGCAGAAACTTACAACCACCCATCCCACGGTACCATGAGTATCAAGTCATTTTGAAATTATGCATACATTTATTAAGTAGCGGTTTGCATTTAAATGCTGATGAGGAGGATGCCGAGACAGCAGGTGACACGTGAGAATATTGCGGCGCATCTGAAAACCATACGATACACCACAGGGTTCAAATAACTTTTTGGCGATAGTATTACATTTTTTTTTTGCTATTTTCCGATGTATTTTTGTTTTGACTTTATGGTGACTGCACATTTTAGCTGTTACCGCATTCTTTGATAACATCGCTTATAATAGTGCATATTTCCTGAAAGTTGCAATTTTGCGGGTGTCACAGCAGTCACATTTTTATGAAACACGCAAATAGACGATTAGTGATGTAAAATTGATTAATCAAATGTTTCAACACTAAATAAAAAGATATTATGCACTTGGATATTTTATACCAAAAAATATTTAATTTGCTATCTATGCAATATATCATCCTTTCATCGATTGCACAAAAATTCAAAACACACGATTTGATCCAAATACAGTTAAGAATTTAAATTTATTTGCACATAAAATTCACGAGTTGGCGATTATTACTCCTAATAAAGCATCATGCATCAAGTAGAAAACGAAAGACTCAAGCGAGTAACATCACATTGTTTCATATTTACAACACAGCGTAAACACATTGTTTCGTTGATGTTGTTTTTATTTTTGTTTTCGTTAATAACGTTTGACTGTGATTGATTGCTGTTGTGATCTGGATTAGTGGCGCTTCGGTAGGGTGCAATCAATTTTATTTTGATTCGTCCAACAATGATGAGAACTATAAGCGTACATAGTTATATAATTTTAAAGCGCATCACTTTGGATAATGAATTACACTCGTCTAGTAGGTAGTAAGGTTAAAAATATGTTTATGTCTGTCAGAATCGTGCAAATGAGTTTTGTCTAAAGTCAATTATTTAATATTGAAATCAAGGGAGTAACATGATGGGGAAAACGCAAGTACTATTAAATTAGACGGCTTTTCAGAAGATTTATTTTAATGTAAAAATAATTGAAATTTGTTGTGTTAGGATTTGTGTCGTTTTATTTCGAAAATGCCATTCTTGTTAACGATGTACATATTTTTGAATAATAGACAACTTTTCGGAGGTCAAATTAAAATTAATTTGAAATAAACTGAAACTTCGAAAAGTTGCATCCATTCCGTGTACGTACCTTCACAAGGAGAAGATTAACAAACATATCGTTACTAAATCTATAAAAATTATTGTCTGATTGACCCAGAACGTGAAAAGTTTCGTCAAATTGATCAATCTCATACATTTAAGATGAGGGCTGATCTAGTGGATATTACAAACGACGGACTAATTATTTAATTAAAAATAATGACAGCAACTAGCAAATTATCATTGGAAGGTGTATCGTATAAGGTTTTTGGCAAGTGGTAAGTACATAAATACTTCGTTTTAAAAATATTGCCATGAACTATTTATTTTGCGGTCGCGTGATTATCGCACATTTTTGATTGGTAATAATTAATAAAGTTGTGTCCGAATATAATTTAAAAAAAATTTATTTTTATTGTTACCGATGCAATTTTAGTTCTGGTGATATGGTGAAATAAACAGATCATAAACCTAGTACACAAGATTGCAAAATGTGTAGAATTTTTTGTTTTGTTTATTATGTTTTTTGGAGGGCTGAGCACGAAACCGGAGCTTCCCTCTAAAATTTCGTTGCAAAATAAGGTCAAAATCAAAATCAATGTAGTTCCGGTTTTTTTCCCTAAAATTCTCCACCATGTATTCCAATATTCAATCACGTAACACGACCTCGTAATAAATATGGGCTTTGATAGTGTAATTGAGCCTATCTTGAAATTAAATTTTCAACAAGGAATTGAAATGATGTGATTTCATTAAATCCTGTTTTTTTAAAGAATAATTTTTAAGCCACGTTTTTTTTTTGCGTTATCATACCAATCAAATCACCATCCAACCATCATACTACACAATAAATTCCTCATTTCCTTTGGCAGAGGAAACACTCGTGATTATCGCGATTTATGCATCTAGCCTACTTTCGTACATCTAAATAAGTATCCGTTATCTGGTACAGTAAAATTAAAAATGTTACGAAAACATCTTGGGAACAATTTAAGTAACTTTCTTATCGGATGAATCGATAAATTTGTCTCCTGCATCAAACGTGTACAAAATAATATTGTGCAATACTCCTTGCGTGATATCGTCTATATCTGCTGATGCAAAAACGTATGCGAATAGCCGGCGACAAGTATTATTGTTTGGTATCGAAAATTCTGCTAAAATAAATGAATTGGTTGCAACCTATTCAGTTTGCATAACATCACAATCTGATACAGAATGTATAACTACACAAGTGAGTATTGTCTGAAATATTTTGTAAATTTTTTGTTGAAAGTCGTCGTAGACGATAATAAATAGAATTGAAAGTGTGTCTTCATGTAAACGATGACTCTATTGTATGCACGAGTGTGTTACTGTTTTAGCAATTTGTTGGTAAATTGGATGACGGCTAGCACAATTCAGATAGAGGATATTAATGTTTCGATTGTAAATGCTGCGATTGAAATTAAAATGGGATTTGATTTCGGATAATAAATATGTTTAGGCGATGCTAATTTTATTTATTTGATTTTAATCTATTTCCGATTAGCAGAAAGGAGTTGAATTGACGGTATTGCTAATTAGCAGAGTTGCGAGTGCAAATTGTAATACATATAACACAGAAATGTATACCAACTTTCCAATGTAATAAACTATTAAATTAGCTTTACCTGTGTTAATATACAGGGTGTCCCGCATTGGGTGGTCAATACTGTAAGGGTTGATAGCGCATCTTGTTTCAGCAAGAAAATTACCAATAAAATCGGAATTTTTTTTACCGTTACCTTATTATCGCTTTTTTTATGAAAGTCATCGAAAATCGTAACTTGTCACGCAAAATCATAATTTGCAGCACTCTTGATGACTTAATCCAAGATATGATTTCAGTTTCAGAAACTACATAAAATTTCACAAAAACGGAAGTTTTTCTTGTTGCCAACATTAGCGCCACTTTCAAGATACAGTTACTCAATCTTAATAGAAATTTTAAAATATATTTTTCATCGAAAATTCAAACAATAATTTCATAACGGTGCTTTATACGTACAACTCTGCAAAGTTGATAAAATTTGCTTCAACATGTTGGCTTTGCAACGGTATATCACTTTTCATATTTACATTACGGGATTTTGGAATTACACCTATTGAATGTAAAAAAAAAACGAGGTAATTATTTTGTTATCGGATTATTTAAACTGAAATTTTATTCATTTATTTTTTATATTTTACTATCGCAATTTTGAAAATTTGTTAAATAAAAATGAAAATAAAGTTTTGAATATGAGAAAGAACCAATAAACTAAAAATATTAACTAATGATTAAATGGGTCTGTTTGATGAATTGGAATAATGCTGCTGGAATTGGCCTCCTCCATTTTGTATGCAGACTCGACACCTTCGGCGCATGGAAGAAACGTCCCAAAGGATTTCAGGATGGGTTTCCTTAATGTTATCACAAGCATCATTAATTCGCTGCAGCAGCTGTTCCCGGGAGGTAATCTGCTCGGAATAGACATTGCTTTTTAAGTTACCCCATAAATAAAAATCTGGGGGAGTAAGTTCGGGACTTCTCGCAGGCCACGCAACTGTCCCAAATCTGCCAATCCACTTTTCGGGAAAGTCTTTTTCCAAATATTCTTTGATAGGGCTCGGATTATGAGCGGGCACCCGTCTATCTGCCATAAATAGCAAATATTAAATTTTAACTGTTACAAGTACCGTTGCATTTGCCAAACAATGTACCCAATTTCAAATATCTTACAGTTCTGGTCAAAATAATGTAGCGAGATTCTATTCCGAATTATAATTGCCTTTGTACATAAGTCTTTTTTCGAGTGAAGGGAAAATTGTTAACGATTCCACTGAAGCCATGATTTTTACCATTCAATGCGTGTTTACCTAAAATTCTGCAACGTAAATAAGAAAAGTGATATACAGTTGGAAAGCCAACATGTTGAAGCAACTTTTATCAACTTTGCAGAATTGTACATATAAAGCACCGTTATGCAATTACTGTTTAAATTTTCGATGAAAAATCGTTTTTAAAATTTCTGTTAAGTTTGAGTAACTGTATCTTGAAAGTGCCGATAATGTTGGCAACAGGAAAACTTCAGTTTTTGTGAAATTTTATGTAGTTTTTGAAACTGAAATCAAATCTTGGATTAAGTCATCAGGAGTGCTGCAAATTATGATTTTGCGTGACAAGTCACGATTTTCGATGACTTTCACAAAAAGAGCGATAGCAAGGTAACAGTAAAAAAAATTCCGATTGTATTGGTAATTTTCTTGCTGAAACAAGTTGCGCTATCAACCCTTACAGTATTGACCACCCAATGCGGGACACCCACATAACACTTAAGCTATAAATAGCTTTTGCTGCCACCCATAGGTGAGCAATAAATTGGAATGCCTACGTGACAATTTTAAATTTAACCTGGATGCTACCCCCCGTGTTTTTTTTGCGCGTCTGGGTCAGCAAACCCTATGTTAAAAAAATACGGCCACTGTAGATAAAATTTTTCTAGTTTGACACAGCTTTTGTCATGTAGGCTCCAATTACGCTTTGCTTGCTGATCGTCTTTATTGTGGGGTATCCCGATATTACCTGAAAACCTAGTGAAACTACATATATGTATATAATATACTCTCCTAATGTCGCCTTAACCCATATATTTTCCCAAGGTATGATCTAGACACGGCAATTGGTTTTCCTTTTCAGAATTTTGATGTAAAGGTCTAATTAAGAATTTTTTTTTTGTAAATCCGGGTAGGTCAGGGGACACTGGTGCATTTTTGCACCGATTTAACTTATAAAATTTATTTTGAACGAAGAAAAAAGCGTTGCAAATACAGTAGATATACATAATAAATTAATTCAAATAGAATGGAAAATTTGGAAACATTGAACAACCAGGGATGCAATGGGGATATAGTTTGCTTTACATTTATTGCAAATAACGAGTGTGTTTATGGCTTTTCCGGCACCTTCTCCATGTTTGGTGGCTTCTTTGAATTATGTGATCAAAATGATCTCCTCGAACAGCACTAGGCACATGGAGAGTGGCTGAGCTTTCGAATCATTATGTCGAGTAACATTCGCAAACTTATCCGCCGTATTTATATGACTGTTATCACATCCATAAAGCCAAATTTTTATGGTTTGGAAACGATTTCGACTCATTGTTTTCACTTTCACTTTAGGTACTGCGTCCGTATCTAGGTATGTATGTAGGGGCACACCACAAGAAGGAATTTTATCTCCTTTACTCTGGAATGTAGCGATTAATCAGTTGCTTTTGAATTTAGAAAGGATTTGATGCAAAGTCACTGCCTATGTTGATGATGTTGCTATCGGCGGAAGAGGTAAATTTCCTGAAACCCTAAGTGGGTTATTGGAGAACGTGCTATCCATTTTAGCGGAGTGGGCAAGTTTCAGTGAAGTTGGAATCAATCCAGCCAAAACGGAGGTTGTCCTCTTTACAAGAAAGCGAACGATTCCTATTTATTAACACCCCTTTGCTAGGGGACTCCCAACTTGTGATTGCTGATAAGGCAAAATTTCTTGGTATTATCTTAGAGAAGAATCTAAGATGAAAGCCCAACATTGCAGAAAGATTGAGCTAGGCCACCGTTGTACTATACTCTTGCAGGAAGGCTATCGGGAAAACCTGGGGCTTACAACCGAAAGTTGTGTTTTGGTTATATACAACTATTGTCAGGCCAGTTTTACTATACGGAGTTAGTGTATGGTGGACAGCACTTAGCAAAACCACCTAGTACAATTTGCTCGTCAAAGTACAAAGGTGGGCTTCTCTTGTCATAACAGGGGCCTTTCGCACAACCCCTTCAGCCGGATTAGATATGGTGCTGGGTCTGCTCTTGTTGGACCTCTTTGGACAACGACTTGCTGCAAACACGGCCCTACGCTTACGGGAAACTGGCCTATGGAGAGCACTAGAATATGGACACTCATCGGTACTGGGTAACCCCCGGCAAGTAGAGCTATATCTATTTACACTGATGGTTCAAGGACCAACGCAGCAGTTGGTATTGGAATTTACTCGGAACAACTGGATATACGTTTGTCTCTTCGTCTTCCTGATTTCTGTAGTGTCCTCCAAGCGGAGGTCTCTGCGATTATGGAATCGCTAATTTGGTTGCGTAGTCACGTCGTAACTGAAAGGGACGCCACTGTGTATACTGATAGTCAGACTACAATGGGATTTCTCGATTCGGTACTGACAACATCAAGAACTGTTGAAAAGTGCCGCCTTGCTCTTAACCTTCGGGCGGGCGCAATGCATCTGACAGATTAAGTGACCAGTTTTTGTTGCGCCAATCAGCGATATGAAAAGGGAGAGATCTGAAACTCACAGTAGCTTAATCTTTATCGATCAACTACCCAAAACAGTTTTCGGTTTCTACCTACCATACATCCGAGGGGCGGGAGGGGATGAAATAATCTCTTAGATGTATTGCGCCCGATTGTGTTATTTTTTCCTTTTCTATGAAAATTTCCACTTGTTATACTCTTCACATTGCGTAATAACGTTGTGTTGAGTTTTGGGATCACTAAATCGTTCAGTAGTGTATTTTTAGTAAAATAAGCTCACATTTTTTGAGTGGTCGAATTGTTGGAGGTTTTTTAAATATTGAAGCGATTGAAAACGGAATATTCTTAGAAAATTGAAAATGTGAAGGATATCAAACTTTGTGAGCCAGTATTTGTTGCTAAAATTTCGTAGAACTGTTTCAGAAAGACAATGCAAGAATAAATCAGAGTCTAAAATATACAGAAACTTAGCTTCATCCTTTTTTTCTGCACTTAATCTGTCAGATGCATTGCGCCCGATCGTGTTAGGATTAGTATTGCGCCCGCCGCCGGAAGGTTAAAGAGATGGGTCGCTTTTTTAACATAACACTATGCTGGATACCGGGTCACTGTGCATTTGCAGGCAACTGCTGTGCGGACCATCTAGCCAGTGCTTCAGCTGGAAGAGTTGCAGTCGACCGCGGATGCATCAAACCACCAATTATCAACTTAAAATTGGCAATTACAGCAGATTTTGAGCGCAGAACCAATGCCAGATGGATCAATGGTAGCACTTGTACTACAACGAAGATGATCTGGACAAAATTAGATTTTATCCGCTCTACCATGCTATTGTCATTGGACCGGATTCATATTCGCAGTGTGGTTGGGTTTATAACGGGGCATTGTCCTATCGGGGAGCTCGCCAGTGGACTCAAAATTCCTCACAACGCCTACTGCAGAACCTGTGAGGATGAAGAGGAAGAGGAGAGTGTACATCATCTTCTATGTGATTGCTCGGCTTTGGCTGAGAAACGTTTAAGGTTTCTTGGTTGTAGGTATTTTTACGATCTGGATGATCTCAGAGATCTGAGCCCAATACAGATCAATAAATATATTGCCATCACACGCTGATTTTGAATTTTTAAAGCTCTCATTGGCGGTATCACAATGAAACTATTACTGGTCTAAGTGCGCTGGTCTCATTTGCGGCGGCCCCATTACCTAACCTAACCTTTATTTACAATGTCTACTCCCAACGTTTCAATTGTCGACCTTTAGAAGCTGGTAGCGTACACAGTAAAAAGTTTATTGAATTTTCCACACAAAGTGTACCTAGTAGAAATTACTACAAAAAAAAAGCTAAAAAAAATTTGAAATTTAATCTTACACATTTCTTTAGCAAAAGGTTAAAATAAATGACAACTATATAAATTTTAAATAAAATATTAGGGGGATTCATGCTCGCGTTCGTATATTGAAATACGATGTTATATCGTATTTCAGTTGTCATTAAATTCAAAAGTCTGTTATTTCTCTCCGAATACGATACCTGAAATAACATTTTGTGCTGGGGTGTTATTTGAATATCGTATTTGGCATAGTATGATATGAGTAAAAACTATAATTGCCTATTTGTGTTTTTGTGGAAACAAAATTTATCCTTTTCGACCTGTTTTATTTATGGTGTAGGTGTTTTATAAATTATTGAGTTGTTTAGTATTGACGGATTGGGAATTTAAGTTTCAAATGAACTACCGTATGGTATCGGTGGAGGAGTGAAAGAAGTAACATTTGTGGAAACATGCATTCCATTCAACTCGTTTTTGAGACATGGAAAAAATGAGTTGTGGCATTTGAAAGAATATATCGATGGATGGAGGAAACAGGTAGAGCTTGTGGAATATGCATGCATGAAGCGGTGTACCGCTGTAGGACGAGCAAAACATACAAATTTTTTTACTTAAAATTTGGAATCAGCTGCCCAAAATTGCGTTAGTGATTCCACGGTTGACGGTTATTTCCGGAGAAAACTGGGTTACTTTTGGGCCAGTAATCCAAACTACTTTCTTGTCATACCCTTCGCTCATTGAGTGGAAGGGTATATTAACTTTGTCATGAAGTTTGAAACGCATTGAAGGAAGCATCTCCGACCATATAAAAAGTATACATATATATATGATCAGCATGACTTGGGGAGTCGATTGGCCGATGTCAGTCTGTCCGTCTGTCTGTCTGTCCGTCTGTCTGTCTGTTGCGACGCGTTTTACTCGGCCAATTTAAAAGCTATGATGCTGAAATTTTGTATGTTTGAATCGGCAAAATCGGACAATGGGGTCATGGGGCTGCCAAACAAACCTAAACCCCCAAATTAGGTTCTTCTAAGAAACATTTTTAGCATCACAAATTTCCCAAACCTTTGTAGTCTGGCTGGTCTAGCGGTTAGTGCGCGCACCTTCGGTGCACAGGCTCATGAGTTCGAATCTCACCGTGTTCCATGGTGTTTTTCGAACTCACGAGCTAGTGACGGACTATGATCTCACTCAGATGTTAAACGAGTACCCATTTATGGGGATAAATAACACTGCTGAGCGTGATGCTGATCTCATTACCTCAACAAAAAGCAGATAAGATCTTGGAAATAGGATGTCACTAACACATCCTGCGGCCTTAGTCCAATGCTGGATTGTCGCGCCTGTTATTTATTTTATTTATTTGATTAAATTATTCCAAGTAAACCTCACTCAAATACTGTTTTATCGGAGCCATGGAACTTATGGAGAAAACGGAGAAAACTAGGTTCCAACTCTTGGGCTAGCAATTCAAATTTCTTTCTTGTTTTTGACCCCAAATTTTGAACCTGTGACCAAATATTACCTTAAAGTTTTTGCCGTACCGATTCGACGTGTATTTCTCGAGAAAAGGGGATAATTATGGGGCAGGCACAAAATGTTTTCAGCATTGGTCTCACGATTCAGTGACCAAAAATTACTTTAGTGCTTCTATTACGCCAATTGGAGTACTTTCAAAAAAAATCCCGGAACCATTCTTGGGCGGGCTACTTTCAAGCTTTACTTCTCTCTAGTACTAACCTTTTTGCGAAGTTCGAGTATGAGTATTATGCTGGAAACAGACTGGGTGCAGCAACAGCAGCAGAAACGTCCAATGCATTTTAAATGGGAGACGTCATGTTGGCAGCAAAATCTTTTTATAGCTGTTGCAACATGACGTCACTCATTTAAATTGCATTGGACTGCATTATCATTGCTGCTGCTGTTACTGTTTCTGCATCCATCTTATTTCCGGCATTAGTATTCATACGGCCTATGCAGAATGTAGGCAAACATATACTTTTCCTGCTCTCGTGTGCAGTCGTCACGAGAGCAGAAGTATATTTTTGCCTTTTTTGTATACTTTCACTCATTAATTTATGCTCACAACTAATGTCAAATACACGGCAATTATACGTTGTATTGAATGTTTGTTTACTTTCCATAGTTACGCCATATTTTGCTTGGTTACGCCATCATATGAAAATGCGTAATGATTTTTTCTAGTTTGCATATACAGTAGAATCATTACGTAATTTCATACGATGGCATAACCAAGCAAAATATGGCGTAACTATGGAAAGTAAACAAACATTCAATTTGATACAATACACATTGGCCGGGTTTCTGATAGCTCTTATTCAGTACCTG
The DNA here is from genome assembly GCA_949715475.1 of Microchrysa polita. NCBI lineage: Eukaryota > Metazoa > Arthropoda > Insecta > Diptera > Stratiomyidae > Microchrysa > Microchrysa polita. Next base: position 136,300,569 of record OX454416.1, on the reverse strand, counting down.
TCGGCTGGTTAGTCTTATCGCGTAGAGAAGACACACAATATTCAGAAAGCTTTTCCATTATATTGAATGGCATTCTATAAGAGTTTTGAGAGAATGGCTGAATTCAAATTGTAAGACGTTTATTAGCACAAACAAACGGACGGCGAGAGCTTTTGTAGTGGCCAGCAGACAAGCATTGTGCATTACACATTGTAAGAACGATGGTTCTTGTCTTGCAAGTTTACCCGTCCGGCTTCGTCTTACAATGTGAATTCACCCAATGGCATTGTACTGAAGCTATCGGACAATGGTGTGCGTCTATGATAAGACTAAACAGCCGATAGCCACTAGATAAGGGTCCATTCTCTCAAAATTCGTATCGAATGGTTAGTCTTATCGCATAGAGAAGACACACACAATTTTCAGAAAGCTTTTCCATTATATTGAATGATTTTTTTTGTTTAATTCGCATAATTATGCTATCTTCTGCTCATTTACGCAGTATGCAACTGCGCAATGATTTATTTTTTCAATCTAAGATGATGGCGTAACCAAGCAAAATATGGCGTAACAATGCAAAATAAACAAAAATGCCATTCAATACAATGGAAAAGCTTTCTGAATATTGTGCAAACAGGACCCATCTGTATTACATTAGTAGACCTATAGATCCGTTCGCACACTCATAGATCTGGCCATATTCCTCTTGATGTAGGCCTTCCAGTTCCCGGCTGTGCCCACTGCCGAACCTCCATTATAACTGTGTGCCCTACCGCAACATAAACGGTAGTGTCTCCCCCACATCTCGATCGAGAGCGACGACCAACAGCAAACAAGATTAAGTTGAAACACGGTGACTGCTCCTTTCGGCACAGCTAAACGAAAGAAACTACACCATACACCAGATATAAAGGCTTGATGTTGGATTGCATATACATTTTCACTGTTGAATATTACATTTCTATCCAAGCTACTACTTTTTTCGGCTGCCTGTCCCGAAATCTTATTCCGCTTTGGATTTATGCTGAAGTCCTGGTCATGGCAGCGTTCATTTTGAGCCCATAGCATTAGAGGAATAAATCTGTTTGAGCATCTACCTTTTTCATTGACGAAAAACTATGCTGTAGATAAGCACAGTGTCCACCGGTAATCAAGCATCAAGCCTGTTATTTGACCAAAAATAACATACCTAATAAAAACACGGGTTCGGGCTTGTTATTGAATACGAGAACTAATATAGGCAGAATAGGGACAGAAAATACGAAAATCGTATAAAATTTACTTTTTTCCTAGTAACCAGGTTGTTTTTAATTGAGCGGAATGAGAGACTTTCTCGCAATTCTCATTTAAAATTATAATTATGACACATAAAACGAAAATTTGTGATTTTTTTTGTCAAAAAATCAGCTGTTCATTGTTGTTGTTGCATAGTATAACATAGTATTTCATATACGACTAGGATTTTTGGGGCGTTCATTCAAATTTTGTTGTGTTATAATACTCAAATACGCAATAACAAGGATTTCTGATATACGAAGCGAGCATGAATCCCCCTATTGTGAAATCACATTGCTACTGTAATTTTACAAACAAAAAATGTAAAATTAAATCAAGTGAATGTAATTTTTCATCATTTCATTTTTACACTTCGTAAGTCTTGTCAATAGTATTCTGCCACGCTCTGTGGCTCACTTGGGTGAGTCGCACTCTACGATGCTAGTAATATAGAGGTCCGGAGATCGAATCTCGGCGTGGTCAGAAATTTCCGTTCATGTGCGGATAGGAGATATATAGTGCTTGCAACATTATACAAACTCCGAAATGATATGCAATGTAACGTTGACTCGAAATTGCCTATAAACGGCTGAGTTAACGCACCATGGCCCCACATGGGGCTATACGGTACTGAGAACAAGACTAGTATTCCTGTATAAAATAAATAACAGGCGCGACAATCCAACATTGGACTAAGGCCGCAGGATGTGTTAGTGACATCCATTCCAAGATCTTAGCTGCTTTTTGTTGAGGTAATGAGATCAGCATCACGCTCAGCAGTGTTATTTATCCCCATAAATGGGTACTCGTTTAACATCTGAGTGAGATCATAGTCCGTCACAAGCTCGTGAGTTCGAAAAACACCATGGTTCACGGTGAGATTCTAACTCATGACCCTGTGCACCGAAGATGCGCGCACTAACCGCTAGACCAGCCAGACTAGTATTCTTGGATAGAAAATTAAAATAAAATTAAATTTCTGTTGGAAGTTAATTAAATTCTTTATGAGAATTTTAAATAAACAATTTAATTTTACACATGGATATGGGACTTGTTTCCCTCTAAGAATTTAAAACTAAATCTTTGTTGGAAATGGGTTAAATATATTGATGTAATTTTAAATGCTTTATTTAACGTAAATTTCGTGCTGTAAATTTACAACTGTTGAAAGTTGGCAACCAATTGTCAACTCTGAAAGGTGTAAAAATTTAAAACCGTGTATGGTATCCCGGCTGGTATAAAATGCTAAGAAAATTTTTGCATTTCGTCCGCATCAGTTTTGAATTCGTGATGATTATTATCGGCTGCATATTTATTTGTCATTTCTACTATATGGCAAATGACTTTCTCGTCGATAAATGGCTCGAACAACTCGATTGGTGTCTTTTGTCCTAATAAATTAGATAATTTTAGCAAAAGAAAACTCTGTTGGCTAATAGAAATCACATACCGAATTGATTATAAAGGACTTCCAACTTCTCTTGCGACACATCCACTGGTTGCCTGAAATACGTTGGTTCTTTCTTTGCCAACGGTGGGTCTTTTCACTGCCTGCGAAACGCCTAGACGATTTTTTGTAGCTTTAGCTACGATTCACGGCAAACATCTTTGCGGAACATACGCAATTGTTTTGTTTCGTAACCTCATCAATTGTCACTTTCTTGTAAAATAGTTTGTACTTCAGCAGTCGCAACAAACTTTTTAACGGTACATTTTGCAATTTTACGAAGCCACTAGACAAATAAACAGAACTTTCGTAAATTCTACGTGGCCATCCGAACACAAATTACTCAAATGACTCTTCGTCTCATTTTCGCAATAGTGGACAAATCTATGAATTTATTTTTATGTAAACATGTAAACTATTGAGACTTTAGCCTCTGCACTGAAATTTTTATCAGTTTAACCGGTGACTAAATATTTTTAATTTTTTTTAATTCGTTCAAAAAACTTTCTTTTCTTAATTGTTAATTAAACCAACCAAATATAAAAATCAGGAAGTGGTAAAATCTAGTTATGTCAACTACATGCCAAACAATATTATTACATAAAAATATTTAATATTTGTTTTCATTGTATGTTTTTAAAGAAATACCAAAGTTGCTGGTGCATTTTTGCACCAGTGGGATAATATGGGTTAATTCAAACGTGCATACGTGAGATACGTTTTTAAGTCTTCATGTTACAATTTGCAGTTACAGTTTAAAAAACAACATTACTGAAAATTACATTCATTCTTTTTTTTTCAAGAAATTCTATTCCATGAAATCATATTGAGGAGCCACACTTGTTATTACCACACACATTATTACACTACACTACAATTTTTGTATCCTCTTCTGTACTTTACCCAAATTTTTCATGAAGAAAATATTAATTTACAATACATATGTACCTACCTACGTAATGAAACACAACAAACATTTAATCGAACCGCCTCATACTATGCTATACTCGATATAAGAAATTTTTATCACAATTTTCGAACAGCGCCATCTAAAATTTTATGTTGATTTCAACTGACACATAAATGGGTACTCCCAAAATAAAAATTGGCTGAAATTGTAGTGAAGGTTATCCGCTTAATTCTTCGTTTCGAAGATTTTGTTATATGTATGTACATAGTTGGTTTTTTTTAAAGTTTATTATACAGTATTTGAATTGAACAGAGATTTTTTGCAATAATTTATTATTCGTAAAATTTATCAAAAACTGTGACCGGCCAGACATAAAAATATTGTGTTGGTTCCACTCGAAATATTTATACATATTTTTTATGTATTGCGTCACTGGGGCTTTTCTTTCTGGCTCTTGTTAATCCCTTCTGGGACAAAGGGCATGAATGGACTATACGTTCGTTATTATCAATACATATCCTTCACTGGTTTTAGATTATCCAGCATGGGTTCTTCCATTGGATTCTCGTAGATTCCAATTCAATACATTTTAAGCAATACGTTGTTGGTAAAGTATTACACTGCGTGACAAATTAAATTAAATTAATCCTTACTAAAACCTCATATTTACTTTTTCCCTTGACCCCCCCCCCAGTTTCAGAGATATGGAAAGATATTGATATTCCCAGAAAATAATACAAAATAAAGTTTCAGTAACAAATCGGTTATTATTTATTAATTTTTTTTTGTAAAACGCACTTAAAACAATATAATAAACATATTAAAATACTTAAAATTATAAACTTAATTGTTAAACACATTTATTTTAAGGGAAAAATAAAAAAATCAACTTTTTCTCTTATGTTTAGAATTGTCTTCTCGCTGTAAGTGCCAACAATAATCTCCTAACATCGCTGCATCCCAATGACCTTGAAAACGTTCCTCAAGCCTTTTTATGTCCTGATGAAACCGCTCACCTTGTTCATCACTTACGGCTCCAAGGTTCTCAGGAAAGAAAGAGAAATGGGAGTGAAGAAAATGCATTTTCAAAGACATTCAGCACCCCATCTCTTTATATGCGTCTAAACATATTTGTTACTAAAAGTTCTGCGTTTTCGGCTTTATGATTTCCTAAGAATCCTTTTATAACAGCTTTTAATGAAGTCCATGTACCATATACCAAATCATTCAATTCCTCTTGGCGAATTAGGTGTGGTTTGATCGCTTGATGAAGGAGAGGGGAAAAACTGTATATCCTGAGGGTCGTTACTTTCATCACTGTGAGGCACAGGTTTCGTGACAGAACTCACTATAGGGTACTCCACTTTATACTTATGCTTTTTCGGAGCACCCCACAAATCGAACAGACAAAAATAGCAATCGTCGTGATGATTGCTAGGCTCGCTCCAAAATGCTGGAACCGCGAAAGGCATCTCTCGTTTTCCAGTTTTTTGAGAGTGCAGTGACATACAACACGATATGCAAAAAAAATCGGGTATCCAAGGCTTATTTGCCTGTCGCAGCTAAAGGGTTAAACTGCGGGGGTATGTTGCGTACAACTTTTTTCTGGAAATCACATGAGAAATCACAATCCGGTGCGTTTATGCGGCAGTTTCCGGACACCCTGTATAAGGACCATTAAAAAAGATTGCGGCGTGTAACTCGAAAACCTGAGGGTCAGGAAAAAAATTAATTGCACTTTTGTCATATGGGAACCAATAGCTAACCAAAATAGCATTCAGTTTTTTTTGACGTTTTTTTGGTGTCACGCAGTGTTATGATTGTCTTGACTCAAACGCACAATATTTTATATTCATTATTTTATTTTTCAATGTTCTCGTTCAACGTCATAATAATAATTAGCATACTAAATCAATTCTATAATTAATGCCTACTTAATTCACTCCACAATCCGGCCGTCCTGACTATTGTGAGTCCCCGAACAGATCCAAAGTTTTAAATGTTTAGGCTCCGCAATCGCGCTAAAAGGCTTCTGGGAAAACTTACATTGATTAATGTCAGTGAATTAATAACGATCGTTTGCAACAATTTTTTGATTATAAAAGGACCTTTAAATTATTAACGCAATTTATTATTAACACCGGGCTCGTGGCAATGTTGTTTAAATAAAATATTTTTCACCATGTCTTCCGCCACATAAAAAAATAAACAGCTGTTTTGAGCAGCTAAAGAGATCGGACTCTCAGTTGAATAAAGAGGATAGAGGAGCATCTGAAGCGCTTGGGCTCCTATTTGGAAGAGGAAAAACAGCTTAAGAGCTTGGGCTCCTATTTTAACCCTCCGTCGGGCGCACCCCAAATCAAAACAAGATCGGGCGCACTCGGCCTGAGAGGCCACCCATCTGTTTGGGTCCTTTTTCCTTAACATGCTACTTTAAATATCAGATACTTTTCAGAAATTAACTTATTAGTATCTAAGGGATGTAATTAAAGTAAATATAGTACTAATAAACCTATTTACTAAACAGTATTATACAGAAATAAAATTATCGATCTACCAGAAAAAAATCAAGAGAAAAAATGTTATATAAAAATACCGCATCCATTGTTCGTTACAAAAATTGAAATTAATGAAAGGCAGGCAGTCTAAATTTATAATCGTTATTAGAAAAGGTTCTCAATGCACCAAAGTAAATGTGAAAAGGAATCTTTGATGCAGCGCTTTGGCGTAGTTTAGGCACATTCTAAATTATGACGTGATCAGGCGCACCCGGCCTGTGAAGCCAGAGTCCTTACCACACAACTGTCTAAAGGGTCATGGAAAACTATAGGTAGGCATCGTGTGAGACTCTTAAAGTTAGACGAGTAAACGGAGCTAAAAAGTTGTGGGCCCCTCTACTAGCGTGGAACAGAGCAGAAACTGTTTTGCTGGCCTGTCAGGCCGGGTGCGCCCGACGGAGGGTTAAGGAAGGTTCACTTTCAATCAAAACTCGTAAAAGTGCATTTCTATTGATGCCACAAAACATATGTAAAAAGAAATGGAATCGGACCATGGGGTCATGGGGCTACCATACAAACCCAAGCCCCCATTTTGGATCTTCTAAGAAAAAATGTTCTGCACCAATTTCAAAAAACCTTAATGCGTCTTCATAAAAACCAAAAAATATATGCAAAACAAATGGAATCGTACTATGGGGCCCCACATCCCCCCCCCCATAAAAGTTTTCTGATATATTTTTTTTATTTTCCCACTTATTCCAACCAAACCTCACACAAATATTGTTTTATCGACGCCCCAGAACTTATGTGAGAACGGAAGGAAAAGAATGGGGAAGGATTAAACACAAGTCATAGGCTCGCCCGAAAAAAAACTTTAAGCGAAAGGAGAGTGAAGTGTATTCAAATTTCGGCCGCGCCCGAAATTAGCCTCGGTCTCGTTTTGGCTTAGAACTGTGGGACTCCAATCTGAAAAAGAAATGATATAATTGAGTGGAAAAGAGCCAAAGCCATTTCGCACTTTGAAGCTTTTACGGGGCTTTGACAAGCCACGCTACTACTCACATAAACATATCTAATGAACTTGAGCACTCAACTTGAGTGGAACAGGGTCGGGATAATTTTTGGTTTCCTCACGGAGCACGGCCGGTTAAATGGCCATCTGAAACCCATGCGCCTTGTGGTCGTCGTGGGCCATCGTTACTGTGATGTGGCTGATGACGTGACAGTGTCGCACATTTCAACCGACAGATCGTCCATCACACCTTGACTTTGCCTACTTCCATCACCTTGTTGGCAATATGTCTGTAGTCAAGCTTTGCCCTTTGTATGTCACCGTATACATCTTCCTGAATGACTTCACGGTGTCAGGAGGAAGCTCTACTTCTAACACCGCCCCTCGTTATGACCTCGTCGGGATTTAAGAACCTTCTATCCTCGGCTCCTGCTGAAATGTTCTTATACTTAAACATTACCTAAAAATAGCTTTTAGCTGTTGACATTAAAATTTATAAATTGAAAAACACAAATTGAACCAATTTACTTCTATTGTTGCCACATTAATCTTGAGCACAAAAAGAAAGTTCTTGCTTTAATTACTGTATTTTTCCACCTACACTTGCACGCGATAAATAAATAGAAACTAACGATTTAATCTCTACTTTTCAACATTGTACACATATCGTAAATTTATTCACTAAATATTCTATGGTATTTGTGTGACATCTCTATTGGACAAAGATAATCAGCAATCCGTAAAATATTTATGAGTGCTTCTCGTCGTAAAGCCACTCTTTCGATTAATATGTTTAGCACAACAACATTTGGCGATGTAATTGAACATCTTCTGGAAAGTTTGCAGCATAGTATGGTACTTTCAAGTTCAAGATATTTTCTTCGTCTCTATATTTAATAGTACATACTCTTGCTAAGTGTATTGCACGCATAATTACAGTTTTTTCATGCTTTTATGATTTTCTACATATTATCATAATATTGTTTTTCATACTCGAACAATTATTATTCTGAAAGCGCATTTTTACTGGAAAATGTGAATGCAGACAGATTGATCAGTTTTTCATGCAATTCGGCCGGAGATGAACGAATAGTACAGTGCATTAAAGAAATTTTCGCGGTGTAGGAGTTGATTGCATCAAAGGATATTTTGGTGATTGGCAAAGTGTCATGTCCATGTTGAGTCCGTTACTTAAATCTCGTAATTCATATTATCCATTCAACTGGTATAAGTGTCAGAGTGCGCTGTCGAAGAGAATCGAAGTTGAACCGTGGAAGAGAACTAGATCAAAAGTGATTATTTGTGTGATAGTGATCATGATTGCCACAGTTTTGTGTATTGTAAGTGAAGTTTATTGGAAATGAGTTTATAAGAAGCATGGCTTCCTGATTTAAGCCATACAAAAATAATATGACAAGAGACAACAAAACACACAATTTAAGTTGCAAATTACAAAATGCTGTCGGGATTTAATACAATTCAGCGATTTTTTAAATTTCAAAAATAGGCTTGTTTTTTGTGCATGTTAAAAAAAAACAGCCCAAAAGAATCATACAAAAAAAACGAAAGATTTCAGCAAGTAACTTTTCCCCTTTTGTTTTCACATCCCGTGTACATTTGTGTAAGAAAACTTTATACAAAAAATCACAACTCATCTGTAATTTGTTTTATATGTAGGAAAAGAAAGTTATTCGCTTAAGTCTTTCGTTTTTTATTTGTTCCTTTTTTTTATGTAATTCTTTTAAGACTTTTTTAAATATGAGATATGTAGATATTTCGCGATACTCTTTTAAAAATTAAACTAACCAAAGTACAAACTTCTTTTCTAATTCTTACACAGATTGCAACCATTTGCGTTGTAACTACATCCGGTACAACCATGCAATCGAAGCCGAATTCAAATGCAGTTATTAATACCTTACCCAATAGTCATACTGCTAGATTGATTGATATCACAAATAAGAAAGGATCGAATGAATCATCCACCCAGTATCCACCTAACATATGGCCTCTTCGAGCACCTCAAATCAAAAGCAACTTCTCGTCAACTGAACTTAAGACTACCGCGAGCAGTCATAAAAAACTTGCAAACAGGAAATTTATAAAAGAAACTGAATATCTATTGGATCGACAGGACAATCGTCCCCAATATTATGTAAATCTTCCCAGGAAAATTAGTCAGCACAATATAGGTGAAACTACTGAAAACATTTCCTCATTTATGCACAATCAAATCCCACGACCGCCACGATTCAAAAAAATGCCTCTTTGGAAACGACAATTTGACTATTCAGATAACGACGATCCACGACCGTTCAACTACGTTCCTCAAAACTATGGACCGCAAACATTCAAGAAGTGCAATTGTAGCAAAGATCATTTACCGAAAGCGTTGAATGCACCAATCAACAATATTCAAGATATTTTGAAGCAACGAAATAACCTTGTGATGGGCGAAGAAAATCCGACAGGTGCATTGCAAATAACTGGTAAATATCGACATCCCCGTGGCGAGGGAATGCGAAATATGTTCAAAAAAAACATCAAGCGACGGAATAATATAGCCCGCGCGACAAAACTTCAACTTCATACGAATAAGAATTCTTTGAATTCATATAAACCACGATCGCCTGTCGATATCAACATGCTGCTGAATAGAGAGTACAAGTTGATGCGTCCCGGTGGGCAGTGGAAGTACAATGTTGGTCGACAATCGTTTGAATATAGTGAAGAAGACAATACGGAAAATATGAACTCGGACAGTCAAGGACAAAAAATGAAAAATAACTCAAAAACTGGTACGGCACAAGGAAAACGAAAACCGTTCAGTCTTATGTTGGATATCTATCCGATCGGAGAAAATGAGCAAACGCCACCAACAGCGGTGGCTCAGCAGCAACCACTACGCACGAGTTCACGACGTCCGTATATTCCCCTTCCACCAGGACCAGGACATGTCAACAATTTGCCTTATACGCGGCATTTGGATGCATCTTATTACAATACAATTCAATTCCCTCAAATGCAACAGCAAAAATATCCACAATCGACGAATTACTATGACAATCAACTGTTGAGCAACTACAAGCAAAGTGTTCAAGCTTACAGCTCGAACCCCGTTGAAAATCCTTCTCAGCATAATCCTAGTCAGGTAATGGTACACTTGAACTTGTATCCTAAAGAAAAGCCAAAACGACAACATCGATTGTTGGGTGAATTGAATGATGTTCCAGAGAGCGGCATATCCAATGAGACAATTGCGAAAATGGATTACGGTGGGCTGAACGAAAGTCAAATTGCAGAAGTTGTACGCAGTGGTAGAGAGGAACCATATCAACCACTTTTTACGGCCGAATCAAAAATTCCGGCACCAGTCTACGAACGCGACATAATCATGGGCCCGTACGATATACGATTCCATGCTCCACAAGTCACGATACAACAAAACCCCGAGGAAATGATCGGAAATAAAGGAGAATTCAAAGTTCCTGAAACTGTTTTACAATTTCATTATACGGATGCCGTCGTTATGACGCCACAACCCATTTAAGTTATGAAGGAGTATTTAAAATTTGCACACGTTTTTTGTAGAATTATTTTTAGTTATGTATGTATTTAATATTGTTAATAAAAAAATTGTTGAATTTTCTGTAATACCTTTTCTTAAGGGTCTCAATGATACAATAGAAAGACATCACCCCAGATGGGCACTGCAAACCAAGCCTTAGCCTAGACCTAGCGATCGCTGGGCGTTCACACAGTAGGTGAATGTAGGCTTCGTAAGTTTACTAGTTTAAAAGATTCAAAAGAGCACATGGAGATCTGAGATCGGTGGCGTATTAGGGCCCGTTTGGCGGGGATCCTTTTTTTCTGTGGAGGTGCACTAGAGACGATATGGTTATCAAAATACTGGATTCGATGGGAGGAGTCCTCCAGAATACCAATAAACTAATTTTAAACTTTTCAAAGAGGTTATTACCACCAACAAGGAAATTTTTCTACAGGAAGCAGAGTGTGGGCATGCGGGTGTCGTTCGGAAAGGGATGTTTATAGAAATGTATGTGATCAGTTTTAAAGGATTTTGAAACTACGAATATAGTATGGTAAAGGTTAGTACTGTTGCTTCAGTCCTTCAGAAATATCCTTTTTTCGTCCTGAAAGACACATGTTGGCAGCATTGGTATCAAATTTCAGGATTTTCTTAAAGGAGTCCCCCACAATACTAATGGAAGTATTTTTAATTAGGACATTTTTGCATAAAGCGGTTAATTAATCAAGATGTGTGTCGAACAAAAGACGTTGCTGAGAAAAGCGGATTTTATAAGTTTAGGGAAAACTCCGTCAAATGTTTATATTTGATTTTGACTCTCGGAAGCCGTAGCATAACTTTTAATCCAATTATAAAATTTTTACTTATTAGCATCATCGGCAACCTTTGTCTGAAATCAAGTTTTGACCAAATGTAGAGTAATAGTTTTGTAAGGTTACGACAAGCGAAACAGGATACATCCGAAGTCTTTTGGGTATTTCATTCAGGAAAAAAATGACCTTTTTCACCCTGAAAGTGGTAGATTGTCAATATGGGTATCAGGTTTTGTAAGAGCAGTTGCCCATAATGCTAATGGATGCATTTTTAATTCCATCGGAATGATCCTTATATCCAAAAATATATTTTTTTTTGCATTGGTTACAAATGGTATTTAAATTACAATTTCCCTGATTGTCTCTGGTATTTTCCAATATCTAGTGTGGAAGAATTCCTTTTTTCCTTGCAGGCCCGTGCGCAGGGCGGGGGGGGGGAGGGTTGAAACACCCCCCATTGGCAAATGTTGCCAAAAAAATTTATTAAATACTTTTGTTCTCATAAGGCAAACATTTAACTTCACAAAAATGTAAACTGGCGTTGTTAATTTATACCTTGCCAAAATATTTTTCTCTCGCCGCTACACACCATCCAGTTCAAGCACATTCGTGGTAGAAACTCATAAGTGTTGGTATGCAATCCGAAAAGCGGGATTTTCCCTATACCGAACGTATTGTGATTCAAAGATAAATGCAACCGCGCGGCATGTGTAGATTGTAGTGGGTGAACTATGACTTATATGCGGTATAATTCACGAAATTTCTTTTTGGAAGCCTACTCAGGCCTGAAGGCGGCGGTAAAAAGCCATAGGGACTGCCATTACTTATGCGTTTTTGATTTTGTACATTAGTATCTACTGGCGTTGTCTAAGGTGAATTTTCTCTCACCGCTACACACCATCCAGTTCCGGACAGTTCAAGCACATTCATGCTCAAAACTCATCAGTGGGAACAATACGCTATCAGCTCTCGCAAGAAGAATTTTGTTGTTCTTCTTATCGACACTATCGACATTTATCCGCTTTACCGTCCGCCATATAGCGGACACATAGCGGAAAATATCGGAAACACGAAATTTCTCCTTATGAGAACGGATAACAGAACAAGCCCTACGTTTTCCCTGCATCGGGTCCTAGAAATTTAAAGTTTCAACGCGCTTGACTTCAAAAATATTTATGGTTGGCCTACTCAGAGATAGAAGACGGTGCGTTTGGCAAATGTGGCGTAATATTTTGTGCTCACGCTGGAGTGGCTGGTTACCAAAATCTGGGTCAGTTAGTAAATAATCCATTTAAAAACTGGAAGAAAGCACTGCAGCAAATGCTCTTCCTATTTACGTACAAATTTCGAAACAAAAACAAGACCTTTTAAATGAAAGTATAAACTACGTATGATCCCAATTATTAACCTTCCGGCGGGCGCAATACTAATCCTAACACGATCGCAATGCATCTGACAGATTAAGTGCAGAAAAAAGGATGAAACTAAGTTTTTGTATATTTTAGACTCTTATTTATTATTGCATCGCCTTTTTGAAACAGTTCTACGAAATTTTAGAAACAAAAACTGGCTCACAAAGTTTGATACCCTTCACATTTTCTAAGACTATTCCGCTTTCAATCGCTTCAATATTTAAAAAACCTCCAACAACTCGACCGCTTAAAAAATGTGAGCTTATTTTACCAAAAACACACTATTGAATGTTTGGGTGAGCCTAAAAGTCAACACTACGTTATTACGCAATGTGAAGAGTATAACAGGTGGACATTTTCATAGAAAAGGAGAAAATAACACAATCGGGCGCAATACATCTGAGAGATTATTTCATCCCCTCCCGCCCCTCAGACATATGGTAGATAGAAACTGAAAACTGCTTTGGGTAGTTGAACGATAAAGATTAAGCTACTGTGAGTTTCAGATCTCTCCCTTTTCATATCGCTGATTGGCGCAACAAAAACTGGTCACTTAATCTGTCAGATGCATTGCGCCCGCCCGAAGGTTAATCAAGAGTTTCAAAATTTTCCACCTTCCAAATTTGCCACCCCATGCCGTTGCCCATATGGGAAATTCGACCCTGACTAAGGAACAGATAAGGATTAAAAGTTAATTCTAAGGTGCATACATATCTAATAAAAGTTAGAATTTGTTAATCGTAACTGGTTGGTTCCGCTTTAAAAATATTCAACGTCAGTGTGTATTTCGAGTCCTATATAAGAGGATTGACCACACTGCCTGGCTGAGTCCGGTCATGCCTCTCCCAATAGTGCATGACGCGGAAAATTTGTCTTTTGTTTCTTACGCTTTTTGGGGAGCTGAGCTCGGGAGCTTCCCACCAAAATTTCGTTGCGGAACAGGACCAAAACATGATTGCGGGTCCTATGCGACATTTGACTTCAAAATACGTCAAGCGGTGTAGCTACAATTAGTAATGTTTTTGACGTATTTTGCAAGTTTGGGGGAAGCTACGGATTCGGGCTCAGCACCCCAAAAAAATCATTTCTCCAACACATTTTGTAGTCTCATGTACCTACTAGGTGCTGGTGATAAACTTACTACACTATATGGCCACGAGCGACACCTACGGTAGCCATCTGCTGTATAGCGGCCGCTTAGCGGAAAATATCGGAAACAAAGATGTACGTAGTAGAATCCATCTCAAATCTTTTTTTCAGACGTCTTCCGTTAATAAAAAATAGAGAAATTGTTAAATGCAGAGAGTTCGTTGAATCACGAGCACCAAGGCTTGCAGAACAGCGAGAAAGCACTTTAGTTGGAGGTGTGATGAATGAACTTTATTTTCAATGCGATTGTTTTAGGGAAAGTTTTCTCGTGGTTCGGCGGGCCCCAAAATTGAAATAAACTTTACATAAAGATAAAAGCGTAACGATATTAGCAGCACTCTGGTGGCCCTGGGCCAAATGGATGATGGTGGCCCCTACTCCCTTACTAATACACAAACAAAACGCATCTGATCTTGATTGGCTGAATGTTTCCCTATACGTTAGATCTGCGACTGACGAGGGCTTAATCAAAACTCTTTAACGTTTTACACCAATATTGGGAGCTGCTGTCACTGGCTGTTAGCTGTTTTTTAATCACCTCAAATTCGAATCTTCTCTCATGATCATATTTCTAGCATTCATTAAAAAATCGCAAATTTTTTATTTAATTAACATTTCTTCCAATTGGAAACAAAACTGACATTTTGTAAATTTTTGTTAGCTGTGTAACTTTTCATTTGCAAAACATTCAAAATACCAAGCTTGAAATAGATTCGACGCGTTAGCATCGGCATCAGCAGAAGCATTTCAATTTAGAACACACGCATTTGCCATTTTTTCTGCTTCTGCTGCTGCTGTCAATGTGGGTCATCAAAGGCAAATGCGTGTGTTATAAATTGAAAAGTTTCTGCTGATGCTGACACTTTAAATTCATCCACCATCCATCTGACGGTTTTTAGGAGTTTCATAACTTTGCGTAGGTGTTAATTAATGGCATTCACCGTAGTGCTTAGTTGGCAGCCTAAACCTTAGAATTTTGATACTATGTACAACATTTTGTGAAGTTTTTCTATTCATTCCTTGAATTTTTCAATCAAAAGTAATTTCTACATTACTCATTTCCTATATTTGAGAAGTTGTAGCAGAACCCTAGTGTTCTATGAAACCCTGTTTGGGAAGCACTGCGTTAGACGATAATTTTGTACGCGCAGTGTATCGTTTTCCTATTAATAATACATCCGCCTGTTTTCAATGCAGAAAACTCCAATCCTCATCTATGGGTCTGACGTCGATAACGGGCGTGTAATTAAGTTATTCATGATAAACACCAATTCAAACTTCTTGTAACCTAAAGGTGTCACGTCTTGTAGAGAAACAGTATGAGATTTCCAGGCACTAATCTCGATTTTAAGATTTTTGTATGGCAGCAATGCTCAGCTTTCGACGTGGTCTATACCAATCCGTTATTATACCAATCCGTGAAGTAGTGGCCTCTTGTGTCATCACTACCGGCTTTTCATGGTATAATCTCAGGCTTATCCTGCACCTTATCGAGCTTGGATATTGGTAAATTTTTTCGATAAGTTCTAAAAATCAAACTTCTTTCAAACCATGCTACCGTCACTAGAATTTTTAACAAACATCAAAGACATCAATGGTGACGTTGGAGAGCAGATATTGCAATATGTTTCAAAAGAGAGAGCTCTCTCTCTTTTGAAAGAAAGATAAGACATCCTTATCCTTATGCATGTTATAACAGATTTTTTATCAGTAAAATTACATCAACGCTATTTCACTTTATTTTAAATTTAGAACTAACTTTAGAACTACTTTAGTTCGAGTACATATCTTTCGCGTGGAGGCCCCTTTTGAGTGATGCTTTTTCCGAGTGGTGGCCCTTGAAAGTAAAGGTTTCTTGAGAATGGTGGCCCTGGGCGACCGCCCAGTTCGCCGACCCCTAGGGCCGGCCCTGACCGTAACTCCTTGAGGATGGGTCTTGTCGACTAGTATCTATGTGTGTTGTCAGAATTCGGAGTATGTTGCAGTTGGCAGACAGACAAACTTCATACTGAATAATAAACACGCGACGTTTTGTTTTGCAACGTGAGTTTTGAAAATTGAAATAACGACAAGAAAATTTACAAAACTAGGTTTTTATGAAAATTTCAGCGAAATTTCTAATATCCAAAATATATTTTTTGAGCGTTCATGTAAACATCGAAAAACACAAAGCCAGAAATATGAAGGATTGTTATATGTATGGAAATTTGATTCAACCAAATAAGTTGTGACCCGCAGTAACTTAATTTTAGACCATCGCTCCACAATTCGCAGAAAACATTAGCATCAAATTGTCTGAACGTTCATCCTCCATTAGCGTTCGTAAATGATTGATTTATTAATGTTAATTTACTAAATGATCGTTCGCTCGAAGCTGATGTCACTGGACATGTGCAAATAAGCTGAATAATGTTGTAAGTTTTCGGTGCTTAGTTTGAAAGCCTCTCTCGCGATCTCCCCAAAAAATTTTGACACTCGGAGCAATTATCAAGAAGAATTTGAATTTCAGCATGAAGGCATGCAGGGATCTCCTTTGAAATACAAAAATAAGTATCGATCACTGCAGCTACTGAGATTGTCGTGCAATTTTTCCTATTGGCCAGAATTTGAAATATGTCCTGAAATATTTGGAGCAGTTTGACTATTTTTTCCAAATCTTCTGTGGACTTTGAGATGAAAACGTCAAGAAGGATTTTGAACTCTTTTCGGTAAAATGTCGCAAAGTCTCTTTCGGCTGCCGTTTGAGATGATTCGTCCAATTTTTTCGGAGCACGACGAGTTCGGTGTTGTATTTTGTAGTCCGATTCAGGGTCAATTGAGAGTTTTAGCAAGTCGTTGGTAATAATACGACATAATTTGAATTTCCATATAAAAATTCGCTTGCTTACCGTATACGAAACAGTATAATCATATTTTAGCATGTCCTAAGGAGGCATGGACATATTTCCGTTTGTGTGACGTATTTAAACAGTCAAAATTGTCGGGTTGCGATTTTTAGCTGTTGTAAAATTAATTGAAAACTCTCGTAAAAGTTTTACGTACGATTCGCGAGGGAATTTTTCCTTGGAAATCAGAAATTACGTATACGGTTTTTTATACGTCAGTGTACAACTCTCTAATATCTAATTTTCTTTCGACAATCATGGAGCTTTGGGCTTTGCACTAACGCATTGATTTCGTTGTCGTTGTTAATGTCTTTAAAAGACTTTATTGTACTGCGAATGCGTTTCGTGGCGTCAATAATGTTAAGTTTAAACTTTTCAATTTAAACATTTGTTTTATGTTTTTATGCCGAATAGCTCTGTTAATAAGTATGTACATTCAATTACATACTTTTAATATTGCAACTTTCAAATGTTTATATACTTAAACATCGACAGGTATTCTTTTGTAAATTTATTAATGCCGAAAATCGCAATCCTACATGTTGCCATTGAGGTCAATTTTGCCGACTACAGATGAAAATTGAAAATGTTAGGGGGTAAGACAACCCCATACCCCCCCCCCCCCTTAGCTACGTCCCTGACTGATCGGTATATTATACTGCTACTCTGTGAAGCAAAATCAGGGAACTTTATGAGTAGACCTGATATTTAAAAGAACGGAATTCTCTACCTCTTTGCAGAAAGCTTTATATCGCAAGGTTTTCTTCAGCACATGGATGCGCTGCATTCTCTGCAAGGTCGAAACTAATGTGCCTCTGATTTGACAAGAATACTTGCTGGTAATATAGCTGTCAGAATTATTCTCGGAGACTACTACCAAACGTAAGGACAAGAAGAATTTCTTTATTTGACACCGTTACTGGGCCAAGGGCTTCAGCTTATGTTTACGGTGATGCATAAAATCCAATCATCGAAAAAATACTCAAAACAATAATGAAATCTATTATTTAAAAAATATTTTATTTTTCGTTTAACTTTACAAAATGAGTATTTTGTGGCAAATTTTAGAAGCAAATAACCAAAGGACCAATTGCTACAACGTATGATCCTTCGTAGATGACTATCCAAATTTAAGCTTTTCTTTTTTTCGTCCTTTTTTCTTTTCTTTTCTTTTATTTTGGTCTTTTTTTTAATCGAACCTAATGACTAGCTATCTGGAAGAACAAAGGGGGGCAGCGAGAGCTATCAACGACATTCTCCAGCTAGCACTCTAGTATACCACTAAATTGGACTTGAGAGGGGGTAAATAGGTTGGTCCTGGCGTTGAAACCTTATACGTGGGGAAGGTGTACGGCGTGGTGTATCTCGTCGTGGGTGGTTGTGTTACGGGTGGCAAGGTCCTAAGTGGAGTCGTTGGTGGACGAGTTGTTGTTGTTGGTGGCGGTGGTGGTGGCCGGGTGATTGGAGGGGGCGTTGGGCGAGCAGTTGTTGGTGGAACGTACGATGGCGCCGGAGTGCTTATACGGATTGTTGTTGGTGGCCGATAAGTCGTAGTGGTTACTGGACGATAGGTTGTCGTTGGTGGTGGAACGTACCGGGCGGTGGTTGGTGGTGGAATGTAACGGGTAGTTTGTGGTGGCACATAACGGGTTGTTGATGGCGGGACGTAACGTGCTGTTGATGGTGGCAAGTAATCAGGAGCCGGAGTGCTTGGTCTACGTGTAGTGTATACGAATGGAGTTGTTGACGGCGGAGGTGGTCGTGTCGTTGGTCGGGTGGTGTAGACGAATGGAGTTGTTGAAATTGTTGGAAGTCTGGTAGTTGGTCGCGGGGTGGTTGTGTAAACTCTTGGAGCTGGGGTTGTTTTTGGTGGCAAATATTCCAAACCAGGAGTGCTGTAAGTGATCCTTATCGTTGGACGGTAGGTTGTCGTGAATGGCGTCGTTCGAATGGTGGGGAACGTTTGCCTAGTTGTGTAGACGGTAGTTGGTCGTGGTGGTGGAGGACGCGTCGTGTACACACGTGGAGCAAAAGTGGTTGTTTTTGGCGGAAGATATTCTAATCCAGGAGTACTGTAGGTAAATCGTACAGTTGGTCTAGTCGTGAATACGAAAGGAGTTGTTGGGAAAGTTGGGCGTGGAGTTGTCGGTGGTGGTCTGGTTGTGTAGACTTTTGGCGCTGGCGTAGTTGGCGGCAAATATTCTACACCTGGAGTGCTGCGACGAGTAGTGTAGACATAAGGGGTAGTGGCACGAGTTGTTCGGGGAGTTGTGTAGACGTACGGTGTAGTAGCGCGAGTTGTTCGCGGAGTTGTGTAGACGTAGGGTGTAGTGGCGCGAGTTGTTCGTGGAGTTGTGTAGACGTAGGGAGTGGTTGTTGGTGTTGCTCGTCTGGTTGTGAAAACGAAGGGAGTGGTGGGGGTTCTTGTTGTCGTGTAGATACGAGGTGCCTGAGTGGTAGTTACCGGTGGAAGGTACTGCAGACCAGGGGTACTATACGTGGGCCTAGGTGTCGTGAAAACAAATGGTGTTGTGCGTGGTGGAGGCGGCCTGGTAGTTGGGCGTGGTGTCGTGAAGACTGGTGGAAGATAGGAGGGCGTCGGTGTAGTAATACGTCTAGTAGTCGGCGGGAAAGTGAACGGTGTTGTTGACGGACGACGAGTTGTTGGCTGAGTTGTGTAGATTCGAGGCGCTTGAGTAGTTGGTGGCAAATATTCTAGTCCTGGAGTACTTGGCTTACGGGTTGTGAACTTAATAGTTGGAAACGTTGGAGGCGGAACATAGACAGTTGTCTGCCGAGTTGTGTAAATCCTTGGCGCCTGGGTTGTGGTAATAATACGCCTAGTTGTAGGTGGGAATGTGTACGTCGAGTAGGTTGGACGAGGAGTTGCTGCTGTAGTCTTTGGAGGAAGATACTCTACTCCTGGAGTGCTGGGCTTACGAGTGGTAAAGACAATTGTTGGGAAGGTTGGTGGAGGCGTGTATCGAGTGGTGGGCCTCGTTGTAGTGTAAACACGTGGGGCTGGCGTTGTGGTCGTAACAATACGTCTAGTTGTTGGTGGGAAAGTAAATGGCGTTGTGAATGGACGGAGAGTGGTCGTTGTCCTTGGGGGCAAATATTCAAAACCCGGAGTGCTGTATGTTGTGGCCCGGGTGGTACGAATCGTTGGCTTAGGTGTTGTGAAGGTCACAAACGGAGTGGTGTAAACATAGGGTGTGGTACGTGGAGTGGTGTATCTAGGTGTGGTGTAAGTTGTACGAACCGTGGTAGGAAAAGTTCTCAACGTTGGCGGCTGAGTTGGATATGTAAATGGTACCGATGGCGATGGATAGTTGTAGCCAGTGGTCAATTTCACAGTTGGAATAGTTGGACGGCGAGTTGTAGTAGTTGTTGGCCTAGGTGTGGTGAATGGGCGTGGTGTAGTTGGTGGCACTGTCCTCAGAGTAGGTGGGAAAGTACGAGCTGTTGTCGGGTAGGTGAAAGGTACAGTTGGAGTTGGGTAATTATAGCCAGTCGTTGGTCGTCTGGTTGTAGTGGTGATGGGTCTGTACGTAGTTGTGATTGGCCTATACGTCGTTGTTATTGGCCTGTAGGTGGTAGTGATTGGCCTATATGTAGTAGTCACGGGCCTGTAAGTGGTTGTTGGCCTTGGAGTAGTTGTAGGTACCGTTCTCAAAGTTGGTGGAAATGTTCTTTGAGTTGTGGGATATGTGAATTGAACCGTTGGAGTAGGATAATTGTATCCAGTTGTTGGACGACGAGTGGTTGTTGTTGTATAGACTGTTGTTGGAATTGGCCTTCTGGTTGTTGTAGTATAGATGGTTGTTGGAATAGGTCTCCTTGTTGTTGTAGTCGTTGGAATCGTGAATGTAACCGCCGGCGTAGGATAATGGTATCCAGTTGTTGGTGCTCTTGTCGTAGTCACTGGACGATAAGTTGTTGTAACTGGACGATAAGTTGTCGTGACTGGCCGATAAGTAGTCGTTACTGGCCGATAAGTAGTAGTCACGGGACGATATGTAGTGGTTGGCACTGGACGTGGTGTAGTTGGTGGCACAGTACGCAATGGCGGAAGAGTGAACGGCACTGCAGGCGTTGGATAATGGTAGCCGGTTGACACCTTTTGAGTTGGAATCGTGGGTCTTGGCGTTGTGTATACTGTCGTTCTGATCGGAGCAGGCGTAGTGGGATAAGTTGGTTGCGTGGGAAATGTGAACGGTATACTCGGTGGATTGTAAAAATATCCCTTATCGGCCGAGAATTCAAAATTTTCCGGTTGGGAAAACTAAAATAGATTTGAAACGAAAAAAAAAGTGATTAGTGTGACATTGAAGCGTGTATTGTATTGCAAACAGATTAAACTACGGTACCTGAATTTGACGTCCAATTTCATTATCAAATGGATCCGCTAAAATGTGTTTTACATCTGCTTTACAGCTGATAGCGCATAGAAGCGCTATAAGACAAACAGCGCTCCGCTAAAAAAGAAAAAAAAAAACAGAAAATCATCAACACGAGTTACTAAAAAAACATAATTATAAAATGCATCTAAGCGAAACTTCAGTCAATTGTAAAATGTTCAAAGAAACCTTTTTTTGATGGTATTTTTAAGCTTGTGTAATTTATGTGCATACTCGCATTATTTATTTTCAGTACAAACATTTTGCATCAATGACATTGCAAGAAGCTACCTCGTGCTTTACTAAAATTTATAAACCTAATTAAAAAATATTTTTAGATGTACTTAATTAGACCCTGAATAATCTCTGTATTTTAACTACACTTTCACATAGATTAAAAGTCCTTAAACATTGATAATGCGTTTGAGTACTTTCAAGTTCAAACATTTTGCGTTTTTATTCATTTTTCAAAATTTCAATGTCACTAATATTTTTATTTGAATAACCAAAATTTTCCTCATAGCGCACTGAACTGTAAACAATGGAATTGTACTATCCTATAGTTTTTTTTTAAACAATAATAATATAAATATTAATGAAAAAATAGAATGATGGTTCATAGCTGGGAATCTTCAAGAAGGCTCTAAAACAATGCAGACTAAATATATTATAGACGAGCTTAATTTCCATATAAAAATAATTAAAAAATACAGTGTAAGCCTCTAATTTTAATTTGGAAAATTTAACACATTTATAAGTAGCGATACTCTTTTATGCAATGAATATTGGCTAGAGTAGCGGTTCCATTCTTATAACTTTTATTGACTCTTTTCTCTAAATAGATTAATTGAAATTGTTCTAATTCAATTGAAGCTATAGCTTCAATTTAATCATTATAATGATGTTATTTTCCTAATTTGTGTTTAAAGTTTAATATAATTTCATTTATCTTCTTTTTTATCATAAGATTTATTTATGATCATTTACTATTGGGGTGTGTTCGCTGACATACTGCAAAGCTTAATTTACCATCAGATCATTAAGCGGCGTCTACTATAACAACTCTAAATCTAAGCACCAAGAAGCTCACTTGTGGATGAAATTAAACTCATAAAATTTATGAACGTTAAAAATTGAGAAAAAACGTTGACTTTAAAATGATGAATTAGCACACTTCATATAGAAGACTATTCAGTAGACGTCCTTGGTGTAGCAGCTCACCTGTGCAGAATTTTAGTACACTGCAGTCCAACTCTTATGAGTGGAATTCAAACAAAAATATTAATTATTCAAAGTTTGTGCAAAATTTAACGCAATAATTCTAGATGGTTGAATGCATCTATGGTCGTTAATGCAGATACGATTTAGACAGCAAAATGACCATTTGTGAATGGATTGCAGTTATTATGGGACTCAGTTGGTGGCCATGCAATGGCGGTGTAATTTAATGCTTGCATGTCGGCCATATTTATGGTAGCAAAGTTTTTATTTATTTGTGTTTTTCATCAAAAGTTAATTGAATTATAATAATTTATTTTTTAATTATCATAGAAAAAAAGATTTAGTGTATTAAATATGCGCAATTTCAGGCGACTACATGAAATCAAATTCAACTAAATAGATAATAGCGACGTTTTTTTCGTATCGCGGGTAAATCTGACTAGAAAAAAACGATCGCGGGTAAAATCCCGGTTAAGACCAAACAGCTGACATTTGACAGTTTTGACTCACCTACGTCGGCTTATTTTTTAGATGTGGTGGATGCAGGCCCGTGCGCAGGAATCATCCAAGGGGGGGGGGGGTTTAACTTATATATTCAAATTTTTCATTGAAAGGTATATTTAAAGTTTAAAATATACAGGCTATAATAAGGTGACCAGACTCCCAAAAGCCCAATGCTGTACACAAACTAGCGGAATTCGGTTGTCAAGCAAATCCAGAGTAATAGTTGAAATAGATTGGATGCGTCAGCATCAGCATCGGCAGAGGCATCGGCATCAGCAGAAAATTGAAATTTTTCTGCTGATGCCGATGCCTCTGCCGATGCTGATGCTGACGCGGGATATCTAATTCAACCATAATATATATAGGTTCCAGGTCCGAGGTCTATGTCGCAGACAGACAGAGTGTGAGCGCGCAGAGTATTCTGAGCTACAGGTTATACGGACGAGTCATAGGTTTAAATTTCACGAAATGGCGGTCCATTGGCTTACCGATCGCCGCGCTTGCACCTCGCCTTATCATTCTTAGCACCATCACTGCGTCGCAAATTTAGGCGAATTCTGAAAAGCGCAAAAGGCATGGCGAGGTCTGGATGAAGCGAAGGGCAAGGCACAGGATTTAGGTAAACTTAAGGACGAGCCAGAGGTCTAAATTTTACGAATTGTCATCCATTGGCTTACCGCTCGCTGGACTTACCTTGTTCCGCAACAGCACTACGTCGCGAATACTAAATAGCGAGACAGATAATGCGAGGTCTGAGCGGAGTAAAGGGCGAGGTGCAGGGTCTGAGTATATGTATGGACGAGTCAGAAATATAAAGCTTACGAATTGCCTGACATTAACTCACCGCTTGTTGCGCTCGCTTCATCCTATTTCCAAGCAGCGCTACGTATCAACTTTTTGGCGAATTGTGAAAAGGGCGACAGACAGCGAGATCTTAGTTAACAGACGAGCTATAGGATTTGAGGAAATGTGTGGACGAGCCAGAGATCTAAATCCAACAAATTGCTTTCCATTAGCTCACTGCTCGCTGCGCTTGCACTTCGTCTTATCCTATTTCGCAACAGCACTGCTTCGCAAAAATATTGGTGAATTCTCTAAAGGTACGTGTTCGTAGAGACGACTCATGTCGCTCAGCGATCGCAGTTAAACCATCGGTTCTGACCACTATACGCGCATATTTTCTATACAGACATGTTATGGTCGACACATGGAAAGTAACACCATTACAAAAATATGCAAATATGGCTCGGAATTGGATGCAAAACTACGATCGCTGAGCGATCATCCCAAGAGTCGTCTCTACGAACACGTACCTCAATGCGAGACTGACAGTGTGAGATCTAAGCGGAGCGAGGAGTGAGTTACCGAATTATGGTAAACCAAATACCAAAGGACGAGCCTGAGGTATAAATCTTATCTAAACCTGGTGGCAATATTTCACGAGGAGAATAAGGATTTCTTCATAGTTACGATAGGGATGCCATGTCGTTCCCCTAGGCTTTTACCTACCTTGATTTACCCTAACTCCTAGCGGAGGATGGTGCGTTGACGACTACCGTGTGGCATGTGTAATCGTCAACGTTACAAAGACAACAAAATTCGGAGTGTGATACGGTTGTCAGCCATACCACTTATTAGTCGCATTGTTAGTTTATTATTCTACAATAAGAATGTTTCTTATCATCTTCTTCTGAATAATAAATTTGCGGCGGGTCATGACGAGTTTAGAAACTCTCTCTCTCTATGAATCTCTATATCACAGAGTAGTGACCGAACAATCATGGCCACAGAGCACGGCTTGTAACGCCGTTTTAAATGGATTTTAATGAAATTTGGGAAAAAACTACCTATAACCCATGCTGAGTTATTTCATTAGTATGCATTTTCCTATAAAGGTTGATAAAGGAATCGGAATAGAGTACAATGGCTGATTTTTTCATCTTAAAATCTCATCTTTTGACGGATGTAACCTCTAAAAACCTTGGCAGCTAGAGCCTTGAAATGTCGCAATCAACAACAAATCCCCTGCAATGCCCTACAATAGTTCACCCACTACAATCTACACATGCCGCGCGGTTACATTTATCTTTGAATTACAATACGTTCGGTATAGGGAAAATACAGCTTTTCGGATTGCATACCAACACTTATGAGTTTCTACTACGAATGTGCTTGAACTGTCCGGAACTGGATGGTGTCTAGCGGCGAGAGAAAATTCTTTTGGCAAGGTATAAATTAACAACGCCAGTTTACATTTTTATAAAGTTAAATTTTTGCCTTATGAGAACAATAGTATTTAATAAGAAATTCTGGCAACATTTGCCAATGGAAGGGGGGGGGTTTCAACCCCAAACCCCCCCAGTATGGAAATTGCAGTCCAGTGACCAGCCTACGTCGGAACTTTTGGGGTTAAATTTTTGTTCGGAAATATTTGATGTTATGTTGATCTGTTTTTTTTTATTTGGTGAAAAAAGAATCGAAAAAATTTAATTTCAGCAGTAAACCAGTCAATGTTTGATTTTTTACTATACTTTTTTTTTTGGTTTTTTTCTTTTTTTACTAAAAATGTAGTGTCGGAATCTGAAATCTAGCCCTAGATTGCGTTAGAAAAATTAGGAACTCCCCAACTCCAACTCAGGTTAAACTGGTGTAAATGGCTTTTTGTGCTTCTAAAATAAGACCCCCACGACCCAGGACTCACTCAGCTAAGAATTTTATTCAAGAAACTGTTCTTCATTTTGCATGTTATACACCACATTGATGGCACAATCAAATCTCAATAATTACAATTCGATAAATTGAAACGCTCGATAATTTGAACCTCTCACACAGAATTCTTTTAAAATTGAATATTTTGAATGAGTTGATTTCACTGCGCTATAAATTGAATTCATGATATTAAATACGTTCTGTAAATTGAAGTCGAATATGTTTGCAGCTTGATCAATTAAAATTTAAAAACTTTTACGTCTGGATGTAGACCGAATACCGGAAATACCGGAAACTTAATTTATTAATGGGTCTACGATTATATCTTCCTTCCTTGAACTATTTCGAGTCCAGTCAACAAAAAAATCGATAAAAACTCTTTTTATTATTTTGTGTGTCTTTTAGATTTGAAATTATCGAGAGTCGATTGTAATGCGTTACATGCTACTGTGAGGGAGCGGCGAGAGAGCAGCGCCCGCTCTTGCACTTACGCCGCCCCGGGCGAGTGGACAAATAGCCGCCCCTTAGGTAAAGTACCAGGCAGATTGATAGTAGATAGCACACATGTTATGTCATTGTTGTACAAGCGATTTAAGAGATATTTTATTCTTAAATTGAGTGATTTTGGCAGCCCTTCGTCGTTATAACTCATCAGTTCCACAATGGCTGCCGTAGGATCACATATCAACCCAAAAATTCATAGTCACAGTGGGATTCGAACCAACGCTATAGTAATTCAGAAAATAGAATGTCTACCCACTGAGAAAGCCCAGAGATAGAAGTCCGTTCCGCCACAATTCATACTCTGAAGTGCAATTCATCTCACTTCAGCAAAGCCTCCTAGAGAGTTTGTTTGAAATTCCAAAATCAAAGCTATAAGTACTGAGTTTCCCCAGCCACATATTATTCACCGCCGGCAACAAATATACAGATGTCAAATAAAAACCTGGCGGAGTTTAGAATGACGTATATATGTGATTTGGGGATTTATCGAAGCAGACCACTACTTTTTGAGCCCATTTTCGTCCCATTACAGTGATTTCCAGAAGTCATCACTGAGTCCCGTGTGATGTGTAGCATGCCTTTGCAGCTAAGTTCACTCATGGCTTCCACACTTATTGTGGATTTGCCTAGGATCCTTACCCTCCTACTACCTAGTGCTGATCACTCACACACAATGTGTGCTGCCGTCTTAGCCAGACATAGTCTGCATACATCATCCTCCACGATTTTCATCTTAGTTAGATGCACTTTAAAATTACCATGCCCTGTCACTAAGGCAGTTGTCCAACTTAGGCTACTCCGTGTATAACTGAGTACCTGTTTAGCTTTCCTCCCTAGTGGGCTGGTAATTGCGTTTCGAGCCTGCCTACAAGTGAGTAGCCTTCGCCATCGATGTATGGAATGAAGTAAGAGATTGAAAATTAATGTGTTTGTTTTCCACAAAAACATTCAACACACTTTAGAAAACTTCGCTCTCAAAAATGGTATGCCAAAAATTAGCCGGGTCTCTTCGAGGACGAGTTTCTTCAGTGGTTTCAATTTGGGTGGCTTAATTTCATAATGGCATCATTTCGCGAGTTGTTATAGAGAATAAGGTTAGCGCTAGTTAAATCGGGGGAACCTATTAGCATGTCCGGAAACATATTAGGGAGACTGCTATTGCGGCTCTGACAATGTGTACTGTGTTTCCTCAACTTGCTGAAATCCAAACTACCTTGTCCGAAATTGGCCCACTCCATGCTAGATGAATTAATGAATCCATTCGCGAGGAGACCGGGCTAATTGCTGCCAAATGTGGATACACGTTTTCTAAAATGCCTGAAAAAAATTTGTTGGTGGTGCATTTCGGCAAGAAATTTCGCATAGAAGATTTTTTAACGCTTTTATGTGCTGAGTGTTTATGCACTAATTATTTATAATTTCTTATGGTTTCTCCGGATGTTCAATATTTACATAGTGGACGTGATCTCCTATAACTCAACAGACTGAATAAAAATATTAGGCCACACACAATCGGGCCATGCAAAACCTCGCACAAAACATCAAAGTTGTGGACAACACACGCCTGGGATGGACAAAGGAGATGGGGATTTAAATTTTGTCATTTGTTCGGTTTGGTCAACTGCTAGCCGTGTGTGTGGTTGGTGGAATCCAACGAAACGAAATCAGCACACCATTCTCCAATAAGTTTCTTTTTAAGGAAGAACTTAATTAGTACATAACTTTGCAAGCATCACAGATGTAAAGTTTAGGCAAATATCACTAACCATTTTAAGATTCTAAATGCAGTACTTTCTATCAATTGTGGGCTCTTTAAAGCCTAGAATAGACTTTGCATACTTAAAACATAACTTTCAAAAGAGAACTAATAATGATATAGATGATAAATATAAAAACTAACGCGTTTCCGAAAGAAGAAATTGTTGTGCTTCTTCACTTAAACAAACCAATATTCCTTATTTTGTTTGACCCCTTTTTATTTCATCTGTAGTTTCCATGGTTTGCTTGACACTAAATCGAAGTTGATAACGAATTTTTCATTTTGGCTTTTCGAGTTTTTTATTCGTGTTCTAGCCAAAAAGTCGCCCCTAAAATTTGGCGACCCGGGCGACCGCCCGGCTTGCCCCCCTTAGAGCGAGCGCTGCGAGAGAGTTAAAACACTTTTTTTCTTTTATTAAATCATTGAGGCTATATTTCTAACCATACATACACTGTCGCCCTTAGATAAGTGTGCCAATAAGTGTGTAGAAATAATTTCATACTATAATGCATATTTATGGTTGTAAATATTGAAAGTTCACGTTCGCATCTTATTATATTTTTAAAGAAAATTCGATTTTAAAATTTCATAAAGTAGTGTTAGCCACAAAACCGGCAGAAGAAAAAAAGTTTCGGTTAAAATTCCAGCAGGCCGGAATTAGTGAGTTCTCTCGGTCAGTGGCGGATTTACCAGTAGGCTTGAGCCTAGGGCGACAGATTTAGGGGGAGGGGGCAAATTCCAAGGAAACCAAGATCCTTCCTTTTTTCATTCCTTATTGCTATGCCCAACCTTTAAACAAAATTAGCTGCTTTGGCTTTTTGTCAGCTCGACATATCAGAAATTGCAATAAATTATGATATAAATCCAGAAATGTATAGAACCAATTTATTAATACATATTTTGATATTTGCATACAAAAAGTAGTTAACCAACTGGAATTGAAGATGGATTAGAATGATTAACTCGGGTAATACGAAATTTTATCAATTGATTATCTATTGAAAAGCATTTTTTGTATAGTGCGTCGCTTTCTGAAATAGAATAAAGTGTAAAATGAATTAACAATTAAAAAATCTATTTTTAAATAAATATTTCGATAATGACAAGTGTATGCCTTGAATTTGTTGTATAAAGTGTTTCCTCGGCATTTCAAATATTCTTATCAATTAAAAAATAAAAATGTTTGATGATACCGAATGCTTTTAAAATTTAAAGTTTATCTGTGTGTATTCATTATCAACCAATTATAGAAATCTTCGATAATTGGTTATGTTTTTTTCTGTTCCTTTCAGAAGGTCAAATGTGCAAAATTTCTTCGCGCGGAAACGGAAATTTTGATGGTCAAACGACTGAAAGGTGAATTTTATAAATAGACAATTTATTTAAGTTGTTTTAATTAAGTTTATAATTTTTTTAATTGATTACCGTTCAACCTTACTTAGAAATTATTAAATTAACCAGTGACATCATTCTCTGTTTGTTTTTTTTATATTCTCTAATTGAGAATGAGTCTCATACATTTAATTTGTAATTCCAATGCGCAAATATGCTCCTTTTTGTCAACAGTATATTTTTCTAAAATAATTTATCAATATTTCTCCTAAAAGTCAGACTAAAAAAACAAGAAATTTTATAATTTATAATAAATGTATTACATTCGAAATCAATTCAAGGAAAAATAAGCTGGTCGCTTTCAATAGATTACAACAAACAAACAGATGATTGTAACAGTTGAACAAATGAAAATTCCTCAATATTTCAGGCTGATATTTGTTGAAAAATATTTCAGAATATTTTCAGCAATGCACACAATCAAATGATATGAGCACAAAAACATCTTAAAAGATTTATTGATATACAACTTAAATTTTTGACAAATTGCCAATAATATTTCATCCATTCATTCATAATAAGCGTGCACTGACAGTGGTCTGCAATCGTCATTGACATTGAAATTTTAAATACATAACTCAACAAAGTTTCGGGTTTCCTTAAATTTAGCTAATACGTACATTCTTCGAGCTTTTTATGGCGGGAGATTTGAAGATGAGTCGAATTTGTATGCAAATTAACTATGGAAATTTATGTATGTATGTATTCATATGAATATTTAAAGAAGACACTGGTTTTCGTTACTCAAATATATAGACGTTGCGCACTAGCAGTTTTCCGATTCTAAACTTTTTTCTCTTCCGTGAGAAAATCATCAAGTTTGACCTTATAAGTACAGAAATTTATTGGACATCATTCTTAGCTTTAACAATACCACAATTAAACATCTTGTAACAATCGAGTAGATTTAGTACAAACATTTATCAAATTTATATCTTGTAAACTGACACCAAATATATGTTACTACACTGCTAAATTAATTCAAAAACAGTAAGACTAAATTGTTCTTATACGAATAGCAGGTGTCTAGAGATGAAAGATAGTAGGAATGGCATTTGGGACGATGGAATCGACGTTTTTATATGTGTATGAAATATCCAATAGTTATGACCATAGCCATTCACTTTTTAAGACAGAGCATCATTAACGTCCTGTGGTGATGGATATAATAATAAAATTTAAATATTTCGAGTTGTTTTTAAAATGATGCTAAGCATAGAAGCTCGTAGAGAAGAATGACAAAAATAATCGTAATAATGGGAATGGAAAGGAGCAACAAGGAGGAGGAACCTCAAGGATATATTCGGCATAATTAATAATATTTTTTTTACGACCAGGGGCTGCAATTTTATATAATTCTATTTGCTATATTATCCGAGTAACCGAATTTGCTTTCCCTGCTTACTCCTGCGCATCATCGTAAACCATATCCCACTAAATATGTATTATGATACAGCCCACAAGAAAATATTCCATTCGGAATACGCGCGGGTATGATGACGGTAATTTATGTTTCTTAATTTAATTCAGTTTATTATAAGCTAACCTTGAAACACAGTCAGCCATCAACCATCCGTTCTACCGCCATAGTTTCTTCTGATATGTAAATATACATATGTAGAGGTACACTGTGCTAAGTTCTGTCCATGTTCTGTCTCAGCGGCTCTGAGCTTCTGCGTAGGTTCATGTAATACGCGGACAATCGGCACGTTCTTGATCGTTATACTGACCTCTCGCGTCTTAAATGCCAAATTCCGATTTCATCACAGACTGAATTTATATAAGACAAGACTAAGAAATAGTTCTATGATAACATAGACCATAGAGGGTGTTTTTCGGTATCCGCTCAGGCTCATAAATAAGAGGATACATTTCATATGTGTTGCAGGTATACAGAACAGTTTTTTTTCCCATAGGAGCCATATTTGCTGAGATTCTGATATTACATTTTTATATGGTAATTGCATAAATCGTAGAGCAGTTATCTGATCATGCCTTTATATTCTTCTGCAGAATATTAATTTCTGCAGATGATTTAGCCGAAGGGACTTTCCAAGAAACGCATAACTGTTAATTAAAGATGTACATACGCGAGCAGAAGACAGCATTGGAATATACATATGTATAATATTTTTAAAATCATTCGCAAAAAGATATTACGTTCATGCCAAGATATTTATTATACAAAATTAATTAATCCGTTATTTCCAGAAATTATCTTGATTATAAATCAAAGAATATAGGGCTCTTAAATATTCCAAGGTTTTCCTGAAGATGTAAAGAAGAAAAAAGTACCCAATAAAAAAAATACTTTACCAAGGATGCTCGTTACAAATTTATTTAAAATTTGCATTATGGGCAAATTTATTGAATTGCAGAGATTCAAGGATATATACGCTCTTATGCATATGCATGCTCATTTATCTCGGTGGCCCACTGCTTAACGATGCTAATAATGTGTAGACCGGAGATTGTGATAATATGTTTAACACATAAAAAATCAGGCGGCATATTTAACGAAATATTCTTTTGTTTGAAGTCGAAACAGGTAGCAGAATCGATGTGCTATGCCTCACAAGGGGCAATCACCAGTCATCCAAAGAAATGTTTCTACTCATTATACAGGGTATGCTGAAACTACCGCATCAATTCATCGGAAAATGATTCCTCATATTATCTCCAGCAAAAAAGGTATACGGAACATATCTCCAATTCTTGAATACACTCGTCTAACGTCTGGTACTTTTTAGCCCCGACATTGATTACTTATAACTAGAGAGGATGACGGTGCCTTCTTTGTGTAAAAATTACAGAAGATGTTTTAAAGTCAAAAAAGCTATGAGGGTCTAATTTTGTAGCGGGATATTTTGACGAAACCTAATTCTTTGATAGTATATATTTTTTTTGCAAGATTCATGGAGAAAACTGTTCTTAATTTTTGAATTTTAACTAGAAAATTTTCCCAGTGACTCGAATATCAGAAGATAGTATTTTGGTTTGCGTCTGCGTAGAGGCAAACCTTAATCGCGGTGTAAAAATTGTAGTCACTGCGGTTGAACTCAATTGCGTTTAAATGTTCATTATTAAATATCAAATTTAAATTAAAAAAAATTAAAACGAGTTTGGCAGAAAGCAAATTTGTACCTCGAGTGATGACTGAATCTCTTCCACAAACTTATGAATGATGTCCAGCAAACCAAAAGATTCGGCGAATATGGAAAATATTAGATTGGAGAGATAGAAGAGCAGCACCACTGTCAGGAAAAAAACCTGAAGTCGGTAAATTTCAAGCATACGCAGAAAAAGAGAAACCAAAGAAAGAACGAAGGAACAATCGAAAGCAAATCTGTTTGTCTTCAAGTATCGGAGAATCACTTTCTACCAGACAGAAGCTTGCATTCTATATCTTGAATTTTATTAAATTTGGAGTTTAAGAATGGACCGTTCTCTGCAAGAAATTGAATTTAATAACTGCGTTCGTAATCTTTAAACCAAGATTAAAGTTGGCTTTTATGGAGGCCCGAACCGAACCAAACAAATAACTTTCAGCTTTTTGTCCATTTGTATATATTTGTAATACAAAATTACAAAACACATTAATTAATAAGAAGTTTTCTTCGTCAATCTTGAAAAAATCGGTGTACGATCAAAGAATTAAATCTTTATAACAAGAGATTTAGAAAAAGGACAGGAAAAATATTTAGTATACATATGTAGAAGGTACCGTTAATATATCTGGTTACAAGTAATCAATGTCGGTGCTCAAAAGTACGAGATGTCAAAATATATATTTATTTATTTATTTATTTATTATTATAGGCAAGCTGGACAGAACAACAATAATTCTAATAACACAGCACCTTAAGAAACTATAGAACTGTTATCTAAAGTTATAGAAAAGAAGAGGAAAAATGAAAAATATTATTAAACTAATTGTAGGAGTAAGAAACCAAAAACGTAAAGTTCGAGAATTTAAATAGGTAAGCTACAAAATGCAAGAAATTAATTGTACATGCAAAATCGAATATGGAAAATAGAATATATTTATAATCACTGATAAAAATATTAATTTAATTTAGACAACAGAGCGCACCTGAATGCACAAATGGAAGAAGGCAGCGGACCAAGCTCCAAATCGTCGTAACTGCGCATCATTCTGATAATATACGAGTTCATGTAAGTGGAAAGACAAACAGTTGGGGGGTTAAAAATGGCTACACTACGAGTCCTATAACTGGGAAGTCTATACACAATATCCTCTACTGTAGAAGTAATTATAAGCCCTTTGCAGATTTTTTAAAGAAAACAAAGGTCAAGAAAACACCTTCTTTTCTCCAAGGACATAATGTTTAAAAAGATGAGACGTTCAGGATACTGTTGGTAAGGTATTCCATATTTAAAAAATAAAGATTTAGTGAATCTACGTTGAACTGATTCTAAGTCTGTTCTGTTTTGTTCTGCAGATGGTGACCAAATAACAGACGCATATTCCAGTAAACTGCGTACAAGCGAAAGGAATAGTCTTACAGCAGCTCCAATGTTACGAGAATCACTGGAACATCTTAATACGAAACCAGAAAGTTTAGATGTTTTAAGAATCAAATTTTCAATATGGACGTTGAACTTCAGCTTAGTTTCAAAGGTTACGCCTAGGTCGTCAACTGTTGAAACACATTTAAGAGGAAGGTAATTAATTTGATAACGATAGGAAAATGGAAAAGGTTTAAGGGAATATATCATCTGAGCACATTTAGAAACATTTAGGTGCAGACCGTTCCTAAGGCACCATTCAGATAAGCTATCCAGGTCGGCTTGCAACGAGATAGCGTCATCCAGAACCTTGAAACCGACGTGAATAGCTTGCAATCATCAGCATATAATAAAGAATGGTTTTTCAGGAGTGGAGGCAGGTCATTAAGAAAGAACAAAAAAAGTAATGGGCCTAATATTGACCCTTGAGGTACCCCAGAGCACGGGTAAAACGGCAAAGAAACCAAATCTTTAAAAGCGACTGATGAGCTTCTATCCATAAGGTACGAAGCTAACCAACCTAAAAGAATGGGAGGGAAACCAGAAATGCCAAGTTTATGAAAAAGGATACCATGATCCACTGCGTCAAACGATTTAGAAAAGTCGATGTAAATCACATGTACATCGCAATGTTTATTGAAGGACTTTTCTACATACTCGACAAACTCAACTAAATTTGAGACCGTTGATTTGCCTGCACAGAAACCATGTTGGTTCGAGACAATAAGATGGCTAAAACAATCCCAAATGAGGTTGAATATGATACGCTCAAGAATTTTGGAGCAGGAAGACAGCAATGAAATGGGGCGATAATTTTAAGCAATGCTTGAATCACCTTTTTTCGGAATGGGAACGGTATAGGATAGCTTCTAAAGGGAAGAGATAACCCCTTGTCTAATACTCTTGTTGAAAATTATCGCAAGAGGTAAGCATAAAGACAGGCTGCACTTCTTTAGGGAGTAATTGGAGATTCCATCGGGACCAGAAGAAGAATTGTTTTTAAATGATGCAATAATTGTGCCCACAAAAGCTTGTTGAATATTAGGGAAAAAAGGAAGGTGATTATGTGATTCATGAAAAGTAGTATAAAAGTAGTATATGCCGACGAGTGTACAATGATGTATGAAAGATATGCTTGTACAACTGTGCGCCAATTTTTAAAAGAATCGTACAAGAACCTCACCTTGGTAGACGTTGGTGAAAATTGATATGGAAATGGCATAGAATAATTAATTTTTGAGTCTAATCACAAAAATGACTTTAAAACTATGTAAAAACCAAATCCACTTATCCAATTTTAGTATTGGTTAGTTTGGCTTTTAGGTAAATTTGTTGGCTGTGGTAGTTTCCGGACACCCTGTATATAATACCTCTTTTGGGTAATACTAATCGTATACAAACTCAAAACCTCAGGTAACATAAAAAAAATGTCTAGCCTAGTGTATTGTATTCGTATGATCATTTCCATTATGTACTACCAATACTCCTCACTCACTCTTGTCTTATCTATGGTCAAACATAATGAATGAGGCAATTCGACAAATGCCAATACAAATCAAGTGAACAACTTCAATCTGAACATCCAAAGTAGCCGTTTGAATCGTTTCAATTTGTTCCACGTTTAAATGCCAGGTGCATCTCAAAATGCATGCAAATATCACATACAACAACAAACCCTACATACATACATACATATTTGCATCCAAAAATGTAATCAATCTTGTTTGGAGATTCAATACAATTCCACGCGAGAATTTCAATCCACACTGGCCTATGTCAACGCGGCTATCGTGCTTGCTTGTTTACTACCGCTTGGTCGCCTCAGGTTTCACCGGTTGCATTGTCCTGATTACAACATTTCAGTCACTTTCCATTTCCGTCTGCACAGCAAAAGAGCTTCGGGACGACCATGTTGTAGTGCTCATACATACAATATTCTTCGTCCATTTGGTGAACTCCAATCAAATAACTTAGCAAAGACTGTTTGTCTTTTGGTTATGTGCCCGAATACAGCTCTTCTGCACATACCCGTAGCATCAATATTTAAGCATTTTAAATCGTCTCGTTGCGTAAACCAAGATGCAACTGGTTCAATAGTTAAAGATTCCGCAGATGAGACTGCATCGAACCAATGATGAAGTTCAATTGCATTAATGGATATGAAATTAATTTTAGCGCCAGCTTTACGATGAAACATGATTTCGATTAATAGGAGTTCGCTCCAGGGTAAATGTAGATTCAATGCAGTTTGGTTTAATATTATTTATGAGAATTATTATTTGTCAAACATCGTTTATTCCGTTATTTTTTAGTTGGCTTTATTAGAGTGTTTTAGCATGTCGTAGAATATAGTGCGACATAGTTTGACATTCTATGTAAAAATTCGTATACGAAACAGTATACATATCATACTTTTACATGTCCCAAGTAGGCATGGGTGTATTTCCGTTTAGGTACATAGTTGATGTTCTGTAAACAGTCAAAATTATTTGTCGTGATATACACCCATACCTACTTAGAACATGCAACATTATGATATACTGTTTCGTATACGGCAAGCAAGCGAATTTCTACATGGAATGTTAAACTATGTCGTAGAATCTTTTACGACATGCTAAAACTCTCTATTGTTCAGATAGATTATTATTGATATTGTAAATCCGCACGAATAATTTGTACATTTTGTTGTCGTAATTTAAATGAATTGAGTTGAGTTTTTTATCGTTAAATAATGAATTGCATATTACCAGTGCTTTTAAATATAATAATGTTTCTTACAGTATATTCGCACAATTTGTTCTGGCAATGTGTTTTATAATTTTTAATAATTATGTCCCAAACATACGTATACATAACTACAACTTTTGTTGCGAATTTAATTACCAAACATAAAAAATGGTCACAAACACCTGCAAGTCTTTTTGACATTTTTATGTCTTGACTCTGGCACATAAATCGAAAATCGTCACGAAAATTGCAACGAAAAAGCGTTACGTTTTTGGCATTACAGGTAGTACCCTGTGAATTTTGGGTACCATTCAAGGTTTCAACGGAAGTTGGGCTAGGTGCTACCCTGTGAGTGTTGGGTGCCATTTAAGGTTCAACAGAGGTTGGGCTTGGGTTCAATTTACGTTCAACTTGAGTTCAACTTGGGTTCAACTTGGGTTCAACTTGGGTTCAACTTGAGCTCAACTCGAATTCAACTCGAATTCAACTCAAATTCAACTTTCAACTTAGGTTCAACTCACGTTCAACTTTTGTTCAACTTTTGTCGAACGACCCAAAAAGTGTTACTTTCAACTTAGGTTCAACTCACGTTCAACTTTCGTTCAACTTTTGTTGAACGACCCCAAAAGTGTAACTTTCAACTTAGGTTCAACTCACGTTCAACTCACGTTCAACTTTCGTTCAACTTTTGTTGAACGACCCAAAAAGTGTTACTTTCAACTTAGGTTCAACTCACGTTCAACTTTCGTTCAACTTTTGTCGAACGACCCAAAAAGTGTAACTTTCAACTTAGGTTCAACTCACGTTCAACTCACGTTCAACTCACGTTCAACTCACGTTCAACTTTCGTTCAACTTTTGTTGAACGACCCAAAAAGTGTTACTTTCAACTTAGGTTCAACTCACGTTCAACTTTCGTTCAACTTTTGTTGAAGGACCCAAAAAGTGTTACTTTCAACTCACGTTCAACTCACGTTCAACTTTCGTTCAACTTTCGTTCAACTTTCGTTCAACTTTTGTTGACCGACCCAAAAAGTGTTACTTTCAACTTAGGTTCAACTCACGTTCAACTTTCGTTCAACTTTTGTCGAACGACCCAAAAAGTGTAACTTTCAACTTAGGTTCAACTTTCGTTCAACTTTTGATGAACGACCCAAAAAGTGTT
This sequence comes from Microchrysa polita, assembly GCA_949715475.1. Classification (NCBI taxonomy): domain Eukaryota; kingdom Metazoa; phylum Arthropoda; class Insecta; order Diptera; family Stratiomyidae; genus Microchrysa; species Microchrysa polita. Next base: position 136,262,730 of record OX454416.1, on the reverse strand, counting down.
ACTTTCAGCTTAGGTTCAACTCACGTTCAACTTCCGTTCAACTTTTGTTGAACGACCCAAAAAGTGTAACTTTCAACTTAGGTTCAACTCACGTTCAACTTTTGTTGAACGACCCAAAAAGTGTAACTTTCAACTTAGGTTCAACTCACGTTCAACTTAGGTTCAACTTTTGTTGAACGACCCAAAAAGTGTAACTTTCAACTTAGGTTCAACTCACGTTCAACTATCGTTCATTTTCTGTTGAACGACCCAAAAAGTGTAACTTTCAACTTAGGTTCAACTCACGTTCAACTTTCGTTCAACTTTTGTTGAACGACCCAAAAAGTGTTACTTTCAACTTAGGTTCAACTCACGTTCAACTTTCGTTCAACTTTTGTCGAACGACCCAAAAAGTGTAACTTTCAACTTAGGTTCAACTTTCGTTCAACTTTTGATGAACGACCCAAAAAGTGTTACTTTCAGCTTAGGTTCAACTCACGTTCAACTTCCGTTCAACTTTTGTTGAACGACCCAAAAAGTGTAACTTTCAACTTAGGTTCAACTCACGTTCAACTTTTGTTGAACGACCCAAAAAGTGTAACTTTCAACTTAGGTTCAACTCACGTTCAACTTTCGTTCAACTTTTGTCGAACGACCCAAAAAGTGTAACTTTCAACATAGGTTCAACTCACGTTCAACTTTCGTTCAACTTTTGTTGAACGACCCAAAAAGTGTAACTTTCAACTTAGGTTCAACTCACGTTCAACTTTCGTTCAACTTTTGTTGAATGACCCAAAAAGTGTAACTTTCAACTTAGGTTCAACTCATTTTCAACTTTCGTTAAACTTTTGTTGAACGACCCAAAAAGAGTCAAATTCGAAAATCAAATCGTCACGAAATAATGTATAAATGATTTCGCGGTTGCATCAGTACTGTACATTAACATTTGTTGAAAACATGAAAATGTCCCACTGAGTTGCGGACTTGTACGCAAGCTGAACCGACATTCTGTAAGTTTTATATAAAGTTCTACCCAAACCTGCACGGGATAATCACAATAAAACGTACCTAATAATACATTTCGATATATCTTTTTCTTTTTATGGGAGTTTTACTTTTAGAGTTTTATTGAACGGTTTCACGGTTTCAAATTGTAGCGATTACAAAACGAAAGAATTAAACAAGTATCTTTTCTCATTCTCGTTGATAATATAAGATAGAAATTAATAGTCCTAGTAAACTTCGTATTTCACTTTCAATTTATATAGTACGGTTTCAAGAAGAAAGAGCGCAATACGAAAAAAGTTTTAAAAAGTATTTTAACATTCTCACGGCAGATGTCTCAACAAACAACGATTTCCAAGTGGCAGGTTTTGCAGATAATGTTTGCATTTTCTACGTTGCAATCATGGTCGTCTAAACTTGAAACTCATCTTGAGAGGTTCTATGAATCTTATAATAAGTGGAACTATAAGATGCATTTTTCACCCGAAAAAATGGGAATAGTCTTCGACGAAAAAGTCACTGAAGGGCATCCGAAAAGTCATAAGTTTCCATCGTTGTATCAACTTCTAAATAAGAAATAATAAATATCTATGGAATATAAACTCCTTATGTATAAGATGGTTATCCATCCAACAGCAACTTATGTTCAGTTTTGAGAAAGTTCGCTAAAACTGGGACAGATTAATTGCAAAGCACCTAAAATCAAAATTATAAAGCAAATAACTGGTAAATCAGTCTACTATTCGACGAAAAGAGTACACATAGAAACTAAAGTCAAATTCTCAGCATCCAGCTTAAACATAGATAACGATTTATTAAGATATAGCATACATATTTCAATAAGCATAATGAATTTGCGTAAACTTTTGTTTTTACCTATTTTCTTTTCACTAGTAGTAAGTTTTTGTTTTAAATTTTTCTTTCAAATGTTATACTTAACTGAATTACCTGTATTGAATAAGCAAAATACCACTAATGTAAATTTAAGGCACCAGGGGGTATCAAGATAAAGAAAATTATTTAGCCATGTTACCATAATGCAATAAATAATTTTAAATTTGAAAATTGTGTTTTATTAAAACGAAAGAATTAAGCGTGTAACCTTCATTCGTCGTTGGTAACTAACAATTCGAGTTCTATAACAGTACAGAAAATATTCTCTTCCAATAATAGGAGCAGATGTCATCAGGGCCGGCTCTACTATATGTGCAGATTATGCATTTGAAATCAGTAAATTTTAAAATCAAGACAAAGAAGTTTTCCAATTAATATTTTTTTTAATACAACCTGCCTATAAAATTGCTTCATGCATGCTGCATGCAGTCCAAATCTGGGAGATCGAATGATCAAAATAAAATTGCTTCGAAAAAAACTGCTCTGCATGGCTACAAAGTTGCTTCAATTGGCCTTGAAGTACACTCGGCCGGGTGTAGCCAGATAAAACCATTGCAAATTACGGAATTCTCTGTAGATGATATATCTTTGAAGACACCATCAATATCTTACCTAGCTGTGGAAGCTATACTAACTTAAGCTGACCAGACGTACAGCATTTCGCTGTACAGTACTGTATTTTGACATGTCGTACAGCATTGGGAAATGTACAGAAAAATGTACAGCATTCCCAATGTCATACATTGAATCCTAATTCATTACATAATAAGCTCTTTGGTGGGGCCTGTGTTGCGAAGGTACGGTTTTAGCGAGATAATCGCACTTTTATGTTTGACAATCCATCATTTTTGATAACTCGGAAACACTTCTCGATCTCTCTGAAATTTGGCACCCTTTTCTCTAAATTACATGGTCCTACCTATTCAAGTTCGGAAGTTGCGGCTGCCTAGATGGCAACTTTGAGTTTACTAATTGAATATTGTCCATAGTTTGGAAATTCGCAAGTGAAAAACTTTGAAATTTACATAGCTTGTAGAGCACCGTAACGTTTATATTTGGTGAAAATTTCAAGACTCTAGCTGTCAAGCTTCAGAAGTAACAGCCGCGATTTAAGGTGTAAAGCTTAACCCTTGTACGATTGATATTAAGCGAGATAATCGCATTTTTATATTTGCCACTCATTCATATTAACTTAATTCGGTTGTGCTTCACGTACTGAGGGTTTTTCATCAAGGATAACCAGTGGCGTAGATAGTTTTTCGGAGGGGAAGGGGATCAGTAGTCAGAATTATTTTTTTTTCAGCACATGGGAAATGCGATAAGTTTAGGGATTTTAAATAAGGAACCCCCATCTTGTTGCTATGTTTTTCTACCTAATGCGTCCTTTAGTCGTTTGAGGTCTGCTGACAAGATCGAAAAATGGGCTGTCGCTTCAAGGTTTTGAAATCGTTTACGTGAGATTCTGGAGGAATAGGTTTGGCACAGCGAAGCAAATATTGTATGCCGAACAACGTGGTCCTAGAGATCAGATATAGAGTTTTTAGTTGGACTAGAGACTCCTGAATGATAGGCGGGAGCTTAATCCCGTCAGACGACAACGCATCTTAGGAAGAACTGACAAGTTTATAGAATCGCCTAAAGATTAGTACGCAGAATATGCTTTACACCTTGAAAGTTTGATCCTGATGGAAAGTCGTGGAGTGAACTTAAAATTGAAGGTTCGTCTGCCATTTCGACCGCAAATGTTAAGTATATCGTTCTCGTACTAGAGATGGATGCGGTAAAAGTAGGCCTCAGTGAGTGATTTATCAGCAGCATACAATAATGTTCGGGAGCGCATTGAGGCCAACATAAGATTGAGACCAGCATACCCGCATACCGGGTAGCATGATGCAGTATTCTCCAAGCATGTGTCGTAGAGCTGCTCACTTAGAATCCTATTGTATCACTACCCCAGAATACTGATTTTCGCTATAATGATTTTTTTTTTTAGTAAATTCCACCTGATCTGTTCTTGTTGCAGTCGCACTATCTAAAACAATGCTTCAGAAACCCAAATCTCATGTACGCCAGTATATGCTAGGAATTGTCAAAATTCTAGCCAAGGGTTACTTCTTGTAAAAAGGGCTAATTCTAGAATCCCCCTGTAGATGGCATTTTGGTAGATATTTTTACGAAATGTACTCAATTAATAGCAAAGAACTAAATTTATATAATTTATCTTTATCTACATCCCTAAGGAGAACATTGAGAGCATTAGGGCTCCCTGTTTACAACAGAACCTTGCGTTCCCAAGGTTCACCACATATTTCCCAGAATATGAAAGAAAGAAGAATATGAGGTCATTTTATGGCATGCATCAGAGGGGGTAGTATAGCTGAGAATTTGCCTGAAAACAGAATTCCGCAAGTATGTGTACAGCATTGGGTCTTCGGAAGTCTGGTCACCTTATACTAACTCATTCTGGGTAGTGCCCGCTTTCTCTCACTAGAAATAGTCCAATTTTAGCATTTGGCGCCTTTTTTTAATCCAGTGCAGCAATAAGTATTTCTTCGGAAAACGTATCTTATATCGTCATCATTTCCATGCCAAGGGTTCTTGCTTTGTTCCATTCAAAATCAAAAGATTTTTGAGAGACATACGTGGTGGAAATGTCGACTTAAAATGGGTGTCAAAAGTTCAACGTAACTGCATTATAAGAAACAAATATCTTCTCGCTACAATCTTCCGAACACGTCGTTCTGTCACAGTCAACGAAAAACATATGCTGCATGGTCTATTGGGGTTGGTTGGCATTATAGCAGTGGCGTAGATAGCTTTTTAGAAAGGGGAGGGATCTGTTAGGACTATTTTTTTAACCCATTAACGACGAGACCCTAAAATCTTACCGATTGAGCTGAAATTTTCCACGTCGGCTTCAAATGGCTAAAAACACATTTTGTAGAAAAAAATTTCAGGCTCCCGGCACTGTTACATATATGTAACATCAGGCACTCGAAGTACTCGAGGGTGTTACATATATGTAACATCAGGCATGATACGGGGAAAGTGTATTCAAAGTATATTTTTGATTTTTTTTCAAAAAGAAAACTTTTTAGTAATTTTTTTTTTAATAAAGCGAAAAATATATGAAAGCCAATATTTTACATGAAGTTTGGAATGTAGATAATGCAACAATAACGTAGAAATAATACGAAATGTGTGCGAAAATTGAGCAGCCTTACAAAAATATTATGTGAAATATTGTATTATTTTATTTTATTACATATGTGTTTTTGCATGTGGAGTTGTTGTTGTTTTATTGAGAAGTTTCTTGAACACCCACAGAACTTATAGATTTGACAGTTTGTGAATAGGAAAAAAGTTTATAGAACTACAGTAGTTAACAATACAGATTTTGAGGATTATGGAAGATTTGCCAGTAAATTATAAAATTATTGTTTTCAATCAAAAGGACTAAATAAAGAGCCTATAATTCCTCCTTGTCTATAATATGGTCTACATTAGAAACCATTTCTTCTTTCGTAGCTCAAAATATATCCTTTTGAATATTAAATTAGCAGAATTAAATAGAATAACTAATCCTTGGCCTCATGAAAAAAAGCGTTGACTACTTGCTTAGGATACCCTTGAATCCGGCTATTATTTTAATCCACATAGGACAACTATTGTATCCATATTCCGGATTTCTAGAGCAATTCTAATTCCGACTCTCCATATTTTTGGTATGTTATGCCAAATATGGCCGCTCAATTTGCCAGTCAAGAAGACACAAGGGTCTAGAAAATTATGTGACATGACTAATTTTAAGGAAAAACGTAAATAATAGCATTTTTTTTCTTTTAAATATTAACATTTATGAAAACTATTTATGCTATTTTCCTAGATAAAAATGTCTTGTTAAAATCCGGAATTTTCGCGTTATCCGGATTTTTTGAGAATCCGGACTTATTTTTTTTATAATTAATCCGGACTATCGCGTCAATAGTGTAAAAAATCCATAAAATAAAAAAAAAACACTAAAAAAGTACACACTCATACACCTCGTATACGAAGAGTGCACTTTCCCCATATCAGGACGGATGTTACATATATGTAACAGTGTTATAAAAGTACTTATAAAACTTAAACTACGGACAATATTTATTTCATTTATTTTTTGTATTGTTTCACAAAGACCATGTAATGACATACCATTAATTTTTTCCCAATTTTTTTCATACAATTAAATATAAAAATAAAATTCATGTACTACTTTTGCCATCGTGACGATTTTCGTCAACATCGAAAAAACCATCAGAAAGGAACCTCTATAACTTCCACAATAGTGAATCAAATTCAGCTAAATTGATTTCTACGCATTGATAATAGTGTCCAGTACAGGATAAAACACTTTTAAGTGCCGAATTGATATCCTATTCCTTTAGCAGCCGTTTGAAACGAAGGATGTCTTACTGTTACATATATGTAACATCAGGCATTAATGGGTTAAAGTAAGGGGAAACCAGTGAAGTTCGGAAAACCTCATACCTGAAAATTTGATTTGCAATATTGCAGTGTTTTGTTCTTTCGAGAAAGTAATCCAAAGGTGTCAAACTCAACTTCTAGTATGGGCCAAATGACCATAGCGGCAAAATAAAAAATTCAAAATGCGCCACTGATGTTCTGATCGATAAGAGTTATGTGTGAGAAGGTCTATACGATTTTGGATTTCTTTTACCAAAACGTATCGGCAGTGTTTTGGAATCGATTCTCCATATTCTGGGAGGCTTGCATTTATCAATATTTGAGTTTGGTTCATAATTTAAACATGTACATGGTGAAAATTTAATTTATTTTTAACTTCAACTTCTTTTATACACTCAGCACAATTCTTATTAGAAAAAGGAATAAAATAGAAGTTGTTTTAAGTTAAGTAAAAATGTACAAAAAGATCCACAGGCAAGTGAGGCGGCACATCAAATATAAATTTTTACCATTAAATCAAGTTTCACATAATCACAGATTAATAGAAATTTCAATAAAGCATTTTTTTCCTTACAAATTTCAAATTTCTCTATTCATTTACAAAAATTTGTGTAAAGTAAGAGTCGTATTTTCTTGTGAAGGATGTCATATGGTAATTGATTAGTTCCTTAACAAACCAGAAATCATTATAAAAATTGTTACAGATACCCAAAAATATCTGAATATAATACATAAAGTAAAACTTATCTATACGCATTTGTTAATCGCTGAGCTTACTCTCACTTTCTGAATCATGAGCTTACCTGTAAAAAAAAAAAGAAAAATGAATTAAAATTAATGTTTCGGACAATATTTTGAGCAAGTTAGTTTGTATGTTCACTATTATTTATTTATGGACAGTAAGTCCATTCAAAAAATATATTCAGACCTGCTGATAGTTGAATATTTCTTCACTCAATTTGCCACAAATTGAAAATGTATCCTTACAAAAAGGTTAATTTGATGTCCACTTTTCCAAGAAACCATATGTTGACTATCATTTTAATATATCGATCACATGTATTTTATCGTGTATTGTAACGATATAAATGAAACCGGTCAGATGACATTTTGCAGAATCTAATAGAAAGAACGCGACAAAAACACAGGTTTATCCATTCTAAGCATAGTTTTGTACCGACTCTCCAGAAACAAATGTCGCATTTGAAATGAAATCAAAGTTTCCCATAGTGTGGCGATTTACAACCCAACTGTCATTGTACATCGTATCTATCACCTCTCCTTCTGCAAACTCACACCACACATTTACAGGCCTGCGGCTATCGCGATAGTTTGTCTTGAACTTAATCGTATGAATGTGCACAAATAACTGATTTATGTAAATTAAGGTCAATTCCATATATAATTCGTTTTGTGTGTTGTATGTTTGTTCTTCATTTGGCGTTAACAATAAATTTTGTTTACTCTGCGCAAACCCACTGCAATTTATAGTGAATTTTAATTTTTCACAATACATTTATATAAAATACGTCTTAATTACTGTGTGGGTTTTATGTCTTCTTTTCGTGACCTCTTCGATCATAATACAACCATTCTCGTACACGGTGGAGTACACCTGCTACATGTACGTATGCAACGTGGATGAGAGTAAAAATTCGGAATCGCCACAGATCAATTTGAAGTTACCGGATAAGTTGAGATGTTACGCAAGATTTTAATTTTCGTGAACTTTATGCTAATTATGAAAGCATGATACGAGTTTAAGACTTGTCAATTATTAAATAATACTCGGCACGATTCGATGGAATTTTTGCTGGTTGACCTGTAGATTAATTTGCCATATGCCCTTCGTTTTAATTTATAAATTAAGACAAGTAATCAATGGGTGAGGTTATAAAACACAACGTTCGCGCAACGTTTCGCGCAACGTTTCAAATCAACCGGCCGTTACGGATCAGCAACTTCTCCCTACAAACAGATCCCCGAAGCGCCCCCTTGCGAGGCATAGCTTGATTGATTGACAGAAATTTACAATCTGCCGTCGAACCGTGCATTTCCGCCCTCATTTATTTATTAAACTATTTATAATCAAAATAAAATGTATCTGCATCTCGTTTAAAACTGGAAATTTTAATTTTCGAGCAAAACCTATCAGCTGTGATGTGTCAATTGTCACATTTGTCACTTTCCGAGAGATGGCGATGGTAACACCAAGTCTGATCCGGATCTATGCGTTTACAGAACACAATAGGAAACGTTTCGGAAAACGCGACACGTTACGCGAACGTTGTGTTTTATAACCTCACCCAATATTAACATTGCACCAGTGCCTAACAAATGTTATCTTGGCAAATTTTTACTCGAACTGCGACGAAAAAAAGATGCTCGTCTCGTCCACGCGAAAATGGGCCTAACATGTTAGATTGGCTCACGTTTATTTTGATTATGCCTTCATTAAAAAAAATAAGTAATACAGTAGATATCTAAAGAATCCAAAAATGGTTAACTACCTCCTAAAATTGATTTACGACACACGTTTAAGATTATGACAATGATGGCATATTGTGCGTGCGGATGAAGAGTGGGCAAGGTCTGGAGACCGTGTCTGAAGGTATTCATATGAAAATTAGCTGTATACATATTTATTATTTTCTCCTTTGAAAATAAAATTAAACTATACGTCAAAATTGAGTGTTATCACACGGACTATGCGTCGTGATCCGTACTGGACTATGCTATGCATCAAGGTTATATTTAATTGTCAATGTGTCTTATCAAATATGACATAATGTATTAGTAAAGTTTGTTTCGAAATCCAATAAATTTAGAATACATTCCAGTGGCTGGCAATTAAAAATGTTTATGACTTAAGAGGTTGGTGTCATGTTAAAAAGTGGCAGATTCTTGGCAAAGTGGGATAGTATGTAGTACATATGTACATATACGAAAATACGTTATTCTGACTTTCATAAAAGTTAAACAGGTAATTTTATTTTAATCTTTTTTACAAAGTTGAATTATGTGATTACAAAAATTTGAAGTATGTTATACCAATAAATGTCGCTTAATTAGCATGCCCCTCATAAATTTAGTCTCCAGTGAAATTATGTATACGCGAGGTCAACATTCACACATTTCTTGTTGAGTATTACCATCGGAAAGTAGTAGTACCGAAAGTAGTAAATTACCTACTTGACTTTGCTAGAAGGGACCAAAAACTTTAATTTGTGTATGACTGTCAGCCGGATTTCCAGAAGAACTCTCTTTTAAAAGATCCGTAAAGATTGAGATTTAGCGTATATTAAGTATCCTGGGACGCTGAAGATGTTAATACAGCACTCAGGCGCAGCGGTGCTTCCTTCAAATGTCGCATCAAGTGATTTCACTTGGCCGTTAGAAGTTTTCTCTACTACCGTTATCAGGGGGCGCCCGCGTGGAGGATCACATGGAAGAAGTCTGTTGCCCCCCCCAATTTGGCAATAAAAATGTCCGTTATGTAGAAAACTTGTAAATCCACAGCCAAATTATAACGCTACTTATACAATTTGTTTCTGCTTTATTTTATTTAAAAAAGAGACACAATACGAAATACAATTTAAAAAAATACCGTTATGTTTTTCTCAGTTGGCTCTTTTACATAACAGTACTTTATAATACTTTCAAGATTTTATAATTTGGAATTATTATTTTTTTTAAATATTCACAATAGAAAAGTAGAAAAGTAAATAAACGATTTCAAAACCATTTCATATTCCTGCAGGATCGTATTTTTCTTATTATATGACTATAAAAAGTACCGTTATCCAGAAAAATTAAACATCACATCCAAATTATAACTGTATTTTTATGCTTTGTACTTTTCTCTCATCTTCCATTCAGAAAATGGACACTGGAAAATTCAAATCCTAAAATTACCGTGTTAACATAGTTGTCATTTGCCGTTTTTCAACATAACAGTACATTTTACTTTAATTTCCCAATGATATTTATGATAAGGGAGTTAAGGTACATTTTCCTCGACACGACTGTAGCGGCCCTAGCGACAGCAACTCGCTCATTCCATATAAAAACTAATTTTTCTCTCATTCTAAAAACGAGTTTTTATATGGAATGAGCGAGTCGCTGTCGCTAGAGCCGCTGGTGTCGTGCCGAGGAAAATGTACCTTTAACCGATTTTTTTATTAAAAAAATAAACGAAACTTCACGTCAATGTTGAAGTCAAAATAAAATTGTTCAACACTCTTATCTGCTCCCTGTTTGGGTGTTTGTCCTATTTATTGCTAACATTATTCAGTGATTTTACCGTTTTTAAATTTTGTTACACTTAAAATCAAAATGTTACAATTTTTTGAAAAAAAAATGTTACACTTAAAAAATTTGAAACGGCAACACTGAAACTTCTCATTCAGTGAAATTAATATATGTATAGGTAAACACTTCACTTTTTACCTTTAAGACCCTTCTGCACCAACAGTTTTATGATCTAGGAGGGCCTTAACTCGATAGCAAATTGACTACTCCATTTGAATTGGAATCGATTATTGTCCAATTTAAGCAAAACTAATCTAAACCTAAACACATTTAAGTTCAACGAACCACAGAAAAAATGTGAAAACTCTTGAAAATCAGCTTACTAATAATAAATTCAAGCCAATGCACTTGTTATACAATAAAACAAATACGCGATATTCACGGTTAAGGCTACTTAAATAATTTAAATAAATTATAAAACTATACAAACCAACAAAAATATATGCTATCAGTTCAACGACATGGAATCCTCTTTCAATCATAAAATAGCTAAATATTAACTCGAGCTCCACTGAATAGGAGTGCGAAAAAATATTTTGATTATTCTTCCCCCAAATTGTGAGTGAAAGGACAAGAAACGCATTAAGTATAAAAATTGAAACTGGCCAGGCCGGAAAATCAGCCGTAGATTTGTTATTTATTTCCACATATTGAGATGATTTGAAATGTGTATTCATCGTATCAGATCAATTCATTTTTCATTCAGCAATGCACTGAATAGACGTAACGGCGCCGGTTGTGGCAAGTATTTTTATTTAAATTCAATGTTATCAGCTACTGGAAATTAACATTTTGTGTTCATTTCTGTTTTGTTTGTTTTGAAGCAAACGCAACATTTCTGATATTGATCCAAATTTTATGTTGATGAAAATGGAGAAAAGTAAAATAAAGTTACAAAAACCATTTGATTGGTTGGTTCTATTTATATTAACAATTAAAAAATATAACATTTTCCTAAATTGCGGGCCACACATTTTAAGATATGTATGTATTTCTTTTGAATAAGGTGAATTTAATTTTTAACTCAATAATAACTGCATAAACGATAATAAGCAAACCCATATCAAAATCGAAACATAATCCAGCAAAAATAATATATGATTTGTCAAAAAAATAAATATCAGATAAAAACTATGTCCTGTCCATACGCTTGTATGGACGTATGAATCATCAAATTTATGTACATATAAACATATATTGGAACACTCTTAATTTCAAGTTCAAACAACTTTTGAAGGCCAACGCTAATGTTCGCACTTTTTACAAAGAAGAAAGTTTTTCATAATGGAATACTATTTACATTTTTCTCAGAAAATATAAGCAATTTAGTGATCATTTTTTAAATCAAAATCATTTTATCAGATTTAAGACACTTATACCTATATGTATAATATTTCCACAATACAAAAAAAAATATTGTACATATTAGTATTCTGGGCGTGTGGATCTCTTACGAGTTTGTTTGTTTGTTCTATGTAGATACTACTATAAAGATGTTAATTCGGACCATTCGTGTTAAACCAAAGAATTGGAACCGGCTGTTGGCCATGTATCCGGTCTGGTCGGAATTTTTTTATATATATATAAAAAAAATTTATTCACCATAAAACCAAAAATGTGGTTTTCACTTTTTCAATAGAATTTAAAGCCACCTTACCCGATGAAGTGAGCAAAAAAGCATGGTTCTTAAAATTTAAAATGTTCATTCATAGGCAAGAACAGTAAGTGCGTTTAGTAAATTTATTAAGCGTAATAGATAAATACGAAATGAAAATATGTTTGTGTCACTGAGAGACGAAATGGAAATCTGTTAACCTCCTATCTCGGCAAAGGTGAAATTTTATTTGAATAATTTTAATTAACATTTGGAATCTATTTAACTACTCCCAATTTGCTCGCATCGCTCTCATTAAAGCTCTCTTAGATCATTAGGTTCTGTTTTGTGGCTTCGATAGATATGCTTTTATTTGAGGTTGGATAAAATTGCTATATAATTGAAAAAATTTATTTAACCTTCCGGCGGGCGCAATACTAATCCTAACATCTGAAAGATTAAGTGCAGAAAATATGATGAAACTAAGTTTCTGTACATTTTACACTGTTATTAATTTTTGCATAGTCTTTTTGAAACAGTTCTTTGAAATTTTAGAAACATTTACTGGCTCAGAAAGTTTGATACCCTTTGCATTTTCAATTTTCTTAAAATATTCCGCTTTCAATCGCTTCAATATTTAAAAAACTTCCAACAACTCGACCGGTTAAAAAATATGAGCTTCTTTTACTAAAAACACACTATTGAACAATTTGGTGAGCCTAAAAGTCAACGCAATGTGAAGAGTATAACAAGTGGAGATTTTCATAGAAAAGGAGAAAATAACACAATCACCTACCTCCCCTACAAATTAAGTGAATTTTTGCATATAAATCGGCATAATGCTTAATAGATACATAAGTGTAGAATCCTAAAATTGGATCATATTATTACTGTACAAAGCCTTGTACTACTGTCAAAAAATTAGGCCCATGATTGAAAAACGAAGGCACCTTCGTTGAATTTAAGGAAAAAAATCGGCAATTGAGCTAGATAAAGCTTTCTTGTTTAACTCCGATTAAGTGCTGCTTCTCCGAGCTGGCTTATAGAAATATTAAGACCTCTCCCCATACGAAAATCCCTTTACTCTTAACCTTACCAATCGTGAATGGAAATATTGACATTACTACCCAAATATCCAGATATATCACCCTCTAGTTTTCAAATATAGGCTTAAATGAACTATATCGAACTTTACCCGAATGATTTTTGATATACATACCTACTAGCTAGTAAGAAAACCTCTACGGTGTGATTCTACAGTAATCAAGGTAAATAGAACAAAATCACAATCGGTACCTTTCAACCGGAAAAGTTGGAGAGCCGAAACGGGCGTATTTTGTGTGGAGAATAAAAATCGGGAGAGTGGGGATATTTCGGGAGGAGCAACTTAATTTTTGTGAAAAATTATCTTAAATTATTTCATTTATTTAGGGACTATATTTAACAACTCTGCCGACTTTTAAAGCCACACGGTTTTAGTTTCAATTGAAACCTCCATTATATTTGACATTTTGACCATACTTTGCGTCGTGTTAACGTCTGTAACTTGTTAATTTATGGAAATAGAGTAATGATATGATATGCAAACTGAGAAAATTGTCTTAAAGTTAAAAACAAAAAATTTAAAAATAATAATTTTATTTGAAGTTTTTACATAAAATACTATTCTATTTATTTTGTTTCTTGTCTAGTAAAATTGCCAATTTTTCGTTAAAATTAAAATCGTTTATATCTCAGATCTCCAATTGTTCAGCTACATATCGCTAGAACAAACATTGTATAAGATTCAAGTAGTAGTTTGCGGGATTTCTCTAAGGCAGTGTCAGATAGATACGTAACTATACTATGGAATCTTTTTTGTAGACAACACTTTACCCGTGGGCTTGACGTTGACACTCTTTGAGACACACTGTCCTGTACAACATAAAAGCCATGAATTCTGTCAGTGAAAACTGATGTTTCAGTTGGCTGATACAATAGCGGATTTTCTGACTTTAGTCTTTCGGATTTTTTCGAGTACCATTTCAAGTATTTCTTTGAATACCTACATAATCCCGCCAGTTCGTAATCCCGCTTTTGACAAAAAATCTAGTTTCCACTATATCGACATTACTGAATCCCACCGCGTAAAAAATCCACCCTTCTGCCATTTTAATCCCGCTAATAGGTACAGAAACAATCCCTTCAAAATACCCAATTGATGCGTAGTAAAAAAAGTCAAATCAGTTAAATTATGTGATTCCGAGCAGTTAATGCAACACTTTCTCTTATCACAAACCTGTCAAAATGTTGGTTTTTTTCTTCGCACAAGATTATAAATTGAGCTCCGACAGAACAAAACTGATACCACCTGTGGCGTTTGTTCGAAAGGATGCTAACACCAGCCATATTACTCGACATTTTGAATATCAGATGGGCGATAGTGCTGTTATCCAGTGATGACACAATACTGTTGTGTTTCAAGGTCCTTGTATTCATTGTAAGACTTTTCGAGGCTTAACCCATTAAACCCCAATATTGTGAAAACGTAACGTTTTTTTCTTTACTTCCCAGAGCTCATAATATGAAGATTTGGTTAGGTATAGGAATAAAATCCATATAATTAACAAAATTATATAATCGATCAGATTTTACAGGATTGATAGTTCTGTTGTTTCATTAAACCAACGAAACAACCGAGAAGGATGACTAAAATGGTAAATTTTTAACTTTTTGACTACAATCTTTCTTTTGTTCACAAATATTTCAGAATGTAGTGTCAGCCAAAAAACTGTGCATTAAATATAATCTGCAGTCAACATAGATTACGATTACAAACACCATTCGTTTGATTAAACTTATCCTGGCGAATGGCACACGCATTTGTTTTCTCATGTTGCGAAACGCAACGCTGGGTTATTACTAGTTCAGATTAGTTTTTTTACTTTATAGAAAAATATACTTCAAACTAATGGTATCGCCTCTCTTTATGAATTAAAGTTATTCTAAAATAAAATTTATATATACACCCAGAAAACAATTACTTTTATTAAAGAAAAAATACATACATGGCCCTGTGGCGCGGGTCAAGAATAGTGCCTCCGTCTTTCCCGACGTGTCGTAAGAGGCGACTAAAGGGACAGGAGAGAATAAAACTCTCCTGAGGTTCGAACATATCTCTACAATTGTGCGCGCAGCGACTGTGTTGTGTGCGCTCAAGGGTTCAGATATGTACGAAACTTAACAAAAAATTGACCCCTGTGGACTTTGGGGTAAGAATTATGCCACAGCGTTCCCGGCTTGTCGTAAAAGGCGACTTGAGGGATAGGGTACGTAGGCTTGTAACCTGCGTACTTGAAACTTTCTTTACACTCGAAACATTAATCGAGCCTCGGATACCTCGGACTGACTCACCGGCAACGACTTTTGGCTATAAACAACGGACCACGATTGGGTTTTGGAACGTTCGAACGATGTGGGGCGAGTGTAACAACATGAGGCTTATTGAAGTCGAACGGGAAATGACCGCGTATAACATCGCTATATTAGGACTGAGCGAAACAAGATGGCTCGGATCAGGAGCGACTCTATCACCAAGCTCTAATACTGTTTTATTGTACTCTGGAAATGATGACCAAAATGCTCCTCGGCAGGCAGGAGTCGGAATCCTCTTGACTAGGGATGCACGCCGATCCCTTATCGATTGGAAACCAGTTTCCGACCGTATTATCACCGCCCGATTCAAATCCAGAGTACGAAATATCACGATAATTCAGTGTTACGCACCGACCGAACCAGCTGATCAAGCTGACAAAGACGTTTTCTACCAAAGACTTGGCGACACCTTTGATAGGGCTCCCAGAGGTGACATTAAAATCATAATGGGGGATCTCAACGCTAAAGTCGGGTCAGATAACCAAGGATTGGAACACCTTATGGGAAATCATGGGTTAGGCGACAGAAACCAGAATGGCGAGATGTTTATAGAGTTTTGTAACTCTCGTCAGCTCGTCATTGGTGGAACTCTGTTTAAACACAAAGATTGCCACTTATCAACCTGGACCTCTCCGAATGGCAGAACTGAGAACCAGATTGACCATATTGCTGTTTCCAAAACGTGGAGAAACTGTGTCTTAGACGTTAGGGCGAAACGTGGTGCTGATATTGGCAGTGATCACCATCTTGTCATCGCAAAAATGCGCTTACGAACGGCAGCAATCCAGCGTCCTAACCGTGCAAATATTTGCCCTAGATATAATGTGCAGAAGCTCAAACTTCCATCAACCAAGCGTGCGTTCTCCACCGCTTTGCGCGAAAAAGCTAATGCACCACCACTAAATGAGAATCCGACAATTGACGATAGATGGAAAGTCGCTAAGGACTCATTTATTTCGTGTGGCGAAGAAATTTTAGGACGATTGGATCGCGGTAGGAGACCATTTATTAGCGACTCCACTTGGTCTCTTATCTCAGCACGCAAGAGAGTTAAAGAGCAGATCAACTCAGCTGCTGACGATTCAGCTAAGGAAAGATACAGAGCTGAATACCGTTCGCTCCAAAAAGGCGTTCAAAGGAGTGTTAGGCGTGATAAGCGCAATAATATCAACGCGCTTGCGAAGGAGGCAGAGGATGCGGCTATCCGCGGTGACAGTGGAACACTCTTCAAGCTTATCAAGCCATTAACTGGCAGATCTTTACTAACGGAACATCCTGTGAAAGATAAGGAAGGTGTTCTGCTCGTTACCGAAGAACAACAGCTGCAAAGATGGAGAGAACACTTTTTAGAGGTCCTTAATAACACCTTCGGGCCTGCAAGTGCATCTTCATTGCCAGCAGAAGACGTCCCTCGAATAGACGGCATTTGTTCTGGTCCACCATCCAAAAAGGAACTAATAGACGCTATTAAATCAATGGACGCCGGTAAAGCCCCTGGGATTGATGGAATTCCGTCTGAATTCTTGAAAGCGGATATTATCGCTTCAGCGGATATTCTCCTTCCCTTAATCCAAGAGTGTTGGGAAACCGAAACTCTTCCCAGTGAGTGGAAAAAGGGCGTAATTATTAAGATTCCGAAGAAAGGTGACCTGAAGAATTGCAATAATTGGCGTGGGATCTGCCTACTTCCTGCTGTTTCCAAGCTGATGGCTAAGATTGTTTTAGGACGAATCAAGGACAAAATCGATGACACATTGAATGATGAACAAGCTGGCTTTCGCGAAGGGTTTTCCTGTAGCGACCACATTAACACCCTCCGTATTATTATCGAGCAATCCGCGGAATGGAGATCCCCATTACATCTCATGTTCATCGATTTTGAGAAAGCCTTCGACAGCGTTGATCGTCTCTACATCTGGAATGCCTTACGGAGACGAAATATTCCAGATAAGATAATCTCCATCATCAAGGAATCCTACAATGGAGCCCAATGTCACGTCCTGCATAAGGGCAAGCTTTCAGATCCTTTTGAGGTGCACAGTGGAGTGAGGCAAGGCTGCATTTTGTCACCTATTCTCTTCCTTGTTGCCATTAGTGATGTACTCGGCTCCGCACTCCAATTACATCGTAACAAAGGTATCAGATGGAAATTGTTCGATCACCTTCAACATCTTGACTACGCTGACGACATTTGCCTTCTATCAACAAACACGGATGATGTCGCTCAAATGACAGAAGCTCTAAATTGCGCGAGTCGTAATGCGGGGCTGAAAATCAATGCTGCCAAGACTAAGTTCTTGAGCACATATCCAGGTGGGCAAAGCGAAATTTGTATTTCAGGACAGGCAGTCGAAAAAGTTGATGAATTTTGCTATCTCGGAAGTGTAGTTACAGCAGATGGTGGAGCGGATGCTGATGTAAAATCACGGGTAAACAAGGCTAGGGCGGCTTTCTTCAATTTGACTCCTTTCTGGCTAAACAACAATATTTCCAGACGCACCAAAATACGTGTCTTCAATTCTAATGTGAAATCCATTCTGCTATATGGCTGTTCAACCTGGAAGGTGACTAAAGAGATCACTGATAAGTTGCAAACTTTTGTTAATCAGTGTCTACGGCGCATCCTAAATATTCGTTGGCCGGAGATCATTTCGAACGAGGATCTCCTTACTATAACTGGCCAGGAAAGGATAGGCACTTCGATCAAAAGACTTAAGTGGCAATGGATAGGTCACACTTTCCGAAGAGGGCCCAAAAACGTCGCAAAAAAGGCTCTAAACTGGAATCCACAGGACTCCGGAGCAAGACGCCGTGTTGGGCGGCCAAGGAACACATGGAGAAGATCGGTAACTAGCGAAGCGAAAACGCTAAATCTTACATGGTCGCAGCTAGCGCCGTTGGCGCAAAACAGAACGAGGTGGAGAGTAGGCGTGGTTAATGCCCTATGCCCCACAAGGGGTTGACAGGAACTAGAGAGAGAGACGTATGAAATTTTGTCTATGATTTGGAGCCAATGAAATAGCCTTTTTGGGACAATGATAGAAATATCATTGAAAATATAAAGTGAGTATTCGATTATAACAATGAGATTATTTGTCAATTCTATGTAAAAATTCCATTGAAATTTATTTGAAAAAAAAAAAAAAATAGAAAAGATTTTTTTTATTTTTTTTTTTATATAGTTTTATAGTTCCCATGAATAAATGAAAGAATTTGACTTACTTCATTTTAAGTCAATTGATGCATTAGTTGTATGTGGGCATGTTTTATTCTATTACTACTGAAATCATAAATACTATGAAGGTGTATTTGACCCAATTTTAATTAATTATATTCAAACTTCATACGTCTAAAGAAATTTTCTGTTTACTAGAAGTAAAGTAAAAACTTCATTGGTTTTAATATACGTTTTTTTCTGGGTGTATAATAAAAAAGGAAATACGGCATTTTATTCGCCATTCTTCAAATAAAGATGATTCTAGTGTGCAAGAGCTTGTTATTTATTGTTGCATAAAAAACGCTCTTCCACTCTAAATACAAAAGTAATGAAATATTACTCATATAAAACAAGTTACTTCTAGCGGAATGTCACTCATATATTTTATTAATTTTAGCTAATGGTTCACAAAACGGACAAACAAGACACTTTGACGCCGTTTTTTTCGTCTGAGTTCACTGAAATGTCAGTTGACAGGTTCATCCACAAAGCTTTTCAATTATTTAGTTATTAATAATTTGGAATCTGGTCTTTAAAAAAATATTAAGACTAAAATTAGGAATAATGGAGCAAATGTGATACCGTTATGGAATCTAGCTAACATGCGCAAACGTTTAAAATTACTTGCAAATTACAATTTCATTGACATTGAGATTTACAGTTACAATAGCTAATCAATTAGAGCAAGGCGTGCATTTTTCGACTCTACTGCTATATCGAAAAACAGTAAAAATAGGCGACTGAATTTTTTTTAACGGCACTATGTGCGCTATCACCCATTTTCGACTTGACGTCGACTTTTGGGACACCATGTATATAATAATATAATTTTTCTGCTCATGGCGGTTATTTCAAAAACGGTAAAAAACATAACAAAATGGTCAACAACGAAAGATACCACATATAATTTCCTTTGAATTCAATAATTGTATAATACGGATACTTTAAACGTTTTCTTAAAAAACACAAAATTAAGCCACAAAATTCTGTGTGATTCACAACAAGTAAATTTTTCTTTGAAAACTCCATCAAAATCAACATCAAAATCGAAATTTGGAAGTTACGAGAGTTGTATTCTCATTATGCAATCTACATGAATTAAACCAGCTACAATTTTATCTCTCATAAACCAATACCAATTTCTGCCTACTACTTGTCATGATTCATTAACTAATATTCTATTTCGTGCATTTCTGAAGTAACTCTAATATCACTTGCGTGATAATCGAACTAATTGAAAAAATATGTATTGAAATAATTGCATCTGATGACATTTATCTTGACGGAACATTTTAATAAATTACGTTGACAACAAGTTTCGTTTTCTACGAGTACATCACATGTGAGAGGAGTTAACTTGCATGCACATGTATTCCATTTTAGCATTCACCTATGGCAAAAGCAGCATGTCATGATTTACAGCAATTCTGAGTAAGTGTGGAAAATTTTCCTATAGACCTAATTTTTATGAAAGAAAATTCATTCTGAAAAAAAAACCAACAGTCTTTGATTTTATTGGAAGATAAACAGTGGGTAGAAGACTAAAAATAAAAATAAAATATAAAATAAGACTAATATAATTTTTATAGAAATTAAAAATCAAAATCAACACATTATTTTATATTTTTATACAAAACAAGAAAAAAAACCTTGCTGAAATAATTTTTTCAATAATCTACAAATTCGCTGTTTTTTTTTCTATAATATCCTAAACAGCATTTAAATATAACTAAGGTTAATTCCCATTATTTAAGAAAAAATCATCAATGTAACATGCGTATCATACTATGAATGGTCGCGGAAAAATTAAAAATTCATGAATGAAAATGTAAATGTCATTACATGGCTATTCGCAGCTTCCAAGTGTTCTGTTTGTCTGTATAGTCTTCACACAAAATAAACATTTCTTATGCTATGGCTGTATTTTATTCGCCTTTTTAACACGATCTGGAGACGATATTATTTTGAAAAATTAGGCCTATCGTGTTTTAGTTCATTTACTCACCGTATCAAAGTCCTTGAAAAGTTCAAAACATTTCGTTAAGAATATAAAAAGCCGGTTTTCTTCTTTTGATCAAACTGATCGAAAATCGAAATATGCAAATTGTTTTTTCCAGAATATTAATCAAGCCCAAGTTCTGATGTTAAATGGAATGACCCTCGGATATTGAATTTGTTTCTATTCATATCGAAATCGACAAGAGGTGATTATACCCAAGTGCTAAATTTATGAATTTTAGTTTTAAGAATAAAAATGATATAATGACACCATTTTGTAAAGAAATTGATGGGTAGAAGATTATTCTTTGTGGTTGGGTGTAAGGTTATCTTACACTCAATCGATTTATTTCTCGAAGATTAAGGAATTTAAATAAAATCTTGTTTTTTAATTTTTATTGTTTCTATTTCTATTGGTATGAACATGTCATCTGGTAAAGTTGACTGGACTTTGTATAGGAAATGTTCTGACGTAATTCACCGAACTTTGCTGTACGAACATTTTTCGTTCTGCGCATGTACGACACAATAAACCGGTAGTATACGAGAATTGTCAAGCTCACGAACAATTTGTAAAGAAAATGATACACAGAGTGTTTTATGTTGGGTCTAGTGTGACGTCACAACACAATGCGCAATGCGTGATCTGGTATGTCTATTTATTCTTATACACTTCAGACATAGAAAGCAAAAACAGCAATTTGACAAATAAAACCTGAACAAAAAATAATCATGCGAAAAACTGTTTTAAGTTTTTTGAAAATTGGTAATAATCTTAAATGCTGACCTCTTAGGGGTTGAGCTCAGTTCGTTCACTTTAATCAGCCCGTCTATGCTACGAATAAAATTATTTTAGATAATAGAACTTACAGACCTGACCTGACCTTTTACACTTCCAAATTACTTGCATGACATATATAGTGCTTGCAGTATAATATACACTCCGAAATTATATGCAATGAAAATGTTGACTGGAAATAGCTGAGTGAACGCAGACATGCTCCACAAGGGGTTACGCGGTACAGAGAAGAAGAAGAAATGGCTTGCATGACAAATGCTGATACGAGTGTAATTATGAGTGCATTCAGAGAGCACATATTGGGATATGCTACATATCCCCATCACAAGAAATTGGAAAACTGCTAAGTTTGTGTTCGCTGAATGGGCTTGCTACACGAAATGTAAGTTCTCTCTAATCAGCTGATACATCCGCAGACATTGCGGCAATCAAAAATTAAAAAAACCTAAAACTGCAAGTTTCCTTTCAAAATACGTACTCTCATCGCACAATATTATAACGTTCACTAAAACCCGGCTCAGAAATGACATTTTTCTACTGAACTGTGAAAAAACAATTTCCAGTATTGATGGTCGAGCAGCAGTGCGTGACAGTTGATCGAGCAATCCAAGTAGCAGCTACACATCTCAATGTAGCATTCCAATTCAACGCTAAATAGGGGAAATTTTCGATACATCGCATATGGACCGATTAGCGGGTGCGTGCGACGCGGAGGGAGAACACTTTCCAGTTGCTTCTTCCAATATGTGCTCGCTGAATGCACTCAATGATATAAAAAAATCATTTTCATGGAGTCGTCTGGCGTTTCGAGCTCTTTCAGGTTTAGTTCTACACAATCACATATATTATTCTTTTCTTTAAAAGATTTACTAAGTAACATAAGAATTTATATTTAACATATTGAACACAATCAACAAATTAATAAAACACCCATCCATTTCATTTTGTCAGATGCTTTCAAACAAAAATTATCGAAAACTTTTAAATAAACATAAATCCTGTTTATAAATGTAAAACAATTTGAATTTTTATCGAAAATAAAGAGACCGCAAATAAAAGACACACAATCGATCAATTGCTGACAACCGCGATATGACACATAAAAAAGGATTATTGAATTGTTTAAATAAAGGTCATATTCAATTTAAAAGCCTTTTATTTGGCTCATATTGTTATTAAAATCGAAAACTTAATTTCTATCCGCTAGGCTTTTGAGAAGTAAGGTATTCCACGCAGTGGGTCTATACATTTGGGAACTTTCAATTATAGGCTTCTGAAAAAAAATAATAAAATAACACGCGCACAAAATTTCGATTTCGATTTCGATCTGGTTGGCATTCATACAGTAGTCGCACATTCCAAATCTTATTATTCAACATGTGATGTCAACGTTCTTCATTTTCCTGCTCATCATACACAACCGTCAATCCTAGATCGGCCACATCATGTCAAAAGAATCTCTTTTTTATATGCAAAATTCAACGAATGCTAAATATTATCATTAAACATATTTTAACTAAATTAACAATTCCTCTCAGGCATATTCTGTATCAATTCGTTTTTTTTATAAAACATTGCCGAGCACTTTAGGAATTGCCCATAACTCGACTCGATCTACCGCGACACAACGACGAACGTTGATTTCATGCAATCGTTGAAGTCATCACCCGACGATGCTGGCATGCACTTGCAGAATAATTCAATGAAATTAAGAGTGAAGGTCATGCTAAACGAAAGAAGTCCACCGCGTAGAGTTTGCCGGCTATTTGTCCATCAACGTGACTGACTGTTCGCGAGTCGTTTATAAATGGACTTTGTAGGTGGTGCAACACTCTAGCTCTAGAAGAAGAACTAGACGCGCCGTAATAGAATGAGGTCAAATAGATGGCTACGTAATTAATCAAACTCAAAGCTTTGACTATTTCACGGGTTAATGTTATACAAACTGGTGTCGACAGTAACCACCCGTACGTTGTGTGAAGAGACTAATGATGGCGATGCTTCTGTGTGGTGTCTTCTTCAGTCAACACTCTTGACGAGATTAAGAAATCACTTAGCGCAAGAGTAAAATCATCATATTGCCGATTTGCAAGTATATTTGGTTCGATAACGGACAATTAGGATTGTTAGATAGTTGTAGCTAATAAAACGGTTCATAAGGTCAGTGGAAAAAACGTGGATGTTGTTATATTTCCTGGTCAGATGAGATTGGATTTTATTTGAAATGATTAGGTAGTTCTTATTTTATTAAATTGTATTGTAACATGTATTGGCAAATTTGCACTTTTAAATTGTTGTCTTCTTTTAGGTAAGATTAAAGAAACAAAAGAATGGTAGCTGTAGTTTGTAAATAGTACTCGAAACTGCACTTGAATTAACTTTCTTTTCCATACCGAATTACAATAAGCGACTTTCGTCAGTAGAACTTTTCTACGAAAGGTCGATTGTGTAAAAACGAAAGATTAAAGCCAGTAACCCGTTATGAGTATTTGAACCCGTGGACATATTGTAGAAAAAGCAATTAGATTTCTTGAGTGGGATTGATGGCAGGTTTCTTTTTCTCTAGATTCTTAATAATGCCGAATATCCAAAACACTTGAATGTACCAAAGACTATTAGAAAAAACTGCCATGAAAAATGAAACTTATCGATCATCCCAAAAGGATTAAGTGTTTTCTACCTCAACATTATTTGCGGTATTTTGACAATCTGATGTCTGTTTGATGAAAGCAGTGACGCAGATAATCATGCAATCCTAGAAGCATGCCGCACTAGGTCGAGACACCATCCAAAACTTGAGAAAGCTTCAATTAATGATTGGTATCTGTTTTTCAATTTACAACGGCGAATTTGTGCCAAAAAAAAAATAGTTTATTTTAAAATAGCATACACCGATGTTCAGTAAAAAAATTCATCATATTGATTAAAACGAACAAGAAGCTTCTAGAATGGCTAATTGGTCCTGAAAACGGATACCGTAGAGGATAACGTGACAAGAATTCACGATCTCGTACTGACAGACAGTCGAAAAAAACGAAGAAAGCTAATAAGTAGGCATCTTAAAGCTGCACACAAACGGAATCCATGGATTCCCCGAATCCAACAAAACTCCATATTAAAAAAAATGACAACTTGCCCAGATGTAATTTTTTAATGGAGTTTCGTTGGATTCGGGGAATCCATGGACTAAGGCCGCACACATACATCCCTTTTTTTGGATTCTTCGTTCGGTCAAAGTCACACATTTTGTTGGATTTTGATATGGCATGAAAGAGACATATCCTGTAAGAAATATTGGGCATGAGCAAGCCGAGACTACTTCAAAGCAGTATTTGACTTTGTTTTAGCGCAATTTCACGGAGTTTCTGTGTATTTTCATGACCGTCAACAAAACATGAATCGACTTGTGCAAAAAAGAAACCAAGAAACAGTGAAAACAGTAGTGAACGTGCGAAGAAGAAGGCGAACTCTCATCGGTACAAAAGAGTACTTCCATCGTTTTCTGCGATATATCAAAGTAATCCACATCGAGTAACTAGAGGAGGACAAACGGTCAAAGGGCTCTAGCAACTATATTAGAATACCAGGATCAGGCACTCCTTATAAGTGACTCCGTAGCTCAACCGTATGTGATAAATTTCTTATGCACACACCTATAACCATGTAAATCCGAAAGAGAAGCACAACTGAACCGTTTCGCAAAGTGCTCATTTTAGTCTCAATTTTTCGTTTGGCAACCCAAAGATTCTGCTATTTCGGGATGTGGGCAAATTTTAAATTTAAATTTAACAAATGTCACACCAATACGTCTCTAAAAGCGAGGTAAGCTACCAACACATACCTAAAGATGGGCTAAGCAGCTGATATTGAATTGGTTCCGTCCTATTCTGTTCAATGGAATTTTGCGTTTAAATTTTTTTTTAAATATGTGTGCGGCTATGAATCATGCATCCCATTCTACAAAAATTTTGTACTGAGTGCCACCCTTGCCAAATTGTTGGGCCAGTCCAACAGCGATTTGCAGGTAAAAAAATTTCGCGTTTGGCGAAGAAAAATACTCCTTAAAAATTAGGAGGTCATGTTCGCCACGGATGTCTACTTTACAGATCTCGAGACGACTGATTTTATCATTATGAACCTGAAAAATACTTTTTAAACGTTGTTTAGTGATAGTTCCTGGGAAAAATCCTTATGCGATTGAACTTATAATACGCGCAATTTATTTTTCTGGTTGGCGAATATGTAAAGACAGGCAGTGCCCGCTCTAGCACTCGCGCCGCCCCGGTCAACAGGATAATTTGTGCCCCTTAGGAGTACATACTATACCAGGCATACTGATGTAGACTCTTAAGCACAATTCACCATGGTTCAGCTGGGCTTTGTAGAAAGCTTGTTGGAATTTCAAAATTAGAGCTTGGGGTTGAATTGTCCGAGCAAAATTTTTTCACCGCCGTCAACAAAAATATAGACATGTCTAACGGGAACCTGGCGGCTTTTAAACGAACGTAAGAAATCGAAAATTAATACGAAAAGTATTTTTCACTAAACCCTCGACACATTTAAGTAAATAAAAATAAACTCACGAGCGAAAAACATGCATTTAGGTCTCCCGCAAAAAAATGTGCCGTGGGTACTTGTCTGCAATTTAAATTAAATGATGAAAGTGCACTCGTAGGCCCGATTGTTTGTCGTTATGACATTTTCCGTGAAATAAAATGCAAACGTCAAACACCGGTGTGGAGACTTTTGAGTACCACCATGTGAATTGGATTTCACGATCATCAAAATTTTGACAGTGGTCATTTGTTCGAAATTCACGTAAAAGACATAATGTGACCGGGAAAGTTAAAAGGGGGCTATCTGGTAAAAACAAACAAGCGAGTAAACGGCTGATAAACAAATCAAGTCGGTGCATTGTATTTAATCGATTTGTCGTGATCTGATTTTTTATACCCTTCGCTCATAGAGTGAAAGGGTATATTGTTTTTGTTACGCCGATATTATGTAACACCTCAAAGGAGCCACCGGAGGTATGGCAAAGTATATATATAAATGATCAGGGTCGGTCCCTGAATCGAATAAGCCATGTCTGTCTGTCTGTCTGTCTGTCTGTCTGTCTGTCCGTGTGTCTGTCTGTTAGCACGATAACTCCCGAAATAATGAAGCTAGCGGTTTGAAATTTTGGTCAAATGTTTGTTTTGCTAAAATCTTGGACGGTATTGAAAATGGGCCAAATCGGACCACGGGTTCCCCTACCTCCCATACAAACTACCCCACCTTGATATTTTAATTCGGTCATAACTTTCGGCAGAATATCGCTATCGACTTGAAATTTTGATCAATGTCTCATTCTGACATATACTTTGAGTTGATGGAAAGTGGATTAGGTCCGACTACCCCTACCCCTACTTCCCCTACAAAGTTATATTCAGTCATATCTTTTGATAGAATGTCACGAAAAACTTCAAATTAATATCAAATGGTAGCCGTTGGATGTCTTGACAAGGTAATAAAGATGTGTCAGGTCCGACCCATCTACCCCTCCCTCCCCAACAAAAAATATGAAATTGAATATCTTGGGTTTTGCGTGCCTTCTAGGTCTGTACATGGGTATAGGGTATACACTCATCGTGCTATTCGCACGATTAGAACTCGGTCTCGTAACTTTGTCATTAAGTTTGTAACGCATTAAAGGAAGCATCTCCGACCATACAAAAAGTATACATATATGATCATGACTTGGGGAGCCGATTGGAGCATATCCGTCTGTCTGTCTGTCTGTTGCGACGCGTTTTACTCGGCGGGTATTGAAGCTAGCAAGCTGAAATTTTGCACACGTGCTTCTTATCGTTGCAGGCTGTTTGTATGTTTGATTCACTCAAATTGGATCACTGGGTCATGGGGCTGGCATACAAACCTAGCTCCCCAATTTAAGTTCTTCTAAGAAAAACTTTTTTATTTGTGTACCAATTTCAACCAAATTTCACACAAATGTATTTCTATTGATGACACAAAACATATGTAAGATTGAATCAAATCGGACCATGGGGTCATGGGGCTGCCATACAAACTTAACCCCGCAAATTAGGTTATTCTAAGAAAAACTTTTTTATTTGTACACCAATTTCAACCAAATTTCACACAAATGTATTTCTATTGATGACACAAAACATATGTAAGATTGAATCAAATCGGACCATGGGGTCATGGGGCTGCCATACAATCCAGACCCCCCATATTGGTTCTTCTAAGAAACATTTTTTACACCAATTTCACAAAACCTTGAATCAATGTGTCTTTAGCAAAGCAACTAAAAAGTTCAAAACGAATGGAATCGTACTGTGGGGTCATGCTCCGGCAACCCCAATAAAATTTTCCGAGTAAATATTTTTATTTGGCCACTAATTTCAACCAAGCCCAAAACTTTTGTCAAGACGGAAGAAAAAGAATGAGGAGGGGGATTAAATGCAAGTCATAGGTACGCCCGAAAGAACTTTTAGCCCAAGCGAAGGGTATCCAAATTTCGGCCGCGCCCGAAATTAGACTCGGCCCCGGGGTTGGCGAGCGAAGCGAGCAGGGGGCGAAGCCCCCTAGTTTAAATTAATTTTTCGACAAGTTCGAGCATATCTTCAGCACTTCCTTTGGTATATTTTTTTATTTTTGATATGCAGGATCCATTGGTGACTACAAAAATGTTTCAGAGATTGCAATGTTGACCAGTGACTGGAATAACAGTAAATCATCCTGTAAAGATAACGATGCAATTCCTTTCAATTGCTTGCCTTGATTCTCTTCGTGTGATAATTTTAATAAAACATAAGTAGTTATTTATCAGCAGGACACTTTATATCTAAAAGTGAATACTAATCCCAGGGAATACCCGTAACGACAAAAGGTCCTTTTTAGCTAAAGAAGTCCAATATGAGCAATATGGATATGAAAATGAAAGACTTAGTGAGACAAGTGCCCCGAAATACTAATGGTACATTTTTGAAATCTTCGGAAAGGATCTTCTCTCCTGAAAAGGACATTTTTGGAAAATTGGTTGTGGATAGGTGAGATGGGTTTCAAACGATAGGGACGGATTAGAAGAAATCATTGAAATGGTTTTGAATATTTTTTGGCATTTGGGGACACCAGAATATCGCTATATTCTAGTTCGAATCAAGAATATTTTATTCGCATTACCCTTTGTTTTAGATTGCGATTTCTATGATATTCACGTCAATAGTCTACTACTGGTACTGGTACAGCAAATATTGTCGGCTATATCTGATTTTACAGCTGACTGACATAAGTCAGGATCTTCCTTTTCCCCACAGTGAAAATAACTTTATCACGAGGGTATCATATATACACAGCCATACACAACCTTCCTGCATCGAGACCTTCGAGGCTCTTGCCAGGTAGGCGTTTTGGCAACTCTTGGCCGTTTGTTGTTGCAAACGGGTGTGGTCCGCCCCGGAGAGGCTTGGAATTGCAAATGCAATAAGCAATTGTTGCCAGTAGGACCACTAAACTTTCTGTACCGCTAAAAGAAGAAGAAGAAGGGTATTATATACTCAGAAAAATATGCTTGAATTATATTTTATTAAATAAAAGTATACAATTACAATTCAGTAACAGCTGACTATTGTGTCATCAACCCCAACGCGATATTCTGAATTGGAACTTGCATTTGATATTATACGCCGTGCGAGATTTAAATTAAAGGAAAATGTCTCAATTTTCAAATGATTGACTCTAACCATGATTATAAACCAAATAAAATGAAAAACAAATTACGTACTGGAAATTTTAGGGAAATTGTTTGCGGAGCCATCTGGGGGATGGCATCGGCAAATGATCAATTTTCCAAATTATCGTTTTGTATGGGATTTCTAGTAAATATGGAAATGATCCACAAAGTCGAAAAGCACTTATGACAATAAGCGCGTTTTTTGCCATCGCAGTTAACGCGATTCAAAAGAAAAAAAAAGTTCACTGCTCCACATTTTTGTCTCACTCTCGTCCGCTTATTTTTTTAGATTTGGTGGATTTCGTCACAGAAGACAATGATATATCTGAAAAACCTAAATATTTCAATAAGAAACATTCGCTGTTTTGTTCTGAATTGTAATTTTTTTAAAGCTACTCCAACTTAGAAAACAAAATTGCATCTACATTTCATTCTCCTGAACTCTATCCCGCGAAGGATAGTGGCACGTGTGAAAATTAACTAGGTAGGTGAATTTTTTTGTATGGAGTTCGTTACTCAAAACTAATCGTGATGATCAAGAAAACGCAACTGATGGTATTTTTCAACGAACTAACGTTGAAAGCTTTTAGTCAAAAAATGAAACATTTTTTACGGGATGTAAACTTATACTTCTACGATATGTGTAGGACTTTCAAACTAACGGTTGCCCTTAAAACATGTGCAATACAGCAAAGTTCTGGCGGCACAGAACTCGAAAAAAATATCTCCAGTCCTAAACTGGGATTTTTCGGATGCCTTTTAGCATTTCTTTTACTATTAAGAAAAAATCCGAGGAAAAAGAATAAAATTTTTAAATAAATTAACTAAAACAATTTTTTTTTCAAATTCTATTGAACGGAATAACTATTATTATCCAGTATAGATATTGTTCAGTTTAGACAGATAAATTTGTATAAAAATGAGCCATCTGCATTGTATAACAAAAAAGGCATTTTTAGAATTGCCCGAATATTTCTATTAAAATTTCTGTGGCGGCTTTAACACTGTGTGAACGGTTTTTACCGACATTGCCACAATGACTGGCATTCGAAAATCAGAGACGTAAGCCCTGGGGAACGCTGTGGGCACATGTGACTCATAGACAGTGAACGAGAGGCATGTTGAGGCACCCTGGATGGCGTAGATCGTGCATAAAGAAATTATTGTATTGTACACTTCAAATGCCATTTAAGTCGGTTTTGATCACTGAGATAGAAGCTGATATCGAGAATGAAATAAATTAGACGTCGTCGTCGTTGCAAAATGGATGATAGAAGTCTTAGTTACTTACCATTCTATAAAGTTAAGAAATTTTTCAGATTAGTATTTTTTCAAATTATGGCTTTGCAAATACAAACATGGTTATTATGAGAGACTGTGAAATTAATCATTTATACGCGTAAGAAAGAGATGTATTAACGGATTCGAAAGTCCTCGACGTCTCTTTTGATGCGATATCGCACATGACCGTTCTGCGTTAACGATATTTTTGTGTCCTTTTTCAAATCAATAATTGTTGACCTAGCTTGATATCTAGCACACAAAAGATTGTAAAACATCAAAATTGCCTTTGATGATATTTTCTATTGAAAATTTTAAATGAATTCCACTATTTAAAATGCTGTATGTAAAAGTCTACTTTCTATAATTTGATAATAAATGAAAACGGTAAAATATTGAAGTTATATCATTACTTACATTATATACAATAAAACCTACATCTCATAAAATTTCGAAACTTATAAATCTTATATTCTATCCAGAGTGGACGAAAACGGATTGATTTCGCCGTACGTTTTCAGAAATCACCGAAAAGTGTTCACAGTGCACTGTTTGTAATTTCAAATGACAACCGACAATAATATTTTGCCTATAAATCGTTCTAAGTTAAAAAATGTGCTGGTGCAGTCACAGTCATCGATAGTCATTTACAACATATTTCGTCACTTCAAACTGACCGTTCATTCTCTTATCATGGAGAAATTAAGAACATTGGCAAACACACGAAACTGAACAATATGGTCCGGTGTCAGTTAAAATATTGGAGTGAGCCGAAATGTGCTGAATAGGGGAATTTAGGTTTGAGACCTAGGTGCTTACACGTTTTCATTTAAAAAAAATCAAGTTTTCATAGAAAACACGCAAAATAGCGTATTTTCAATGTGTCAATTTGTATGGGAATTGAAATGTTTTCGGGCTGCTTTCATACGAAAACATAAAAATAGCCCCAAATTACATGATTTCGTTCACTGTGAACATATTATTATATTTATTAAAAACTTTGCATTCGATACTACATTTTTTGTTTTCATACCGCTTTCTACCTGAACTTATGCAGACTTATATGATTTGCGGTATTGATTTTTACTTCTAACTTAGTGAGTGAAACGTGTTGAAAATTTGGGTAAATTTGCTTTAGCGGTTGAAAAGATTTTCATAAATACACAAAATTTCAATTTCACATTGGATTTTGATGATTTGGTGGCGAACTTCAAGATCGATTTTCGGACTCATTTTTGAAGTTTTGGCATCTGCGGTTTTCACCATCGGATAGAGCACATTGTTTTCTGTGGAAATCACTAAAAAAGTGAAAATCGAAATTTTTACACGATAACTTTCCCGGTCACATATGTTAGTACCTACTCTAACTCTTTGCGCTCGGTTTTTTTTTCAGTGGGTTTAACGTGCGTGATTTATTCTCGCGAATGCGTTATCTAGAAAATTCTTAGAGAATAAAAAAAAAAAACTAATTTAATCGAGGGAGACAAGGCAAAGTCGAAAAACCAGTTAGGGAAAACTGCATTTGCGGCTCGTACTGCAGCTCCTCTTAATTTGTCCTAACTCCTTGGGCGTGTCTACACGCGAATAAGAACATGAATAAAAACTGTTTTTTAGAAGAGATTCGTGAGGAGCAAGACAATGAAAAACTCATTTTTTATATAAAAAACAGTTTTTTGGACTTGTTCTTGTGTGTAGACATGCCCCTTGAGACATTCGACGACAACTGATTTCAG
Source organism: Microchrysa polita (assembly GCA_949715475.1). Taxonomy (NCBI): domain Eukaryota; kingdom Metazoa; phylum Arthropoda; class Insecta; order Diptera; family Stratiomyidae; genus Microchrysa; species Microchrysa polita. The sequence continues at coordinate 136,230,300 of OX454416.1, read as the reverse complement.
AGTTTAATACGGTTTTCATCCATACCAGTACCAGTTCTAGTCGCATTTTAGTTCTTCTGGAGATTAAACGTGCGACAGGCCATGCCGAGTTTCAAAAACTTGTTTCTCTATGAATCTTTTATCAGAGAGTGGCTATGGAACGATCACGATCAAATTTCTCCCAGGAGAGTTGTTTAGACGTTTTTTTTTTAATGTTGCGATTTCTCCGAAAATTCAATATATGTTTAGTAGGATATATGTATAACATAAATGCAATAGTAATAACCTGATATATTTTCGTCCTCTATTTACCTGCGTACCCTTTAGAAAGAATTAGGGGTCAGGCAATCACATGTCCAATTAAAATTGTGAAAATAAGAGGAAACAAATTTTCAATTGGGGGATGAAACTAGCACATAATGCTGCAATGGTTTTATTTTAGAGAACTTAATTAGCACAAAACTGAGCGAATTGCATCACGAATTGCTTTTCGAAAGTAGGGTAGGTGCTGGCATCACAAACGTAAAATTTAGGCATCTTTTACTAAGAATTGTTGGATTTTAAATTCAAGACACTATTCCGCTGTTCCAAAAAAAAAACATATGGACAACGGTTGTAAAATGCTTTTTGTGAGTATCGGTTTGTGTCACTTTATTTTGTGGCATTTTATTTCGCTGTAGTTTCTAGTTTCTACTAAATCAAAATTGAAAATTTTTCCTTTCGGCTTTTTGCATTTTTTTATTCGAGTACTAGCAAAAAAGCTGCCCCTAAAATTTACCGCTCCGGGTGACCGCCCGGCTTGCCCCCTTACAGTAAGACAGGTCACTAAATTTGAGAGTAGTGCTAATAATTTCGGCTTTTAACATGTTCACTGTCTGACCTTTTTTTGATAATAGCACCAAGTCTGCTTTCGTAAATCCTATGTCTTACGAGTCACATGTTACACGTGAACGGGGAAACGGTTCAAGGAACCGTTATGAATTTTTATTGATAAATAATTTTAAAGTGTTTGTTTTTTTTTAATATGCTTCTTAGGAACAACGTTGATATTTGACAGCACAATAAAAGGGAGTTTGCGTGAAATTAAAGTGCCGTTACGATTTTACAATTTGAATTTCAATAAAAAATATATTTTCGAATTTCTTTAAAGTTTTAACAGAGAAGCTTTTTAAATTATTAAATTGGGAAAGGAGTTATTTTATGTAGAATTTTGTGCAGTCTCAGAAAGTGAGTCGTGAGACACCCTGTATAATACGTATTTTATTCATGGAAACTCTTTTAATCAAACTGAGATATACATATTCAACTGTAATAAAACTCACTTTGATTTCCTTTTTTGTTGTTTTATTTTTTCACAAACAAATTCAAGTTCTTGGTCAAATTTCAATGACAAAATTCGCAAAATGAAAAAGCTAAAACGAGACCGAGGCTAATTTCGGGCGCGGCCGAAATTTGGATACCCTTCGCTCCCCTCGGGCTAAAATTTTTTTCGCGCGTTCTTATGACTTGTGTTTAATTCTCCCCGCTTCCACGCTTTACCTTGAATTTTCACATAAGTGCCGTGGCGAAGATTGGAGAAGCGGGGGTCGTGGGTTTCTTAGAAGAACCAAAAGGGGGGATGTATGTATGTTTGTGGTATCAATTAAAACATATTTCTATGAGATTTGGTTGAAATTGGTGGACAAACAAAAAAGTTTTTCTTCAAAGAACCTAATTTGGGGGTTGGTTTTATATGCCAGCCTCATGACCCCAATGGTCCGATTTAATTCATTTTTGCATATGTTTTGTAACATCAATAAAAATACATTTCCATGAGGTTTGGTTGAAATTCGTGTAGAAATAAAAACGTTTTTCTTAGAGAAATTTGATTTGGGGGGATAGGTTTGTATGGTAGCCCCATGACCACATGGTCCGACTCCATCTATTAATATATATGTTTTGTATCATCAATAGAAACACATTTGTGTGAAGTTTCGTTGAAATTGGTGTATAAATAAAAAAAAAATTTCTTAGAAGAACTTAATTTGGGGAGTTAGGTTTGTATGACAGCCCCATTACCCCATGGTCTGATTTGGTCCATTTTAACATATGTTTTGTTGTGTCACTAGAAACACATTTGCACGAAATTAGATTGCAATCGATGAGAAAATAAAAAAGTTTTTCTTAGAAGAACCTAATTTGGGGGACTAGGTTTGTATGGCAGCCCCACGACCCCATTGTCCTATTTGGTCGATTTTTACATATGTTGTGTGTCAACAACGAAAACACATGTGTGTGAAATTTGATTGAATTTGGTGTATAAATAAAAAAGTTTTTCTAAGAAGAACCTAATTTTGGGGAGTAGGTTTGTATGACAGCCCCACGACCCCCTTGTCGGATTTTACCGATTCAAACATACAAACTGCCTGCAACAAAAAGAAGCATGTGTGCAAAATTTCAGCTCCATAGCTTTTAAACTGGCTGAGCAAAACGCGTCGCAACAGACAGACAGACAGACAGACGGACAGACGGACAGACGGACAGACGGACAGACGGACAGACGGACATCGTCCAATCGACTCAGCTCGTCACGCTGATCATATATATACATATTTTATATGGTCGGAGATGCTTCCTTCAATGCGTTACAAACTTCATGACAAAGTTAATATACCCTTTTCGCTTAATAAGCGAAGGGTATAAAAAGCAGACAACTGATTGTAAACATTTAAGCGTGTCGTATGGAAATACTAAAAAGGCAGATTCACTGGTCAGACAAATTTGCACATAAATTAAATCGTATCAAAAGACAAATCAAGCTTTCTCGATACAAGGAAATGATTAATGCAATGAATTTATTTTAAGATCATCTATAAATTAGCACCCAATTGAGTTGATGCTAAAAATGTTTTTATTAATTTAAATTAATATGATATTGTTTGTTATGTTTGTTATGAAATTAAAATACATGTAAATCGCAATGTGGATTATTGTGTGTCATCGACTGATTAACTATTTTGACATTGCTAATGTTGTATGTATTGGTATGTGTTACAATAAAAATAATAGGTGCGTATGTATTTCAAAATAAAAGAATCTGACATCAAGCTTTTACTTAATCTTCTTGATTACTTAGAGCGAAATTCTACTTGAAAATGCGATTTAAAACTGACTGGAAGATTCCATATGCACCCAACCCATGTGGACGGTTTTGATGATTTGCCAAATGTGATAAATCTGAAGAAGGTGTACACATTTCTTCTTGTTCTTCGAACATAACTATGAAAACTACGAACCAGATTATTTTTTTCAATTTTCTTGCAATAGTGTTCGTAAGCATACACTGCTTGTCATCAGATTAGCACACCCCTTCGCATGAATAGTTTTGGCTGATTTCCAACCAAAATAAAAGAGCTAGAATTTCAAAATTATAACTGTTAATAGTCTATTCAATCCTGAGTTAATTAACACAAAAAGTATTGTGTTTACATTTTTTAATATTGTTTTATAATTGTTTTTCGAAAAAGAGCACACAAAATTGCCACTTAAAATTTGTCATCAGGATAGCACATGCAATTTCTGTTTTGTCTATCTTCCACAATTAAAGACGTAAGACCCCCAATTTTTTGTGGTTGTTTGAGAAAGATATTAACTTTAATATGAATAATGGAAATTATTATTTGCGGAAGAGGGATGAAAATTTAAGGCTTACAAGGTGCCAAGGAGTCAAAAAGTGAAATTTCGTGAAAAAATGAATAAAAGCTGATAAGTTGAATCCGAATTCGTGTGTAATAATTAGCGTTAAGGTGAAAATAATAGAGGCGATAAGAATTGAGTACATGTCAATCCTTATGAGAAAGTAATTTTGAGAGAAACATCGAGCCCTCATGACTGGGTCGCAAGGATTAGGGTAGATTTTGACATTAAGGCGAGCCTATCTTTTGTTCAAACAGTGATAATAAAACTCCACATTTCAAGTAACTAAAACTAAAGAATAAACTTAAACTTAACTATTCCCGAAGGAAAATACGTTAAAATTAATTATGGGAACACTTGACATGGAACAAAGAATGGCGCTATGTTATCTTTTCGGATAAAAAGAAGTTCACTTTAGAAGAGTAACACAGTTATAATGTCTACTCCCAGGATCTTTGCTAGGCAGGAAACCATTAGGATCGCATTCATTGTTGGATAGATTGTGTAATGGCCTCGAAGGCCAAGTGCTACTCTGAGATGATACTTCTTTTTATTCGAAAAGCCAACATAGCGCCATTCTTTATTACATGTCAAGTGTTCTCGAGTTTAATTGAGCGCATTTTTCTTTAGTTTTAGTTTCTTTAGATGTGGTGTGGAGCATTTTCGTATCACTATTTGAACAATAGGCTCACCTTAATGTCAAAATTTACCCTAATTCTTCCGACCGAGTCATGAGAGTTGGATGCTTCTCTCAAAATCACTCTCTCATAAGGATTGAGAAGCACTCAATTTTTACCGCCTCTATTATTTTTACCTTAAATCTACTTATTACACACGAATTCAGATTCGTCTTATCGAATTTTATTAATTTTTTCTCGAAATTTCACTTTTTGACCGCCTTGACTCCTTGTAAGCCTTAAATTTTGATCCCTCTTCCGCAGATAATGATTTTCCCTTCTTCATATTAAAGTTAATATCTTACTCAAACAACCACAAAAAATAGGGGTCCTACGTCTTTAATTGTGGAAGGTAGACAAAAAAGAAATTACATGTGCTATCCTGATGACAAATTTTAAATGGCTATTTTGTGTATTCTTTTTCGAAAAACAATTATAAAACAATATTAAAAAATGAAAACCCAATACTTTTTGTTTTAATTAATTTAGAATTGTATAAACTATTAACAGTTATAATTTTGAAATTTTAGCTCTTTTAGTTTGGTTGGAAATCAGCCGAAACTATTCATGCGAAGGGGTGTGCTAATCCGATGACGAGCAGTGTATTTAAGAATTTCAAAACTATGACCTAATACTTTTGTTTTATAACGCCAATTTGTGATAATAATAACCTTTTAATGTTTTTATGTTTCTATTTCTTACGCACTTATTTCTTGATTTTGAAAATGAGCTGTTTTTGAGTGGCATCACGACTTCAATGCTCTCTCTCTCTTGATTACCTACCGTAACTCCTAGTGGAGCATGGTGCGTTGATGATTACCGTGTGTAATTACAAAGACAACTGAATTCGGAGTGTGATATGGTTGTCAGCCATACCACTTCCTAGTCGCATTGTTAGTTTATTATTCTACGATAAAAATATTTCTTATCATCTTCTTCTGAATAATAAACTTGCGACGAGTCGTGCCGAGTTTGGAAACTCGTTTCTCTATGAGTGTCTATTTCACAGAGTGGCGATCGAATGATCACGGCCACAGAGCACGGCCTTCAATGCAGTTATGCGCATTTTTTGAAGTCAAAAGATTCGTATAATAAAAATTGATTATTACGTAATCAATATAATTCTTAGCCTTATTAGGAATTCTTATTACGATAAAAAATGAATAGTAAATAAATTCGGTTTAAACTACAGTCTATAAACAATTTATTTCATTTATATTTTATAACCACATATTTAATACGAATGCAGTAATGCTTAAATCTATTAACACTCATCGATTACAATTTTTTACCTATCCTGAAAAAAATTATCATAACATTACAGTCACAGATAAAATGCGCCCTCGGCTAGGTACATTTAAATCTCTGTCCAATCAATTATATATCTGTTATATTGGAACATTTTTTAAATTATAAATTTATGTGCACCGAGCACACTTATCTCCTTTGTTGGGGTCATTAGTGGCAAAGTGTAAAAATTTGCAAATTTTTATCGGGTCAAAATAACAATTTTATCTAACTGCTATTAGATATATGTATTTTTATCTTTGTTTATATTTTATGAATCTCACTAATAAATCAATCGTATAAAAATGCATTTTTTTGGGCAGATATTAAATAAAAATACGATTTGCAACAAATTGTACTTGGATGGGCATGAAGTGTAAAATCAATCATTCATTTGCCAATAAATCGGCAATTTTCATCAAGTCAACAGAGTCATTCTTCAACAGGACCCAATTAAGCACTCTTTAAACACTCCAATCATTTATATAAATTCGCGAATTAAAGATACCCACTAATACTCAGTTTTCGATTCCACTTGTATATCATGAGCATTTGGGTAGGTCTTTAAAAAAAAATTGTTCAGTTAAGAGTTAACTTAACCTTGACCGCGGTGTGTTACGAAATATGTAACTAATAAACCAAACAATGACACCAAACCGTACGCTAGAAAGATTTAAAGGTGGTCATCTCAAACAAAAGATTTTTCACTTCTCAATTAATTAAATTGAGACAGTGGAAATATGCAATACTATTACCGACCGACCCATACTTGAGTATGCGTGGTAAAGTGGAAGTATGTATATGATACCTATAAAAAAATGTAAAACAATCAGTCTGATGTCGTTGTTGCCATCGTTTTCTACAACCTTATTCATGAGCGTTTCAGTCCATTTTTCCTAACGTTATGATGCAAGAACATTCGGAATCAAAGATTTTATTATATGGGCTTGCTCGTACAATTATGACAATGGTCCATCACTGGAGCTGGCATCATATGTCGCCCGTAGTATGTAATTGAAAATGAGTCGGGGTTCACACGAGAGAATACAGTCACAGAGTCTCCCACTAAAAGGTGAGTATCAAAGAAGTATGTATGTTTCGAAGACATATCGGATTAAAGGAATTTTTCTCAGTAGATTTTGTAAACCACCGCATCGCCGCCGGTTGTCGTCAGAGATTCTATTGAATGAAACCACTGTGAGCTAGCGTGTTTGCATAATTATCTGTTAAGTGCATAATTGCATAATATGTGGGTTTATTCATTGGTGGTAAATCGGATATGATGAACTTGAGCAAACCATTGGGATGTATGTTCGATAATGGGATAATCGGTATATTGTTGTTACTTTAATGGTTGCAATTTCTGCAATTTCTTTTGGAAAAAAAAACTCCCCTATATGAATCGACAGCCGTCTTGGGTCGCGTCTTTGAACGGCTGTAACTTTCGAACGGAGACAACTAGAACTCTGAAATTTACAGTAAAAAGTCCACCCAGGCATGCTATACATCGCTCCATTCAAACACTTTCAATTTCGCTAAAATTAAAAATTTCGAAAAATAGACCCCCATCGTCAATATTCCCCTCTATGGATCGACAGCCGCCTTGTGTCGCGTCTTTGAACGGCTGTAACTTTCGAACAGAGATGGCTAGGACTCTGAAGTTTGTAGTGAAAAGTCCACCCTATGTCGCCCCATCCAAACATTTTAATTTTCACTAAAACTAAAAATTTCGAAAAATATACCTCCATCGTCAATACTCCCCTCTATGGATCGACAGCCGCCTTGGGTAGCATCTTTGAACGGCTGTAACTTTCGAACGAAGACAGCTACGACTCTGAAATTTGCAGTAAAAAGTCCACCCAGGCATGCTATTCTAACATTTTCATTTTCGCTAAAAATAAAAATTTCGAAAAATAGACCCCCACCGTCAATACTCCCCTCTATGGATCGACAGCCGTGTTGGGTCGCGTCTTTGGACGGCTGTAACTTTCTAACGGAGACAGCTAGGACTCTGAAATATGCAGTAAAAAGTCCACCCAGGCATGCTCTACGTCACCCCATTCAAACATTTCCATTTTCGCTAAAAATAAAAATTTCGAAAAAAGACCCTCATCGTCAATACTCCCCTCTATGGAACGACAGCCGTCTTGGGTCGCGTCTTTGAACGGCTGTAACTTTCGAACGGATACAGCTAGGACTCTGAAATTTGCAGTGAAAAGTCCACCCTACGTCGCCCCATTCAAACATTTTCATTTTCGCTAAAGGGCAAAATTAAGATCGAGAGTGAAACTCTTCCCGCTGCGATTTTATCAATAAAAATGCGTACTTACTGTCGTCGAATATGTCACAAACGGTGGGGAATTCCATAAGCTACAACCCGAGACCGGTTCCATAATTCTCCTCGGCCATTTTATGTATTATTTTTCGGTCATTTGCCATTTCATGATGAAATAACTGGGGAATCGGAAAAAATACATCAAATGGCCGAGAAAAATTATGAAACTGTTTTCTGATTGCAGCGTATGGAATTCCCCAGCATTCTCCACATATTCCACGACAGTATGAATACATTTTCATTGAAAAAATCGCAGCGGACAAAAATTTCACTCTCGATCTCAGTACTAGCCTTAAAAATAAAAATTTCGCAAAATAGACCCCCATCGTCAATACTCCCCTCTATGGATCGACAGCCGTCTTGGGTCGCGTCTTTGAACGGCTGTAACTTTCGAACGGATACAGCAGTGAAAAGTCCACCCAGGCATGCTGTGCGTTCTTGAAGTAATGATTGCTGTTGCGATACATAGTAATGAAGTGAAGGCACACTTTGGAATAGAAAACAATTCTATCTGAAAGTAAGCGCCTACCAGTTTCCATCTTCGAGCGGGGCGCTAACCTAAGCTGACCAGACGTACAGCATTTTGCTGTACAGTACAGCATTTTGACCTGCCGTAGAGCATTAGTAAATGTACAGCAAAATGTACAGCATTCTCAATGCCACACAAGGAAACCTAATAAGCTCTTCGGTAAGGCCTGTGATCAGTCTTGCCTGTTTTAATTTAAAGGTGTTTTTAGCAAGATAATCGCACTTTCTTTTGGCAAGCGTTCATTTTCGATAACTCAAGTGAATAAAAATTAACGCACTTGTAGAGTTACATACTTGCCGCTCACATTTCCTCTATATTTTAAAGTAGGTACTACCTATTCCCGTTCGACAGTTACAGCTGCCCAAATCGCACTTTTGTCTTTTCTAATCGAAAATTGTCTATAAAATTTAGTCCAATAAAATTAAAATTTGGCAAAAAACACTGACTACTTGGTGAAAATTTCAATTTCAAGGTTCAAAAGTTACACTTAGACTTCTGTAAGATTGATATTTAGCAATAAGATAATCGCGCTTTTGTTTGGCAGTCGTTCATTTTTGGGAACACTTTGACACGAATTGGTATTTTGTAGTTTGTAGAGCTATTTGGCGCTCACATTTCCTCGACATTTCAAGGTCCTACCTATCCCCATCGTTTAATCGAAAATTTTATATAACTCGGAGCGAATATTTTTGAAATTTGGCAGATTTCTATATAGCACCGCACCGCCAAACTGCTGAAAAATCACTGTACTCCATCCGAATCCTCTATCTATCTCTACACGAAAACGCATACTAAAGGACTCTTTAAAAATTTCTAGATAAAGTTTTTTCCCGCAACATGTCCATAAAATCCAATAAAATGGTGCTAAGCCTAAGATCCCAGGGGACCGGCATGTCTAATATAACCATGGAGGAGTGCATAGTCTCCTCCAGAAACATCGATAAGGATAAGCCACACCTCCATCGCTCTGGAGGCTCTCCTCGGACTCCCTCCGTAGACGTACCAGGAAGGCCGCCAACCACTTAAGTATTGTCTGCCCAACGAAGTATCAGTTTACCTATTGTAATAAACGAAACAAAACGAAGTTTTTAAATAAATAGGCACCACCAGATTTTGGTATTACTCCTTCTAAACGAGATCCTGGCTACGCTATGCCCTTGCTTGGTATATGGTGTTTTTTTAGACGTGTGGTTTTCAATCTGGCATAACTTTTCGAAGTTGGTTTTTTTAACAGCTGTCGCTTGATTTATACTCAGTTTAGCTTGCCATTTGATAATAAAGAGACTTACTCCGGAACAACGTTTGCAAATCTTGCCCAAAACGAGATGGCCACCGATACCGATCCCGATTTTCACAAGAAAATTTTGTTTAGCGATGAAGCTCACTTTTGGTTGAATGGGTATGTTAATAAACAAAATTGTCGCGTCTGGAATGATGATAATCCACAAGCCATTGTTGAGACGCCGCGCCGTTACATTAAAAAAGCCCCTGTTTGGTGTGCTCTATGGGCAGAGGGAATCATTGGTCCATATTTCTTCATAAATTAAGCCGGCCATAATGTTACAGTCAATGGGGAACGCTATATGTAGAGCCACGGTTAATGACTTTTTCGTGCCTGAATTGGAGGATGTTGATGTGGACGACCTTTCGTTCCAACAAGACGGCGCGGCGCGGCGTGCTACATGCCATACAGCCAACGAAACAATCAATGATTGAAGGAAACTTTTGGTGAGCGCATTATCTCGCGTCGTGGGCCTGTGGCGTGGTCTCCAAGATCGTGTGTTTTAACACCGCTGGACTATGTTTGGCATGTTCTGCTATCCGCTTTAATAGGGGGAACTTTTGTGTTTCCGATATTTTCCGCTATATGTCCGCTATATGTCCGCTATATGGCGGACGGTAAATAAGTGTCGCTAGTGTCGATAACAAGAACAAGAAAATTCTTCTTGCGAAGCTGATAGCGTAATGTTCCCTATGTTTTATGGGGTTATGTGAAGTAGGTTGTCTACGCAGATAAACCCGAGACGATTGACGCCTTGGAAGAGAAATTCGGCGCGTTACTGCTGACAAACGAACCCAATTGCTGCAAAAAGTGTTCGAAAATTGGGCCTCTCGGCTGGAATTTATTCGAGCCAGCCGCGGTGACAACTTGCCCAAAATCATTTTTATAATAAAGCTAAATCATATCATTAAACTATATGCGTTCTATTTCTTCTTGCAAACCACACCTCTATAAAAAAAAACACCCTATAGCTTTGGGTGTTAAACATACATTTGTTCTTCACATGCTGATGATGTTTTATCAATGAGGACACTGTGAACTTTTTGGGTTGTTTATGTGTCCTGTTTACTCAACAGAGCGTGGTTTTCCTAAGGTATGTCACAGATTTCCTAAAATATAGGCTAATTCTTCCACAATTCTGTTTAGGAAGATATTACTTATGAAAGGAAGGAGAATATGATTTGGTCGTTTTATGACATGCATATGGTGGTACCCTCATGTCATGACATATTATGCTTTCTACTCGGCGTGAAAAGAGGGGGAAATAGTATGATTGAGGGTTGGTCTGACAACCGAAATCCGTAATGTGTACAGCATTGGGCCTTTGAGAGTCTGGTCACCTTACGCTAACCACTACACCAACCAGCCACATTGCTTTAATATTCGCGTGAAATGCATAATAATTAATATTTGGAATCAAAGTTCAACGCACATTAACCTTCCGATGCCCGCGAGTGTGTAAGACATACGATTTTCTTTTTGCGTGATGATGAAAGACCGTTGTCCTCTAATTTCCTTCAACTTCGAGAAGGAGCTTCCAGTTACTATTTGAATACCGCAGGATCCTTGTGCTGCGAAAGACGAGCAAGTTGTACGTCTTACATACGCGTGACTTTTCTTGTCAGTTAATTACTAATAGTAGATATTTCAAATATTCAACAAAAATCACAAATTGTTAGACTCGACATAAAAAAAATCATTATAATTAAAAATATTTCTTTGTAAAAGACCCAGATGAAAATGTAAGTATAATAATTGTTTCAAAACTTCAAAAGGTTACAGAAGCAATTTGCAATCAACATTCAAAGCAAATTTACTTTGATGATACCAGTTCCAAAGTGCCTTACTTTTCATAAAACTTGATTGGCTTAAATGTCTGAGAAATTTTCTGCAATTTTAATTTGATTCTAGGCAAATCAGATTTAATCAAATGTATATGAATCATACGCGTGACCCTATGTGTTGCGTTAGACGCGCGACCATGACAAGTTTAAACTAATTTACAATACGGTAGCAAAATATTATTAACTTCTTCATCAACAAATCCTCATTTGCAATAGATGTTCTTGAACCATCTGCTCTGCTGCATACCCACCGTGTGCTCGTACAGCGACTTTGTATAGCCATGCGCGAATAATGATAAGAACGTGGTGAACTCGCGACGAGTTACCATTAATGGCGCTCCAACAAAAATCGATAAATACAAAAAAAAATTAGTAAATCATAATCATTTCGTATGCATCTATGTAATTGCATATGTAATTAACAAAACATATGGTATTCATTTTAATGTAAACTTTTTGATCACAGTATTGATGATGGATAGTAGCTCAAGGTGTAATGATCGTTACTATTCAGATTCCATGATAGAAGCAAATATTTTACTATAAAATCGCGATGTCGCGTTGCTTCGGCTATCATAGTCGTCTTCTTATACCAAGATAGAGATGTCGTTTTAGAAGTTGTAAATCCATAAACTATTTTGTTAGATATTACGTTCCTCCTAAAATGTTCAGCCTGTTGGTTTGATGAGATCATATTTGGTCATCATTTAGGTGCAACTTGATTCGAAATCAAACAAAATTCTTAAGTAAATTTCCTGATTTTTAGCAAATGCTTAATATATGCAAAAAGTTTAAATCGTTTTATTGATGGCTAATGTTTATTTACGTCACCTATAAGAGTTTTAGATATTTTACGAACGGTGGTAATTTCTTGAAAACGTTTGAATAAGTAAAAGTGAATTCAAAGCATTATTCTTGAAAGTAAGATGACAGGAAAATTAATTATGAATTTGAATCTGATTTAATCTACAATATGCGTCCATAAATCTTAATGCAAGCAGTCTGAATGGCTGTACACCATTTGACAAGTACACATGTATTTAAGGTTGATTTAAATTTAAATGAAGATTCATGAATTCATTCTAATCGTTTTCTATGCTAAATATCACGAGTTTCATTAAGCATATCAGTTTCAGACCAGTTTGTATCCATATTCGTTGAATTGCGTTGGACGTTCTTCGTTAAATGATGTTCTCTATTACATAAGACTAGACAAACCAGTGAAACAAATTAGTAACGCAATTTTCTGTAAAAACTCGTGTTGCGTAAAATCAGAAGACTAGTTCTATATTAATACAATCAAGACCAGCTCGTTTCCTAAAACAAAATATTCAACCAATTACAATAACAATAAAAATTCAGTTTTATTTTAACATTTTGTCACTTTGAAATCAACAATCCTTCAAAATCTTTTAGATAAGAGAACATACTATGTTCTTAATTTTCCCCATTAAATCTGCGCTCTATCATCACACACAATGCGTGTAAATAACTAAAATTCAACTTTATATGTATAACATTAGACAAAATTTATTAATGTGAGAAATCGGTCGTTGGGCATTTGTTTGCATAAAAACAAAAGACTCAGACGAGTAACTCGGAATGAAAATTTTTATGTTTTTCATATAGTATTTATATACACATAAACATAAAATTTATGCATTTACCTTGCATAGTATGATAATCTTTTGAAAATATAATTTTCTTTATATACGCGAGTATAGTTCTCGGCGCAGCTGCTGCGTATGCGCGATATAAGGTGTGCTGGTAGCTCTATACAGTAAGTACAAGAGATGCCTTGCATCTGAAGGTCGTTGGTTCAAGGTTTCGATGATACACTTGAGTGAGTCCGTTTTCACATCTTTTATACTATAGGTAGATTATGCACTGAATTTTTCGGAAGAAGACGTATAGTACAGTCCAATTTTCGGAGCAATGAAAGTGGAACCAGTTATCGTGAATAATAGGGCAACATTTTATTGGAAATTAAAGGCGTGCAATTTTGTTTTGTTTTATTTAGTTCATATTGGTTAATCTGGATTACGTCGGAATAAGTTGTCCTTACAAAAAAAGTGTTTTTTTATTATATACGTTGAGCGTGTACTTTCCAAAAGCATTAAAACTGAAAGGTCACAATGTATGTAGGTACTCGTATTTATAGTATTTTCAGAAAGATGTTGAGTTACATTTATTTTTGAGGATGCGAAAAAGGTACTGTGGAGACAGTTAATGGAAATAAATAGCAATTTAATGGGCGATTTTTTTAAATTGATGATAAATTTTATTTTCTGCATAATTATGCAGATTAAATTTTTTCATCACAATTTGTCCATGATGTGCCTGTGTTGATATCATTCTGGTTGGTTGGTTGATTGGTAAAAGTGGCGGCTTAGGCAGAGGCTAGCCAAAAACCCAATTAGCGCATAAAGCGCCATTTTAAAACCACAAACTCCGTGAAGCTTAACTAGTGTATATGATGAAGGTTAGGTTATGAATTTAGGAGTGGCAAGGTGCCTTGAACCAGCCAGTGTTATTTAGGAAGTACAGCAGCTCCCCTAGTTTCACATTAGCTGCATCCTCCAAGCGTCCCAGAAAAGCCCTACCGAGCGTCCTATACCGGGTTCTGGCAAGACCCGGGCATTCACACAGAAAGTGAATCAGGGTTTCCCTCTCATTTACATTACCGCAGCTGCGGCAATGAGCATTGTAGGGGATGCCCAGCCTGGCAGCGTGGAGCCCCATTGACCAGTGCCCCGTGATAACAACAGTAAGCTTGGCGATATCTCTACGCGGTTTAGTCAGAATCTCAGACGTTCTTTTCCAGTCGTAGGAGGGCCACATCTTTCTTGATATAACGCAAGTCCTCAGATTTCGCCAGTTGGAATTAGCAGCCCTTGTATAGTGGGTGGAGATCTTACTCTTAACAACTGCCATAGGGACGCAAACACGCTCCGCATGAGAGCTGTTAAGAGTTGCACACATTTTGGCTAGTTCGTCAGCCATCTCGTTACCCTCTATGTTCCTGTGTCCAGGTACCCAGCCGATTGTAAAGCCATGATAGCAGCCTGACTATCTGAGCAGATGGCGATATTCTGGTTGTTTTGTATGTCTCTGAGAGCATAACAGGCCTTCATGATTGCAAGCATTTCTGCTTGAAAAATGCTGGCAGGGTCAGGAAGACGGTAATATTCAGAGACACTTAGTGATCTGCAGAAGATTCCAGCACCCACGCCACATTTCCATTCACCTCTAGCTGGAAATCTGACATCAAAGTTCATCCCAAAGCTTAGTTTGGGCACTTTGAGATCCGTTACAGCGTTGCGTACGTCTTGTGGTAGTTGGTTTAGAATATTGCTGTGGCCGTATGGCCTAGCACTCCAGCAGCTTAACGCTTTCAGTCTGACTGCACTACATGCTGCCAGTTGGTTAATAAACAGATCGATGGGTAGAAGATACAAGATGAAATTCAGCACATCCCTCGGGCATGTTCGCATGCCCCCTGTGATGCTAAGGCAAGCCAATCTCTGCACTCTACCGAGTTTTGTTACATTGTAGCCTTTACTGACCGCTGGCCACCAGACGAGTGGCCCATATGTTAGGATGGGTCGTACCACCGCCGTGTACACCCAGAGTACCATGTTTGCCTTGAGACCCCATTTCTTGCTAAATACTGTCTTGCAGGCGTAAAAAGGCTTTTTAACGCGCTCCTCAATGTTCAACTTCCAGTTAAGCTTTGAGTCCAGAATAACGCCCAAATACTTCGAACTGGGCGATAGTTGCAGTTGATGTCCATTTAGTTTTGGGAGTGAGAAAGGCGGTATTTTTGTTTTTGTAGTGAACAGCATCAGTTTTGTCTTCCCCGGGCTTACGCCCAGGCCACAGCTTGTGGCCCATTTACTGACCAAACCGAGGGCTCGTTCCATGATCTGACTAATCACGGAAAGACACATTCCTGATACTATAATCGCTACATCATCCGCATATGCGACCACCTTAATCATCTCCCTGTCAAGTCTGGCTAGGATTTTGTTAATAACTACTAGCCACAGTAGTGGAGAAATGACACCACCCTGAGGTGTTCCTCTACACACGAATTTAGTCAGGCGACTGCTTCCTAAGTCACCATGGATTACTCTGGTCGTTAGTAGTGTTACTATCCACAAAACAAGCCGTGGCTCAACTCCTAAGTCTGAGAGGGCCTCATGAATAGATTCAATACGAACATTATTGAATGCACCCTCTATGTCTATGAAAGCGGATAACGTGTATTGTTTGTACTCAAGTCTGTGTTCGATGATACGGGCCACTTCGTGGAGAGCCGTTTCTGTGGACTTCCCTTTCACGTATGCGTGCTGGGACTTCGAAAGTCCTGAATTCTCAAGACTTTGTCGGATGTGTAAATCTATTAAGCGCTCTAAATTTTTGAGTATGAAGGAGGATAAACTAGTCGGCCTGAAATCCTTCGCGGTCTCATGCCCTCGTTTGCCTACCTTCGGAATAAAAACGACTCGAACCCGTCGCCACGACTGGGGTACGTGGTTGAGTAACATAAGGCTTCTGAAAATTATCAGCAGCCGTGGAACTACCAGATCCTGCGTTTTCTGAAGCATAATCGGTAGTGGTCCTGGCGATTTATAAGGGAAGAAGCTGTTAAATGCCCAGGAAATCTTTTCCTCAGTAATCATGGAGAAAAGAAAGTCAATCTGCCGTTCATCTCCATTATGCAATCATGGACTCTGCGTGCAAGTGCTCCTGCACCCAGGGAAATGCGTATTCATCAGGAGCTCAAGAGATTCGCCAGTTGATTCCGCCCAAGTGATTGTCGCAGATCGTCCCAAGCTTGGACCTTTGCGGTTCTAATTGCTTTTTTGTAAATTTTCAGGCAGTCCTTGTATGGCTGCCAGAACTTATGTTTGTTGCAAATGTTGAATATATCCCGAGTTAGCTTCCGTAACTCAGAAAGGTCCATGTTCCATCATGGAGGGAGAACTTTCCTACTCCTTTTCATTGGACAAGAACCCTTGAACGCTAATTCCAAGGATTTTTCCAATGACTTAACCTCCTTGTCCAGCTCCTCCACGGAGCTGATCGAGGGGTTTGTCGCAGTTGAGAGTGTTGATCTACAAATCTGCCTGAACTTCAGTTCGTCGCCTTAGGATTTCTGTAAGGCTGCGGCATCTCCCTGGAGACATTAATGTTAAAGAGTATCCAGTTATGGTCAGAGAAAGATTTCAGCTCTGATACTCTCCATTGTTCTACCTTAAACTTATCGTTGTCTGACAGGAGCGTTAGATCTAGGACCTCTTCCCATCCCGCGTACTCGAATTTTATAGACTAGTCAGCGGAGAAAGGACTCGATAGTTTTTCTAGCATTTGCAGTGAATTTTGTTCGTTTAATGTGTTATTCACGTGCGTTAGTGCAGCTGATTTTCGATCATGTTCTTCAGTGGCGGAACAACTTGACTCGGGGCCCTCCCGCCAACTTCTTGCGTGTGTCCCCCAGTAGCTTTTGTGTGGCAATATTGCTAATTATGCTACGATTTTGAGCATCACAAAATTAAGTTTAAATAATTTGAGAGAACCTGCCATGTCCTCTATTTCACCAGAGACACGAGTTTATCACAACATGCTCGTTGACACAGCAGGTTCGGTCACTCAGCACCACAACGCTAATGCTCCTGCATCGTTACGAATTAGCGCAATACAAGAAAAATAACATCTCTCAAATTCCCTGCAGAGGTACCTAGAGGACGTTATAGCCATATGGTACTTGCACGGAAAAGGAAGCGGTTCTTACCAACTTGCAGGTTGAGAAAACAGCACAGCCAAGTCAGGTGAAAATGTATTGCGTAATGGAGACTTATAAGGCTAGTTCATAGTGCCGACAACTAACTTAGAAAAGTTTAGTGTAAATTAGGCTGAACATTTTTGAAAACTTGGACACAAAGACCACGCAAAATGATGTATCAATTCTACGTCCTCCGTTCACACGGTTCTGCTCGCTATCATCGCAAATGCATTAGGACCACATCGCTTGACTATTGACTAGCAATGCATTTATGGTGAAATTGGCCGATCAGTATGATTCGAATGGATTTTTGTATGCGTTTTTCAAGTCTCGGGGACAACGGTTTATGTGAAATCTGCCGACTTTCTAGAACAAGTTAAGGCTCGAAAATTTGAACGCCCTACGATTTGTCTGATAAAGTAAATTAGTTATAGGACAAAAATAAATTTGTGAACGTATAGGTTATTGTGCTTATTTAGATAAGATAGAGATGACCAAAAAGACACAATAAATTAAGAATTTGTTTCAACTTCGGAAATATAAAAAAAATTAAATGTCTGTAAAATTGTTTTTCATAGTCGCGATTTGTGTATGGTTCCAGAAATCTTTCTTTTAAATCGCGTGTCCCACCCTATACGCGGACCCTGCGGGTCCTTATGCGCCACCCCTGATATGTTTGGCTACTTCGAACATAGACCGATTAGCGGAGAGGGAAAATAGGAAATCTTTTTTGCTGCAAAAACACAAGACACAAAAAAAATTCTCCGCCACATTTGCAATCTCAAAGGATGTTAAGTGGTAGGAAGAAGATAACAGGGTGTCCCGAACGTTTGAAAAAAGTCAACTTTTTTAGCTTTTATCGGAGATTGATGTATGGGTATTTAAATCAAAGACCTAAACGAGTACATCTCATATGAGTTAAAATTTTCCAGTTTCGAGTAACGGTAAAAAAGTTATGGGCATTTAAAGTTAAACTTCCTTTTCCACCTCCGTTTTTCTAAACCGTTATAGGGATCGATATGAAACTTTGCACAAAGATTAGTCAGTATGGCCTTATACACGTTAAATATGAAGACTGTTGACTTTTGCTAAGGAAAAGTAAATAACAGTAAATTTGTAAAATTTCAATTTGTTCGTGTGTAGCCGCTCTTAGGTTTCCAATTATGAAAATTCTGCTAAGGGTTTTTAGAAAATTACATAGGGAATATGTCTACGAATTTTCATTCGAATAACTGTATCCAAACCAGAAATATAGCCAAGTAAGTATTTAGTAAGGGCTTTCACAATGCAAGGGAAGCCTCTTAAGCATTTCTTCAATGCATATCTTTGAACTTGATGAAACAATGAACATGAAGTTTGGTGGAAATGCATAGAATGGTAATAGTGTTTGCCACAAATAATTTTGAAGTTTGTAGGACCAAGTTAACAGGGTGTCCCTGAATAGTTGCAAAAGTATACTTGTTCAATACGCATAGGAAAGCTTGCGTGGGCTCTTATGTTAGGGGACACAATGGAATCATTTCCCTCTGTACGCCGGTATTTTTTTTACATTTTTTGCAATTTTATTTTTTGGGTTTGAAAAAGTTACCGTTAGCATTGTAATTGTAATTCGACTTTATAAGAGCCTTTCTGAATTTGCAGTTCTCACTTTCGAGCGATCATTAATAAAAAATTTGGTCGCATAATGGTAAATTTTTATTTTTTTTTTTTTTTTGGATTTGCTTTTAAATAATAAATTTTGGAAAGTAGAAGAAGGAAGTCCCTTTTTAAGTAGGTAAGCACAATTTTTTCTGAATTTTGAACATCAATGGAGATATATCACCCCTTATTTAAAATACCTTTGAGGATTCTTTATATTTGTTTCGAGTTTTTTTTTTTAACTTCATTGATTTTTCCTAAAAAGTCACTTTAAAGAAATTTAAAAATAAATAACAATTAAGACGTATATCATCCCCGTAAATCCACAATTATTACTGATCACAAAATTTGCATTTATCACCCTGAGCTTCAAACCATAAACTTCATTGCAACTCGCCACTGTCGTACAAGCAAATTCCAAGATTCAATGCAAGGACACTATTATCTCTGAACATCTTGATCTTTGCAAACCAGCAGCATAACACATTTACATAAATAAAATTGCATATCAGTTCTATGCACACTCACTGCAAATCGTATGCAAATTTATCACTGCTAGAACAGCAATTCCGTTGATAAATTCAAAAGATACATAGTGCACAGGTGTAACAGCACTTGCATTAGCACTTTATGGTAAAGCCGACATTGATTAATTTATTCAAACAGCTACTCACCATATTGAGCACTTATGGAGCCAGTCTTATATCCAAATCGTTATCCCAGTAACAACGCCCTTCAATCACA
Source organism: Microchrysa polita (assembly GCA_949715475.1). Lineage (NCBI taxonomy): Eukaryota > Metazoa > Arthropoda > Insecta > Diptera > Stratiomyidae > Microchrysa > Microchrysa polita. The sequence continues at coordinate 136,210,522 of OX454416.1, read as the reverse complement.
CGGTGATGTTGTAATAGAACTTTAACACTTGAGTTTATTTAGATCAAATTGTCCACTTTATGTCCTTAAAGAGTGTCACACTATATCACCGATCGCACTTATTATCCGCGCTATAGCACCTTTAAATGTCTTATAAAATAAAGGAAACTTAAAAAAAAATTATAATTAGCACCACCAACCCCTTGGTTTTGGGGGGAAACGAAATCCAGACCTAATCGTTTGGTCCTGACTGAACAACGTTAAACGGATTGTGGACACCAACTAAAAGCCAAAAACGGCGACATTTTCTATATATACCGGGGGCGAAGCTGATGGTGGTGCTGTGATGATGATGATCTTACCGCCAAGATGCCATCGAAATGACAATGTTGCGAGCTTCTACTATATCTATAGCACCAACGAGTATGGTGCGTGTGGGGCGATCAAGAAGTTGGCTTGGCCGGGTCTTTCAGGTGTCCAATATCGCAGCAAGCCATATCTTCAGTCTGTGTGTCTTATAGGAGCTGAAGTAGCCAGCAGAAAAAGTAAAAATGTGTTTAATGGAATCGTCGCGGGTAGCGATAAGTACTTACTCGTAGTGATATGTTCATTCACAATCTTCTGATGATAGCGATGCGACATACTAGAATGCCTGAAGATGCGACAAAAAAAGGCAGCCGGGAGATTACTTATGTATGAGGATGATGAATCCCGGTGCAATAAAGACCCATTTGTCATTTTTAATTCAAAAATAATGTTTTCATCGTTTATGTTTATGCTAAATTGTGCGTGAAATTTATGAATGACAATTAAATTTTTGCCGTCGCTATAATGACATATTTGTTAGGGAAATACATCGATTTATAGGAAATTAATCATATAAATGTATTTAATAATATCATGTGAATTATTGAGTTAACTGATGGGTACATTATGATATAAGGTAAAATATGGATTTACATTAAAAATAATTTTGACCTCACTCGTTACTAAAATATTCAGTATCTACTCTACTTGGAAAATCAGCAGCAACATATCCATCTAATTTTCTTATTTTCCTTAATGTATACCAAAAGCATTTCTTTTCTGATATATTTTATCAATTCAAGAAACCCACTTTCTCAATATTTTGTATTTCTAGCTTAACAATGACCTTGACTTATTTGGAGGCATGTACACCTGGTTTTGCCTGCCAATTAATTAAGCTGCCGAAATTCAGTAATTGAAAGGTGAGACGTCTATTCTCCAACATTAACAACTTATCTATCTATGTAATAATAATGCAGAGATGCATATCGGAAGCGACGACAAGGTGAATGATGTACAATCTATTTGAAGAAATTCTCGTAAAAGTAAATTTGAATATATTAATCGTCAAAGATTTATCCTATAAAACATTATTTTAGTTGGTTACTCGTTTATTTATCAGATAAGATAAAAATCATTGCGTTTATATTGAAAAAAATAATAATGACTAGTTTATTCCATTGAACTTTAGAGAATTGATTCGCCAATCTTAGCATCAGCGGCTATATATTACAATCGGTCCTATAGTCGAAAATAGGAAGATATTAGAAAACTGATTCTAAAAATAATTACTAGAATGTGTTTTTTTTTAATAAAAGAATATTACGGTGTGCACCTGTTGTCTTTTTGGTTTCTACTGTAAGGAAACCCTTTTTTGAATTTGGCTTAAAAAAAGGCTAAAAATCGATAGCCAAAATTGCCATTTAGAAGAGCTAACAGTTGGGCTTTGTACAAATAAATGAAGCCCTAAGTGGATAAAGTTGAATATTTTCAAATTGTTACCTTATCTTAAATAAATTTTCAATGTTTAACGTTCAATGGACATTTTAAGAGAATTTCATATTTGCACCTTTTACTTCAAGAGAACAATGGGGGTAAAACTGTAGGTCTGACCAGACCTTTGGCACTATATTTTGGCCATAAAAATATAGAAGATGAAATCGCAGCGACTTCATATTTCATGATATCCTAGAATAATTAGTTTAGAATTGCATTTTGCAAAAATTTGAAAAAATCGGTTGAAGTTTTGAGTATGTTTTTGATGATTTTCAATTTATAGTGCTTTTTGATACCCAATAAGTCTGGCCAGACCTACAGTTTTTCCTCCCATTCTTCTCTTGAGGTAGAAGGTGCAAATATGAAATTCTCTTAAAATTCTCCTATTTATGATGTAAGAATGTCATTAAAATTCAATTTGTACTATAAACGATAAAAATTTCTCAGATTTTTCTTTGAAAAGCCGTGAAGCTCGGGAAATAATTATGCCTAACTTCATCCCGTTTTAAAACATCACCTAATAAACTGAGATTTGACTCAAGGAAATTCAAACCATTTTTTTTTTCCTTTGTAATAGTTAGGACTAAGTATGAGAGACTTAGAGATTTGATCAAGAAATTTACGAAAAATTTAGAATGAAATGATTTTCGCGGTTATTTCTTTCCACCTATACTTCCCTAAATCTGCAGACTAATATCGCGGTAAAGTCTACTAACAAAGCGCCAAATATTTGCCCAAAGATATTGGTATTGAAAAATGCGAACAAACATTCTACTAGATATATGCCATGAAAATAGAGAAACAAAAAGAGATGAAAACGAGACCGAGTTCTAATCGTGCGAATAGCACGATGAGTGTATTCCCTATACCCATGTACAGACCTAGAATGCGCGTAAAACCGAAAATATTCAATTTAATTTTTTTTTAAGGGGGAAGGGGTAGGTGGGCTGAATCTCACACATCTTTAATATCTTATAACGGCATCCAGCAGCTATCATTTGCGATAAATTTCAAGTTTTTCGGGACATTCTATCAAAAGATATGGCGGAATATTGCTTTGTAGGATGTAGGGGTAGGGGAAGTCAGACCTTCTCCACTTTCCACTAACTTCAAGCATATATCATAATTAGGCATTGATGAAAATTGCAGGTCCATAGCGACATTCTGTCGGAAAATATGGCCGAATTACACTATCACGGAGGGGTCATTTGTATGGCAGGTAGGGGAACCCTTGGTCCGATTTGGCCCATTTTCAATACCATCGAAGCTTTTATCAAAGCAATCATCTGACCGAAATTTCAAAACGCTAGCTCCATTATTTCGGGAGTTATCGTGCGAACTGACAGACACACGAACGGACAGACAGACAGACAGACAGACGGACATGGCTTATTCGAATCAGGAACCGACTCTGATCATTTATATATACTTTTCCATACCTCCGGTGGCTCCTTTGAGGTGTTACATGAATCGTCGTAACAAAAACAATATACCATATACCATCTTATGGGTATAGGGTATAATAAGGAAAAAACATGTTTATAATAATACCACCTTAAAATATGTCCACCTAAAAACGTTACTAGTGTATCTAAAAAAATGATTTTAGTACTTTTATTGTTTAAAAATGGCAACAAGGAATTGATAGAATGATACCACCTAAAAAAATTTCACCTTTTCTAAAAAATAAAAAAAAAAATCTCAGTAGGTCCAGCCAGACCTATTGGGTATATAATATGCATATTGTAGTAGGTGCCGACAGAAGGGTTAAATGTCGTTAGAGATAACTATAAAATTTGCCAACGCCAAACACTGGCGTTGAACCGAATTTCTAGACGGGTTTTAGTAATGTTTTATTTGAATTCGAAGTCTCAAACTTTTCACATTACGAATTTGCGTTGATACACATTGGGAGAAAAGCTGCGAGCTTGCCTGGGAGCATTCTCGAGCTGGGCTGATTTTTGGTGGGTAGTATTATGAAGTCTCACTTGGGCATATATGTAATGTACTGATATTGAACCCCCTACTTCCATTTAGCGGGTAATCAAGGGCATTTTTCTTTTCGACAAATAAATGGGGGGTAATGGGAGTCACGCTCTGTGGCTCACTTCGTTGAGTCGCACTCTACGATGCTAGTAATCTAGAGGTCCGGAGATCGAATCTCGGCGTGATACAAAAATTTCCGTACATGTGCGGATTGGAAATATAGTGCTTGCAACATTATATACACTCTCCGATATTATATACAATGGAACGTTGGCTAAGTGAATGCACCCAAGTCCCACAAGGGGTTACACGGTACAGAGAAAAATGGGAGTCGTTGATCAAGAAGAACACGTTTATCCTAATTTTCAGAATATTTGTATACAAATTATCATGGTTCCACATCATTTTTTAAATAGTGTAGTAACTAGGTGATTTCAGATTGCAAAGTGTGGTGGAGAAATTTTTTTTTTCTTATGTTTTTTGGGGTGATCCCGCAGTGGCGCCGGAACGAATTTTTTATTGGGGGGGGCAAGTTTTTTTTTCTCTCAAATTCATATTAAATTAAGCGGTTACCACATACCGGACCTCTAGCTAGGACCGGCTCTACTATATGTGCAGGATGTGCCTCATTAAGTGAGGCAAACAAACAATTTCAATTTTGGATTAATCTTAATTATCTCATTTTTAAATTCAACATTTTTGTAATTTTTAATGTTTTAATCGGAAGTTTTGAAAACTTTGCGCTTTTAGGTATATTTTAAATTAACATTTTCAAAAATTTCACAAATCTCGATTTGAACAAAATTTGCACTTTTTGGCGATTTTAATTTTTAAATTGTGATAGTTAGGACTTCCGTCATAATAACCTCTACATTAGGTCTCAAACACAAATTTTCGAAAGTTTCGGTTTAAAATCCTAAAAATTTGAAATTATTGAAAAATCGGATTTGAAAATATAAAAATGCGAAACTACCAAATGTGCAAATTTCGATTCTTATGTTTTCAAATGGAAAGTTTGGGTTTTGAAACCTTATTTAGAGAATATTTAATCGCAAATTTCTCTGCAAAGCTGAGGGTGCTAGTACTTGCCACAAACCAAGCCCCAGTGAAAGTGAGCCACCCCACACCTCAGTATAAGCTCTTCATTAGATATATTGCGCTGATAGTGTAGTTAGCACGTGCTAAACCTAGTAGATTGCAAAATGTGGGGAAATAATTTTTTTTTTTGGGTACTCAGCACAAAAATTTCGTTGCGATACAGGGTCGTATTAAAAACAAAAAAAAAAATGACTATCAATTGTACAGCTACCGCTTAACGCATTTTAAAGATAAATCGTTGGACCCGGAATTATGTTTTTTCTAACATGTTCAAGAACAGCTTATCGGAGAAATGTAAACTTTCGGAATTTTTGGGGTTTTTCGCGGTTGCGATACTGTTTTCCAGCGAAATTTTAGTGGCAAGCTCCGGATTCAAACTCAGCACTCCAATAGAACATAAGAAACAACAAAAAAAAAATCTCCACCACAGTTTGCAATCTGAAATCACCGAATGACTACACTATTAATAATTTTGGGAAATACTCATTTCTAGACTAGAACCGCCTAGGAAATTGGAAATTCCCCTTTTTCTTAAACGACGACAATCTAAAAATGAAAATCTCTCGAATTCACTAGACGAATTATGTATGTTAAAAGAATAGCTCATACTGAGGGGGGTGGCTCACTTTGACTGTAACTACGGATATATCCAAAAATTGAAGAAACGGCTTTCACCACACAGGGCACAGGTATTATTATAAACATGTTTTTTGCCATAATACCTAGGACAGTCGCTGCATCTAGCACTTTAATATCCTGTGAAACGATACCAAAAAGTAATTATGAAAAATATTAGAGAACAATAGCGATCAGAAACGACCTAGAAAAGTTTTCAATATGAGACTAACTAACCCATTTTGATCCCATTGTAATTCCGAAGTGTTGAAAATTACAAACATATTCTTTATTTTATATAGTTTTATAAAATTAATGGAGAAGGATTATTTGTGTCAGACGTTTTTGTGTCATTGTTGAATGTAGCCATGTTAAAAACGTCGTTAAGCACTGAACGACCTTTTTGATTATGCTACTGATGCTGGAATCGTCAGAAGTAATGTTACTAGCCGTATTAATTTGCTGTGCTCGATATGCTTCGAAAGTGATCAGCAATTTCAGCGCAACATGTAAGCGAAGCTCCCAGCATACTCTCCAAAAGAGTTAACTGTGAGCGAAGATTAATAACAATTAGTAACAATTTCATTCCTCTAATACTTCGTAAAATACTCTCTTCTAACAATAATAGGGTCAGGTGCTGGTGTTGTGTTGCCTCCAATTGATCCACGAAAAATTAAAAATGAGGGTTAATGTTTCATATAATCAATATATTTCGGGCTTCGCCCATCATCAGGATCGTAATCTAAAAACATTAACAAATTATAATAATGTATTGTTAAATGACCGAAAAGTAATTTTTACCTAACTATCACGGAAAGATTACACCATAAAACAAAAATTGTAAAAAACGCGCAAAACACAAAAAATTACGTTTACAACAATGGTTGTCAAATTGACATAAATATCACAGATTTTTCATGATGTCAAACAGATATACATATATGTACATATTATTGGATACAGATGTAAAAATATCACAGGTGTTGGATTGCAGAAATAAAGGTACATTTACACTTACATAATAAATAAATCCCGGCAACTACAAAATCCGTAGTTTATTATAATTTTAATAAACTGCACGAATAATAGGGTCGTTTTACAATGTATAACCACTGAATAATAGCCCAATAATGACATTTGGCGCCGTTTTTTAATCCAATAGTACCTTATTGTAGCACTAAATTATGCCTCAAAAAAGGCGTACGTCATTTGCTTTATATCATCATTTTCTGTCATTAAACGAATTTGCAACAAACAAAAAATGAAAAACAAAATTTCCGCAGCTAGCATCGAACCCGTGTCTGTTGATTGCCCGTCCTACAGGCTACCACTCAGCCAACCTCACATATAGTCAGCATTGCTCGTAAACACTAAAAATGGTTAGTTGATTCTATAGAAATGCTTGACAATTCTTTATCGAATCTTCTGCAATGCACCCTATATCAATCAGGTGACGTTGATTAAATCCACACATTTCTCAATAAAATGCAGTCAATTTCTCCGCAGAGATCACCTTAATTGGTTCCGAAGATAACAATGAGAAGTGTTTAATGCAAGATTTCAAGGATTTCTGTTGAAGAAATTATGTATTTCAGAGCACTTCATTAGTGTCATTTCATTAAGAAATCAGAAAGTCCATCCTTCTATAAAACTACGGTGAAAAATTTATTGGATGACCATACGAATGTTACACTATAAAAATGAAACCGACTGTGCTATAGAAGAATATATGCATGTGTGTGAGTTAACTTAGAGAGACTATATTGCATGTGTGTGCTGCATCATCAAATAAACCATGTGTTGGAGTGGAGTATTTGAAGGAGTATCTTTTTAGGTTACCGTTTAGAGACAGTTTTATCGAAGTCTTATACCACCATCTTTAAATTTATTCCATAATGATCATAGAAGCTTTCCGGAAAATGCTTTAAGAATGTTTTATCGGATCAAAATATTTATTTAAGCGATGTCACACGATATATTGATTTCGTGGTACTACCCAAGTAGCACAAACGAGTTGGAAAACGGTTATATAACCGAAATACAACCATGGTTATATGACAATATTGTTAGGAAAATGGTTGTAAAAACGTTTTAAAAACGTTTGCCAAACCATAAAAATGAGGTTTTTGCCTGGCTCTAAACGTAACATTATTGTTGTAATATCGTTGTCTTTCAGACATTATTGTTGTAAAATCGTTGTGAATATAACCACAAATTCGTATGCTAAAAAATTAAAAATTTTACACTTTTTCTTTTTTAGAATTGACAAGTTTATTTTTATCTTAGACACTTTTTGTCTCAGACATATTATATTTTTTAACTTTTTATCCAAGACAATTACCTTTTTATCTATTTGCTTACAACTGGATTCGAACCTGGTCCTCTTGCGTGCTAGTCTGTCACCATTGCCATTGCACCAGAAGGGAAATACTTCTCATGTTCACTAAATCTGAAACACTTGACGCGCCTACATGGCGGTCGCAAGATTGATTCTCAGTCATGCCATATTTTATTTCTCTTTTTTTCTTATGTAAAAAATTATCTTAACATAATCCCTTTTATGATATTTGTTTCAGTTAGCGCTGGGAAACTTTGTATCCAATATATTTGCAAATATAAAAAAGATACTTTCGGTTCAAATTCTAACAATTGTGTTATACTTTAAACCATGTTGTATTTGTGACAATTATGTTCTTTTATGACAAAATGGTTTAAAGAGTAACAATTGAGTCAAATTATAAACAATAATGTTGCAAAGAAAACATTAAGGTTTTCGGGATAAAAAAATGTCTCAAATGAAACCATCTAGTTAATTTTGAAGCAAATATTTAAGTTTAGACTCCAACAAAATGCTCACTTTAGTAACAATAACCCATCTCGTTGATTATTCAACTAAAATATAACCAAAAATCGGGTTGTATATCCAACCAAGGTTATTTTGTGCTGCTTGGGTATATGATTGCTACAGTGTGAAGTGCTTCTTTAAAGCTAACGAATTGTTGCTTAGGTTTGAACAATATAAAATCGTTAATTACTATAAAAACAACCAATCTTTGGCTGGAACCAACTAAAATGTGTTTTCCGTGCTCTAAACTGCTAATAAAGACTGAATAATAAGTCTTCTCTTTAATTTTATATTGCATATTTTGTCATTTTAGTTGCATATTTCAAAGGTTTATTATGCATATTTGCATACTTATTTCAGCCTTTTTAAGTTGCATATAATCCGGTCCCTAAATAACAAAACATTAATAAAACGAGACCGAGGCTAATTTCGGTCGCGGCCGAAATTTGGATACCCTTCGCTCTCCTCGTGCTAAAAGTTTTTTCGGGCGTACCTACGACTTGTATTAAATTTGATTTGATACATTTGCATATGTTTTGTGTCATCAATAGAAATACATTTGTCTGAAATTTGGTTGAAATTAGTGTACAAATAAAAAAGTTTTTCATAGCAGAAACTAATTTGGAGGGTTGCGTTTGTATTGCAGACCCATGACCCCATGGTCCGATATGATTCATTCTTGCATATGTTTTGTGTCATCAATAGAAATATATTTGTCTGAAATTTGATTGAAATTGGTTCACAAATAAAAAAGTTTTTTTTTTTCAGAAGAACGTAATTTGGGGGGTTGGGTTTGTATGGTAATCCCATGGCCCTCTTGTACGATTTTACTGATTCAAACATACAGACTGCTTGCAGCAAAAAGAAGCAATTGTGAAAAATTTCAGCTTCATAGCTTTTAAATTGGCCTAGTAAAACGCGTCGCAACAGACGGACAGACGGACAGATAAACAGACGGACAGATGGGCATCGCCCAATTGACTCCCCAAGTCATGCTGATCATTTATGTATACTTTTTATATGGTCGGAGATGCTTCTTTCAATGCGTTACAAACTTCGTGACAAAGTTAATATACCCTACCCTAATTATGTTTGGTCCATTCTTTTTTCGAGATATTGGTGTACAATCAAAGATTTAAATATTGTCAAAATACTTATGCCGCGCCAGAATTACGCACCTATCTGTTCTATTCTTTATAGCAAGAAAGTCCGATAAGGGACAGGACAAATATTGAGTATATTTATTACTGTTGATATGCACTTGGATTTCCTTATAAAGAATTTACCGTGATTCGCTTTAGTTAAACAAAATCAGTGTATGGCTTCGAGAGCAACGACATAATCTACATTTTCATAGTTTTGATTTGAACTTTTAATTTACTCCTAGTTTAAAGTACATATCTAATTTGGTAAATATATTATTTATTTCATAAAAATGTACTTACGTGGTAAATAAATATTAACCCTTTGGCGACTAAGAACTTAAAGATTAAAAAAATCCTTCCTAAGACTATACTAAACTCTTAGTATATCTAAAACTACATAAGCTAGGATAATCAAATAAAATGATACATTATTCCAAAATAGATCAAACCACATTACAATCTGATAAGCGGTAAATTTTTGACATACATGCATACCTTCAAAGTAACTTTTTCTCCATTTCTATCCTTAATACATTCGTAATTCTGGCGTATGTTTGTTTAGATTCTTTCGAGATTCGTGACTCGGGGCTCGGGCATCTGTTTGCTCTATTGGCATTGTATGATAAATTCGTGAATTTGACATCTGATCTGTGGAAACTGGAAATTTTCGGACATTCGCGAAAACGTATTTTAATTTTTTCATTGAGGAATGCGGGTTTATTTGATCTTGGCTTCATTCATTGCATAAAAAGATATTAATTACTCAAAATTGCTAAATTGGTAGTTTCGCGAGCTTGGCATATTTGTGACGATATGTAATTAAAAGTAAAAAAAACACATTTCCTTGTAAAAAAAAAATACAAAAGTTCTTCTTGTAACTATTTAAATTTTGTAGATCATTAACAAGATATCTTCATTTTGAGTCATCAACATTTTTGCACGAAAAAAAAATTTAAAAATGTAAAATCTGTTTTTTTTTTTTTAACTTACAAAAATCTCCCTTAAACTTGCAAATTTTTGCACATGTTAGGGGCGTGTTAACTATTTTCCCCTAAATTTTTTTTATAAAAACGATCAAAATTATTATTCTCATTTCAGTGTGAAATCAAACCGGTATACTAAGATATGCAGATGGTTTTGGTTCACAACAAATCAGGTAAACACAAAAAAATAACATCGATTCGATACAATTCCTTCTTCAAGCAGCTGATAAGATTAAGAACATTTTAAGAATGCAAGGCTGTTTCTTTACCCAAAGATTTATCCTACAACCATCACTAATTTATAGAAATACATTATATAAGTATGTCACTTTTAACAAATGAATAAGTTCCTTAAAATATTGGTTGTCCAGCGAGCAAAAAAAGGATTCGTTAGCTTTAGCATCTAAATCGTTGCCAATGTTTTTTTTCTAATACATGTTCTTAAGCTTTGTTCTAATTTAAAATATTGGAATGCAAATTTACATTCATCTTGAATACGAGCTTGTCTGATATAAGATAACCTTGACAACGACATCATCTTCTTTCCGCAGCGACAGGAAATCCAAGACCTTAAAATTGCGCGTTGTAATATACCAATGATCTCTTGTGGCCTGATAACTAAAAACTAAGACTGGTTTTCAATTATTTATTTATTATTAGTATTGTATGAAAGGGAGAACCCCAAGAAGCTTGACCACTTGTCGGTACAATCTGTATTATGAATAAAATACAAATTTATTTAAATTAATTGACGGGAAACAGGTCGACCTTTTGCGTGTGCTGTTATATGGTGTGTAATAAGCTTAATCGAAGCAAGTAAAAAAGATAAGATTAGCGCGACTTTTGCGTATATATATGTATGTCAGTGAACAATTATCTGCGAATTATGTTGAACGGCGTTTCGTTTTTTTCTGTTTAGAGTGTTCAAATACTTTGATTGAATAACAGTAAAATAAAATGATGCTTTTTGTTCCTGGCGGTTTTCTTCTTACTGGTGGAAACATAATTTAATATAAATTATCCTTTCTAAACGAAAAGTACAAGTGGGTTCTTAGTGAGTTCATAGTTTGAGAATCAAATTTATTTATTAACGAATTCCATTAATTTCGTAGAATTTCTTATGATTTTTGACGATCTAATAATATTCGGGCACTTATTTGTACCAATTCCTTAAAAAAAAAGTTGCTGGCTTAAATCTTTCGTTTGCTTGGAATTTCCCAACAGAAGCCGAGCTTGTTGTCTTGAATATTTAATTACAAATAATACGAGTAGAACTTACCAGGAGATCACGATATATAAATTACCAATTCTATTCGACATTATAGCGTATAACAAACTACATAGCTGTTAAACCGTCGAACCATTATTGGTAAATGATTACCTCATCATTCATTTAAATTGTGATGTCCAGTTTAATTTAACAACCTAACACCACATATACATTTTAAATGTGTGTATAATTTGTGAAGTAATTCAATCACGACAAAAATTAATAAAAATGCCCTCGAAAAAAAATACCACACTAAACAACGAAGATGACAGTAAATGGTACAGGTAGATTTCAAGTGGTTGGCAAAAAGCTACCACCCGTTAAAAATAGCACTTTGCGTGTCCGAAGAGTCTCCGGCTATATAGTTACAATTATATACACACCTGCTGTTGAATATCAATCACAGTTAACCTAATATTTTTACTTTCCGTACGATCTACTCTTGCGTGTGCGTATACGTTGGATACGGCTGGATATGGCTGTATTAAAAGCATCTCAGAAGAAGTTTCAAGAATCTTTTTAAAGTCCAGTTTGGAGCCATCTACGCGCTTTGGTCAACCTCATCATTTCACTTTTAGCCATGGAATGTCGGTTAGCTGATGGTGGATTGGACTCGATGGTCGTCGTAACTGCGGACACAATTATTATGTACTCGCCTGTGTGTATATTTATTGAAATATTTACTTGATCACTTGGCATCTGTACAATGACTTTGGTCGTATACATTTTGCTGCAATTATAGTATTTGAATTTTGTTTGATCAACATGTTTAATGTGGAAGCAATGTTAATATGAAGATTGCATTGTTGATGAAATTTAGAAACATTTTTTTTTATTGATATTAGTGATCTAAATGTACTTCAAGGAGGCTCGGCTACCTACAAGAAAACGGGTGAAGATTTTGCATGGAACAAACTGTACATACTCTGTGATATTTAAGAAACCAGTCCCAACTGGGGTAACGTAACGAGATGCAGTGTGAAAATTGGAATTATTTGGATATTTGCCTACATGGTAATCGTACTCGTAAGTGAGGTGTACATATTATGCAATGTTGTATGTAGGTGACCTTGGTACGATGCCCCTGCTGAGGAAGTTGTACGGCTATGAGGCCATTTAATCGATTTGCCCAATTTTGGATTTTCTATCTCTTCAACTTGTGAAAATGAGCAGAAGATATTTCTGCGCTGTTAATTAAACTAATATTATTGCTCAATCACACAATAAAACAGGCGTTTCTGGATATCGCCTACAGCAAGTAGTGGATCGCTAATGACTCCTCAACAGACTCTTCTCTTTATGATAGATCTTTCGTTAGCTAATCATTATTTTGGCCTTTCTTTCAACCTAACTAGCCTCTTTGGTGTTCTAATTATGCGACCCATCCTCCGAGACTTCTGAGTAATCTCTGTGGAAACACTACAAAATCGGACTACTCAGTGTTGCAAAACTCTGAATTCGACAGCTCCTTTAAGTGGGAAAATTTTAATTTTTGGAGATCTTGACAGGATAAAATTTTAAATTTAGATATCTAATTATTTATGCAGCGGTGTATCATTCAGTTGTCAATATTGTACAGCAGTGTTCCATTTATCGAGTACGTAGTGACAATCTTGCAATATTTGTTCTATTTTTTTTTTTTTTGTGGGAAAAGGAGGTATTAACCCTAGTTTACCGCAACAATTTTCTTACTAGTTTCAAGTTTAGGGGGTGCAAATGCACCCCACAGTATGTATGCCAATATTTCTGCATTAACTGACTTCCAAATTTGTTTAATTTGATCCATTTTGGTCGTGTGTTATGTTAATTAAATAGGGAAAACAAAAGTGAGATAGTGAGTGCGAATTCAGAAATGCGGGAGGCATACATGTTCAGTTTGGTTAGACGGCAGGCACTGATATTCATACTATAAATGACATGATAAACTCAAACAAGAGTGATGTTCATGAAATTTCCGTATGGTAAGCATTCGATTTACTGATTTTGCGAGTGTTATGCATCTCTTCGGGTTCATCATCATTTGACGGTTTCAGCAGAACTTATTACTTCAGTTATAAAAATAAAATCGCTTCGCATAGATAAGAATAGCAGGCCGAGACTGTGGAGCTCGAAGTGGAGTTTTGTTCACAAATTCCGAAATGCAGCTCTTTTTCGAAATCTTAGTTAGCAAACTCTTCTCCAATTAGTATCTCTGATCATTGACTAAGTTTCTGTTGTTTATTTATGAAATTTAGAGAAATATGGAACAGTTTCAAATTGAAATCGTGTCTGAAACACAGCACCATTTGGTGTCCCAAAGGTCATTCCGAAGAAACTATATTTCGTCCTATTATTAACATTTTTTAAGTTTTTTTTTTCATCCCAGATGAAAGTTTAGATACCATTATCTTTATTTTAAAATAAATATCAGTTTAACATCAAAATAAATAGTTCTGAACTCAAATAAATTATCTGGGGTGCAAATGCACCCCACGACAGAACCAATGCCTTATTTCCACAAAAAAATCGTAAAAAATAAATTTATGTAGCTAAAATTGTACAAACATTAAAAACTAAAACAAAACTAAGGGCGGAATTCATAGTCCCCACTTATACTTAAGGGAACCCTTAAGGGACTGACGCTATTCAAAGTCACTCAATAAGCAAACGCTTAAGGGTTTCCTAAAGGGCTCCCTTATTCGTTAAGGTTCATATCTAGTAACCTATATTTAAACACTTTGAAATTTTTTTAAAATTTTAATTTTTAACTACTTGTTTTTTTTTTGTATATTTTATTTGTTACTTACCATATATATGCCCAATAAGTGAACCGTTTATTAAATGAGGCAATGCCCTAATAATCGAAGTCTATGAATTCGAAGCTCCCTTAAGGACTCACTTATGTAGAGAAAACCCTTATTCCTTAAGGAATTCCTAATTAATTAAGTGGGGACTATGAATCCCGCCCTAAATTTTGTTAAGCTATTGAAAAATCTATAATGAAAACTTGAAAAATCGCGAAGTTATATTAAGTGAAACATGCGATTAAGTAAACTAGGGTTAAAGTATCAAATAAAGTTTGACCAATGACGCAAAAAATTTGTCACACTGCTGTAACAGTAAAATAAATGAAAGATGAATGACCATCGTAATCATTCATTTCTGGTCAAACATTATGACCTTAGTGTAATAACAAAACACAGCTCTGGTCAAATTTATTTTGCAGTTTTTCGCCATACAGTCATTCAAAGTTCATTTAACTGAAACGGTCATACTAGTCTAGTAGGTCAATTGCCCTTGGTAAAAAAAAACCTAAAACCCGACAGACTACGTCATTGATCAAACAAATTGATCCATTTGTTTGTCCCATAGTGTAATAGTTTGGACATTGCAAAAGTTGGACAAATTTTGTGTGACCCACTGGACAAACTTTATTTGATAGTGTAAGGCCGCCCACACACGAAGCGGCCGAATCTATTTTTTTGGATTCTTCGTTCTGACAAATTCATATCTTTTCTTCGACTTTGACAGAACGAAAGTCAAAGTTTGAGCATATGGGGTCATAGGGCTGCCATACAAACTTAACCATTAAAATTAGGGTTTTCTAAGATACATTGTCTGTTTATGGACAAATCTTTACCAAAATTAATAGAAATTAGTCCTAATTGAGGTCATACAACATATCTGAGTTTGGGCGATATCTCACGATGGGGTCATGGAGCTGCCATGCAAACCCCAACTACAAAAAGGGTTCTTCTGGGAAAAACTTTTTTATATGACATAGCTGAACGAAACTTTGCAAGAATGTGTTTCTACTGAACCCTCAAAACATGTGTAAAAATGGACGGAGTGAGCTTATGGGGTAATGGGGCGGTCATATGAATCCAACCCTAAAAACCGTTCTTTCTAAAAAAATAACTAACTTCCCCTTAAACAATCTCCCATCTTGCCTCAACACTCTATATTTTACACCGCACCTTTCTCATCTATTTCTGATTGTATAGCTTTGCAATCTGATTTGAATTGCTTTATGTCTTGGTGCATTTCAAACGAATTGGACCTTAATATTTCTAGATGTTCCGTAAAGCTGTATCTTAACTGTCTACTAAATGGAGGCTCGTCAAAAAACTGGCATCGCGAACGGGTTGTCTACGATATCCCGCCCATCATTTTCCCGTTTATCAAAATCCTGACATTCATTATCCCGCCAGTTTAAAATCCCCCACCAATTGAAATCCCGCCATCATAATATCCCGCCATTTCAATAACCCGCTAATTCAAAATACCGCTATTCAATTTCCCGCTTTTTAATATACCGTCATCAAAGGTAAACTGGCTGATGATGCCGACATATTAAAAAGCACCACCACATTTACCGTTAAAACATTGGGTCTGCTCGCATGGCGATAATTAATTCTCAGAGATCCACGGAACAGTTGACTTCATTTGAAAAATAGGTGAACTGGTCTTTTGGTAGTCGAGACTTAAGTTGCGTAGTATGACAGTCTTGCTCTGTAGGGGCTCAATTATCATCTTGATCGAAGAAATAAATAAACATCCCGACGGAATTATGTTAAAAGAAAGTATCGCAATAACTGCTGTGAATCACATAACATAACTATTGATTTTTTGTTAACAATGAAAATAATTTTTGGCGGTATTTTGACGGGATTATTTCACTACCTACTAGCGGGATTATAAAACGGCGGGTTTTTCAGTGGGCGGGATTTAGTAATGGCGGGATAATGTAAAACGGGATTTTTTTATAAGAAGCGGGATTATGAACGGGCGGGATTTTGTTTTTCGGGATTATGTAGGTATCCCATTGCGAACTGCCATTTGTCAGCTACTTAGCGTCTACACTAGCTACCAAATGAAGCCTGAAAATTACATAACCAAACTTTCATTTTGGAAATTTTTTAAAATTTAATTATCAAAATCGGACTCTTCGCGTCCAAACTATTACTCGGCTATTATAATAATTATTATTATTATTAGAATTATAAAATTTGACACATAAAATGAACAACAGTTGCGAAATCGCACTTTGAATTCAACAAGCGGTTGTCGGGATAAATACATAGTCCCGAAAAACCTGGTCATAATCCCGCCTGTACATAATCCCACTTTTTAAAAAATTCCCGTTTTACATTATCCCGACATAAATAAATCCCGCCACTTAAAAATCCCACCATTATGAAATCCCGTCATTACAGAATCCCGCTCCATCAAAATCTGGCCCAATAAAAACCCCGCCGTTTCAAAATCCCGCTAGTGGATAGTGAAATTATCCAGTCAAAATACCGCCAAAAATTAGTTAATTGTTTGAAAAGGGTTGGCTGTGATATCCAGCCCATCATATTCCCTATTTTCAAAATCCCGACCTTGATTATTTCGCCATTTCAAGATCCCTTTCAGTTTAAAATCCCGTCTAATCAAAATTCCACCAATTTAATATCCCGCCATTTCAATAAGCCGTTAATTCGATTTTCAATATCCTGCTTTTTAAAATTGTCATCTTTATTGAAGAAATAAACAAATATTCTGACGGATTTATGCTAAGAGAACTTGTCGCTTTAACTACTGGGAATCACATTATACAACTATTGATTTTTTTTTGTTAACAACGATAAATAAATCATTTTTGGTGGTATTTTGGCGGGATTATTTACTATGTATATACAATCGGGATTCTAAAACGGCGGGGTTTTTAGTTGGCGGGATTTTTATGTGGTGGGATTTTAAAGTGGCGGGATTTAGTAATGTCGGGATAATGTTAAACGGTATTTTTTAAAAGCGGGATTTTGTTTTTCGGGATCTTGTACGTATCCCGTTAAAAAAAAAGGTTGGATACGATATACCGCCTATCATATTCCCGTTTTTCAAAATCCCGACGTTCATAATCCCGCTAATTCAATATACCGCCAGTCGAAAATTCAACTAAATTGAAATCCCGCATATTAAAAATTCCGCCAACTTAATATCCCGCCATTTCAATAACCCGCTAGTTCGAAATACCAATTACATATTCCGACGGATTTGTATTAAGAGAAATTATCGCATTAACTGCTGTGAATTACATAACATAACTATTGATTTTTTGTTAAAAGTAAAGAAAAAAATGTTGGCGGTATTTTTACGGTATTATTTCACAATCCATTAGCGGGATTTTAAAACAGCGGAGTTTTAAGGTAGCCGGATTTTTTAATGGTGGTATTTTTAAGTGATGGGATTTAATAATGTCGGGCTAATGTAAAGCGGGATATTTTGTAAAAAGCGGGATTATGTTTGGGCAGGATTTTGGTATTCGGGACTATGAAGGTATCCCTTAAAAAAATCGGGTTGGATACGATATCCAGCCCATCATATTCCCTTTTTTTCAAAATCCCGACATTCATTATCCCGCCAGTAAAATTCCGCTTAATTGTAATTCCGTCTAATCAAAATCCCGCCAACTTAATATCCCGTCATTTCAATAATCCGCTAATTCAAAACATTGAAGGTGGCAACGTACCAGGTGGTTAATTTACAAGTATGAATTGAAGCGGTTGAAATGTCAAATTGATGAAGAAATGGTTAAACTTAGAAACCTCCATTGGAATAACCGGATAAAATCGCTTAAAAAGGGAAGCAAAAACTTCTGGAATATTTCAAAGGCACTCAAAAAACGTGGAAACACAATTCCGCCCATTCGCGACTCAGATTCGTTTCTGGTGACAAGTGCTCAAAAAGCACAAGCCTTTGGGAATTACTTTCTAAAGCAACACCTTGCTACTCGTGCATTGGGAAATGAAGAAACTAACCTTATGGTCAATACATCCATCGAGTATTTTAATAATATATCTAATTTTGATGTACCTTTTCTAACTGTTACCTCTATCAAGAATGCGATTGACCAATTAAAAAGCAACAAAGCACCTGGTCCAGACTCGACTTTATTGACTCGAAATTATTGAAAAATATGCACAAGAAAACACTCATCTACTTATGCAAAATATTAAATGCTTGCATTAAGTTGGCTTATTTTCCAAAAGCATGGAAAACTGCCTCTGTCATCTGCATCCCAAAGCCAAACAAGCAGAAATCTTTAGTAAGCAGTTATCGTCCTATAAGTTTACTGAGTAATGTAGGAAAAGTTTTTGAACGCATTTTAAAAGATCAAATCGAAGAGCAAGTGCGAGTTGAAAATATTCTTCCAAACGAACAATTTGGATTCAGAAAACAGCACAGCACATCAACTTGCGCGAATTAAGAAAATTGTTCAATCTACTTTAGATGCAAAGAACTCCACAGATATGCTAACGTTAGATATTGAAAAAGCCTTCGACAGCGTATGGCATGAAGGTCTTATCCACAAAATGCATAATTATGGAATTCCAACTTATTTAGTGAAACTTACCTTGAACTTCCTTACGAATCGATTATTCAGTGTAAATATTAATGGAACAAATTCTGCTCCGTTTGCTCTTCCAGCAGGTGTTCCCCAAGGATCAGTTCTGAGTCCATTATTATATAATATCTACAAAAGTGATATACCAATTCCCGCCCACTGTAAAGTATGCCTCTTCGCTGATGACACGGCATTGTTATGCAGCTCACCGTCACCAGACCTCATCTGTAACGCTTTAATAAGCGATTTTAACAATCTCGAAAATTATTTCGAAAAGTGGAAGATTAAAATAAACCCAATTAAAACTAAAGCGTTCTTCTTCACAAGAAAACGTAAACCCAGCTTAATTCCCGCAGGACCTCTACTATTAGGAACCTCTACTGTAAGATGGATAAAACCATGACTTTCAAGGCGAACACGGACCACTACCAACCCTCTTATCAGCGACCTCTCTATGTAGTACGTCTCCTGTAATCAAGTCTCTGTTTCTCACGATGCTCATTTCATTATCTTTGCATGCAATCCATTAAGCTATTTTCTAAAAATCAGTCGTTAATCGCATAATTTAGTTAGCACATAGTTAGTTCTTAAGTCTAGTATAGTTCAGGTTAAGTTTTTATATACATATAATTATAAATTCGAATAAGAGGTTTTTCGAACCCACTTTTCCTCTTACCAATTTTCTTTAGTAGTCTGGCTGGTCGAGCGGTTAGTGCGCGCACCTTCGGTGCACAGGCTCATGAGTTCGAATCTCACCGTGTTCCATTGTGTTTTTCGAACTCACGAGCTTGTGACAGACTATGATCTCACTCAGATGTTAAACGAGTACCCATTTATGGGGATAAATAACACTGCTGAGCGTAATGCTGACCTCATTACCTCAACAAAAAAGCAGATAAGATCTTGGAAATAGGATGTCACTAACACATCCTGCGGCCTTAGTCCAATGTTGGATTGTCGCGCCTGTTATTTATTTATTTAATTTTCTTTAGATTTCTTTGCACATTTTCCTTTTCTGTTTGATAATAATATTTCACTACTAAATTTTATATTTAATAGATGCAAGAGAATAATATCGATCACTTAACTATAAATTCTGTATCACAAATATGTTATGATTGGTTGAATAAAATTGAATTCGAATTTGAAGGTAAGTATTCTTACCTTCTATTACGCGATATTAACCCTGGAATACTAACATGACTGGTTAGGGCGTTATTACTAACAACACGTAATTTCGACGTGTTCATAGTTTCCTACAATCTTTTTCGCGTCTTTTACCCAGTTTCGGGTCATACATTTTTTCAGCCGAAAAGTGATTATTTTTCAGTGCCCCAGACAAAATTAGTAGACCAAAATACGCCCTTATCTCTAAAATACACGTGGGTTTCAGAGGCGAACTATTCGGATATTCGTTTTTTGGAGCTCCTTTCATGATTGGTGTTAGTCAATATAATATGCACCATTTCGTTACTTATGAAAAGGTCAAAACATTCAGATGGAGTTGTGCGGTCTGTTGTTTCAGCAGTTAGTCCTGGTCGTATGTGAATAATGTTTCGAGAATGGATTCTCCCGGAGGAACATACCTGCGCCTCGGATGTCCAATAGTAGTTAGATTTTCTAAAACATTGCTAAACTTACCGCATTAGACCACAAACAGGATGTTGCCACTCACATCAACGTACAACAACTAACAGCCCTTATACACCTGCAACTTGGTTGCCAACCTAAGTTGGCAACACGCAAAAAAAAATGGAAAATAAGTGATTTGTATGCATCTGCTCTTACCAGTCTGACTGATCTGTTTTGGCAAAGAGCCGATACAAAGGTCTTTAGAGAAGGATTTATTGAATCATCCACGGTCCAAAAATCACGTTCTCTCTCGGAAGTTTTTTTTTATCGCATTTTTTTTTTAAATTTAATTCGATTTCGATTTTCTCACACTAATGTCGATTTTCTTATTTATTCGGTGTAAGTTACCGTAGTTATAAAATTCGTGTCTCAAATTTCATCTTAACATCCTGGTAGCCAAATTTTTCCTATACATATACAAACATCGAAACCGGTATTAAAATCGCAAAGAATTTAAGCCTTCCAGAGACACAAAAATACAACCGAAAAGCATTTATCTAAACAATTCAACAATTGAATAGGGTCAAGTTTAAGTTCAATTTCAAATAAATTTTAAATGTTACATACACACTTCTTATTTTTAAAAGATCATCCGGATTTCCATGATTCTCAAGCTTTCACATAAAAACCCACATGAGGGTCTCGTTCTCGTTCATACATCGTTTGTCGCGCATATAATTAAATTATATTAGTATGTATGTATTGTCCATTGAAGCTATGCTTAGAAACTCATACACAAGTTGCAGACTTTAATATCTAAATCCCCAACATGGAAACAAATTCAACACTTGAGTGTGTATTTAATTTATCATAACGATTACGAAATTTTCACGAAAGAGCAATGCTAAGCGTCGCAAATACTACAAAACGTTAACTACAAATAAAATATAGTTTGAATTTATCTTTTCATATTTAATTAGTCTTGGACATAATCCGCCGATTTATTGAAGCCCGTGTGCGTAGGGCTCCACTAACGTGTATCATCTATACTAAATTGAAATATGACAGACATGACCTGATTGGTAGGCATCACACTATTGCTGCTATTTCTTATTATTTATTAAAAATTTTAGCAAGGTTGACGTCAAGATCGTCATGATCGTCTTTTTTGATTTTCGGCCGATGGAAAATTAAAAGATGATAAAACCGGAAAATTATTATTAATCTGTATTTGGGAGATTCAAAACAATACGAAAGTTACATGCCGATATGCCGACCCATCATCATGTTCATGTGAAGAATTTGGTCATATATTTAGCTAAATGATTAGATAGTTTGTAGTGCCCAGGCCCACACAAGTGTTGATGATAGGTCCAGAGCTTGGACATTCTTTTTGGACATCGGAGTTTATGATGGAATAAAGTTCATCACAGTGAGGTCAAAAGTTTTGAAACAAAATGCACCTAAAATGGAACTTGATTGTAATCGTGGTGCCTATAGAAATGTATATGTCGAAGAGCGAATTGAAAAGATAATTTAATAGTCTCTATAAGTATCTTTTATAGTGCAGTCAAAATATCCCAATTCAGGCCTCCAAAAAGAAAAAAAAAATAGAGTAAGGCTAATTTTTGTTGTTTTTGAATCTACAACTGATTTTGCTAAAAAAAAATTTGATCGGAAAGGTCCCAAAAAGGACAAAAAATTATACTCTTTAATCCTTGACCGGAGGTCGGCATGCGGGGTATCATACCAAATTAGACGTCGAGTACATTACATATCCGGTGTTTGTTTCCTGTTACAAGGACCCTTAACGGAATAAATCGAGCTTAAATGGAAAATTTTCGAGTTTCCCGTGTATCTTTCCAAGCCATAACTACGAGAATAATTCAAGTTGTCCCTACTTTTATCACTTTTCAGAATCTATAATAGCTGGAGATTCTACTATCGAATTTGCTAAGAAAAAAGTTGATCGGAAAGCTCTGAAAAAGGACATAAAAGGACACTAATTTCACACCTTAATCGAACGTGGGCATGTGGGGTGTCATATCAAAGAGGACGTCGAGTGCATTGCATATCCGGTGTTTGTTTCTTGTCTCAAGGACACTAAATGGAATAAGTCGGGCTTAAATGGAAAATTACGGCTTTCGAAAGATACAAGTACGGGAAACAAAATTTTTTTAAGTTGAGCCCAATTTCCTCCTTTGAGGGTCCTTGGAACAAGTAACAAATGCCGGATATGGAATGTACTTGACATCCTCTTTGATATGACACCCCACATGCCCACTTTCGACTAAGGTGTGCAATTAGTGTCCTTTCATGTCCTTTTGCAGAGCTTTCCGATCAACTTTTTTCTTAGCAAATTTCAATTCAATTCAATAATTTATTAATCCATAATCATAGTAAGTTCACGAGTACAATATAATCTTATAATAAAGTGATACGAGTTCTTATAACTCTTACAACTTAAAAAAGTAGCGTAGAACGAGTAATAGACATTACATTATGTTCATATGAGAGAACTAGTAAGAGGAGAATGGTAAAAAACCTCTCATTCGGATGTTAAACTAAAACTTATAACTAACTTAAAACTAGCAATTAGATCTACAATCTAGTCAGAACGTGGTTAAAGAGTCTAGAGAAGGTTTCTAATTAGAGGGTTAGTTGCTCTAGCGCAGGAAAGCTTAAAATTGTCAATATTGCTAGTAACCTTAGTGTTGATATATGGCACCTTACAAATTAAGTGCAACCTGGCAGTAGAAAAGTATCGCGGTACATTTAGAATTAACTTTAATATTTTATTATGTTTGATTTGAAGTGTTTTTTGTGGGATTTAGCACAGCTTCCCCAAGCCGCGGAGGCGTAAAGTATAATCGGTTGGAAAATGGATTTGTATAACAGCAGTTTATTACTTAGTGACAGTGGCCACATACGATTGATAAGAGGATACAATGTTTTTATCTTAGCAAATTTAATGGTAGAATCTTCAGCTATTATAGATTCTGAAAAGTGATAAAAGTAGTGACAACTTGAATTATTCTCCTAGTTATGGCTTTTAAAATATACACGGGAAAAGCGAAAATTTTCCATTTAAGCTCGATTTATTCACTTGAGGGTCCTTCAAACAGGAATAAAACACCGGATATGTAATTTACTCGACGTCCCCTTTGATATGATACCCCGCATGCCCACCTCCAGTCAAGGATTAAAGAGTATCCTTTTTGTCCTTTTTGGGACTTTTCCGATCAAAATTTTTTTTTTAGCAAAATTAATTGTAGATTCCTGGGAGCCCACTGATTCAAAAACAACAAAAATTGGCCTTACTCTATTTTTTTCTATTTGAAATGCTAATATGACTGCACTATTAGTAACGTAATGTACACTCGTACGGTGTTAAATTGATATTTGACATAATTCAGTAAGGGTCAGTGTAATTAACTTTTGAAAATATATTGTGACCGGCGGCTATCGGGTAAAACTTTCGATTTTCACTTTTTTGTGAAATCCGTAGAAAAATGTGCTCATCCCGATGGTAAAAGCCGCAGTTGCCAAAATTCAAAAATGGGTCCAAAAATCGGTCTTGAAATTCGCCATAAAACGTCAAAATCCAATGTGAAATTGAAATTTTGTGTATTTATGAATATCTTTTCAACCGCTAAAGCAAATTTTATCCAAATTTGCAACACGTCTCACTGAGTAAGGTAGAAGTAAAAATTAATACCGCAAATCATATGCATATCGTCAGTATGCATAAGTTGAGGTAGGGAGCGGTAGGAAAACAAAAACTGTAGTATCGAATACAATGTTCTTATAAAATTTAATAGAAATAGAAAAAATAATCAAAGGTAATTTTATTGTGTTTCATAATCTTTTGGGTGCTTTATATCAAGCTAGGTTAACAATTAATTTTGATTTTAAAAACGGGCCAAGATGGACATAAAAATATCGTTCCCACGGAACGGGCATGTGCGATATCATATGAAAGGAGACGTCGAGGACATTCGATATCCGTTAATAAATGCGTATAAAAGATTAATTTCGAAGCCATAATGTGACAAAAAAAAAACTAATCTGAAACGCATTTCTTAACTTTTTAAAATGTAAAGTAACTGAGACTTTTAATATCCATATTGCGTTTTGAAAAAGTATTGAGTGAAAATGTCCCAAAAAGTAAAAGCACGATGTCCTATTTACCTATTTTTTCAGTAGATAAAAATTAGTATCAAAGACAACGTCTAATTTAATTCATTCTCGATATCTGCTTCCATCTCAGCGATTGAAACCGGCTTAAATGGCATTTGAAGTATGTAATTAATACAGTAATTTCTGTATGCACGATCTACGCTGTCATGAAGAATATTTTATTCAATAGTAAACAGAATTGAACGCATTAACAACTGAACAGTAATTTGAATGTGTGACTATCTTCACTTTTCTAATCGTTCTAATACTCCAATCAATGGAGACGAAATAATAGGGGTTAGCGTGCAAAAATTGGGGATGTCTCAAAGTTTTAATATGTTATAAAGATATGTGGAGTAAGTTAAGATCCAAGTTTGCGTCACTTTCCCCCCTGTGTTCTCGCCGCCATCTTGAAAAAACCATCTAGAATCGGCCCTTTCATCAGTTGTTGACCTGTAACTTCTTTACATTTGATCAGAAAATGTGCCAAGAGCACAAAATTTCCTAAAAATTCCATCCAAATAGTTTTACTTTACATTCATAACTGACAGTGTTATAGCGCCAAGAAAATGGGGGAAATATCGAAAATTATGCGAATTTCACAGTTTTTAGTCCTTCTTCTTCCTTGCCTCGTTCTTCATACCGCTCAGTTTGCATATTTTTTCACACAGTGATTTTTCACAGTTTTTAGTCCATTTTATTTAATTTGTATTTCAAATAGAAAAAAAAATAGACTAAGGCTAATTTTTGTTGTTTTTGAATTAGTGGGATCACAGGAATCTAAAACTGATTTTGTTAAATCAAAATGTTGATCAGAAAGTTCCTAAAAAGGACAAAAAAGACACTATTTATTCCTTAACCGGAGGTCGGCATGCGGGGCATCATATGAAAGGGGACGTCGAGTACATTACATATCCAGTGTTTGTTTCCCATTTCAAGAAACCTCGACGAAATAAACCGGGCTTAAATGAAAAATTATCCAAAGCCATAACTACACGAATAATTCAATTTGCCACTGCCTTTTCCAATTTTTAGAATTCATAATAGCTGAACATTCTATCATTATATTTGCTAAGAAAAAATTCAAACATGGGGAATATTTGACAAAAATTTCGTAGCATAGGAAGAGTAGGGAAGCGAGCCTAAACATGTGAAGACCCTGTCAAGTCGATAAAAGTCATTATACTCTCTTTTGAATTTACTCTCTTCCTGTGCATCTTACAAACACCATTTATGATGAAATTTGATGACAACCAATATTCCTATAAAACATACTTAGCCGAATTCAAGCTACAATGTAGCGGTAATGAGTTATTGATATGTAAATGCAAAAAAAACTGCAAAATTGTCATGATTTTTGGAATTTCCCGCATTTTCTTGGTGCTATAACTCTGTCAGTTTTTATTGTAGAGTACAACTTCTTAGATAATTTTGTTGTCTAATTTTGTCCTCTACAAAATTGTCTTGGCACGTTTTTTGTTGAAATGGACTGTAAAAAAGTTACAGACCAAAAACTGATGAAAGGGCAGATTGTAGATGGTTTTTTCAAGATGGCGGCGGGAGCCCAGGGAGGAAAGTGACGCAAACTTGGATTTTAACTTACCCCACCTGTCTTTATAACATATCAAAAATTTGAGACAAGAAATGCTAAAAGGCACTGTTCCTTTTAGAAAAATCCCAGTAAATTTTTTCGAGTTCTATATGCCGCCAGAACTTTGCTGTACTGTACATGTTTTAAGGGTAACCGTTAGTCTAAAAGTCCTCGACACATAACGTGAAAGTATAAGTTTACGTGCCATCAAATAGGTTTAATTTTTTGACTAAAAACTTTAAATATTATGGTTCGTTGAAAAATGCCAGTTGCGTTTTCTTGATAGTCCCGAGTAATTTTGAGTAACGAACTCCATAGAACAAAAATACACTTAGTATAGCCAGTTAATTTTCACACGTGCCACTACCCTGCGCGGGATAGAGTTTATTAAAAATTTTATTTATTAAAAAAAAAACAGTTGTTTGAGCAAATAAATTTTCTTAACTGCAAAGTTAACCGCGTTCTTTTTTCTTTTTTTTAGTTAAGCGTTAACCGCGATGGTGAAAAACCGCGCTTATTGTCATAAGTGCGTTTCGACTTTGTGGATCATTTCCATATTTACTTAAAATCCCATATAAAACGACAATCTGGAAAATTTATCCAGGCTATGACATGGAACTTCTGCCAATGCCATCCCCCGGATGGCTCCGCAAACAATTTGCCTAAAATTTCCCGTATGTCATTTTGTTTTTCAGTTTATTTGGTTTTTAATCTTAATTATAGAGTCAATCATCCACCAAGTCCTGTATTTTCGTATCCATAATGCTCATATTGGACTTATTTAGCAAAAAAAGACCTTTTATCCTTACGGACATTCCCTGGAATTAGTATGCACTTTCAGATATAAAGTGTCGTGCTGATGAATTACTACTGTTTTATTAAAATTAGCACACGAAGAGAATCAAGGCAAGCAATTGAAAGGAATAGCATCGTTATCTTTAAATGATTGATTGATGAAACAATCGACAATAGTGTGGGTGGACAGCCGCCATCGCCACCTCGCAACGTACGAGATGATTAGCATACAGCCATCCTATTTTTCCCAGTTGCGGGAAATACGCTATCAAAGAAAAGAAAAGATTGTTGTCAATATATAAGGCACAATCTGTATACCACCACATTGTTCTCGGTCATGCCACTCCTGGCAGAACATGACACACCGCGAAGCAGTGGCATCTGATGAGATGCGGTGTGCCATGTTCTGGCAGTCGAAACCGACAACAATCGTGCTTCATGCACTATTTTGAAAACTCTTTGATTGATTGATGATTTACTGTTATTCCAGTTACATACTGCGGTCAACAATGCAATCTCTGAATCATTTTTGTGGTCACAAATGGATCATGTATATCAACAATCATAAAATATAGCAAAGTAAATTCTGAAGATATGTCGGATAAGATGTTTGCTTTTTACAGAGCTTCAAAGTTAAATTTTTCTGATTTGACCCAAAAACAAATTATTTTTCCATTTCATTTTCCTCCAATTTCTTCCAAAATGAGGTGCTTATACGACTCTTTTAAAAATTGTCTTAGTCTTACAATTAAATCTTTCTTACATTATTTTATTCTTGCTCCATTATTTCAAACAGTTTTAATGCCTTAAATGCAGAAAACTAGGGTTAATTTTGGCTCTATTTCGACATAATTTGAATACATTTTATCAAATTGCAGAACTTTAGGTGTAGTTTAAATTGAATTGAATCGGATTCGAGCTGATATTAGCCCAAGTTTTCTGCACTTAAGGCATTAAAACGGTTAGAAATAATAGAGCTAGAATAAAATAATGTAAGGAAGATTTAATTGTAAAACTATACGCCGATTTTTAAAAGAATCGTACAAGCACCTCACCTTAGTAAAAGATGGAAAATAATTTGTTTTTGGGTCAAATCAGAAAAATTTGACTTTGAAGCTCTGTAAAAACCAAACCTCTTATCTGGCTGAACTACTCAATAACCAAAACTTCAAACTAATGAATAAAGACCCCACACAACAATTAGAGAACAAGGCTAATGAATATATACGTAAACTTTACAAACTCGGGGTCATAGATTATACCACTAAAAGCAAATACTTAAATTATAGCAGCATATCACCCACTTCAAGGTAAACCTAAGACACATAAAACAAACACCCCAATGAGACCCGTGGTCGACTGTGCTAACACACCTTTAACTAATATATCAAAACTACTGTTACCATACCTTAACCAACTAAAAAATAGGCATAACTTCAATTTAAATAACTCTTTTGAAGTCAAGGAACAAATGAACAAAATTAAAATAAATAATAACTACAAAATAGTATCATTTGACGTAGTCGATATGTTCACTAACATACCTATAGACCTAACAATTAAAATAATAGAGGATAACTACTCTAACATTAATACGGACATACCTAAAAATATTTTTATGGAAATGATTAAATTGTGCCTTAACAACAACTATTTTAATTATAACGATAACTACTATACTAACAGAGGACTACCAATGGGTGGTAACCTAAGCGTTGTGGCAGCGGACATCTATTTACAAGAATTGTTACACCACACCTATAAAAAGCATAAGCAAGACATAATATATATGAAAATATATATAGACGACGTCTTAGCAATAATAAAAACAGATAGTGAAAATACCATACTTAATGAATTGAATAACCACAACAATAACATAAAATTCACAACTGAACCGGAAAATAATAACCAAATAAACTTCTTGGATCTAACTATTATTAGGAGCCTAGCAACCCAGGATATTAAAACTAAATGGTACAAAAAACCCATTGCAGCACCCAATATAATAAACTATAAATCCCAACACCCTGAATATATTAAGAGGAACACAGTAACAAACTATATCTATAGAAGGCTAAAATTGACTAGTCAGGAATATTGGAATGAACAAATACAGGACATATATGAAACGCTAAAAATGAGTAATTACCCAGTCAAATTTATAAAAAAACATATATATAAGAACACCAGCATAATATCAAACCAAACTCAAAACCAACCTATAAACAGCAACAATAGCAGTAACCATACTAGTCTGGATATAAACCAACCAATATATACAAGTCTTACATATATACCTACACTAACGGAACAAATAGCTAAAATAATTCCTAAAACGATAAATGCTAATAGAAATAACCGACGACTTAAAATAGCATACAAACCTAATAATAAGTTGAAAGATACTATATATACTAACACAAAACAAAAAATACCTGTAATGTCTCAAAGTAACCTAGTATATAAAATTCCATGCAAAACATGTGCGGATGACAACCGAGATGTGGCGTATTACGGCTCCACCAGTAGACGCCTGCATGCTAGACTTAAGGAACATCAAAACCAGACGAGAATGGATAATAATCATAAAACCCTCCTTGTCAAACACCAACGAGAACTCCACCACACTATGGATTTTCATAATACCTTAATAATAGACAAAGATCATAATATTAATAAAGTCAGGATAAAAGAAGCACTACATATAAATAATAATCATAATAAATCACTCAATACTAAAACCGAACTAGATAACATAATGAGTAGATATAATAAGCTACTAGTGTAAACGCGACTTATAGTCAATGACAAGTGACAACACCTGTCACTGACAAACAAATGACAATACGCGGCCCCGCCAATTTAGAGTTTTTAATATGTATACTTTGTCAGTTTTTATGTTAATTTATTTGCTTATTTACTTAATTGTTTGTTACATTTTTAACTAATTTATATACATATATGTAGTACCAACTAACTGTGATAATCCTGATAATAGGAATCATAACATAGGTAATATTTTTGGAAAATTGTTAAATGCACATAAAATATGTAATTACACTCTACACATTTTAGTTCTACCTGAAGATGCCATAAATAAGGCGAAACGTTGTAGACACCAATAAAATTCAATAACGAAGCTGGAAAGTGACCATTATTTCAACAATCTTATCTTATGTTAACGGGTCGGCTTTTTCTTAGGTAAATTTGTTTGCTTTAATAATCATCTTATTTCGCTATTCTAGCTAATCTAGTTTTGGAGATATTGAGGTTTAAGTCATGAAAGAAAATTATTTTTTCAAAAATCTTCAAATGCCTGTGGCATCTAAAGGTTTAAGAATTGGGGGTATGTTCTGAACAACTTTTTTGCTGGAAATCACATGAGGAATCACAATCCGGACACCCTGAATAGATACCAAGTTTCATAAAAATCAGATCACGACAAATCAATTAAACACAATGCACCACCGCCTTGATTTCTTATTTTATTATTTATTATTATTTTCAATTTTGAACAAAAAAAATAATTTAAAATGTTAAAAAAATATATAATAAACTTACTCCAAGACATAAATATGAAAAAGGGCATTGATGCAAAATAGAATCCTAATGGAGAGATAGTCTTTAGCTGTAGATCTTAACACTATTATACAGGGTGTCCGGAAACTGCCGCATAAACGCACCGGATTATGATTTCTCAGCAAAAAAGTTGTACCGAACATACCCCCTCAGCTTAACCCTTTAGCTGCCACAGGCATTTAAAGATTTTTGGAAAAATCATTTTCTTGCACAACTTAAAGCCAAATATCTCCAAAGCTAGACCAGCTACAATAGTGAAATAAAATGATTATTACAGCCAACAAATTTTCCTGTAAAATAAAACTAACCCCCCTAAAATCGGATAAGAGGTTTGGTTGTTGTTTGCTCTGTAAAAGCTTCAAAGTTAAATTTGCGTGATTTGATCCAAAAGCAATCTTTTTTTCCATCTCAATTTTCTCCAACTTCTGCCAGGGTGAGGTGCTTGTACGATTCTTTTAAAAATTGGCGCATAGTCTTACCATCATATCTTTCTTACATCATTTTGATCTACCTCCATTACTTCTAACAGTTTTTATACGTTAAGTGTAGAAAACTAGGGTTAATTTTAGCTCGAATTCAATACAATTCAATTCACACTGCCCCTAAAGATCTGCAATTGGTAAAATCTATTCAAAGTATGTCGAAATCGAGCCAAAATTAACCTTAGTTTTCTGCACTTAAGGTACTAAAACTGTTAGAAATAATAGAGCTGGAATAAAATGATGTAAGAAAGAAATAATTGTAAGACTATGCGCCAATTTTTAAAAGAATCGTACAAGCACCTCACCTTGGCGGAAGTTGGAGAAAATCGAGATGGAAAAAAAGATTGTTTTTGGATCAAATCACGCAAATTTGACTTTGAAGCTCTGTAAAAACCAAACCTCTTATCCGATTTTAAGGTGGTTATTTTTATTTCACAGGTAAATTTGTTGGCTGTAAAAATCATTTTATTTCACTATTGTAGCTGGTCTAGCTTTGGAGATATTAGGCTTTAAGTCGTGCAAGAAAATGATTTTTTAAAAAACCTTTAAATTCCTGTGGCAGCTAAAGGGTTAAGCTGAGTGGGTATGTTCCGTACAACTTTTTTGCTGGAAATCAACTGAGGAATCATAATCCGGTGCGTTTATGCGGCAGTTTCCGGACACCCTGCATACAACAACGAATGACAAATTTCCTCATTAAAAAGTCGATTCATTTATGAATTGAAATTATTAATTGCCCATATACGTGTAATGCATGCACTATGCATGGGGTGCGCGCATACCGTAATGGCACTCGCGTACTTGTGTATTCATAAATACCATATGCACCTGAGAAGAACACATTCAAAAGAAATATCCATAAAGGCATAAACAGTGTTAATTCTGGTTAGGTTTGAAATTAATTTCTTGTGAAGATATAAAAGACTTTCTTGTCGTAGTAAAAGCTAATGTTTGTATTAAGATTCCGTAAGACATAATCGAATATTATGCAAGGGTAGCTTCCATGCACGTAACTGTAGTAAATATAGTCGTATCAATTATTATTTTTTATTGTTGCTATAATTGAGAAAAATATTGACATATGTATCTTCTTAATATTTTGTAGATGCATATTGCGTTCTGAAACCTGAAAGATAGTTTTCCACACTAGAAAATTCATCTAGATGATGAGATGAGTAGTATGTACTCTCCTCTGGAGGTCAACTTGTTAATAGCAGTTAATACAGACAATTTGCATAAAAATTTGCTACTTACTCGTTGACTGAGGAAAATGGCTACAATGAGATATGTGATCTGACTCTGATTTGATATGAATGAATAAATGTAGGTACGCACTTTTCGATTAACTTCCGGCTAAATGACCTCGCTCAATATGAGGTATATTGACACTCATTTGTTTTTATCGCAGCATTTTTGCAAAGTTTAGGAGGTTACTAAGTTCCTCAAAGCTACTTTTAGTTTTGGTTAATTGTCCGAATCGTTATGACTTTTCATTATTTCGCGTTTCATCTCGGCATACTTTTTTTGCATCAATAATTGTTAATATGTTAGTTTATTGACCGTGCAAATTTAGTTTAGTTATCTTCAGTTTGTTTTACTTTTTTTAACAAAAGTGTTTTGTTTATCAGCACGAACTAAAATTTATGATAAAATTCATTGACCAAGGTAGACATGAGGATTACAATAACATAAAGATTGCGATTGTCCTAGTATTCTATGAAAAATAGTTTCATTGTTTTGTGCGTTGATAATAAAATTAATGATGCTTGTTTAATGTTAGAAATGCATTCGTTTTGATGCAACTGAATTACGGATTATGTTATGAGAAAATATCTGGTGCACATATGTATGTATGTGTTCAGCGTTTTAAGAGAGCAAGGATGATTTTCTGCCTTTTTTCTATTATTACGGGTATTACCATATAAAAGCATCAGCGAAATCCCAAAATTCATAATATTACTTTTACAATGATATAAACATTTAGAAAACCAAAATTTTGTCTTGAAGGGGCTAAAATCATCACATTACTGGATATGTTTACAGTATGTAATAGCATCCACAAGGAGAGCCCAAAAACCGTCCGCATCATTTCCTACTGTAACCCTCTGTTGGGCGCACCCGGCCTGACAGGCCACCGAAATACTTTTTTCTTGCTTCACGCTAGTAAAGAGACCCAAAACTTTGCAGCTCCGTTAACTCGTCTAAATTTAAGAATCTCACACAATGTCTATACCTCTAGTCTTCCATGGGCGTTTAGACAGTTGCGTGCTAAGGGTCTGGTTTGACAGGCCACCAACGTCTTCTCATGAAGGAGGACGCGTTCCATTCAAGACATAGACAAAAACAAGATAAAATCAGAATTTTTAGAAATGCGATAAATGGAAATTCAGGAAGAATAGACAAAAACTTGAGATGCCTTCAAAATTTGACTCCTTCCTAACCGAATTTCTCGATGAGTCTCTTTTATGTGGTGTATAACTCATTCAGATTCAGGTGGTTGTAGAATTTATAAAAATTTGTTAATCCGACAAAAGGATTAAAAATACCGGCGTACAGAGGGCTGCGCCCGCAATACGAGGGTTTTTAGGGTTTTTTAGAATTTTTTCAAAAAACCCTTATAAAATCGATTTTGTCCGTCGGTCCGTCCGTCCGTCTGTTCATTAAATAACTCGCGAACGGCTGAACCGATTGTCGTGAAATTCGGTATGAATGTGTAGAATGGTTACAGTCTTTGGCACAAATACATTAGAAGTTGGTAGGAAGAAGATAACAGGGTGTCCCGAACGTTTGAAAAAAGTCGACATTTTTAGTTTTTATTGGAGATTAACGTATGGGTACTTAAATCAAAGATCTAGACGAGTACATTTCATATCAGTTACAATTTTCCAGTTTCAAGTAACGGTAAAAAAGTTATTGGCGTTTAAAGTTAAACTTCCTTTTCGAGCTCCGTTTTTCTAAACCGTTATAGGGATCGATATGAAACTTTGCACAAAGATTGGTCAGTATGGCCTTATATACGTTAAATATTAAGACTGTTGACTTTTGCTAAGGAAAAGTAAATAACAGTAAATTTGTAAAATTCAAATTTGTTCGTGTGTAGCCCCCCTTAGGTTTCCAAATATGAAAATTCTGCTAAGGGTTTTTAGAAAATTACACAGGAAATATGTCTACGAATTTTCATTCGAATAACTGTATCCAAACCGAAAATATAGCCAAGTAAGTATTTAGTAAGGGCCTTTTACAATACAAGGGAAGCCTCTTAAGCATTTCTTCAATATATATCTTTTGGTGGAAATGCATAGAACGGTAATAGTGTTTGCCACAAATATTTTTGAAGTTAGTAGGACCAAGTTAACAGGGTGTCCCGGAAAAGCTGCAAAAGTATACTTGTTCAAAACTCATAGGAAAGCTTGCGTGGGCTCTAATGTCAGGGGACACAATGGAATCATTTCATATAAGTTGTTTTTTCTTGATTTAAAAAACAGTAACAGTAGATTTACAGCTAATAATTCAGTTCATATATAATGCCAAGCCTTCCTTACGTTTGCCCGAGTTTGTTTTTGCTCAAAGGCCATCAGAAATCTGAAATCGAAAAAATCCTGTAGATTTGCCTTGGAGTACTTTTATACAGACTGGGTAAATAGTAAATCTATTTTTGGATTGGTCTAATTAAAGGTGGAACAGAATGAAAGGCGCTAGCCTTTCATTCTGGAACGCGTTTATTTAGACCAATCCAAAAATAGATTTACAGGAAGCATTTCATTAATGTTGTGCACAATTCTTATCTATTGCTCATAAAATATATGTACAAAAAATATTCACTATGCATCAAAATTCTAAAAAACCCTCGTA
Source organism: Microchrysa polita (assembly GCA_949715475.1). Classification (NCBI taxonomy): domain Eukaryota; kingdom Metazoa; phylum Arthropoda; class Insecta; order Diptera; family Stratiomyidae; genus Microchrysa; species Microchrysa polita. The sequence goes on along the minus strand of OX454416.1, from coordinate 136,175,376 downwards.
TTGCGGGCGCAGCCCTCTGTACGCCGGTATTTTTTAGAATTTTGATGCATAGTTAATATTTTTTGTACCTATATTTTATAAGCAATAAATAAGTATTGTGCACAGTATTAATAAAATGCTTCCTGTAAATCTATTTATGGATTGGGCTAAATAAACGCGTTCCAGAATGAAAGGCTAGCGCCTTTCATTCTGTTCCACCTTTAATTAGACCAATCCAAAAATAGATTTCATTCTGTTCCACCTTTAGTTAGACCAATCCAAAAATAGATTTACTATTTACCCAGTTTGTATAAAAGTACTCCAAGGCAAATCTACGCGCATTTTTCGATTTAAGATTTCTGATGGCCTTTGACCAAAAAGAAACTCAGGCAAACGTAAGGATGGCTTGGCTTTATATATGAACTGAATTATTAGCTATAAAACTACTGTTACTGTTTTTTAATCAAGGAAAAGCAACTTATATGAAATGATTCCATTGACACAAGAGCCCATGCCAGGTTTTCTATGAGTATTGAACAAGAATACTTTTGCTATTCAGGGACACCCTGTTAACTTGGTCCTACAAACTTCAAAAATATTTGTGGCAAACACTATTACCATTTCATTTCCACCAAATTTCATGTTCATTGTTTCATCAAGTTAAAAGATATGCATTGAAGAAATGCTTAAGAGGCTTCCCTAACATTGTGAAAGGCGCTTACTAAATACTTACTTGGCTATATTAACGGTTTGGATCAGGGACGTAGCCAGGGTCTTGTTTCGGGATGGGTCCAAATATTGCCCCCCGTACTATTTTTTTGTTTTCTATAAATTTGATGAAAACGATTTTAACCTTTAAATTTAAATTATGGTCTGTGTTATTAGGTTAATTTTAACAGAGTAGTACACCAAGAAATACTACAAGATTCCATGTGTCCCGAAAGAAATTAAGGGGAAGTCCTTTTCGAAATGAACAGTGTGATTTTGTAAAATGTGTGTTACTGGAGTTCTTTTGCTAGAACGGTACAGTATTTAATAGCAAAGATTCTAAATTAAAAAGAAGGGAGGGTTTGTTAGGAGCACCGAAAGGAAGATTTATATTTATGGTTATTTCACTAGGGTCCATCGTTAGAAAAAAAATATATTAGAGCTCCAACCAGTGGTGCAACTTGGATCTTATCCTGGGAATGGCTAAGGCCACCCATGTTACTGGACATTTGAAGCTGCTGTCGCAAGTTTTGCGTATTTTAGCGTCGTATAAGAACACGAGTGTAATGTTATACTCGTAATCCGCATTGTTTTTCATGGAAACCCAATTTTGAATCACTCTTTTCAGCATTGTGGTTGACGATGGAGTGTTTAAATGTATGTCACAATGGTCTACAAGTTATATCAAGGCGCGCATCCGGATTTTAGAAAAAAGGCATGAAAAATGCAAAAAAGGAATTTATGCACAAACAAAACCTGGACTGATGTTGCGCTAATATTTTCCCAGGTAAAAAAAAAAACATTGGGATCAACGGCAGGCAGAACTCAAACTTGTGTAGTTCTTATTTTCATATATTTTCCTTTCACAATTTCTCACCCTATCTCATGCACATTTTCAAATGACTAATATATTAATTTAGCCATAGGTGTAAGCTGGAAATCTCAACTATGTTGCATTCTGGATTTTCAGCAATGCTCAGGCTAAACTATTGTTCATCGCGTTCTGAAATAATTTCTCAGAAACATTTAGGACCTCAGCAGCGGAAAGTGCAAAACACCAAACTCTTAGGCAAATTAGGATAAATAATACCAAATGCGAATAGTAATTTTCTACACGTAATTAGTAGTATTCAGCCGCATCACTGCTAGCGGCACTTTCAACTAAGCTAACAGTTTGAAAATATTGATTAAATTCTGAAATCGACTGCTATTTAAGTGAATGAGTAATGATGTCTGAAAAAATAGCGGAGCTAAGAAGACGTCAATCTTATTCAAAATGATGTTATCAAAACGCTGACTCCGATTATTTCTGCAAACATTTCGGAAGGGGGCCGGACTCCCTGGACCCCTCCCCTGGCTACGTGCTCGGTTTGGATACAGTTATTCGAATGAAAATTCGTAGGCATATTCCTTAAATAATTTTCAAAAAACCCTTAGCAGAATTTTCATATTTGGAAACCTAAGAGGGGCTACACAGGAACAAATTGAAATTTTACAGATTTACTGTTATTTACTTTTCCTTAGCAAAAACCAACAGTCTTAATATTTAACGTATATAAGGCCATACTGGCCAATATTTGTGCAAAGTTTCATATCGATCCCTATAACGGTTTAGAAAAACGGAGGTCGAAAAGGAAGTTTAACTTTAAACGCCAATAACTTTTTTACCGTTACTAGAAACTGGAAAATTTTAACTGATATGAGATGTACGCGTTTAGATCTTTGATTTAAATACCCATAAGTCAATCTCCGATAAAAACTAAAAAAGTCGTATTTTTTAATACGTTATCTTCTTCCTACCAACTTCTAAGGTATTTGTGCCAAAGACTGTAACCATTCTACTGAAGAAGAACTGTTCGTTTAATTTTGCTCATTGTGAATTTGTTTGAGTATTTCAGTAGTTACTCTGCTATTACTGGAGGAGATCAATTTTACGGGAAAATCTTTCAATAATCCGTTTGATGTTCAAAAAATATAGGCAAAAGTATGGTAAAAAAAATGGTCATTGTGAATTTTCTGCATATTTCAATGGTTATACTGCTATTCCGGTTGGAGCCTTGTGTAGACCAATCCGTCCACCTACTGAAATCTGGTAATTAATTCAAGAAATAGTTATTCTGCTAAGCCTAATCCAAGAAACCGAAAATCATGGAAATCGGTCCAGTTCTCTCTGTGTGGCTCACTTGGTTGAGTCGCACTCTCCGATGCCAGTAATCTATAGGTCCGGAGATCGAATTTCGGCGTGGTCCAGGAAATAAATAGTGCTTGCAACATTATAGACACTCCGAAATGATATGGAATGCAACGTTGACTCGAAATTGCCTATAAACGGCTGAGTGAACGCACTATGGCCCCACATCGGGCTATACGGTACTGATAAGAATAATGCTTGGAGCGGAAATTTTAAATTTGCGGTTCATTTGTATTTTCCCTACAGGTGTTAGATCGCACGCATACGGAGAATCTATGGATTCCGAATCCATTGAAACTTTATATAAAAAAATGTCAACTTGCTCATCTGTCATTTTTTATGGAGGATTCAGAATCTATGGATTCTCCGTGTGTGTGCTGCTGAAGCTGCCCTTTTTCATCTGAATTATAAACAACATGAGCATGAAACACACTTATAATTACAGTCTCGTAGTAAAATTGTTCAAATGAACTGCAATCACGAATGCACATCAAATTTGATTTCTTTCAGGGCTTTACCAACATAAAATAAGATAATACGAAAAAAAAACATATTTTTCCCATAAATATTCTTTATTAAAACAACAAACAATTACAAAATATAAAAACCAAAATTAACATCTGGTCTTCTTAGCAAAACGATTCAAATCAGCATCTACCATTTCAGTAGCACTTCGCTTCATTGAACCTCCCATTCTTAGCTTATTCGCCATCTCTCGCACTCGTGCCATTTCGCCGGAGGTTATACCGCCCGCCTCCCATTTGACTCGTTCGGCTCTCGATATGATGACAGGTTGTTGGGCATTCCTTGCTAATAAGGATTTCACCGATTGGCGCTGTAAATGGTCGGCAATTCGAGACGATTGTATCGGGAGTGGTTCCTTGATCGGATTTCTCGCCGCGACAGGTTGCTGGGAATTTTTCGATTTCACCGATTTAACAGATTCTCGTCGTACATGATTAACGGCTCGGGATCTAGGCTGCCCCGTCAAGCAGCCTTCCTTCACTTTTGGAAGCCGAGGTTTGCTTTCGGTATTTCTGGCCGATTTGTCTTGTGATTGCTTGTCCGGTCTCCTATTTGGTTTCGCCAAAGCAGCCGACATTCGGGCAAGCTTCTCTTTGAGAGCGTCGCGCACCGATGTAGCGTTTTCTGAAACCTGGCTGATGCGTGACTTCACAGGATTTGATAACGATGTGTATTGACGAGGTGCAGTGTTGGTTGACTTAGAAGATGTTGGATTCGTTTCTTTATGTTCAATTTTCAATGGGCGCGGCGGCTCGAAACATTTGGTAGCGACAATTGGAATCCGATGATTACTGGAATTTGGCTTCACTGGAGCTGGCTTGTGGACGCGATCTACCGCCGAGAAAATTTTTGTATTTCGTGCTGCTAATACCACGTTGTTTGCATTTTGAGATTGATATTTGTCGTACGATTTCGGGGCAACGGACATAAGAACTCTACCAGGATCCGACCTCTGGGAGTCAGCTGAAGAAGTGCTACCATTGGACGACTCGTCGGAATGCGTACTTGAACATAAAGCATCCACCTTTCGGGATGCATTGGATTCGGCCGTTGGTGAATTATCGCCGATGTCATCTTCGAAAATTGAAAATTCACTGGGATAAAAGAAATCTGTGAGGCGCTGTGTTGCTCTTTCGATTTCCGGATCCAAGCCATATACAACTCCGTGGATCATAAAAGGTGCATCCTCTTGTGGTTTGCTTGGAATGTTGCTGGGTATCACAGTCTCCTGTAAGTTTTCTTCCAATACACGGGAAGGCTTTTCGAGAAATGCATCTTCGGAATCCGAGTCGCTATCCGATGATGAATCGCTATCTGAAGACGATGCTGAATCGCTATCTGATGAAGATGAATCGCGGTCAGACGACGATGAATCGCTATCTGATGACGATGAATCGCTATCTGATGACGATGAATCGATATCTGATGACGACGAGTCGCTAGACGATGATAGAATATTGTTTTCCAGTAATCGAGCTGCATCCTCAATTGATTCAAGGGATATGTCGAGGTCTTCTTCGGTCCAATTTTTATCGAAATTTGAAGACATATTGCTATAATATTTGATATACGAAAGCTTTGCTTGAAATTATACCTTCAGTTGCTCTGAACTATTCTGAAGATGCATTGTTCAAAATTATCCTTATATTTGTGCTAAATTTACTTTACTTTAAAAGTTGCTCAAAATATTATAAAAGACCTTTTTTGGTAATTAAAATTAATTTTATTGGTTACAAATACCCAGGTAGAAGTACATATGTCGTAAATTAAATTTATCACAATACTGAAATTGCCTTCCAGGTACATATGTACATCTGATTGTCATTATAGCAATTACAGTTCCAAATCCAAGATTTTATTTACCTTTTATCCGTGTTCTTACAATTTCAAGTATTCCCCCAATTGGGTGCCTTACGAAACGAATCCGATGTAATTTTACGTAACATTTCGTAAATAGTCCAATTTCAATTAACTTTGAAATATATTAGCTTTTCAAAAAAAATATTATTAAGCGTCATTTTTCATATTTGAAATTCGTGTACGTCACGATTCTACACTGCCATCTATGGGTTAACATTGATCGTTTGGTCAGTCCGTTCCACTCCATTTTCCATCCATCCCAATCACCTTTACATTTACCGCCGTTTTGTCAAACTCAAAAATTGATTGTCAAATCGAGTTGGTCAGAGTCCGCGGCGTGTGTGTATTGTGTCCTTACCGTGTTTCGCGGAGTTTTCTCTCGTGAAAACATAAAATTGTGCAGTGTAAATAAGTGAATTTCACGCGTATGACATTGTGAAGTGTTATGGTTATATCCAAGTGAAAGAAAAACCAATTCCAGGTGTATCTTATCATTTTTTCGGTGCTCAACCTACGTGCTGACAGGTGTAGGTGAGTAAACAAGCGTGTGGAATTTTAAATGTTTATCTTGAACAAGTTGAGTTTTCCAATCGCGTTGGTAACAAGCTGCCAGCCAAACCGCTCCCCATTGTTGATGTAACCTATTTGCGAACAGTACGGAACGCATTCCTTCGATGTTCACCCCAAATCAGCCAATTTCATAATCGTTCGCATGCCAAAAATGCCCGAGCAATGATGTCGCCTTTTTGTTTTGTTTTTACACTCTACACTGGTGGCGTACTCCTCGCCATGGGATTGAGTTGTGTTTCGTTGGGGCCCATGAGCCAGAGCGGTCGGAGGCGGTAGAGTATGAACGTATCGCAGTCATCATCATCATGGTGCTGAGTGTGTCGTCTTCTTGCCGCCAAGGAAACTCGTTTTGCGATGCACGGGACCGACTAAAAATAGATAAAGAACTCCCCGTGCAGCAGACAACGATGGGCATGAGCTGCAAAAGATTTTTTTGGTTGTCGGTCGTGGACAGGATCGATTTCGATGCCAAGATCCCTGTGTAGCCCTTTTGCGAATTCAGCTTATATCTACAAATTCCGTGGTTGCTCACAACTCGTTTTGGATGGGAAACGAAAAGTGGCTTCAGTGATTGACGAGTAAACATTTTTCCGTGTTCTTCTTGTGTGGCGTTGATTTGTTTACTTTTTCTGTCGCGTGTTCGTTAACGCGATGCGGAGAGGAGATCTATCTACGAAAGTACATAATCATATCTTTACAGATGGATTATTTAGTAATCTTTCTGTTATCAGGATTTTAAATATAAAACCAGTTTACGACTAATTATGTACTTACCAAGATTATCCATATCATGCAGTCCTAACAATTAAATCATCTTTCGAGACTCGCCCTGAGACGCAGGGTTCCAATTTCGACTGATTCTTCAGTTTCTGTCAAAGCCTCTCCATACAAACACAATGCCAGGAACCAGAATACTCTCATACACTGACAGCCAATCTTGGGCTGGGAAGATTGCAAATTTACATTGCGTTAAGGGCTGAACTAAGATCGAGAGTGAAATTCTTCCCGCTGCGATTTTATCAATAAAAAAGCATACTTACTGTCGTGGAATATCACAAACGGTGGGGAATTCCATAAGCTACAATCCGAGACCGGTTCCATAATTGAGTAGGCTAGTTACAAAAGCGGACTTCAGCGTGTAGGCGGATTTTTCAGGAGATCAGATTTATTTGCTGTGAACAAATAAATTAAAATACAAGCTTCATTTCTTTTTTATTTTTAAGTTTGATAATCAAATGTATTCGACGCCAAAGGAAAATGCTGAAACATAAACAGTTTTTTGGAAAATTTAATTTGAAAAACGACTATGTCCGCTTTTGTGACTGAATTGTGCACATGTCCGGTTTTGTATCTTTATTTAGGAAAAAAAAATCAAACACAACTGTAAGTTGATGGATTGATATTAAGCATTATAATGTATCTAATTCGAAAAAATAAAAACAGGAATTAAAATAATGGAAATTCAAACATAAACAAAATAAAATAAAATTCATTTCGAAAGTTATAGACTCATTAGAGCAGACGTGTCAAACACGCGGCCCGCGGGCCACAAGAACAAATTAAGCCGTTGAACACAAGTCTACAAAAATTACTAAAACTCGTCATTGCAAGATTATTTTAGGATTTTTTCTCCAAATACTATACCAACAATTTGAGGTCAGGTAATTTGATTTAATAAGACAGCTCATCTTTTTCGTACAGGACAATACTACTCTACTCTTCATGAAACTGTTCTGTCCCGAAATGCAGTTAATAACAAATTGGTTGGCTTCACCCCTTCACCGAACATAAATTGAGATTTATTTGGAAAAATGGCAAAGCTTTAAAAACTACAGAAATCTTGGAATTGTTAACTAAATCACCTGGATGTGAAATTACAACATAATAACCACAGCCCAAGTGCCTGGTTTTTAGACCTATACTTATCAAGCTGTATTGGTACATGAGTTTGTACCATATGACAAACAAATCATTGTCTCTTTTAGCCACCATTCTGCTTAAATTTATTATTTAATCTGACTATTTTGTTATTGTGGGTGACCTGGATGGGGAGCGCCAGCACAACTCTAATATTGATACCATTAATAAATTAGGGCTTGCTTGCCATAATTAATTATGGTTTTCTTGCGAACTTCTTTCGAAATATGTACACCAGGAGGTAATCGGTTGTTGCAAAGCTTTGCAAAATGGCAAAAATTTTATTTTCTTCGATTAATTCGGTGCTACAAAATCTATTTGATGAACTCCGCTGAGAATATTTTAGGTCGATAAAAAAATAAAAAATCTCTTCACACGGCACGTCTTTAAATGTTTTTTTTTTTAATAAAATGTACGGATTTTGGTCGCTCCAGTTATATTAATATCAATTTTGGTCATGACGAAATTCAGGATGCGGAAATCATAAATAAATTTAAATAATACTTCGTAAAATTCAGTAGTTCCAAAATATGGGCTGCACACAAACAAATGTTCAAACAATTTAAATTGCGGCAATGGATTCCTGGATGAAACTTATGTCCAAAATTAAAGCATTCCTTACCCATGGCATTGGGGGGAGGGCAGGATCTGCAGATCTCGCAAGGGGGTACGAAATGGATCACCACTGCGCTAAAGTGATCCAGACTTTCTGTCACATTTTAAAAGTAACTTTCGTAATACGATTATATAAAAGTTTTTGAAATTTTCCTCCTGCGGCCCACCTAAACCTGAGGAGAGTCACATTTGGCCAGGCCCAGGTTTTGAGTTTGACACCCCTGCATTAGAGGCTCGAGGTTTCACAATAAATCTCTTCCTGCGGGTATCCATCGAATAAACACTCACAGCTTCCTTCTGAGCTCAACATCATTCCTCCTTCGTCTATGAAATTATTATCCTGAATTACCTATAAAAGTTTAAACAATTTATATAATTCTTTCAAAGTTAAATGATAGTTCAAAGTGTTGGTTACCTTTTGGTACCATTGAAGCTCCTCTAGCACTTACCAGTCTTTTCCATAATGTTTTTTTTTTAATAATTTATCAACGTCCTTCAACTTCAGCTCATTTACTTTTACTCCAAGTTGGAGTGAGATTGGTTTTACCATATTCGGAGATTTTTTGACTTTTACCAGCGGCTTTAAGGTTCCTGTGTTGACTTTATATGCCATCTCACCTCGCTCAAGTACTCTGCAGCTTTTTGGGACTTTCGTAAAAACTATCCTTTTCGATTGGCTGATTTAGAAATGCAACTGTCCCGCAGTTTTAATAGAATTTTTGGCTTCTTCTTTCCAGTCTAAGGGCCTCCAGTCTCGTCCAATTAAATTTACTGTTCCATGTTTTTCAAAAATTGTGTGGTACTCATTCAACGAAGTAATCGTTTTCAATGACCGCAGCTCCTTTTCGATCAAACCAAATACACGATCGGCGGGCATAAATGAGTGGCCAGTCACAGGGTAGACAATTTCTGCGTTCTCGATATTCTTAGGTGCGTCCTTTAATAACCATGCGGCAATCATCGTCAGTACGTTTACATTTTTGTTTTGGCCACCGCAACCATCGGCAACTAATCTAATCTGACGGTAACCAGTCAAATCTTTTGACCTTAGCTCATTTTATACAATGGACGCAACCTCATTGGACGATTTTTTCGCTTAATTTTCACTCCCAGTGTAAATAGAAACATTTTCTTTTGTTAAAAAATCTGTAGAAAGTCCAGTGACTACCGTCAGATTATAGCAATACAGCTGCCTCGAATAATACGCTGCTTGATCACTGACTTTTGGGAGGGGTAAGTTCTTCTGGCAGTCAAATGACATACTTAAGTAAGCAGTCTTCTGGCTTGCCTTTAAGTACCTCAAAGAAGCTCTTTGCTTTTTTTATGTGTAACAGCTGAGAAAGCTTCAAATTAGCCAAAGTTTTATCATTTTTGGCTGATTTTATTTTTATGTCCAATTCAAGACATGTGCTGCACTCATCCGTTGCAGGTGTCAAAAAAGAGAGGTTAAATTTTGTATTAAAAATATTTATAAAATAGGAATGTTTTACTACTAATTCGGCGTGGACGCTTTCTTTGTACAAACAGCTAAGTTTTGCGATATTAAGCTCGCTCGGGAGATAAATGCGACTACTTTTCCCGCGGGTGTGGGTGTAGTGAGACTCGACTCCTTTTAATGTTTTTACAAAGGCGGTAATAGCCTCTCTTTTTTTCGCGTAGTAATTTTCTTTCCGCCATCCGCCTCTTAACTCAATCGGAACGAAGGTTTCCTTGTTTGGCTTGAAGTGTTTAAAAATTCCCAAAACTCGGTGTTTTGATATACCGAGTATATTCAAAAATGCATCTCTACAAACTCTTAAAGCGACACCGGTCTGATTTCCCACATAGAACTCAAGAGAGAGTGACTTTGGCTTCTGATTCGCTTCATTTTTTACACGTTTTGGAACTGACTTTTTGATATACTTGCATAGAAACATGTCCTGGTGTTGCTTTGAGGCTACTTCATAAAAGGCCGCATGAAATTTCTGGAGGTCTACCATCCGAAGCAGAGAACAATTTAATTTTCCCCGATGCATGCAGACTGGCATGCTTGCCATTTCTTTTGCGGAATATCTATTTAAAAAATACCCCATTGTAAATCGCGACAAATAATAAAGAAACATTAAATTGATCTTACTTTAATCGTTTTGCAACTGACCGCTTCCAATTTTCCGGTTGGCGTTTTCTTTTTTTTGAACTCTGCGGCCCAGTTTCAACAACATACTTATCCATTATATACTTAAAAATATGTATAATAAAAAAATTTAAATAAAACACAAACTTTGGCTAAAACAAACAAACTTCACAATCTTTTCACTTAAAGACGCCCGTATTGCTGCTCTACATCGACTCGACTATTGCAAAATAAATTTCAAATTTTAACGAACCTCACAATGCTTGCAGTTCTAACTCCCGTTAGAATGTCTCCTAAGAATAGTGTTTTTATTGGCTCTAATTTCTCATAATTTTATAGAAAACCGACCGAGTACGTTTCGAATCATCGTTTTCTTAGGAAATTTGGGAAGAAATACAACAACAACACCACTCTGTAAATGTCCGAATGTGTAAGTAAATAGTTCATAAAGATGTCCGATTTTGTAAATGAAGAGCAACTTTTGGGTGAATTTTAGGCGAAATATGTCCGCATTTGATAGTAAAATTAATACCATTAGATACGTCTCGTCAAGAGGAAAAAAATGAGCCCTAATAGTCAATTTATGAAAAAAATGCACGTGTCCGCCTTTGTTTATTTATTTATTTATTTATTTATTTATTTATTTATTTATTATTTATTTATTATTTTTTTTATTATTTATTCGATTGATGCATGGAATAAAATAGTAAGGAAATGGCAATCAATTGATTAATGAAAAAAACAGATATTTGTTTTTTTTTTAGACTGGCAACAAACTTCAGTAATACTGAGGTTTTCAATTCATTGAAAGATCCTTCTTCTATGTCCATGCTATAGGCAAAAATTGCTCGAATCTTCTTTTTTGCAACTAAGACTGCAATTTTTTGGCATGCTTGACGCCTCTTTCTTGTTCTCTTCGGTGTCGACGAATGCTGATGCTATTACGAGATCTTCAATTATACTTTCCATTGTTGTTATGTCTTTCCCTTTTCCAGGAAATTTGACCTTGATGTGAATTAACGGAACAACTTGGGCATCATAGTTTTGTTTGTGATTATTACAATGAAAAGTTAGACTACGTGCTCAATGAATTTGTCAATGTACTTAAATTGTTTTAAGAAAATGAGACTGGGAAAAGAGCGTTATAGCCGGGAAATAGTAACGTTATAACGAATCGAAATTCCCTCTAATAAATGATAATGGGACCGGGACCGGGGAAAAAGAGTGTTATAGCCGGGAAAGCGTTATATCCGGGGGTGTTATAACGAAGTTTTACTGTATTGTTTTTCGATTCCCCGGTCATTTGACATTTCACGATGAAAAAACCGTGGAATCGGAAAAAAATACATAAAATGGCCGAGAAAAATTATGGAACTGTTTTCGGATTATAGCTTATGGAATCCTCCACATATTCCAAGACAGTAAGAATACATTTTCATTGAAAATATCGCAGCGAACAAAAATTTCACTCTCGATGTCAGTACTAGGCGTAAAGGGGAATCGGACAGGGTCGCGACAAACTTTATACGAAAAAATATGATTTCCCTGCCGATTGGTGTCACGAAAAGTCAATATGTTAGAGTGCCCATAGACCTTCCAATCAATTGAAGCAATTTTTTGATTGTCAGATAAATTGGAATGTGTATGTGATCACCCAATCCAATTTTTTGATTGGACGTTTGGAACATATTGCCATGCGATTTTTCATGCAGTCTGTCATGACAATCATGTGTTTTCAGATGCCGATTGACATAAACCAGTGGTCAATTTTTATGTTGTGGTTGTGGCGGTCATTCTCCATCGAAAGTAGAAATGAGCAACGGATGTCCATATTCCATCGCCACAAAATATATAATTTTCGCTTTTGCACGATAAATTGCATAGCGTATGTGCTGTACGGGCGTCAGATCGATTGTGTGCAATCACTGAATTTCAGGTACATGGAATGCGCATACAATATAAAAATGACATCAAAAAGTGGCTTCAACATCTGGGTAAACTTTTTTAAAATTTAGACCAGATTTAGACCAGATTTTCAAATGTAAACTAGTCGACGAGGTGTTTAATGTTAGCCATGGTGAGCATTTTGTTAGATTAGTGCAATTGGGAGAGAAAAATAAAAGTATTCTCAAACAAATTGGCAGAAAATTGATTTTAGCTTAGAGGATTCCACAAAATCATAGACATGCATTAGGGATTTTCGAGGAAGAAAAGGTGCGAAACTGTAAGCTAAATTCCATAGTTTAAATAGCTAAAAAGAGTTCTCCCATAAAGTAGGTACTGACATCGTCAGTTCACGTGAAATCCATGCAAATACTGTCAAAATTTTGATGATCGTGAAATCGAATTCGCTTTGTGGTACTCACTTCACATGAAAGTCTCCACACCGGTTTTTGACATTTCGCCAGCAAAAATAATGCAGTTGCACTTTATTTCACAATGAAAAGATTTCATCGACAATCAATCAGAACGCGAGTGAACATTTATATTACATTGAGTGAATAAAAAGCAAGTCTCCACGGCACCGTTTTCACGAGAGACATATATGCACGTTTTTCGCTCGGTAAACTCAGTACATACCTTTAACGCTAATTTCCTAAGCGATAAAACGTAATAAAGTTTGGTGATGCCATATGGCATCATTGGCAGAAATCCACTAACAAGATTTTTCTTAGGTAAACGGAAAAAAAACTTTGAAATATGTGTGAACAAAAAGTTTTATTCTCGTTTTAATTAATCTTCGGGCACGTATCTGCGGCGTCAACTATTGATAATGCCATTTCATTAATCCGTTTTCGCGAAATCGTAACGGTTCTCCAGATATTCAATGTTAAAGTTTGACATTTATATGGTGTAGTTCAGTTTTAAGGCCTGGATAGACCTCGGGCGGAATGAGAATGAAATTTTTGTCTGCTGCGATTTTCTCAATGAAAATGCATACTTACTTTCGTGGAATATATGGCAAAAGCTGGGGAATTCCATAAGCTACAATCCAAAAACTGTTCCATAATTTATCTCGGCCATTTTTTGTATTATTTTTCGATTCCCCGGTCATTAGATATTTTCCACGGTGAAATGACCGGGGAATCGAAAAATAGTACATAAAATGGCCGAGAAAAATGTTGGAAATATTTTCGGATTGTAGCTTATGATATTCCCTATCATTTCCGACATTTTCCACGACAGTAAGCATGTATTTTCATTGAGAAAATTGCAGCGGACAAAAATTGCATTTTCATTCCGGCCGAGGTCTATCGTGCGCTTTAATGGGAAATTGAATGTATTTTTACTACATATTGATGTGAATCAATAGCATTGCACCGAAAATAACATTTTAAATTTCGTTGGCCTCCCTGTGTAGCAAATTTTACAATTGTCGCACGTAAATATATTTCGACATTTCATTTTATTATAACATCTTTGCCAAATTGGTTAAACTTACTATTCTAGTGGGACTGATTAAAACTAAAACGTCAATTTGATGGCATCAAACACTTTCCCTAATGTGTAAAGCGGAAATACCCCCCTTTTCTTATCAAATTACTTAACTGGATTCAAAGAAAAGTCAAACTTTTACATTGAATATCTGGAAAACCGTTACGAGTTGGTCAAAATTTGGCGGCGCATTTACTGAAATCTTCCCTAAATTAGTAATTCATCATGATCAATGTGGCACGATAGCCCGACGTCGGGCTTTGGCCGCCTGAATCATTGACCTCCAATTGTCGCGGTTACGTGACCTTGTTCTCCAGTTTCGGAAATCCAGCAGCTGGTGGGCGTCTTCACCTACGGAGTTCTCCCGGTCGTCCACGTCCTTTTTTAATTTGAAATTGGGAGTTCTCTCATATGTAGGGGAAGAAGAATATATATCTCTGTTGTAGCATTAGCCCTACTGGCAATCATCGACTCAGTAACCGGCTTTTCTAAAATGTAATAGATGGCGACATTTTCATTTCCTGATGCAAATGCGAGCAAGAATAGGTTTACGAAGATACCTGCATTTATTTAAGCGACTCCGAAAACCAAAACGATGACACTAATATCAATTGCTTTGGGCATTTTTTTTTGTCCAAATATTTCAAAGACCATTTCACAGTTATTTTAAGGATTCTGTTAGAATATCCCATCTTTTTCGCAAAAATAATATATTACAAACGTCTTTTGAATCAATTTTCGCAATAGGTGCTTTTTTTATCGTTTTTGGGGCAAATGGCGCCAAAGTTCTAAAATTTCAATCCGACATCCGATCAAGATTATAGTCCATCCCATACGTCGCGTTTGACATCCACCTGATATATAATTATTGATATATGTACTTTAACTCTTTCAACAAAATTTTCAGTTTGAAAATAGATTTACCACGAGCAACTCTACTCAAATTTCACTGCGATTCATATTTCCTGAGAAACACTATGGTGATCCTATTGACTTTCCGTTGTGAACATCACAGAAAACACTTCTCGTTATTCTACCTGCGAAAGAAGAACGCATCATCAACATTTTTTCCTTTTTTTGTGAGGTGTATCTTTATTCATTGAACAATGTTGATAGACTTTGATATACCATTGCTTAGCATAACAACTAACACCATGATATAGGCGTTTAGTTGCGGCGGGAAAACATTTTTTTTTCTTACTGAACGACGACCCTTGGAAATGTGTATTGAATATCTCATATAAACTAAATCGATAGAAATTTATTAATGTTAAAGTTGTCCTTATGAATTTCAATTCAAGGGTTGTAGGCGTTGATAGGATTTCTTGTACCACTTGAATAACTTGTTTCGAAATCGTGAATCGATAAAGATATTCGATACTAAAAGACCTCTTATCATTATCAAAATTGTGAAATTTCGTGTACAAAAATAGATAAATGTGCAGTCAGATATTGTATTGTATTGAAATGTTTTTTTTGCTTTAATCGTAATTTAAAATGAAATGTGCCCTAATCTTATGGTAAATGATAAGTTCATATTGTAAACGAGACCGAGTTCTAATCGTGCGAATAGCACGATGAGTGTATACCCTATACCCATACCCATGTACATACCTAGAAGGCACGCAAAACTCAAAAATTCAATTTCATCTTTTTTGTAGGGGAGGGAGGGGTAGATGGGGCACATATTTAATATTATATGAAGGCATCCAACAGCTACTGTTTGATACTTATTATAGACTGGGAGATGGTTAACACTTTTATTTACTTGAAAGCTAAATGGTCGACGATACTCTTAATCGATAGTCCATTTGGTGGTAAAAAATAAATTGCAAGTCTTGCTGTCCAAATCGGTTGCGTTTTTGAGATTTTTTGACGTTAATGTGTCAAATTTATGGGTTCAATTTAACCGAAAGCTAAACGGCTGATTTTTTCATAAAGTCTCAAGCAGGACGGGATGAGTTAAAATCCACACTGCAAGACGAGCCAGGTGGTTGCGTTTTCAAAACAGACGCGTTCAAACATGTAAATTTTTTAAGTTCAATTTAACTCAAAGCTAAATGGATGAAGCTTTTTGAAAAAGTCTAAACTGGTCAAGGAGAGTAGGAATCTGGACCGAAAGACGAAATAGGTGGTTGCGTTTTCAAAACAGACGTTAGTCCAGTCATATTAGCATTTCAAATAGAAAAGTAGAGTAAGGCTAATTTTTGTTGTTTTTTAATCAGGGCTCCCAGAAATCTATAACTCATTTTGCTAAAAAAAAATGTTGATCGGAAAGGTCCCAAAAAGGATAAAAAAGGATACTCTTTAATCCTTGACCGGAGGTCGGCATGCGGTGTATCATATCAAAGGGGACGCCGAGTACATTACATATCCGGTATTTGTTTCCTGTTTCTAGGACCCTCAACGGAATAAATCGAGCTTAAATGGAAAATTATCGTGTTTTCCGTGTACCTTTCCAAAGCCATACCCAAGTAACAATTTCATCCCTATATTACTTCGTAAAATATTCTCTTCTAACAATAATAGGGGCACTTTACGGGGTATAACCACTGAATAATAGTCCAATTATGGCATTTGGCGCCGTTTTTTAATCCAATAGAACCTTATTGTAGCACTAAATTATGCTTCAAAAAAGCGTACGTCATTTGATTTATATCATCATTTTTTGTCATTGAACGAATTTGCAAAAAAAAATTAAACACAAAATTTCCGCAGCTAGCATCGAACCCGTGTCTGTTGGTTGCCCATCCTACACGCTACCACTCAGCCAACCTCACATATAGTCAGCGTTACTCGTAAACACTACAAATGGTTAGTTGCTTCTGTAGAAATGCTTGACAATTCTTTATCGAACCTTCTGCAATGCACCCTAAATCTATAGATTTATCAATAAAATAGAGTAAATTTCTGCGGAGAGATCAACTTAATTGGTTCCGAAGATAACAATAAGTGAGTAAGTGTGGGTTTCATGCAAGATTTCAAGGATTTCTATTGAAGAAATTATTGGACCACTTCCTAAGTGTCAATTCATTAAGAAATCACAATCATGGGTGACCATACTATAAAAATGAAACCGACTGTGCTATAGAAGAATATGTGCATGTGAGTTAACTTAGAGAGGCTATTGCATGTGTGTGCTGTACCATCCAATAAACACAAGAGTGGAGTATTAAAAGGAGTATCTTTTTAGGTTAACGTTTAGAGACAGTTTTATGGAAGTCTTATACCACCATCTTTAAATTTATTCCATAATGATGATTGAAGCTTTCCAGAAAATGCTTTAAGGATGTTTTATCGGATCAAAATATTTCTTTAACACACGATAAATTGATTTCGTGGTACTATATGATTGCTACAGTGTAAAGTGGTTCTTTAAAGCCAATGAATTGCTGCTTGGGTAGCTACGAGAATAATTCAAGTTGTCACTATTTCTCACTATTCAGAATCTATAATATCAAAAGATTCTACGATTAAATTTGCTAAGAAAAAATTGATCGGAAAGCTCTGAAACATAAAAGGACACTAATTATAAACCTTGATCGAACGTGGACATGCGGGGTGTCATATCAAAAAGGACATCAAGTGCATTGCATATCCGGTGTTCTTTTCCTGTTTCCAGGAAACTAAATGGAAAAATTCGGGCTTAACCTTCGGGCGGGCGCAATGCATCTGACAGATTAAGTGATCCGTTTTTGTTGCGCCAATTAGCGATATGAAAACTAAGTGAACTGAAACTCACAGTAGCTTAATCTTTATCGATCAACTACCCAAAGCAGTTTTTAGTTTTTATCGACCATATGTCTGAAGGCCGGGAGGGATGAAATAATCTCTCAGATTGTGTTAGTTTCTCTTTTTCTATGAAAATTTTCACTTTTTATACTCGTCACATTGCATTTTAACGTTGTGTTGAACTTTTTTACTGGAGAATGGTTCCATTCCGTATTTTTAGTTAATGAAGTTCACATTTTTGATACTGTCGAGTTGTTGGTGGTTTTTTAAATATTGAAACGATTTAAATCGGAATATTATGAGAAAATTGAAAATGTGAAGGGTATAAACATTTGAGAGCCAGTTTTTGTTTCTACAATTTCGTAGAACTGTTTCAAAAAGACAATTCAACAATAAATTAGAGTTTAAAATATGCAGAAATTCAGTGTCATAAATTTTTCTGTATTTAATCTGTCAGATGCAAGATATGTGTGTTGGGACGCAGCCTCCGCTTCCCACGAAACAGCCGTGGAGCCCTCCGCTGCCGTCCCTGTTCCCATTCAGTGCGGGTACACTTAATCATACATACATTGTTAAGAATGTTGTTGCTCTCCGAGCGATTTCCCGATTTACGGGCATATCGACTCGGAGAGTGCAAAAATTGACATTCGTCGGTTTCGATCGAATGCATATGACACAGCACTCTCATCAGGTGCCGTCGCTAGTGCTGTGTCATATGCATTCGAGGACGGCACGACCGAGAATGCACTGGCTGGTTGTTGTTCAACCGTATATAAACTGACAAAAATCAATCGTTGCCACGGATCACGTTTGAGGCGAATAGCAACTTACTATTTCAGTGATCCGTCCAACATCCCACTTTTTGGCCAAAACGCCATGGTTCACATAAAATCAAGATATGTGTGTTGGGACGCAGCCTCCGCTTCCCACGAAACACCCGTGGAGCCCTCCGCTGCCGTCCCTGTTCCCATTCAGTGCGGGTACACTTAATCATACATACATTGTTAAGAATGTTGTTGCTCTCCGAGCGATTTCCCGATTTACGGGCATATCGACTCGGAGAGTGCAAAAATTGACATTGAAATAGTAAGTTGCTATTCGCCTCAAACGTGATCCGTGGCAACGATTGATTTTTGTCAGTTTATATACGGTTGAACAACAACCAGCCAGTGCATTCTCGGTCGTGCCGTCCTCGAATGCATATGACACAGCACTAGCGACGGCACCTGATGAGAGTGCTGTGTCATATGCATTCGATCGAAACCGACGAATGTCAATTTTTGCACTCTCCGAGTCGATATGCCCGTAAATCGGGAAATCGCTCGGAGAGCAACAACATTCTTAACAATGTATGTACTGTCAGATGCATTGCGCCCGATCGTGTTAGGATTAGTATTGCGCCCGCTGGAAGGTTAAATAGAAAATGACGGATTTGAAAAGATACTGGTACGGGAAACACGAAAATGTTCTCCATTGAGGGCCCTTGAAACAAGTAACAAACGCCGGATATGGAATGTATTCGACGTCCTCTTTGATATGACACCCCGCATGCCCACGTTCGAGGTGTTCGAGGTTCAAGGTGTGTAATTAGTGTCTTTTTGTGTCCTTTTTCAGAGCTTTCCGATCAACTTTTCTTTTTTGCAAATTTAATCGTTAGAATCTTCAGCTATTATAGATTCTGAAAATTGAGAAAAGTAGTGACAACTTGAATTATTCTCGTAGCAATGGCTTTGGAGAGGTACACGGAAAACACGATAATTTTCCATTTGAGCTCGATTTATTCCGTTGAGGGTCCTAGTAACAGGAAACAAATACCAGATATGTAATGTACTCAGCGTCCCTTTTGATATGATACCCCGCATGCCGACCTCCGGTCAAGGATTAAATAGTATCCTTTTTTGTCCTTTTTGGGACCTTTCCGATCAAAACTTTTTTTTGCAACATGAGTTTTAGATTTCTCGGAGCCCATTGATTTAAAAACAACAAAAATTAGCCTTACTCAATTTTTTCTATTTGAAATGCTAATATGACTGGACTAACGTCTGTTTTGAAAACGCAACCACCTAGGTCGTCTTTCGGTCCAGATTCCTACTCACCTTAACCAATTTAGACTTTTTCAAAAAGCTTCAACCATTTAGCTTTCAGTTAAATTGAACTTAAAAAATTTACATGTTTGAACGCGTCTGTTTTGAAAACGCAACCACCTGGCTCGTCTTGCAGTGTGGATTTTAACTCATCCCGTCCTGCTTGAGACTTTATAAAAAATTCAGCCGTTTAGCTTTCGGTTAAATTGAACCCATAAATTTGACACATTAACGTCAAAAAATCTCAAAAAACGCAACCGATTTGGACAGCAAGACTTGCAATTTATTTTTTACCACCAAACGGACTATCGATTAAGAGTATCGTCGACCATTTAGCTTCCAAGTAAATAAAAGTGTTAACCATCTCCTAGAACCTAGACTATTAGAAGTTTTTCGCGACATTCTAGGAAAAGATATGGCTTTCCACTTTCCACGTCCACCAACTTCAAGCATATTTCACAATTAGGCATTCATGAAATTTCAGGTCGCTAGCGATATTCTGTTAAAAAATATTGGCGAATTAAACTTTCACGGAGGGGTAATTTGTATGGGAGGTAGGGGAACCCTTGGTCCGATTTGGCCCATTTTCAATACCATCCAAGCTTTTATCAAAGCAATAATCTGACCTAAATTTCAAAAACGCTAGCTTCATTATTTCGGGATTTATCGTGCGAACTGACAGACACACGGACGGACAGACAGACAGACAACCACCGTCCCGCTTGTCCATAGTGGGACTACACATTTGTATGCAAACTTCGCAATGCTGCGGCACACAGTGTGTATATTGAGCCGGTTTCGACTAACAGTGCATGGCGCTCCGCATTCATTAGAAAGAAGAAAGATGCAACTTTTTCGGCCAAAAATGAAAAACCGTTCAATCTCAAAACTTAATTCATAATAATAATCAAATAACTATGCTAAAAATGGCAAAGGAGCCAAAAAACAGAAAAACAGCGAAAATTTTGGGGTTTTTCGCGATTGTCACCCTGTTCTGCAAAGTGGGAAGCTCCGGATTCGTGCTCAGCACCCTAAAAACATAAGAAACAAAAAAAATTCTCCACCCGATTTTGCAATCTCATGTACATACTAGGTTTTTTATTACACTTCTCCTTTATGGCACGATAGCCCGACGTCGGGCCTTGGTCGCCTGGATCCAAGGCTTTCATTTCAGGTTTCTTGACGTAGGATTTTTTTCCAAGGATGAGTTGTCGGCCCATCGCTTATAACCATGATACTTATTCGTAAAACGAAAGAGGTCCATCATGGAGAGGCCTCGGAGGTGCTGCTTCGGTGATTGACGCTTCGGTCTTTGCCACCCTATTACGTTTAGTAGCCTGAGACGCTGAAGTTGTTAATACAGCACTCAGGCGCAGCGGTTACTCGGATAATCCGGGAGAGTAACGTAGAGAAACATAGGATTTGGAGCCTGCATAGCTAAGGGTCCGCAGTTACGCTACAACTGAAGAGGATATAGGAATCGGCCGTTTTAAATAGACATTAGAGAGTTTTAGTATATCGTTTGGAATAAAACGACATAATTTGACATTCCATATAAAAATTCGCTTGCTTACCGTATACGAAACAAAATATCTTAATTTTGCATGTCCTAAGTAGGCATAGGTGTAAAAAACGACAAATTATTTCTCCAATTTCGACTGTTTGCAGAGCATCAAATATACGGAAATACACCCATGCCTACTTGGGACATGCAAAATTAAGATATTTTGTTTCGTATACGGTAAGCAAGCGAATTTTTATATGGAATGTCAAATTATGTCGTTTTATTTCAGACGATAAGCTAAAACTCTTTATTATCCAAATCGAACGAATCTGATTTTTTTTTGGATTCTTAGACTGCATTGTTTAATCTCCGTGATAAGTAGGTTTTCCTATTGTCTATATCGATACCTTAGAGCACAATAGTGCTAAGTCCATTTTTCAACATTTGGAGAAAACGCGAAAATAAAGTTTCAAACCTTGTTCCCATCTTAGATAACTTAATTTGTGCAAATATTTTTAGCTTTTTAAGCAGGTTACACTGCCAAAAAGATAATTATATTAAATTCTGGCAATCAGTCGTTATAATTTCGAAGGAAAATATAGAAGAGGAAAGTACGGACTTAGCACTATTGAGCACTTCATTTTATACCAACCATGGACTTGACGGAAGAATGTTCGTATTGTCGTTACAATATTGTAAAATGTGGATGAAGTGAGAATATTTTTAATACGTACATACCATGAGACGCAAGCAATTTATTGTATTTCCACCAGTTCGTATCCATGAAGCAAATGTGTCTCATCAGTTTATGCTTTCCGAAAGTGGTAATGATCACATGGTGACCTAAGGATGATCTGGTCAATTTTAGACGTTGTCCTTTCTATTTTACTACTGTCATTTAACAGGAAGCTAATTGGGGGTCACAACAGAACATGGCCCTATTATGAAGCTCGCCAGGACACTAAGACTTAACTTCATCACAATTACTACTACAGAAGTTGTGACGTTAAAGAGAGGGTGATGTAACTGTTCTGTCATTGCTCGGCACTAGGCACACTTTTATGACATGGATCATCTTAAGTCGTCATTCAATTGGGTGAAGCCAATGCCACAAGAAACGTTGCTTCTTTGTCAACGGCGACAAAATTTGATTTGATTCTTCGATAAATCATTTTGTTTAGTTAAACGCACGTGTGTTGCCCAGATCCATTGCCCGTTGGACAAGTGCAGCATGTTTAGGTGTTGCCCAAAAGTTCCTGCAGTAGAATTGCGACTAGAGATGTGAATTCAATAAGATTGCCAAAATCACATCGTTTCAAACAACTGATTAATAAATGTTCATTCGGACCTATACAATCGTATGATATGTGATATGAAAACTAGAAGAAAGATTCAAATTCTTTAATTTCACCAGGTGGTACTGATAATAATAGGTATATGAACTAGAAATGCACACACATATCCCATAAATCAGTCCCAAACGACATCCCCTTTCTTTTGAATGCAGTTTAGCTTAGACTCGAATATTATCAACTCTCTGCATGCATACGCTGGTGAAATGCAAACGCAAGACACTCATTAGGATTAAGCACGTATATCAATAGTTATATATTTACTTTTTTTAATTTGGCAGATATTTCTCAAATTAGTCCTTTTTTCCTGGATCGCGATTTTGATTTCAGTCAACTTCAATTTAATCTCGAGATATGTCGATTCCGTCAAATCGTAAATAAATAAATAGCTGCCATTCGCATCTAATCCCTAAGATTTAAACTGCTTAGATCAACAGCTCGCTCTGGAGAGGTTTTTATCCCCATAATTGGGCACTTGTTTAAAATCTAAATGAGACCATATCCCGCCAATTGGATCGTGAGTTGGAAAACTACCATAAACTACAACCCTGTGCTTCGAAGGCGAGCACACTATTCACTGTATCAACCACTGTTTAACTCTGTTAAAATCCAATTTGATATTTAGTATAATCGTACCTTTCCGGTTGTTATAAATGCAAGTTTATTTTTTGGTTTTGATAATACCCGAAGGACCCTTGTTTCAGCCTACATGGTAAAGAGCTTCCAAAAAAATTTTGTGGGCATAGTAAAACAATTTTTAATTTTCTGGAGTATGGTTTTATTCAAACTGTTTTCAACAGCTTTTGTGAAAAGTATATCTTTTGGAGCACAGTGGTTGAGTATAGCTGATCAAAATATGTCGTTACAACGCGTTGAACATGCGAATGCCAGATTTCACGCTGAACTGTAGATTTTAGAGAGGGATGGCCCTACACTAAATTCAATGTAAGCTGGCATTTAACAGAAACCCCAATGTATGGAGGTTTCCTTTTGTGGAGAAAATAGCGAATCCAAATTAAAGCATTTGGTGTGAGGGCTTACATTGACCACCAGTGATCATTTGAACCTTTGTATCGGAGGTAGACGATCCTTCAGTCAGTTTTTACCCATTTCAATACCATTCAAAGAAAGAATATGCCAATGCAAAACACTTTCCAAACAATTCATCCCAATATCCTGTGATCCAGCTGCCAAACCCGGCTTATTCGAATCTGGAAGCAACCCTGGCTAATCCTTTTTATGTTTCACATTCGTTTTATGGAAGTTACTACCACAAATTTAACTTTCTAATTGTTCCAAGTATGGACTTAGCACAAAATAGCGCTATAACTGGACTTAGCACTTTTGTCCAAAATTTTTTCGATCAACCTAGGACATAGCGTTTCTTGTAAATGTTAATATGCTTGGATTTAGCTGGGTAAATGTTGTTTCAAGATTAACTACTCGATGGAGAACTTGACAAGGAATAATACGATGCAAAAATCTCAAAACCAAAAAAAATTTACTTAGCACTATTGTGCTTTAAGGTATCGATATGTTCTCCAAATTTTCGGAAAATTTAATACCGTTAGTTGAGGTGGTCGCAACACAACATATCTGTTTTAAAAGGTAACTTGTGAGAAGTTGTGAAGGGCGGACTGTGTCCATTTATCAAATACTGCGTACGCTAATAAGTGTGATTAACATGTCGACTACTTTATCAACCATCATCACCTCCCCTAACTCTAATGTAATATTTGTTTCTCCTCGCGCACCAGAAGTTGGCTTTCATTAGGGAACTTTTTGACTTTTATTCTGTAAAAAAGTGTGCGAGAAGAGTAGGCGAACAAATTATAAAATTAAAGCAGCCTCCTTTTATGGACTTATAACTAAGCTAATATCTTTGTTCATATTTAATGTGGAGGGTATAATAAAACACGCCTTCTGTACCGTACATTCACTGAGCGTTCTATTATATTTTAATTACGAATAGGTTTATTCCAAATTTACGAGCAAAGTGTAAGCAAGCCTCTTAGTAAAATTTGCCTAACTACGCCTTTGTGTTTTTATTTAGTATGTATGAATTGCGATAGTGTGAAAAAAAAAACGGTGTCAACATTTTTTGTTGATGTCCACTCTGGGCTAACGCATAGTATGCGTTTCTATGTTTTCTCTTAGATTCCACCTGAGTAAATGTGAACGGTTCCATTAGTGAAGCATAGAACTAGAAACAATTTGACCAAATTGAAAAATCTGAAAAGAAGCAAAATTCCAACTCGAAATATTGTTCAGTAAACAAGTGGATCTGAAAAGATCACTTATGGTTCATGGTCTCACAAAAATTCTTCCGTATTTCTTCATCACTTCTCTACATACCATTTACGTTTTTTTTATAGAAATCATTTTATCTTTAGTTTAAAGTCTTCCTTTCTTCCCTCGCATAAGGAGTATCCCATTGGATGCGGGTTTCCTCGTTGGCTTTACTGCACCGTGTAATTTCCCGATGTTACATACACCTCTTCAAGTTCAAGTAGGCTCTTCCCTCATTTGAAAGTAACATGCCGTTGAAAGAAGAGGCATCTGTTTCAATTGCCTCACATTCTAAAACAACATTCCAATTACACCCAGTACCAATGTGTGTGCGATTGAAATATGTTTTCAAGGGTGCATTGATCCGATGAAATGCTTTGATTATGTAAAAAATGTGTTGCGGTATGAGACACATGCCACCCACGAAATTTTATTAGATTCCACTAGATCACCATAATGGCTGTTTCAACAAATCATAATAATTTTCCAAAAGTTAGCAATGGAGTATCTTGTACGATAAAACTGTTGTTCGTTTTCATTCAACATTTTCCCCAGTTGTTGGTCACTTATAAATCGTGTGGCATTTCCTTGTCACCGCTCGTTGTGCCATGCCGGTCAATCTAATTTTAAAGTAGCGATCCATCTGATTGTCGGAGAGAAGAAACTAAACGGTTGGTTGTATGTATATTTTAAAAACATCTCATATGCACGGCGACGAACGCATCTCGGGAAGAAAAGCCAAGGCATATTTTCGTATTAGTGCGATTTAAACACGTTTATAGCTTGCATATTTATTCGAATCTTATTGTGGGAGTTGGGAGAGGTTGACACAAAGATTTAAAATTTTTAGAGAGATCAGCATATGGAGAATAGCCCCGTCAAATTTTCTTTATCAAAACAAATGAAGTTTTATAGATTTTTGTCAATATGTACAAGTGAAACCACTTTTCTTTATCAGTTATCACTGTGTCATTAAAATGGGTTCCCGAATTAAACTCTTGTCACGATCACCCTAGACTCTCGTTTATCCCGACAAAAATAAGATTACGTACTCGTACGCCACTCCAATTGTATTGCTTGGGACGTGTGTCTTATAAGGGAGCATGCATCAATTCTTAGTAGAAAACACTCTCGGCGTACGATTCGAAACCCTGAGTGCTCAACTTCATATCGGTCCAGCACTGCAGCATCTCTACCGGGAGGAGAATCCTGAAAATAGATTGTTTCGATCTGAACGACGCACGCGGTTGCAGTGGCACGCGTTTCGTCAATACGGAATTGCTGCTCAAAAATAAAGTTCTATCGCATATGTGTGTTGTCTGCGAGATATTAATCTGGATGATAGTTTTCACTTTTCACCGTATTAGAATCACGTCACGACAAATGTGTCTTCGGAGAAATACAAATAATTAAAATAAAGTGTGAGAGGAAATTTTAATTAACACAGTTGATCCGCGTCAAGGATGCTGCATATTCTTCTCTCACAATTTTAATGTGTTGAGTGTATTTTTACAAAGTGGAAAGCATTAAGTGTGTGCGTTTCGAATTAATGTTTATTGTCCACCAGTTTGAATAATTGTTTGTGAAGATTTCCATTTTCCATCAATTTTTCCCTGATGTGGAGTATACTTTACGATTCGGTGAAATGATTCTTCATTAGTTGTGGTCACAAATCATCATCATCAATTATGGAGAGCTTAATTTCAAGCAATTTATACGGCTGGGTATGTGCATCATCCAACACTTTTAGCTGAACTCTATCAATTAAAATTCATTAGTGGGGCCGGTTAATTTTGTGGTATACTTAATTTGGGTTCTGAATTTTAAGTGCGATGAGCAGCAAATCGTGTATGAGTTTTCGTAGAGTTTGTGTTATTTTTTTCTCTTATATTCTTAGAGTATTTAGCTCCGTGCCATCATTCAAATGCAATTTCCTCAAGCTCAAATAAAAATCCAATACATCCTTCTGGCGCCTAATGTAACTCTTTCCTCGTCATCAATATCTCCCCCTTAAAACAAATTTTCATTAATTTATTTTGTTCTTACAGATCACCTCATTAATTCGTCGTGTGACTCCCGTCAAGCAACTAACATCCAACGACAATGATGCAAGCTCAACGAATCCAGCCATCGCCTCACATCAACCATTAACTGACCTAATTACACATGAACCTCTTGACCAGGATGATAATAGTCAATTTTTCACTCCCACAAATACGGACTGTGAATCAGCGACCTACCTATTCAGCTTTAACTCCAGTGATATAATCAAAACCCCTAAAATGGACAACGAACCGAAAAGTGCCAGTAGTATAGAGGAGGATATTGAAGAAGCAATCACAGCTGCTTCGGGAAGTGACAGCGAAATCAAAACTAAAACTGACGAAGCGTTAACCAAGAAAAAGGAGAAATTGTTTGATTTGGGCGACCCTGGTGGTAATCCAAGTCCAAACTATAGTATCGATGCCGACCCGTTACCTGCAGCCAGTTTGGCAAAACATTTTCAACCGGAAGAACCAGAACCGGCAAAAGACAACGAGAAATCCAAAAAGGATGATACGTGCAGTCAAAGAACTGAAAATGACGTATCCGAGATTGAGGATACGACTCCGTTGTATATTAGAAGTTTAGATTTGAGGTCGTCGCTTCTGGATGTCGATCCGCGTGATTGTTTAAGTCTTGACTCAAAAGTAAGAATACTTCAGCCGCGTCCCGGTCATTCGGATAACTCGACAGAAAACTTTGAACGCGATCATTCCGTGGAAGAGGTCATGGAATCCAACCACTCGATTGAGTTCACCCTAAATGACGACGAGTTGGGTTCGCTTGATCCGCACATTGATATCGACAATGAGTCACAAATGAATAAAATGTTGAGTGCTACCAATGATTCGATACGCAGCGAGCGAAACTCGCAGGGCGGAAATGATAACAGTTCAAACAGCGGCAAAAGTGCAGCTAGCTCAAACAAAACTATAACCGCCAGTAAGACTGCATCCGATGAAGATGATTTGAATGAATTGAAAAAGAAAATCTTATCGCACCCAGCCAATAGTAGCAATCAAAAGGTCATCACATTGACCCGTGACAATTCATTTGAAGATCAATCAGTATCGGTGAAACGGATGGAGCGAGTCGATTGTGAAATGACCAAAGAAGCGCTCGACGATATCACAGAGGAATCGGAGAAGACCTCACAGCGATTGGATATTGTAGACGGCACTATGCTCGTCAGTGTTCACAACGACAACACATCCAACGATTTTGACAGTATTATCAGTCTGAATATGATTCAGATGCTTGAGAATAAGGTGAAAGACCTGCAGGAGATTGTCGCTAGCAAAGATGTTTGCTTGGAATCGTTAAGCATGCAATTGGATTCAGCGCAACGACGGGAATCGTTTGCAGCTGAAAGTAATCGCGATTCATCTCGTGATATGCCACCATCGGGCCGAGATTCCAGTAGTTTGACGACAACAACAACCACATCGACTGAATATCGCACTGTATTGAACGATGTTGCGCCCAAGGTAAGTGTTCTGTTCTGTTCACAAGCAATGAATACACTCTACATCTCGACCACATTTTTAGGTATTCGACTTTCATGCCGAGCTCATTCAACGCGATCATCTAATTGAAAAATTGACCGACTCACTCCAGCAGTGCGTGTGTACGCGCGAACAATTGCAAAATCAAAGTGAAAAATTAGCAACGGAAGTGCAACAATTGCGCAAACAGCTAGCCGACACTCTTGATCAAATCAAAAAGCCCAAATTGCAGCCAGATCTTGAGAGCAGTACAACGGGTCAACGGCTATCCGAAATTTCCATTGATTTGGTGAGCGAGAGTGATGATGATTTGGATCGTCACTTTCTAACGGATAATGAAGAGAAAATGTCAACGTCAAATCGTAATTCGAAAGAGCGTCAGCTGGGCGATAACGTGAGCGGTATTGTTCCGTTGGCATTTGATAATTTCGAACCGGATCCGTTTTTCGTTAGTAAACAAATTGAACAGTTTCAAAAATACTTGAATCCGGATGAGGTGCGCATATTTTTCATGGTGCAAAAGAAGTTTGATGATTTTTTGAGCCAGGAAATTGAGAAAGTGAAAATGAAATATGAGGCAGAAGTGAAAACGTTGACGGAGCAATTGGAGGTGGAGAAGTGTGAAAAGGAAGAGGTAGAGGTAAGTGTGAAAAATAAAATATGGTTAAGTACAAGGTGTAAAAAATCGAAAATTAATTCTATAAAAATGTTTTATCACAAGAAATGGTGCCCATTTTCATCACTTAGCTTTTGGAGTTGTTTTCGGAATTTAACCCTTCCAGCAGATGCACTTCCGTTAGCTTGTAAGACCAGTGGACAATTGAACACCACACGTTTATGCATAATGATGCGTTAAGTCGTAATAGTCGTGCATACAGTGAGAGTTTCACCGTCCCTTTAATATTCACCGGCATACATCTGTTCCATATTGCATTGACAGAAGATTTTCAACGACGTTTTTTAAGCAAAATGGGACCACAGTGCGCACTGCGAAAGCCTCAGTACCAGTCCTCCGCGAATTGGATATTACCCTGCCGGGAATTAATTTGCGGCGGATTCAAGATTTGTCGACGTTTCAATTGGTTTCAATTGACATAACCTGGTCTGACTTCAATAATTTCTTTGGGTTGTTGAAGTTAGGCATTTATGAAAAAATAAGCCACACACGTTGAAACAACTGAAGGAGCCAATGCACAAATAGCTAGGCCGAATAGAAGTTGATCTGCTGCGAAAAGTGAAGGAAAATTTCTGTAAACGATTCTAAAAGTTTAGCGATGAAAATGGACACTGTGTCATTTTTTAAAAGGGTGCCATAAAATAATTAAAAATTGTTAGGGCAAAAAAAATTGTAGCATGAACTTCCGGCTTTTTGTGACATTTTATTTTGCACGTCGCCTTTCAGCATACTAAATCTGGAGACATGCATTTACAATCCTCACCACTTTTTCGTTGCTATTTTGTTGGTTATGATTTTCTGTGATTAGATTGGAGAGTAGATATATGTAAAACACAAAGCTGGCGATCATAGCGGCCATAGAGAATTAGATGCCGCGCTGCGTATAGCATTTATTTATTCATATGTATGTAAGTGATATGGATGGATCTCGCTTGTTTTTCATAACAAAAAAGCTTGAGTTTGGTCTGAGTTTAATCGTTTTAAAGAAATCCTTCTGATCAGAGTTTCCCGGCACATATACATACATTTTGGACTCTACTGTTTAGTTTATCCCATCCTCCCCTTATGCTTATAGCTTGTAATAAACAACCTGAATTATCTTAACCATTGGTCTCAGTGCATCGAATCTGCGAAACGATATAGATCTCTGATATACTTCTTAGTTATATACACTGAAAAAAATGGTTTAGACTTTTTATCTAAAGTGAAGTAGTTGACTTAAATTTAGATAGTTTTACGAAAGAAATAGCTGATTTCTCTAATCTTCGCAGCTGAAAATACTATTAAATTCGTTCATTTAACCACGCAAGATTAGAAGAAAAAGTTTAGTCAATTCTTCCACAAAAGTTGTTTATTGTACTATTCAAATATAAAATTTAACTACAAACAATCGTTCTTTTTTCTTCAACACAATTTAGCTATCCAACATTTAACAATTTATAGATAATGAATAGCTGTCTTTACAAATGAATTAATTGAATTTGCAAATATAGTATATGTTTCAACTAATGACGAATAGAAAAATTATCCATATCTTCGTAACTGTTTCAACTACATAGAATAATAAGCTGAAAATCAACGCGAACTTTAGATGAATTCGACTATTTCTTTAGATAACCATTCTAATTTTTTTTTTTCTGTGTAGGAGAGATACCACATAATGGTAGCCGGTGATACCTTCATAGCCGGGCAACAAGAGTAGCGATATTCTGTTGGTGACCAATTCATTTTTGTATGCGTATCGTTTGGAATCATTTGAATATGTATTATTTGATGGTCTACAAGTGTGCCTTAGGTCGAAAATGCTCAGATTAACAGTGCAACTCAAATTAGGAAAGAATCGGATGCAAAGTCATCGCTTATGCTGATGATATTGCTATCGCCGCTAGAGGCAAGTTTCCTGGCACACTTAGCGGACTTTTGAAGAACTCCCTGGCTATCTTAACAGACTGGGTAAGCCTCAGCGGTGTAGGGATTAATCCAGTAAAAATGGAGTTAGTCCTGTTCACAAGAAGGAGTGTGATTCCCACTTTTAACCTCCCTAAGGTAGGAGGCATTACACTTGGATTTTCTGACAAGGACACCTTTCTTGGTCTTATCTTGGACAAGGAATTAAGGTGGAAACCTAACATCGAAGAAAGGTGGTTAATGCTACGGTGGCACTGTACCCGTGCACGAAAGCTATCGGGAAAACCTGGGGTTGTAAATTGAATGTATACAGTGTGCGTCCTATTTTGATTTATGGCATTAGTTTGTCGTGGACCGCACTTAGCACAACTGCCTATTATAATTCACTTGTTAAAGTGCAAAGGTTGGCTTCTCGTCTGATTACAGAAGCTTTTCGAACAACGCCTCCATTCGGACTAGATACGGTTTTGGGATTGCTGCCACTGGACATATACGGCCAACGGTCAGCCGCTTACACGGCCTTACGCTTTCGCGAAACTGGTCTATGGCGAGCGCTGGATTATGGTCACTCAACAATACTTCGTAAGTTCAGCCTGCCACTGGCGACTGACTGCACTGTTCCCAAATAATTTTTCGGTAAGAACTATTCTAGCTTAATCCCGCCTAGGAAAAGCTGGAGCAACGAAACGGCCTGGGCCATCGGGTCCTTTTCCATCTACACTGATGGTTCCAAGACGGACACAGGAGTCTTCATTGGTATTTGCTCGGAGGAACTGGACATTAGTTTGTCTTTTCGCCTCCCAAATTTCTGTAGCGTCCTCCAAGCATAGATCACTTCAATTTCGAAAGCGCTTCTATGGTTAGGTAGGCACGTTGTCACGGATAGGATGTCACTATATACACTGATAGTCAAGCTGCAATTCGATCACTTGAATCAGCATTTAGAACTTTGAAAGGTGCCGCAATGCACTCAGAGAAATAAGTCGTTTCTTCAACATTACACTATGCTGGATACCGGATCACAGTGGCTTTACAGGAAATAGTTGCGCAAACGACTTTGCCCGGAACGCGTTAGCAAGTATTGTTGAAGGCGACCGCGGGAAGATTAAAACGCCTATCGTGCATCGATAATAGAAACCGCTTCTGAACGTAAGACCAACGCGAGATAGGCCTGCGGATGTACTTGTGCTACGACGAGGATGATCTGGTCTATACTAAACATATTTCGTTCCGCCATACTAGTGTCGCTAGACAAGAAATATATACGCAGTATATAGGTAGTGGGGGTTATTACGGGGCACTGCCCTATTGGGGAGTACGCCAGGAGACTCCGAACTCCTCACAATGAGTTCTGCAGAAGTGAATGTCCGGTATTATCCGAGAAAAGCAAACGTTCACTGGGTTCGAGGTATTTTTACAATACAGATGATCTTCAGGATGTGAGCCCTATATATTGTTAGCACATGCTGATTTTAAACGAAACGTAGAAATTACTCCATCCATGACTGTGATACCACCACAATGGACCAATTTTTGGTCTAAGTGCGCTTGGCGTTAGCCAGGCGGCCCCTTTTGTGTTGCCTCCATGTTGAACCCGTTTATTGGAATAATATTAATTATTCCAATTAATATTCTCATTGATTTTATCAAACGTAACTTTTAACAGAATCCTTGAAAATAACGGTAAAATGTTCTTTGAGATAGTTGAACCAGAAAATGGTCTAAAATATCGAGGTTGGTGTCCCTGGAGATTGCGGACGAAAACGATGACGAACTATAAAACGAGTCCATATAGATACACAGCGGTTCACACCTTTCTGTACCGCTAAAAGAAGAAGGTTGGTGGAGTCACAAAAATGAATGGAGGTATTTTCACGTTCTTCCCTCCCCATCGGTAAATAAGCCTGATATAAGGCTCTTAAATTCGAGACTTGACAAACGGCTTTTGAAGCCGTTAAAATAATTTATATTCTATAATCCAAATGAACACCACCCAGCCATTGGATGTTGTCGCTTGAAATATTCCAGTAGTCATAGCATTAGCAACTTCACAAGTCATTTGCCAAAACTCTATTACTTTTTAGCATGGAGTGGGCGAACGTAGGTGTCTGAAAATACCTCAGATCATTTCAGCGCCCACAAAACCACTGAATCAACTCCAAGCTTGGTTGTTGTTGTTGTTGTAGCGATTCAAGAGATTTTTTTTTCTCTTGAATCGAAGGAGTCTTGGCAGCTCTTGGCCGTTTTAGCAACGGGTAGCTCCGGGACGATTTACATCGAAGAACCGGCTGCCGTAGGAGCATTTTATGGACAACACAAACATCCATGGGCGACAGTGGGATTCGAACCCACGCACCGGCAAGCTCAGAGATAGACATCTCTGCCACTGAGCTACCGAATGCCCCTCTCCAAGCTTGGTAATTTGGAGCCGCGCCCAGTCCAACTATCACAAGTGACATTTTACCGATATTTAAGGAATACAGCCGAGTTGCTACATCCACTAATTGCGAGAGCTTGGGACGAGGAAACTTTTCACACTGAGTGGAAGTAAGGTAATTAAACTTATGAAGAAGGGCAGCTTGACAGAATTCAATATTTTGAGGGGTATGTACTTCCCGCGGTCTCCAAAATCTCTCACCAATCCTATATCTTATAGTGATTGGTGATGTATTCAATGCGGCTTTACCTGAGGAGTGTAAGCGCCGCGGGACATCTGGACAATGCTAATGAAATTCACCTGCTCTCGAAAAAGATTTTGGATCTGAGCGAAGTAGCTATAGATATCGAGAGGGAGGCAAATGTTGTGCTAAAGATTAATACAAACAAACCCAAAATCTTCTGAATGACTGGAAATGCCATTTTTCTCTTACGTATTAATAGACAGCCTGTACAACAATTAGAAGAATGTGTCTACTTACTTACTATACATTTGCTTCACTATTCGTAAGTTGTTGGTATCCTATCTTCCGGTTGAAGGAGAATGCTGCTTCGATGGGATTCGCCCATATCGCAAGAGGCATAACTTACGTTGGTGCAGGAGGACAATCAAATATGGACCATGTTGTGCGGGCTGGCTCCGCAAGCAGGGGATGTGTTTGCGATGTTGGTATCTATCCGTGATAGATAGGAGTTTAGCCTTGTACACCATCCGAAACGTAATTGAACCAAAGTGGTTCGAGTGGAAATTGTAACTCGTCGGGAGAAGCTGGTGGCTCATTTGTAGGTAGACTTCTGATAGATTTTCGAATTTCATTAGCATGTATGTCAGTTAATGCCGACTTGTAGTTGGTCTAATTGAAGGAAACTATCTGAGCGTTAAACATGACATGATGTTGGGGTGTTGTCCATAAGATGGTTGCTAGGATGGTCGCTACAATAGCATCCAACTAGGTACTGTTTCGCTAGTAGTTAGTTCATTGTGTCTTTTCAGAGTCATCATTTTGTTTATCCTAATGAAGATGATCCATAAGAACGCAGCCGGTGGTACTTAGTGCTACATTCTGACATGTTTGGATACCTTTCCATTGCATGTTACAAAGGTTGCTTGTTCATAATTCACCGTTGATCGGCCAATAGCTTTGTAAGCAGAGTTTCTTTGTCGGTTCCCAATATGCTGCCAGGTAGAGCCTTAAGGATTTTATTCCTGTTCTTTAAATTGTCACAAATATTGGCGGCGTGGCTGTTGAAAATGCCTTGGTTGTCGATTATGTCGCCGAGAATTTTGGGATATCGGACAGGGGGAACTTCTATGTTGTCAATGCTGATGTCGAGTCGTAGGTTATGTTCCTGGTTGAACATGTTGAAAGGAGTGACTGGGGATTGGGCGCTGATAGCTTGAGGTTCTTACTGACAAAGAAGTAATTTAGATCTTTCAAGTAACCTTTGTAGATTGTAGAGGGGCGTGAACCCGAAGGGTTTCGCAGTATTGAAGCCTATTGTGCTATCGCCCTGGGATCAAGGTTGATCGTGCTAAAAAACGAGTTAAGGTCGTTAATAGATGTCGAAAGTACATTAATGAAGGTGCACATACCGGGAATATCATTGCCAGTTGTCATGACGGTTCAATCATCCGCGTACGAGATTATGTCGATCCCATCAGGTGGAGTGGGAAGTCCTGATATGTAGACGTTGAACAAGAAAGGAGAAAAAACTCCTCCTTGTTTGATTTTCCGTAGTTTAGACTTCCCCTCTCTAAACTCAGTGCGTAGGTCGGTCAAAAGAAGTGAATGATTCACTAGGATGGTTCGTTAGCATCTCCTAGGTTGATTTAGTCCATTAAAGAGCTTGAATGCGATCTAGTCGAGAGCAGTTTTGGTGCTGTGCATTATCCTAAAGCCGTTTTGAAGCGACGCGAGATCTATGTGCGTCGTAAAAATTGGTAATACCTGCGACTGAAATATTTTGTTCACAGGGGACAAAAGCGTGACCGGACGGTATGATTTATCCAAATCAAATTTAGACGGCATATCCAGTGTCAGGACAATTGGTATATGATGAGATCCCATAATTCCAGATACATTCCCAGGTGATGCCATTTATGTCCGGCGAACTCAGTCATGACCCAGTAACGCGCGTAGGTTTGTCATCATTAAGAGGACATAACTCTGATGCAACCAATTGGATCGCGATGGTGTTACCTCTGGCATCGTTGTTCAGGTTCGAGTGCCATAACTTATGATGTGCGTTGAAATCAGCGTCCAGTGAGTAGGGGGCTGATATTGACTTTGTATCTTGAAGGACAGCTGGATACTGGCGGAATGTAGATGCTGAAGATCTCAAAGTCAATTGTCTCTGAATTGATGGATATCGCTTGAATTTCGGTGGTGTTATCGGTTATCAGGCCTTGACATCAACGACATGACACTGTGAATAAGGGAAGCAAGACCGCCGCCTGCGTTGGCTACTCTGTCGCGTCTTAAGATGTGGTTGTTCCTGTGGGAGCTTAGCGATTAGTTGTGGCTTCATTTGGTCCATGAAACTTGTGAGCTTTGTAACTTTATTTTGAAGCCTATTGCAATTTAGCTGCACGATTTTGGTGGCATTGTAGTTGACATCAATGGCTGGAGGTACTGGAGTCAGATTCATTTGTGGTGGAACTGGGCGTATATTGTTTGCCGGATTGGATGATGATTGCTGTTGGGAACCAAGATTCCATGAGGATGGTGTACAGGGAGGGCTTCATCCTCTATTCATACATCGGCTAGCAGTATATGAGTCGTTCCAGTTATCTGTACTGCTTAATCCAGTGCAGTTTTTAAAATGTACCCAGCAGCCAGAGCGCGTACGACGCTTGAACATTTGTCCAATTCCTATTTCCGCATACACAGCCAATCCACGGACCTGAATTTGATTCAATGCCGGCCCGTAGAAGTAAATTTCGAAGCAGTTGGGCCGGCCAGAACTGCTCCCAGTGGATAAAAACAAGGCACGAAGTAATGATTTACATGTTGCATTTCTTTTCCCGTCTCAAATCGAACTGATCACCGATGCTGACAATTGTACACTGGGAAAATACTTACATTTGCAAATGAGGAATTTTAGGTGGCGATTTTATGATGTGAAACCCCGCATCATGCTGCGACGGTTTGTGGTAAAATGCACAGTAAGAATAAGATCCAAAAGACTGGCTGGAAACACCCCGGATTAAAGTAAAGAAACCAAGTTCGCAATATACCGAGCGGTCACTCTAATTTTGAATTGGTATCTGTCGAAGAGATTATCAAAGTATCGAATTCTTCATGTACGCAGTATCAGGTTTGGGCGATGTTCAGGGGGAGGTTTAGGGATACAAGCAGATCCCCTTCGATAAAGAAATATACCGAGCCGCCATCGCGATGATTCAGTCATAAGAAGTCAGTCGAGCGGGAAGTAAATTGGGCTCCCGTGACTCACAAGGGCCGAATTCCGCAACAGTGATGTTAAAACGGACAATTCAAAATGCAAAAACAAAGAAAGTAGTTGCGGCTCTAGAAAAGGCATTTCTGCCTCTTCCGCAAACTGTATTCTATATTTGGTTCAGTAAAAGCCGTACAAGCGGGACCTGCTAAATGCCTCCGCGGAAAATGTAAACAGAAAAACCGAAGATCAGCGGTTGCACGCCTTTCTACACAAAAAAAAGTACCCCGAAATTAGTTAGGTGTAGGATTCTTCCTCTTTCTATAGTATTTTCGTCAAATGACACAAATAGCAACCCAACTGTCTTAAACTATGAGTGTGTTTTTAACTTTAAAAATGTAAACGGTTTGGTTTATGTGAACTGTTCTCCCAATTCGCAGTGTGGAGACTAGCATAATAAATTGCTTAAGCAGAGTTTGAATTTTTCTGCCGCTACCATATCCTACCTGATGCAAATAATGTATGCCTTGAATTCATAATGTATGCACCTAATATTTTTAATTCAATTAAATTTCTGTTTTTCTATGTTATAGCAACGACGATTTGATACCAAATATGGTGACGATGAATTCATGGTAAGAAACTTCGTTTATTTAATTACTTTATCATCATAAATACAAAAAGAATATTAACGATATTATGAAAATAACAACGTTAGAATTGATATAATGCACGCGATTTTTGTTTTTAACTGTTTCGTTATCATTCCATTGGGTGTAGGTGGACATTACTTGTATTCATTACCTAATTCATGATTACAATAAATTTAAGATAAAACAATTCGGTATTTGTTTAATATAAATTATAACAACATTAAAAGCTTGGGGCGGGTTTGTGTTTACCTTATAAAAAATATTATTAAATTTTGTCCTTTGTTGTCGTAAGTTTGTAGTAAATTTAATCAATTGTTTTTGTCCGTATCGAAATCATACTTTTCTAGTGTAAAATTAATATCAGTCCAAAATATTTGACTAATTGTATTATAAAAAAAAAGTCAAAGAATATGAATAGATTTACTGATGTCCGTTTGCACTCAATGGAGGAAGTGCGCGTATATAAAATTGAAGCCTCGGAAGTCTTGAAAAAAAAAACATAAAAAACCGAAAGTAAAACGACATGTAATTACTACTATATCCGAGTTGTTTGCTAACAAGACGTAATAACAGCATGAACATTTTTCTCTTTCTTTTTTTCTTTCTATATATCCTCCGTACATAATATTGTATGTGCCCCATAACAACACAATCCTCCATCAACAATTCTGTGTTTGTATGTCGTCAAACACACGAAAAACTAAACGCATAATACCTATTTCCACAAACAAAATTCTAAAATCTGTTTTTATACATGCAAAAAACACACGCACTTATTAAACGTAAATTGATAATTTTAAAATATAAAGAACAAGAAACGATCACTCACTTATGTTGGCGCGGGGCACCCTGTTGCTCTGGTCGAAAATGATGCGAGTGCTCGCACGTCACCAACACATCTTGTGTTGGACGATCACGACGGTATAGGTATAAATGAAAGTCAAGAAATCCGTCAAATAGCAGCGGACTATGATCGACGTCTACAGGAACAAATAGATTTGGCTAAACAGGATTTTGTACATGAATTGGAACATCATATCAAGGTAAGTGAAATTGAGGAAATTACAAGAAGCAATGGTTTAATTTGTTGTTGTATTTTGTTTGTGGAATTTCTTTCCTAGTGGTTAGTTAGATTGTAGTCGAAAGGATGTAGAGTAGACGTTGGATAGTAATTTTTATAGGATGAGATAACACAAAATAACTTATTGTTTTGATTTTAGGAGAATTACAAATAAAATTTCGGTTGATAGCACCTCACGGGTTAGATTGAGTCCTGTGTGAATTTAGGATTTTATAAACGATATTGCAGATTTGCAATTTTTCAATAATTCCTCACGACTATGAATAATATGTCTCTCTGGAGCTTCGTTTGAATGGGAATCCATATACACTGCCCGCTGAGATCAGGGGCTTAGTTCAGTAATATCGTGTCGATTTAGTACCAATCCGTGAAAAAAATACAGAAGTTTTTTTCTCACTCTTTCTTTATGTATTATGGGGCGCTGATTCCGATTATGAACTTTGCACCCTAAAAAAAGTGCCGCAACCTTTAAAAAAGGGGGGAAAGGGGGACATTTTTTCGGTGTTTTGCGATTATTTCAAAAACGGTAAGAGATACAGAAAAATGGTCTGAGGACGAAAAAAACTACATAAAATTATCTTTGCAATGATATATAACACATTAGAGTTTAATTGAATATTTCGGCGTTAGAACATAAATTAGAATATTTTCATTTTAAAACTTTTTTAAAAGCTCCATAACTTTTGAAAAAATGCTAGTTCAGCCGTAAAATTTTGAATAAGTATTCACAATAAGTTCAACATTATTTTGGGCTAAACATTGAGTCCCTCCGGTCAAGGACCCCCATTATCCTCCCATTCAAATTTGTCAAAACGGAATGTCCATAACTCCCCCCAAAATTGGAGCACAGTGCTAAATTTTGGTTTGTTGTGATTGGAGGTCATAGTCACCCCACCCACCAAAAATCAGCTCATTCGCATAAAAACTCAGGGTACCTCCCATACAAAGTGACCCATGACAACTTTGTTCTACAGTTTATAAAATGAGTAGTACGTACAAGTACGTAGAACAAACTCCTGATGGGTCACTTTGTATGGGAGATACCCTTATTTTTTATCCGAATGAGCTGATTTTTGGTGGGTGGGGTGACTATGACCTCCAATCGCAACAAACCAAAATTTAGCACTCTGCTCAAATTTTGGGGGGAGTTATGGACATGCCGTTTTGACAAATTTAAATGGGGGGATAATGGGGGTCCTTGACCGGAGCGACTCTGCGTTTACGTTAAAATTATCTTAAACTTGCTGTTAATACTTGTACAAAATTTTACGGCTGAACTAACATTCTTTCAAAAGTTATGGAGCTTTTAAAAAAAGTCTAAAATGAAAATATTCTAATTTATGTTCTATTCTAACGCCGAAATATGCAATTAAACTCTAATGTGTTATACATCATTGCACAGATAATTTTATGTAGTTTTTTTCGTCCTCAGACCTTTTTTCTGTATCTCTTATCGTTTTTGAAATAATCGCAAAAAACCGAAAAAATGCCCCCCTTTTTTAAAGGTTGCGGCACGTTTTTTAGGGTGCAAAGTTGATATTCGGAATCAGCGCCCCAAAATACATATAACAAAATTGAGAAATAAACTTCTGTATTTTTTTCCTGACGAAAATACGATATTATTGGACTAGCTCCCTAAAGCGAAGAAGTACGCATTTCGATTGTTTTCGGTTCTGAAACGGTGCTCTCCAATAAATCGTTACTGTGTGCTTATTTGGAATTCAACCTTCACGAAGGTTTTACCTATATACATAATAGAGTTTAGCACCCAAATTTAACTTCATTTGAAATTTCCAAAATCAGACGTGTTTGCTCACATGTTGCAGGCTTTCTCTAACTACACAAAATTTCCGAATCATAAAAGTTATTCACGCCATTTCGAATTTCAACATGCACTTGGACATTGTTTGTTCTTAAAAAAATTTAAATAGAAATTACCTCTTTTCAATCAAACAAAAGTCTTCTCAATAAATATATTATACACAACTATACTCATCACTATCAGGAACTATCGTAGTCTAGGAGCAATTCTGGCATAGTGTCGACGAAATTTTCTAAAAATTGAACAAATGTAGCATGTGTATACAATAAAAGGCAGGACTTTCTCTTTTCGTTTATATTTATTAAGGGACATTTGAAGAAACTCATTTTTTTCCTTTCTTTTTATTATTGTCGAGGTGGGGAAATCTTTGAAAGATGCTGCTCATAAAATTGTGCCACTTTCCCTGCGGGATCACCTCTCAATCTCAATATTATTTTGAAGGGGCGGCTTCGACTAGTCATTATGATGAATATGTAGTAGCTAAACCTTTGCTTAATGGTGAATAGCAAGAACTCAGAAATCTTATTGGAAAAAACGTATATGTATCACAAATGATGAATATCCTTTGCTTGGCTTCGTTGGTGTTTGTGTTGATGATTTTGTTTTTGTTTTGCGGAAAGGTATCTAACGTGGTCTTTATGATCACAAAGATACGATGTGTTTATGCCAGGAAAAATAGGCCCAAACATTTATGCTCTCGCCTCTCGGGATAGATTTTCTTAAAATAAATTAATTGACGTCTCTAAAAAATTTGAATTTCCAACTTTGCACCTCTAAAGTCTCGGATCCGGGCAACCGCCATATTAAACCTACCCAAAAGCCGGTGCTGTATTTGACATTATTTCTTATTAAACAAAAATTACGGGGTTTTTTAAGTTCTAAGAATTTACCTCTCTGTATCACTGTTTTCAACGCAAATCTACCATGGTCCCCAAAATATAAGTTGATACACTGGTCCTTCTGGAAAGAACGATGAAATGTAAGAAGGAATTGACAAGACAATGATTTTAAACTCAGAGGTTGCAATAAGCTTAATTTAAGTGGCAATTTTCTAAAACAAAGTTTAAATTTAACGTTCGATTAGATGAAATGCCTAAACTGGAAACCAGTTAACATTTGTACCAATTAACTTAAACCTCGACAAATGGTGCGGAGTTTTTTGTAAGAGTTGTGTACCAACCGTAAAATTCAAAGTAGATTTCA
Organism: Microchrysa polita; assembly: GCA_949715475.1. Lineage (NCBI taxonomy): Eukaryota > Metazoa > Arthropoda > Insecta > Diptera > Stratiomyidae > Microchrysa > Microchrysa polita. The sequence goes on along the minus strand of OX454416.1, from coordinate 136,133,776 downwards.
CCACCGTCAAAATTTTAGCAGAATTTATATGTAATTCCATACAGATAGATGCCCTATGTATTAACCTACACTGAGAGAAAAAAGTAGACCGATCATCTAAAAAGTAGTTGATATAGGCTAAAGTTCGTCTTCTATTTTCAGCTTATGATTCTAGCTAGTTGAAACAGCCTCAAAGAATATTTTTCTATTCCTTATTAGTTGAAACATCTATACTAAATTTTCAAACTCATTTTAATTCAATTGTAAAGATAATTGCTTGTAGTTAAATTTTATATTCGAATAATACACTCAACAACTTGGATGGAAAAAAGTAGGCAAAATCAAAAAGGCGTCCTGTTAAAGTAAGTCTCCTGGGTTCATTGCCTGAATTTTCAGAACAAAACAGGCTTCGGTATTCATAGATCTGAAGACCCCACGTTTTAATTTAATTAATTTTAACATTTTTCTCAGACTTTTTTCAACTTATTTTCGAGCAGCATTTGTATAGCTTATACTTATTAAACTGAATAGGCTAAGTCGTTAGAATTTCGTTGTAATACAAAAACTGTGTCCTAACCTAAATACATGACTACATGCATCAGTTTTTTTTATAAAATTGTTAGATACAAAATTCTTGTTTTATGGTTTCACAGTTTAATTCTATTAGTCGAACTCTCTCTTACTCGAACATTGATTCTTGGCAACTCGGAACTCGAGTTAGAGAGGTTTGGCTGTACTTCATTTTTAAATAAAAAGACTAAATCATTTGTTAAGTGTACCTGTAGCTAGCAATTATCAAAAAAAAAATATCCACAACTTTCTTTCCGATTATTTTTTCTGTTTGCAAATTATACTCTCGAATTGATCACTTACTAAACTTGTACTGTCATATTTGTAAGAATGTTCATATTTTTGCAAATGTGCGAATTTAATATGCATATGTAGTTGTCAGGTAACGTGCTTCTATACAACAATCGCCTAATTGAGATGCCGTGAAACCCATGTAAGTTTAAGATACAATGTATGCGACGAAAAACAAATTGTAAAACAAATACCCACGTCTGGAGTTTTACCTCATCAGGACAATTTTCAATTCCTCAGGGTGTAATTACATACTATGTAAATTGTTTAAGTTTTTATCAGTATCACATTATCATCATTAATAAGGGCCTAATCCCACATGTGCTTATTCGATGATGGTGATCAACACCAATAAATCTGTAATCCGCATCTCTGTATCTTCTTTTGATCGATATGTTTGTGTAGTATGTAGCAAAAAAAAACTATTCAGAATTGTCTTACTAAAAATACACATTACGTTAATTTTAGATAACTATTGAATAGCCACGCTACTGACTATTCAATAGAGTCTGTCATAAATACGAGTATAAATAAAACAAAATTGTGCTGCTATAGAAGAGAAGACGTGTGGAGATGGGATCTTAAACGGATTCTCCATTCATATCCGCTGAGAATCGGATGTGCGCCAGCCAAACTTCCAAAAGTGCTGGTGTCGATTGATATGATAGGCTGTCATAAATGTCGCTCATAGATCGGCCTTTGCGATGACTTCATTTTACTTTGTGATAATAAATTATCTCGCCCGAAATTGAATTTTAATATTCTATGTTTCAAAAATTTAATTTCGATTGGTCCTTGAAACATTGGCACTTTACAAGTACACTAAATAAAAATACGACTCTTCCGCATTATTCACTATATGGTGGAATCGGGCCTTGAGGTATACCCTTCGAAGCTTAAATCAATATTTAAAAATAAAACAGAAACACACGAGTGTCTGTATTGATTTCTTTTCTTAGAAGAATATCCATCCGATGTTGGTCTCTTTTTCCATTTACATTAGAGTAGGTCATACGTAAAAGATCATCTTAAGGTAAATCTCATTGAAAGTGAGACCACAAAATTTATGTATTCCCGAATAGAAATGTATTTTCTTCGTAAAAATCAAGGGTTTTGGTTTCTCGGGAATATCCTATAGGATTACTCTTAGATGAATGTATCAAATCTCGCACTGACAATTGAAATAGATTTATGAGAAAATGTAGTACATCCGGTGTCTGTGCAGTTAAAAATAGAAATACGAGTCTTAATTCTGAATATGTATAGTTTAAACTTGATATCGTTTATTGGAATGCATTTGTTGAACTTTCCTGAATAGAACGCTTTTGGCCACTTTAATTCAGCACTGAGTATAAATTCGTCGAATCGATTTGTTGATCATGTTTCTGTTCTTCTATAATTGTTGATTTGTTGGTACTTTTTTTCAGAGGTACTTTTATTAGTATGCATTAGTGCATCACTATTTAAAGTTTTTATTTTCTATTTAAATCTATGTATACGAGTATAAAAGAAAGTCGTGTTAGTTACACCATTTATAACTCGATTTGTTGGATTAGGCTCTGACCAGAATAGCATGCAAAAATTCACAATGAGCTAAAATTCCCAATGGGTTCCTTTTCACCTATTTCTGCGTGTATTTCTTTAATATATGAGCGCATTTCTTCCATAGGATTTGTCTCTATCCAAAGTAACAGGACAACTATCGAGACATATGAAAAATTCACAATAGGACACAATTATGAAGACAATTCCTTTTCTTATACTTTTTTCTGTCATTCTTGAGCGAATTACAGGATTTCAGTAAGTTGACCCCACCTGAATGGCAGTATAACCATTGAAATAAGCAGAAAATTCACAATGAGTTCTTTTTTCGCATATTTTTGTTTCGATTTCTTTAGCGCCTTTGCGGATTTTTGGAAAATTGTCCTGCCGAATTGGTCCTCTCCCTGAATATCAGAATAACATTGAAACACGCAAAAAAAAAATTATAATGAGCAAGATTATAAAGATTTGTTTTTCGTATATTTCTTTCTGTATTCCTTGAACGAATTGCCAGATTTCAGTCAACTAATTCCAGCAGATTGGACTACACCTTTTTCCTTTTTGAATAACGAATTTAGTATCTTTCAAATTTACAATTCGTTTTGTAAATTTGCGAGCGGAGCGAGCTCAAGATGGGAGAGCCAGCGAAGCGAGCTCTCACAGCTTGTTAGAAATAAAGTAGACTTGAACATCAATTTTGAAATTAATCAAACCGGGTACAAGGGGGTTCAAAACTGTCAAGTAGTAGCCGGTAGGTCAAATTGATTCGTACTTTCAGTTAACATATGCATTTTTTTTTATTAAGTAACTCTTGCTTTCTGAGTAGGTACCAAATAAATAAAGTATGTACATACATCCAAATTTGTACAATACATTAGTTTTCCCTTTGTCGAAGGAATTTTTCATCCGATATAGAGATTTATAAAAAGTAGTAAAAACGAGACCGAGTTCTAATCGTGCGAATAGCACGATGAGTGTATACCCTATACCCATGTACACACCTAGAACGCACGCAAAACCCAAAATATATAATTTCATATTTTTTGTGGGGAAGGGAGTGGTAAATGGATCGGACCTGATACATCTTAATTACTATGTTAAAGCATCCAACGGCTACCATACTAATTTGAAGTTTTTCGTGACATTCTATCAAAAGATATGGCTGAATATAACTTTGTAGGGGAAGTAGGGGTAGGGGTAGTCGGACCTACTCCACTTTCCATCAACTTAAAGTATATGTCAGAATGAGACATTGATCAAAATTTCAAGTCGATAGCGATATTCGACCGAAAGTTATGACCGAATTAAAATATCAAGGAGGGGTAGTTTGTATGGGAGGTAGGGGAACCCGTGATCCGATTTGGCCCATTTGCAATACCGTCCAAGATTTTAGCAAAACAAACATTTGACCAAAATTTCAAATCGCTAGCTTCATTATTTCGGGAGTTATCGTGCTAACAGACAGACACACGGACAGGCAGACAGACATGGCTTATTCAATTCAGGGACCGACCCTGATCATTTATATATGTACTTTGCCATACCTCCGATGGCTGCTTTGAGGTGTTACATAATATCGGCGTAACAAAAACAATATACCCTATACCATCTTATGGATATAGGGTATAATTATGGCTAAACATTACTTTTTTCAATCAAAATATTTTTTTTTTTCATTTAAATAGTATTTTTATAATCTAAACACAGTTTTCAATGGAAATATTGGTTTAAAAAAAGCAGAGTAAAAATAGTAAGAGAAAACAACAACAATAAGCATTGTATGAACTAGTTACATAGAGTAGGGGGTTCGGGTTAAATATACCTGTTTTAAAATTTAACTGATCTGAAATTCTCTGTTTTTTTTCTAGACCGATTTGAAGCATTAAATCTTTAACTAAATAAAGTAAATAACAACATTGGGCTAAGGCCGCAGATGTTTTAGTGACATCCAATTTCCAAGATCTTAATTGTGTTTAATGTTTCCCTTTCCGTAGGGAAACATTACTCAACGGGTTCACTTAGCTTTGCGAGTATTGTGCATCGTTCTCGTCATACTTTGATCTCACCTCGCATCATCAGGAGAGGCACAACACCGGTCTGGGCTGTTTCCTCTATTTATGCATTCCCAGGGGTATTATCTATTGGACATGGGCACAACCAACTGACCAAGTTAATGATATAGCGCGCCCTTTCTTGATTTTTTTTTCACTCTAGCCAACATCACATGACATGCAAAGCATCTGGTAAATTGCGTCAATGTCAACACCTACTCTCCAACTTAAGACTGTCGTTTTAACTGTTTCATCAAATATGCACCATCACAGTATGTGATGAACTCTGTCTTATATTGGTTTTAGATGCCATTTCAAATCAGAATCATATTTTTGGTAGAGCCTTAAATATGGAATCACATTTAGAGAAAAAAATGTTGAAATAAAAATCTCAAAAATAGGAGCCCATACACACAGATGCTTTCCGGCGGAAAATGATCCCTTAAACCCTGTGAGAGGAATCGTCGGAGGAAAGCCAAAAAAAAAATGTGTTGTATTTTTTTCTATTGCATCTTCCTAACCGGGTTTTCATGTTACATCAATCAACTCATGGTAATTGTGCTCCAAAGAAAAATTTCGTTTCCGAATTCTCTCGTTTATTTTTTTTATTATGCTCAGCGCGTACTATCCCTGAGGAGCGATACTGCAGGTCGAGCGACGTCATGGAGCGGTACAAAGGGGGCAAGGGAGAAGAAGACTCAATTTTGTAGCGAATTTAAATTTTGCCGAGTAACGGTAAACTTTTTGCCAATTCTAGTAATCATGGCAATCACGGGTGAGGCTAAAGGGACTGAGTCCAGATGTTGACAATGTTGGGGCTAAATAATATCATGCTTATTAAAAATTGTTAAAACTTTTCGAACAGGAAATGGATTTCGTCTCTATTATCGGAAATTGACACTAACAGTTGTCAAAATTATTAGTATTGTAGTGCTAGTGTGCCATATGGCATCGTTTTCAAGTATCCTGTTAAATGGCCTCTAAATATTGAGTACGAATGCATTCTGTTGAAAATTCAACTTATATCTACAGTAGACAAGTTTAACTTTAATGTCTAACATAAATTGTGCCAGTATTCCTATAGGAGCCAGAGCTAGCGGATCGTAAAAGTGAACAAGTTTTTGAAATTCGTAAAAAAGTGAAAAAATGTCGTACAGCTAAATGTAAACTGATTTTTTAAGGTTTCAAACTAATTTTTTTTCCTTGAATATATATAATACAAAAAATGCATTGAAAAGTGATTCCATTCATGTTAAATTAGAAAAAAAAAATAATTTTAGTATCTGAAATTTTGATTCGAAATTGGTTGATGCCATATGGCATCAACGTTGGTACAGACTACAAAGGAAATTTTAATGGCAATTGAAATTTAATAGCTATTTTTTTCGTATTTGTATTTGTTTGGGGGGTTTTTCGACTAGAAAACATTTAATTTGATTACCAGGATAGCAATAACTATGGCGTATCTATTAGATTAGATTATGGGGGGGGGGGGGCGTGAACCCGAAGGAGGATTTGCGCCACTGAAGCCAGTGGGCTTTATCTTGCTTATTTCGGGATGTATATGGAATTTTTTATAAACAGAAATATTGGTCACGACATAATGATTTGCAATCCTTCTAATCCTCAGGCTACAAAGTTTGGTGTTTAAATACACTTGAGGGTTATTTAGTGTAATTTGATGTCTATCAAAGAACTAATCCAAGAATTCATCCTGATCTGAAAAGGAATTTCGAAAAATGCATTGCCCCCCGACTTCAGATGATACACGAGTTTCCTGATAATATTATTATTGTAATTATATCGACAATTGCAATTATTTTGACAATATTTAAGTCGATCGCGGATCAAGAATTTAGGTAAATGCACTACAAAGTGGATGGACAATATGTGTGACAGTAGCATCTTCGTTTTATCGAACCGAGCTTATTACTGATGCCAGTCGTTTTTGTCGAACTAAAAAGGAACGCATTCCAGTCAATCATCCAAATGTTGTTAAAAACTACAACTTTGCATTAATAGCGATTTATTTTAAAATAACACACAAAATTATAAAGAAACAATAATAAATATCGGCAAATATTATAATAAAAACATGGGAAATATTTTCGTTAACTTTTCAAAACATCATGTAATAATATCATGTATCATGTAATAATATACTTCAGCCAATTTATCTTTGTTAAAGCAAAAAAAACTTTGTCTTTCTCTAATATTTCCAAATGATGACTTCACAAGTTTCTATAACTTGAACCTGCGCTGATGCCATATGGCATCACTTAAATACAGCTAAACTAAAAAGCAGATTAAAAAACCGACAGCAGATTCGTGCTCAGGAGGCCTTATTTACTATATCTATGAAGTTTCAAACGAAAATTCGAAAAAAAGGTCTCCCGCAGGTAATGGGTTAAGACATAGTTTGAGCTTTTCTGACAACTTCGACATTTTATTGGATGTACAATTTATTATACGTATTATTTACTTCGTTTCATATTAGATGATAGCTGGATATGCTAGGTATTTAATGTCTCGAATATATTATGCAAAACAAGACCTCTGCATTTTTTGAACCCGTCACTAAAGACTGTCATATCTCTCACATCTAAGCGTATCCGCCATGTTTTTGACAGGACACTTCTACGAGTGAAAAATGTGTGTTTTGGACGCAGCCTCCACACCATCGTCAGTTACGATGGGCCTAGATGTGCACTAGCGCTACGCTAGAAACGCGTGTTGGTGAGTTGCGGGTCATGAGACTAACAACTAGTTAGTCTAGAAAACATGATTCGCACCTAGAAATGTTCGTCGACACTATATAAGTGAAAGTTCCATCTGGCTGGAATCTGTCCCGGTCGTGCCTTCCCCGGCAGTGCATGGAGCGGCTGAGAAGGCACCTGATGCGACGCTCCATACACTGTCGGTCGAAACGCACATTTTCGCATCCCCGAAAGGGGACATACATTCTCAAACACAATTTTTGTAGGTACATACAGGACACTTCTGCTATCTACAGCTGTTACTGTGGATACAGCTTTAGGCCGAATTAGTTCCGATCAATTGTTCCAGATCGTATATAAGCAAGTACCTCGATTTACTGTAGTTATGCAACCAATTCGAAGAAGAATTGAGCGCATGAAATAAAATGTTTCTCTGATCAAATTGCACTGAATAAGCTAGCAAAAAGTCTCACAGATATTGTTGACAAATATTAAAGATGGGCCAATGGTTTTTTGTTTGTCCTATTTCTGACCTGCCTTTTTAATAGGATTGTTAATTTGTCCTGCTTTTTCTTAATGTGTCATTTGTCCTGCTTTTTCGCAAAAAAAAAAAATTCGAGCGTTATCCATACCGACCGCATCTCGCAGTCCCTCAATGTCCACTTTTAACAATTTATTCACTGAAAAACTTTGGGTCGAGTGAATTGTAAGCTCCAAATATTGATTGATAAATTGACAATTATCAAACCGATATGCTTTTCGACAGTTATATACGTTTTTGCATCGGTTTTTTTGGAATAGATGTTTTGTTCGAAATATTGTAATTACACGGAAATGCCAAATCTCTCCCCATTCTAGTAGACGAAAGTTATGCTTTTAAATCTGGTGAATTGTCCCATGCTCTTTTGAGCTGAACAACGTATTGGTGTTTACTCATTTGCTGCTAACTTTGCCCAACAATTTCTAAGTTTTCGGCCGATCGACTTTTCGCACTATCTGCCCGCTCGATTCGGATCAGCAAAGTTCATTTGTCGTTCAAATTTTGTCACCAAAGCACATGTAGGCGGATATCTGCTAACTCAAATAAATACAATTTTTCGAAAATGATGACAATTTTAGGAGACTGTTTGGTTTGATATTATCATCTCCCAATTTTAATGTATGGAAAAAATATAGCAAAGCTACATTTTAACATTTTTAAGCAAAAAGTTACTTATTGCCACCCTGTACATATTTCTTCAACATTCAATTTCTATTAGCACTATGTACTATGCTAATTGCACATACAATTGAATAAAGTGCCCACAACTTGATTGTTCCGATAGAAAGTATACTCTTCGAAAATGTTTTGTCTAACATCTAGGGATTGAACTAAATTCAAATGAAACTATGAAAATTTAGTCTCGACCATTGGACCATTATTAGATGACGTACATAGTGTTTGGGCAAGTTTACTAGAGAAAGAATTTAGAGTAGACAAACATAGCATCACATAAATTCACATTGCACTTTTATTTTTTTATTCTTCATTTCAAGCAGTCCAAATAGACGATGCAACATGGTTGTAGGAATAGGGTACACGTTTCAGCAACCCGGTGCTGCAATCTAAAATTTGCCTACAGACGGTTTATCTTCTTGCCAGGTTGCGTACATATTGTCAACCATGTTGCATCATTTATTTGGGTTGTAAACCTGCACAGTGCACTTTCTTTTCGTCTATTTTCTAGATAGGCTAGATGAAGTGCGATTTATCTATGCATGCGTTAAGAATAGTAGCACCAGCACCACAACATTCTTCGAAAGCATACGTATTTTTGGACTTTCACAACGTGTACCCATCATTGCAAAGTTATGTGCACAAATTTCTATTAATAGAACACAAATTTTGTCGCGAAATACACACACGCATACAATTTGGGATAGGATCATGTCCGTTGTCTATGCGTAATGCTTTTTTCAGCCAACATTAATTCGTGGCTGAAAATTTTTACGAAATTCCTTAATCTTTTAATGGAATAAATGTGTTTATGTTTTAAGCAACTTCCGATTATTGCCTTCAAAAATTATGTACCCAAATTGAAATAATGGATCCTGTTTGAAAATTATGATAGCAAAAAAAAACTGCTGTCTATATATTTCTAAATGACACCAAGGAAGTTGCAATAACATAATTGGGATAGATCAATTTAACCTTGTACTAGAATTTTGCTCCAATATTTTGGAACCCCATACTGAGATCGATCGATTTACAGTCGAATGCTATAAATAAAATATAAACAGAATGATGCCGAAATAGTTCTTGTTTAAACTTTAAACACCAAAACCGTTGAAGGTTAAGTAAGTGCTTAAGGAGATAAGAAGATGGGAGAGCGCAGTAGTTGTTTGTATATTTATTTGATAAATATTTAGATTTATCTTAAACTTGTGTATGCATTGAATTGATTGGGAATTATGTAAATAGCTCCGAGTCATCTCATCAACAGTACTGTAGACATAGCCGTATCGAGAATTGAACATTTCAATTAGCCTTTAGAAAAGCATATATTGCAAAAAGCACTTATCGTAGTCTTGTTAGAAAAATGATAGCTTAGATTCGAAATCTATCTAAAGCTGTAATGAATTGGTTTTAAGTTTTATCAGGCAATTGTGGGTCGGATTTATTCAATTTACGCACCAAATGTAATTTAGGAATTATTGTTGTTGTTACAGTAGGGAGCAGCTCATGGTTGTTGTAATAATGGGTCTTGCTCTGGTACTTTTTTGCAACGTAGGATTCGAACCCACGCTCCGCCTAATAGCCCGTAGAGACAAAAAAAATGGTCAAATTTCTCATGGATACATATACAGGGTTTCAAGCGTAAAAAAAAACTTTTTTTTTTTTATTTTAGTAAATGTCTCTATAATGGTAGTGTACACTGAATGATCCTTTATGAAAAATTTGTAGCATCTATGCCTGTAAATATAATGCCAAAAATCCACATGGATGGATGACTCCTAATGAGAGCTTTCTGGAGCAAAAAGTTAAAATTGAAATTTTTTTCTCTGGAATAACTATAATGTGATGAATTTGTAGCTCATACAGCACTTAATAAAATAATAAAATTCCTTAACGATATGTGCGCTACAACAAGGGTTCACACCGTGCAATAAAATTTTTCGTGAATATCTTTTTAACGGTAACGTAATCTCAAAGATAGTCTAATCAAAATGTTCCAAGGCTCAGGGGCGTAGTCAGGGGAGGAGTCCATGGGGGGTCCGGACCCCTCGCGAAATGATTTTAATTGGCTTTGAAATTTCAGTGACCTGTATTTTTGACGGGAAGAATGTAAATGGCTTTTTTGGACTAAATAACGGAACTCGCATACCTACAAAAACTTCATACACTCAGAGAAATATTCACTCATATTGAACGAAATATATTTAATTCAAACGATTTGCGCTTTTGATTTGGCTCCACAAGCAAATGCGTTTGATTCTAACGAGTGGCGTTTCTTTCAAAAGCATTATGAGTTGTAAAAAAGCGTTTGCATTAAAAGAATTAGCGTTTACCTGGAAAGAAGAAGCCAGTCGATTTAAACGTATTCTTCATTGAAATAAACACTTATTCTTTGATTGTAAACGGGTAACACATTTTGAATAAATGAAAGGCAATTGTATCAAACGTCTCCGTTTTTATAATGAACATTTGTGTTATTTAAATTAAACGAAGCATTCTTTTTAAAGAAACGGTATGTATGTATTTCGAAAGTAACGAATCCCGTTTTCATTTCATAGAAATTACCCCATTCAAAATAATTGAGTTTTATATGAAATTAAAAGCAAACTCTGCTAAAATAAAATAAAACATTCCGTTTGATTGTCCATTCTCCATTCGATTAGATACTCACTGTTACCTGGTTTGGCAAATCAATAAAAAATGAAACTTATGAAAACTTCAGAAAATGCACAAATTGACTTACACGCATTTATGGCAAAAAACGAGTTAGGGATGTAGGTATGTGTATTTGTTACGCAAAGGAATGTATACACATTACTATATAATGCGGAATCTTTTGATTTAAACGACCGGCGTTTGGGGTTTAGCTGCTCTTTTATTTTAAACGAATTTCTCTTAGCGTAAATGAGAACTCGTTAAAATCAAACGAGATTTTTCAAACGAATACTGCGTTCAATTTAAATGTGGAGCTTTTAATATGAATGTGCATTTTTTTCTCTGAGTGTACAAGCAAGAATTAAAATAAAGCTCATATACGAAAGTGCAGTAAGTTTGCGCTTCTGATCCCATCTTGCTGAAAATCTCAAGAGCAATTATTCGTTTGTTCCTGTGAAGGGTGGATCATCCGCTGCTTTAGATTACAAACTGCCCAAGATCCCTTCGATACTTGCACAGGAAGGAGGCCTTGGACGTTGTAGAAATGGAACTGTATCAGTGGCGATCCTACGTAAAGAGTTCGGGGGACTCAAACACTTTTCCTGAATTAATTAGTCATACAGTGCTAAAGAATTGTATCTGGGAAGTTACTTACCTTTTAATTAAATACGAACACCAGAGCTGGCTTCCAGGTCGACGGGAATTTTTGGTAGGTAAAATGACTTGTCGTGCTCTGGCCGTGATCGTTCGGTCGCCACTCTGTGAAATAGACACTTTAAGAAAATTGTAATGAAGAAATAGAGTTTCAATTTGCCCCAGTGTTATAAATTCGAAAGAAAATTGAAAATTTGCATTCGCACCTTGGGGGTCCCACGGCTACGTAAGGTATTGATATTTTCAAACCTATTTCTTAATTTCCCAGGGGGACGTGAATCGGGTTTTCTCGAAAGCTCTCTTGAAATATTTTCTGCGTTCGTCCCTGCAATGTAAGTCTTTTATTGGGCCATTAAGTTTAGTCGCCTGCATGGAATAGAATTTATTGGGATCGCAGCAACAACAGCATGTACTGCAACGGGCCATGACGATGCTATTCCGATGTGCCCCTATAGCCGATATTAAGTCAATACAGCTATTTATAGATACTTTAATAATGCCGACTACGACTATTAGCGAGCGAGGTTGCGTGGACGACCGAGAGCTCGCAGGGAGAACTCAGTAGGCGAGGACGCCCGGCAGCTGATGGGCGGCCAAAGCCCGACCGTTATCGTGCCACATTGATGACGGATGCAGAGCGGATGGATTTCTTACACTAGCTCTCCGGGTCCATTTGCCACTTGGTTTTGAGTTTTGATATAAATCTTTAGCTAACTATGTACTTAAAAAAACGTTCAGGCTTGTGTGCCTCTGTAAGCAAAACAAAACCACTGAAATGTTGAATGAACCGCGAGGCTCTGGCTTTTCTGTACTATCGGATAGCTGGCAAAAAAAGCAATACTTGTCTCCACAATCAACGAACAACGAAATTCTGGACTCCTCCCGAAACAAAATCCTGGCTACGTCGCTGCCAAGGCTTCCAATAAAAACGCAGAAATCCCCATCGATGTGGGTGCTACGAGTGTTCAAACTTATAAATTATACCTTCCGGATTTTTGGAAATATCTCTATAGCGGTACATTTTAGGTGAGAGTAGTAGAGGAAAGTAGTGTAGTCTATGTGGAATTTAAGGCTTCAATGGTGTCAAACAAACAAATGCCAAAACTCTCCGTCTGGCAAAGATGGCACCTACACTTGGTCAAACTTGTAAGCAAACATGACTAATTTATAGCCGCTCTGGCCCTTAAACTGCGCCAAAAGGCACGCTTATCGATGGTCGTAAGGAGCAACGAGGCATTTGGAGCTACGAGGCATTTTCATAAATTGGCTGCTTGACTTTCTACTATACTTTGGCTTCATGTACACCAAAATTAGATATGTAGTATCAACATTGAGAACCAAGCTGCTTTTACAAGGACGTCTCATATCCTTTTTGCCAGCAGCTTTAATCACAAACATGTGCAATTTTCAGAAAGTAAAAACAAATCAATTTCGCATAATCACAACTTCTACCCTTATCACTTATATTTTTATTTTATTATTGTTTTTCTATCATATTTTCTATACAATGATGTTGATAACATTTCCTCAACTTCTTTGCACAGAATAAACAAAAAATGCGTCAGATTTGCAATAATATTCGCATATGTATTTACGATGTCATACACGCACGACTCGCCGGTATAGGTCGCTTATCGCGCGCTAATCACTACAATATGAATTAAGTGTCCCGTGTCCTCTTTTCAATTGTTGAAGAAAATAACGATGATGATCTCTTGTTGACCTGATCTGAGAGCGAGTCTCATCCATTTCGATTTACATCAACCGTCATTATGGTAGAGCAACGTAGCGCTTATCTGTTGAATTAAAAACCTACCCTCTCTGTGTATGGGATGTGTAAGAGGCGCGATCTCCGGCAAACCATGATCGCCAAAAGAAATTCATTCTATGCCGAAAATTTGTTATTCTCATTTCTCTGATCCGATACACTAAATACATATCGGAGAATTTCACTTACTCCGAATAGGAAAATTTGTATATTTAGTATTTTCGTTCAGTTTTCTTCAAGACGTTGTGTTGTGTTAACACACGAGTTCGTCGCGTTCTTGTATTTATATATATGGTGTGTGGCAAACGATTTTTCGTCTCCCCCATTTGCGCGTACGTATTCCCAGATTAATTCATATGGAGGATCGTGCGCGGTTCTATGTACATTATACGCAAGTACTACGGCAAAGACCATCATCATTCACGAAATCAGTATTTGAATAATATTTCAGTTAATCGCGGGTAAATTTCTTGCTGAAGAAGTTCTCTGTGCTAGAGACGCGAACGTATATTTCTTTGACCCTTGCCAATGTGGTGTGCTTTATATTTTGTGAAGTGGTCTTCTTGATGAGTAACATACCGTCATCATCATATGAATTTATCGATACTTGTGCATGCATACATCATAATTACATCCATTAAGTTCTCGTTGGCAAAACACACTACACAGGCCCTAGAACGGAGCCAAGTGGCCAGCCGCATAAATTCTGATTTATATCAAAATATCTGCAGAGCAGATGTGTGTGCGAGTGTTAAAAATATGAGTGGTTGAAATTAAAACCAATGTCCTCTTGTGTCGTGCACGCTGATTTTGTGTTAATATATTTCTGCAAAATGTCGTGTCTTAAGTGATTGCTATGATGACATAATATCGAGGAAGAAAATCAAGTGATTATACCGGCTATCCAAAAAAAAAATTTGATTTGTGTTAAAGTTCTTGAGAAAAATAGAAAAAGTGCAATATCTTCTTTCTGGCTATAGCAACAAGTCCATAATATTGTTTTTAGTATTTTAGTGATATTGTGCGGAGGAGTGCAATAAGGTCAGACTGCGATTATATTGATTTGTTTCGTGGTGGTGGTTTTAATGTGATTGTGCTTTTGTCTAAAACAAATGTGCTTTTAAAAGTGCAAAAAATGTATTTTCGTTTTTGAAATTCGAAAATTTTTACAAATCATAATAATTATTTTGGTGTTAACAGAAAGCAATTTTGATAAGCTAGAGGTAAGCATTGTGGTTCTATGTGATGTAGAATAAACGCGATAATATTATGCATATTCTTAAGTATGAAAAATAGGACTTTATACCAATAGACAGGACTTCAAATCAATATTGTGTCGTGGGGTCGATTTCATGTAATATTCATCGATTAATCCCCACAACCTAATGGCTTGACGATTTGGAGTTTAGATGACCCTTATGTATAATCAAAAGGTAAAACTCGTACCACGCATGAGGCATGGCATTCTTGTAGATCTATGGATTTGATATCCGAGGAATAGAACACTCCATATATCGCCATTTGATTACATGTTCGAGTCGACTAGTCTCCGAGTATCTTCTGATCTCTTTGTGAGTTAGAATCGAAGAAATGTGTATCTATGATCCTATTCAAAATATCGCTTAACATCAGGCTAGTATCAGTCTTAAAAAGCACAACTGACAAAAAAATGTTCTGTTTCTCACGCCATTTCTGGCGATTCTTATATACAAGTATAAAATGGGCGCCTGAATTAGAATATAAACTCCATTTTCAAATTCGCTGTTTATTTCGCAGTTTATAATTTGCCGGAATGTTTACAAACTACAAAAAAAACATTCAACTAATGTATAAGCATAGCAAAAAACGCTTTACCACCCCATACGAAGAGAAGTGAAATTCACCAAATATCCGCGATTAAATAGGCTACTCACATAAATTTTGGCGTATTTATTTATAAATGACCGTCTACATATTCACACATGAAGGTATGTTCCCATCTATCTACACCTTTTCCTGTGTATTTCTATCTACATATATATTTGAACCCAAAATCAAAAGATAAGATTTATCTTCTATCTGATAATAATAATTCACGGTAGTAGGTTATCAGTTGTGGATATGCACAATTAGTTTGTAATTTATTTTGATTAATTTGCTACTGCAACATAATATCGATAAATCATGATGCTGTCTTTTTGTTAAATGTGTACAATCTGCCGCAAAAGGTCAAGAAACTTTTTTAAAATAATTTAAAATCTATTTTCTCCCCCAAGCCACTAGACCACTGTTTCCCAACTGGTGGCACGCGGACCGAAGGTGGTCCGTTAGAGCCTTAGAGGTAGTCTGGGAAAGAATCTGTCTGTTACTAAATCAAAAATTCGAATTTTGTTGAGCAAATTATCTATGTATGTAAACTTGATCTCTAGATAGCGAAGGTGGAAGAAATCGATTGCGAATGGACAAATTCATTTTACTATAAAGGCAGTGCATAGTTTTAAAAATTTGTTAGCATTTTTCAACTCGCGCCACCAAAAATTTGTACATAATTGTTTTGTCGCTTGTGCAATCGGGTCCTGATTTTTACTCAGCCATTAAGATAAAAAATCTAATTTTACTGGTATTTAACAGAATGATGTTAGAAAGCCGTGACTATCCGTAAAAAAATCAAACAATTCTGGTGCCTCCTGATATTTTCAACCACATTTTTAGTGGCGAGCGAAGGGTGTCTTTTACAAAGGGAAAAACGCGAAAAACAAACAAACTGTAACCAACCGATATTGATACATAATGTTTGTGTCTACTTTTAAATTTGTGAAATTTTCGGAGAGAAAAGACCGCCAAATTTAAAAGTAGACATCTATAATGTCGGAGTCGCTTAGTTCGGAACAGCTGGGCCGAAAAATGATGCTAAGTGTCCTTTTCTTTTGTTTGTCCTGTGATGTCTTTGAATTAAGGTAAATGTAGCTCCCCGGCCCGTTCCAGCGTATAGGGTGCATCATCTAGGAAGGCCCCATGGGGCTCACGGTCGGGTGTTATTTTCGTTGATTTCGCGGGTAAAGACGGCCAGGGCCTAGCACCATCTGGGCCCTCGAGCATGTAAGGCACTTGAGCTCGCCGACGCTGTATCAATTTTTCCAATTTTTTTCTATCCCCCTGTGTTGTATTTGTTTCAACCCCAAGGCAAATGATATCCTTTTAATATGTGCAGGACAAGAGTTGTGAGCGACAAAAACTCTGCCCAAATTCTCCGTCACTGAGCTACAGCAAGCATGTGCCGCCGATTAGCTCATAGAGAAGCTCCTTATCTTTTATTACTTTGAGTGGTCTGTTCGGCAGAAAATTAAGCTAGGGAAACGAAAGCTCACTTCAGTGAGTCCTGCGTTACAAATCAGCTAATTATAAGAGCAGAAAAATGAAAGTGTTTGGCCTTGTTGTCGTGGAGTTTTAAGGAGGATAAATCCTCTCTTCCGGTGTGGTAACCGACTTTCTTTTTTTACAAATCATTTTCATTTTTTTTTTATTATTGTTTACTAAAATGTGCAAAATTAAATTCTGTCGCCTTGGTACATATATATAAAATCAACTCTTCTGTCCAATTCGATTGGATACCTAAAATAAGCTACCAAGCCAATTTGAAATGTAAAAACTGTAACAAATATTTTTGAGTTCGGCTACTACATTGCAAAATATTCTTGAGGGATTTTCGAGCTTTGTTTGATGACGAAGAATGGTAAAGCTATTTACACCACTGGTGGATAGAACACGATTGCAAGTAGTATTCGAAGCGGTAAAACATCAAACATCCGCCCATTTACTTGAAACGTACCAAATCGTTCTATACAAGCTTAAAACCCTTTACCACTTGGTAAAAGTGCATAAACCCGAAAGGACATAATGCTGAATCAAGCAAAACCCTGGCTTACTGAATAGGCAAACAAAAAATCGACAATTTTTAATTCATTTTCGTAACAGTGGTCCGCAGCAATTCATTTATAGGCTATGTAGTAGGGATGTCAAAAACCGGACGGTTAGTCCGAAAACCGGTACTTTCAGAACGGTTAACCGGTTTTTTCTCCTCCCGGTTTTAACCCGGACGGTTGTTTGCCCATCCGGTTAAAACCGGAAAAAAATCATTTCAAAATTCATAATTTTTTTTTATGTTTTCGTGATTTTTCAGTCAGAATTTTAGTTGATTTCAGCTATCAGTTGTCCCCTATAAAAAATTTCGTTTTTAAAATGTGATAGAGATAAGGCGATCGGGGAAATGTTGTCGCAACAAATTCATTCAGCCTGGTGTTGTGTGTGCTGATCCTCCATCTTGCTGAAACCACACGTACCTAACGTTCATTTCAAAAAAATCCTCGATCATGTTCCTAGTGAGCGACCGTTAGAAAAGAAGCTCTCGACGGCGGAGGCCCGCTGCTCTCTAGACCAGAGCATGATGGCACCTAACTAGAATGGGAAACAAACTTGGGGACTTCCCCCTCCAGATACGCCCCCTTCCACACAACTCACCGCTCGGGAGTTTTTTTTTAAATAAATAAGTTTCTTTGGCGCATCCTGTACGTGCATTTTGATTTGATTTAGCATGTGATACGAGCACATTACAAAAACAGCATTACGGTGTGTTTTTACTAAAATTCTGAGGAAATCAATGAAAAGACTCGGTTAACCGGAAAACCGGTACTTTGAGCCCGGTTAAAACCGGACGGTCTAACCGGCCTGGCAAGAAACCGAAAAATAACGAAAACCGGGTTATGGGCCGTTTTTTCACATCCCTACTATGTAGTCCGCAGCCATCTGCGAGTTTCTAGATCAATATGTTGTTACGAGACGACCACTGTTTTGTATCTCCCGGCATCGAATGAATATATAGTGAAAGCTCCGTTCGCGGACATCTCCCGTAGGCGGACATCTCCCGTAGCCGGACAATTTTCTTGGTCCCGACTTTTTCCTTCATATTTTAGAGCAAAATCCATTCCACTAGCTGGACGCTCTACTGGCCGGACACGGACACTATTCCTAGATACATAAATCATCTCCCGTAAGCGGACACAAATTCAATTTTTAGTCGACTTGGTGAAATTAATGAAAACTGGATATGATCACAAAAATGCATTTATGAGCAATAGATTTTGGTTTTGTAGATTTTCGGCTCCACGGATACCATGCATTTGTGTGTTGAAATAGGGGGTACAGAAATAGGACGGTTCGACCTAAAACCCATCTTCCATAATGGACGACCGGTTTCTTTTCGGCTTTTTTTCTTCCGGTTTTAACACGGTCAACTGTTCAACTTTTCGGTTAACTGGAATTTGAATCTCCTTTCATATATGCAGACAAAGTATCAACTGTTCTGTCTACTTGAAAAAAAAACCTTGTATGTAAAAACATACAAATGGGCCTTTTGAAATCGGCGATTCATTAATTGTTTTGTGTCTTATAATCTGTTCATCATAAAATAGTTTATTGGCTAACAAAATTTTCCTTAATAAAGGACTTATCACCGTCTGGAGATTACACAAATAGAATTCGATTCCTTTATGGTTGGTTCCTTGTTGATCGTATAGGCCCATCAGAAATTCCACGTTATATCGATTCCGAGACTGATAATTTTGGGAGGGTAGTTTTGCCTATACGGGAAGAAATGCTTCTGGAGCAGAGCAGGTATTGCATTGTGCGAGTAATATTTAAAGCGCCAAGGAGTGCAACTCAGGCTCTACTCAAAATTAAATTTTATTACAAGTTTAGGCAAAAATTCATTTCCTTCTGAAGCTGTTCGTGATTTTCCTTAGAATGAGATACCCCCCTCGGAATTCACGCGTTGATGTAGGCTTACTTAGTGAAAGCTCTCTACACATTTGAAGAAGTTTGACTTAACGCTCTGAGGGTTAATCCAGTGGAGGGAAGTCATTAGGAACGCTCGAGTGTCTTACAACTTTCAAGTAACAACGGCAGACTGTGTGCAGTGGTCACTCTGGGTAAGACCCAACTTTGGAAGGAGCATCTCACCGTTGGGCGGTTTTTGACATCCCTAATTAAAGCTAATATTTTTTTACTTGTTTTCCCTATCAAAGCTTGGAACAGGGTAAACCTGCATTTGCGCATTGTACATTGTGCAGGTTAATAAATCAAATGAATTAAAACACAACATAACACTTTTATTGTTTTAATGTTCCTTTTGAACTATTGTGCATAAATAATTGCGCACATAGAAGTTACATTTTAATCCTCTCCCGCAAGCGGACATCTCCCGTGGCCGGACAAAAATGCTGGAACCGTCAGTGTCCGTCCACGGGAGCTTTTACTGTATATATATATTGCAATAGGGCCAACACAACACATGTAACGTAGTTCGAAGTTCTCCCATTCTAGTAGTGAATTCTGGAGATCGCGGGATTCACTAGATTTTTTATTCTTCCTTTTGGCAGTTCGAAGCTGTAGGCCTACATAGTGAATCATGGTGGCTACACCTAACGGACTAGGGTGGATATTTTAAATATCTATTCAAAGATTACTGGTCGGTCACTTTTATCTGGAAAGTAGCTCAAATCAGAGAATTTAAGAAAACTGATTCCTGCTGAATAAAGCGATTTACAAACCGAGAAACTCCAATATTTAGTGCCACAGTTAGTCTTAAGGCCTATGGATGAATATCCAGCGAAAGCCAACTCGGGATTTTTTGTCTCCAATTTTATAAATGAAAATGCATAACTACTTACTATCGTAGAATTCCATAAACTACCGTCTAAAAATGGTTCCATAGTTTTTCTCTGGCGTTTTTTTTTTTGTTTCTTAAAGAAACCTGCAGAGAAAATTAGTTCACTTTCGCGCGAAGTCTATCCATATCCCTTGGAAAAATCTCTGGCATAAGTCAAAAGTATCATTTTTTCGCAAATTTATCATATTTTCGATAAAAGTGGCAGAAACTGCATTCTTACACTTAGGTTTCATTTTTTCCTGTTATTAGGCCGATTATACCTCTGTAGAAGTGGCAGGGGATCATTTGATCAAATCTACTCCACACCATCAATTTGAAGAGTAGTATGTATGTCAAAACTCAGCATTGACAAAAATTGTAGGTCGCTAGCAATATTTTGTTGAAAGCTAAAATAAAAATCTAGTCGCCACCTTTATTATTTCGGCTTATTTCCGAACGCCCATGTGTTAGGCGAACATTTTTCCAAAACGCAGCTTTTAGAATGACTTTTCCATAGAAATTAATCCCTCTTGGGATGACCCCTTCAAACTCGGAAGCGGACTCGGACTTCTTTTGAACGGACAAAATTTGGTCTAAATAACAAAATAACAAAACATAAATAATAATGTATAAATGGGGGACTTCCCGTATATGGCATTGGTTGCTTCATCACATTTCAGCACCTCAAATATTTATATAGTTACTAGTTCAATAACGAAGTAAAATTAGCAATGCTCAGCACGCATCCTGACCTTCCCGCCAAATTTTCGATGTACCACAGGGTAAAACTCGTAAAAAAAATGCGGACTATCAATCGAGCCGGTTTCGAACTAGTATTACAAACCCGTTCTCAAACACATAGTCAGAAACTCGGCCGTATCGAATCGGTGGCTAGCCATTGCCTAGCTCCATTTAAAATGATTCGATACCAGGGTGTATTTCGTGTCCTATATAAGAGGATCGTATACCTTTGCCTGGTTGAGTCCGGTAATGCCTCTCCTGGTATTACATGACGCGCTGCATACGTAGAGGCATCTGATGAGAATTGCAGCGCGCCATGTAATACTAGTCCGAAACCGGCTCGAAATACACTCTGTGGGCCACAACTCGCGGGAGTATGCATACTATTGCGCTGTCCCACTATGGGCAAACTGGACGGTAGATAACTAACTAACTAAAACCCCAACCTCTCTACAACAGGGACGTCAAACTCAAATCCTGGTTTGGGCCAAGTATCACTGTCGTCTTCAGGTTTGAGCGGGCCGCAGAATAAAAATTTCGGAAGCGTCATAGAAATTTATTTTCGCCATTTAATCAGAGAATATTACTTTTAAAATATGACAATAAACCCGAGCCACTAATAACCGGAACGGAATTGAATCCTTTAGAAATAAACAAATTTGTAAACTTTAGAAAGGCCAAATTTTGATGGATCAGTAACCACTATTTGTGAATTGATTTCCGCCAAATTTTAAATAGCTAATAAGAACATTGTAGCACCGGTAAATCCACAAACATCCAGACAGCCCAAAATAACCTTGAGAACCAACATTTTTAGGCTTTCATAAATGATTAATTTCGGTGGCTAAAAATAGACAAAAAAGTGTTTTTGATGTAGTGTTGAACAAACACCAAACAAGGCAAAAAAAATCTGGTACTTGGGCTGAAATTTCAGGCTTACGAAATTTCACATCCAAATGATTTCCTTACCAAATGTGTACAATATTTCGGGGTTTTTAAGGCTTGGCCTTCTTTTCAAATAAGTTCTAATCCAGTAGCTCTTACCATATAACCTGAAAGATACTGATGCGAATGCAACCGTGGCAGATAACTGCTGTCAGGTTCGGCAGTTGAATATTTTTTCTGAACTGAATTCTAGGACAAAACAATTTCACCAAAGGGTTTAATATTTTCCGACCAACTTCTTGACGAGTTTTACTAAATTTCGTAGGCACCTCAAAACCTTGAGTTTTTTTTATTTTTACGTTTTTGCGCTGATACACGTTGTGTTTTTTCCGGCCGCTTGCCGCACAGAAATGTGTGAAATTTGCCACAGGCGACCCGCTGACCTCGAGTTTGACATGCCTGCTCTAGAACTACACTAACTAGAATACTGAAATAGAAATTGTGTTTTTTTTTATCAGGGACAGGATAGGACAGAAAACCAAAAAACAATGTAGGACAATCCGAAAAAGAACAACACTTTTCGTATCTGTCATGCTGCCCAACGTTATTGCAAGGCAATGGGTCTGCAAAGAGAACAAGTTGTTCCCCAAAACACCGATTTTCTAGTAAGGCAATGACAAATTTAATAATTTTATATAAAATCCGTTTCTTCGGAAACAATGTAGTAGAACAGGAATAATGAATAGCTTCAAAGCAGACCAACTTCTGATTTCGCGGATGTCATGGGCGCACTCTGGCGAGGCCAACAAGTTATCGGTTAACTATTGCAAACAATAAAAATTTCAAGTTCGTCCAGTGGGCGAATCCTTTTCAAGCTGAAAAGAAATCATGTATTTTCCCTAATCTAAACACGAATTTCTGAAATTTCTTTCTCATATATTTTTTGTTTTAACCCCATTATTTCCGGCGGATTTTGGCCTAACTTTAAAATAATTGACACAAATCATGGGTGGCCCCAGGGAACCTTATTTTTGGGGCTACATTTTGACTAGCACTCGAAAAAAAGAATCCATATACAAAAAGTAGAGAGCGCAATTTATCATTTAAAAGGGTTTGAAAGTAGGGTTTGCCCGATGAATGTAACCATAAGTATTGCGATCGGTGGTCTATTGCTTAGATAAATTCGCTTAACCAACTTCTTTAGAGTTGGTTTCTTTTGGACATATTTCGTAAATTTTTGGAAGATTTTTCGGCCGTTATTCGATGTTCACATTCCCTTTCTTCTTTCCTATTATTCAATTTTGTTTTTTAACAACGAACAGTTTGCCGTATGAAATAAAATTTAATTGCAGCGTTTCCAACCGTTAAACTATGGTTGAAGTTTGCCTCTACGAAGGTGTAAACCATACTTCTAATTTTTGGCCCATGTTTCAAGCCACTGGTTACATTTTCCGCTTGGAAATCAAAATATAAACATAAAACATTAATAAAATTATGTTCTGTCTATTTTATTAGCGAGAGTTCGAAAAAGGACAGGAATAGTATTGAGCATATTTATTGCTATTGATCTCTTTGTTTTCCCATAATTTACCGTTATTCGCTCTATTCAAACAAAATCAGTGTCGGTGCTCTAGAGTTCTAGAGTCAATATACACATGTCGACGAGTGTATGTTTGTTTCTTCAAAAATATTGTGTGACATCATGCATCTCTAGCTCCAAATTCCCTATCAAAGATTCCCCAGAGAAATTATTTCAAAGGGCAGCTCTACTTGCATTTCTTTACTTAATAAATTTAATATTCTTCGTTCGGGCATTGTATGCATTTCGTTATATTCTATGCATGCATCATCAGATCAACAATTTAAGATTAACGTTCGCGTTAATCATTTTGTAGTAAATTAATTAACTCTCTCCAGAGAAGATTCATATCAGTCTCTTCACTTACCGCTTGTTCAAAACTCGGAACACTAATTGAAAATATGAAAGTAATGGCGATTTTCTTATCAGTTGTATAATTGACCCTTAGAAATAAGACTTAATTAAATGATACTGAACAAAGAAGATGAGTTTGTTGTGTGATGAACTTTCAAGGGCTGATTGAAATAGAGAATGGGCGTATTTTTTTGTTTTTCAGAACATGTAGTTTGTCTGTGTCTGTAATCATTAAGAGGATATATGGATACTATTAGGACTTTTTAAATTACATACATACTTTAGATAGTAGATACACCAATGTTCGGATATAACGAGCCTCACAAAAGCAGACATTACTAATAGTAATCGAAGCATAGGAAGCTGATCCCCCCAGGAATTAGGCGACTGACGAGAATAAGCAGATAATAACAACGAAATTCCGTGAATAAGAACAAATTAAAAAAATCTTAGGCGTCTTAAATTGTACAGATAGCAAGACACAGGCAGAACCATTTACTACGACCCCGCTAAAGCTTTAATTTGAAAAGCTAAAAATGTTTGATTTTGTCTAGGTGATAGATGTTTCGTATGCATGAATTCAGGAAACCGTTTTTAATTAACAATATTTAAACAACACCGCCTGCTCTCATGAACACACAAATTTCATCATAATTTAGTTAAATATCAAAATATAGAAACAAATAGAGATAAACAAATACATTATCTATTTTCCCATCATCCACTATAGGCTCTCCTTTCGGAACCACCAGCCGAAGATAATCATTGGCCACCAGAATTGATATTGCTACGCGAAAAGTTCACAGCAAAAAGTCAACTTGAAATCGTCCAATTGCAAATAAAACATGAAGAAGAGGTAATTTATTATTATTCGAATGCCGCATTTAATTTTGATTCTTTCTACTCTATTCTACAAACACATCATCTGACTCATCGTGTTCATTCACATTTCTTTTACAGATGTCTCGTCTAAAAGTCGACTACGAGAAACAATTGAAACGTAAGAACAAACGCAACTCAACATTTGATTTGAGTCGCGACTTGGACGAAATTGTCAATGAACGTGATAATTTGCGCGAGTTATCCATAACGTTTCGCAATTTACTACAAAAACTAGCAAAATGTGTTTCGTTTTGTGAGGATGATCTGAATAGTACAATTATCGACCAATTGCATAGTCACGGCATATTGGGCGAACATAATGTCAGTGCTGGCGGTGATCATGAACAAAGTGCACTGAATCTGTCCACACAATCGAATGAACAGCAGCAGAACCAGCACCAGCAGCAACTACACGATAAAATTGCCAAATCATTGCGATTCGTACCGGACGTTTCGGGACTGTTGTCTGTCATTGAGGATCAAACGCTTATTGATTTCATAGCCGATAATCAGAATGATGGACAATTCAAGCTCAAGGAGTGTTTGGATAAATTGAAGACTGAAGCCAATGTGTTGCTAGTGTTGTCGGAGCAGTTGAGTCAACATCGTGAAAAACAGGATGAGCCGCTAACTGAAAAGCCGGATAGTTGTGAAGAGGAGGACGGATTAAAAGCCAATTCGATTCATCGTCCGGCGAAGATTGATCGAGCCAATTCATTCAGTGAAAATATCTTACGGGAAACCAGTGAAAATTCACAACCACCACTTCTTAGTCTCCCGGCCGATTTTAATCATTTGGAAATCTGCACGCATCCGACTGGCAAAGAGGAAGTCTTTTCGTCACACTATTCACCGGTTGAAGGCAGTGTAAATCTTAATGATATTCAAAATCGTCTGGTGAAATCGGAAAGTGAACGGATGAAGCTCACGGAAGAGCTACAATTGGCGATCAATAGGAATGAAGAATTGGGACGAGAACTAATATTGTTGCGAGATCAGGTGAAACAATTGGACTCATCGCAACGTGAGGATCTGAGCGAGGGTTATGGAATAAGCGAGATTCAATCGCCACCAAGATTGCAGAGGGAGCGTAATGCTTCATCGTCGTTCAGTCAGTTGCAGGATAGGGCCCGCACCTTGCTCAGTACACCTACGAAAAATATGTCGGACAATACGTTGCTTCTTTTGCATTTAATTGAAGAATTTTGCCGTGAAGGTGATAAAGTTACGGAGCTGAATAAGCGCGAGAGGGATGATCTTCAGGCACAGGTTAGAGTTCATTGCTTTGTTATGATATTAATTTTGTTTTAAACGTTTTGTTAATAACGCATTAAGAGCTGCTACGTGCTTGAAACAGTAAATTATGTTGTAAATGTTAACAGTAGCACAATGTACACAATTTAAGCTAATCTGTTTGCTGTATGCAATTATTCAGGTGCATTGTCTACTGACGTTATGTCAAGTTTAATAATCGACCTTCCAGCCATTAATTGTATATCACGGCAACATTCAATCTGTCTATCAGTGGCGAGGCGTGATTCACCACCTAAGGGAAGCCCGTAATTTCAAAACTTAATTGACACATAAAATATCATTTATTTGGGATCTTGTTATGTTCTAGATAATGCATTTTGAAGGTATTGCATCTGTTTCAACTTTGCAGGCATCAAATTTGAAAATATTAAAAAAAAAAATACCATAATGTAATAATAATGAATAATACTTAGAGGGGATTGAATTCGAGTAAATCCATTTACATTTTTCTAGTTTCATTAAATAAATTTTTGAATAAAAATTCAAACAAGCAAAATCTTACCTTTCCTAAATTTCCTACATCTTAAAATAGTGCAATACCTTTAACTAAAAAAATAACAGGCGCGACAATCCAACATTGGACTAAGGCCGCAGGATGTGTTAGTGACATCCTATTTCCAAGATCTTATCTGCTTTTTGATGAGGTAATGAGATCAGCATCACGCTCAGCAGTGTTATTTATCCCCATAAATGGGTACTCGTTTAACATCTGAGTGAGATCATAGTCTGTCACAAGCTCGTGAGTTCGAAAAACACAATGGAACACGGTGAGATTCGAACTCATGAGCCTGTGCACCGAAGGTGCGCGCACTAACCGCTCGACCAGCCAGACTACCAATCATATTTACAGTCCATTTGCACATTATCTCTAACTCCACTCACACCAGAACGCGTCATAATCAAAACGCAACTATCGTCTTTCGCATATGAATCATCTTTTTATATGCGCAGGCATCCCTCTATAACCGCCAATCTGCAGAACATTGCTCAGTTGCAGAATCTGCTTGAATGCCTGCGTACTCTGAACATTCATTAACATCAGTCCATAAGCCAAAATTTTCCGGCTTACTTTTTCACTGAAAGCGGCAGTCCATAGCACCGACAATGGTGAGCAATTCGGGGCATCTTAGTATACAAACACATTGCGAAATTTGTGTGCCACTGGACTCTTCAGCAAGCCGGCTTCTCTTCGGATTATTTCTTCTGCTCTGCTGACCGACGAGCTGTTATGGAAATGTGTATCTATCGGGTGAGGATGCACAGGCACAGCGTAGTGGAATGATTCCAATTAGACACCGCACACGATTCCCATTGAAAAAGGGACAGGGGAGTACCCTCTGCTGTAGTGTAAAAATATAGTCTTTGGCTATTCTTTTGTTTGTGATTGCACTACTAAATGAATGTTACAAATATTTATGTACCGATGCTTATATCATGTAATGTTGTTGTGCATGGAATACTCTGTAGGTGCGGGATGTTTAGTTGACTGTGGAGCATAGTAAATATTTTGCCATACTCCTATACTACAGTATGAAAAACATCCAAAATAATTTGAAATGTGTAAAAATACTAACTAGAGAAAATGTTACAGTAAACACAGTTCTTTCTACTTGCTGTAGTTGGACTGTAAACTGTGTTTTGTTGAGAAGTAGCAAAGGGAAGCCGCGAGGAATCGGCTTATATGGACGCCTCGCCACTGCTGTCTATATCCCCGCTTGCCGTGCAAAAGATAGAGCGTCCCCTGCTTTAAGCTTGGGAAGCGCGAATCTCGCCGAATTCTATCGACCAAAGCTATTCCCTTTCGCAAAGATCCTGAAAACGTGTTGTAAGGCTCAGCTATAATCCGACAAGCTAGTTTTAGAAAAATGGACAGCACAACTGCATCTCTTTATGCAATTTCTACTCGCATTCGATAATGGCCCCAAAACAACTACCCTTGCCACACATCAGACTATCTACAACTCAAGGTGGAATCGAATTGATTTTCGGTGCTGATGATTGCACCGCGCTTGCCACGGGAAAGTTAAATTAAATACGCATCTGCAAAAAAGTATCTAGATCATTCGAAAGCCCTTTTTTCTGAATCTTCTAGGACGATTTAAAAACGATTTCCACTCAAAAACGGGTCATCTCATAAGTGTATCTGCCACCCATTTCGTCTGGGGATATTACCGTCACGAGAGCCATTAGGACGACATTAGGTGAGCTACGGTTGGGATTTTGTTAGCGTCCCAGTTATTCCCTACAAAGCCCAAGGTTTTACTATGATTAAAGAACCGAAGAGAAGACGTTCTGACTGGTTTGTCATATTGCAATAATTTGGAATTCACTGGAAGTAGTTGGGTTTAACTTGGAGAGTTGTTCAAAAATTCAAAGGAAAAGGAAATTGTCTTGTCAGTGTTTTTTTCGCCCTAATAACGTTATCGCTCAAGCAGGGACAATTAATAGCACAGTAATTGACCATAATGTGCGTTTTCACATAAAATTGAATGGCAGTATGTTCTTCCTCACGTAAAGACGACACACGGTCTCCTTTTACAGACCAATATTATTGAGATGATAGCGGAGCCCAAAATGCTCCGAAAGAAAACCTACAAGTTGGTTTATTTCTGTTCTGAGCAGATACCTAACATTTGAGTAGTTGAAGTTCACACTAGCTCCTTGAAAAATCGTAGACCAGGGTTGCCAATCCAGTAGATCAACCTGAGGCACGGCGACCAGTTGGCAATCACATCTCTACAGCTTATTCCACAAAAGCGCTCAGGGCCAATGAATAGAGAGACTCTGGCTAGTTTGTCCGGATTTTCCCTAAACACCGTTGTGAACAGATACTTAATATATTGATAAAGACTTACTGAAGGGGAGATCCCTAAACAATTCAAAGCACTCGCTGACCAATTTCAATGCAAACTTGTGTGAAGATAGCGAAGAAGAAGAATATTGCAGCCTGATTGTCCGTGCAAATGGCAAATAGGAACCACGGAGACCTCGTCCCAGGATCTCCCTGGCAAAGATTTCAATTGCTTTCGGCTTTGAATAACGAGATTATGGTAGTAGGTCAAAAGACTCCAGCACCTATATCGTAATCAGTATAAGACACATCCGTGAACCAATTGATGCTTCTAGGATAAGGTGACCAGATCCCTGTGGGACCAATACCGTACAGACCAAAACATGCCCTTCCTCGTATTTTCACAAATGGTTAATACGAAATCTTTGTTCCTTTTCATTTTTGCCCTAACCAAAGTGCTGAACAACCGACATGGGGAAACGTGAGATTTAGGGGAAACTACTTCAATTGGGATAGATAACTTTGCCACATTCCCGAAAAAAATCTGTTAGAGTAGTTCCAAGAATTCGGAAAAAGTTCAATAGCCGTCAATTTTTTTTTGCATGCATGCGTGAAATTTATACGACAAAGATCGACTAATCCGGCATACATGATATTTGGTGATCAGTCATCAGTCACAGTCATTTTCCATACAAGTTGACAGATTGTCAGTCAATCAATTAACTGACAATCCGTCAACTTGAAAATGATTTTGAGTGTGAATGATACTGTGGATCGTTTCTTGATTGACTGACAATCTGTCAACTTGTATGGAAAATTACTGTGACTGATGGCTGTAAAAGGTGGATCGACATTAAAGGACTAGACATTCTGATGGTATACTAAACAAACCGCTAATACCCATCATAGTTGGTTCGAATTCAATTTAAATGCCGTTATGCTAGCTTTCATGAAATTCCATCGCGTTAGGTCGAGAATGCTGTACATTTTGGTTTACGCTACTCAATGCTGTACTGTATAGTGAAGTGCTGTACGTCTAGTCACTAGGATCAATGCACGGGCTGCCACTAGCCCGCATAATGCAGGAACCGAAGGGCGAACTTCCAGCCGAAGCGCTGTTCCGTAATTTTATAAACTACTGCCAAGCAGATTGGTAGGCCCAGAACCTCTGATACGTATATCAAACGAAAAACAGATTTTCAGAGCGCTTAGAGCTGCAGTTTTCCGTATGAAAATGTGCAGTGGCGTAATTCCACAGATAGCTGGTAGACAAACAGGCAAGTCGTTGTACTTTACTTTAGCTGTTTTTCTTCTTTTAGCGGTGCAGAAAGGTGTGAAACCGCTGTGCATCTATGTGGACTCGAGTTATGGTTCGTCGATGTTTTCGTCCGTGATGTCAAGGGACAAAAACATGGTTGCTGCGAGAAGGTTTTCCCACAGTGATATAGTCAGTGGGCGCAGCTGGGCATTGAAATAAATGACCCACATCGTGAGGAGCGCCAGCGCAGTTTGGAGAAATGTTTTGGATGTCCGGGCTTATGCGAGAAAGGTACGAATTGAGGCGCGAACAAAAGCCCGATCGAAGTTGAGCCAATGTCACTCTGGTGGCTCTCGGGAG
The DNA here is from genome assembly GCA_949715475.1 of Microchrysa polita. NCBI lineage: Eukaryota > Metazoa > Arthropoda > Insecta > Diptera > Stratiomyidae > Microchrysa > Microchrysa polita. The sequence continues at coordinate 136,103,487 of OX454416.1, read as the reverse complement.
CCTAATCTCCTCGGGCGAGATAGGTGGTGAACACTCTGAGAGGACTCTATTCGCACCTAAACTCGCGATAGACCGACTCACTTCTGCAGTGTGAATCTCTGCGATGGCAGCTCGGTATGCATCTTCATCGTAAGGGTCCCGCTTGTATCTCTGGATCCCTCTCTCTAGGTCTCGTAAACCACATGTCGTGGTGGAGGAATTGGGTCCATAAGACTATAGTTGAGATGATCCTCACGGTAGCAACCAACAAGATACTGTTTAGAGAGTAGGAGGTTGTGGTCACGTATTGGCATCAATTTTGTCTCTTGATGTAAGTGATCCTGGGCAGACATCAAGAGGCAACCTGTGGCTGTGCGTAGAGCAGCATTTTGACAGACCTGAATTTTGGACCAGTTTGTATTTGTATTATTTGTAGTCTGGCTGGTCTAGCGGTTAGTGCGCGCACCTTCGGTGCACAGGGTCATGAGTTCGAATCTCATCTTGGAAATAGGATGTCACTAACACATCCTGCGACCTTAGTCCAATGTTGGATTGTTGCGCCTGTTATTTATTTTCTGTATAACATAGACTATGTGACCAAACTGGAGCTGCTCGACCCACCGCTTTGTAAGTGAGTAGCATGGTTTCTTTATCTTTGCCCCAGGTGCTACCAGCTAGTGCTTTAAGGATTTTGTTCCTACTGCGCATCTTTTCGCAAACAGATGCCGAGCGATGAGCTGACGTCATCATGCTCTCTAAGTGACATGTAGATGTTAAACAGAGTGGGGGAGAGTACCCCACCCTGTGGAACTCCTAATGTGATTTTCCTCAGCTTAGAACGTTTGCCTCGAAACTCAGTGAAGGAATGCCGACCATCTAGATAGTTGTGCAGGAATATGCATATTTAGTAGGTTCGCGAGAATCATCGAATGATTGACCTAATTAAATGCACTTGATAGGTCAATTGCCACAAGAATAGGGGACAATCCGTCCTGTTTTCCACGTTTTAGGGATGGCAGGCGTAGAGATCGACAAGTTAAAGGCTGCCGTGAGATACTCAATGGCTGGAACGTCGAGATGTTTCAACATGGCCATCGAAATGCCATCGGGTCCGAGGGCCTTGGAGTTTTTAGCATTCTGAATGACTTTTTTTTAACCTGGTCCGCAGTATACGATGGTATAGTGTCAATATTTCTACTGCGAATCCGTCTTCGAAATTTACGCTTTAAGCGGTCGGACTTGGGATGTTCAATAAATTGCTTATTGAACAGGCTTGCGCAAAGAAAGGGATCGCTAGTGCTCTTACGGCCAAATTTAATGGCATTATTGCCCTTTCCTTTCCCAGGATTGGATAGGGCGCGGACAGTAGACCATAGTTTACTGACACCTTCATTGAGGTTGAGGTGTCATTGAGGTGCTCGTTCCATTTCGCCTTCCGATAGTCTTTTACTTGTCGATTGATTTCGGAGTTAAGCTCTTGAATTCTGGGATCACCAGGGTGAGCGCATCTGATGTTATCCCGTTCATCGGCTAATCTGGCGGCACTGGTAGGAAAATTATGTCGAACTTTCGGGATACGTCCTGCAGAAATATAACGTGCCTTGGTAATGACGTTCCTAATATTTCGTTCGGCCTTATGAACGCTAGTTGGTGTAGGTAGCTCGATGAACTTTATTATTTTAGCTGTTCCTATCGTTTGGTTGCAGTGTTTTGGGCCACCACACTAGCGAAGCACATTTAACTACAGGCCGCGAACACTACGTAATTCTAGTCCAAAGACCACAAGTTTTGCCATAGAAATTGCGGCAAGTCCCCATTACACGCGTGGCCTAACTTTGAACATTTTTCAAGTGCTTAAATCTTTCGTCGAGTGTGATGGCGAGGATTTTGACCTGTTTTAAGTAGGAAATAAGTGCCCCCTCATTTAAATTGGTTTAAGCGTAGTGTTGATTTTTCTTGTGAATGGCACCTGTTTGGTGTGGGTTAGTACAAGTCCTTTTACGATGCACGGTTAGGGTTGATATTATTAAATCACTAATGACGGACTCGAATTTGCTCCTGACTACAATAGTGATGTCGTTAGCGTAGCCTATTGTAAAGAAATCTTTCGCCTCAAGTAGCGAAAGTAATTCATCTACCACCAGGGACCACAGTAAAGGTGAGAGTACACCGCCTTGAGGGCAACCCTTGATGTCTCTGATGTTGTTGCATAGAAAGTATGACTATGCAATATTCAACAAAAAGACACAATATACGTGCACCGTTAGAGGCATCGCATATTGAGTGCACGCGTATGGGTACATTCCACAATACAGTGTCAACAAGAGGTACGGCAAATTTGAAAAAAAATCCAAACTTGCACTTGATGTGCTACTCAGTGATCCAAAACATAAACGCAAGGCTAGAAGAGCAGCAGTTTGACGTGCTTTTCGCGTACTGTCAGTTTGCGACCCGCCTTATGAGATATCTATTTGAACATTTTAACAAAATGTTTTGATAATTTTTCATTGTGTACGTTAAAAAAAATAAATGAGGACATTCAGCTCTAGACAGCACATCATTTATTTTACAATGTTTCCTAGTCATACAAAAAAAAATTATTTTGTTTCCGCAAAAATCAGCACTAAAAATTCCCCAACTCTAAAATATTTATTTAGCTAATAAACTTGTTATTCACACGCTCATGCTCTCTTAATGCTATTGTTGTTCCCCGGGATTTCTTTCTTTTTATTTCTCGCTTTTCCTTATTTTTACGGCTAACTAAAATTAAAAAAAAAACAAATCTCCCACCCTCTCTCCATGTCTTGATACCACCACACTCTACAGATTGACGCGGCCGACAAAAAACTTAAAGATACCCGACAATTTTTGGATCTACAAGCAGCCGAACGGGAGGCGGAACGCGATGGATTCGTAAAAGAAATTAAAAATTTAGAATTGCAAATTCGCGAAAAAGAGAAGGAACGCAGCTCATTTCAGATGGCATCCAAAGAGGTGAGTCAAGTACTAGTGCATAAAATTCGAGTAATATCGCGAAAAAATAAACAATGTAGTGATGTAGTGATATAAAGTATAAATATACATAGAATACGAGTGATTCTCTCGCAGACTGTGCATCACAAAGCCTAGAGATGATGCGTACATTTGCCGTAAAGTGAAATTCGCGATTTTGTTTTTGCACAGTAGCCAGATATTGCACGAATTACGAATAATTGGGCATTTCTGGAGTTTTTGCATTGTATCCTGTTTTTATTTTTGAATTTTCTTTGAACTTGCATCCAATGCCGACAAAATGTTCGATGAAGTATTGTTTGTAAGTTGGAAACAATTTAGCGCTTAATTTTCGCACAGAGCTATTTATATATGTTTATTCATTTGAACACAATTTTTATTATTAAATATTAAAACACACATTTCAATTTTTAATGCCATGATCCACTTGCATGCCAATAGCGCACTAACAAAAGGAACAATCATTATGATGTAAGTCACAATGTATCACCATACTATTATGTGTCTGTGTGTCGTAATGTATTCATGTCAACTTAATATCTATGTCAAGTGTTTTAATATGTCCTATTTTTAAAAATATGTATACATATCTCCTAACAATAATATGTCAATTTCTAAAATGTGTTCCTCACTCACAGTTGGATCAGTTGGAGCAACAAAATCGCAACCTCACCGAACAAGTGGCCGCCTACGAAGAACAGAAAGACAAACTGGAAACCGAGCTAAAAGCATCAATTGATAAAATTTTCGTACTACGTGAAATCATCACGGATCTTGAAAATCATATTGACAGCAAGACGCTTAACGAGAAGTTGCTTAATGAGAAGGTTAAGGTAAGTTGGTACAAAGTACAAGGTCCCCACAAAAAAAATATTTCCATCCCATCTTATTTGAAAAGGCACAGTCATATTCAAAAATAACAACAGATAAATCAATTTCAAAGTCACATGCCCTTCACGAATGTCTATCCAACTATTCGAGCCACTTTTCACACACATTTTTTCTTTAATTTTATTTTTAGGATCTGGAAGCAAACATCGCGTCACAGGCCCAATCTAATGAGACACTTCAACAAGAAGTGGAAAGTTTAAAATCGGAAATAGGTCTGAGCTATCAAGAGCGTATTACACAATTGGAAGGGCAACTGCGAAATGCACGTTCAAATTCCGAACAAAATCTTGTCATTGAACAATTTACCGAACAGGTAATTTATGCGTTTGTCTGGGGTCGGTTTTATGATTTATGTCGAAATTTATTATCTTTGCAGTTGCGTGACATTGAAACAACTCTGGATCAAAAGACAAAAGTATTGGAAACTTTGCATGCAACCAACTCAAATTCTGTGAGTGAAAACTATTCGGAAGATGTTTCTGTGCAAAATTTGATTAAGGATAATAATCCAACGCCACAACCTTCACCCATCAACACGCCACGTCACCATTCCTTGCCCATCGATGAAGTGCAACGTGTTTTCCAGAAATTGTCGAAACATACGCGAGTCGAGGAGGCGGCTATCAAGCGAATTAAAGATTTGGAGATGCAAGTTGCAAGCATACGATCTAGCTATACGGTAAGTAATTTTATTTTATTTCCCGTCTTTACATTCGGCACAATTCGGGCTCTATGGGAGTTTTTCCCGTATCTTCCGATAACAAGTATGCGTCCTTGCGATAAATTCAAATGCATAGTATGCCTTTAGTTTTGTAATTTTGCTAAATAACAACGGCTATCAATGTCTCCTAAGCATTATCCATAACAAGTGAAAGAGGCTGGGCGTCCGGAACGTGTAGTTTTGTGGGTAAAGGCACTGTCTCTATCATTAAATTTGCGCTATAGGGCTCTAAATTTTCCGTCACAGCAACAGAGGCTCAATATTAAATCAGTACAACAACATAAAGCCGTTTTCGTCTTTCTAGAGCTTGTGTGATAGCAGACTATCAGAATGGGATTGTGATCGGTAACATGGGTCCCATTTTCGGAAAATACTACTACTACTACATAGATTGGTCTACAATTGGTTTCACAATTTATTTTGGACCAGCGTCTTGGTTCTTCGCTACTGAATTGCTCACTGTGGTAGGGCATGGTTTTTCTATCACGTTCTGTGGCTCAAACGGTTGAGTTGTTGTTTTTATCGTAGTAGCGAAAGTTCTGATAAAAGTAAAAACTCGTCGTAATCACTCCTTCAAGTTCATGCGCCCAGGCTAATTTTCGTAGCAGAACATGTGATCGTAATTTCCTTTCAACTGTGGGGGCGATACGAATTAAGTGGTACCAATGTGGTCTGTGTGGTTTTAGGCCATCGGTTCCCAAACGGTGGGGCATACTCTCTGGGGGTCGCTTCGTTATTTCTAAAAATCACTACTCAATGTAATAAAATTGCATTTTCGTTGTTGTTGTTGTTGTAGCGATGCAGAAAGGCGTGAATCGCTGTGCATGTCTGTGGATGTGCTCTAAGTTTCGTCGTTGCTCTCGCCTATTGTTTCAAGCGACAAGAACACTGCAGCAGCAATAGGGTTGTCCCATAACGCCCTCGGAGTGAGGTTAGTGGGTGCAACGGTGCATCGAAACAGCTGGTCTACATCATGGGGCGCACCACTGCAGCTCGGACAAGTGTTTTGGATGTCCGGGTCTATTCGAGATAGGTAAGAATTGAGGCGCGAACACCAGCCTGACCTTAGCTGGGCTAGTGTCGCTCTTGTGGCTCCTAATTTCCTGTGTATGTCTTTCGTATATGCCTTTTTGTTGTTCGTAGCTGTAAAAATCATAATGCACAGTGAATCATGGTGATGATACCTAAACCCTAATGGTCCAGTGTGGATCTTAGAAAAATCTTAAGTATGCTATGTGCGCTTATAAGTGCTTCACATCCTGCGGAATGCCTCATCAAGCAGAACAAATGTCGACAATTTCATTGTCTATTCGAGACAGATATGAATTTGATCGTGGGACTATACAATCGTATGCATTCTCCACAATATATGCGGCATACAGTGTACATTTCGAGCCGGTTTCGACCATTAGTGCATGGAGCCCCGCATCTCAAGTTGGTAAAAAGGTGCTAAGCTCAAGCATGTAACTCAGTTAGACGTCCATCGACTCCCCAAAGTGTTGATGCACGTTTTTGGTGCAACTTTCCTTAAATCAGAATACAACTAAATTACTTGCTGATTATTTCGGATGTTCCCTAGTGCGTTCATAAATTGCAAGCGTTCGGGTTTGCGGACATGATCAAGGAAACGACACCATTTGGAAATATTAGTGTATTTGAGAAACTGTTTCCTTCAAATCTGCCACAGACCATTTTAGATTCATAAGTGAAAAACCTCCACCACAAATTTCAATTTTTCCTTAATTTTGAGAATTTGTTATCATTTCCTGCTGATGGCGTAGGAATACTAGAGTGTCGTGACTTATTTACGTCAAAGAAGGTTGGAGTTAAATTCTACCCTACGCCTTGTTTGATTCCCCATAGTTTGAATTGTTCGGTGCCAAACTGTGTTTAGGAGTGACAAAGCCGCAAGAGCAATCTATTTCATTGTTTCAGTGGATTGTGATGCAGTTGTCAGCTACCTACACCACTTCCTAGTCGCATTTTTTTATTTGTATTCTATGTTAGGAAAATTACATGTTTTCTTCTGAATAATAATAACAACGCGTCGCGCGCGACGGCCATGCCGTGTTTCGAAAGATCGTTCCTTTATTAATCTCTGTATCACACAGTGGCGAACGATCGATTACGGCCACAAAGCACGAAAATCCCCAATGGCCAACTCCAAAAAATAACTGTTTTGTTTTGAGAGAATGTGACCTTCTTTGTGAAACTGAGAGATAAAATTCATCGTTTCGTCTAAGTTCAAATAACTGTACTGTAAAAAAAATACACCTGGACCTTCAGGCAAGTAATTTTAAAATTTGGCGCATAGTCTCTACTTTTAATTACGGTATTAGTGTAGATAGTACGTGATAAACCTAGTACATCAGATGCTATTGCCGTTAAAGGCAAATTTCCTGATACTCTTAGCGGGCTATTAGAGAACGCCTTAGATATCCTAACGGATTGGGCAGATCTCAGTGGAGTTGGAATTAATCCATCTAAAACGGAATTAGTCCTCTTTACAAGAAAGCGTACAATTCCTAACATTAACCTTCCCAGACTAGGAGGCTTTCAACTTGAGCTTTCTGAAACCGCGAAATTTCTTGGCGTTATCTTTGATAAGAAACTAAAATGGAAGCCCAACATCGAAGAAAGGGTGAATAAAGCTACTGTAACTCTATATTCGTGTAGGAAAGCTATCGGAAAAACCTGGGGCTTACAGCCAAAAGTTGTGCATTGGATGTATACCGCTATTGTGCGGCCAGTTTTGCTGTATGGAGTTAGTGTCTGGTGGATAGCACTCAGAACAGCTACCTATTATAAATTACTCACTAAAGTTCAAAGGTTGGCTTCTCTTCTTATTACAGGAGCTTTTTCGAACTACTCCTACATTCGGATTAGATATGGTCCTGGGACTGATCCCATTGGACATTTTCGGCCAACGAATAGCTGCTAACGTGGCCTTACGCCTACGTGAAACTGGTGTATGGCGAGCGCTGGACTATAGGCATTCAGCGATACTTCATAAGTTTAACCTGCCCCCAGCTACTGACTATACTGTTCCCAATTACTTCTTTGGTAGGAACCATTGTAGCTTGATCCCCTCAAGGGAATCTTGGGATAGTAACAGGTACTTGGTCAGTGGATCCATTTCAATCTATACTGATGGTTCCAAAACACATGCAGGAGTTGGTATAGGAATACACTCGGATGAATTGAATATTAATTTGTCTTTCGGCCTCCCTAGTTATTGTAGCGTCCTCCAAGCGGAGATCTCCGCGATTTCGGAAGCCCTAACTTGGTTGGGCTGTCACGTCGTCACTGGTAGGGACGTCTTTTTATTCACAGATAGTCAGGCTGCAGGCTGTGTTGACCACATCAAGAACTATTGAGAAGTGTCGCTCAGCACTTAGAGAAATGGGTAGCTTCTTCAACATTACGCTATGCTGGATACCATAGTGGCTGGCCATAGTGGCTTTGCAGGTAATCGCAATGCAGATGACTTGGCCCGGCATGCGTCTGCAGGTAGAGTTGAAGACGGTTACGCCACCTTGAAAACACCTATTGCGGCTTGCGCATTGATTCTAGACACCGCTACAGAACGCAGAACCAACACAAGATGGATTCACGGCTTGACTTGCGCAACAACGAGAATGATCTGGCCAAAACTAGACAAGGTCCGCTCTACCATGCTACTTTCGTTAGACAGAAAGCATATACGCAGTGTGGTGGGAGTAATAACAGGGCACTGTCCTATTGGTGAGCACGCAAGAAGACTCCAAATTCCTCACAACGACCTTTGCAGAAGTTGTGATGACGAAGAAGAGGAAGAGAGTGTGCATCACTTACTTTGTCACTGCCCCGCCCTGGCTGAGAAACGAATGCGTTTTCTGGGCTCTAGATATTTCTACGACACCGATGATCTTCGGGATGTAAGCCCAATACTGCTCAATAAATATATTGTGAGCACGGGCTGGTTCCTAGCTTAGGCAGTTAGTAGAGACATGATTTCTCTCGGTGTTATCACAATGGACCAAATTCTGGTCTAAGTGCGCTGGGTGCAAATCTGGCGGCCCCTGTACCTAACCTAACCTAGTACATCAGATTGCAAAAAGGGGTGGGGGGAAACTTTTTTTTTGTTTCTTATGTTTTTTGGGGTTCTGAAAACGATTCCGGAGCTTCCAACCAAAATTTCGGTGCAGAACAGGGTCAAAATCGCCAAAAACCCCTAAATTTTCGCTGTGTTTTCGTTTTTGGTCCCCTAAATCTGAAACTATTCGTTTCTCCGAAAAACACTATCAATATGTTAGAGAGCACATGATTGCGCGTTCAAAGAGACATAAATATTAAAAATCCGTTAAGCCGTATTACTAAAATTGATAATTTAAAGTTGCCATTTTTGGCATAGTTTCACATTATGAATTAAATTTTTTTAGCCGCAAAAGTTGCATTTATCTTGTTCTTTATATATTTTGGAATGCTGAGTCCGAATCTGTAGCTACCCACCAATTTCGTTGCGAAACAGGGTCAAAATCGCAAAAGACGCCAAAAAATGATTATGAATTGTAGCGATACCGCTTAACGCATTTTAAAGATTATTTTGTTGCGCACCAAAATTTCGCTACGAAACAGGGCCAAAACCGCAAAAAAACCCTAAAATTTTCGGAGTTTTTTCGTTTTTTTGGCTTATAACTCCGAAACTGTACATTTCTGTGAAAATCTGTCCGTGAAAATGTTAGAGAAAACACGATGGTGGGTCCAACGCGATATTAATCTTTAACTCACCACCCTACAAAACAAAAGGAAAAAAAAAAATTCTCCACCACATTTTGCAATCTGAAATCACCTAGTGACTACACTACATATATGACGTTTGCTTCATTATTCCCGATTGGAGTCAGAATATTTTTTGAAAGACCTGACACAATGGCATTATTTACCCAAAAATTCCAACACTCAAATTATCAAAAGACCTCTGGAGGCCGGTAAAGTTCAATTTTGAATGGAAATGGATGGAATGTTACTCATTCTGAACTTTAAAGGCCTCCAGAGGTCTTTTGATATTTTGTTGTTTGTTGCATGTTGCGAATTATGTGCATCTCTTGTGGGGCTCCCTTCGCTACACAACCGAATGACCATTTCATTCATATTGACCTCAGTGTGAGCGGCTACTAAATCAGCAGACGAATCATATAATAATGGAATGATGTTAATGTCAATACCAACCAGTCTCTACTATGGGCAATAGCTATTGTACATTGATAAATACGCACTTAAATGGCATGGTTTTGTCCACTGGTACGTGATTCGTCAGGTATTTTGCTACCTTGCTCGTACCAGTGAACGTATGGAATGCAATTTGCTTGAATGCTGCTTGCCCTTAAATAGTAGTATAGGAGCTCATTGCCGAAATATCTTCGTCATAAGGTAACCGGCTGAAAATGTGTACATCAACGCTTCTGTTCAAAACTGGACAGCCGAAAATATAGCGGTTCCTTGTTAGGGAAATTACGCAATGTTTTTTGCTAATTTTGAGGTTCAATTTTCGTCATAAGGTAACCGGCTGAATTTGTGCACACGTAGATCTCAAAAATCATCTGCAAATATTACAGAGTCAAGTCTCGGCGCGTTTGTATTTCTGGTTGTCCTTCTTTTCATCCAGTTCTGCCAGACATCGATTTTTGAAACATATCTCCTGCAATAACGAGACATGCGTGTTGGGACGCAGCCTCCGCATCCCACGAAAGAGCCGTGGGGCCCTCCGCTGCCGTCTCGGTTCACATTCAGTGCGGGTACACAATCATACACAAATACGACATTGTTCAGAATGATTTTTGACGGCTTATATACGGTTGAACAACAACCAGCCAGTGCATTCTCGGTCGTGCCGTCCTCGAATGCATATGACACGGCACTAGCGACCGCACCTGATGGGAGTGCCGTGTCATATGCATTCGATCGAAACCGAAGAATGTCAATTTTTTGCACTTTCCGAGTCGATATGACCGTAAATCGGGAAATCGCTCGGAGATCAACATTCTGAACAATGTTGTATTTGTGTATCTCACTTACTTTTTCAAAAATAAATATACGAACATGAGGTTTACTCTACGTAACGCCACTGCTAATCAATCAGCTTCATTTTTCTATTCCTATTAACTTTTAAGGTGACAATGTTTATTTTGCTCAAAAACCCAAAACGCCAAAATTTGTGGGTCGATGTTTCCTTCATCGATGATTGCGTCTCGATATTTTTCTTTCCATGCTGTCCCTACTTAAAATACATATTAGTAATGCTATTTATTTCAAATGTACATATGTACTTATTTCACTCTTTTTCTTGTTTTTAATTCACTAGTTATTATTGGTTATGATTTTCCTTTTTTCTTTTATTCACACAAACTAGCTATTTTTTTATTGTTAAATTTTATTTTATTGTTGGTATTTTAAAAAAAAATTTTGGTAAAATACCAACAATAAAATAAAATTTAACAATAAAAAAATAGCTAGTTTGTGTGAATAAAAGAAAAAAGGAAAATACATACTTATTTACTTACTATTTTATGTAGAACCACCAAAAACCAAAGCATGTGCACAAAATGGATGCACATGAACACTGTACCTTCATATTTTATTATTTCTAAGACTAGAATTCAATTTAATAAAAGAAGCTAGTAAAAATAAGTATATCATTCATAAACATTCACACGAAATCTTTCAACTCCAGACGTATGCACACAATACAAAGTGCAAATTAAATCAATAAACACGAATCTACGTCCTTTCAATTCTCCGGACGTTCATATATCCGCATGTTTGTACATAACCGAAAATCGTCTGGTGTGGTGTTCTGGTGCTCTCTGCTTTTAACCTTTGTTTATATTGATTGCACCATCATATAAACACAAACATGCTTTGGTGCTATTTTTAAAATATTTTCCGTAAACGCAACAATTTTCATTTATTTCGATTGAAATCTTTGAAATTTGAATACATACATGCCAATGAGCACGTACCATGTGTCCATACAAATATGAAATACGTACGAATATTATTTATCAAGTACATTATAAATGTTTTATTGAAAATTCACCAAAAATTATAAAATTTCATAGTTATCGAATTTGGCGAAAATCGGCAATTTGGCACGATGCCCAGTACATTTAGGGATGAGCATCGAACATCGATATTTCGAAAACATCGATGTTTCTGGTCCGATGGTCGATGGTTTTACCATCGATGGTTTTGTGTCGATGTTTTTCACCATCGATGGCTTGTGTTTCGATGGTCGATGGTTTTCACCATCGATGGTTTTCAACTATCGATGTTCTTTCCTATATTTTTTCTTTTACTACTCAACTTTGTCTAGATAAGTGAATGCGAATACCTTCAAACAGCTCAATCAGAAAAAAATGTAAATCCATCGTAACATACAACATGCAATCCATCTATAGTGAACATTGTACACACAAAAACCAGTGTCTTTCTTTATACGATCGGTAAGGCACAATTTACAAATGTGGTTTCGCCCTGAAATAGTTTCAACCTTTCTTCGCTGTGTACGTTGAAATTTAAAGAGGTGCGGTAGGTGTGCTACAATTTCGTCGCGCATCTTTTCTTTTCATGCACCGACCACTGTCCACTCGTCAAGATAAATGTACGAAGGACGGCCGAAGTACATCCGATTATAATTCTTTCTCCCTCAGTGTTCAGAGACTATGGAGAAAGTGGAACAGTGGGCCCACTGCAATTCCGTCGCGTACTTTTCCAAGTCGTAGTTTCACGGCCAGGCCAGATTCCTGCGAGGTACTGCTGGTTGCTCTATGCCTGGGGTGTCAAGCTCAAAGCCTGGCCTGGGCGAAATATCAGTGTCCAGTAAAGCTTAGTAAGCTAAAAACAAAAAATTCTGTACTTGGGCTGAAAAGGCCATATTTACAACATTTCACGTCCAGGTGATTTCCTCACCAAATATACGATTTCGGGGCTTTAGAACTTTGTCCCTCAAATAAATCTCAGCCCAAGATGTTCTTGTCCAATAACCTGAAGAATGCGAACGCTAATCACAGTGCAACGTGGCAGATAGCTAGCAAGTTCGGCTAATACTAAAAAATCTGGACCTAATTTCGGGACAAAACAATTTCACGAAAAGGCTTAATGTTTACCTCCACAAAATGGGATGCCTAAAGCAAATTTAACTAAAATAATCGTCGGCGATTTTTTTAAGCGTACGTAAGACACCGACTTCTTGACGAGTTTTAGTAAATTTTTTAAATGAGTTCAACAGCTCGAATTTGTGCTGCCACACATTTTTTTAATTAAGTTCTTCGACCTGGCCGCGGGCCGCGAGTTTGACATGTCTGCTCGTACTATGAAAAAAAAACCCAAGGAGAATAGTTACATTCTGGTTGGTGGGGGAGGCAATGAATGAAAACCATAAACTAAACCATATGTATCTATTCAATCAGCTTAATTTTTGATAATAAAGTGATTTTTTTTTAGTGCTCAAAAAACTCAAAACATCGATGTTTTTGGTTCGATGTTTTCTTACCATCGATGGTTTCGTCTCGATGTTTTTTCGATTGTAACCATCGATGTTTTTCTGTCGATGCTCATCTCTAAGTACATATTTCTGTTTTCTCGAATTTATCAAGTTCAATTAAACGTTTCCGTTATTGAGAGGTTAATGTCTGCAAAATGTTTGTTTCCATCGCACTGAAATTTGGTTTCTGTTTCTATTTCAAGTATCGGCCATATCGTCATCCATGATTTTAGCAAATTGGCGAAAACTGAACAGATCTGATGAAAATTATCTTTTGTGTATGGACGTTTGTGTTGAACTCCACGGATGGATGTTGTTTTTAAATATAGATAAATGTCCTCTCATTAATATTTTTGTTTGAATAGTATACGTAGAGAAACTGTTTGGGTTTTTTTTGCGATAATTAAGAAGTATGGATGTTCATTTTAAGGGCTTTGTTATTTCAGTTAGCTAATAGTGGTGCCGAATAAATAAACTTCTAAATTGTATGCATAAAATATTCTCAATATTGCTTTTGCGGAAATATTTATTCATAAATAAATAATATTCATGTTCTAGCATTCATTCATTGCATTATGTGCTTTTAGACTTCGCTTCATGTAGGCTCATTAAATTTGATAATAATAAATTTGTATTATGGAGCGGTATAAAGAAGGAGGCAAGGCAGAAGAAGATTCACTGATTATTCTTCTTCTTCATAGGCGCGCTAGCCCGCATCGTGCCTTGGCCTCCCGAATGCAAGTCTTCCAATTATCTTGATCGAGCGACCGCGTCCTCCAGTTCGCAAATTGTAGGAGCTTCCTGCTATTGGTGTCGATTGAGTATTCCCATTTTACACGTTACGGCCAATTTTTTGGGCTTATCCCTTTAGCACCCTTTTCGTTATTCGTGTGTCGTGGATTCTTACGACACGTGACCAGCCCATTCCAGCTTTCGAAACTTGACGAATTTCGTGGCGCATACTTTGTCAAACAATTGTACCGGATTCGCCAAACATCTCCTCTTTTCACTGGCCCGAATATCTTCCGCAGCATTTTCCGTTCGAACACGTCGATCGCTTTTTCTGACGCTTGCGTTAAGGTCCACGTTTGGCAACCATAGAGAACCACCAGTCGTATTAGCGTTTTATACATTCGCAGCTTGTTCGTTCCGGTGATTAGTCTCGATTTTATTATTGGCAGTATCGTGTAGAACCCTTTGTTAGCTATTGTGGGCGTCGTAAGATTAAGTCCTTTTCATTGCCGTCCTTTAAGAGTAAGGCTCCCAGGTAGATGGTTCACCTGATCGAAGTTGTACTCGCCCATTGTGATATTTTGCCTACATGGCGTCGTTTTCCGGGTTTGGGTCATACATTTAATAAATTTTTTGCTCGTTTAATTTTAACTCCAACTTTCTTTGTGGCTGTCTGTAATTTCTGAAAGACATCTTTTTTACGCGGTATAGACCTAGCCATGTTGTGGATATCGACAGCATACGCAGCTAATTGCACCGATTTTATTAATAGCGAGCTATTTATGTCTACCGAGGTTACTTTTCTGACACTGTACATACTCTAAAGCCAGATTGAAGAGCATGGGCGCGAGACCATCACCCAGTTTGTTCGGAAACCAGATGTCAGCTCGTTTTCTATTCGAACCTGCCACTCCGTATTCGTCAAAGTGGCTTGGCTCTTATTAAACAGATGAGCTTTGGTGGGACATTAAATTCATGTAGTATTCTGTAAAGCGCATTACGATTAATACGAGGGTGGTCTGAAAAGTTTCCGACCTCAACTCAAAGATGGCGCCACTCGTCAATAAAAGCTAGTGAATGTAGTTGTGCATCTTTTAATAGTTACTCACCAAAGTTTCGGCCATTTTGGACGCGCAGTTTTTAGTTGACAGTCGTTTGAGTGAGGCCTGCAAAGTGGGCCTCCGTGGCGACGATGACCTCCTCATTCGACTGAAATTTCTGCCCGGCGAGTGACTTTTCCAAGTTTGGAAACAAAAATAAGTCACTCGGGGCGAAATCTGGAGAATACGGTGGATGGGGCAGCAGTTCGTAGCCCAATTCGACCAGTTTGGCGTTGGCGGGCGGAGGTGTGATCCGGTGCGTTATCATGGTGGAAGAGAATTGTTTTCTTTGCCAAGTGGGGCCGTTTTTTCTTCAATTCGGCGTCGAATCGGCCCAATAATTCGGCATAGTACAGCCCTGTGACCGTGTTGCCCTTCTGCTGGTAGCCGATGTGGATCACACCTTTTGAATCACAGAAAACGCTGGTCATCACCTTTCCGGCCGATGAAGCAGTCTTCGCCTTCTTCGGAGCACGTTCGCCGGCTGAAGTCCACTGTTTCGACTGTTCCTTGGTCTCTGGTATGTACCAGTGTATCCAAGTTTCGTTGACTGTCACGAAACGACGCAGAAACTCCTTCGGATTGCGCTTAAACACACACACACATCGCGCCGAAAGCTTTCTCATGCCCAAAATTTCATGCAGGATATGACCCACGCGATCTTTTAAAATGCCTACTGTCTCAGCTATCTCTCGCACCTTCAATCGGCGGTCTGTCAATACGAGATTTTTGTGGATTTAAGTGGATTTTTGTCACGTTATCATGCGTGCTAACCGTTTTCGGGGCACCTGGACGTGGCTCATCAAAAACCGACGTGCGACCACGTTGAAACTCGTTAAACCAATTTTTGACGGTCGCCATCGAAGGAGAAGAGTCACCGTACACAGCATTCAAACGCTCTTTGATTTCGCTGCGCGATTTCCCTTCCAAAAACAAGAATCGAATCACCGGCCGATATTGCTCTTTTTCCATTTTTCTAAAATCGGCGGACACTCCAGCTTTCACACGTGGCCAAAGCAAAACTACGAGTCTGATCCGGCTGAATTTTGGACAGTTGCCGTCTAGAAGAATGTACTACACGATAGTAAATTGCTCCTGCGATACTGACACCATCAGGCGGGGAGGCTGGGTACTTATCAGACTACCCTCGTACTATCGTATGCTTGACGAAATTCTACAAACAGTTGATATACGTCGATGTAGTATTTCCAGCATTTCTCGTGTGAAGGTTTTACCAAGAAAATTTGGTCCGTGATATTTCTGGCAGCTATGGAACCACGTTGGTATTCACCGATAATGTTGTCCGCGTATGGTTCCAATCATTGATCAATGATTTTCGTCAAAATTTTATAAGACGTACACATTAGGATATTCCCCTATTAGGTTAGGTAATGGGCTGGCAATATATTTATTGACCTCTTATCTCTGTGATCATCCAAATAAAAAGTAGCTAGAACCAAGAAACCTTAAACGTTTATCAGCTAAAGCCGAGCAATCACAGAGAAGATGAGGAATTTTCAATCTCCTGGCAAGCTCCCCGATCGGACAATGCCTTGTTATAACCCCAACCACACTTCGAATATGTATCCGGTTCAATGACAATAGCATGGTGGAGCGGATAAAATCTAATTTTGTCCAGATCATCTTCGTTGTAGTACAAGTGCTAACATTGATCCATCCTGCGTTGGTCCTGCGCTCAGAATCCGCTGTAATTACCAATTTGCATGCGATATGTGGCGGTTTAATGCTTCCTCGATCGAGTTCAACTCTACCAGCTATTGCAGCACTAGATAGATGATCCGCACAGCAGTTGCCCGCAAAGCCACAGTGACCCGGTGTCCAGCATAGTGTTATGTTAAAAAAAGCGACCCATCTCGTTAAGAGCAAGGCGGCACTTTTCAACAGTTCTTGATGTGGTCGGTACCGACTCGAGAATTTGAATTGCAGTCTGACTGTCAGTATACAGAGTGACGACCCTTTCAGTTATGACGTGATTACCCAACCAAGTTAGCGCTTCCATAATCGCAGAGACCTCCGCTTGGAGGACACAACAGAAATCAGGATGACGAAGAGACAAACGGATGTCCAGTTGCTCCGAGTATATTCCAATACCTGAGTCGGTTTTGGAACCATCAGTGTAAATAGAAATAGCTCCACTTGTCAGGGGCGTATTATTATCCCATTGATCCCTCGACGGAATCAAGCTATTGTGGTTCCTACCAAAGAATATTTGGGAGCAGTGTATTAAGTCTCCAAATGTTGCGTAAAGTTGCCCACTATCGTTGAGTGCCCATAGTCTAGTGCTCCACATAGGCCAGTTTCCCGTAAGCATAGTGCTGTTTGCAGCCAGTCGTTGTCCGAAAAGGTCCACTGGGAACAGATCCTGCACCATATATAATCCGGTTAAGGTGGTGGTTCGATATTTCCCTGTAGCTCTCGCACTTCATACGGTCGCCTTCTTTGAGCAGGTCCGAAGGGATTCCTGGGGCTTTGATTGGTTTAAGTCTATGTAAGGCGATTTCCATTTCGACGAAAGTTGGTATATTTTGGGCACTCTTTCTACCGCGAGATCGTTAGTTGTATGAAATCAGATTCAGAATATCTTGAAAGAGTTGGACCTATACTGTTTTGATCTCATTTGCGTCTCTTATAATATTACCATCTTGTTCTTTACAGAGTGTAGCCTTGGGTTTATAACCTTGTCTCATGTTTTCACGGTATTAAACGCAGATGGCACGTAATTTTTCCAAAGATTTTCGTCAAGTTGTAAGAATTTGTCATTATTACATTTCCGTGGTTTTCGTCGACACAGTTTCTTCTTATATTGTCTAAGCGCGCGATAATTGTCCTCTCTTGATCTTGTTGGCCTTTCCACGAATAGTAGGTATTGTCGTAGTCGGTATCACTGATTATTAATAATTTTTGACTCCACATTCGTCCCACTACGGAATCCCAATTTAAGTTGTTACATGGCAATCAGAATACCTTCCCTACTTTTTATTTGTAATAAAGAAGTTGCCACGTTACTTTGTTTGACCTATTTTTAACTTAATAAAATCATACCCGTTGCGTATTTACTCAACTCGCATTTGCATTCATCTCAGCAGATAAGTACACAAGATGCAATCTTTATCTCTTGTAGATCTCTCCACTCTCGCTATCGCTACTATCACACGTGTTGCATCTTGCATCGAATTAGATTGGAAGAGTTGCATGTGTCGAATGAGTATGTTTTCTTGTTTGTGATCAAATCTAGTGAGATTCCGATACGTAACTCCCTTGCTTAGTGCATATTTTAAGCATTACCACAATGACGTCGCTTTTCGTAATTCTGTATGGCATAGAAGACAATTTGTGCTCTTCTACTGCATACTTTTAGCCATTTTTTCTGAAAAGTACATCTTTTCTGCGTCCGTGAATGCGCGGAAGAACATGCCGTATTATCGTAAATTCTCAGGTATGTATAATAAAAATCCTTCAATCCACCTCGATTTAAGAAAGCACACTACATAATCCATGTGTGTTTCTTGCTAATGCTCCGATAAACACCATTATCTTCTTTTACAACAATTTGTTTACATCTACTTACTTCTTCCACCCCATCCTCGCCGAGATACACACAGTATGCCTTATACAATAAATAAATTTAAACTTTTTCACTCTTTGTCGCTCATGCACATACTTTCCTTCCCTCTATACATTCCGTCAATTTAGAATTCTGTACTCTTCTGAAAGCAAGATGCTTTCGATTTCAACACATCAGTTTAGTTTCAGTTTCGCTATTTGAATTGTATCCGAACGATGTTCGGAGACAGTGTTTTGATTTTGTATGAATATTTTAATTTTCGTGTGTTATCATCTAATCATACCAAATAGTGCTGATGATTAATCTAAATCAGAGTTCTCACATCATCATGTGAATATTTGTGCGTGAATTAATTAGTGGTGAACAATATTCATCGCATTCGTCAATTAAGTTCAAATTAAACTAAACAACGTCGTCTATACAACACAGACGAGCGAAGAGTACGGATTTTACATGAAATTTTGGCCGACTATAAACAAATTTATATTAGTTTAGTATGCCACTAAATTGACGGAACAAAGCCTTCACTACATCATATAATATTATGGCAGAACCATCCACGCCGACGACATTGGTCACTTCAACAAAAACGGTCAATAGCACAATAAGTCCGATGCGGGTGAGTGTCAAATACATATATATGAATGAATGACTGAGAAAAGCATTTGAATGTTTGACATAGTGCTCGCAGCGTAAATAGAGGCTAATTTAAAAATAGCTACCAGTGACAGATTAGCATTAATTTACAGACATAGTGTGTAGTCTTGTATAGTTCGGCAACGGAGCACATGCTTGATGCCTTTTTTTCGATTCCCAACAATTTATTTATATAAAATCCCATCCGTATGTTTAGAGCAAACGATTAACGCCATATCAACGGGTGCGTTGTGGTTTTTTGTAACCACTTTGTGGTTTTTTGTATATGAGAAGTATATTTTCTTTACCAGTATTATATTTATTATGTGCATATAAGGAAATGTGCAATAAAACAGTTTCAGTATCACTGTTACTCTTGAATTTCGAACTAAACTCTCCTCTGATTAGGAGCATGAATCATAAGTCATAGCAAATTTTACTGGAACTTTATCAGTACATTAAGAATAAATTTGCACAGACTTGACTTTCATATTTCATTCGCCCATCAAGTGATAGTTCGTTCAACTGTCGATGTCTCTTGCAGAAAATATTTCTACATACATCTACATCTGCATACATATATGGCCAATCACAAGTCGCTTGGCGGTTATAAATTATACAAACAGTTCGCACTTTCAATTGCTGCATAATTTGACTAATTGAAAAATTAAGACCTAGTATGTATGTACATTCTAGTGGCTCTGTCTTGTAAGAGTATTTATTTATTTGCTGCGGTGTGTCTTGATTGTTTCGGACTTCATTGTAAAGCAGTTGTTGTCAATAAATTTAAGAATTCATATTAGTATATAACCCAGAAAGTTTAGCATTTCATCTGGAAAAATGGGGGGAGGGCGTCTGTCTATTCAAAATCATCTGCATAACAAGCCATGAAGCAGAATTATAGCACATGTTGTAGCGGCCGCCATCGATATAGCGATTTCCTGCAGTGTGACTGAAAAAAAGTCTTCCTCTCCAAAATGCACTATTTCAGTCACACTACAGAAGTCGCCATCACGCTCATCCCCAAAGTTCGGCCATATTTCCCAACTACTGCCGCAAGGCTAGCCGACGAACGGGACAACTTAAGACGCACAAATCCGGCAGACCCCAGAATTCAGGAGCTAAACTCCGAAATAAATCGACAAGTCAACACCTACAAGAAAGAAAAATGGAACCAGCATCTTGAAAGCTGCGACCTCGCAAGGTGTCAGCAAACTTTGGGCTACAATCCGCACCCTGTCACATCCAACCAAAGACAAAGGTAGTGTAGCCATCAGATTCGGCAAGGAAACCACCGCAGATCCTAAGCTTTGTGCGAGCTTATTCAATAAGCAATTTGTTGAGCATCCCAAGACCAAGTCGCTCAACTGCAGAATAAAAAGAAGGATACGCAACCGAACAGTTGACATTATTCCCATCTATACTGCGGACCAAGTTTCAGCAGCGATCAAGAACGCTAAAAACTCTAAGGCCATTGGACCGGATGGCATTTCAATGGCCATGCTTAAACATCTAGATCTTTCGGCCATCGAATACCTAACGATGGCTTTCAACTTGTCGATATCCACGCTTGTCATCCCTGAATTTTGGAAAAAGAGTTGAATTACCCCCTTCTAAAACCCGGTAAAAGCGCAAAACTCGCCAATTCCTACCGTCCAATCACGATTTTATCACCCGTTGTAAAGACGCTCGAAGCACTCATCCACCCCACCCTTGTATCACATGCTGAGCTAGCTTCTCACCAGCAAGGCTTCAGGAAGATGCATAGTACTACAACAGCTCTGGATTTGATCACCCATCACATCCATAATGGCCTCAACCAGAAAGCGCCCTGTGACAGAACTGTCCTAGTGGCACTCGAAAGCCTTCGACACGGTTATCCATTCTGCGCTGTTGGCAGACCTCCTTATATATGCATGTTCCTGCTCAAGTGGTTAGATGGATTGCCAACTATCTAGCTGGGAGGCAATCCTATACTGAGTTTCGTGGCAGTTGTTCAAAGCATAGGAAAATTAAGCAGGGAGTTCCACAAGGTAGCGTACTCTCTCCTACATTATTCAACATCTACCTGTCGAGCCTTCCAACACCCCCGGAAGGTATCGAACTAATTTCCTATGCGGACGATTGCACCGTACTCACCACGGGGAATGATTTAAATGGCATGTGTGCTCGATTAAATGACTATATTGAGAAACTGGTGGAGTTTTTCAGTATCCGCAACCTCGTCATTTCACCTTCAAAATGCACTGCAACACTTCTTATCACCTGGACGCAGGAATTTTCGGAGGAGCTTAGGATCCGTACTGGCAAGCATGCTGACGACGTTGTTCCTACTGTTACTAACCCCAAAATGCTTGGTGTCTATCTAGACCAGGGGTTCCCAACCTTTTTCAATACATGCCCCCCTTGGAAGGTTAGCCGAATCTGCCGCCCCCCAACGAAATTTTCCCTCAAAAACGGAAGAAGGCATCTTTCAGCTCATTATTTTTCTTTTGTTAAGAATTCGCCACGTTGACAAATAATAAGAGAACATTTGTATCGTTGGAAAAATCTCACAGAGATTTTGGACTAATCAGATCTGGTTTCTATTTTCGCAATTTAAATTTATGAGCAGTTCCAAAGCTTACATTTAGCTCATCTGAATATTGAATTGATTCCACACTTAAACTATAAAAGAAGGCTTCAGTGGGCGGGCGATTCATCACACCATAGCAACGTTTAAGTTTGACTGATACGAAGTTAAGAAAACGTAGCAGCCGTAGCGGCCGCAGCTGAATTAAATATTTTCGGAGAGCTAGATTTATATATAACCCTACTACATTGGGTCAAGAATTGAGGCCGCATGATCATGATCATAAGACAGTTAAATGTTGCCTGAAGATGCGGCATTAGACCGAAAACTCATTTTCCCTGGCGAGGTCAATTTTTTGGCTCAGTGGTGCGTCTACAAGCAAAATTTAAGTCATTGAGTGACTAGATGTATTTTATGAAGCACCATTTCAATTTCATTCAAGTTTAACGGTAGTGCACTCCTGGTTTTTCCCTCGGTCTATATTCCTAAAATAATCTCAGCGATCATTATCAAACAGACTTTGGGCAGAGGCTCCTCGCTAATATATTGTGGTTGCAGCGATTTAGAAATTTTGTTCATGACTTGAAGAATTTTACCAGCTCATGGCCGTTGTAATATAACCCATGACATAAACACTCGAGTTGATCCCACGCCCCCCTTGGCCAACCGTCACGCCCCACTAGGGGGCGCGCCCCACCGGTTGGGAAGTCCTGATCTAGACACCACGATGAAGTCGAAAAATCATTTCGAAGACGTAGTCGACAAAATGCACAGTAGAAACAACGTCCTAAAGGCACTAGCCGGGAGTTCCTGGGGCAAGGACAAGGAAACTATGTTGGTCACCTACAAAGCGATAGGTAGAGCAATTCCCATCTACGCAGCACCGGTGTGGTCACAAACCGTTTGTGAAACAAACTGGAACAAGATCCAGACATGCCAAAACGCTGCTCTACGTATTGCTACAGGTTGTCACCTAATGTCGTCACAGGATCATCTTCATCAAGAAAACATCATGTTGCCAATACGTGATCATAATCTTCTCCTGTCTTTACAATATCTGGTCGGTTGCTATCGAGAGAATCACCCAAACCATCATCTCATGGACAATACTCCGCCTCCACGACATGTCAGGAGTGGAATCAGAGACCTCGAGAGAGATGTCCAGGGATACAAACGGGTACCTCCCGGTATATTTGATGACACAGCATACCATGCGGCCATCGCAGATATTCACACAACCGTTGTGAATCGGTCAATAGGGAGATTAAGTATGAATAGAGTCCTTCCAGCGCCCCCACCACCTATATCACCTGAGGAGACTAGGCTCCCGAGAGCCACAAGAGCGACACTAGCCCAGCTTAGGTCGGGTTTTTGCTCGCGCCTCAATTCATACTTATCTCGAATAGACCCGGACCTTCAGAACATTTGTCCGAGCTGCGGTGGTGCGCCCCATGATGTGGACCACCTATTCCGATGCCCCGCCGCACCCACTAACCTAACTCCGAGGTCGCTATGGGACAACCCTATTGCAGCTGCTACGTTCTTGTCGCTTGAGACAATAGGCGAGAACGACGACGAAACATAGAATACTTCCACAGACATGCACAGCGGTTCACGCATTTCTGCACCGCTACTACAACAATAACAACCCACAGCGAATCCCACATTTCTGCAGAGCGTACATTTAAACGTGTAGGCCGACTGCGGCGTCTAGTCTCAATTTTCGGTTCTCCTACTACTGCACATTTCCATTTGTTGATTGATTGAAAATTGTCCTTCAGGTTATTTCTTTGTTTTGTCTTTTTTGAAGTTCATGCAGAGATTTTTAAGTGTTCGACTTAATTATATTATCACCTTCAAATTTTGATTATTCATTGTAAAATACTTTTTTCGCTCACGAAAACACATGAAATTTCAAAACGTCTTTTTCTTTTCTCTATCACCAGGAACTCGAGGTGGAACGTAAAGTTCTGCAGGAAAAGATGAGCGAACAAGTACTTCGCATCTCCTCGCTTCAATCCAAACTCGACGAACAGCGACGCCGTGCCGAAGAACTGAATCGACAAGGCACCTCAGATTTCGCAGCTCGCATTCAAGATCTTCAAACTGAAGTCTACAACCTGAAAGAAACTTTAAGTGCTCGCGATAAACAGATAACCAACTTGAAAAATCACCTAGAAAAGAGCAAGGCTATAATCGACCGCCAAGAAGCCGAATTGGCCGTTACAATACAAGGCGACACGGGTCGCGTAAGTACGCTCGAAGCCGAGCTCAAAACAAAAACGGACGAAATCAAACAACTCAAAGAAAAAATGAAGAAGGAAATGATCAATAAAATAGCTCTCCCGGATCTTATGGAAACAATGTTGGCCGATAAGAACGAGGAGATTGACCATTTGAAGGAACAACTCGAGCGAAAGGAGAAAGAATTACAAAATATCCTCAACATCAATTTGGGACAAAATGATTCAAGCTCGAAGGATAAGTCGGGCGATCAGTGCGACGGTAGCAAGAATAGCGGCCGAACTTTAAGCGATATCGTATCGATATCGGAGTACGATGAACCGGACGTTATTCGGCGAGCTGTTACAAATGTTGATATGCATTTAGATCTACCGCCAGCCACGTTCCCCGAGAAGACAATGGTAAGTACTATTTAGACATTCTTCTGATGATAGAATGCTCATTTTGAGTTTGTACGTTTCCAGGAATCTTCGAAATGTGCCACCGGAAATCGAACTGACAACACCACAATGTTCGATTTGCCGACATCATCAAACGTGATGCGCACATTTGATCATCCCAATTTCTTTGCGGGGACCGGAACTGCTTCGAAAATCGCCACAACCAGCAGTACGCCAACATTCATGCCACGTCAAATCAATTTCTCTGAATTCGCCGATGACACTAAGGTCAAAGAATCAACACCAAAAATGCATGAATTGCCCGAGACTGAAAGTGAAGAAATTGAAAATTTAAAGAGGCTTCTAAAATCGACTGAAGATCGTGCCGAAAGTCTGAAATTATCCTTAGAAGCGAGTGAGAGTGAAAAATCTGCAGCGATTGGACGACTTCAGGCGGAACTACAAGCAAAAACGCAAATGTATAATGATCTCGTCAAGGAGAGAGATGCTTTAGAGCAGAAATTGACCGATTTCACACAACTAGAACAAGATCTCAAGCTAAAGTCCAACACAGTGGAAAATCTTCGCCAGCAATTGAGTGAAAGTCAGGCGAAAGTTGTGTCGTTGGAAAAAGTGATTGCGGAAAAAACTTCCGAGATTAACGATCTGAAAGCATCGCTTGCACAAAAGACAAACTCTGCAACTGATTCCAATGAAAAGATTCTTGATCTCAATCATCAAATTGACATGCTCAACAATCAGCTCAAACAAAAGGACGATGCTTTGTCCAAGACCGAAAAGAATCTGCGTAAGGTGCAGGAGAATGAAATAAGCCAAATGTTGCAGTTGGCCGAAATGGAGAATGCCAAGAGTGCAATTCAGGCTGAATTGGATTTAGTTCGAGCCGAACTAACCGAAAAGACGCTTCTCTATCAGACATTGCATTTACAACTCGATGCACGGTCAAAAAATGGTAAAATCAATGATGAAACTGAAAATTTGCTTCGAAAAATTCGTGACTTGGAACAACGTAATGCCGCTCTTGAATCAGAACTGGAACGGCTACGTTCGCAGAGTGGCGATTCGAAGCCCTACTCGTTGGATGAAATTGCCGAAAAGGTAGAAAAAGAGCTCAACTACTCCGCACAATTGGACTCCAATATTCTGAAGGCAATCGAAAGTGAAGATGAAGCTAATTGCATTAACACTAAACTCGGAGGAGGCCGAGTTGTGGATGATAATCTTATTAGCCAGCTTGACGCATTGAAATTACAGCTGGAATCAGAGCATAAGAGCTCTACATCACTGCAACAACAATTGGACAATGCCAGGGCGGAAATGGAAGACATTCAAAAACAGGATGCCGACATTATAGAGGCATTGAGAGTCCGACTGGAGGAGGGCATGGAAAAAGAGAGTGAATTGCATAAATTGCTCGACGAAGAGCGCGGCAAATGTGAGCGACTGACAAATCAGTTGACTGTTTTGCAACGAACAGATGCTCGCAAGTCGAGTCAGTTGCAAAAATCTCCACCGGAATCGCCGCGGAAGGCAGCACGTGCGGCTGAAGATGCCGAAACAATCGAGCGACTAAAGGAAGAAGCCAAGCTGATAAGCGCCCAAGTGGAAAGAGAACGTGAACGTGTCAACGATTTGCAGAAAGTGCTCGAACGAGAGAAGAGTCGATTCGACAAAGAACTGGCGGATCGAGTCGAATATGCAGAGAAGCTCAAACGTGAAATGGATAAGCTCAAACATGACAAGGATATATCCGACAAGGAAGCAGAGCACCTGCAGGAACGACTAACGTCTGCTACACGTGAAATTGAAACGCTCGAAGACCGACTGTCGACTCTGCAAGAAGCCGAAACACGACGGGCCTATCGGCGGGGAAAAGAACGCGCAGAGACCACACAAAATGCTCTCGACATTCAGGAGCTACGAAATAAAGTCGTTCAGCTGGAAAGTGAACGCGATCATTTGAACGATGTAATCAAATTGCTGCGCGATGATGTCGAACGGGGTGCTCAACGTGAAGCCAAATTGGCCGGTGCTCTGGCGAATGCCAACAGCGACAACTCCATTCCGGATCAATTTATGCAAGAGCTAAAGGAAATGAACGTTTTACTGACCCACAATGCCAAAGAGAATCGACAAATGGCCGAAACGCTACAATATTTGACTGACGAACGCAAAATGCTTCAGCGAAGATGTGAGGAGTTGGAGTCGGTATGTCAGACGGGTGCTCTGGCTACCAACAATCTTACCGAAATGGAGGAACGTGCCAACCACTTGTTTGGAAGGTATTTACGTGTTGAGAGTCACCGCAAAGCGTTGGTGCATCAAAAGCGGTATTTAATGATCGTTGTGCAAACGTATCAGGAAAATGAATCAAAGGCGCTGAGTCTACTGAATGGCGATAAGCCCCGACGGAAAAAGAGACGATCATTCAAGTAAGTTACTGGCAGTATATTTTGAGCTCAAATTTTATTGATTTGTGCAATTCTTTTCAGATCCGTGGCACTTGTTGTCATCGCAATTGAACGAATGAAATTCATTGTGCGTCGATGGCACGCCGGCAAAATTGTCGTTTCGAAGTCAATTTTTAACATGGTTGGAGCCAAGTAAGTCACTTTTATTATTCTTTCTTGTACAGCAACAATATATTAATTCATTTTCGTCATCCCCTGTCCAGACGTTGTCAAGCCACGTTGGCACCCACCAATAGCGTCCGTTCGGGAAAACAGTTCACCACTTTTGCCAATCTCCCCATGAAATCACCACTTCAGTCGCCTGCACTTATATCCGAATGTTCGGAAAAATTGGATTGGACAAATCGATGGAAGCAATCATAGGCTGTAGAATTAATTTTCATTGTATTGTTTATATAGTTAGTTTAGGTTAGGTCCATAGCAATCCCGACTCCCATTCCTTCTCTAAATTCATTGATTGTACATATTTGTTCTTAATTTTAAAATACGTTTCATTGTGAAAATTATGCCATTTAAATTCTGTTTAAGTTTTAGTCCATATTTAAGTATCCAGTGTAACTCTCGATATGTAAGAATGATCCTATTTTGTTCAGTTTTGCATTTTGATTAATCCTACGCAAAAGGGTTGTCATCCATATTGAAGCGAGTAATTGTTTGGACGATTGGTCTCTCATGCCTCCCAATACCTCGCCCTGCTATGCAGCCCTAGTCAAACGCAGATCATCTAAAATAAACCATCCAACCTACTGTGCAAGAAAATATTAAAAGTGATTTTGCAGAATGCATGCAAGCGTAACCGATATTAACAATTACCAGATTTGTGCCTTAAGATGTAATTGATGCCTAAATCATGACCTGTTTTCTTGCAACCAAACCAGACTACTATAATATTTACCATAAACAGGAAAATAAATTGTTACAAATATAAAAAATTGAAATCTATTGGTAGAACATATTTTGTAGGTTAACGATATTGTAATATTGACATTTACAAAAATTTATGAATATTCATTCTTTGCTCTAATCAAAGACAGGCTACTCTTTGATGATTCTTACCAATTTTATCATATCATAGCAAATACGAATATGTGTCATAGTATCAACGATTTGTTTCTATTTTGATAAGAAAGAGTTTAAGCACAATTTTAACTGATTTTTAGTAGGAATATGCTATAAGCTATGTTCTTAGTGTTTATTCAAGACTTGTGTATATTGTTTAAGAGGATATGTTAGTGTTTTTCATTAGTTTAGATCGAAAATTATTTGTGTTTAAATCAGTGACAAATTGCTTAGTTCGTAGTTATAGTTAGCATACCAACTAAGTAATTTGCTACGATTCATAAAATTTTCGCATTTATTTGTGTTTTACTTGTTTTTTTTAAGTTCATGACAAATAAATTTGTAATATTACCTTAAATGTGACGTTTGATTTTTTGACGGACTCTTTTAGGTGCTATTCGTGGTTATACAGGGTGTAACATGGGAACCTGACGATTTTTTAAACATCGTAAAATTTATGCTAAACAATTTTTTTTGCCACTGAAATACTTAGGACAGTTTCGGAATTTAGTTGACACTCCTTGAAAAAAAATGCATGCCAAGTAATGTTGCCCATTTTCATTACTAAACTTTTATAGTTCTTTACGGAAATCTTTCCAGCAGATCCACTTCAATTTCCATTCGGTACCGACGACGATCACCCAGGAAAGGTAGCAGCGCGGTAAGCATTGCATTTCCTAAACGCGTTAAAAGCATTTTAGCTTGTAAGATAAACCAGTGGGCGATTGAACACCGTGTTTATGCATATGATGCGTTTAAGCGTAATAACCTTGATTACAGTGAGAATTTCGTCGTTCCTTCAATATTCATCGGAACGCATCTGTGCCCCCGCGTAAAACCATATTGCATTAACTGGAAAAATTTCGAACAAGGTGGTTTCAGCAAGTACACACTGCGACAGCCTCCATACCAGTCCAACGCAAACAGCTTCTCGGCAGGGTCATATGGTCACATCAAGATACTTCGTCGGTCCTTCACCTTAGCCAAATTTTACTATTTTCTTTGGCTCTCTGAAATTATGCATTTATGAAAATATACCACGCATGTGTTGTTGTTGTTGTTGTAGCGATTCAAGATTTTTTTTTTCTCTTGAATCGAATCGAAGGGGGTCTTGGCCGTTTTAACAACGGGTAGCTCCGGGACACATCGAAGAACCGGCTGCCGTAGGAGCATTTTATGGACAACACAAACATCCATGGGTCACAGTGGGATTCGAACCCACGCACCGGCAACTCAGAGATAAGAGTGACATCTCTGCCACTGAGCTACCGAATGCCCCACGCATGTGTTGAAACAACTTAATCCACCCGCCAAGATATGGGACAAATTGAATGAAATTGATGCAAATTACCGAAAACCACTTGAAAGTTTAGTGATGAAAACGGACACAATTTTTTAAATTCCGCAATTGTTCTGAGGATTTTAGTGGTAAAACAATTTTCGTAGCATTGTTTATGACGTTTTCAAAATCGTAAGGTTCCCGTGTGCCACCCTGTATTATACGAAATTTATCCTTTCAATTGCATAGATTGAAATAATCACACAGAACTCTATCGTCTCTGCCGCAAAAGTGAAATTAAAAAACAATCAGACTCGGTTGAAAAAATGGTGGTAGTCTATGATTCCAGAGTATTTCGCAATTCTTTTATCGGGGATCACTGTTGATGAGATTTTCCTATATCTCCAAGAATATGAAGAGATGGCACAATATTCACTATTCGATTCGCTACAACAACAACGAATACTTCTTCGTGGTTTGGTACGGGTGAATCGTCTGCGAATAATTATATAAAGGCAACATTAAGCCGTCTTCGTTCAATCCATCTATAGGTCTGGATAGACCTCGGGCGAAATGAAAATGAAATTTTTGTCCCCTGCGATTTTCTCAAAGAAAATGCATGCTTACTGTCGTGAAACATGTCGGAAATGATGGGGAATTCCATAAGCTACAATCCGAAAATGGTTCCAAAATTTTTCTCGGCTATTTTATGTATTATTTTTCGATTCCCCGGTCATTTCACCGTGAAAAATATCTAATGACCGGGGAATCGAAAAATAATACCTAAAATGGCCGAGGAAAATTATGGAACCGTTTTTGGATTGTAGCTTATGGAATTTCCCAGCATTTGCAATATATTCCACGACAGTAAGTATGCATTTACATTGAGAAAATCGCAGCGGACAAAAATTGCATTCTCATTCCGAATATTTAAAGGGACGTTTGTAAATATGAGCCTAAAATATACAGGATGGGTCAATTACAAGTTCGTTTTTAAATCATAGGTTAGTTTGACACTGATGGGTGTTTTTCGCTCGAAATCTTGATAGAAAGTCAGTATCATACCTCCGCAGAACGAAATGAGTCGCTTTACGCTTGAACAACGTTGGGAAATATTGAAAACTTATTTTTAAAGTGAGTACTGTCTAGCCTAGTGCCAGTTACAGAGCCATGTTATCCGACTTTTTTTTTTACTGAAATTGAAGACATGGATTTGGACGACAGGTGGTGCAGAATGGCGCGCCATGCCACAATCGATCTTTTACGCACCAAATTCCTAAATCGTGTTATCAGCCGTCTTGGCGATGTCAATTGGCCGCCTCGGAGCTGCGATTTGACCTCTTTGGGCTTTTTTTGTGAGTAACCGTGAAGGACCGATGTTATGCCAACAATCCAGAAACGATTCAAGCACTTAAGGCCAATATCATCCAAGAAATCCATTAGCTGCAGCCCGAAACCATCAACAGGGTCTTGGAAAATTGGTGTGACAGAATGCGCTACTGCACGGCCAGCCGGGGCAGCCACTTGAATGAAGTTGTGTTCCATAATTAATGGGAGCTTACTTACTTTCTAATAAAGCCATAAGATATGGAAACAATTTAATTTTGTTCATTTTATTGCATTTTTAAAAACGAACTTGTAATTGGCCCACCCGTTATTTCCACATCCGGATTGTATAGAAAGGTTTTCAGCTCAAGAGCGTGTTACACTAACCAGTCTTTATAGCGATTGATCTTTGGTAGAGATTGTTTCCAAGGATTATTCATGGTTTCGTTGGAAGAATGAAATTCAAGAGAAGAGGTCGTAATATTACAGCGAGCTTCAATAATACTGGCACTAGTTACCAAATTAAAAAACGTTGAAGATCTTAAATGACCCGGTAGACCTAAATTTGGACGACCGGCCGAAAACATAGTGTTAGGGTTATGTCACAAAATTATGCGCGCCCGCTTGAAGGTTAAGCGAGGTAATCGCACTTTAATGTTTGCCAATCATTCATTATCCATAACTCGAGAACCGACCGAATTTCTGAAATTTGGCACATTTGGAGAGCTGCTTAACGCACATTTCCTGCAAGTTTCAAAGTCCTACCTATCCGCGCTCGGAAGTTACAGCTGCCCAAATCGAACTTTCGTCTTTTCTAGTCGAATATTGGCAATAACTTGGAAATTTTCGAACGAAATTTTGAAATTTGGCAGACTTGTAGAGCACCGCGCTGTCCATATTTGGTGAACATTTCAAGGCTCCAGCTTCCAAGGTTACAAAATTACAGCCTTTGAAAGATGCCATTTTAATTTATCGCAAAACGGGACTCCGTCGAATTCCCCTATCAACCTCTAAAGGAAAAACATTAATAAAGAAAGGACTCTGCAAGGGGATAAAGATTTTTTGCCTACAATATGTCCTTTGAATAGGTTAAAATGGCGTTAAGAGCCTAGGGAGCATAGCATCACTAATATCATCATCAAAGGCAAATGCGTGTGTTCTAAATTGAATTTTTTCTGCTGATGCCGATGCCTCTGCCGATGGTGATGCTGACGCACCCAATCTATTTCAACTATTTGTCAAAGAGAACCAGTGGCGTAGATACCCTTTCGAAGGACGAGGGGATCAGTGGTTAGGATCAGGGGTTCTAAATAAGGAATTTAAGGAATAGTCAACACCATCTTGTTTCTATATTTGTCTATACCGAATAAAAATTTTCTTTAATCGTTTAAGGTCTGCCAACGAGAACGAAAAATGGGCTGATTTTGAAATTGTTTCAATTTTGCTTGTTTAGCTGAGATTCCGGAGTAGGTTTGACATAGCGAAGCAAATATTGTTGTGGGTTTGAAGGTTCGTCTGCAATATCGAGCGCAAGTGAAGTGTGAAGAATCGTTCCCGCACTGGAAATGGATGCGGTAAACGTAGGTCCCAATGAGCGGTTTGTCTGCAGCTTACAAGAATGTAAGTAAGTATGCATTTTTATTGATAAAATCGCAGCGGGAAGAATATCACTCTCGATCTTAATTCAGCCATTATTAATTAATCTGAGACGACTTTAGATGATCCGCGAAGCTGTAGTTTTCGCATAAATTACGATGTTGCTTTCTATTAATTAGCTAATCTCCTCCTTTTTACTTAGGTACTTCTTTTATCCATTGGTAGCTTAGGCTTAGGTATTCCAACCCGAATTAAGCTCTACAGGTTTGGTTTAAGTTTCTGTATTGAAATTATCAAGTTATAACACCACAGGGGCGTACGTAGAAATTTTCTGGTATTAGAATAGGATAGCGTCTACATTTTCCCCGGTGTCAGCGATTACCATCACGATGGGTACAAAATACCTTCAGCTGTCAGTCGCTGTCCATATTTTTTAATCACACAATGTGTGAGCTTCAAGACGGCAACAACCTGCAGTATGTTTCAATCTGGACCACCACAAATTCCTAAATCCTCTCTATGCAATTAGGAATCCCTCAGTCACTTTGGCAGCCATAACGAATAATTTGCCAAAACACCGTTATTTCAGATATTACCATTTTAAATACAATATCAAAGATTCTAACTCTTATCACGGTATCGTGAACTCATTCCGGACGGGATTTGAACTCACAAGACCACTGCGTAGGATTAACACTGCCGCCATATTCATTTCCATTTTTAATTTTTTATATTGCTCTCTGTAGATTTTAAATTTGGTGGTCCGCGACAATTAAGAAGTTTAATCAATGTACATCCATGTGCAAATGGTTAAGAATCACTGTATTAATACAGTTACAATCTTGACAGTGCATCCAATATATTTAAAGCATTATTATGCATTTTTGATTTTTAGAGCCGACATTTCTTGATTATGGGGGAAAAGTCCTGACAGTTAGGGGCTCGCAACTTGGGTGAAAAGTTGGGTATTTTTTGATATTTTGGCGATAATTTTAAAAAAAAGGATACATATCTCATTGTACGCATTATTAATAATATGGTTACAGCAAATCATATTGCCGACGAACACCAAAATGCGTAAAATATGGGGGATACACTGTTAACCGACCTGACCTAAGGGAACCAACTTCAATGACAGGAAATGTGCCGGTTCCAAAGGCAACCATCGTCTATCAGAAATTGTTCAGCATGAAAATATTCGAATAACAAACGTTGTCCAGTCCCAATCTGCGGGACAGCCATTGATATCTAAAATCCAAGATGAGAGTAAATTTCTGATCAGCCTGGTTGGTGTAGTGGTTAGTGCAAACACCTTCGGGGCACAGGGTCGTTGGTTCGAGTCTCACCGTGAACGAATTCAGTTTATGGTGTGTTTCTTAATAAAGATATTGTCACATATAAGAGACTTTTTTCCCCGATATTTATCTTAGGTCACTAAATTACTAATGCCGTGGAGTAGTTTATTTTCTTCAGAGCAGAGCTCCCCATGAAATTGGGGACATTCCAAGCTGGAAACATGTTCTGTAGCTAACAGAATTGAAAACAAATTTCCATGAAATTTGCCCGAATTAAAATTTGTCTAAGCTGAATCAATTTGTTATAATTTTTGGATAAATTATATTTAATTTCCGAGCCATATTTTTGAATAGTGGTCAGGTTCGGTACCTATCGGCTTTTTATTGCCTTTTATTACCTGGGCAAAAACACATTAAAACTTGTAAATTCCAGGTAATGTTATCTTAAATAAAAGTTACCCTTAATTTGTTTTCAAAATATTTACCGTAATTACTGTAATTAGGAAAGCCCATCACGATTTTAGAATTTGAGAATATAAAAGATGCTTTGTCCGAGAGCATGAACCATAACAATCTCGTACTACCCTTTAGCAACAGTCTGCACAGGAGAAATTTTCAAATTCACGATGAACAACGCCAGTAATCAAGATCTTTTCGAAACTGCATTGGATATCTCCGTCATCGACACCGTAGTCTCCATAATCTCCACTTCGGTTATAAGCTGTACAAATTCCATTATTTTCGATAAAGCCGAGGTATTGTCATCCACCCGATTTGACGAAGAAGTTAGTATTTCTATTCCTGAAATTCCGGTTATTATAAAGAAATGCGATAAGGCCACGATAGCCACAGAAGAAGAAACGCCACGAAGAGGACATATTCGCGTTTTCAAACGCCCACAAGTAGCATTTAAGCGAAAGCTAGAAGAACCTGAAATAAGCCAAAGATGGTCGTGGCCCAGACTAGAAGAAACAGATCAAGTGGAAGAAGTTGACGAACATGCAAAATTATCCTCATCCCAAGAGAATCTGTCCAAAGAACCTTTGGAGGTCTATGGTGTTAGTCGTAAGCAAGCCAGAGAAATTCGGGAATATATGAAGGATGTCGTCCCTAATTTCAAAGGAACACGACCCACCGCAAGGAAGACATTTAGGCTGTAGCGAATTTGTAATTTTTTATCTGTAAGTTCTATTGTATATAATTTTTTAATAAAGAGAATGTAACCAGTCCCTCACTTTTATTTGAAACCGTCCCCTGGCTTTCTGTAATTCAAGATTCTCATTAAAAATCAGATTTTCCTTCTTGCAAATGTATTGGCGAGAATTGACTTTTCAGGCAAAAATTATTGAACTGCATCTGATACTTGCTGTTTCCAAAACGTGGAGAAACTGTGTCTTAGACGTTAGGGCGAAACGTGATGCTGATACTGGCAGTGACCATCATCTTGTCATCGCAAAAATGCGCTTACGAACGGCAGCAATCCAGCGTCCCAAGAGTGCAAATAT
Organism: Microchrysa polita; assembly: GCA_949715475.1. Taxonomy (NCBI): domain Eukaryota; kingdom Metazoa; phylum Arthropoda; class Insecta; order Diptera; family Stratiomyidae; genus Microchrysa; species Microchrysa polita. Next base: position 136,068,558 of record OX454416.1, on the reverse strand, counting down.
TTGCCCTCGATATAATGTGCAGAAGTTCAAACTTCCGTCAACTAAGCGTGCATTCGCCACCGCTTTGCGTGAAAAGGCTAATGTACCACCGCCCAATGAGAATCCGACAATTGAAGACAGATGGAAAGTCGCTAAGGATTCATTTAGTTCGTGTGGCGAAGAAATTGTAGGACGATTGGATCGCGGCCAAAGACCATTTATTAGCGACTATACTTGGTCTCTTATCTAAGCACGCAAGAGAGTTAAAGAACAGATTAACTCAGCTGCTGACGGCTCAACTAAGGAATGATGCAAAGCTGAATACCGTTCGCTCCAAAAAGGCGTTCAAAGGAGTGTAAGGCGTGATAGGCGCAATAATATCAACGCGCTTGCGAAGAAGGGAGAGGATGCGACTCTCCGCGGTGACAGCGGAACACTCTTCAAGCTTATCAAGCCATTAACTGGCAGATCTCTACTAACGGAACATCCTGTGAAGGATAAGGAAGGTGTTCTGCTCGTTACCGAAGAACAACAGCTACGAAGATGGAGAGAATACTTTTTAGAGGTCCTTAACAACACCTTCGGGCCTGCAAGTCCATCTTCATTGCCAGCAGAAGACGTCCCTCGAATAGAAGGCATTAGTTCCGGTCCACCATCCAAAAGGGAACAAATAGACGCTATTAAATCAATGGACGCCGGTAAAGCCCCTGGGATTGATGGAATTTCGTCTGAATTCTCGAAAGCGGATATTGTCGCTTCAGCGGATATTCTCCCTCCCTTAATCCAAGAGTGTTGGGAAACTGAAACTCTTCCCAGTGAGTGGAAAAAGGGTCTAATTATTAAAATTCAGAAAAGAGGTGACCTGAAGAATTGCAGTAATTGGCGTTTGATCTGTCTACTTCCTGCTGTTTCCAAGCTTATGGCTACGAATATTTTAGGACGAATCAAGGACAAAATCGATGACACATTGAATGATGAACAAGCTGGCTTTCGCGAAGGGTTTTCCTGTAGCGACCACATTAACCCTCCCTCCGTATTATCATCGAGCAATCCGCGGAGTGGAGATCCCCATTACATCTCATGTTGATCGATTTTGAGAAAGCTTTCGATAGCGTTGATCGTCTATACATCTGGGATGCCTTATGGAGACGAAATATTCCAGATAAGATAATCTCCATCATCAAGGAATCCTACAATGGAGCCCAATGTCACGTCCTGCATAAGCGGGCAAGCTTTCAGCTCCTTTTGAGGTGCACAGTGGAGTGAGGCAAGGCTGCATTTTGTCACCTATTCTCTTCCTTGTTGCCATTAGTGATGTACTCGGCTCCGCACTCCAATTACATCGTAACAAAGGTATCAGATGGAAATTGTTCGATCACCTTCAACATCTTGACTACGCTGACGACATTTGCCTTCCATCAACAAACACGGATGATGTCGCTCAAATGACAGAAGCTCTAAATTGCGCGAGTCGTAATGCGGGGCTGAAAATCAATGCTGCCAAGACTAAGTTCTTGAGCACATATCCAGGTGGGCAAAGCGAAATTTGTATTTCAGGACAGGCAGTCGAAAAAGTTGATGAATTTTGCTATCTCGGAAGTGTAGTTACAGCAGATGGTGGAGCGGATGCTGATGTAAAATCACGGGTAAACAAGGCTAGGGCGGCTTTCTTCAATTTGACTCCTTTCTGGCTAAACAACAATATTTTCAGACGCACCAAAATACGTGTCTTCAATTCTAATGTGAAATCCATTCTGCTATATGGCTGTTCAACCTGGAAGGTGACTAAAGAGATCACTGATAAGTTGCAAACTTTTGTAAATCAGTGTCTACGGCGCATCCTAAATATTCTTTGCACGGAGATCATTTCGAACGAGGATCTTCTTACTATAATTGGCCAGGAAAGGATAGGCACTTCGATCAAAAGACTTAAGTGGCAATGGATAGGTCACACCTTCCGAAGAGGGCCAAAAACGTTGCAAAAAAGGCTCTTAACTGGAATCCACAGGACTCCGTGTTGGGCGGCCAAGGAACACATGGAAAAGATCGGAAACTAGCGAAGCGAAAACACTAAATCTTACATGGTCGCAGAACGAGGTGGAGAGTAGGGGTAGTTAATGCCCTACGCCCCACAAGGGGTTGACTTGACAGGAACTAGAGAGAGATCTGATACTGAGCTCATGAGTAACACAAAAAATCAAACATAAAGCAATAATTTTACATTCCCGTTTTGTATTATATTTACCGCTTAAAGTACATAAATAACAAAACAAACAAAAAATTGTTTAATTCTAATCCACAAACAGAATATATAGTAGTTGCCCCCTAGGTTGATACAAATCGACTTATCTCCCTCAATACATGGCCATAATCTGTTTCAGATCTCTATTCAAAAACTCATTGGTCCAATCGTTCTCCGGGTTGTCTAGATGATTGTCGAAATCGTGAATATCCTTCATGGCACCGCGTTGCAATAAGGACGCGACGGCATCCAGTGTTACGTCCATGTGCTCCAACGAAAATGCAGCTTTAACCCAACGATTTTCCACGTTCTGCCACGCTTTCAGAGCCGGTCGATCTGTGTTGGGGCACACATATTTGTTATCCACCTTGAAAAGTACAATGCAAACAAATGGACAAAATTCTCAAGAATAAAAAAGAAAATCGATACGAACCAGAAGCAGGCATGCTGTCGAACAATTCTCAGCAATTTTCTCGGCAATTTTAATACCGGGCGTCTTATCAACCGTACAATGATAGAAATTCTCGGGCGCGGCATAGTAACCGGCTATGACCAAATCGTTTTCCTGTGCCATTGCTTCGATCTGGAAGTGTTTTGCAATTAGTAAACATCACAACTTCCTGACTTAATTCATAATTTCGAATAAATTTACCTGCATTAGTGCAATCTCTGCCATCGGTGTAACATACAAACATTGATGAAACATGGGTATGACATCGACAATCTCGACATTTTTGCCTCGTCCCGAAGACTCTTTGTCGGCTAGGAGAATTCCATTTACTGCACAATGCGGATACTTGGCAGCATGGAGAATGATTTTTGTGTAAGCTCGTGCGGATATTTTGTAGTCGTTTGTCATTTTAGGGAAAGAACACGAGCAACAAACAGAAATGCGAAAACTGGTGATACACACAGAGGGATGTGGTGACAGTTGACTGGATGATACAAGACATTAAAATTGAACAGTGCTGATTAAAGTTGAACGAAAATGAAACTAGAAGCTGAATGCAATCGCGAGGAACAAGATGAAATGAAACAAACAACGTGAGCTTGGCGGCAAATTGAGTTCAATTTGTGTACGATTAGTTTTAGAAGACCATCTGAGATGATAAAGCGGAAATATTTAATTTTAATCAATTGTTAGGGTACTGGAAACTACTTATCAGATTATCCCTTAGTTCGTAGTACACAGTGCATATCTGACATGAAATGGAGTATGATTTCAAATTTACGATGCACCGAGTAAGTATTATTTTTTGAACGGAAGAGTTATTTTTTAATCGTCATATTTTTGCAGTTGTATGTGCTTAAAATCAGGCAGCCAAGGCCCGACGTCGGGCTATCGTGCCACATTGATGATGATGTGCTTAAAATAAATTGCATGTTTAAATGTAAATATAAAATTAACGATAAGATTTTCCTCCAAATTGGTCTTGCAGTGGCTCCTCCGGATTGGCAGAATCTTGGGTAATAATGTGTGTGGTTCTGAAACGCACCGGTCGCATATATGTTCCCACAACATGTTGTCCATTCTGATCCTACAACTGGCGGTTTTGCGGATCAGCAATAACTTTCAGTGTTTTCCGTATGTCTGCCTATGTGAAATATGTAAACGAAAAGTTCCGCAGATCATTTCTTATTCGTAAAATCGCAGTTAGAGGATCAGAATGAACGACATGATGTCGGAACATATGCGACCGGTGTGTTTCGGAACCGTACCCAATGGATCACGTGAATAAAGTCCATATTTCAGGACATATTACTGACCATTTGGATGATGTCTATCGACACGATTCTAAATGATTTTGAAGGATTCTTGGTTATGAGATCACGTGGGATATGAAATGCTCACAGGTAACTGCAGCCTTTGTGTGATCTAGTTTTTAAGAATTTAAGAATAGTAGTTACTAGATTCCAGTTTGCCTATATTCAATAAAATGAAATATCCAATTTCGTGCAAAAAAAAATATATGTATATACACCAACCAGGCTATACTATCCAGGAGGTAGGTTTCTTTAAATATATAGGTATATCCTATTATTTTTGTCTTGAATGAAGAATATTACGATAAGAGTAGTTTCCAATTAAATTTATTACGATATCATAAATAAAACAGAATATTCTGTGAGTTTGGTCTGGAACAAGAAGAACTATACAGGGTGTCTCACGACTCATGGTACATACAATACTAGGGTCTATGACTTGTTCTGCACTTGGCTCGCAGATATCTTGCTCCTCCAGAAACTCTACCGTATCAAGTTCCTGTTCTTCCTCTCTCAGTGCGTCCATCAGCGGTGCAAGCAACGCGCTTTTGTTTCCTGAAGTCGAAAAATTCCGTTTTGCCAGCTCGCGTTTCAATTCGGCCGTTGTTAATGGCGAGATATTACGCGGCATTTTGTTTCTCGACTAAAAACTGTCCACAAACCACTATTACGCGAATCGAACTTTCTAGAATGTTTTCGAACTCTATACGTTGCGGTACCAATTCACTTTCGAGAAGTTTTTCTTTCCACAATAGTCCGACCCAAAGTTCGTAAGTTCACTTTCCAGAACTCTCTTTCGCGAACTTTCCCGAAAATTCTCGTCGAGTTTCGAATGTTCACTAACACACGCAATTTCACGTTTACCGGATCTTGTCACACTAGTCCGACACAATTTTGTTCACTTTCCAGAACTTTCCCGTCGCGAAATACCGATAAAAACTAGACTTATATACCCGTTTCCATTGTTCCGGAAACTTCGGTGACGCACTTCCGGAAACTTCCAGAAAGTCATGGTTAGGTGTGTTTTTTTGGTTATCCCGTATAGTAGTGATGGTAAATTAATTAAAGAATTGCTCGATGCTGATCGACCGATAGATTGTCGTTTGGGAGGCATAATCAAAAACTAAATTACAATAATATATGTCAGTTTAATGTGAGGAATTGCACACATCACATGTTTTTATTGCTATATAATCACGAAGCAGGTTCATTTACTCAGTGCATGCGCCACCTATTGAAAACTATTCATACTAACCTAGAAACCATCTTACATCCAGGTTGACGGTTATCGCTGAGCACCCTTCGCACTGATCGGAGAAGAACGTCCTTTAGGCAATTTTGTGGCGTGTTCGGCGACACCTCAATCGTGTCACTCCGCCAAGGGATTGCGGAGATATCGACGGATTTCCGAAGTAGTATGAAGCTTGATTGTTCAATGCCAAAGTTTGACATTTCTTTGGGGTAGCTCAGTCATTAATTGGCCCACTATATGGACCGACACAAGGTAATCAAAAAGGGTGCAAACTGAAATGTGAGTATTGCAGTGGCATCTCATCAGTTTCTATGACTTTTAAGATTTTATACAAAATTCTGGAAAAGAAATCATACCAAGGAAAACTAGTGCGGCTGACGTATCAACGAAACCAAAACAAAGGCCAAGATGGGCGGGCACTTACAACGAATGAATAATAATCGCATGACGAAGAAGGTGAGGTTGCGTGGACTACCGAAGGCTCGCTGGGAGTACTCAGTACGTGAGGACGCCCACCAGCTAGGTTTTTAAAACTGGAACATTAGGTATCGTGACCGTGACAATTGAACATTCGCGACATTCAAAAATACATTTAAAAATCGGTTTTTCATCAATTTTTAACATCCGATTTTTTTAGGAAAACCCGATTTTAAAATGTCTTCAAAGTGTGAACGGGTGTATCTCGGAAGATACGAGCAACTTCGTAACGGCCGAGGTGTCGTTTTATTGGAAATTCTAAGTAGTTTCAGAAAGTGAAGTCATATCTCGGGTGAAATGTTTGGTGGTGTGGCAAATTTTGATTTACTTCGGCAAGTCGGGCATTTTTACAAAATATTCTATTGCATTGTAACGGTTAAAAACACCGAGAAGTTTTCCCTTAGGGGAAAAATCTTAGATCATGTATATGTCTACGTTATTGGTTACAAAATAATCCACATTGCATCAGCCTCTATATTATCACTCCAGAAGCCAGAAGCCCCACAATCCTTTCAAACCGATTACATACAGTACCCCAAATATCGACTTTCAAACGACAACCATAATGCCCATTCTTAGTTTCCTTAGATAAGTGTTCTTTTTGGTGGTACATAATAATATCCTTTGAAAACCCAAAATGAGGTTGTGGTGATTTTAAAGGGCTCAACTCACCGAATACTCTATTTTTATATGCATATCGACTATAATGCATTCCTAAAGAAAAAGGGACCTTTTTTATCCACGGACATCTTTCTCATAACAAGTGCCGACACCAAAATAATAACGATCGCACCACTTAACTTCTATCCGAGTTTCATCCAAATCGCTCCACAGGGGGAGCCAAGAAAATTGAAAGATAACTTTTCATTCGCTTCAACGACGAATTTACCGCTATTCCCGCAACTCATCAGTGATTGTCGATTCTTTGCAAGGGTGGTCAAAGGAAAATGAATACATACCAAATTAAGCAATGATCAAACTACTTAAAGCTTCGTTAGGTTTTCGCTATGATTTACAAAGTCACATATTTTTTCACGGAACAACCCAGCGTACAAATCCTAATTGACTCGAAATAATCACACGTGTTTTACTATGTCCAAATAATTATCACCAAGCTAAAAAAAATGTTTTGGATACAAATAAAAGAAAAAAAAATATGCTGCTGTGGGACTCGAACACATTGCCCTACGCACCAAGCTTGGCGGATACCCCACCAGGCTACATCGACTACATGTTATTACGATAAATCTAGCAATCATACCATGATCATGTTCAAATGTACGTACGTACTGTACAACCACTGTTACGTACTGTTTAATTTCAAAATTCAACGTTCAGTGGCTGTACAAGCACTGTCAAACAACGTTCCACAATGTTCCGAACACACAATATCATTCTTCCGTTGCCCAGAAGCTATTCAACTAACAATGACGATGTCGACGACGGCGACGACGACAATGGCAATTATGTTCTGCCTGCATACACCGACCTGTGCGAGATAATCTGTGATGATCACTAGATTTACTTGCCATCATAGAGGTCGGCATGGCCGAGTAGGTTAGATGACAGTTGTTCAGTGCATTGAGTGATGGTTTCGAGTCCGCACGGAAGTCAGATTTTTTTTCTTTTTATTAAGTCTCTAAAACATTTTTTTTTACCACTTCTTTTCAACATTTAAGGTACAATGGCTCCAAAACCATTGTACGTACTGTACAACCACTGTTACGTACTGTTGCATTTCAACGTTCAGTGGCTGTACAACCACTGTCAACCAACGTCCCACAACGCTCCGTCCCACAACGCTACGTCACACAACGCTCCGTCCGAACACACAATACATATCATTCTTCCGTTGCCCAGAAGCTGTTCAACTAACGATGACGACGACGACGACAATGGCAATTATGTTCTGCCTGCATGCACCGCCCTGTGCGAGATAATCTGTGATGATCACGAGATTTACTTCCCATTTTCGAGGTCGGCATAGCCGAGCAGGTTGGGTGATAGGTGTTTGGTGCATGGGGTGGTGTTTTCGAGTCGCAACAGGGCCGTATGTTTTTTCTTTTTTATTTAGTTACCTAAACATTCTTTTGATTTTGGTGATCACTAGGGGGCTTCGCCCCCTGCTCGCTACGCTCGTCAACCCCTACCCCCCCACGCCCCTGCCCTATGCCCTGCCACAGCCAACGTCTGCTCCCGGCTATGAGCAGACGTGCTCGCGCTGCGCGCTCGCAGCACTGACTGACTGCTTTTCGTTCTTGCATGCTATACTTATCGACATTCGGGATTCATCGTAACCAATCAGAACATTCATCAGATTTTTCCATTTGCGAAGTTAGCATTTTTATATATAGAAGGATACTAAAACGACTATTGATTTTCTACTCTTCGTAAATTAACGCGATAAATCGTATGCATTTTGGATGCCTCTCTTTTACGCGCGCGTTTTACATGTGACAAATTCGAAAGTGCACGATGCAATCGAAAATTCAATTTATACCAGCTCGCCATTTACAATTGTACCAAGCATTTGCATCAGCCATCCGTTGCACGTCTCCACGTAACTATACTGCACTGTGTGATGGCTATAGACCAGAGAATGATGATCACTAAAAAAACTCCGAGAAGTTTTCCCTTAGGGGAAAAATCTTAGATCATGTATATGTCTACGTTATTGCTTACAAAACAATCCACATTGCATCAGCCGTTATCTTGTCACTCCAGAAGCCCAAATATCCTTTCAAACCGATTACATACAGTAGCCCAAATATCCACTTTCGAACGACAACCATAATGCCCATTCTCAGTTTCCTTAGAGAAGCGCCCTTTTTGGTGGTACATATGTACATAATATCCTTTGAAAGCCCAAAATGAGCTTGTATTGATTTTAAAGAGTTGAGCCTTCACCGAATACTGCATTTTGATATGCATATCGACTATAATGCATTGCCAAAGAAAAAGGGACCTTTTGTGTCTAAGGACATTTTTCTCATAACAAGTGCCGACACCAAAATAATAAAGATCGCACCACTTAACTTCCATCAGAGTTTCATCCAAATCGCTCCACAGGGGGAGCCAAGAGGACCAATTGAAAGATAACTTTTCATTCGCTTCAACGGCGAATTTACCGCTATTCCCGCAACTCATCAGTGATTGTCGATTCTTTGCAAAGGCGATCAAAGGAAAATGTATACCAAATTTAGCAATGATCAAACCACTGAAAGGTTGACTTAAAGCTTCGTTAGGTTTTCGCTATATTTTACAATGTCACTTTTTGTCACGGAACAACCCAGCGTACACATCCTAATTTCCTTAAAATAATCACACGTGTTTTACTATGTTCCAAATACATAATTATAACCAAGCTTAAAAAATTGATTTGGACACTAATAAGAAAAAACGAGACCGAATTCTAATCGTGCGAATAGCACGATGAGTGTATACCCTATACCCATGTACAGACCTAGAATGCGCGTAAAACCGAAAATATTCAATTTAATTTTTTTTAAGGGGGGAGGGGTAGATGGGCTGAATTTCGCACATCTTTAATATCTTATAACGGCATCCAGCAGCTATCATTTGCGATAAATTTCAAGTTTTTCGGGACATTCTATCAAAAGATATGGCGGAATATTGCTTTGTAGGGGATGTAGGGGTAGGGGAAGGCAGACCTTCTCCACTTTCCACTAACTTCAAGCATATGTCATAATTAGGCATTGATGAATATTTCAGGTCCCTAGCGACATTCTGTCGAAAAATATGGCCGAATTACACTATCACGGAGGGGTCATTTGTATGGGAGGTAGGCGAACCCTTGGTCCGATTTGGCCCATTTTCAATACCATCCAAGCTTTTATCAAAGCAATCATCTGACCGAAATTTCAAAACGCTAGCTCCATTATTTCGGGAGTTATCGTGCGAACTGACAGACACACGGACGGACAGACAGACAGACAGACAGACCCATCTTATGGGTATAGGGTATAAAAAATATATGTTGCTGTGGGGACTCGAACACATTGCCCTACGCACCAAACCTGGCGGATACCCAACAAGGCTACATCGATTACATATTGGCGCGATAAATCTAGCAATCATCACATGATCACGTTCGAACATTTTGCAGAGCGTTTACATATTCACATTGACTTTTTGGAAGGTATTGACGACGGTTTGGACCATGGTTCGAACCCCCCTGGGACATCCGCTTTTTTTCTTGAAAAAAAAAAAATATTTTGAAACCGATCACATACAGTGCCTCAAATATCACCATTCGAACGACACCCATAATGCCCATACTCTGTTTCCTATGCTAGAAAAATGTCCTTTTTGGTGGTAATATCCTTGAACAAAACTCAAAATCAACTTGTCGTGATTTTACAAGACTCGTCGCAACGGATTCTGTATTTTGATATCCATATCCTTATACATAGCGTCTATAATGCATTCCCACAGAAAAAAGGACATTTTGTGTCCAAGGACATCTTCCTCAAAAAAAATCCTGGCACCAAAATGTTAAGGATCGCACCACTTAACTTCCATCCAAGTTTCGTCAACATCGGTCCACGGGGAGAGCCAGGAGAACCAATTGAAGGATGAATTTTCGTTCGCTTAAATGACGAATATACCGATATTCCCGCAACTTATCGAAATCGTGATTGTCGATTCTGAGACAGAGTGATTAAAGGATAATGTATACCAAATTTGGTGAAGATCGAACTACGGGAAGGTCGATTTTAAGCGTTCAAACGTTTTCGTTACAGTTTTTCGTGACGCTTTTTCACGGAACGACACCCAGTATTTCTCAGGTAGCCTCCGCAAAGACATATACATGTCAATTATTCGTGTACTGATAAGGCGCAGTGTGGTCATGGCGGTTTGGTGGTCGTTGTTGACTTTTTGGAAGGAATTGACGACGGTTTGGACCATGTTTCGAACCTCCCCTGAGACATGAGATATTTTTTTTCTTTTTTTTTTTTTAAAAAAAAATATTTTGAAACCGATCACATACAGTGCCTCAAATATCACCTTTCGAACGACACCCATAATGCCCAGACTCTGTTTCCTATGCTAGAAAAATGTCCTTTTTGGTTGTAATATCCTTTAACAAAACTCAAAATCAATTTGTCGTGATTTTACAAGACTCGTCACAACGGATTCTGTATTTTGATATCCATATCCTTATACATAATGTCTATAAAGCATTCCCACAGAAAAAAGGACATTTTGTGCCCAAGGACATCTTCCTCATAAAAAGTGCTGGCACCAAAATATTAAGGATCGCACCACTTAACTTCCCTCCGAGTTTCGTCGACATCGGTCCACGGGGAGAGCCAGGAGAACCAATTGAAAGATGAATTTTCGTTCGCTTCAATGGTGAATTTACCGCTATTCCCGCAACTTATCGAAATAGTGATTGTCGATTCTGAGTCAGAGCGATCAAAGGATAATGTGTACCAAATTTGGTGAAGATCGAACTACGGGAAGGTCGATTTTAAGCGTGAAACGTTTTCGTTACAGTTTTTCGTGACGATTTTTCACGGAACGACACCCAGTATTTCTCAGGTAGCCTCCGCAAAGACATATACATGTCTAAATAGAAGAGTCCCGTTGTACATTAATTTTCCCCATTTTAATTTTTTCGGAAACTAATTAAACAGAATTCTATTATTAAATGATAAACTGCGTATTGGATTTTAAAAGCTGAAAAATTTGTTCAGAAATAGGCTTTAAGTTTAAAATTGCTCTACTGAAAAATCAAGAAGTTCCACTGAAGCGGTTATTTATAATCACCACAGTTAAAGTTATATTCTTATGCCAATGTTCATGAAAAATTGAAGATATTTTAAAACTACTCTCTGCAATTGGATACGGGCACAATTTTTTTATGCCAGTATCCATGAAAAATCGGAGTCAGTTGGATAACGGCACAAGTACATTTTACAAGAAATCTACTAAAGATTGGAAAGGGAAAATTTGTAAAATGAAAGAATGCCACATTTGGCATCATTTGAACCCAAAAACGGGAAATCCAAATTTTTGGAGTTGTGCCACTAAGTAAAGCAGCGATATGTTTTATTTGAAATTTATTATATTTTAAATACAGAATTAAATACTGGCTTCTTAATTTGTCCAATGCAGAATTCATTAACAGATTTAGTTTCTTAAATTAACTTTTATATCATAATTACTTGAAATATACATTCTAGATTATGTTTCTCTCAAAAATTTAATCGAAAACTATATACATAAGAATATAAACCAATTGTTCGAAGAAAAAGTTGAATTGAAATAATATATCTTTAAGAAAATTTGGCAGATTGCAAATTCTATTTATAACGTCTCCTACTACAAGCTTTGCTTTTCGGAGACGCTTCACACAGAAGTTGAATTATTTTATGTTAATTTTAAGAGTATATTTATAAAACTGTTGAGTATTTTGAAATAAAATGAAATGAAATGAAATGAAAAATGGTACAAGTCCACTTTCGATAATAACACTAGAAAACGGTCGCTATATGTTTTTTTTTATGATTTGAACTTTAATTTACTATTGTATTGTATTGTCTTGACATTTTGTAAGGAATATTTTTAAGTTTAGCTAACATTTGATATTAATTAGTTTTGGTGATCGCTCCCTAATTTAGGGTTCAAATTTTATTTATGGGGTTCTTTTATTTGTCCGGTACATCTCCTGGATAGAGAAAAATATTTTTTATATTTTATTTGCCAAGAATGTCGTAGCGCTTTTCTCTTTGCAGCAACAGCATAAATTATACCGAGAAATGAGGGATATACCTCGAAATTAGAAATTGTCGGTGTCCCTAACAAACCAAATTATGATAAAATAAAACATAAATCCTCTGAATTCGAAAATATGTTATGCAATATTAAATTGCTGATATTGTATGTGACCTACTACTCTTTAAGGCCGATCCACACTTTTGAGTCAGAGTCATTTCCCATACAAGTTGAAAGTTTGTCAGTTAATTAACTGACAAACTATCAATTTGAATCGAAAATTACTGTGGCTGTAACTGATGACTGAAAAGTGTGGATCAACATTTAACCATTAATAATTTCTAGGCATTGTTTTTTTTTTTGACAGTCTAGGACATGTTGCATTTAACGTAGGAGCTTAGACACTTAGAAACCAAAAATAATTTTCTTGGAATTCAGATCGATGTGGGTTGCAACAGGATTGGAAATGTGTAGTGTCCATTTAAAAAAAAAGGGTATGCCCCAACTTTTTTATTTTCGATACATAACGATAAAGCTATACCAATTGTAGTGATTCCAATGAATTTTATGCGTTTATCTGGGAATTATCTTCTTTTAAACACTTTTGATGAGAATGACTCCAGTTTTGGATCTTTCTTTTAAAATGTATATAGATACATTTCCACATACCCAATTATCCGACACTTTAGGATAAAATATAGGTATTATGTAATTTCAGAATACTTCACTTTTGAGTTTTCATTTCTTTTTCTGTAAAAAAAAAAACAAAAGAATGCAAGGAATTTTCTCGGGAAGAATATATTTCTCAATACCGAAAATTACTTTCATTCTTTTATTATTTACAGAAAAAGAAAGGAAAGGAAAGGAATAGTTTTCTGAAATTACCTAAAGTCTTATCCAAATGTGTTGGGAAATGAGGAATGAATTTTTGTAATTAACTTATTCCTACTCTACATTAAGAGATAAATGTTGCTTTAACGTTAACTGACAGCCACATAACACTCGATAATATATATTATTTCAATCGGATATAAATAAATATATAATTGGTTCCAAAAACCTCGAATTAAATATCAAAGCTGAGTATAGTGCATTAACACTAAACCTACTGTAAAGTGGGATCGAGTTTAGGCATGATATTTTTCTGAATAGTAGTAGGGGAACGTTATTATTCTTCGTCGCAGCGATCCCTTTTTGTTTGTTTGTTTGGCGGCGTATCCAAGGACAATTTAAGGCAAAAGAAATCGATCTAATAATAAATCATAACGTAATAAATTCGCATAAACCAATTTTAAACATTAAAAATTTCGCTAAAATTCGCACATAAACGTATTTTTTTTACGTTACTGTGTTGTTTTACTTTCTTTTACGAAAAAATCGGCTTATTCGCAGTGGAACGAGTGTTCAAAACTACATCAAAAAATTACGATTATAATAAGCAAAGAATCAACTAGGGAGTAGTACGAGTGACAACACAACAACACTTCTCAAGGATTTGCAATAGAAAGAGAAACGCAATTATTGTTGCGTTTTTTTTACGTATTTTTCATTTAAACTTCGGGGCTCACCAAACAACGATAAAATGTTTTGCTAAAAAAATCGTAATGCAGAAAACAAAGTTATTTCATCAAACCTCCGACTAAACACCTTGCTCGATGTTTGTTAAGAAATTGTGCTCGTGGTTCTGCGAACTCACTGCATTTAGGAATATCTCTATTCTCAATAATCTCAGATGACAAATATTGCCTATCTATTGCCTCCACTGGCGATCCTCGAAAAAAGAAACCAAGTCTTAGTTTTTTTTTTACTTTTGTTTCTTTGTTACTTGTAAAACTTTCTGTGTTTCACGTCAGTTTTTTACGGTGTTAATTTTAAATTACATTAGATCTTAGATGTAAATCAGACCCTGATGACGGACTTATGTCCGAAATATATTGGTCGCTTATAACAAACAAAAAAAAAACTAAGACTTGGTTTCTTTTTTCGAGGATCGCCAGTGGAGGCAATACAAAAACATCCAATGAAATAAAATTTCGATCCCGGCATATACAAACACTGGTCATCTGGTAAATCCATTTAACCATTATTAACATATCTAAATACATACTATTTTTACGTTACGTTATTGCCATTTTTGCAGCCAAAAAAATGAAAATTGAAAACTTCCTAAAAATGTTTTTTTTTTCTCGGTCTAGGGTGTAAATTTCCATGGGTGTTATACACCATTATAAAGGAAATTATCTGTGCTTTAATTCACCCTTACATAATTTTGCTGTAACTTTTATCGTTTGCAAAATAATTCAAGAAATTCAAAATAGGCCTGTTTCCCCTTCTTCAATATATACTCCCTGGCAAACTTTTATCAAAACTAATTTACATAGATAAACTTCAAAGTGTTTTCTCATGTTTGAAACACAATTTCATTAATAAATTTCTACTATGACTTTATATTTGATCAAAACGCAAACCCTTCAATATCTCAAAACATTACTAAATGGACTTGTACCACTTTCAAATAGAACGGCTCAATACACCCCGACAGGGACGTAGCCAGGAATTTGTTTCGGGAGGGGTCAAAATTACATAGGGGATTTAAGTAGTTTCTGAATATCTAAAAAGAATTGAAAACAAAAGTGGATCAACGCATTTGATCCCTGAGGAATGCCTGATGTTGGTGGAAATTGATTTGAATTAGTTAAAGTTATGGTTACAATCACGGAACGGTATTGTCTAGTTATTCTGTTAATGAGGGGCCACCGAAGTGAAAGTTTTTTAGTTTAACTATAGTAAAAGGTTAGATTTAAATTTCTGAATCGGTTTGGTAAAGTGGGACCAATTTTTGAGAGACTTTAATGTGTAATTTTAATATAAGATTTGTAGTAGTAGATTTACCTCTGAAAAACCATAATTATTAGTGGTCGAACTAGAGGTGTAAAGGATGTAACCCTGGTCATCCTCCAGGTCAAATAATTGAAGGATTGACGAGGGAATGCTAGTTCGTAGATAATTTTCAGTCTCAGCTTTGGCGCCATTTTTAAATGTGGACGCGAGGCTTAAATTCCAGTGTTGAGAATAGAGTGATTGGTTAAATAAGCAAAGAAAGGGGATTCCTTAGTTTTTTTCTGCTAATTTCTTTAAACAAATCGGAGAAAAATCATCTGGCCTGGTGTCATTAAAGATGTCAAATTAATTTATGTATTTTTTTAGAATCTTAGTCTTGGTCTTTTTTAAATTAATCAGAGGGGAAAAACTTGGAGACTTGAGAACTAATCAAATTGGAGGAATATTATATCAGCGAAAAATTAACGTACATAACGTTTTCATTTCAGTTGGTTAGAAAGAACAGCGGTTGATCAAACACCTTGAGTGATAAAACATGAAGCTGTTCTTGAAAACCAATACTTTCAGCAAAATGGGATTCAATGTAGGTTTTCTCGGGTTTGTCCTCCGGGTATTGTACAAATTTAACAAAATTTATCACTGACAAAGGAACAACTTTAGCAAATAAATTAACTGTGAGAGAACTCAGAGAAGAGGTTACTTTCCAAAACGGAGTAATTTATTGATAGAGCTAATTAGGACAATAAAATCTAATGTTAACTGCGAGGTGACTCAAATAAACTCATTCCTAATTTCTAACACATGTTGACTTCTTTGCAGCTATCGCTTCTAACGCGATTCATAGCCAATATCCCTTAGAAAACGTATTTCCAGCTAACCCAACGTTTTGACATGTTCATTATAACAGTTTTTATGTTATTATGTTATTATCATCACTGAAATTTCAAAGCACATTGAAAACATTTCGGGAGGGGTCCGGACCCCATGGACTCCTCCCCTGGCTACGTCCCTGCACCCCGAAATTATATGCAATGTAACGTTGACTCGAAATCGCCTATAAACGGCTGAGTCAACGCACCATCGCCCCACATGGGGCTATACGGTGCTGAGAAGAAGAATTAGAACTAGGGATGTCAAAAACCGGCCCATAACCCGGTTTTCGGTTTTTTCGGTTTTTTCGCAAAGCCGGTTAGACCGTCCGGTTTTAACCGGGCTCAAAGTACCGGTTTTCGGTTAACCGGTTTTTCATTGAATTGCTTCGAATTTTAGCAAAATAATGCATACACACTCGTTAAGCTGATGTTCGTATAGAAATATGACTGTGTAATGGAGCCCTAAAAGAGAAACATGTTGAACAAAAAAAATAATCAAATAAAATTGTCAGAAGTATTCATAATGTTTCAAAATTAGTTAACTGAGTTTTATTGCTAGACAATGTATATAGTGCAGTCAAAATATCCCATTTCAGGCCTCCAAATATAAAAAAATAGAGTAAGGCTATTTTTTTGTGGTTTTTGAATCCAAAACTCATTTTGCTAAAAACAAATTTGATCGGAAAGGTCCCAAAAAGGACAAAAAAGGATACTCTTTAACACTAGAAGGGTCAGGGCCGTCAATTTGACGGTTTTGTGATTTAAATCATCTATATCTTCTAAACTACGATGCTTTCAGCTTTCATATTTATTGACTTTTCCTAAAATATGTATTTGATCATATATTTGAATAGAAATGAAAATAAAAAATTTTAGTTTGGGAGATATTTCTTGTTATACCTATTAGGGTCAGAACCGTCAAATTGACGGTTAAGGGTTATCAGCGCAAAAAATCCATAAATCCGTCGTTAAAAATTTGTGATTGTAGTTAGAGCGCTCGTAAAAGAAAATAATCGTTAATATAGGTTTCCCACTTGAACTTTTTGTAGTATTGTGCGCTTTTCCAGCGCTTGAGTTCACTAGCCCGGGGTACGGTCTTAGTCATTTTCATGGTCCTTGGCGTGCTTGTTTGCCCAGTTATGATCTGTTGTAATGCAATAAAGAGTACGTTGCGTCAGTACTGATACATTTCTCAAAATTAATGCACGCCAGGGATAAAGAGTAATGTCGAGATAGAACAGGATTTCTTGAAGCGTTCAAGACAACGATCTAACGGGCACCAGCAAAATTGATGGCACTTATGCTGAAGTAACTGGTAGGCAGTGAGTAACTAAAGTAAAATAAAATACTAAGATACTCTAAAATACATTGAAAACTCCATGTCCAGAAATCCACTACAAAGATATAAGACTACATCATATGAAAGTAGCGCCACGATCAGCCCTGCTATTATGTATAATCCACTTAGTTCTGAATTTTTGCTGGGCATCGTAGTCGCTTTTGGAAAGTAGCACATCGTTCCGTGGCATGTGTAGAGTTTCAATACCAAATCCATGACGCTTGCAATCTCTTTTTGTGATGAGACAGCTATATGACCATTGACCACAAACTGAACATTTGTCAGTCCTACCGAACGAGTGGAATTCATATATTTAGTGGACATCCTTCCGAGCAACCCTTGCGAGGTTTGCAAAGCGATCCTAATTTAGCTGTCCGAAGTTGTCTCCCTCTTCATGATCGAATCACAGCTCCGTACAATAAAAACGGTTCGAACTTGAGTTGTTGACTGCGATTACCTTACAATCATCGGGTATGTCGCTAGAAGTAACACTGACTCTTTCACCTTTCATACTCCAACCTACACAGTGGTCTGAAAAGTAGATGTCACAAATTCAAATATAAATAGTTTTACCAAATACAGAATAGGTTTCGGTCTGAGAAGCACTCGGGGTAAACGCTATTGGCTACTGGGCGGTTTGTTTTCATTACTAAAGGCCTACGCCCTGTATAACTGGCCAGAGCTAAAGCAACAAGCGAAAAGGATCACCGGGGGATATCAGTGTAAATATGCATTTCAGGACGACTGGAAGCGAATTGAACTATTACTTTTTTACCATCTGTAAAAGGCTGTTTGAGAAAAATGTGCTATTAGTCATACTTAAAAAAAATAAATATTTTAACAAATTTCACTAAAAAAAATATTCAGAAATACATTAATTTCTAATTAAAAGAAAGATAATGTCTTATGTCTTTATTTACATAAGCATTTTATATTTAAATAAGTACCATTTCAGCTGTAAACACCTTGCCGTCAAATTGACGGCTGTGACCCTTTTAGGTATATATCCTTTAATCCTTGGCCGGAGGTCAGCATGTGTATCAAATCAAAGGGGACGTCGAGTACATTACATATCCGGTGTTTGTTTCCTGTTTCAAGGACCCTCAACGGAATAAATCGAGATTAAATCGAAAATTATTGTGTTCTCAGTGTATCTTTCCAAAGCCATAACTACGAGAATAATTCAAGTTGTCACTACGTTTCTCACTTTTCCGAATCTGATAGGTTAAGATTCTACCATAAAATTTGCTAAGAAGAAAATTATCGGAAAGTTCTGAAAAAGGACTTTAGCTATTATAGCTATTATAGCATGTGGGGTATCAAATCAAAGGGGACGTCGAGTACATTACGGTGTTTGTTTCCTGTTTCAAGGACGCTTAACGGAATAAATCGAGATTAAATCGAAAATTATTGTGTTTTCCGTGTATCTTTTTAAAGCCATAACTACGGGAATAATCCAAGTTGTCACTACGTTTCTCACTTTTCCGAATCTATGATAGGTTAAGATTCTACCATTAAATTTGCTAAAAAAAAATATCGGAACGCTCTGAAAAAGGACATTAAAGGACACTAATTACAAACCTTGATTGAAAGTGAGCATGCGGGGTGTCATGTCAAAGAGGACGTCGAGTGCATTGCATATCCGGTGTTTGTTTCCTGTTTCAAGGACACTAAATGGAAAAATTCGGGCTAAAACGAAAAATTACGGCTTTGGAAAGATACATAATACGAGAAACATGAAAATTTTCCATTGGATCCCAATTTTCTCCTGTGAGGGTCCTTGAAACAAGTAATAAACGCCAGATATGGAATGTACTCGACGCCCTCTTTGATATGACACCCCACATGCCCACGTTCGATAAAGGTTTGTAATTAGTGTCCTTTTTCAGAGTTTTCCGATCATTTTTTTTCTTAGCAAATTTAATGGTAGAGTCTTTAGCTATATTATTATACATGCCGACCTCCGGCCAAGGATTAAAGAGTATCCTTTTTTGTCCTTTTTGGGACCTTTCCATATCGATGTGGACCGGACTTCGTAGCAACTGCCGATTCGTCTTCCTATAACAATGAGCAATAAATGCACTGATCTGATACACATATACATTCACGACGCACAAAAGATACACGTGTGACACGCAACGTAAACAATATCTGCCTTGGAAAGGAAGGCTTGTTCTGCTATCCGTTCTCATAGGGGGAACTTTTGTGTTTCCGATATTTTCCGCTGCGCATCCGCTATATGGCGGACGGAAAGATAAGTGTCGATAAGAAGAACAAGAAAATACTTCTTACGAGAGCGTAATGTTCCGCAAGGAAAAATGCAAGGAGCGGTAGTTTGACGAAGCGATGGTTCTTGGAATAAGAGCACCAAGGAGAGTGTTCGGAAATAGGAAATTTTTCATAGAAGACAAGCAATAGAATTACAGACTGACAAATCAAGAAAATATAAAAATTTTATGAATTTGGAAAAAAAATTTTCGGTTTTAACCGGATGGGCAAACAACCGTCCGGGTTAAAACCGGGAGGATGAAAAAACCGAAAAAAACCGGTTAACCGTTTTGAAAGTACCGGTTTTCGGACTAACCGTCCGGTTTTTGACATCCCTAATTAGAACCATATTAAAGGTATCCAGAATGATTTTCACCCATTCAGTAAGTTTTGGTCAGGATTTTGTTAGTGTTTTTTTTGCATTGTGGCCTTTCGTATCGATGCACTTTTCCCAGCGGGAAATGTTTTTATATCTTTATTAATATGTAGTGTAATAGCCAGTACAAAGCAGTCTCACGAGGCCTGGATAGTCGTCCCACTCTCCAGGCCTCGTTCAGTTCAATTCAATTCAAACAAATAGGAGGATGTGAAATTTGAATGTTTCGAATACTGTTTAGAGTCATGATTCGTCCAAAATTACATAGATAAAAAAAAACTTCACAAAGACAAACCCAAACACTCATTTTTGGTTTGGTTTGTTTTGAAGAATTTTGGAAATTTTTGCTCGACACTAAAAATGTGGTTGAAAATATCAGAAGGCAACCAAATTTCTTCGCCGAATCTTATACGGAATACACCATAACTCCCATCAAATTCGTAAAAAAAAACTTTTTGTAATTTTAAAATTTTGTGATTCAAAGTCTATCATAGGTTCCGTTCTGGTAAATAACCGGAAGATTGTACTTTAGGAATCTTAATTGCTGAGTAGAAACCATCAGTACCCTACTGCAAGAACAACGAAACAAATGCTAATTTTTTGTTGTGCAAATTGAAAAATATATTTAAAAAAAAATAAATCCAAACATTTGCTCTTCAGTAAATTTCAGCCATGGTTCAGGAGTCTGCAACTTGCAACTTCGCTCGTACATGCCTTTGGCTCGCGATATATGTATTTCTTCTAATCTATATCTTAGTGTTCAATTTTACACAGGGGCATTGTTCAACAAAAATTTAAATGTTGATTTAGTAAGAGATAATTTTTTGTATCTTCAATAGGTATAGTCACACTCTTTCGCGGAACACCCTCGCTTCGCGAGCTACCAGTTGGGAAACAAGTGTCCTAGATTGAAGGACCTAAAAGGAACTTTTTCACTCGATTTTTAAATTAACATGCGATACCTATTTAAAAATCAAGTCGGATGCTCTGACTATCGCTAGGCGTGGTCAGTCGAGTACCAGAAATATCTTTGCAATCATCGCGTTCGTTGTGCAAGAACAAGAAAATTGTTAGATGGCCTGTCCGCTTCGCGCAATAACATTCTTCCGGTTAATGTTCCTCTTCAATATAGAATAAAGATTTGCATTCAAATGACTAATAAAAGCACTTACATTTTATGTTCAATATGGCTTACCAGACATTTAACAGACATAAAAAAATCGATGACTAATGTAGTATGCGTAAAATATTTAAAGAATGTTATAAAATGTAACGTGCGTAAAGTGCATTAAAGGCAGTTTTTTCACAACTCAATACATAAAACTGTCTCGCATACATATTACAGCTTTCAACCAACAATAAAGGTATAGTGCTAGACAATTTCATAATGCTACGAAGGTCAGTCATCATTTTCCCTTCCGTTTAGAATGCTCAACACTCGGGGGGAAAAACGCCTCACCCGCCAATTCAAACAAAGTCTCATTCAATGACTTTATTATACATAAAGAACAGTACATGCACACGCATCTACATGGGTATTCCATGCTAAACAAAACTACCGCATATAATGCCATCACCACACTTGTGACGTCATTGGGACGAGCCCCCTGTTCAAATGATGCGCAACGTATATTGCTAGGTGTCCATCTGCTCTACAACATGCCATAGCCTGCACAACCACCACGTGTCGCGAAATGCGAGGGGAACAGGGCTTTTCACAAAAAGGACTCGCGGGAAGGCAACATCATCAATACAAACGACCATCTTAACCATACCCTATAATTTTGCACTAACCATATTCCTCTTTACTTGCTTCAGCACGTAACGTAGGTATATATCATACCATTATGATGGCATGTTCACTTACCACATGCTCTTTTTCACGAATTGTACAAGTAGTAGATCAAGTTGATCTGAAGAAGCACAGACAGACAAATTTTTCAAGAAGCGCCTCATCACACATTTTCTATGGAATTACGTGAGGCTCCAATCGAATCACCTACACACATCGTAGTGGCGCTGTAAAGTTTACGTTTCCATACTATTTCACCAGCGACAACAAACGTTTTCGCAGATTTTGTTTAGCGCAGTAGCAGCTCCAACAGCCGCCCATACTCAGCGCCGTTTTATAGTGGAAATCATACCAGAAAGACTCCATCGAGTACAGTCTCTATCCGAACTTGTCGCGGGAAACATCATCCAGCTAAACGTACAACGACGTCGAGTTTTCTATCACCCCCATATAAAGAGTGCTCTATAAGAGGTTATCGCGTGTTCAGTGAAGTGTGATAGATTCTCGGTCTAGGACTCCTTACAGTGACATACATATCCCGAGTAATCAAGGTCCTGCCGACTAGTTTAACAAAAAGCAATAATACTGTGCATATTAGTTCGATTTTGGGCAAAAAGGTGTGAAGTGAATTTGTCTGTATAGCAAAGCAATAAGGAGTCTGCAGGAAACGAATCAGCATATTCGGTAAGTTTGACCACCCTCCGAATCCACCACCACCCACTACTGACTATGCAAAGTCACACGGGACTACACGACTGGTAGTATGGTTCCGGGAGAAGATTAGGTTACTTACAGGCCTATAGGCCTATAGGGCAAAACGGTGGAGGACTTTTCAAGGAGACTGATTCATCGTAAACGACGAAGCTCTCTTCGGGTCATATCCTTTCGGTTAAAAATTGAAAAGAGTGTGGAAAATATCGCCCACGTAACGAACTTCTCGATGGTTTGTTTTTCGTCTTCTCTATTGGCTATTGGAAGCATTGTGCGGATAAGGTCACGACCTTGACGCTTGCTCGGTGTGTTTTCACTTTCAT
Source organism: Microchrysa polita (assembly GCA_949715475.1). NCBI lineage: Eukaryota > Metazoa > Arthropoda > Insecta > Diptera > Stratiomyidae > Microchrysa > Microchrysa polita. Next base: position 136,045,581 of record OX454416.1, on the reverse strand, counting down.
GTATTGTCTGATATAGTATTAGAGTGGATAGTGCAGTTGAGTTGCCCATACCGCCGAAATTCTATGCTAGAAAGATACTCCCACTTGGCTAGATTTTCATAACGTATGACGTAAATTTCACTAGGAAAGACATTTGCCCTTCTCATGGAGATTACACATGGGAATTTAAATATCAAAAATTTCTCATCGATTTACCAGATTTTTATAAAATTCTGTTTATTCGGTGTGTTGTTTTTTTTTGGTCTATTTTGGACATTAGAGCCATCATCATTAGAGCGGCTAATGTTGCTAATCGTGGAGTGAGATTTTGTTTTGGCTGAACACGTAGCTTAGATACTATGAATATTTTGCATCCGTGATTTGGATTACATAAGCCGGAAAGCATGGACAAGAATAATGGAAGTTTGGCGTCGCTCGACTGATTTTGAATGCTTTTATACCGGCTTTTTATAGTTGCTATACGGCAGGTGCTTAGTAATTAATTACAGTGAACCCTCGTTATTCGCGGTCCCAACATTCGCGAATTCGCTTATTCGCGATTCATATTTTGCGACACTTCTTCGACATTCACTATGCTTATCCGCGATTACGTTCTAGTTCAAATGCGAAAATTTGAAAAAATATAACTAAATTTTCGTGTTCGTTTTAACCATTGCGATTTCATTGACGCAATAAAATTAATTTACCGCTACAGCATGCATATTTTTCTATCCTAATCCATTTAAATTAAATTAACGCTAGAACCGTAATAATATTTTAATTTTTCGGGAGCAGCAAGCGTGGGGTTTTCAACAATATTCCATTAAATGATCGAAGTCGCCTTTAACCAGAACAAAAAACTGCACTTCGAGGCACAGCTTTTTCGCTCGAAACGAGACGTGTCTCCTTAAATCCGACATAGAATTTAGCCAATAAAAGACTGCTGCATTTCTCTGTGAACGATAAAAATTAGTGTGGATCACCGCCTCCGAGTCCCCAAAAATGAAACAAAGGCTTTTCGGCCCATAAGATCGTCCTGAGCAGTGCCCGATGTTTCCAAATGGTCATTTAGTGTATCATTGAATGACCATTTGGAAACATCGGGCACTGCTCAGGACGATCTTATGGGCCGAAAAGCCTTTGTTTCATTTTTGGGGACTCGGAGGCGGTGATCCACACTAATTTTTATCGTTCACAGAGAAATGCAGCAGTCTTTTATTGGCTAAATTCTTCACGAGGTCATGGACTGCGTCAATCACTTCCTCATTTGGGCGGATCTGCGGGAACTAGCTCATCCAGAATCTGATCATGGAAAACTAGTGGTTTATAGCTCTAAAAATTACATAGATTTATTGGTCAAAGTTGGAAGGAGCGTTGGCGGTGAAAGCTTCGAAAACCTAACCGAAAATTATAGTCGCAGGAGTTTTTCGGATTTCCATCGTTCCAATTGAACTGAAAGAAGAAATTCGCGAAAGAAGCGAATGGAAGTTAATCTGTTGCAAAAAGTTCCGTGGCAAGAATTTTCCATGATTTAAAAACTGTGCTGTTCCCCACCCTAACATTGCATTTTCTTATTTTATGAATATTTGGAACACATTTCCCACTATCCAAGGACACTGAACCCCGACATTCGCGAATTCAACATTCGCGACAATTTCGTGGAACGCATCCCTCGCGAATGTCGGGGGTTCACTGTAGTACATATGTTTTTATTCAGTTAAGTTTGTTTTTTGCGGACCAGATTTTTAAAACGTATTTCGCGTGTATGTGTTTTGTTATTTTAGTTGTACCAGGGACGTAGCTAAGGGGGTATGGGGGGGGGTGTCTCACCCCCCTAACATTTTTGATTTTCATCCGCAGTCGGCAATTTTGACCTCAGTGGGAATATTATGTAGGATTGCGATTTTCGGCATTAATAAATTTACAAAAGAATACCTGTCGATATTTAAGGATATAAACATTTGAAAGTTGCAATATTAAAAGTACATATGTAATTGAATGTGCATACCTATTAACAGAGGTATTCGGCATGAAAACATAAAACTCATGTTTAAATTGAAAAATTTAACTGAAAATTTGATAGCTAAACTGCTCGAACCATTTCAAGACATATTTCAAATTTCGGCCGATAGGAATGCCTTCATGCTGAAATTCAAATTCTTCTTGATAATTGCTCCGAGTGTCAAAATGTTAGGATGATAGCGAGAGAGGCTTTCAAACTAAGGACCGAAAGCTTACAAGATTATTCAGCTTATTTTGAAATGTCCAGTGACCTTAGGTTCGAGTGAGCGATCATTTAGTAAATTAAGACTAATAATCAACAATTTGATGCTAATGTTTTCTGCAAAGGATATTGTTGATAAAATGGATTTACATCGAATTGTGGAGCGATGGTCCAAAATTAAGTTATGGTGGCTCACAACTTAACTGGTTGAATCAAATTTCTATATGTATTCATACAATCCTTCGTATTTTTGTCTTTGTATTTTTCGATGTTTACATGAACGCTAAAAAAATATATCATAATTAGAGGTACGTACGGTTTCGCAAATAAAAAACAGGAATTTCACATAAACTAATTTTGGATATTAGAAATTTCGCTGAAATTTGCATAAACACCTAGTTTTGTAAATTTTCTTGTAGTTATTTTAATTTTCTATATAACTTTATAGAAATTATGTAGATTCACAGTTAACCCTTTCCCGGACAGAACGTCTATAGACGTCCAATTTTGAGCATTTGACATACAAATCGTGTCAAATTTTGGCGTTGTGTCCGGCAATGAGTTAAACAACTATTCAAGACTCGCGTTGCAAAAAAAAACCTCTGCCAACTGCATCAACGAATTCAGACAACACACATAGATACTAGTCGGCCACAGACCACTCCTCAAGGAGTTACAGTAACGGCAAAACAAGAAACTGCGGCATATGCCGCTAATATCGTTACGCTTTTATCTTTATGTAAAGTTCATTTCGACTTCGGGGCCCGCCGAACCAAGAGAAAAACTCTCTATAAAAAAAACGCATTGCAGAAAACAAAGTTCATTCATCAAACCTCCAACTAAAGTGGTTTCTCGGTGTTCGGCAAGCCATCTTGCTCATGATTCAGCGAACTCTCTGTATTTAGCAACATGTTGTCCATTCTGATCCTCTAACTGCGATTATACGAGTAAGAAATGATCTCCGGAACTTTTCGTTTACTTATTCCACATGTTGGTGGGAACATATGTGACCGGTGCGTTTCAGAACCGCACCCAATTTCTCTATTCTTATTAACGGAAAGCGTCAGAAAAAAAATCTGAGATGAAAAATTATCTCCAATAATAATTGACATTTTTGGACAAAAATATAAGTCCAAATTACACTGAGCCTCAATGAAACCCAGCCACACGGTAAGCGCGAACTCTAATCAAAACAGGCATTGTGTTTGTTGCGTGAGTTAACGGTACTTCAGATAAAAATCATAGTCATTTGAATTGCCATTAATTTCTGTAGATATAACTTTCATAGTTGTAAGTTTCATACTTTTTGAGAAAATTGAATTTGAGTTCGAAAGTGGCGAGTGGCCCGATTTTTGTGAAGCCGAGTGTAGATCATTTCGCGTTTATTCGCATAAATGAGCAATTTTTGCTAATTATAATTGGTGAATTTTCAAATGTAGTCGGCAAATTTAACTTTTCACCTCCCTAACAAATGTTTGCGCGGTACTGAGTTGTACACATAAGAGAAAAATACACTGCGTACTTGCTACCAGCTCGGTTAAGCCTTTTTTTCTTTAATACGGGGTGATTCAGTTGGCTTTTTTTTTCAAACGTTTAATTGTTCTGTTGTTCTAAAGTTAAATTTGTTCAAGTGGCAAATTTTCAATTATTCTTCCCCGCCTTTTGATCCGTTATCTGCTTTCAAAACGTTAACGTCAATAGACAAAATCCCAAAAAAACTGGGGATGCATTAACAAATATCCGGAGCACGAAATTGTCAGCCCTCTAAAGCGAAATTCTGATAGAACTACTTATGGGAGTTCTATATATCACAAGTTTCATTTCCAACCAACTGAAGGTTCGTAGTAGCAATTGGCGATTATATCCTCCGCGGCTTTTTTTTTCGAAATATGACACCACCAACCCATAAATGACACCAATAAATTTGGTCGTGTATCATGCAATAATGTTGATTTAGGCTAAGCTGACCAGACGTACAGCATTTTGTTGTAGGTACTGTGCAGCATTTCGACCGGTCGTATAGCATTGGCAAATGTACAGAACAATGTACAGCATTCGCCATGTCACACAATGAAACCTGTGATCAGTCTTGCCTGCTTTTCAGGTGTAAAGTTTGACTCCTGTACCCTGTACTATCGATATTTAGCGAGATAATCGGAATTTTTATATTTGGCAATTCTCGATATCTCGGGAACCTTTCTCGATCTTTCTGTAATTCGGCACACTTGTAGAGCTATTTGGCGCTCAGATTTGCACCAAATTACACGGTCCTACGCCTACCTATCCGCGTTGGGAAGTCACGGCTGCCCAAATAGCAATTTTGAGTTTTATAATCAAAAATTGTTCATAACTTGATAATGCACGAGCGGAATTTCGAAATTTGGCAGACATGTAGAGGGCCGCACTGTCCATATTTGGTGAACATTTAAAGTCTTTAGCTTCCAAGGCTCAAAAATTGCAGACGTGGAAAGATGTGATTTGATTTTTTGGAAAACCAGCCACTGTACTCCATCCAATTCGCCTATCAAACTCTGTAGTTAAAAGCGTACTAAAGATAGGACTCTGTCAGGAGTTTTTAGATAAAAAAAAATTTCCCACAATATGTCCTTAACCATGAAGAATTGCATACTCTCCTCCAGAAATATCGCAAGGATAAGCAACATTGAAACTGTGCCATTTTATGCGTACAATCTCATTTCGAATACTCTTCCCTGTTATGGCTTTTCGTGTCAAAACATTTGTGCTTCAAATGATAATGTTTTTCTGTCAAGGCAAACCAGTGGCGTAGATTGCTTTTCAGAGGGGGAAGAGATCAGTGGCTTTTCTATACGGAATAAAAATGTTCTTTAATCGTTTGAGGTCTGCTAACGAGATCGGAAAAGGGGCTGTCGCTTGATGGTTTTGCGTGGCACTCGGGATCAGATGTTTCATAATCCTCACCTTAATGTTGGTAAACCTACTTAATCGAAATTGCACTAGAGACTCCTGAATGACACGCGGGACCTTAATCCCGTCAGGCGACAAAGCATCTCAGGAAGAACTGCGAAGTTTCTAGCATCGCCTAAAATTATCAGTATACGCAGAATCAGGGCCGGATCTACCATCTGTGGCGCCCGAAGCTCAATATGGCCACGCGCTTAAATTTTGGCTTATGCAGGCGTCCCCTTTAGGGGGCGTTTCTAGCTCACTCTGCGTGTCACTGCCCGCCGTTGAGTCCAAAATAGTTTGAATGGTAACACATTTTGCTTTCAACATTAATTCATAATTTTAGTGAATAGGAAACAATCGATGAAGAGAACTCCCTTATAAATATATAAATCAATCAGTACAGATAGATAATCCCGTCACTACTGGTTGCCGTTTTAATTTAATTGGTTATGAGACCCTGATGGTGTTCCAGTAAACTAGCTATACGCCGCAAGGGGTGCAAAAAATGAACACACTGCAGTTTCATTTTTGACCGGTAGCTTGTGAGGTCCGGGTCCAGTCACACTCGATGATCAATGAAAAGCCTTACTATAAGTTTGTTTCTTAAAAATCCGTGAATAGAACTAACTCCTCCTCTCTTTTTTTTTAATCTACGATGTTTGCCTGGCCAGCTTGTCTGTTATATTATTACTTTGACCTTCGCTAACGATTACTAAATTTCCCCAAAAACTTTGATAGATGCACTAATGAAATTGCGAGTAGAAGTCAAATAAAGTATATTGCTCTATATTTTAAATTCGTAACCCCTTAGCTCCCCAATAAATTATTGAATATAGCAATAGTGAATTTATTGTGAAATGGATCTATTGCCAAAACCTGCGCTCCTCGCTGCAGCATGCTTTTCCTTTAGGTCTTAGGCTTTGCCTAGTTCCATGATTTTGTGACCAATTAAATTGCGAAATATACAAGCGTCGATTTCGCAAAAATGAATTTTTATCCGGTAAAAAAAAATGATTATTAAACTAAAAGGAAGTATAATCTCAGCCTTTAAACCTGGTAATTTCTAGGTGTGTTTTTTGCAAATAAGCAGGAAAAACATTCGAAATTTCACCTCTCCAGCCATAATATACGTATACTGTGCCGCTCTTTTTTACCCTGGCCTTATGGTCATAGATAATAACGGTGTTATGTCTCACGACTTTTGACTGGTAACTGAAATTCCATTCCATTGGTGTAAGCGTTCAAGATAGTGTTCCTTAATGCAGTTACATTTTTTGAATTGCCAGATGAGATATCCGCAGTAGCACCGTTACATATGGAGGATCTATCTTATCTACCAAAGCCTGTTCTGAATTGTCAGCCTGAGGATTCAGAGGTAGAATTTAAAAATTTTATGAATTTTTTTAGTCACCCATTTTCGAAAATTTGGAAATCAAGGATCAATCGATACGGATTGTAAAGTAAGTGAAATAGAACTTGTAGAGAGTAGAGGTTAATAAAGCTGCAACATTTGCAAATCTGTCACCAAAGCCACCGCTTTTGCGCAGTTTAATATAATGCCCGCCTTTTGAAGTCTCGAAATTCCGTAACAATTCAATGAAAAGTTTCACAAACATGCTGCCCTTTCAAAATTCGCCGCCCCGGGCAGTTGCCCAGGTTGCCCATATGAGAAATCCGGCCCTGCGCAAAATATGCTCTAAACTTCGAAAGTTCGTTCCTGAAAGGTTGTGGCTGAACTTAACATTAAAGGTTGAAATCTGAAACACCGAGGGCAAATGTTAAGAATTGCTTCCACACTGGAGATGTAAAAATAGGCATCAGTGAGTGGTTTATCTACAGCATACGTTAATGTTCTGCAGAGCGAGGATGCAGAACGTAAAGACTTTGAGGCCGCCCCTGTGAAGTAATACCGAAAGATGGTCCGGCGGATGAGTGAACGAGATGGTTGTGATTTTAGTATTCTACATAATACCGTAACAGTATAGTAACAGTATTGTTCAAACATGTTAGTACAGCATGTGCCGTAATGCCGCTCAATTAGAACCCTATTGTATCACTAGATTATAAATATTTAATAAAATTATAGAAACCGTACAGGTATCTAATCGTTTTTCTACTTTTGAGTTTATGTGAGTGTTTTTAGTGAAAACAGAAAAATCCGTATACAATCAGCAGCCGTATAATTTATTAATTTACCACCGCCAATTCGCGATAAAAGATGATGTCCACTGTATGTAATCATTAAGGACACCAGGACACAAAAAGGCATTGAATACAATTTTATGAGAAAAAAACCTTAATGCACTTTTCTAAGGTCTAATAAAGGTGACTAAAAACATAATTATTTGTTGCTGGTGATTAAAAAAAAAAACAAAATGGATGCTCAACAAATGCACAAATTTTTAGGAAATGGGAACAAGGGCTGACATTGTTAGGAGTCTACTTCTTTTTCTTTCTTCTTTCTAAATAAATCTCAATCCAAACCGTTTTTTAAACCTCGACTGAAAACTGTGTTGAGAGAATTGAAATTTTATATTATGTTTCGAAAAATTTAATCATTCTGGGCAAAACCAGTAACGTTTTCCTAGCATAATTCTGGATCGAAATAGTTAATAGTGGACTTAATTTGCATAAGTGGCATAAGCTACTGACTTTAGTTTTTGTGAAATTTTCAGACTTCTTCATATGAATTAGGAGACTGCAATAGTGTTCCTTCGACATGACCACGGTACACACAGAAGTGCGAAGTGGGCCGCAAGTTTGACATTTCTATCCTCAACCAGGAATGAATGAAAGAATGTGCAAGGAGGTCACGACATCATTTTTTCCTTTCACACCCGAAACCTAGTTTCTTTGGGGGCTCGTGCTCCGGGGAACAAATGGAACACCGTATTTTACGCCACTGTTTTTTCTGTTCCAGTCTGTTTAAATCATCGTTTATTTAAACCTATACGTATTGAAACCGATTTTTCAGATTAGGTTCTTCTAAGGCGGCAACCACACTGCCGAACCGTGAAATACAAAAGATCAAAGTTGTGGACAATACATGCCACAGCCACATCACATCAAACACATCAAATTAATTTCTCACAAGATTCCATTTCATTTTAACATTTGCAAGCGAAATCCACAAATCACATACCAAAGATTACGTGGTGTGCAGATGAGGAAACCTATTTAGCTCTATGGAGGATGACGATGAGTGTAGTCTAAAATGCAATTTCGGTATGTTCCCATCCAGTCAGCGGCAGAACAACTTCATTCGGGTCCCTCCCGCCAACTTCTTGAGTGGACCTCCTTACACTGAGAAAAAAGCTGAGTGCAATTAATTGAAAACGTGCTTGAACCAACTCGTTTAAAACATGATTTTGACGCTACATTGTTTCTACTAAAATTAATAGTCTAGTACAGATAGCTCAAAATCCAAACATAAGAAAAAATAATTTTTTTATGCCAAGTTGTTGAATACACTGCCCAATATACGCAGTAGAAAGTTACACCAATTTGCGCCATGGGTTAAGAGGGGAGGGGGTCGCAAAGGGGTAAAAATTCACTTTTTTGCAAATATCTGGAAAACTATGAATCTGACCTTAAAATCTTCTGAGGACGAAACAAACTACACAAAATTTCCTTTGTAATAATATATAACACTCTAGACGTTTTCTCGGAAAATTATACCCTAGACCCAAAAGTATTATAGAGAATTAACATTTTTTGAGTTTTACATTTCGCACTGTAACTCTTGATAGAAAGAACGTAGGGTGACGAAAACTTGTTCATTCTATTACCAACAAAATTTATTTGGTTTGTACCTCACTCCTCCTAACATTTAAAAAAAGGCATGCCTGTAGCTTCTTTTCAAATTGAGCCAGGCAGATAAAATTTGGTGAGGATCCTAGTCTAAGCTCTTTTATGCTCTTTACTAAAAATTATTACCATCCGATCAAAACTAAGGGTACTCCCCATACAAAATCAACCAAAATTCTAAAAAAAAAATCACATTTTTTCACTTCTAAATTCTATCTAAAATGAAAAAGTAAAATTTATTTCTTAGAACGTCATTATAACAGTTAATTGTAGTCTTCTAAATGTATATTCAAAAGTTTGTATCAGAGCGTGCCTTACAAGTACGAAAAATGGGGTTTGAAGGATGCTAGTACACGTTACTCGATATATTCGGAACTAGCCTTTTAACTATGTAGTACCAATGACTTTCAAACACAATTTGTTGATACTTGTAGTGTACGCTTTGATGCAAAATTTTGAACATACATTCAGAGGACTACAATTAACTGTTATAATGACGTTTTAAGAGATAAATTTTATTTTTCCGTTTTAGATAGAATTTAGAAATGAAAAAATGTGAAATTTGTTAGAATTTTCGTTCACTTTGTATGGGGGGTACCCTTAGTTTTGATCGGATGGTAATAATCTTTGGTGGGGAGCATAATGGAGCTTAGACTAGGCACCCGACCAAATTTTATCTGCCTGGCTCAGTTTAAAAAGAAGCTACAGGCATGCCTTTTTGAAAAATGTTAGGAGGAGTGAGGGGGCGTCAATGGTCGGAGCACTCAAATTTTTGGTACGAATCAAATAAATTTTGTTGTCAATATATGGACAAGATCTTATGACAGTAGGTCTATTCTATCAAGTGTTACAGTGCAAAATGTAAAACTCAAAAAATGCAAATTCACTATAATATTTTGGGTCTAGGATATAATTTTCTGAGAAAATGTCTAGAGTGTTACATATCATTACAAAGGTAATTTTATGTAGTTTGTTTTGTCCTCAGCTCATTTTAAGGTCTGACTCATAGTTTCCCAGATATTTGCAAGAAACTGAATTTTCCTCCCTTTGCCACCCCCTTCCCCCTTAACCCATGGCGCAAATTAGTGTAACTTTTTATTGCGTATATTAGGCAGTGTATTCAACAATTTGGCATCAAAAATTTCTTTTTTTTTTTTATGTTTAGGTTTGGGGCTATTTTGAACCAATTGTACTGGACTATAAATCGTACTTAAAATACTTTGCTAAGAGCTGCTTCACCAATAGTTTTTTGTTTGAAAATATAAAAGCTCACACAGCCCAGCATTGGCCTCTATAGGCGTTGGCGACATTTAATTTACCTCATTATGCTCCTAAAAGCATAATAAAATACCTACAGTGGGATTCGACCCCGGGAACCTATTATTTGAAGACTAGCGTACCAACCAGACTGTTTGCGATGAAGTTTGTAACTTGCTAGGCAATTGAAATAACGACATGTAATTAAATCAACTCTATTCCTTGTTTCAGCTTTAAATTTAAGTGAGCACTAATTTAAATCCTTCATTTTTAAGAACGCTTGTTCTTAATTATTAAATTCAATACAGTAATATTGACAAATGTATAGTGCTTGCACTCTGAAATGCAATGTAACGTTGACTCGAAATAGCCTATAAACGGTTGAGTGAACGCACCTCAAGGGGTTACGGTACAGAGAAGGTAAGACTCCATTCAAATCAAATGTGGCCTTAGCACCGCAGATCTAATGATCGTGTATATACGCAAGCAAGACAAAATATTTTAGTATTCAGACCCCAGGCCCAGACCGTAAGTACCACTCGCGAACTATTTAGTTCGTTTTTGACAGTTCATGATAGAGGTCATGTCTGTGTCTGGTATAAACACCCTATAGAAAAGGTACAATCTCCAAAAATGTTTTAAGATAGCTTATTTGCAGTGGGACCTAAAGGATCATTTTGGCCATATGGTACTTGCAAGCAAAACGGTGGGTCGGATTTCAAACCGCGGCTACAGTTACAGCAAATAGCACAATCATTCCAGGAGCAAAATTATTCCGTAATGGGGGCTTATATGGTGTTTATAGAGCCGAAAGCGGATTTCCTCTTTTAGATAAATTTAGATTAAATTCAGCAGAACAATTTTAAAAGCTTAACTTACCTTTTCATAAAAACAACAACAGAAAATGGTGTGCTTTCATTGCATACATTTATTCATGGAAAATGCAATAATTTCATGTGAATTATGAAGGAAGGTCAAGTTTCCTTGCACTGTGAGTGATGTAAAACCATAGAAGATTTTTTTTTGTGAAAATTCGAGGATCCGGATTGTCTGATGAACTTTCAAAATTATGACAGAAAAAAGTGTCCATTTTTTTGTCACCGAGTGTTTATTGGATATTTTCGTTTTAATTAATTAAAGAAATAAAAAAAAAAATGCAATAAAAAGTTTATTGAAGAATGATTGCAACCTTTCTTTGCTGCAATCAATCAAGAAACTGACGTAATAAGAATCTTGTATGTTAAAATATTTTTTTTATGTTTCCTTTAAATTGATTTGTTTTCGTAATAAAAACATATTTATTATCGGCGAAAAAGTGATTTGCAATATCAATCTATGGATGGATGGAATCATGTCAGATTCGGATGGAAGTTGGGTTATCCTGTTCTCAAGCCTAAGAAACCTGTGAAATATTGTAAACTTTAGTTTGTTATATTTTTTTTAATTGTTGGAAGAATTAAAATGATCTATTCGTCTTTTTTCAATTAAAATATTTTGCGGACTTCCAGCTCTTCAAAAGAAAATTTTTGCACTACCTATTACGCTTTAGAATAAAAAGTTCCATTTAACCACGGCCGATATAAGTACATACTCGTAGCTAAGCTATTCGATAAAAAATACAATTAGTGTCGGTTAGTCGTACTTATTTATCCATAATCTAAGCATAAAGCATACTTGTAGCATGATCGTTGGGTATAGAATGCTTCAGCTTATCTATTTTATAAAATGTATGAGTAATCGGTCCTCAGTCAAATACCCCCTAATTTTAGTAATAGCGATCTATAGATCGAATGTCTTCATACAAACGAAATATGGCTAAAAATTTTAGTACGTATTTGCTTTTCTTTCCAGAGATTTTTTTTCGTATTTTTTTTTTCTTTCCATCTAAAAATATCCAACGAATTGAAATGGACCAGACAGACACCGTACCATGATCAATCCATGCCCCAATTAAATACCATAAAACAGTCATGACCATGTGACATGTGATGTGGATATATTCGAATTTTTTTATAGATACATATTTTCTTTTTATAGCAATTATTTAGATAGGTGTACATATTTTTGAAAAAATAAAGTCAGATTAAATCGTTGGCATTTGTTGCGTCTGTTCTCTCTTCAAATCATGGTAACAATAGACAAACTGACTATCGACACTGAATGTAAATTGTTTACAATCGTTTGTTTTGTTTACATTTACAAGTCTTTTTTTGTAGATAAATGGGTTTTATTTGAAAATTCGTAATTAATGTTTATTACATAGTTAAACCATGGATATACGTAATGTGTGTCATTTAAAATGATCTAACGACCTACTTTATTGGGAAATGTTGTTCTGTTCTGTTTTTTAGTCGACGATTTTATACAATTTTCCACACGAAATTAAACATCAATCAAGGGGGAAAAAGTTTATTCATTTTGCAATTATTAGATTTTTAGAATTTCATCAGATTTTTTTTTTGTTTAGTACATTAATTTGGGAAAATCAAAGTAACATTTCCTTATTCGACGAAATTCAGTGTGGAGGTTACAACTCTGTATGTACCTTTATTTAATTTTGTTGGTTCAACATAGTAGTTATTTATTCGCCGATAAAAGTCTTTACAGTCGGAGCTCGATAACTCGTTTATCCCTGAAATATCAATAAATTCTTAAATAAAAAGTCAAAATTAAGTTATATCAATTTAATTCACAAAATGAGGAACGCTGGTCAATACAAATACGATTTAGTCAAGTTAAATAATAATGCATAACAAAGTAAAAATAACGAGTAAATTTAGGAGAGATTAATTGAAATATACATAGTTCTCAGTTACATTAATGGAAACTAAAAAACATAATTCAAAACTTATAATAACAATAAAAACAAAAATACAAATTCAAAAATATTGAAGAGTCATAAACTGATTTACAAGTTTTTTACGCCGAACTTGCCCATGGTTTGCTGACGTAAGTTTTGATGCGATTTTCTCTCGCCAAAACGTTTGAACATTTCTTCCTTCACGGCATCATAACCTTCTAAACAACCGCCAATTACGAGTGCTTCAACATTATCCTCCGATCGCCATAGCTGCTTTTATATCTTCAATTACATATGTCCTCCTCGGTTTGAAAATCGTCTGTGGCTAAGCACTCGGCTGCTCCGACGAATTCTCAGATGAAAGTCGTTCCAATATCTATATCTTAAGATAAACTCAATTCTTCATTCATATTATTGGAACTTATTTCAACGGGCTTTCATTGCTAGAGAGAAATCCTCAAGCCCTGAAGCAGTACTTTGATGTAGCTTCGGTTACGCTCTTCCATGCTTTTTCGATTAAACGTATTGGCTCGAAAACATTGATAGGTTTCAATTGTATATTTTTGTCTAATTCTATTATCATTTTTCTTATGCGTTCCTGCCTATAAAATACCTTAAAATTTTCGATGATTCCCTGGTCTAGGGGTTGTAAAATTGATGTTGTATTTGGAGGCAGAAGTTGAATTTTCAAACGTTCCAATCCGTCAGGAATAATGTGCAAGGGGCAGTTGTCAATAAACAATAACGCTCGCTTATTTTTGTTTTGCGCAGCTCCTTATCCCAGTCGTTCAGCCATTTAAAAAAAAATGAAAGACGAAATCCAAGCCTTCTGATTAGCTTCATAATGGACTGGTAGGGACTTAACGTCCTGCATGCATCGCGGATTTTTGATATTTGCCAATTACCAAGAGATTTCTTTTTTCTGTTCCAGTTGAATTGACAGCAAGTAGTTAGCCTCTCCTTGCTCTGTTTGCCATGAAATCAGGGATCGTCTCGAAAAGTCAGGGTTTTGTTTGGTGTACAACGAAAAAACAGTCCTGTTTCATCGCCATTATAAATTTCCTCTGGTAAATAATCTTGGATTAAACGAACAAATCTTTGCTTCCAGCCGTTGCATACAGTTACATAAACTGTTGCACTATCGCCAGAAACCATCGTGAATTCTATCGAGTTCCTCTTTTTGAAGTTGTTCAACTAGACATTACTGGTCCTGAATGCTGTATGATTCAATTCTAGGCGAGATGAAGAGCTTTTCTTTCAACAGTGGATCACTGAGGCTAACGTTATTTCTTCTACATTGTCCAAACGACTGGACTAAACATTTATCAATGTCCGGAAACTCGGCTTTTTTAAACCTAAATGAACCGTTTCCTACCGTTCGATTGGATCTTAACAGAAACATTCTCCTTGTTTTTTAGAATCATTGGCAATTTATTTGCTGGAATTTTGAACTAGGCGGCGAACTCAGCTTTCGTACGCGATCCTCTGTTTTTTACAGCTTTAATCAAGCGAATTTTATGCGAAAGAGAATTTGTCTAGTTTGCTATAATGACTGCAAGAAAATGTAATACATCTTGCAGTCATTATAGCAAACTAGACAAATTCACAGGACGATTTGTAAACAACAACACAAGTTCTCAAGTTGAGACACAAGAAATGTACGCCAAACATAAACTGAAAGATGACAATTTTCTTCCGTAAACCGCTTACATTTTACACGGAATTTCTAACGGTGCATTTCCTCGAGTAGCGGAGACTCTAAAAACATTAAAATTCGAGTTGTAAAGGTTTCGTTTATTGTGTTGGTTTTTTTTCGTTTGTTAATTGACATTCTCTTTCGTGTTCTACAGGCTTAAATGCATTCAATCTTAAACTGTAAAATTTTTCGAGTAGTAAGGGCTCGAAAACAATTAAAATTCGAGTTGTGGAGGTTTTCTGTTTTTCCATGTTTTTATGTTAAATTGGCTTTGTACTTCGAGTTATAGAGGCTTCCAAACCATTTTCTTCGAGTAAGAGAGGTTTATGCCTATAGATTTGCCCAAATTTGTATTCGAGTTATGTATACATTCAATCGAATTATCGAGTTTGGAGTGCCGAGATTTACATAGAAAATTCGTGGGACCGGAAGAGTTCTTCGAGATATTGAGGTATTCGAGTTGTTGAGGTTTGAGTTATCGAGTTTCGACTGTATAAGGCTTTCGCATTTTTTTTTAAATTGACGGAACTTCTTGTTCTTCTTATCGACACTAGCGACACTTATCTTACCGTTCGCCATATAGCGGACACATAGCGGAAAATATCGGAAACATTAAATTCTCCCTATGAGAACGGATAGCAGAACAAGCCTTCGAATTTAAGGACATACGATTTAATCTAGTAAGCGGGTTTAGACTCGATTAATTTACTGATTTTAGTAAATCCTAAGCTAACAAATAAATAATTGGATCATTATTCATTACGCTATCAACTCTGGAAAAAAACAACTGTTCTTTGTCTTTTTATCGATACTAGCGCCACTTACTGTACCATCCGCCATATAGCGGACAATATCGGAAATACAATTCTCCTTATGAGAACGGATAGCAGAACAAGCCACTTTTTGTTGAGATCAACAGCACGCTCAGACATGGGTCGTGATCGTGAGTTCGAAAAACACCATAAACTGAATTGGTTCCCGGCGAGACTCGAACTCACGACCCTGTGCATCGAAGGTGTGCGCATACTAACCACAACACGAATGAACTACCAGCCAAAAAAAAGTAAAACTAAATAACTAAATTTAAAATTTTTAAAAAATATTCAAACTGAAACATACTGCAGTATTTTTTGTTTTGCGGACAACCAGTATAAAAAGCTCTTGGTCAAATCTACGGCTACAGATACGTATCTACATTTATACATACATACTTAGTTCATTATGCGTGTAGAAAAAGTATTTTATTTTTGCAACGTATCATCTTCATATACATTTTCAAGGACAACTATGAGTTAACCAGTTTTGGAGACCATTATGGTATTACGTATTATTATTAAACAATATACGCATGTATGCAAATCTTTTTCCGGGTGCATTTTTCATAGATAAAAAAAGGTACGAGTATATATTTAATCCATAAAAAACGTGAAATATCGTTTTGCATGACGATGTTATACCAACATTTTCATGCAAAACAATTAAAAACATTAGTTTCATAAATGAAAAACCTATTTCATAGCAGCCTAATTCAGTGGCGAAATCATGGGACAGGGACAGCTAAGGGGGTAAAAGCCCCTCCTAAACTCGAAAATTGGGAAGACAAAATTGCTAAATGAGATATGAGAAAAAAATGTACTTGGTTGTAGGTTGACTATAAAAATACGAATTCTGGTTTTTGGAGCCTAGGTTATCCACCCTTTTTAATAGTCTGTGCAAGTTGTAGCTTCCTTACAGTGGCGCCGGAAGGAATTTTTTATTGGGGGGGCAAGATTTTTTTCTCAAATTCGTATTATTAGGCGGTCACCATATACCGGACCTACCACTTTAATACCCTGTGAAATAACACCAAGAAGTGATTATGAAACATATTAGAGAACAACAGCGATCAGAAACCAACTAGAATAGTCTCCAAGATGAGAATAACCTCTAAGTTTCTTTTTCTTACCTATTTTGATCCCATTGTAATTCCGAAGTGTTGAAGATTATAAACATATTTTCTATTTTGTATAGTTTTATAAAATTAAAGGTTAAACGATTTTTCCAAAGGTTGTTTTCCGGTTTCCTCGGGAAGCGAGTTCTTTCGTTATTTTTCAAAGATTAAAATTCCCTGTTCGATCCCAGTGAACATGGAGATGTGTCAGATGTTTTAAAACGTCGCAAAGCACTGAACGACCTTCCTGATGATGCTGCTGATACTGGAACCCTCAGCAGTAATGTTACTAGCCGTATTACCTTCCAGGAGAAGTATTGGGATATTTAGCCAAGCTTTTATTAAAAATATTCACCCTTATGACGATCGCGAGTTTGGTTTAGTTTTTTCAGTGTCTGCTTTTCAAGAGATCCTATAGCGGTCATCAATTGTAATATCAATTGTAATAGATACTTGTTGCTAGCCGGGATATAAAGGAATAGATGGAAGTGGCGCAGCGAATGGAATGGGCGATTTCTATTTGATTGTCTCATGGACTGAATCTCTTCTGATATTACGAATCGGTCCAAAATAATGCGGATGCGCTCTTGAAGTAGTAATCAAACTCTCGCTCATGCAAAGGAGTTGTTGATTGCCCTTACCCTTCCTATGCGTGACTATTAGCACTGCTAATAATCGCTCTATAGAACCGGCATAGTTGAGACTCGTTTCTGAATCGATTGTGTGTACGTATCCTATCAAACTTTCCTCTGCCATTATAGAAAGTTCCTTCAAAGGATTTATTAATTTATTTCATAGGGCTAGGCTATCGTAGCGACCGCGTCTCAAAAATATTCTCAAAGAATTTTTTGGAGACACCCCCTTCCCTCCCTTTTCTCCTTGCAGGTGCCGGGCGAGGGTCGTGTTCCAGGTGGTAACCCTAACCGTCGGAGAATGAAAACGTCCTCGTTTTCGTTGATCAACGGTCACTCGCCTTGGCCTTTTCGTTAATTGCTGGTACTATTGTTGACGAACAAGAGATGAAAATGGAATGATAATACTCGTAGTATACCTATACAAATACATACACTAGACGCACGTCAAGTATGCAACTTTCTGCGAAGCAGGTATTACATCATGGAAAAAAATATCCACTAGAATAATAATTGAATATGCTGTATATGTATATGTTTAAAAAAAGAAAAATAAGTTTTTCTTAATTTTTAATATAGTGCAATATATGTAGTACTAATTGCCCCCTTAGTCAAAATATTGAGGGGACAGTTGCCCCCGCTGCCCCCCCCTGTTCCGGCGCCATTGCTTCCTTACCAGAATTTTCGAAATATGTTTTGCAAAAATGGGTAAAACAAATACAAATATGAAGTGGCTTTTGCAAAAAAATTGTCTTCGAAATGAATGCTTCGCAAAAAATCCCCCTGCCTTGATCGAACATTAAACATTTTACAGCTGAAACATGACCTCTATTCCCCAATCATGTTTATTCGATTTCTGTAGAAAATTCTTTTAAATCAGTTTAAACCCCCTTGGCACTCTATTAATTCCAAAACAACAAAAATTATCCTCGCCTCTATTTTTTTTATTTGGAGAATTGGGATATATTTTGATTGTACTAAATGAAAGTGTTGCGTTGTATCTTTCAATATGCATACAGGACAATGATATAATGAGCCGCTATCGCAACAATTCACATCCCAAACCAATTACGTAGCTCTTTGCGAAATAAGAGTCCTTTCAGTGCTCTCACTGTCAATTTGACCTGAGAAGATAAGGTTCCTTGGAGCGATTAGAATGGCATTAGCTCAACTGCGGGCCGGGTTTTTTTAGCCTCAATTTCTATTATGTAAGTGGATAATAGCTAATTCACAAATTCTGTTTCAAATGCGGTGGGCCATTTGTTTCAATACCCAGCTGAAACCAATCTGCCCTAGCTGTATTCTGAGAAGTTAAAATTAAGGAATCGCTCGTGAGGCATTTCCCCTTTCGCATCCATATTCTTTGGTTTTTGGCATTTGGCAATGAGAGGTCAAAACACTCGGAGCCCCCTCGCCAACTTCTTCAGTGGGCCCCCTATAAGTCGTTGTTTTTTTTTGTGATTTTAGAAAAATGTTTGTCACTCTTTACTGGCGAGAGTAGTACAATAGAGCTCTGACAATCCTTATTGATTGGGATCAGATCCCATCCGGACTATCGAATTATAAGGATTTTCCGGCTTAGACGGTAGTAATGCTGAAATTGCTCAAAATTCAAAAGTAACAAAAACATCTGCATAGAACTCTCAAATTGTCCGAAATCAAAGAAAATTTCCCCTTAATCCGAATTCTCAAATTTTCGGATTTTTGGGGGGGGGGGGCGGATTATCGGGGTTCTACTGTATCACAAAATTAAATAATTTGACATGTCTTCTGTTTCGCTGGAGACCTCAGTTTCGTACAATTTTTGTATCAACTCTACCAAATTAAGCTCGTTTGCCCAGGCATTTCGGTCACTATTCCACGATACTATAGTAAATAAAATCTTGGGTGGATAATAATGGATAGTCTAGTGTCTAGTCACATGCCCCTTGCACGGAAAAGGGCGAGGGTGTTACGTTGCAGCAAACAGCAAAACAAGGAGCAAATTTACTCCGTAATACAGGCTTATAAGGCACTAATAGCAAAGAAATCGGAGTTATAAAAATATAGAGAAACCTGTTAAGAGACGAGTGCCCCTTTCAGCCTCCGTTCGCACGGCTCTGATCGCTATCATCGCAAACGCACTGGGATCAAATCGCGTGACTAACCATAGTTTTATGTTGAAATTGGCTGATCAGTTAGAGAATATTTTTCTGGGCCTCGCGATATCTTGGGAACAAGGGATGATGAAAAATCATCCGACTTTCAGGAACGAGTCAAAGTTGTTTTCAGCAAGAAATTTTTAGGTTTAAATTTGAGCGTCCGGCGATTTGTCTGATGAATTTCCAAAAGTTATCAGAAACTGACATTCTTTTTAGGGGACTGTCCAAAGAGGGACATATAGGAATTTCGGCTTCTTGTCTACGAAAAAATATATACACCGGTAAATTGTTTCTCGTAGTGGTGATTCTTTAATGGTTGGAGATATTTCTCTTGGCTTTTGGGCCCACCCGCCACGCGCACCCTGCGGTCCCTTATGCGCCGCCCCTGCGTATAGCGTCATTACCGCAAAAATGTTGTCATCACCCAATTTGCGGAGACCTATTCAAATGTGTAGTAATGGATGATGACTTTATAACTCCCTCCAGGACAATATCCTGATTGCGCCACTGGCATCACTCATCACATTGAGTGCTTCAATATCTTACATAAAACGTTTGACCCATTTTCAGTTCATATTGATTGTTTTAGATTTATTTACATACATACCTTCCTCTAGCTGTAATTTGTTAGGTGTGTATGTGTATCCATTTATCCGAACCAACCATGGCATAATTCAAATCTAGATAATCGACTTTCTACTGTCTTCTGTTTTTATCTAAAACTATGTAGTTCAAGAAGTCTCCATGTGGTACATTTCTCACAGGAGGAGGGAGGGTTCTGCGGTGAACTGAATGTGAGTAATAAGCTTTAAAAGGAAAATATGTATGTATATCCGAACAATTTTCTGTCTTGTATAACTCAAGTCTGTATCTGTAAAATACGAATATTCGCTCATATTTCCTCTGTAATTTGTGTTCCCCCGAAACAAAAATTAGCATACACGATTACAGATAAACAGATCAGCGGTCGAATAGCGGTCAATGAACGTGGAAGATTAATAACTTTATTGAAAATAAAATAAAAATAAGTGTCTGTTATGATATATAAAATTAAATTTGGTTTTTAGGAGTTTTAGATGTGGCGGTAGCCGAGGAAAAGAACTGTTTTTTGAACATGAATGGTTCACACAAAATATAAGAGAAGTGCGCGCACATTACGTATATTTTGCATCACTCTTGCCTTCAACATTTGACTTTAATTGAAACACAATTCCCCCAAACAATTTTCGACAGAATACAAACATAGTCTAATGATGAAATTCTTAACAGAGAACAGGTTCTCATATTCTACCTCATTAAAATATTTTGGCAAGAAAATCAATTTGCTTGGTTAAATTCGACGATTGAAACATCTCAAATTGATACAAGAAGTAATCTCTGCGGAAAGCTTAACCATTCAGCAAAAGAAAGACCTTGAGTGCAATTTTTGAAGGTTCAACGTACGAATAAGTAGGTATGTACCTTAGAAAAAGCATAGTAACCCATGCCATGCGTTAGTCCAGAATGGCTATGTGATCACACAACTCCAAATTTATTGCACTACAGTCCACGAAATAATTCAAACGTCAAAATATTGTCGATGCAATTATTAACCCTTCTGTCGTCGCCTACGAGCTATTATGCCTAAGGTGTAGCTGAATTTTCTGTGAAATCAATCTTAATTTTTGAAGAGGTTTAATTTTGGATCTTGAACCAGTTTACATACTATGTCTTACGATGATGCGCCGTTTTTTCGTTTCCTTAGACATAGTTTACATTTCGCCGAACGTTTGATCGCATTTGTGGCCGTCGGTTCCTTTGAAATATGGAAAGGGGTGGGAAATATTGTTGAACGATATTTTTCATCAAGATATAGTACCAATGGTCTGTCTGGATCTATACGCCAACAGAAGGGTTAAATATCACGTTTGCATTTGAAGAGAGTAATAAATATTTCGCGGATTTTATATTCTCAATTGTAAACAAAAAATTGACGTTTGAATAAAATTTTCACGCATACTATGAGCTGCAATAGTGTGAAAACGGTGCCATTTTTATTTTCTGATGGCCATTCTGGACTAACGCATTGCATGGGTTCCTATGCTTTTTCTAAGGTCCAGAATGGCTATGTGATCACACAACCCATATGTGTTTGACTCCAAATTTATTACACTACACATCAAAATATTGTCGATGCAATTATTAACCCTTCTGTCGTCGCCTACGAGCTATTAAGCCTAAGGTGTAGCTGAATTTTCTGTGAAATCAATCTTAATTTTTGAAGAGGTTTAATTTTGGATCTTGAAACAGTTTACATACTATGTCTTACGATGATGCGCAGTTTTTTCGTTTCTTTAGACATAGTTTACATTTCGCCGAACGTTTGATCGCATTTGTAGCCGTCGGTTCCTTTGAAATATATATGGAAAGGGGTGGAAAATATTGTTGAACGATATTTTTCATCAAGATATAGTACCAATGGTCTGTCTGGATCTATACGCCAACAGAAGGGTTAAATATCACGTTGGCATTTGAAGAGAGTAATAAATACTATGCGGATTTTATATTCTCAATTGTAAACAAAAAATTGACGTTTGAATAAAATTTTCACGCATACTATGAACTGCAATAGTGTGAAAACGGTGCCATTTTTATTTTCTGATGCCCATTCTAGACTAACGCATGGCATGGGTTACTATGCTTTTTCTAAGGTATGTACCTACATCATAAGTATTCATTTAACGTACATACGAGCTTAGCACTACAATGCACAAGGAAATGTGCACGTATTCAAAACAATTAATATTTCATTATAATGTATGTACACTATACGAGTACTACTTATAGCACATTTTAAATTTTACGCGAGTCATTTTGTTTTGTTGAAAATAAGTTTTTTTATCAATGCAGACAACACAACAGGTTTTTCGATGAGTATAGTGGTTTATTGAGAACTTGAAAAAAATATAATAAAGCCGGCTTCCCCGTCACATACATACTAATGATTTTTAGAAATAATTGATGTAATATAACTTTAAAAAGTTTTTACGTAAGATAAGATACTCCAAGAAATAAGAGCATGAAAAAATACTGTTTGTTGCAAAAGGTTGTAGTTCTAACTTGTTGATATGTTATATAGGTTGCAAAGAGTATATCTGTGTTGTGGAATATTGCTCTCCGAGTGATTTCCCGATTTACGGGCATATCCACTCGGAGAGTGCAAAAAAGTGACGACATTCGTCGGCTGTATCGTGGGATGCGGAGGCTGCGTCCCAACCAAACACATTGATCTTTGTATATAGGTTGGTCTTGTTGATTACATTTCAAATTTTCGACCTCCGAATCCTTGCTTTTAATTTTTTTCACCTAGACTCTAGGGCACGGGTGTTGAACTCGAAACCTACCCTGGGCCAAATATCACTGTCTGCAGGATTGAGCGGGCCGCACCGCAATTATTTTTGAACATTACCAAAAATATGATTATAAATCTGAGTCACTAGCGACATCGGGATTATATTTTTTAGAAATACTGTTTTCTTTTGAAAATGTTCTTCAAACAAATTTAGAAACTTTAGACAAGAAGTTGACCGATCATCAACTGTTCGCCCCAATTCGTCCTTTGGTCATTGCCGGCGCTTCCTCGACCTCGTCATGCTCGACCTGTAAACACAAAAAATAATCACAAAGCATCGGAACATATATTAAACTTTCAAAATACTTATCTGACTCCGATCGTCATTGCACCTCCATCATCGTCGTCGGCTTAACCTCCATCATCGTCGCCGGCTTCATCGTCGTAAATCTAAACATAAAAGAACACAATTAAAACTTGCATTAAATTGAAATTTGAATTATATACGAACTTACCTTTGAATTCGATTTGCATGTTTACCTATATTAATACTGTCAATCAATCAGCTGATCGTTTTTGCTTTGACCTACATTTGAATACAGCTAGTACAATTTTATCAGTAATAGATTTAGCAAGTACATAAACCATAACCATAAACATAAACCTGAAACATAGAAACATTAGAATTTGTTAGAGGGGATTCACACTTTGGACAGGATTTACTAAAACCACTAAATTAATCGAGTCGAAGCCCGCCTACTAGATTAAATCGTATGCCATTAAATTCAAAATGCATCGTAGAATGTACTTGCATTATTCAAATTGCATTGCAATATGGTACAACTGTCAACTAAATCTAGGATTTAACAAATCTTGTCGATAGTCTGAACCGCCCCTTAGTATGTTACACACAACATTACATATATTTGAAATTGGCATTGGCCTTGAACTACGGGTAACGTATTGGGTAGTTCACCCACCCGTAGTTTACGAGGAAAGTAACGTAGAGAAAACGGACCCTCTCGTTACAAAAACCGGTTATTGAACTTCGATTTTGGAATTTGATTTTTGACCTCGCGATTTTCTATGGACTTAGATTAATTTTATAATTTGATTGTATGCGCCGGAATAAATTTGTATATCTTGTGAAGTTTAAAAATTGTGTTTGCTATTTGAACATAGATACGGTCCGTCGAGTTTTTCGATTTTCGTTTTTGGAACCTTTTGAATTCTTGAACATCAACTGTTTGGGAAATAATTTCCGCCATATTTTACACTATAGTAGCTAATCAGAACATTGTAGTCATCTCGAAACATCGAGGTCCAAATCAACCCTGGGACCCAAAATCGTCAGGCTGACATACATTTAGTTTGGACAGAGAGGTGGCTGCACAAAAATTTGTTTGTGTGATATGGTTTGAAACAAAGGTATGCACTAGTAAAGCTTAATAGGCTGAAAGGCGAAAAATCGGGTAATATGCTAAAATTGTTATATTTATATGTTGTTTATGTGTTCTCCTCGCCAAATCCACAATTTCTCGGTCTTTAAAGCTTGGCCTTCTTTTCAAATAAATCTAAATCCAAGATTTTCTCGTCCCATAACCTGAAAAATGACAATGCCAATTATAATGCAACCGTGCAAGAAAACTTTAATATTTAATGCACAAAAAGGCCGCCCTTAACAAATGTACCTCAATAAAAAAACCGTCACCAAATTGTTTGTAAAACTGAGAGAAAGATTTCTATAAGATACATCATTTTAGCTTGCATAAGCCACCGACTTTTTGACGAGTTTTATTAAATTTCTTATATTTAATGTTCAACACATACACACATTTTTACGTTTTTGTGCTGATGCCTTTTGTTTCTTCAACCTGGCCGCGGGCCGCGCGAAACTGCTAAGTTGGCCGCATGCGGTCCGCGGGTCGCGAGTTTGACATTCCTGCTCTAGGGTATAATCTGTCAAAGATCTAGTGTATCATTGCATTTTAATGTCTTAGAAATTATTAAGAACAACTGAAAATAACTCTTTACCCCTTGGATTTAGTGGTGTCAAAAGGAATTTACAAAGATAATGGTGCTTTAGCTTTTAACCCGAATGGTTTTTTTTTGCGGTTATTTACCCTAAACTGCACATTTAAAAACACACTTATAATGCATGTAATTGGATTTATCTTTCCAAGGAATCATGGTCATAAGTTAATTGCAGTAGGCAATCGAAGGTCATAGATTGAACTTAGATTTACCGTTATTTTTTAAATTTAAGTACTTGAGAGATATGTAGGTAGATAGTTAGCCAGAAAGAATTTTTGTAAACATTTAGTGCTCACTTTTAAGATACAGTCAGATGCTACTAGTTACTAGCTACTAGTGCAGCGAGTAAGCTGCATGCGAGAAATTTCCACGGTGACGACGACGTCAACAACGAAACAGTGTCATATAAATTGGTGACTACGCGTTGTTACGACGTTCGTTACCGAGAGTGCTACTAGACGCGTGAATAGTCACCCTATCTACAATCTAGGAATTAGTTGTATGCGCGAAATTACCACGGTGATGACGCGACATCGTAAACAATCAAAAAAGTGTTATGCAATTTTACAAGTATAGCTAGTAAAATGTATCTACTAGTGGAATAGGACATGTTCAATTCGACTAGCAACTATCCAGTGGGAGGTGCTAAAATGAGACTAGTCGCAGATACAGACTATAGAAAAAATAGCGCCACCCCCCCGACGAAAATGCCCAGCAAACAGTCACTTTTTGTGAATGTTTTCTGTAACCGCATTTTTTTCGAACATTTGTATTGTGTTGTAAGCTATTGTTTGTTGACAACCACTTTTGCACCTCGTTTGAGAGACCCTGATAACATTTCGCTACTTCAAAGATATTCGTAGCTAATATCCTACCATTCTACACATTCGTACTGAATTTGTTTCCATTATAAACTACTTTTGCACAACGTTTAGGCCACCCTCTTAACATTTACCAATCTCAAATGTATTTGTAGCAAATACCCTACCATTTTACACATTTACACTGAATTTCGTGTCGATCGGTTGAACAGTTAATTCGAAATCCTCCGAGCAATAATTGTTGCGTATATTCACTCGTTGGGTGGTTGCTAGTCGAATTGAACATGTCCTATTCCACTAATAGCTAGTAAAATGTATCTATTTACTACTAGTAAAATTTCACAACACTTTGTTGGTGGTTTACGACGTCGCCACCGTAGTAATTTCTCGTTTGCAACTAACTCCCGTAGATAGGGTGACTAATTACGCGTCTAGTTGCATCACACTTTCGATGACGACGTCGTAACAACGCATAGTCACCCATTTACATGACATTGTTTTCGTTGTTTATTACGTGGTGATTTCACGAATGCAACTTTACTAGCGCTAGTAAACTCGCCAAATGTGACTTTAGCTTTATGGTTAACTTGACTAACATCTGACTCTGTTTTAAGAACGTTGGAAATGGGTATGTATATTCATTTTCGATTTTCTCTTTTGAAAGTTGGCCCTTATAGAAATTATTCTCTCATCCATTATATGTTTTACTAATTGATTAAAATAAAATATATTTGTTTTAATTTTAAAAGATTTGCCCGATATATTCTGTTATTCTATTCAAAAACATATGTAAAATTATGTAAGTTCTTTGTGAAATTTAAAAATCTTACATTGTGGAATTAATTTGTATGTTTTAGGTCGCCCACACATGGATTCTTCGGTCTGTTAAACTCAATTTAAAAACAAAAATACCGGCTGATAAAACTTACAACTCGATTTTAATTACGAGAATTCCTAAAAACAAAACAAAAGTGAACATCATTAGGATAGTTCCAGAGGAAATAAAACACAAAATAACGGTATAAAAAATTATTTTATTTAGGATAACGTGATAATATCAGCTTAAGAATTTTCTCCGAGATAGAATTGTAAAGGTTGTGAAGGTAATTTCAGTTAATTTCTTCCCACGTTCGTCTAATCGGTTACAGTTTTATAAGCCTTGCTTTACGAATGGGGGCATTATTTTGTTTAAATTTAAATGGTATTGGATGGAAAATGTCGATGACTTTAGGCATTACATTAGGCAGAATATTTTTGGAAGCCTGGACGTTCTGAATACCCTATATATCCACAAGCTTAATATAAAATCCACAACGAAAATCAAAATCCCCATAACTCGACACTTCGTACTCTTGAGTGTTGTGCCTACAAAATAAATTCTTTCTTGCTAAAATCCTTGAAATAATACCTAAATCCATCTGGACCGATGAGATTGAATTTTTTTCACCAGTGAAATTAACGCGATTCCACTCATTTGTCCAATGCATACCATTTCTACATTGAGGAAATCAGGGGTATTCAGAGCGGCCAGGCTTATACAAATATGCTACCTAATGTAAT
Source organism: Microchrysa polita (assembly GCA_949715475.1). Classification (NCBI taxonomy): domain Eukaryota; kingdom Metazoa; phylum Arthropoda; class Insecta; order Diptera; family Stratiomyidae; genus Microchrysa; species Microchrysa polita. The sequence goes on along the minus strand of OX454416.1, from coordinate 136,018,441 downwards.
GCCTAAGATAACCGACATTTTCCATGCAACTCCTTTCAGATTTTATCAAGCTAAGGGCCCCATTCATGAAGCAAGACTGATAAAAGATTGGTTTCATGACCAATCCATCAACGTTATGGAATGACCACCATACTCCCTGGATCTAAATATATATAATCAAAAAGGTTTGGGAATAGATGGCAAGGAAGATCTATACTGCTACACGACAATCACGGCAACCATGAGCTTCTGCTAACGATTAGGGGAACTTAGGAGCTTAGGACAAAATTAATTTAAATTACCTCCAAAACCAATACAATTATATCCCGGATAAAATAATTTTTTACCTGATATAATTTAACAGAAGTTCAATTCATTATTAGCCACATTTTCAAAGTAAAATTATCTTTTTATACCGTTATTTTGTGCTGGAACTATCCTAACGAAATGACTTTCATGTTTGTACTGTTTTTAAGATTTCTTGTAATAAAATCCTCCCAGGAGTCCGGATCTGAGACCCTGTGTTACTAAAAGAACAAGCAGGCTACGGAAAATATTGTCACAAAGTTTGAAGAAAATGCCGTTACCATTTTGCGAGATACAACCATTTGACAAGTGGCACTATCCTATTGATTGGGACTGTGTGAATATGAACCATACAATCATATTGCTCGAGATAATTAAAATATTAATCAAGATAACATTTTAGGACTAAAGGTAGTGCTTTATGAAATTTAGTCACTTTCACTCGGTACATAACTGTTTGAAAGTTGAAATTCTAAAATACGAGAAAAATATTCCCCAAATCTATAAATTTATCGTTGATATGTCAAGTCAATGTTCTCAATTTCCACACTGTCTGATTTGTCTACACAAAATCCAGAACACAAAAACATCTTTCCCAATAATTTCTCCATTTTTACGTATCATATCGTTTGATCACTTAAAAAATTTAGAAGAAAGCTATAAAAAAACATTATTATATGTCCAATTCCCAACACGAATTGAAATTTATCGATTTTTCAGTTATTGACCGATTAGTCTCTTATAAGATTGATAGTATTGTCTTGTCTACCACCTAAATAGATACTGAACGAAATGTACCTACAACCGATTTTTGGAAAACGTACATATATAAATGGAAGTTGGCCACTGTCATATGAATTCGATTTCGAAAAAAACATAGACGGACATTTACCTTTTCAATTAAACATTAATTATTTATTTCCACAAACGACATAACGAATACATAATAGGTGCACGCATAGTACAAGTACTCACGCACCATTGTGGGGAGGTATAGTGTACTGGGACAGGATGTAATGATTCTCACAGTGTTCAATTAACTTAAAGTCTTAGGAAATGGGAGTTGTTGTTTCCATTATGTAATTATTTATTGCCTTTTTTTTCTTTGCAAGTAACGACTCATTAAGCTTATTATGAGTTCAATAAATTTATAAATTATCAATTTATAATTATCAATTTATCTTTCATTGAAGAAGACAATGGATTTATTGTTGACGCCTAGTATTGCAAAATACGACTCATCAAAGTAGACCGATAAAGTCAATGTCATAACAATATTTCGATATTAAGGTTAAGTACCTATACATTATGTACATACATATTAACACTAATGGGAAAATTTATTTATGCTTTAGAAGATGATGCTTCGATTATTAGGAATCGGTATCGAAGGCTTCCTTGGGTGATGGTAAAGCATTCGAAGTCTCCTTTTATGTATGTATATGACACCCCGCTTACCTATCCCCGATCAAGGATCAAAATTTGTCGTACCAAAATTAATTTTAGACTGCTGGTCCCCTACTGAATATTCCAAAAAATCAACAATTTTCCTTCCTTTATTTTTTCATTCAAAAAGCTTAAGTGATTGGACTACAAATAATCTAAAGTATGAGTTAGTGATTATACATAGTCTCAATGATCACAATGAAGCTCACTGCCCTTAACCCACGAATTAGTTATTCTTCAATGCTCTCTGTAATCTATTGGTCCCGTCACAGTCAAAGTCCACCCATCAAATGGATCTTTCTTTTAAAATATTTCCTTAAATAGGGGTATCCTCTTTTATATTCAGTATGAATTTTCATTGTTGATCCCGTTTACACTTAGCAAAAATTTAATGTGTAACTCAGAAGGGAGTTATTAATGCGAACAATTTCAGAAAATCTTTACATTTCGGTCACAAATACGGTGTTAGGATATTCAGCTTTGTGGAAAGATTTCTTATTAAAAGTTTAAAATTAAATAAATTAAATGAAAAAAATTCAAACTTGTATTATTTTTCCCATTTTACTTGGAAAACATATTCGTTAAGCGGAAATATCCCTAGCAAGGTATTTGTGGAAAAACTGCAAACATTTTCTAAGACTCTTCGCAATAATTTCAGTCTCTTCTCAGTTTAAATCCTTGCTATTGATACATTGATATCGAATCGAGTTTTGATAATTTGGAATAATTTAGGAGCACGAAAATGAGGGATCCTTTCATTATATGACTATTCTTTGGATTACCTGCAATTATTTCTTTTCTAAAAAACGAAGAATGATGTGCTAGGTTGCTTCACACTATTTGTGAAAAATAAAGGACCAACCCTCTTAAGCATATTTCCCCTACGTGGTGCTTTAATACCAACTACCCCATTTTCGGAATTTTCTCTTGGCGCATCTTCACTAATTAATCGATTTTGAACGAATTAAATTAATTAATTTTTATTTTTTTAATAAATAATTATTAAATTCAGTACAAAATTAAATAAGATTTGTTAACAATTGTTAACACTTTCATTGTGACATAAAATTCTACACTTGTCTGGTTTTCATCGGCTTTTAAAACTGTTAACTGGACCAACAAAATAAATTCTTGCTGGATATAAAAGAGGATACATCCCTGAACGTTTAGAATCAAACAATTATTTACTGATAGGTGGCTCACTTTGATTGTGGCTTACTTTATATACAATTGTATTTAATCGTAAATTTCTGATTTAATAATTTTAATTTTTCCAATCGTGTAATTTGTATACATATAAACAATAACATCGAGTACAAACTAAATAAATATGTAATCTTTATTTTCATCTTTCATCTTATCAGTATATGTTCTGCATAACTTTCTGATTATAATAGAAAAAAGCCAAATTCTCAAATATTTTATTGTTTTTGTTTTTATTACTCGTTCGAAGTACACTATCTCTAAAATGCAGCCTTATGTACTAAATTCCTAATAATCTGTATTTCTTGGAAGCGATTTTCAGATTCGATCTGAAATTCAAATGTGTCAAAGATTAGATTAGAATTAAATTGGAAACTGAATTGCTGTGGTGTATTTACCACCCGCGTATGCATGTAACATATTGTACAGTCAGCGGAAAAATAGTAGCTTTGTTCATTTAAATAATACCGATTGTTTCAATTCAGGCCAGGCAGTAATTTTCAAATTTTGCATGTTTACCTATACATGGACTAAATATGTAACTATTTGGAGATTAGAATCATGTTTTAATGAATCTTAAAATTGGAAAATAAATTAATTTGCTTTCAAATTAACTCTAAATTAATTTGATATCAACTAGTGTTGCTCTTATCTGAACATTCATCTTTATCTAGATGAAATGTTTTTTTATGTCTAAAAATCAATGTATACACATGTATGCAATTAACTTCCTTATTTGATGCGCGAGTTTGTTTACGTGGTGTTTTGCTGTCGAAGAGCAATCTTTATCAATACCCTGAATTCGTAAGATTTTAGCTGTCACATGAACTTCAAAGATATGCCAAAAATGTATATATGTATGTATGTATGTACACGGTCAAAAATCTTGGACTTATTTTAGTTCCATGCTTTGGAATACAGTCCATTTTTAATACAGAACGGATTAAATTTAATTATCTTTAAAACAATAACTTGAATTTTAATAAAATATGTATTAACATTTATTCTATCTTGGAAAAATAATATAGCTTGAATTAAAATTTATTCTATAGTTAATAAGTTGTTATTCCAAGTGAGATTAGAAAGTAAACCTGACAGGATTAGCTTCAAGTCTTAATATAGTCATTGTTGAGAGCCGAAAATATTATGCCACGTGACCGAACGGTCTAGGTCGCCATGCGGCAACTTGCAACACGTTTCGATCCGAGGTTCGCCTCCCAGCCAAAACAGAAATAGGAAAGGGATAAAAATAAAATAATAAAAAAAAGAAAAAAATATTTTTTTTTCAAAAAAGAAGTTTGAAATACGATATTATTCTTAACAGGAATAAATTTCAATACGGTTATTGGATTAAATCTAAATTTATTACTAGCTAAGTATTGAATTTTAATCGATTCCTGGTGTGGTCATATAAGTACACCAAAAAATGATAGATTTTAGTCCAACATTTATGACCGTGTATTTCTCAGACTATCCTGAAACCTTAATATAATATGAAACGGAACACGGGACCCCAAGTCAAAAGATATACCCTTGAGTCAATCAGAAAATTTTCAATAGGAAATCCAAATACACCAATCGTTTTGTCCCATTATTTTTGGTCAAAAGGAAAAAATGTGATTACTTGAAAAATATTTAAACCATTGAATTTTACTAGATGAATATCAATTTAGTTCCAACAGTTGTATTATTTAAAAACGAGCAGATAGTTTAGTTGTTTTCCAATCAAAGATACCTTATTTAATTAATAGGATTGCCAGTGTAGTGTAATTATGGAACTATATTTTTATAAGAGTCCCCATATCATTATGATCCACAATACGTCATTGTCGCATAAGCCATTACATGTCTTAAGACAATTTAAAGTGATAAAAAAGTATGGAAAAAGAAATCAAGCCTTTCTGCTTGACTCTTCTTTTCTCTTTCGACTGTTGTCAAATTGCAGTAGATTCGATCGAAATTGCAGTGGTAAAGTAGACGATTTAATTTTGCAAAACTTGCAGTAAAATCCAAAATGGAATCTAAAATATTGCCGAAATCATGAAATTTCTGAATGGAAAAACTTTACGTAGTCAAAATATTGAGCTGCACTGCACCCCGGAGAGCAACAACCATACAAATGTCTTAAGCACTCCAATAAAGGAAGGTGACCAAACTCCCGAAGGCTCAATGTTGTACAAATAGCTAAATTCGGTTTTTGGCAAACCCTCAATCATACTATATCGCCCTCTGTTTCACGCGGATTTAGAGAAAGCTAAATAGAGAGTTTTAGCATGTCGTGGAAAATATTACGATAGGCGTTGACATTCTCTATGAAAAATTCGCTTGCCTGCCGTACGCAAAACAATATACCACAATGTTGAATGTCTATAGTTAATAAGTTGTTATTCCAAGTGAGATTAGAAAGTAAACCTGACAGGATTAGCTTCAAGTCTTAATATAGTCATTGTTGAGAGCCGAAAATATTATGCCACGTGACCGAACGGTCTAGGTCGCCATGCGGCAACTTGCAACACGTTTCGATCCGAGGTTCGCCTCCCAGCCAAAACAGAAATAGGAAAGGGATAAAAATAAAATAATAAAAAAAAGAAAAAAATATTTTTTTTTCAAAAAAGAAGTTTGAAATACGATATTATTCTTAACAGGAATAAATTTCAATACGGTTATTGGATTAAATCTAAATTTATTACTAGCTAAGTATTGAATTTTAATCGATTCCTGGTGTGGTCATATAAGTACACCAAAAAATGATAGATTTTAGTCCAACATTTATGACCGTGTATTTCTCAGACTATCCTGAAACCTTAATATAATATGAAACGGAACACGGGACCCCAAGTCAAAAGATATACCCTTGAGTCAATCAGAAAATTTTCAATAGGAAATCCAAATACACCAATCGTTTTGTCCCATTATTTTTGGTCAAAAGGAAAAAATGTGATTACTTGAAAAATATTTAAACCATTGAATTTTACTAGATGAATATCAATTTAGTTCCAACAGTTGTATTATTTAAAAACGAGCAGATAGTTTAGTTGTTTTCCAATCAAAGATACCTTATTTAATTAATAGGATTGCCAGTGTAGTGTAATTATGGAACTATATTTTTATAAGAGTCCCCATATAATTATGATCCACAATACGTCATTGTCGCATAAGCCATTACATGTCTTAAGACAATTTAAAGTGATAAAAAAGTATGGAAAAAGAAATCAAGCCTTTCTGCTTGACTCTTCTTTTCTCTTTCGACTGTTGTCAAATTGCAGTAGATTCGATCGAAATTGCAGTGGTAAAGTAGACGATTTAATTTTGCAAAACTTGCAGTAAAATCCAAAATGGAATCTAAAATATTGCCGAAATCATGAAATTTCTGAATGGAAAAACTTTACGTAGTCAAAATATTGAGCTGCACTGCACCCCGGAGAGCAACAACCATACAAATGTCTTAAGCACTCCAATAAAGGAAGGTGACCAAACTCCCGAAGGCTCAATGTTGTACAAATAGCTAAATTCGGTTTTTGGCAAACCCTCAATCATACTATATCGCCCTCTGTTTCACGCGGATTTAGAGAAAGCTAAATAGAGAGTTTTAGCATGTCGTGGAAAATATTACGATAGGCGTTGACATTCTCTATGAAAAATTCGCTTGCCTGCCGTACGCAAAACAATATACCACAATGTTGAATGTCCCGAGTAGGCATAAGCGGTTAATCACGATAAATAAAAAATTATGACCCCACAATTTCGAGTGTTTAATGACAGTTAAATTCACGGAAATACACCAATGCCTACTTGGGACATGCAAAATTGTGGTATACTGTTTTGCGTACGGTAGGCAAGCGAATTTTTCATAGAAAATGCCGAAAACCTATTCGTACCATTTTAATTTTTTCTACGACATGCTAAAACTCTCTATTATTACAAGGATGATAAAATAGTAATATCTCACATAGAACCAACCATTTCGTCATTATGTAAACGTATATTATATTTATCCACAAATGTTAGGTGCATAAATTGATGCCTAGTTTTTACTGTAATATACTGTATATAAAATGTATTTAATTGCAGAGTGAAAAAAATGAATTCTTGCTTTTGGAGCCTAGATTTATTATTAACCTGTTTCGGTGGTATGTGCAAGATGCAGCATCCTTATCAGCCGAAGAAAAATACAACATTTTTGATCGCCAAAAATCACGTATCTATGAATGTTTACAGGATTATTTGAGACGGTCCCCGAATATAGGAAGAAAAATTCGGACTGATAGGCGTTGGTGAAAAAGATGGAAATCCAAAGGGTTGTTCTCACAATTCTGGGAAAATTCATAGTTACATGATTGCTTCCACTCGATGGCAAAAGCTAATTCTTCAAAATAAATTGTACAAAAAAATCCTCCTGCTTCTTGCCCTCTCAGTGCTCCCACTGTCTATTTCACCTGAGAAGATAATTTTTTATCGTGTGGTATTGACACCCCTCTAATTGTGGTGGGTCAATTGTTTCTATACCCAGCTGCACCCCTTAACCTTACCCGAAAAGCCTTGTGAGATAACATAATCGTCTCAATGTTTTAAACACAATGTTCGACTTCGAAACAGTGATGAAATGGCCAAAAGTCGAAATTATAGAAACCCTAACCATTTTTTTGGATCAACGATTATGGAATTGCTTGTGGCGCTAGTGAGTAGCGTACTTTTTCTCCGTCCTACTTTTGTTTTAGCATTTACTAGCTCTTGAAAGTCCGTTAGAATTAAGGACATTCGTGTCGTCTATAGAAAACTCGTATTTGGACGAATGCAATATTCAAAGTGATGTGTGTGTTCAGTGATTCAAAGCTGTAGTGTCCCTAGTATGGATTGTCTTAGCCCCCTCCAGGATAAGATCCTGGTTTCGCCACGGGTAGTCATCGAAAGTAGAGGAAATGCCTAAAAAGTACCGAGTGTACCTATTGGTTTTCCTAATTGCAATTAGGTGGAAGAAATACTTTAGTTTTCTCTGTGTAGGTAACTGTAATAAAGTCGAGGTCAAATGTTTGGGATTAGACTCCACAACATTTTTGTTTTCATCTCCAGTCACATTCAGGATACTTATCTAAACCCGAATAGCATTTCATCCAGTTTTAACGAGCTTTTTGAAATTCATCAAATTCTATTGAGTTCCATTCGAAAATATTCTGGTTCGAACATAAGAAAATGTTTTACACGTTTCATAACAAACAAACATTGTTTTTGCAAAGACCTGCTTTTTTTCAGAATCAATCTATTTTAGATACAAAATAAAAAAAAAAACAGATTCTAATTTTATAATATTTTGACGGTCCACGTGCCTCTATAAAAAAAAAAACTTTCATCAAAATGACTATAAGATAATTTTGTTCAAAAAAGATATTTGTCTGAAAATTTTCGGGTTTATTGGCCGCGATTTTCAGCGTTCCATTATTCTATCGTGATTGTGCGCTTTTGGCAGTTTGGAACGTCTTCAGGGATAATAATACATGACCTATGAAAAAGTTGTAAATGTGACCAAAGCCTCCTCTAACAAAGCCAGGAACCAGAAGACTCTCTTACAAATTGGGCTTTAGAAGATTGCAAAATTGACCTTGCGCTAAAAGGAAATAGGACAGTGTCGCCACAATCTTTACACGAAAAATAATAAAAATAATGGTTCCCGTTCGATTTGCGTAAGGAAAGGTTGTGAGAACACTGAAATCCAAAAAAACGCGTGAAATGTTTAGTTAAAAGTGGATTTTCGCATGTTTAAAAACCCGGACGGCACAATTTTCCCGTACATTTGCCCACCATTTTGACTTGTTTACCAAGGCAAACATGGGCTGATTTCCCCAGTTTCTCTCGGTGGTTCAGGGCTTGTAATAGAGAGGGTTTTGCTTGTGAAGTATGAACTCTGCATTATGTGAGTTATAGACACACAAGTATGTAATGCATTACGGTATGATTATTTACCACCATCAGTGTCAGTGGATTTGATATTCTAATTTAAATCTTAATCAAACTATGTACACTCATCAATTCAAATAATATTACAGACTCGTACATTCGCAGCCTGCAATGTAAACAAACAATTTCATGTGATTTGAAGATACATATTTCATATTTTAGTTATTGTTTGCATAATTGTCAGTGGAATAACATTTATATTGTAAAATCAAAAATAAACATATCCCTCATCGTTCTAAATACGTTCCAAAATAACTTAATCCAAAATAGACACAGGAACGAGTGTGTGTATATTGTACGTCTGTTTTTTGATCACAACAAGTGGTCCTTGTTTCATGCAATAAATTTCATATAAACGAAAATAAATTTAAACTTATCTGTTTAGCTTGTACAAAGCCCAGGAAATATTAGAATGGAAGTCCTTTATATTAGCATTAACATTTAAAATACAAAAAATATAAGCAACCGGAAAAATATGGTATTTGGTCGGCAAAAATCTTAAAATGTTTAGATATGAGACCGAATAAATGCTTTGCTTAATGCTTTGCTAAACCTGTCGACTTCCCTACTTGTAAATTGTTTTTGATTTAGCTTGTTTAGCTAAACGATAAGCAAATGTCTTTTTATTCATACGACTTTATGTCTCCTGGCAAAAATCCGGATCGACGCGACGAAGGGTATGAATCCGAAATTTGGGGAAAAGCGATAAAAGTTACAGTAAAATGTGAACCACATTCGTACATAAAGCTGCTCCTAATTAGATTATTTATTCGAAATAGAATCTTCATTTTTCTTTTTAAGTAGTCATATTCCAACCTTTCTCAGAGACAATATCTGATTTCACAGAATACTGTATTTAAACATTTCTATAACTTCGTTCGACTATCTAAATTTGCATATCCAGATTTAATAAGAAGGCATTCTCTTCCATCCAATTAACATACTCTATTCACGTACGTATTATTATCAGACGTCCTTCTTATAAGTGACATTGCAATGTTCTACGATTAAGAAACCAACTTTTTTCTTTGTTCTGTATATTTCTGTTTGCCTATGATATTTCAGATCTAGAATATATTGAAAATGTTATTCGCATCTCGCACAAGGTGAACACATTTTTGATTTGTTTTTATAAACACATTCATTTTAAGAACATGTTCTGAATATTCTGTGAATTTCCGTTACGTATTTTACAACATTTTTCCATTTTGGTCTGGACAGACACTGTGTATACGAGTATAGTGATTTGCATATTGTCGTAGAAAACCGGGAATTAAGGAGACTTTAGACTATCATATGAGTGGGATATCACTTTATATAGAGGGAGACATTATCAGTGTTTCATACGAGTCAAATATGGAATTGCGTTTGAAAAGTGCTAATGAATTGAGAGAATATAAGCTATTTCTCTATAAAAATCCGTTTTGAAAATTGCCTGCGGTTGGTGTAGTGGTTGCTGCACCCGCCATCGAAACACAGGGTCGTGGGTTCGAATCTCACTGTGAGTGGTTTCAGTTTATCATACTTTTTAAATTCACGACCCATGTTGATCTCCACAAGAAAATCCAAAAAATACAAAAATAGTTAACATCTTAAAAATTGGATGTCACTAGCACATCTGTGAACTAAGTCTAATGCTGATCTGTTGCACCAGTTATTTGTTTATCAGATATTAGATAAAATTGATAATTCTACCAAGATTCGAATATTGATATTTGACGCAACTTGAACTTTTCTATTGAGTATATGCCAACATCTAAAATCTCCATTAGACTTTCAGCTACTACTTTCAATTTCAGTTAAATCTGCATTCAAGCTTAGAAGAAAATGCATTTATTTGCATATTTGATAGATTTTCTCTATAGGTATCGTACATACTTTTCTTTTCTAGTCAATTCATGATAAGTGGTACGTACCTGTAGTGTAGACTAGACAGATTATGCAGATATCAATGACTTGAAGTTTTCGCACGATAGGACTTAAGACTGATGTTATTGATATTCGCTTTTGAGTGTTTGCAGTGTTCAGATTGATAGGCTTGATGGATTACAAGCAGAAGCTTGTAAAATCGCAAGAAAAACATGTTTTCTACTATATTTTCTCAGATGATTTGTAGCTTAATCAGTTCGAGACTATTACGAGTCTAAAGCCGGTCCCACACCGACCGGAGTGTGGCACACACCGCACAAAAGATCGGTCCAAGAATGATACCTTGGAGTCGCCCAACCAAACTGCTGCACTGCTGATGCACCATGCACGATTTTTCGTATCAATCTTCTGTGCGGTGTTTGCCACACTCCGGTCGGTGTGGGGCCGGCTTAAAGATAAGAGAAATATTGTGAATTCATGGGTTTCAATCAAGTTAATGACGCTAGTGCAAACTTTTACCGCATGGAACAGAATGAAAAATTGAAACTTGAATGTACAAGGTTTCTATATCTCAAAAAGAAATTAGTTATTGGTGATGTTATGTCTTCTTTATTCATCAACATTAGATGTTAAGGTATGTATGTACAGGGACGTAGCCAGGATTTTGTTTCGGGAGGGGTCCAAATATTGTCTGGGTACAAAATTTTCCGTTTATATTTTTTTTTATAAATTTTGTTGGAAACGGTTTTCATCCTTCAACTTTCGATGAGTTGCCTTGCATTATTTGTCTTTTTGGATTATTATGTTTAGCTTGAATTCGACCCACACACGTGACTCCTCCAAGGGCTCAGCTCGTCGATTGGACCATAAGGGCCTAGAGAGATAGCAAAATCATTATGACGATAATCCATCACGATTATGAAAGATCGAATTCGGGGTAACACATATGTTTTCGTCATTGGAATTCGTCATTTACTTTTGACGTGTGTGCGTGAATGGTGAAAATGTCCCGTACAATAGCGGAATTTTGATGAATATTCTGTTCAATTATTTGAAGACACACTGCTCTTAAAGAATTTGAATAGATATGTGTAAAGATTGATAAAAATTTTTGGAAAAATTCCTGTTCTTCAATTTTACAACAGATGCGTCTCCTGTCATTATTAATCAAATGATGGTCCAAATGCATAATTTGGAATTCGTGCTAATGATGATAAATTTGTGTAATAATGATGCATCTCCGTCATTCGAAAATCAGTGTGTCAAACACCTAATATGCCACCGCCAATATTTCATAGCTCTTACTAAATTCGGACTGTGACGAGGCTGAGGCTGGCTCCTATCTCTTGTTTTGCCCTAACTACTTGAGGAGTTGATGCCATGTCAATGCAATTTTTACATGACTATATTTCTATGCAGGAGCACTGAAGGCTAGGTGCAACGGTTATGTTACAACGCTCAGGAACCAAGCAGTCTGTGGCTGAAGTACGTGCCGCAATGATTCCGTAGCAACACTCAGTATCCTTGTAAGTGGAACATTTTAATCACTAAGGAATATTTGCAAATATTTCTAATAAATGATAAAGTGAACTCCTTTCTGGATGAGTATTCAATTTATACACAAAGTATTTGTAGTCTTTCCAGAGTATCTTCAAGCAACTCCACTAACTTAACTAATCAATCGATAAATAAACTGATCAGTGAATCACTTAGTCTTGATTTAAGCCATTCCACTAGGAAAAAGTGTACTTAATAAGACCTTCCGAAGAACTTTTTGGAAGGAAGGAATGCCTTCTTTTTACCTCCCTTTATATCTACTATTTTACATAGCCATGTCCGCGGAAAGAATTCATTCCAAGAAGGCATTCTGTGGGAGTACTTTGGAATGATTCAAAAAAATCTTCTTTAGAGGCCTTATATTTAGTTCTTTGGAATGAAACAGGGCTTCTACAAAAGTAATTCAGGATGAAATAGTAAGGGTTTCTAAAAAGGCCTTATTTTCAGTACTGGAATGGATTAGAAAAAGCTTCACTCTAAAAAATTTTACTCCAATAATAGGAGGAAACTTTTTTTCCTTCTATTATAGTAAATGTATACCACGATATAAACGAGAGTGATTTTACGCTTTACGGTGTAAATATTTACTACAGAATTGGTGTAAGTCTACAAACGGTAATAAGCAAATTTACACTGGAAAAAATATAAATTTACACCGGCAAATACGTAAATTCACATCCGGATTTATGTAATTAATTGATTATATTTACGGCAGCCGGTTCTTCGATGTAAATCGTCCTGGAGCTACCCGTTATTCCAACGGCCAAGAGTTGCCACAACTCATTCGGTTCAGGAGCAAAAAAGAGCTACAACAACAACAATAATGAGATGCTTACACTAACGCACTTCGGACGGAGCAGCCAGAACATGTCACTTCTGAGACACAGGAAAATGCAATAATGCACAAAAGTATTGTAACAAATTACAACTTCCAATTGGTAAATATACACTGAAAATGTAAAGTTACACAAAAATAAAGTAATGATACATCTTTACACCAAATGTGGTGTAAAATTACAGCAAAATAGAGTAATATTAAAAAATCTGTGTAATATTACACTATTTTGGGGGTTTTCTAGAAATTTTGTTTAAAAATAAACGTTTACTGTAATTTTGCGAGAAAAAAGGTGTAAAATTCAACGAGTTTTCGATGTAAAATTCAACCTTGTTTTTACAGTGTAGAATAGTAATTTTTCACTAAAAACAAGACTTCTTTTTTTGTGCAGTCAGTGTGATTTGTTTCATATAACAACATAGAGTACTTCATAAGAAAAAGTACTTTATAATAAAACTTCTTTCCGATAAGAATGAAAAACATTGGTTGACAGCTAACACTTTTTAACAGATTGATTACTGCGATTAACTGGTACTTAGATTTAAAAAAAATAACAAAATTGTGTGTACACCACATAATTGTGAATGATTTGCATTTACATTTTAAACTCATTCTAAAGTCCTCCTTTTTACTTCCTTCGAATGAAAAATAATCATTCTAGACACCTTCGAAATGCCTCCCCGAGAATGATTTCACATTGTTTTTTATTTCATTCGCAATCCCTCCGCAATTACTTCCTGGGAATGAAAAATACCTTCTAAAAACATTCTCCGGGAAGGACTTCTAATTTTTCCTAGTGGGTTACGACTTTAAACGGAAAATTGATTGCCATTTTATTGATGTCTAGAAACACATACTAATAACGAATTAAAATGAGCTGCTTTGTTTCAAATTTCATATTTTCATTACGGAAATTTCGATTATTTTTCCAAACATTTTGGGAGGGGTCCGGACCCCATGGACCCCTCCCCTGGCTACGTCCCTGTGTATGTACTATGTTCACCAAGCGAAAAACTTGCATTGTCTCCCCTATACATAAAATCCACGAGGATTTCAAAATTCAACTGGAAATATCGTTAGTTTTAATTTAGGACATGGCCACCGCCAAGCTGCTTTAAAAAGGACAGTGCTATAAGTCGGAAAATCATCGAATTAATTCACACGAAAGTTTTCAGACGCTGAATTTCAGAATATTTTACGAAATTTCACTGTTCTATGTGAGTAAAGCGCCTTGTCTGGAAGAACTATGCCCTCGTGAATTTTTCTCTATGCAAAAAATAATCCTTATTTCAGAAGAAAAAGGAGGGGTTTCCAAAAGGTTTCTATGTCTCTGATTCCGTGTTTGTCTGCACCACGATTTTTTCTTGCACGCTCTTGACCTGCCAAATTGGCGCCCTGGAGCGTTGCGCCCTAGGCGGCTGTCTACTTTCGCCTATTGACGCGCGCCGGCCCTAGCCTGACGTAATTTCGTAGCTTAGGTTAGGACCGAGATTAATGCACTATTGGCCAATTAAATTCTCATAATTATTATTATTTTGCTGCTAAACCAATTTTTTTTTAAATAAGAACCGACAAATTAGTTGTTGCAACCATATTTCTAATTGACAGATTGAGAGCTAAGCCAAGCCAATCGTTTCTTGATCTTGATGTTGCAGTTTTTTTTTCGAAAATGAAAGCGAGGCAAGTATTTACGTAGCTGTTGCCATGAACTAAGCTTAGAACGCTAGATATTAACTTTAATCTAATTTAAATAATTATTTAAAAGGCTGGTGGCCCTTGGAATTGAATGGTTGCTTGAGAATGGTGGCCCCTTGAAAGTGGTGACCCTGCGCGACCGCCCAGATAGCCCACCCCTAGGGCCGGCTCTGGCTGTACAGTACAGCATTTTGCTATACGTCATACATTGGTAAATGTACAGCATTCCCATAATGCCACACAAAAAAAAACCTTAATCACTTCATAGTAAGCTCCTCGGTGAGGCCTGTGGAGGAATGAATACTCTCCTCCAGAAACATGGCTCTTTTATGGATCCTGTTTAGTATCAACACAACCTATAGCTTTCCCAAGGTTCACCACATATTTATCAGAATATCGGCTACTTTTTTTCAATTTCAATTTAAAAAACGAGAGAAATATTTTGTTTTTGAGGGTTTTCGCGTGTTTGAAACCCGAGCGGGACCATTTTCCCCCTAAATTTGCCCAGCATTTCGACGTGCGTGCCGATTCCCCAGTTTCTCTCGATAGTTAACGACTTGTAATAGAAAAGGTGTCGCTCGAGTCGTATTATGCTTTCTCCAAATCGTCGGGAAAAGGGGTGGGGGAGAAATAGTATGACTGAAGGTTTGCCTCAAAACCGGATACCGCAATGGGTACAGCATTGGGCCTCCAGGAGTCTTCAACAAATTACTCATTTTGAAATCCAGATATAATATTAAATTTTTTATCTGGGTTATCATTTTTATTTGCATAATTTTTCTAAATTTCATATTTAATAATTTTTTTTTCTCTTTTTTTTCAGGTTATTGAGGAAGAAAGGAAGGAGGTAAGCTTTGCGAAAAATAAATCAATAATGCATATTTAATGAAACAGTTACATTTTCCGTAAGAGAGTTCATAATAAAACCCGGGAAAAAATTGATACTTCCATCGTGCCATAACGGTTTTCATCTGTTTGAAATTTAAATTTCACAAATTATTGTTTTCTTTTGAAACAAAATGGTCGCTTTCCTTGAATTCCCTTTATTCGATTTTTCCATTGCTTCAGTTTTCATGGACGATACTAAAATGCAAGACAGAGCGCTTCCGTTAAGTTACGTTCCGAAGAGGTCTATAGTGTAATTTTGCTTCCGGGCCGTCTCGCCTGGCAGTTACATAATAAACTCCATTCGACTAACTTTGGCAGGTGTTTGGCACGAAACGGCATGGAAGCATTCTGTGCACTTACGGGCCGTAACGTGAGGTAACGTAAGCTTTTTGTTTCGCCCTTAAGGAAGTTTCCACTTACGGGCCGTAACGTGAGGTAACGTAAGCTTTTTGGTTCGCCTTTAAGAAAGTCTCCATAAATGCGTCCATAGGAAATTCACAATTCACACAGTAAATGTAGGAACGGAGGAATTCAAAACACTTTATCATAATTGTGCTGGAGACAAAACACTACTCGTTAGGCATCAGCCGAGATTCATGTTTTTTTCTCATTTTAATAACATTAATTTGTTATTATGCAATAGAATAGATTTAAACATTTTAACTTTAAACATTTTTATTGCATTGATAAATACATAATAATTAATCGATGTGCATTTATTATTACATATTATTTTTTCTAAGATTAAGTTTATCAAAATGGAATTTAATCGTAAATGTCATGCCATAATTTCTTATATGCAATGAAATGAATGAATAACCATGTTTTCAACGCTCCTAATGTAAAACTATGTACAGGCATACCTCGACTTGGGACGCTAATTGGTTCCAGGAAAATGCGTCCTAAGTCGAAAACGTTGTAAGTCGAATAACCATTTTGCACGTAGGTAAGAAGACGGTCACAACTCAAAACTCGACATTTCTTAGTTATACAGTTTTATAAGAAAAGGGAGCATTCAAAATAAATATGCATGTAACATCAACATTAACTAAAAAAATAAAATAAATAACAGGCGTGACAATCCAACATTGGACTAAGGCCGCAGCATCACGCTCAGCAGTGTTATTTATCCCCATAAATGGGTACTCGTTTAACATCTGAGTGAGATCATAGTCCGTCACAAGCTCGTGAGTTCGAAAAACACCATGGCTCACGGTGAGATTTGAACTCATGACCCTGTGCACCGAAGTTGCGCGCACTAACATTAACTGATTTGCGTAATATTTTTCATGTCTTCTTGGGCTCCCTCCCTTATTGTGAACTGGCGGGCCAATTTTGTTGTGACATAAGTATTTAGGCGGAATTCTCTTTTCCTATCTAACAATAACAATTTAATTTAGAAAACAGTGGTACCTATAGACAACTTTTTATTATTTATTAAGGTGATCGTTCTATATCTAAAGAAAAAATTATCATTCTCACATAAAATGAAGTGCGTTTTTTGGCTATCCCGTGTAGGTTTGGGTAACGAAACATAAAAAAAAAATTACAGGTGGGTCAGCTGGCAATTTTTTTTATATGGAGTTCGTTACCCAAAACTACACGGGATGACTAAAAAACGTAATTATGGACGCAAAATTGTGCTATTAGCCGTATAGTTCGAGTTCAAGGTAAAAGTCAACACCATTGTAAAAGATGAAGCCCCAGCTAGTGAAAACAAATTCAGGCAGCATAAAGTCACTTATCAATCTCGAAAATATAAGAGTTCCAAATAAAAATGCTGTAGAGCAAATGGAGGTAGATTCCAAACACGACTCTGTTGCAGAAGGTCAGTACAAACGTTCAGTTAAATCTAAAGGTGATACGGATGAGCAAAATACAACCTCATTACTACAATTCACCAGATACTTAATTTTTGAAGAAATTATTCAAATTTCTATAGACATTGTAGACAGTTTGCAGAGGGTATTAGATTTCTAGATTTCTTACATTTGAAAAAAAAAAACTGTTCCTCATTCTTTCCATAAGTTGGGAAAAAATCTGTGTACAAATTATATTTTTTATAAATATAATTCAAGGGAGTCTAATGAGTAAAAAAGGTTATTTCAGAGTTACTACAAATCAGCTAGACTTTAAGCAAGTAGTGCAAACGCTAAAAAGGTTGAAATATTTCTATTTCGTATCCTAGGATAGCGTCAATGATGTGTTCGGCTTAATTTAAGGCAGAGAAATTAAATTCAATGACACTTCATAATTTTATCGCTACCAATTTAAAGCCGTACACTGCCAAGTCGTCACCACGGTTTTTACGAATTGCTAAAACTCTTTATTGTGTGCGTGTTCCTTGGTACAAATAAAAGATTTTGCTGAATTCTTCTATTTTCAGTATCAATTAAGTTTTAGGTCACATCCGAAAGGCTCAAGCACCTAATACACCTTACGAGGTCCTGTTTTCCCTAATTAATATTTTTTTGGTTGGTATATGGGATAATGTTTACTTTAGACTGTAATAACACTGTCCGGGGCTTAGCAAACCCGCGCGGTACGGTAAAGATCAAAGTTGTGGACAACACACTCTTGGAAGAGACAGAGACGATGGGGAAATTCAACAAGCAAATAACGTCTGTTGAATTCCGCCATCGCCTCTGTCTCTGCCAGGCGTATGTTGTTTACAACGTTAATCTTTTGGACAGTGTGGGGCCGGCATTAGATATATGCTCCATTTTCCGGCATACGGTGGCCTGCGTTTCAAAAGTGTTTAATGATTGATCAGGATCTGTTTGCTGCCGCCGCAGAATTTTTTGATATACTTATGCTGGTCTAATCCTTTACTAGCGTTGAAACTTACTTCTTTAAAAGGTCCTTAACGAAACAGCTATTACCTTTACCAAAACAAAATTACATCTTCAAATATCAGATCAACAAATAAATTAGCTTTATGCACCAGGAAGGGAACAGAAAAGAAAATTCTGTCTTAAACTTGCACGTGTGTTTTTATGCGTTTTTTTTTCAAATCGCGTTGTAAGTCGAAACAAAAATTGTTGTAAATCGAGTCGTAGTGTAAATTTTTCACGCGTTGTAAGTCGAAATGTCCTAAGTCGAAGCGTCCTAAGTCGAGGGATACCTGATATAAAAGAAACGGTCGAAAATCAACGATGTACGCACAATATTCAAAAGCATATCCCTTTATCGTAAACTTTTTAACTCATTGCCGGACACAACGCAAAAATTTGACACGATTCGTATGTCAAATGCTCAAAATTGGACGTCTATAGACATTCTGTCCGGGAAAGGGTTAAACAAACGTTCATTTTAGCGATCGTTATAAAATCGCGAATTCCTATGAATTTCCTATGAACGTTATCGTGCTGGATTCGAAAGTTTAACTCAAATCATAAAGCTGAACTACACATCTGATTTTTCACTCTATGAGCGAAGGGTATAAAAACATAATCTCAATTTAATTTCTTTCAATAAATGCGATAATGGTTTAAAAACCTCGAACAGGAAACTTGACACTATTTCTGTTATCAATAAAGAAAGAGAGATACACTCTAAAGAGGGCTAGCGGATTATATTGATTAGACGGCAATAGTGTAAGTTCCCAGTTACATACTTTCTATATAGGGTGTCGCGGGACTCAAAGTCAACTATAGTTTGATCTCTATAGTTTCCCCAAAAAAGCTTTTTTTGCGGATTGGGCTCTAATTAATTGAAAATTTTGTAGTTATAGTGCCTGGGGAAATCACAGTAAGGGTGCATTTTTTTGATTTTCTTTTGACTGCATTACAAATAAATAGCGCGACAGTCCAACATTGGACCAAGCCCGCATATGTGTTAGTTATATTAGATTTCCAACAGTACGCTTTGCAGAGCTATTTAGCGCCGTAAATGGATACTTGCATAACATCTGAACTGAATCCGAACTCATAACTCTGTGCTTCGAAGGTGAGTGCACTTACTACTACACCAGACTGCATAAGCACGAATACATACATATAAATATGAAAGTGTAAAAATATATGATTATTTTTTTATGGCGGTTATCATAAGTGCTATCATCCGCCTCCGGATTTACGTTGAATTTCGGGACAACCTATAGAATTCTGATAAAATTTTACTTTGCACCTTTGCTTGTGTATAATATACATTTTTGTTCGTATAAAATAATATTTTAGTAAATATACAACACTGAAAAGATTAGCGATTGAATTCATTGATTTACAATCGCTTTATCTAGATAATTTATTGCATTTGATTTTTATAACATGCATTATGAACAGATGAACTTTTTTTGATAAATTGAGAATGTATTTAAGGTTTTCTTTAATAGATATGGTTTTCACAGAGTCACATATCTTTGGAGGCAATATAATATCAACAGCAGCATACAAATTAAGGATTCCGGCAACACAACAATTGAAATAAGTTTAAAGTTTGACACACTATAAATAAAATGGATTAGTACACTTTACGCTTAATACTATAATTTAGGCGGCTACCGCCTTAATAAAATGCGCGTGGAAAACCTACATATGTATGTATGTATATCCTTAAAAAAAAAGTTGCATGCACTGAGATTATCGCTCTTTTCGAAACGTTTTAAAATGCACACACAAGAGACAGTAATTTTTTCTGGAAAGGTATGAAACCATACGACAGAGTGATTATGATTTTATTTTACATCGTAATACTTTCTTATTAGAGAGTTTTAGCTTATCGTTTGAAATAAAACGACATAATTTGACATTCCATATAAAAATTCGCTTGCTTACCGTATACGAAACAATATATCTTAATTTTGCATGTACCAAGTAGGCATGGGTGTATTTCCGTATATTTAGCCCTATTCGACTGACTGGATCATTGATCTTGTCCAAGTCGAATGAAATCGGATCAAAATTTCCCAAATCGGTAACAGCTGACTATCGTGTCATCTGGCCCCTACGCGATATTTTAAATTATAAATTGCATTTGTAATTATGCACCGTGCGAGATACAATTAAAAGGATAAGTAGCGAGAAATATTAAAATGATTAACTCTGAATAAAGTTTGCAAACCAAAAATACTAAATAACAAATTGACATACGGGAAATTGTTCGCGGAGACATCTGCGGGATTAGTTTGGCAGATGATCCAAGTCATACCCTGGATCAATTTTCAGGATCATCATTTTGTATGGGATTTCCAATAAATCTGGAAATGATCCAGTGAGTCGAATAGGGCTTTTGATGCTCTGGAAACAGTCGAAATTTGTCGTGACTTTACACCTATGCCTACACAGTAAAAATTCTTGGACTAAATTGTAAACCATGCCATTTATTACAGCCAATTTTCAATACAAACAGATCTAAATTTAATACTTTTCAAAATATTACTTTTTTTCATAATATATTGTCTATTAAAACTTAATCAAACTTGGTGTCACATAAATTTTTTAATATAATAAGTATTAACTCCTTCAGGCACTTCATACTGAGCTAATACAAAATTGGATTAAAATGGGTTGAAATAAAGTATTTAATTCAAAACTGATAAAACTTATTCCAATTTGAATTCACTTTCAATGCGAAGGAATTATGATATATTCCTTATTATATTACCATATTTAAGAAGTTGTGAATTATATTGTAAACCTGAATGCTTAATTACCCAAAATGCTTAATACTGGACTTATTGAATTTGATACATTTGTGAAGATTTTGTAATAAAACATAAACCAAGTTGGTCTTACATTCTGCTGGTAATACAGTCGGGTATATATCCAATACTAGAATTTATTAAAATTCAAAATACACAATATTCAATACAAAATAAGGTGGAAATGAATACCCTTTGTATTAAAAAATGTAATAATATTTAATATGCGATATATTACGCAGTGTTATTAGTTTCGGATTATTAGCCAGTGGTAGAGCGATGCCACATGTTGTATAAATTACATACTTCGTCAGTTAGTCTGGTTAGCTTAGTTGGTAGGGCGTTCGTCTACAAATCATAGGGCCAAGGGATCGAATCTCACTGTAGGTAGGAAAATTTATTAGGTATTTTTGAGCATAAAGAGGTAAATGAAATGTCGCCAACACATATAGAGAAGTGAATGCTAGTTATACAAAACTCATTTATGAGCTATATGTTCTCTCCTTTTGAAAATTGTGTTTTTTTTTTGTCCCAAAAATACCGAGAAATACTTCTTTTAGTGTAATTGAAAGTATTTTTTTCAGTTCATCCATTTGGTTAAAAAAATATTGCTAAATTCCAATCCACGAACGTATTGTTACTTAATACACTTTTTATTTGGTTTTAATATAATATGTATTAAATGTAATAAATAAGATATTATATTTAAATACACTCATTGTAAAAGGGAAGTATATTCTGCATTATATTTTAAAAAGTTCGTATTAGAATGAATATGAGATAAAATTAGATTTTAACATCCGTTGGTGTCAAAAAATCTTTTCATTCTTTTAGAAATATTAAAATCTAATAGAAAATTGGTGTGGTCATATATACAAGACCAAAAATATTAGAATTTAGTCCAACAATTTTTACTGTGTACTTAGGACATGCAAAATTAAGGTATATTGTTTCGTATATGGTAAGCAAGCGAATTTTTATATGGAATATCAAATTATGTCGTTTTATTTCAAACGATAAGCTAAAACTCTCTATTATATTATTTGAAGTATGTGTAATTTTGAATAATGTTACGTACATTAATTAATAAATTCATCAGACTATAATTACACTGTAAATATTAAACCCTTCGAGAAGAAAGATCAAGCGACTTTGACGACCAGTGGCGTAACGTACGGTGTTCCGTCTGTTCAGTGGAACACGGGCAAAGCCCGAGAACCGTATTTGTTTTAAATATTAATGTTAATTAGTCAAATACACTAAAACGTACTCAGAGGTACCGAACTGTGCCGATATATGCCTTTATTTAAAGTAGAGAGCTATGCCTTTAAAATATTGACACAAACACATTCCAAATTAACGAATTTTCAATCAGGATGACGAATTTTTCATAAATAAATAAATTGATAAATTCCATGTCAAATTGACGAATTTTAAAATAATTTTGACAAATTTTCATATTTTGTTGAGGAGTTCTTATTAGAAATTAGCGAATTTCCTTGACGATTTAATGAATTTGCAAATCATGTTGACGAATTTCCATCTCAAAATAATGAATTTACAAATCACGTTGACGAATTTCCATTACAAATCAACGTATTTTAACTGGCGAAATTCCAGATCAAAATCACGAGATTCCCAAAAAATTAACAAATTTCAAAATCAAGTTTCCATATCAACTTTTCAAATTTCCATGTGAAATTAATGAATATTCGATTAATTACGAATTTCCATTTCAAAATAACAATTTTCTCAATCAAGCTGACGAATTTTCATTTGAAAGATCCATGACAAATTAATTTTAATTTGACAAATTTGAAAATCATGTGTACGAATTTTCATGGCAAATTGACAAATTTCCATGTAAAGTTTGCGAACTTTCAATGACGCTGGTAGTCTTTTTCAATGCAATAACACAAATATAGCTGTGAGGGCTGCTTATTAAAAATTGATTGCGGAACTATAATTTCGCTATGAAAAGTATTTTGTTGTTGTTGTTGTAGCGAATAAAGAGATTTTTTCCCCGTGAATCGAAGGTGATTTTGACAGCATACAGCGTTATAAAAACGGGTAGCTCCGGGACGATTTACATCGAAGAACCTACTGCCGTAGGAGCATTTTTATAGACAACACTAACATCCATGGTCACAGTGGGATTCGAGTTCACGCTCCTGCAACTTAAAGATAGAGTTTCATCTCTACCACTGAGCTACCGAATGCCCTTGAAGATAGATTGAAAAATATTCATCAAAGTAACGATTGAGGAACAGAGAATAGCAACTCCGGTCAGCGGACGTTCTATGATTAAGAATAAATAAATAACTGAGCGACAGACCAACCACGTCCAACATTGAACTAAGAACGCAGATTCTATATGAATTGGATATAAAATAAATCGAAAATTCTACTGTTTAAATAAAGGGCCCCCGCTTTGATTTCGAACACAACGAATTTGAAAATCGTTACGCCACTGTTGATGATGTTATTCTTATTCTCAGTGTGTATATTTAAATTCGAAAAGAATGGTTGTTGTTTCGCCGGATTTTCAATTTTAAGTAAGACCGTAGTGAATTTTTTGGGAGACCTATATAATCCAAAAAAACAAAATCCACCCGTGCAAAATCCCGCTTTTTACAAAAAATACTGAATCCCACCACTTTAAAATGCCGCCATTACAAAATCCCGCTATTACAAAATCTCGCCACATCAAAATCCCACCCACTAAAATGGAGGGCATAGGTCCTTAAGTCTCGACAACCGAAAGACTAGACCACCTATTTTTTTAAATTAGATCACCTGGTCCGTGGGTCTCTAAGAATTAAGTATCCCCATGAGAGACTCATTATTTTAACGGTATGTGCTGGCACTTTTTATTATCTCGTCATAGAAGGTTTGTATGACTCGAGCGCGAATTTTTGAAAGTCTCCCTATACATTCTATGACGGGATATTGAAATGCGGTATTTTGAATTAGCGGGTTATTGAAATGGCGGAATTTTGATTAGACGGGATTTCAATTAAGCGGGATTTTAAACTGGCGACCTATGAAAATGGTGGGATAATGAATGTCAGGATTTTGAAAAACGGGAATATGATGGGCAGGATATCGTAGCCAACCCGAATTTTTTTCACAGAGTGGGTCTAGTTTGATTCGTATTGGTATCATAATTTCACTTATACTAATTTTGTCTAAGCTTTATATCCGCAACACTACACATATCATATCGTTAAAGAACTCTATTTTATTTATATACTGATTTAATTTGAACTATGATTTACAGGGAAGTTATAATTCCTCGATTAAAACTGTTTAATTAATTTATTTAGTTATTTGGCAATCAACCAACATTAAGTTAAAAAAAAAAAAAACAATTCATTTAATAATGAATGACATTCGTGACGCTTCTAAGGAAACAACTTATTAAAATAATTAAAAATGTACTCATGACAAAAAACAACTTCCCATTGTTGCAATAATTACTCGCACTCCCATCTAGCAAAATCGCATGCAAGCACAAATTTGTACTCTATCTTAGTTCTGTATCTTAATGACACATTCTGGAAATTATTGCGATTATTAGAATTTGAATATGTCCACCTCTATTATGATTTCGCATTAAAATTGTTATATTTGTTGTGTCTGACTAATGCAAGTGCATTTTTTCCATATTAGAGAAAAAACGCATATAAACCTTAAAACAAATAAACATTTTTTTTACACGTTATTCCACACGAAGAAAGGCACGGCCCATATCTAGAATACAATAGCCTGTGCGAGTATTAAGTAGTATAGTGTATTGAAAAATGAAAACATATTCACCATTACTTCAATATTATAAGCTCATATCAAATCGTCGAGATAAAGTTGAAAGAAAATAAAACAACAACAACAAAAATACGCTCAACATCAACTCCGTATTATACACAGGTACAGGTGGTGTATTATCGTAGTAGAGAATTTTCAGTTCAACCGGGGAATTTCAGTTAATCAAGTATCGGCGCTTTGAACGGAATGGTGTTGTCGCGGCGAAATATTTATGTGCGATTTGAATATTTCATGTGAAATTTTGTTGATTTGTGCGACTAATTGAAATTCGCCGATTTCCTCCGATTGACTCATCTCCGCGTATAAGATACATATACTGGTACGGACAAGTGCAATAGATATCCTGTAACGTTCGGTAAATATTCTGCCAATCAGTTCGTTTGGTTTGGTGTTTTTTTATTTATCAAGTGCCTTTTTTAATTATTTTCAATATAAATAATTTATGTCAGAGGGTTTCCTCAAATACATGTCGCTAAGTGTTGATTTTACCGAAATATTGGATGTTTAGTGTGTGAATTGTTTGGGTAACAACAGCCGAATATCAGTTGGAATTACCTACGGTATGTTCATTTGTTTCAATATAAAATTTATATAATACAGTAAAACACGAACAAGTGCAACAGGCTTAAATGCCAAACTCGGATAAGTGCATACAATTTTCATGCACAATCCATTCAATCCGATTTTCTATTACATTTTAAAACGAAACGGATAAGTGCACAACACGCTTAAGACCATTTATTTGTTGGCACCATCTTCATTGCAAAAATTCATTATATCAAACCATCAGCGACCAATTTTGCGAATTTATGCGATTCAAGCCAAGGAAAACCAATATTTAATATTTAAAAATTATTTTAAAAGAAGAGAAACCAAGTCAAACGTCAAAGTAACGATTTTTGTCTTCAAGTAAATCTGAGCGATCATGTCATCAAGTAGTGGCTATGACATGTTTCCTAGACGGATTCTTCGTTTGGCGATATGGGTATCAGAATCTGATTTTCATTGCAGTAGCTTTTTTTTTTGCATGACAAATTTTAGAGCTTCCTTGATTGTCCTTGATTGTAGGGACATGTTCAGGGGGCCATATCAACGAGGATGGACATTCTGATCTATTTAGATGAGAACTATTTTTTTTAAATAAATTAAATAGAGCTGATTGATAACATGCCACTTATGCAAATAATTGTTCCAATGATTTTAAGGCAATGCGCTTGATCTTTTCTTTTTTTCTTGAAACGTTAATTTTGTTACTATTTAAAACTTTTTTTTTTCAATCCTACACAGCTCAAATTTACACGATATCAGTTAATATCACTATAGTTTTCTTTTATCAATGTAAATTAGAAACTTTGTACGGAACACTCATTTGCACGAAAAAATCGTGCATTATCGATGTGCACTTATCCGTGTTTTACTGTAAATATTCGTAGCTGTAATTTGATGGCGCAAAATCAAAAATAGGGATTGGTTGATATTTTATAAATATTCGGCAGTTTTTATAAGTTTTGCTCTATGACTAATTATATTCTTCGCTCGTATAGGAAAAGGGTATATGTTTTAACTTTGTCATGAAGTTTGTAACAAGCATCTCCGACCAAATAAAAAAAGTATACATATATATATATATATACAGGATGTCTCATAACTCATAGTACATACAATAGTGGATGATAGTACAGCTCATTTGGGTAGAATTAATACATGACCTATCTCTCTATCTTTAACCGTTATAAAATTAGCATTTTTTATAATAGTGTCAATTACAGAGGTCGCTTCTAGAATTTTAGAGCTTAGAGTTAACCCCGAATGCATGCAAAGTAAGGACACTATGGAGCAATGATTTTTTTTTCGTGTCCTATCCCTTAGTTAAATATATTGCTTCTTATTTTTCTTGATTTTTTTTAACACTGTCAATTATTTCATAAGTTCCGAAATATTTGCGGTCTCAATACACTTCTGTTGTCAGCAGGGATTTGGAGCGGAGCGGAGTGGAGCGCCATCGCTCCGCTCCGAAGTAAAAAAAAAAAAACAAAAAAAATCCGAGAAAAAAATTAATTTTTTCGACGAATTTTAGCACGATTTGCTGATTTTGGACGTTTTAAAAGCGAAGAATTCGTTAAGAGACTTGCAGAATTTCGGAAAATCGTGAAATTCATTGTGATAAAGGAGGTTTTGCGTTTAGTGATAGTCAGTGGCGTAACGTTTCTAAAATATCTTGTGTTCGAGATCGAAATGGGGGCCCCTCACACTGTGATAATTTATAATTAATTAAAAAAATGTTCCAAACCACTTCTATAGGTATTACGCCCGATTTGGAAAAAAATTTAAATTGCAGGGCTATGTTTATAGGGAATTCAGCAGCAACAACAACGCATTGGTCTCGGCGATGACACGATCCAAGATAGAGCTGCCTGTAGAAATATGCTGAGATATTATCGCCAAAACGGGCGATGTGCCTACACTGTAGGTCGAGCAACGCGAAACCATGGAGCGGTATAAAGAACGAGGCAAGGAAAAAGAAGTTTATAGGGAATTCACACTTGCGACAGGATTTGCTAAAACCTGACGATTCAAACAAGTAAACGGGTTGAAATGAATTTGTTTAGTTCAGATCAAGGTTCCTGACCAGGTTCTTGTAAAACGCGATTGACAACGAAATTTAGGTTTAATCTGAAATCTCGGATCCTGTTAACACTATCGTCCTAGTTTATTACACAAATTTTACACGATCTGACTTATGTCGAATCCGAATACATTTTTTTAGATTTTCGCTCAATCATAATCCAAGAAAATGTATGATTTTGACAGAACGAATATACAAAATGGATTCGGATTGACCGTGTGTGTGTGGCATATGAAAATCTACGTCAATGATTTGTGTTTGTGTGAGAAATTCAGACTTACATGTTGATAACGAGCTACTGTAAAAGTGTCATTTATTTGCATAGATGTGTGTTGCATACACTCAGCGAAATTCACTACATTTTACCACGATTTCGTATAAAATCGAGCTATGAACCGGGTGGATTTTTTCTGTTTATTGGAATTTGCTTTTAGTACCACAGCTGTTAATGGGAGAAGTACTTTCTTTTGTTAATATGGATGAATCCTGTTTTTATTGCAGCGATTTAAAGGCTTTCAGCGAAAATTCAGCTAATAAATATCGTACTTTTGAAAAAGACCGAGAGTGAAACGACAACGCTATTGAAAAATCAGGACGAGAAAAAAGAAAACCAGAAATGCAAATAGCGCAGAAATTTGCGGGATTTTTGCATACTCAATAGCTAACATTGTACAGTGTGATCAGTGAACAGTTTTATTTTCTGACCTCCCTCCTTGGCATGCGTTTTGTAATCCCCACTATGTATTGTGATGCATTCCTATAGCTTCGACACGATCTGTACCTACGCCAAACATCAACCAATTTCTGTAGTATTCCGCAATCTCAGTACGATTCTCTTTCCTACGGCCTTACAGAATGAGGGCTTTGATATTATTCGTACATTATCTAATTTGTCATTTTTTATGACTTTAAGTGAGTCAGATGTCTGACATTTGGTGAAATGCCTACTTGACGTCCAAAAACAGGACAAATCAGGATAAAAACAAAATATTCGAGATAATTGCAGTATGACAGGTTAACAGGTGACAGATCCTGTCAAAAACAGGATGGATGCGAGCATTAGGTATGGGCCTCACAAAAGCTAAGTAACGGGAATTCAGCGCAACAATAAAATGTTCCTTGAAATTTTCGCTTCAAACCACTTCGAAATAAAGAAAAGTATATTTTTTTTAATCACAGTTCAAAATTTCCAACTCCTCTTCACTACGTTAGGGAGCCCCTAATGGTCGGGGGCCCGTGTGCAACCGAACACATGGAACACCGTACGTTACGCCACTGGTCATAGTCATCACTCTTCATTATTAAGAAATTCAAGATCATCCATGACAGAAAAGTCCTGTACTCGATGAATGAAACGCCCTTTTTAATTTAAATTAGTTATTAGGTGCGTTTTATTGAATGGCGTACAGGACAGCGCAGCTTCCATAACAATTTTACAGATCTCATTCTGGATGTCCGGAAACTATCACATAAAAGCACCTAAATATGATTCCTCGTGATATTTTCAGCAAAAGGAGTATAAAAAAAACCCGGATTATTAAGTCTTTAAAGATTTTTCAAAAAGTTATACTCACACTACCTACAAATTTCCTTTCGGTCGTGGCAAACAATTTTTCCCAATAACCACCCAATAAAAATCTGATAAGCAGTTTTAACTGTGCTAAAAAGCTTCAAAGATAAAATTTTGTGATCTTACTTCATATAAATTTTTTTTCCAACGGCGGTGGTGGAAATGACATTAATAATCATATCTCGGTGCGCTTATGCGATAGTTTAGTTTCCGGACACCCTATCTAGAACAACTCAATTTTATGTTCAAATTTGTACGAATTGGTGCTATCCTGTTCTGTACTTGATCGAATAAAACGCACCTATTAAGTCATATTCTATAATCCGTGAGTATAGATATAAGTTGAATTGATGAATTCGCAGAAAATAATAAATATTTACTAAGAACAATGAAGTTTTGTTGTATTTTTGTAATGGATCGGAGCGAAAAATTTTTAGTCGGAGCGGAGCGTTTTTAAATTAGTCGGAGCGGGAGCGGAGCGGAGCGAAAAAAAATGTCGCTCCAAATCCCTGGATGTCAGCGAATCTTTGCTAGCATGCTCGGTAAGGCTCTCCAAATGTCGTAGGCCATCGATTTTCACACATCAAACAGTGCTTTTATGTTAATACATACGCAGTTAATTAAATTATTAACTTGTTACAATAATAATTAAATTTTGAAAGATTATTTTATTAATGCGGCCCGGAGCCACTCGTCTTCAGCCAATGAGGCCCGGAGAAGCAAAAAGGTTGGAAACCCATGGGTTTGAAGCTTCTTTCGCGCCAAAAAAAATAAAGTAGGTATTTTATCATACTGTTTCAGAGATTTCTACCTATTTTTCAGTGTTAACAATTTCCGTAAGTCCGAGCGCCTGTGAAAAAACCTAGAGTATTCCTGAAATATATTAACAAAAACCTGTTCAACTTTTGTGTTTTGTTTCCCACTACGGAGACTGATCAATCCTACATTGCGCACTGACATCTCCGACAGAATAAAACATTTGTCTTGATATTTCTATGCATACCGATTGACGTTCTTCGTCTACGGACACTCCAAATGAATGGGTAAAAAAACAACATAATGATGCTTATTTCTATTTAAAAAAAAAAGAACACAAATGTGCCGTGCCAATCCGTGCCGCCTTGATCCGAAGACATGGAAAGAGTATCATTGGAAGTCCACTATGGTTTCTAGAATTGTTTCAAGTTTGTAAACATCTTATTACCTTCGCTTCTGTTCTGTTTCATTTCGTACTGTAAAGATATTTGCCACTACGCTTGCAGAAAATTTTCGTGCCGTTCCGTGCGGTACTCTGCCGCGCCAATCCGTGCCGCACCGTGCCGCCTTGTCCCGAAGTCATGAAAAGAGTACCTATCAGTGGTCTATCACTATGGTTTCTGAAATTGTTTCAAGTTTGGAAGACATTTAATAAGATTCTGTTTCATTTCGTTCTGTAAAGATATTTGCCACTACGCTTGAAGAAAATTTTCGTGCCGTTCCGTGCGGCACTGTGCCGCGCCAATCCGTGCCGCACAGTGCCGCCTTGACCTGAAGTCATGGAAAGAGTATCATTGGAAGTCCACTGTGGTTTCTAAAATTGTTACAAGTTTGTTGACATCTTATTACCTTCGCTTCTGTTCTGTTTTGTTTCGTTCTGTAAAAATATTTGCCACTATACGCTTGAAGGAAATTGTTGTGCCGTTCCGTGCGCAACTGTGCGGCGCCAATCCGTACCGTACCGTGCCGGCCGCCTTGTCCCGAAATCATGGAAAGAGTATTATTGGAAGTCCACTATGGTTTCTAAAATTGTTTCAAGTTTGTAGACATCTTATTACTTTCACTTCTATTCTGTTTCCTTTCGTTCTGTAAAGATATTTGCCACTACGCTTGAAAAAAAATTTCTTCTAAGAAACATTTTTTACATCAATTTAACAAAACCTTGAATTAATGTGTCTACCAAAGCAAAAAGCAACAAAAAAAATGTCAAAACAAATGGAGTCGTACTATGGGACCATGCTCCCGCATCCCCCGTTTCTGAGTAAATATTTATATTTGCCCACTTATGGCACCCAAACCCCACACAAATATGGTTTTGTTGACGCAGCGGAACTTTGGTGAAGACGGAAAGAAAAGAATTGGTTGGGGGGGGGGGGGGGGATTAAATACAAGTCGCAGGTACGCCCGAAAAAAAACTTTCAGCCCGAGGAGACCGAAGGGTATCCAAATTTCGGCCGCGCCCGAAATTATAGCCTCGGTCTCGTTTTTTTATTGATTTCATTATTTAACTTCTCATAGCCTTAGCCTAGCCTTAAATCAATACTCATGTCTCGTCCTTCTAAGAGTTCATTTGGCTTTGGTACCATAGTAAACACATAATCCTGGAATCCTTAGGAAAGCATCTTAATTGCATGATTAGATTATGTATGTATGTACACTGGAATGGAATTAAATTCTTTTATCTTTGGGATACTGGATACACAATGGACACAAATTTACGCAGTCCGATTAATGTTATATGGCAGGGGTGTCAAACAAAAAACCTGACGCGGGCCAAATAAGACTCTCCTCAGGTTTAGGTGGGCCGCAGAAGGAAAATTTTAAAAACTTTTATGTAATCGTATTACGATAGTTAATTACAGAATATTACTTTTAAAATATGGTAGAGAGTCTGGATCGCTAAAGCGGCTTTGGGATTATCTGTGAGAACTAACTCCTTTCGAAAATGTACTTCAAGAAAATTAAAAAATTAAGATAAGAAGCGAAAACGTGAAAATATGATTGATCTTCAAGTAACCACTTTTTGTTAATTACAGGTTTTGCGCCAAATTTTGGACAGATTATTCAAAATTTTTAGCTCCATTAATCCAGGTCGCCAAAAATAACAGGCAGGAGGCAACATAAAATAAATAAATAACAGGCGCGACAATCCAACATTGGACTAAGGCCGCAGGATGTGTTAGTGACATCCTATTTCCAAGATCTTATCTGCTTTTTGTTGAGGTAATGAGATCAGCATCACGCTCAGCAGTGTTATTTATCCCCATAAATGGGTACTCGTTTAACATCTGAGTGAGATCATAGTCCGTCACAAGCTCGTGAGTTCGAAAAACCTCATGATCCACGGTGAGATTCGAACTCATGACCCTGTGCGCCGAAGGTGCGCGCACTAACCGCTAGACCAGCCAGACTATAGGAGGCAAAATAGTCAGAATAAATTAATTTCAGCAGAAAGGTGGCGGAAAGAAACGAAAAGTTATTTGTGTTGTTTTCTATGATTTCCGTAGTTTTTTAAGCTTTGCCGTTTTTCCAAATAAATCTCAATTCATGTTCGGTAAAGCCAACCAATTTTTTATTAACTGCATTCGGGACAGAACACTTTCATGAAGAGTAGTATTTTCCTGTACAAAAAAGATGAGCTGTCTTATAAAATCAAATAACCAGCCTTAAATTGTTGGTAGTATTTGGAGAAAAAATTCTAAAATAATTTTGCATAAGCCACTGACGAGTTTTAGTAATTTTGTTAACTTGAGTTCAGCAACTGGATTTGTTCACCTTACCAATTCCACCATTTTTGTGTTGATACAGATTGTGCTGCTTCGACATGGCCGCGGGCCGCATTGAACTGCGAGGGGGGCTGCATGCGGCCCGCGGGCCGCGAGTTTGACACGTCTGTTATACGGTATGTACATCAATCGGTCAATATATTTACTGTATTATCTTAATTCAATATTGTTGAGTTAGCTGTCGTGTTTTTTTTTGCATAAAACTAATCATGTTTTTTCATACACTAAACGAGTATGAGCTTCAAAAGAATCAAATCACATGTTAATGCCACTCAAAAGAGATTATGTGCACTCTGCTGCTGGTGTCAAGGCTTTATCAGCGGTCGCTAATCACAACTGGATAACTACTTTTCATAATCATGTTTAATACTATACTTCTATACATATCAACACATATCCATATGAATCTATCCAATATTTTCTAGTATTTTGTACAGTGTCGATAAGACACCATCACCTTTCCCCACACTAGGTCCTTTATGGATGGATGAGTATTTCTATTTTGACGGAACGAATAGCAATATTAGATTGAAGCTGTCATAAATGTTCGTGACAATCGAGTTATTATAGAAAAGGGTAATGAACTTTATCATTTTTGCAAGGTAATGGGACTCATCATGCAACTATTAAGCAAATATGTAAGACAATAATTACATCTAATTTTCCTCACTCTTTTGCTAATTTATTTTATGCATAATTACGATGACTAGATAGATAGATGGTGTCTTTAGCCTCTGAATATCTTAGTCCAGCGTGAAGAAAAACCCCAATCGCTTTGCATTGAATAAGAATATTGTTGTACAATGCAGATACACACACCCCTTCTTGCGACACAAAGACGTTTTGAATATTTGCGGACTGTTCTCATATAAAAACGTAGGTACTCCATCATTTTTAAACCGCTACTTTAAAAAAATTAAGTTAAAAGCTTCTCTAAATGTTTATCTTATCGAATCGATTTGAAATGTATAATAGAAATAAGTTTGGATATAATAACAATAACGGCATTATCGCTCTTCAGCATAACTCCAGGGTGGTCAGGATTTTCCAAAGATAAGAGATGTCATGATAAATTTGAACATTCATAATTAAAATCGGTTCAATCATGGAATTGAATAATTCTCAATAAATAATGACGAACATTACCATTACCATTTTGCAGTGGCATGAGATAATTCGGTCATACCTTCATTCACAAAAATACCTATTTTGCATTTTTTTCGCAAATAATGCAAATGTCGCATTAATATAACTGATACCGTATACATTTACTAACCGACCATATATGTAACAATTAACCTTGTTTTTAGAACAGCCTCATAGTTCTTACGCAAATTCTAGCTTTGTCGAGCTTAATTTGCATAAGAACCTTTGGGCAAAACAATATTCTGTTTAATTGATCTTTTATTGACAAATACGGAGAAATAATAAATTTTCTCATAATTTCTATTCGATGACGCTAATTGATCAATCAATGAATATTGAGACTGTCCCGTGTATTATCGGCTAAGTACAAATAGAATGAATGGAGCCATTTCTATAATAAATTTTAGGTCAAAGGTCTTATTAAAAAGGGATTAAACTTGTGCTTGTTTCTTTTTTTGAGTGGCTATTGCGGTAATAAATAATATTGATCAATGATGTCAATTTCGCTAATAAATTGCAAAGATGGATTTTTAATGGAAATGTTGGCAATGAATTACAGATAATTCTAAGAAATGATTGTAAATTACTTTTGGGTTAGTTCTGTATTACGTTAATTTACATAATGCAATTGGACATTTGTGCATATACATAAGTAAAATATGTAACAGACGCTACAGTTCAATATTGGACCTAGACTGCAGATGTGCAGGAAATATGTACTTATATTTTTAATTCAAAGCTTTTCCTTTTAGTGTAGCCTCATAATACTCTAATTTATCATACGAAGTAAACAGCAAATGAAATTTGCAAATTTAACAAGATTTTTGTATGGAATGAAATGTGTCCCGTAAATTTAATGGGACATCAGATTATATTTCAATCAGTTTGACTCATTGAATTTACAAGATCTGATATGATTAACTAATAATAGGATGGATCCCATTTGTTTTATATAACGCCCTATTGTTAATTGAATTGCAAGCTTACGTATTTTGCAACAATACCAACATCACGCTCCGTAGCCGAGATCGTTCGGTTGCCTACCCGTGACTTGGTAAGTTTTAAAGAGTACTAGCAAATCGGATGTTCAATACTCGGCCTGGCCAAATATCGTGATTCTGTAAAAAATCCACAATGACGTAGCGTGGAAGGTATAATAATATGGGACTTATAAAAAATAAAGTTCGATAAGATTACGAGTGAAACGATTTTTTTTATTACATCCTATGATCCTATTAATTCAATAAGATATATTCTATTGGAAAATAACTAGGCCATGTGTTTATTTTAAAATGAGTCAACTATCAAAACAAACGGATATTTATCGAGTTAAAGTAATGGTTCCTATATTTTTAAAGTAATCTGATTTTTCCTATTGACTAAAAATAATGGGACAAAATGATTAATTTAATGGGATTTCCCATTGAAATTTTTCTGAGTGTAGTTTCAGTCTGACCCATGAGCCCTTTATGGATCACAGATAATCACCAATTTTTAAATTGATTTATTAAGGAAACCAAAATTTTAATCAATTAAAAATAATTATAACAAGACCGAGGATAATTTCGAGCGCGGCCGAGATTTTGATACCCGTCACATTTGAATGAAACTTAAGCTTCTTTTGTGTTAATAATTTCTACCGCAGCCCTATGAGGTGTTCCGATTCCATCTGTTCCTGAATGCGTTGAGGCTAAGCCAAGAAGACACTTGGATGAATTTCGGTGAAGATTCAAAAAGGAAATAGTTTTTCTTACAAAAACCTAATATTTTGGGGTTGGTTTGATGACAGCCCTATGACTTGATATTCCGATTCCATACGTTCCTGGATATGTTTTGAGGCTTTACTATAAACACACTTGGATGAAGTTTGGTTAAGGTCGGATTAAAAAGAAAAAAAAATTTTCTTAGAAGAACTTATTTGTCAGCTGGTTCGTATGGCATCCCTATGACGTAATGATCCGATTCCATCAGTTCCAAGATGTTTTTTGATGCTTTACTGGGAGCCCACTTGGATGAAGTTTGGTGATTGGTTAATAAAGAAAACAGTTCTTCTTAGAAGAACCTAATTTCCAAGAGTTCGTTTGTATGAAAGCCCTATGACGTAGTGTTCCGATTTCATACCTTCCTAGATGTGTTTTGAGGCTCTACTAGGAACACACTTGGGTGAAGTTTGGTTAAGGTCGGATTAAAACGGAAAAAGTTTTCTCAAAAGAACTTACTTTTCAGCAGTTGGTTTGTATGACAGTCCTATGACGGAATGTTCCGATTCCATCCGTTCCTAGATATGTCTTGAAGTTTTACTAGGAACACATTTGGGTAAAGTTTGGTTAAGGTCAAATTACAAAGAAAAAAGTTTTTCTTAGAAGAACTTATTTTTCAGCTGCTGGTTTGTATGGCAGCCCTATGACGTAACGTTGCGATTCCCTCTCTTCGTAGATATGTTTTGAGATTTTACTAGAAACACGCTTGGGTGAAGTTTGGTTAAGTTTGATTACATAAAGAAAAAAGTTTTTCTGAGAAGAACCTAATTGTCTAGGATTGATTTCTATGGCAGCCCCATGACCCCATGATCCGATTCCATTCGTTCCGACATATATACAGCGTCTAAGGTGACCAGACTCTAGAAGGCCCAATGCTGTACACATTGCGGAATTTGGCTTTCAGGCAAACCCTCAATCATACAATTTGCTCCTCCCCCGTCCTTTCATGCCGATTTAGAGAAAGCATAAGATGTCACGATTCTACCACCATAAGGCTTGCCATAAAACGACCACATATTCGCCTTAGTTTCATAAGTGATTTCTTTGTAAGTGGAATTGAGAAAGAGTAGTAGCCAATATTCAGGGAAATATGTGGTGAACCTTGTTGGTGCTGTCGATACCAAACAGGACCCATAAACATCATAAGCATGTGAAGTACAAATGTATGTTTTAGCCCGCAAAGCTACAACAAGCAATGGCATAGCATAGCTAGAGATAGCAGAATCTCGTTTAGAAGGGGCAAGCCCAACATTTTTCCAACACCTTGAGCGCGCAATTTTCTTAGGGGGTAGGGATATGTAATGCATATCTACTAGGATTTCCCGTCTAACTAAATTGGCGGTCCCATTTTGTTATTAAAGGTGTTACACATTTTAAAACCATATTTTAAGAAAGGACAATTGAGAATGACCTATGTTGCATTTCAACGATACCGCTTGAACGTGATTAGCCTTTACATAGGGTGCCTTTTATATTTCCGGATGGGACAACTAGTGCAGCAGATCTGGGAATATTTTGAAAAACAATAAAACGATTTTCGATGATTCTCTAATCCGGAAATATAAAAGGCACCCCTCGTACCTCTTAATTACACGCAAATCGCCTACGATTTCCCCTTTAGTCAGTGCTTTTTCAACTTTTTAATTTCGAGTTTGCGGTCTCAGCAGCATTGTGCGGACGATGATGACTCTTTCCCTGTCTCTGACTAGCCGAGACCCTAAAACAGAAATAATGTACCATAGTTGTATATTTGAAGAACGGAAATTTTGGTGCCGTGCTAGGACTCGAATCCGCATTTTCATGCTCTCTAATATCGTAGTGCAGAGATTTTTTAGAGATGATACAGTAGTAAAAAAATGCCGTGATCATCGGCTAATAGCTTCGTTTCGATTATTGCAATAGATGAACTGATACCTCATTGAGCACATAATTCTTAAGCGGTTTGCGGCTTTCCTGGCAGGGTGGCTTATTGTAGTTGCGATGTTTCTGGAGGAGAGTATGCATTCCTCCTTAGTGATATTTTATTGAATTTTATGACGGCTGTAACTTCTAAACCTAGGCAGCTATAGATAAAATTTTCACCTAATTTGGGCAGGTCGGTGCTCCTTACAGGTCTACCAAATTTCGAAATTTTCAGGCTAAAAAAATTACGAGTTATGGACAATTTTCAAAAGTGCGATTTGGGCAGCTGTAACCTCCTGACAGCGAATAGGTAGGACCTTGAAATTTGGAGGAAATGTGAGCGCCAATTCAGAAATATCGTTCAGTGTTCCCGAATTATAGAAAATTAACGAATGCCAAAAATAAAAGTGCAATTATCTCGCTAAATATCAATCGTACAGAAGTCAAACTTGACACTATAAATCGCTTCTTTTGACGGTTGTAACTTCTGAGCCTTGGAATGTTCACAAAATATAGGCAGTGCGGTGTTCCACAAGTTTTCCAATGTCATATTTATTGGACAAATTTTATGTAGAATTTTCGATAAGAAAAGACGACCGAGCAGCTGCAACTATTGAACGCGGAGAGGAGGAATTATGACCGCCAAATTTGCTAAATTTCAGAACAATCGATCAAATAGTTCCCGAGTTATCGAAAATGAACGTTTGCCAATTGAAAGTGCGCTTATCTTGCTAAAAACACTTTTAAACAGACAAGACTGACCACAGTCTTCTTCGAGGAGCTTACTATGTAGCGGTTTAGGTTTCTTTGTATGACATTGGGAATGCTGTACATATTGCTGTACACTTACTAATGCTGTACTACAGGTCAAAATGCTGTACGTATGGTCAGCTTAGCGTACACTAAAAAAGAACTCGCACACAAAATTTCAGCCCGATACATTCAAAACTGAGGGACTAGTTAGTATTGAAAAAGACGGACATTGCTCAATCGATTTCTCTCCTCCACACTGATCAATAATATATATACTTTATATAGTCGGAGGTGCTTCCTTCTGTGCGTTGCAAACTTCATGACAAAGTTAATATACCCTTTCACATAGTGACGGGTATACAAATTTATTTCGAATCAAATTTTGAACCTTTAGAATATGATGTGTTTTAATAACTCTAGTTAATCAATTTAAGCAATTCCAAGTATTCTAGGGGCCCTTAAGGTGACCATCTGAAGTTATCTGACAGCTCCAGCATTGTGAAACAATCCGGCGATAATATTTTTTTCGTACCAGATAATGGCTTTAGGAGAATAAGCGAACCAAATTCAGTTTCTTTTGAACCCATCAGTGAAGGCTGGGAGATCTAGGCCCCACATTAAAATTGTTTGTTTAAATGTTAACTTTTGAGTGAACGGCTTCGAAACACCCCAACTGCGGAGCACAAGCTCTTTCGCTTGATCGTGTAAATCAGGGGCGAACCCAAGGGGGATTTGGGGATGAAACACCCACCGAAATTTTATAATGAAAATTATAGGTACATATATGAATAAAACTCCCACAAAATATCTTTATTGATAAATCAAACACCTAAGTGATGATTTTCACTATGCCCGACGTCAGACTATCGTTTTAGAGTGCCCATAGACCTTCCAACCGATTGAAGCAATTTTTTGATTGCCCGATAAGTTGGAAGGTGTATGTGACAATCTAATCCATTTTTTATTGGACGTGTGGAACATATTGCCCTGCAATTTTTCATACAATCTGTCATGATAATCATGTCTTTTCAGTTGCTGATTTATTAACATAAACCAGTGGTCATTCTTCATGTTGTGGTTGTGGCGGTCATTGGCTATATCCACACATACGTGCTTTTGTCTCCCCTATCGTCTTCAAGCTCCGTTTCCACTTTCAACATCAGAAGAGATGAATGCTTCATTCTATCCACATCTGTTCATTATTTATCGTTAGATGTGTGTCGCGGCTTTGTTCAGGACAGATTAATGATCAATTCTTTCGTTAATATGTAGTATGAACCACTCATAGAAGAAAATTTATCTCATTTCAATAGTGTGGAATGACACATGATGGTGAGTTGTTGACATATTCAACATTCGCAATTGCGTTCAAGAATTAATACCTTTCTTTAATAGCGCAGACCTCCCAAGTTTCAATTGCCAAAATGACGAAGACGAACGAAAATTGAGTCTCTCGACAGGCCCATTCTCCATCGAAAGTAGCAATGGATCTTCCATCGCCACAAAATATATAATTTTCGCTATGTTGTGTTGTCTCGTGTGAACCGCGAGATTGTCATTTCAGATTGCGCGATAAATTGCATAGTGTATGTGCTGTACGGGCGTTAGATCGATAGATCAATCGATCGGACAGTATATGGGCACTCTTAAGCCTAAGGTCTAAGAACATTTAAAGCGTTGGATTTCATGAGCCACTTTGCAAATACAAATCACCCCCCGAAATAAATTCCTGGGTTCGCCCCTGGTGTAAATCACCCGCGGACCAGTGGTGGTCCCTGAATCGACCTCTTAAGGGAATCCTTATTAATTTTGCAACTCATGGTCGTTCAAATTTTAAAACTAATTTGAATTTGGCTGCTATTAGATTTCTTTTTACATTTTTTTTGTCAGTTACCCTAATTAGGCGCCTGAATCAAATTACTTTATTGAATGAGGTAACTATATAAGTAACGTTTTGCGCCAATAAGCTTTCCTTTATACTTATTCCTTAAGGAAATCCCTATTGAAGTTGATGTCCATTTTCTTGCAGTTGGTTCAATGAAACGCAGTTGGGGTTCTCCTTATACTGCAAGTCTTTATTTGCTTCTGGCATACGATTGTTTCGGCAGCCACGTACTGCCTTCTTCAGTAATCAGTAATACTCGTACTAACTCGTTAGGGCAAATCCCTATTTCTTAAGTGAGGACTATGAACTCCACCGTTAGTCTCAAAGTTTTAGCAGGTGAAAA
Organism: Microchrysa polita; assembly: GCA_949715475.1. Classification (NCBI taxonomy): domain Eukaryota; kingdom Metazoa; phylum Arthropoda; class Insecta; order Diptera; family Stratiomyidae; genus Microchrysa; species Microchrysa polita. Next base: position 135,977,718 of record OX454416.1, on the reverse strand, counting down.
ATGACGGCAAGGTATACGTTAACTCTCTTATGCGACTTTGTTCAGACATTTTTTCCTAACGAACACTGTACCCGCTATCACCCGATACCGGTCCGACGCGACGTTGAGATACTTTGAGATCAGGATACCCTGACTACCTGCCCTTTAGAAAATTTGGTTAGTAGAATTTTTGCGGTTGAACAATTTTCTTTCGTAAATTTAGATCGAAAGCTGTTGTCAATGATGCGTGATAAATAAGTGGGGAAACAAGATATCTGAAAAAAAAATTTTACATCTCTGTGATTTGTCATCGCATCGAAGTCAGATTTAGTAGACTTTGATCCGGTGAACAAAGTCTACAAAACGTGAAGTTTCTACATATATTTGCAGCTACAGGGGTGTGTCAACCCGTAATTATTCTGCCCGACAATATTCAATTAGACGATTCTTTTGCCTGCCATACACTAAAAAAAATAATTTGCTAAAAATAAGAAAAAATACAACAAAAAACAGCCAAGGAATAATTTTTCCTGATTTAAGATGTATTTTCTTGTTTCAAGAAAAGTATTTGCTTAAAATAAATAAATAAGCATTATTTTAAGCAAAGACTTTCCTTGGAACAAGAAAATGCATCTTAAATCAGAAAAAATTATTCCTTGGTTGTTTTTGTTGTGTTTTTTCTTGTTTTTAGCTAATGATATCTTTCGGTGTTGGGCTTAGACCATGTCATATCATCATATTTATATTATCATTTCCTTAAGCTCCTCCTTAAGCCTACACAATTCATAAGGTTTACATTTTTATACGTGTACCGAATGAAATCGAATAGGCTGAAGGATATGGACGGAGCCAGATCGCGTGGACGACCGAGAGCTCGATGGGAGCAATCAGTATGTGAGGACGCCCACCAGATGTTGGGCTTCCGGAACTGCAGGACAAGGTCGCGTGACCGCAATAATTAGAGGTTAACCATACAGGCGACCAAGGCCCGACGTCGGGCTATCGTGCCATAAAGAATTTCTATAGTCTAATGGAGCCGCCCGTGAGAAAATAAAATAAAATTTGAGCTGCTAAAACAAGCCTTTATAGTTTGACTTGTATGCACACATTTTGTAATTTAATTATCCCTTTTCCTGAAATGGAAAAACCGCACTTAAGCTAAACTCATATATCACACTGTCTCATAATTGAATATTCATTACTGGATAATAATATAGCTATTCCTGATATCTTACACTCTTGTCATACTTAACACCAGGGCGCGGTATAGTCGTCCTCTTGACAGCTTTTGTGAAAGACGAGCATGATAAAGTGCACACTTGATTATTTCTATTCAATTAAATGCCCCGTACCGGCAAAACAACCCATAAAAATGTCTCAGAGGAAAAGTTTTAGCGAAACAACGAAGAAGCAAATACCTGTTGCATATCCTATTGCAAAGTAAAAATTTATTGGACAGGTCATCTTTTATTCATCAGGTGTTTGGCCGTATGATATGATGTCCCTTTGTTTTAATTAGAACGAAACTGAATACGGGTTAATGCGAATGAGTACATCATCTTTTTTAGAATATTGGATGGAAGAAAAAAAGTATAATGTTGAATAGATTCAGGGTTATTTTAGGATATACAGTTTTTAATAACATGACTGACCTTACGCTCCAACGATTTCGAAAGACGCAATTTTACTCCTGATAAAGCTTATTTTTTGGGGTCCACAGAGGAGTGGGTACCTACTGTACCCACTCAGTCATATTCTTTTTGGTTATACTCCCTTGTTCTGTTCCATTCGCCGAAAAATAACTAAATAGCAATGCAAACTCCCACGAGCACACTTTCCTTATTAGAGCTGTGAATGCTACTCCATAAAAATGCGAAAACGCACAAGCAAACTTTGCCAATATATCCTTGAGCGTATACGGGCTGACTATAATCTTTCCGTAAATAAAAACCACGGACGTCAGGATAATAAAAGTCTGCCATAAGACACTGTTTGGTATTGTACGCGAATACTATACTTTTATACATACTGAGCTGCCCATTCTTCGTCCTTTTTCCTTCAAACTGACAGAGATGGAGGAAAATCGACTGTGGGCTGGGAAATGGTAGCTATTGAATTTTATAAACACACACACATACATAATACATATTTTTGAAGGACAACTCAACACGAAATTTTTTATACGAGTAGCTGTAGCAGTACGCGGTGTATGTACGGGTTTATATCAACACGTCTGAAGTGGCTAAAACAACACCATTATGATAGAGCCCAGAAAAATAGGGTTTTCGGCAGAATGTACCGAATTTATTCGCCCCAATATTATATAGCTCCTGTTAAAATGGCCTTCTCAAATTGGATAAGTCTATTTTCAATGTCAGATAAAGGTCAGTCATGTTGTTATACAATTTATGCCACCCACCCATCGTGAAACAAGAGATGATCACCAATCTCAACCATAGGATTGTCGGAGGCATCTTATAGATTTAGGACAAAGATGTTTCCCTACAAACAGATTGAAGACAGGAGATTCAAAACGGATTTTCTTTTTTGTGCAACTTTTCGTAAAAACATGAGCTTGAGCACGCATTTCAAGACGCGTCTTCTTATCAAATTGCAACTCTCTTCTTATCGCTTGAAGCTATTTCAGGGCAATATCGACATATATGAGAGTATGTAATAAAACGAAGTACAAGTACGATTAGATTATGTCTATGTACTCAAATAGTAGAGATAGAGAGTCTATATATGTATATTTGACGCATATATCAATAATAACAAATGAATAATGACTGATAATAAACAGAAAGTGATAAAATGTAATAACGAATTCGGATTGCATCTTGCGCATATAATATAATATTGTGGTGTATTATATAAAGCTATTAACTGTGACATGGTTATTAGATTAAGACAATATATTGCTCTTATAATATGGATGTCGAAGAAGATATGTTTATTGGCTTGTAAATTCCTTCTCTTTTTTTTTCTATATTAAAATGAGTTTTATCAAGATACAATTTACTTATGAAGTGTAATTTTTATTGTTTTCTAAACAATTCAAATTTACATAATCAAAAGTGGAAAATTATTACGCAATGGTCATGAATTAGTGTCGTGATAGCACGATATAGATTGATATATAGATTGGGAAATTTTGATTGATGGTTTTCCTTTAAAAATTTGAAAACTTTGAGAAAAAGAGTCCGCCGAACGATGAATTGCAATTGTAATTTTTCAATTCAAGATTTATGAATTAAAATATTTTTGAAATTATGATCAACTTCCACCTTGTAGCACAAGGGAACCTGATGGTTTTTACCACGCCATACAAAACGTAAAAAAGAGAATGCACGCTAAACAATTTCTATTGCCACTAAAATATTCTGTACTATGGAAACTTCCTGTCAAAAATGACAACTGCCAAGGAATGGATGGGGACCGTTTTCATCATTTAACTCTTGTAACTATGGTTTTCGATAATTGCCTTCCACACTTCGCAGTACTCTTTAACTACAATTAGCTGAATAGACCACAGGCCGTAGACTCCTATTGAATTTCTAGAACAATGGAAGGCGAATACACGAAGAAAATGCCACCGAAAAGTGGCTTTAACATCAAGGTCAAATTTTTAAATAAATTTATACCAGATTGACCAGATATCTAAATTTGGCAGCGAGTGCGATTGTTGCTAGTGTGAAAGCAATTACTTCTTCCAATTGGCACCGCCGAGCTACCAATTGCCAGCCCGTGTGGATAAAACTAAACTGTCAAGTTTGACGGTTAGGATATTTAGACCAGTGAAATGGTCTAAGTTATAGAATTTAAAACAAAAAAAAATATTCAGGATATTGGAACATTTTTTAATTGGTCTAAGCGTATTTCATAGACTTGAGATGTAGATAGATGACTTGAGATGTAGACTCCTGGGACCCGACCGTTTCCAAAACATCAAAAATCGGCCTTAGGTTGTTTTTTTTTCGATTTGAATGTCATCTTCACTATACAAGAACCTCTTTCCAGAGTTCACTTGTTTCAGGAAATATGCTTGATAAATCGAGCCCTTATCTCGTGAAAATAAATTGCTTAAGCAGCACCTTTTAGAACGGCTTCTTTCGGTCTTAAGAAATTATCGTACATATTTTTCTCATTTATTTGCCAACGGGGAGATGACAAATCGATCTTAATTGTTAAAATGTGCCCCTTATCTGATTAAGGACCCTACGATTTCGGTGAAAACCCATTAATAAATAAAAATTAGACTCAAAAACCATATTGATGGCGTTTCAGTTGGGGTGTTTCGAAAATCGATATTTGTGAATTTTTTCACTAACATGTAATCAAAAGTAAATCGTAGAAATGCGCAACCTGTCATGGTTTTTTAACCTCTCGTACACATAACTGTATTGGACTTTTTTTTTGTCAAAATCGCTATTTCACGTGAAATCAGGAAATCGAACCCGCTTGATGGTACTCACTTCACACGAACGTCTCCACACGGGTTTTTGACATTTCGCCGGCCAAAACAATGCAGTTGCACTTTATTTAACAGTGAAAAAGTGTAACTGACAATCAATTAGACCACGAGTGTACATTTATCTTAAATTCAGTTAATAAAAGACAAGTCTCCACGGCACATTTTTCACGGGAGACATAAATGCAAGTTTTTCGCTCGGTCTTATTGATTGTCGATGACATCTTTTCACTGTGAAATAAAGTGCAATTGCATTGATTTCTCTAGCGAAATGTCAAAAACCGGTGGGAAGACTTTCGTGTGAAGTAAATACTGCAAAGCGAATTCGATTTCACGACCATACAAATTTTGACAATATTTGTATGGATTTCACGTGAAATACCGATGTTAGTATGTACCTACTCTAAGAGTACTCTACTCTAAGAGTAGGTACTAACATAAAGTGCAACTGCATTGTTTTCGCCGGCTAAATGTCAAAAACCGGTGTGGAGACTTTCGTGTGAAGTGAGTACCACCACGGGAATTCGATTTCGCGACCATCAAAATTTCGACAATATTTGTATGGATTTCACGTAAAATGGCGATGTTAGTACCTACTCGTAAACATTACTTTTCTGGAAAGAATGTTATCTTTAATTTACTTGTCATTGAGTTAGCGATTGATTGAAATTTATCACCTCACCTTTATAATGCTGAATGCACCAATATAACGGGTGGTCCAACTAGAATGCACGATGTTAATTGAGTGTCACACGGTCACACCTTAACGGTAAGTTTCTCGTCCAACTTTATTAGACATTTCTTTGCTTCAGTATTTGGCAAATTCAACCATGGAGAAGTACACAATTGAGCAGTGCGTTAAGGTCGTTGAAGCCTTTTACGAAAATGGACGTTAAAATCCAAATGCTTTTCGGGCACTTTGTGATTTAATCCCCTTGTGGGCATGGTGCGTTCACTCAGCCGTTTATAGGCTACTTCGAGTAAACGTTACATTGCATATAGTTTCGGAGTGTATATAATGTTGCAAGCACTATATAGGTATATTTCCTGGACCATGCCGAGATTCGATCTCCAGACCTCTAGATTACTAGCATCGTAGAGTGCGACTCAACCAAGTGAGCCACAGATCGTGAATGGCTCTTTTGCACGAGATATTAAACGGCCGTGTTAGTTATCTGTCGTCTTGGCGATGTTTACTGGCCGCCACGATCATATGATTTGACACCGTTGGACTTCTTTCTCTGGGGATACAGTAGAGCCCCGATATTCCGGATTGCTTGGGACCGGACCCTATCCGGATTATCGAATTGTCCGAATCTTCGAATGCTTAGTGCTTACACCTGGGTGGACTGTATTCTATAAAGATCTAATTTTTGTTAGTACTTGCTTAAATGCTTCTGTAATTAAAGTAGATAAACCAATTTTGTCCAATTCAATCCATCACAGTGCTCTTCTTCTTGTGTTTGTTTTTTATGATTACATTGAAGAAGAGCCCGAAGTCTAGTTATACTAGAAATTTTCAAAAAGCCCAATTTGAAAAACTAAATTCAACATTTTTTAATATGGATTGGGCTCCAGTTATATCGAATAGTAATCTTATTGAAAGTTATACAATTTTTAATTCAATTTTAAATAAATCTATTCGCAAGTACACTGTAAAAAATTTTACTCCAATAATAGGAGGAAACTTTTTTTCCTTCTATTATAGTAGTAAATTTACACCATGATATGAACTAGAGTAATTTTACACTTTAAGATGTAAATATTTACTACAAAATTACTTACATAAATAAGTAAACTTACTCTTAGAATTATGTAAATTTAAATCAGAAATAAGCAAATTTGCACTGGAACAAATGTAAATTTACACCGGCGAATATGTAAATTTACATCTGGGTTTATGTAATTAATTAATAATATTTACGCCAGCCGGTTCTTCGATTTAAATCGTCCTGGAGCTAGCCGTTATTCCAACGGCCAAGAGCTGCCACACCCCTTCGGTTCAACAGCAATAAAACGCTATAACAACAGAATAATATGATGCTCACACGAACGCACTTCGGACAACAGACTAACTGCACACAGAACAAGCCACTTGACAGATACAGGAAAATGCAATAATTCACAAAAGTATTGTAGCACACTCAGTTTTACACAAATGTAGGTGTAATTTTCACACCGAAATCGCAATATTACATGAAAATTACACAAAAATAAAGTAATGGCACATCTTCACACCAAATGTGGTGTAAAATTACAGCAAAATAGAGAAATATTAAAAAATCTGTGTAATATTACACTATTTTGTGGGTTTACTAGGAATTTGGTTGAAAAATAAACGTTTACTGTAATTTTGCGAGAAAAAAGGTGTAAAATTCAACGAATTTTCGATGTAAAATTCAACCTTGTTTTTACAGTGTACGTTCCTTTAAAAAAGAACAAAATAAAAGCAAAAAATCCTTGGGCTACCAAAGAATTGTTCAAACTTAAGAGAGCAAAAAATAAGGCCCATAAATTATACAAGAAGTCATCCTCTCTTGCCAATAAAGAAAATTTCTTTAGATTGAGAAGAGAGTATGAATTAATGAATAAAAATCTTTACAAACAGTATATTGCGAGAGCTGAAAATAATATAAAGAATGACAGTTAGACATTTTGGAATTTTATAAACAGCAAGCGTAAGAATACGGGAATCCCAAAAAATTTAGAATTCAATGGCAATTTTTACAAAGATGTTCAATCGGTTTGTGACGGATTTGCTAGATTTTTCAGTTCAGTTTACAAAGTGCCAGACTCCGTTTCATCAGAAATGAATGCTAACATCAATGGAAGTCAGAGTGCATTGGTCCCTCGGATAGCTCAGGAGGACCTTACGAGTGCTCTTGAGATTTCTGAGGATGACCTATTGAATGCTATGCGTGATCTTGATGTTAGTATTCAGGCCGGACCTGATGGCATTCCTTATATATTGTTGAAAAATTGCATGCAATCGTTATGTCGTCCTTTAGCCTTTATTTTTAATTTGTCCTTGACTTCAGGTGTTTTTCTTGATGAATGGAAAGTTTCATACATAACGCCTGTTCACAAAAAGGGTCCGAAGCATCTTATTGATAACTATAGACCCATAGCTAAAATATCTGCAATACCGAAGTTGTTTGAAATGCTTATTAAAATAAAATAGATGTTTTAATTAGCCGTTTGATATCGCCATGTCAACATGGATTCCTGAAAGGAAAATCAACTTCGACAAATTTGGTATCATTTACTAAATTTGTTGCTGATGGTATTGAGCAGGGAATGCAGGTTGATGTGGTATATACCGATTTTTCGAAGGCTTTTGATAGAGTAGATCATAATATTTTACTTAAAAAACTAGAACATTTAGGAATACAGTCATTTTTTCTAAGCTGGGTGAGATCCTATTTAACGGATAGGACTCAGTTGGTGAAGTTAAATGGCTGTACATCTCGCTCTGTTATAAAGTGTTCATCAGGGGTTCCGCAAGGAAGCCATTTAGGACCACTTTTCTTTTTAGTTTTCATAAACGATATCATCCAAAATTTTAAATTCGTGCGTGTATGGCAGTATGCCGATGATATGAAAATCGCTATGAAAATACGCAACATTGACGATTGCCTTAAGTTGCAATCCGATTTAGAAAAGCTGCAATTTTGGTGCCGCGATAATAATTTAAATTTAAATGTTAGTAAATGTAAAGTACTTAGCATATATAAATTGAAAACTCCGGTCTTCTTTGAGTACTCCTTAACAGGTAGTGTTCTTGAAAGGGTTGCCGAAATATCAGATCTTGGTGTAATTTTCGACCATGAGCTTTCATTTCGACAACACATTGATTACATTATTTCAAAACCGAATAGTATGTTAGGATTTGTTAAACGTAATGCGCGCGAATTTAATGATGCTTTTACTTTAAAAATATTGTATGCAGCTTTCGTTCGTTCGCACCTGGAGTATTGTTCTATTGTGTGGAATCCGTTCTATAAGGTGCATATCGAGCGTATAGAAAGAATTCAACACAATTTTACACGGTTTGCCATTTATCAAATTGGCTGGCGTTTCAAGCCAGATTATAAAACTCGCTGTTCCTTATTGGGTTTACAAGCCTTAGATTATAGAAGAACATTTTTAAACGCTATGTTTATAAGAGACCTGTTTTGCTCTCATATTGTTTGTGAAGATATATTAGATAACTTTCAAGTCAGAAATATTCCTCACAATTTACGGCGGAACAACCTTCTTGTTCAGCCTTATCATAGAGTAAACTATGGGCTTAATGAACCAATTACAAGGTCAATTATTCTTTATAATAGTTTGAAGGACTTAGTTAATTTTAATTGTATTAATAAACTAATGTTTAAAAGAAGTTATTTTGATAAATTTCCTTATTAATATATTTTGTTTTCAGTTTTTTTTTAGGATCTGCTAGAGTTTACACTCGATTGATTGATTAGTCACTTACGTACGGATAGTAAGTAAAGTGATGCCGAGAAGCCTAGTCCCGGGACAAAAGTTTCTGTGAGGCAAAAAAAAAAAAAAAGATAATTAATAATTTCGTGTTCGAAATTTGCCTTATCTTGGGGTTATATAGCAGTAAACTTGAACAAACTTTATGAAATTGTCGAATTTTATGAAAATTTAAACAAAATCTGACACAAACCCGAATCCGGATTATCGAACTTCCGGATTTTCGGGGTCCGGATTATCGGGGTCCTACTGTATTTGAAAGAAAAGTGTACGTCAATAAGCCAAAAACAATTCAAAGCTAAAGGATGAGATAATTTAGCACATTAACGATATTCAAATTCAACCTCAATTATGTCTCAAAGTCATTGAAAATATGGACCATCGGATAGAAGTATGCCCCCGTAGCAATGTCGAGCATTTGGCCGATATTTTGTTTCACACATGCCATAGATCCTTCTATCATAATAAAAAAAATTAGATAATTCTCTAAAAGCTTTTTGTTTTATTAACAATTAACTTTGTGCATTCACGTTGGACCACCCTTTATATGGGGTCTACAATATTAAGGACGAAGTTGAGAACTTCAAAATAGAATTAAGCAAGAAGACAATAATTTAAATTTCCTACATAGTACATCAAATATTGAAAGTGCAGTATACAATTGAAATTAGTTTCCTTAGTTTTTAATTGTATTTTATTTATTTATTAAAAGAGTATTATAACATAACTAGTGTTATAATTATTAACAACTTAAAGTTAAGGCACTGGCAACAGAGGCCTCAGGCTTTAATTTATTGACTAAAGTGATAAGAAATTCAATATTTATAAAATGGTTCAATATTAGTTCTTGTCATATACTTTTAAACCTTTAAAAATCGGTGGATAAATAATTTACGCCTATTTTTTTTTGCATTTTGCTTTAGATTTGAGTATTACGTTCAATTTTCACTTATCTTGAACGTATACGCGTACTAAGTAAAAGGAACCGCCAGCCCAGGACTATTCAATAATATTAATATGTGAAATGAACATTTAACTATTGTGAAAGATTTACTTATGTACATGAGAGGAATAAACACAATGGATTTCAAATATGAGAAGTCATTTTTTTATTTAAATTTTTATAAAATATAAAAAAAATACTCATGGGAATCCTGCCAAAATGTTAAAATAGAATAAACGCCGGACTATACGAATAAGTGCCAAATAAATTTATCACATGGCAACAAAAAAAAAAACAAAAGGAATTTTGATCAAAATAAAAAGGTCAGTGATTCAAAAATGATCGCGAAGTAGATACTTAACTTCCTCTGGCCTGTTGTCAAAGAAAAAAAAAAAACAAACAAAAACATTAGTGGTCGTGTTTGTTTTAATTTTATTTGATGTGTACTATACTCGTACAACATCCACTCACATCTTTATCCACTTGATATAGTATCAAGTATTATGTAAATAAAAACAAGTGATAGGCAAACATTCAACAAAAGGTATGCCTGCAATTAGCGTCCACGTTAGATACATTCCACATACATAAGTATGATTAGAAGTGTGTACACACATTAAATGTAGTGGATGGATAGTGCACTTGATATTGAGATGCATTTTTGCGTGAATGCAATCGTCCGCTATTATATGAATGACGGCGCTTTATGCAAATAGGATAACGTTACCTCTGTGCTAATACATATTGTGTGTGGGTTGCATAGGTTGTTAGTTGTCTTACCTTATTTCCAGTTAATAAAGATGTTTGTTTTTTTTTTAAGAAAAATTTATTATTAACGAGCCTCGAGGATGTATGTATCAGGTTTCATAGTAAACATACATGTTCCTAATGCAATATACGAACACAGTAGTAGATTCATTCATTCAAGAATAAAGAGAAAACGTTAGGTTTTTGTTTTATTTTATTTTTTTTTTGCGATATGATATTGTTACATGATGAAGGTAATTAATCTTGCTATTACATTGCACCACAATTACGATGAGTTGAATCTATGAACTATGATACACGTAATTCTAAAACCGTACTACATATCGATGCCTAAGCGCACATATGTGTTTAGTGCAAAAAAGCAAATTTTACAGGAGAGCAAAAATAAGAAAATGCAATTCATAAGTTGTAAATTCTTTGATTAGAACTCATTTTAGAAGTTCTGAAAGACAATATAATCAATCTCTGATTTATTGTTAATGTGTCCACTATTTATGAGACACATGTGTCCACTCTGTTCCTTCCGTTCAAGTCTATGAGTGACATAAGTCTCATAATGTATGTACATTTTCGAATGTTTGACAGGAAATAACGATGGTTATATGTCTCCGACCACTTTCTAGTAAGAAATTGTTTGAAAATGTTCACGTTGTATGAGTCACATGTGTATACAGCGTTCCTCCTGTTCACTTTTATGTGTCATATGTGACTCATGTATCAAAAAGTGAAGAAAAGCTTTTCAGAAGACATACGCTGTGGCAATGTCGATGAATAAGGGTCGGACAGTGAACAGGCATAGAAAAAATGAGAATTTTCAATTTGTTTTTCAGAAAATTTCAATTTAGTGTCACCTTAAACGTTTAGCATTTACAGTTTTGTCATTTATCACTAAGTGACAAACTGATCAATTTTTATCAATTACGTCTGAGTTTTGCGAATTCTACTGCATCTGGCCCATGAATTGGTAAAGATTAAGGCAAGGTTAAACATTTTCATAAAAACCGCTTATCGAGAATATTGGGTTTACTTTCGCGACCGTTGTAAGTCTCGAGATCTACTGCCAGAATTTGATCAAATGGATGAATGATTAAATTCTTTGTGTGATGCATTCGAGGTCGAGAGTGGAGTGTTTGAGACATCGGAGGGAGAGCATGATAGTCAGATTATTTTGGACTTATTTTTACGGGACTTAAAGAGTCTTCCTATAAAACAGCAATGGAAAAGTATTTCGGTGGCGTTCTCTGTAAGGCGGCTACGAGTGTCTTACCCCAATAAAGCATTTATTTCCCCCTTTATGTTTGGCGAAGTTAGACCAAGTAAGTAATGTTAAAATAGAGCGGTCTATGATGATTATGCGGAGATGGCGTAGTGTTCCCTTGTGCTTATCTTTACCACATTTTCGAGATTAAGGTGTGGCTCAGCTCAAGAAACACAACCACTCCTAATCACTGACTGTTGAGTAAACTGGCAGAAACAACGTCGTATACAACGCCTTCCGTACACGCATACACAGAAGTCATCACTGAGGCAAAGCCAAAAGATCCAGTACAAGGCACAAGCATAGCTCAAAAGGAACCCCTTTGCGTTGTATTTTAATTTTTATGTTCTTACTGATCCACAATACTCTTGTTTTACGCTACGGACGTAAAAACTAAGACCCTTTGTCTTCCCTATACAGACTCAACTTTACTGCACCGTGCAATTGACATGACATCCAGTAGAAGCACAGCTCGGAAAAATGTAATAGCACTGGACGGTACGACACATCTGTTTCTTAAAAAAAAAACAGGTATAGGTCAGTTTTAGAGCTATTGATGGTACAGCGTGTAACTAAATTTTTTTATACTTTCTGGAAATTAAATAATTGTTATTGTTAACGGTACCCTCATATCAGACCGAATCACAGAAGAAAGTATGAATAGCTGCAATAAATAAAATAGCTAAAATCAAGCTTTTTAAAACTTGCCCAAAAATATTTCATTTGCAAAAATAGGCTTTAAAAGTTTGTGTATTTTGTTTAGTAAACGGTAGTCTCTAGCAATTCGTACCATTTTATTTAATTGCCTATTTATAAAAAAAGAACCGTTATTTTGCAAAAAAAAAATACTATTCCAAGACAGCTAAACAAAAGTTATCGGGCTGTATAACAAGTACTACGAAAGTGCAATAATTATTCTTTTCAAGATAAGTAAATTTCTTAAAAATTCTATTTTACTCTTTGGCACAGTACATATATCTATTTTCTCTAAAAGTAGTCCCTGCGAAGTATATCTACTGAACAGTTCCCACGAATAACCGGCTGGATATACGCGAAACAGCAACCGAAAACGTAGCTTCCTTCCATCAGTATGTGCGTGCACTTGTCACATGTGTGCACAAACATTTACTATTTCCTAAAAGAGCGCAGATGATGTAAGTGCACTTATCACATGCGGCGCTCACAAAATTTATTTCTATGCACTTAACCCGGAAGTGCATTCAGCTTTGTGGAGTTTCTAATAGATAATCGCTTAAAACGTTTATGCAGAAATATGACTATAAGGTTGATGAATTAAAAAATGGCATAAACTCATTTTCATGAAAATTGCAGTTAACACACATGTGCGCTTAGGCATCGATATGGAAGGGATAGTAACATTTAGAGGGGCTTCTGAAGATTTGATGATAAATGAAAATTAAAAATAACTCCTGTGAGGCATAGGCATGAACGTTCTTATAATAATAAAAAAAATATATATATATAAATAGAAACTAAAATTGCCCCGAAAGTTAGACTGTTTTTATTTCCTTCTTCTTCTTCCTTGCATTGTTATTTATACCACTCCATGGTATATGGCGCCACGTGCACAGTGCGTCGAATGTATGGAGTGGGTGGTCAAAAATCAATATCTTAACAACGCGCTTACCGATTTTTATGAAATTTGGTGGATGTGTTTAGATAGTTTGGTTCTCAATTCTGTATAAAATTCAAGATGAATCAATGATGGATTTTCGAGATATTGATAAAAATGTGAGGAACATAAATGGTATAAAGATAGGCTATAATATAAACGAGACCGAGGCTAATTTCGGGCGCGGCCGAAATTTGGATACCCTTCACTCCCCACGGGCTTCAAGTTTTTTCGGGAGTACCTATGACATGTTGTGTTTAATCCTCCCCCTGCGTTCTTTGCCTTCCGTTTTTACATAAGTTCCGTGGCGCCGATAAAACAATATTTGTGTGGGGTTTGGTTGGAAAAAGTGGGCAAATAAATATATTTAATCAGAAAATTTTATTGGGCGATGCGGTAGCATGGCCCCATAGTACCTACCATTCCATTTGCTTGGACCTTTTTTGTTGCTTTGATAAAGACACATTAATTCAAGGTTTTGTGAAATTGGTATAAAAAATGTTTCTTAGGAGAACCGAAAAAGGGGGGGGGGGGGTTAAATGGTAGTCCCATGACCCCATGGTCCGATTGATTCATTCTTACATATGTTTTGAGTCGTCAATAGAAACACATTTGTGTGGAATTTGGTTGAAATAGGTCCACAAATAAAAAAAGTTTTTCTTAGAAGAACTTAATTTGGGGGGTTAGGTTTGTATGGTAGCCCCATGACCCCATGGTCCGATTTGAACCATTCTTACATATCTTTTGTGTTATCAACAGAAAGACATTTGGGCGAAATTTGGTTGAAATTTGTGCATAAATAAAAAAGTTTTTCTTAGAAGAACTTAATTTGGGGGACTAGGTTTGTATGGCAGCCCCATGACCCTATGATCCGATTTGATCCATTCTTACATATCTGTTGTGCTATCAATAGGAACGCATTTGTGTGAAATTTGGTTGAAATTTGTGCACAAATAAAAAAGTTTTTCTTAGAAGAACCTAATTTGGGGGGTTAGGTTTGTATGGCAGCCCCATGACCCCATGGTCCGATTTTAGCGATTCAAACATACAAACTGCCTGCAATGAAAAGAAGCATATGTGCAAAATTTCAACTCGATAGCTTTTTAACTGGCCGAGTAAAACGCGTAGCAACAGACGGACAGACGGACAGACGGACAGACAGACAGACGGACATCGCCCAATCGACTCAGCTCGTCATGCTGATCATATATATACATATTTTATATGGTCGGAGATGCTTCCTTCAATGCGTTACAAACTTCATGACAAAGTTAATATACCCTTTACTCTACGAGTGAAGGGTATAAAAATCGTAGCTTGGTAACCGGATAACCAATTTTCTTGAAACTTGGCTATTATCTAAAGCAAAGAATAAACATTAGTTGGTGAAAAAGAATTATTATCCGAGAACAACTGAGCTCTGAGATATTTAAGAGAGAGAAATTTATGAATTTTACCCATTTTTGGGGGCTTTATAAAATGTCTAATATCTTTCAAGAACCCAAATTTAAACTTAATATTTTTTCACTCTGACATTGCTCAAGTGTCACTATTTAAAACATATAAATTTCAAAGAAACGAATTTTTGCGATTTGGAGATATAGTGGTTCAAAAAATTAAATAATTCAGTGAAGTCGTGTTTCGATAAAACATTTTTTCGTTTTTTATTTTTTTTTTTTATAGAATAACAATAATATTAACATGTTTGTAATTTATTCTATCTCATCGTCGCTTTCCAAATCCAGCAAACTTACATCAAAATTGGCAATGGGAAGTAGAATCTAATTGTTTATATATGAATTGACTTCTGCGTCTATATGATGTTGTTTCTTAATTTTTGGAGTCCGCAGGGACGGTAGGAAAGGGTCCGAGTTTAAGAGTAGCATTCGCATTAAATCCTTATTGGAACTGGTAATGAAAAACTTACAACTGTGAGACAATCGATTCCTTCTAACTTCCTCTTGCTGTGCCTCCTAGGCATCCTCAGATAAATTGCCAATTGGCAAATGGAAGGAATCAATTACCTCAACTCCGTGCACTAGAACCTTGTGCTAACTATTGAACATGTAGTACCACGGGTATAATTCTAAATATAACCCTTTGGTGTGATCTAGAAGATCCCCAATTTTTGCTTTATTGATGCATTGATTACTCGCCAGTACCCTTAAAATTATCGAAAAATTTTAATAAATTTGGCTGAATAAAAATACAAATTACATTAAAAAAGCAAAAATAATTGTAGCTACTCTAAATCTTTCGATGCGTATTTTTTTAATCTCAGTTTGAAGGTTTTTTCGTATTTTATAGATTTTTAACGATTTTTTCAATTTAAAACAATTTATTATTACATTATTATAAATATTTTTTACATGATATGGTTTACAATGGACTTCAGAAATCAAATTCCATAGAAAACCATATGCATTATGTATTTATATTTATATTTTTTAGGTATTTTTGAATTAATCGAATTAATTAATTAAAATTATTTATAATATTTTTTTTTGTTCCTGCTTGAAATTTATTATCTCCTCTATCACAAAAGTGTGTAAAAACTTAATATTATGTTAAGATTTTCACTTTTAGTGACTTTAGAAATAGCCCACTTCCCATTTTCCAAGGAACTAGTTCAGTAAAAATGCCAATTGCGTAAAAAAGGCAAAAAAAGCAAACCAATACTAGTTTAAATTAAAGTAGACACTTGTATCTTTCAGAAAATATCAACCACCCAAAACGTTTTGTGACGTTTTTTTAAATCTCAATTTAAATTTTTTTTTATATTTTAATGATTTTTTACATTTTTTATTCAATTAAAAGATTTTTAGAAAAAAAATTATCTGAAGTGAAATTTAGTGGAACATGCTTATTCTAAAAAATATCATTATGGTTGCCAAAAACTTGCGAAAAGATCGGAAATCGAAGTTAAAGTGCAACCAATTTTTTTTGAATTTTTTATATTTTTCAACTTTAGCCCATAAAATTACTAAAAAAACGAAACAATAAAATTTTTTTTTACATATTCGGATACTCCAACATGTTCTCTTTGATATTGGCTAACATTGATTCCGGGGAAAAATAGCAATAGACTGCGGTGTAGGCACATTGCCGTATTTAAATATTTTTTGAATGGTTCTACTTTCCTAGTATCGACTATGGACTAAAGGAACATGTTTGTTTAGAAAATATACCCATATAGTGCTCAAAACTGGTGGTTTAACTTCGATCGCTGAGCGATGATCCAATGAGTCGTCTCTACGAAACCTTAAAGGTTTGTGTTGCTAGAGACTACTAATAGCATGATTGCTCAGCGATCGAAGTTAGACAATACAATCGCTGAGCAATCATTGCATGAGACCAATGGGGTCAAAAGTCATTTGCGCTGATAAATAGGTAAAGCAATAAACATCTCCTATGTAGATGTTCTTGTATTTTATCTGTTTTCAACATGTTTTATTCGAAGGAAAATGTGAAAAGCCTGTATTGCCTCACCTTCTCTAATGTACATATCTATATTTCTCTATTGAGTACATCTTATATCTATTTTTAATGTGTTATTTATTCAGATCTATCATAAATAAATTTACGATCATCTTTTACGATTCAATGGCATTTCATCTATTAAAATTTCTTTAGGGTGAAATAATTTGGATTTAAGAAATGAACTTGGGTTTTTGAGATAAAATGGGCATTCGTTATACGATTGAAGTTCGAATATTTAGGTATGTACATTGTACATACATACAGTTATAACCATACAAAATTTATTGGTTCGCAATGACTTATGTTCGTCAAGTATATGTATGTATTTCGGACCATTCAAATATGGGTTTTTACATTTTCAAGCCCCGAATAAATCTTATTTCATTGTTGATAACCATCGAGAAATTTTATTTTTATTATTTCTTCCAAAAAATATTTACCTGCCTACTGGAATTCGGAAAATTTCTTTGATTTATTTCCGTTGAATTATTTTAATATTATATAAAGACTATTTTATGTATTTCTATTTTATTTTATTCATTGTTATAACGTTGAAATTTATAGTTTGTCACACACTTTTTTTTAATAATACAGAGTGTCCCTTGTGCAGTTCGCAATATACCTTCCACATTTTATTAATGGAGAATGTTTTTTCTCTAAGGCTTTCACCATTGCGGATAGGATGTTGTTACATTTTTTGAAGTTGAAGCCAAAATTTTCTGCAGAAAAAATAGAATAATAACCTTTTAGTTTAGAAGTATAGTCTTGACTCGATAATCCGGATCAATTATTGCAAGGAGTAATCCGGACCAACGGAACATCCGGATCAGCGCAATCATTTTCTTTTCCGAAGAAAAACAAATAAATAAAAAACAGGAACAAAAGTCGATAAATGTATTTCTTCTTTGAAATTAATCAGCATCATATCATTCAACTATCTGGGTTGTTACTTATCAAAGGACGCCAACGAAACCGACGAAGTGCCTGTTTTGGTTAGAGTTTGCGCTTACTGTGTGGCCCGGTTTCATTTAAGCTCAGTGTAGACAAAAATGCAGAATACAAACATACAAGCAATAGAGCGCTATACTCCTGAAGAGCATGGGGCCATTACTTTAATAAATCGATCAGTCGTTATATCCAATTCGGGCGTTTGGATTATTGGTTTTTTTTTCGCCACCTGTACCTACTATGTATTTCATATCTCACAAAAACAACTCTGTTGTAAAAAGTTTCCGCCAAAGAAAAAGTTGTCAGCCGCAAAAAAGATTGATATAATACAATCCCGCCAAAATGCTCGCAAGGATATGCATTCAAAAGTGATTGAATTAGTTAATAGTTTCCACCAAAACAGCGTGGTGCGGTATGCGTCAGAATTTGTGAAATAATTTCCGCCGCGATAGACCACGCTGAATTTGCCAATTCGTGTGGAGTCTGTGTTGTGTGTACCGCGTAACGCACCCGCGCTGGTTTGGTGGAAGCTAATTTCTTTCTATTTGCTGCTATGCTCTTTTCTTGATCAGTTTTAATCTCGAATCTTCCAGCCTTGTAAATAAAATGTGTTTTACAAACTTTTTTTGCTTTCCTTGGTTTCCTTTTTTATACAATAAAGTTCTTTCGTAATTTTCATAAGATTGGTTTTATCCTGCAATTACCCCTTTGAAAGCTCCCCGCCAAACAGCATTGCAAGAAATTAGCTTCCACCAAACCAGCGCGGGTGCGTTACGCGGTACTGCTTGGGTCCTGCCAAATAACAAAACTATACGATTCTTTTCTAGGCATTTTTCGGGCCAATCGCCGACTTTTGCAAAATGCTTCCTTTAAAACATATAAAAAGATTTAAGCGAGAAACTATGTATTTTTTCACATTTTCCGCTGTATCTTTTTTTCTACTCCACGGATCGGAGCAAACGATAGCCTATGCACACCTTCACGACAGACTCTAACTCTATCAATGGGAAAATAGACCAAATCCCGAGATGCCGTCTGCAAGGCTGTAGCCCTGTCAATGAACGACAAGAACAACGAGAACAAGATTTTCGAAAAATGCGATTTTCAAACTCTTATATCTCCAGTGTTTTTCATCGTATCTTCTTGAAATTTTCTACACTTCGTAAGACGGCGCGAACGACAACCTTTACCGAATTTGAACACTCAGGACCAACCAGAGTCCGAGCTACAGAGGTCCGAAAACCCGTACTTGTTCCGTCGTGTAAACATAGTCTTAGTCGCTTCTCACTTTTGAATTGTTCAAATATCTTCGTTTTTCTTTGGCGGGCGCGGCAAAATTCGCTCCTTCCATTTTTCGTAATTTTTCAGAAACCGAAAAAAACGTTTAGCAAGATGAAAAATTATTGTACCATATTTATTTTGCAATTAAACGGAAGCTATATGCACTTAGATTGATTTGTGAAACAGAAAAGTGATATTTAATAATAATTTTGGCGTCAATTTCGAATTATAAATTGGAACGAACAAGTTTTGATGAGTCCTGGTGGAACAACATGGTTTTTTACCAAGTTGGTGGTGTATTTAGTCCAATTTGGTCCAAGAAAGTGTCTAAGGACGAAAGCAATAAGCCCTAACCTAATAATATTAATGATAATGCAATAATTTCCATTTTTGGTAATACAAATTTTTACTAGAAAGAGACAGTTTTGATGAGTCCACTATGACAAGAAAAGAGTTTTGATCAAAATGGATGGAAGGAAAGAGTTCTGATGGGTACCATTACCTGGAAGAAGTAAGTTTTGCAACGAACTGCAAATTTCAAAGCCTCGAAAAATACGAAAGAAATGTGTTTTGATAAAAACTGAGCTCACTACTGTGTATAGCAGGAACAATACTTTCGAATGCAATTCGTAACTCAATTTCGTAAAAAAGTGGAAGAAGCGAGTTTTGCCGCGCACCGTCTCATATATTAAAATAAATGGAATGGTACTTATTTTTCGTGTTTGGCTTTTTTGTGGTTGATTTTAAATCTTTATCCTTGTTCAGTAGCAAAATGACGTCACCCATTTAAAATGCCGCTTGTCGTTCTATTTCTAGCATTATACTCTACACTACAGTTTTGTTTGCCGTCCAACTAGAGTACCTAAAGGGCACTCCATTTTTTTTTTATGATCAAGAAAATTTTTAATAATGTTCCTCCGAGGTAAAATATTAAATTATGTACATAATTTATTCGTACATTTCCAGAGTGTTGAATTCTGGTTATAAACCACCATATGTACATCCTCTTTCTTCTGAAACTGGTAGTTGCCTAGAACTAGAACCCTATAGGCTATAGAATCTGATATTTATTTGCAATGGACAAGAAAATCAACTCGAAAATGGAAAGGTACATGATTGCATTGTCAATTTATTAAAAAGGAACTCGTTCACGGATCTTCTATAAATCTGCAAGAACTCGTTGAATAAATTCATAATGGAGCTGGTTCTATACACCATCGAGTCTTTACGGAATCTATCAATCGTACAATAACCTTGTGTGCAAAATTCAAGGGAACAGGATTTTATAATACCCGCACATGTACATACATGAATTCCTTATTGTCGTGTTTTGTCTGAACCAGTGGCGTAGATAAGGGGGGGATCAAGGGGATCAATCCCCCCCCCCCTTCGGTCACACATTTTTTATTATTACTTTAGGTATATGTAAAACAAAACAAAATTAACATTGGATCTGGAGTTTCGCACAGGCAAGCCCTACTGAAGTAATCTAGAAGTGCTGCTAGAAAAATTAAATGTAAGCACTGATTGAAAATTTGTTGCCGGAAAATCTTAATGTTCCGTTCAACGGTTCATTCGGTTCAACGGTTCGGTGGAACATGGAGTGCTCTTCCACTGGAGCGTAATTTTCAATGGGGAAATATACAATACATGAGAATATAAAGAGTGGAAAGCTAATACAAATGAAGAGAAAGCCCTGCAAAACTGTTCCCTATTTTTCAGCATCCTTTATTGATTGAGTTCATCAACATTATTTTTTTCTTTTTTTTTAAGTTAATATTTGACCAACGGTTTTATCGTATATAGCAGGGCAAAGCAAGTCTTGACTTTTTCTAGTTATTCGCAATTTTATTGAATTTAATACGAACTCTCAAAGCTATAACCAAGAATATTTTTTTTAACAAAATCTTCTTTAAAAAAAATTGTAGAAACTTCCAAAGTTCAAATGTAGAAAAAGCTTAGGACAACAAACAATCCATACGAAATTTTTTTGTAAGTCCCAAACTTAATCTGCTACACAGCACCAGAAATCAACTTAACTGTAAAATATTTGACCAGCATCATGGTTGAATTACATATCCCGCGTCAGCATCAGCATCGGCAGAGGCATCGGCATCAGCAGAAAAAATTTCATTTTAGAACACACGCATTTGCCTTTGATGACCCACAATGACAGCAGCGGCAGAAGCAGAAAAATGCTTCTGCCGATGCTTCTGCCGCTGCTGTCAATGTGGGTCATCAAAGGCAAATGCGTGTGTTCTAAATTGATGCCGATGCCTCTGCCGATGCTGATGCGGGATATGTAATTCAACCATCAGAGACTCGACCGATTTTCTTTTACAACTTTCCACTATCTGAAATAGAAAAGGACGCTAATTGGTTCCAGGAAAATGCATCCTAAGTAAAAAAAATTAACAATATCTCACGTAGGCAAAAAGACGGTCACACTCCAAATTCGTCACTTTTCAGTTAATGATACAGTTTTATAAGGACAAGAGGTATTTAAAGTATAGATTATGTTCACCTCAACAGCAACTAATTTGCTTTGTCTCTTATTCTGAACTAGGGAAGAGCTCAGGCCTTTTTTATTTTTATTCTTAAACTTATTTAAGCACTGGTGATGGAAACTTATCTGCATATTATTTGTTGAGCTCATCATTTTATATTTCAAAAAGAAATTCTTATCAGTGGTTCGGAACAGGAACACAAAATTGAGCATTTCAGTTCGAATCTCTGCTCAAGGTAAAAATCCACGCTCCTGTGAGAAATTAGGCCCAACTGGTGAACACTATTTTTGGAAGCATACATTCCCTTATCAATTCCACCGAATGGCGGAAAATAAAGGTCGATTCCAAATTGACGACTCAACTCTTTTCCTGAAGTTTAGAACAAACGTTCAGTTAAAATTCAGTAAGTAATTAAGAACGCACTTATTATGTGCGCGTTCCTCGGTACAAATAAACAATTTTGCTCATATCTACGATCTCCGGTATCAATGTATGCTTAAAATTTGCTTTTTTAAATTATTCCTCATTTCTATTTTTAATTTGCTTCATTTTGTAAGTTTTCGTAATTTAGCAGAAACTGTTTGCCGCCAGATTCGTATTTAAATAAAAGGCCTAATCCTTTACATAATCGTTGAACTCTACTTGGGGGTCGACAACGAAACTAGGCTAATTGCCATTGACAAAAGAAAATTCTTAAAACAACGGTCCAAAATTAGAAGCTTTATGGATCAGGAAAGAAAAAGTGTAAGAGCGGAAAAAGCTAATTATGTCTAAAGTTAACAGGTGTGTTTTGAAAAATACCAAAATTTGCTCCAAATAAAATACAGAAATTGTTATTCTGAAACTCAGCATTTGATAGCCGTAAAAGTATAAGTAATCTTGCAAAATGATCCCCCTCCTCTCCGAAAAGCTATCTACGCCACTGGTCTGAACTGAACTATCCCAGCAAACAATTTCTATCGTCCGCGATACGAATTCAATTCGCCTGATAGAAAACATTTCTCGAATTTCATATCGTTTTCGGATTAAAGGCGTCACTCCCTTCGTGAAGGAATAGTGACCGATATTAATTCGCCAGGATGATAATTTGGCGATAATAGACTAATACATAGAAAAAGTGAAAAAAATTTAATTTTTTTATTTGTCCCTTTTTTCTATTTTTTTTCTTTTATTTTATCCTTAACTTTTTTTTTACCTTATTTTAACTTTACCTTTTTACACTTTGCTTCTACTGGGAATCGAACCGGGCACCTATCGTTTCGTAGTCCTACGTCCTACACCTGAGCTATCTAAGATTACAAATTATGGGAATAAATTAGTCGTTTTAATTTTTGACAATTTCATCATTCTCTCGTTGTGAGGGATTACTATTTTATCATCCTTGCAATAATAAGACGATATTTCGTTAATAGGAGTCGCATTCCTGACATATTGATGACAATAAAATTATTTTTCGTCGGGGAGACAGGTCTATGATAAATTTTTCATTTGAATAATATCGCTTTCGAATCATTTTTGTGATTTTTCGAAAAAATCGATAAAATTGTTTGCTGGGATGTTACGTTGAATATTGTCTTCTGCATTGTCTGTTGTTATTTTACTGAAAAACTATATTATGTACCTAAACGTTCATGCAGACATGAGGCACAAGCCCCCATGATTTAACGAGACATGCCCCGACAAGCCCCCGACTATTATCCAATCAGCAAATAAATAATCATTTGTTGTATCGTGAGACTGGGCGAGTGCTATGCAGCGCATTGCATTAAATTTAATCGATTCGGTATGCTGGCTATGAAGAAGATATATTTTTAGGCATGTGCAGACAACGTAGGGGTAGGACGTGTGCACATAAACGTGCAAAATATGCAAAGCTGTAACAGAAGTGTGGACATTCATTTCATATTAGTTTTATGGTATTACATCATTTACTGATTGGTTATCCTTCAAAATGTACAATCAATTACATATCATATTTGTGGGTAGTTATAGTCCAATCAACGAAGACATTGTAGAGAACATCGAAGGGGGTGACGATTTTTTTTCGGCGTTTTGTTAGGAGTGGTACTAAAATCACTCGGACCTGGGAGGTGAGCTAACGTGGGGGGAGGTGATAAAAGGTGCAATTTTTGGGTGTTTGGGCCTTATTTCGAAAACGCTGAGTCCTAGAGAAAAAAGTTCTAAGTTAAGATGCTTGCTAAATATCCTACATATTTATTCATACATACATACGTAAAAGTCCTAACGGTTCTTCCGATATACATCCCAGCAAACAATTTTATCGTTTTTTTTTTCGAAAAATCACAAAAATGATACGAAAACGATATCATTCAAATGAAAAATTTATCGTAAACTTGTCTCTTCGATGAAAAATTGCTTTATCGTCATCGATATGACAGGAATGTGACTCCTATTAAGCGCTGTTTTCACGATGGATTTGTCGTCCAACTTTTGAGCATTCAAACAAGTTGGACACCAAATCCATCGTGTAAACAGAAGTTGGACAACAAGTTTGAAGTGGAACGAGCATTCAAACAAATCCACCGTGAAAACAGAAGTTGGACAACTTGTTTGAGATGCATTGATTATAGTCCAAACGAAATATAAATATACTTTCTAATAATAAAGAATTAATGCGCCTGATTACCAATATATGTGCGCTATCATCCAATTCTGGCGTTCCGTTGACTTTTGGGGCACGCTGTTCATTTTTGCCTTTATATTTTGACATGGGTTGAGGCATGGGTTGCAGAATCTCGAACCGCAATCAGCAGTTTATTATAGTCCATATGCAAACGAAGTAGGAAAATATAATTAAAAAAAACTTTTAGGCTCGTTATGTCTGCTTTTGACGTATGTAGTTCTTCCAATTTCTATCAGCCGAATACGATTAATAACATTTTCGCCTACCGAAATTACATTTTTGACATAAAAAATCACAACTTTGTCATTCATAAAGACACATTTGGCGCGACAATCCAACATTGGACTAAGGCCGCACATCGTTAGTGACATCCTATTTCCAAGATCTTATCTGCTTTTTGATGAGGTAATGAGATCAGCATCACGCTCAGCAGTGTTATTTATCCCCATAAATGGGTACTCGTTTAACATTTGAGTGAGATCATAGTCCGTCACAAGCTCGTGAGTTCGAAAAACACCATGAATCACGGTAAGATTCGAACTCATGACCCTGTGCACCGAAGGTGCGCGCACTAACCGCTAGACCAGCCAGGCTACTTGCTTTTTGCTCAAGAATATTGAAAAGAAATATGGTTTAATTTACTAGGAGGAGAGCTCTTGCTCATTTTTCCTGATGAAAAAAAAAAAATCGAAAAGTAGAGGCCACCATTTCGATTTCTAACACAAGAAATTTGGGAAATGCTACGCCACTGGGGTCGGATTATATATGTATGTATTGTCTCATACGTGTGTGGTATGCTCTTCTCGGTGCTTAGAAGAGGTGAAGAGGATCTAATTCGTCAATTTAGTCGTTGAAAGTTATCATTTTGTATGACTTTTCCTCTTCCTTACACCACTTTTTTGGTTATAACCTTCTTGTGAATCTTAACATCTTAACAAATAAAATTCCCAATAAAAGTTTGCATGTTTTCGCTTTAAAGTAAAGCTATTCCGCCCATCGCCTTTAATTGACATTATGTTGCTCTCAAGAAGAATATATTCTGAAGATTGATGTCCATATAGCCAATTATACCAATTGAACAACATTTGCTTGCCGAAATAAGTATGAAAAGAAAATCATATAGTAAAAGTTGGCCTTGAAATAAGCAGGGGTCAAATATCAATCGAATTAGTGTCAAATTTATACAACACGAAGCATTACGTGAAATTGTTCAACATAATTCTAATTTATATTTTTTATTATATCCAACATACACCATATATTGCTTGCGTACGATACTTGTAAGAGTTTTATGTTTCAAAGAATGTTTTCTTGTATGATGGGTTGTAATGCTATACCTAACGTATGAACATTTTGATTTTTATTGTTTCAGGTCAAACAGAGGGCAGTGTAGCAGTCACGAATGATACGGCCCATTAAACGAAATTTATAATTTAATTCAGAATATCTGTACAACCGTTATTGGTAGATTGGACTAAAAAAAGGTTAGTGTGTATTTGTAATATTTTTGCAGGTTTCGTATTTTTAGAATCGTAAATGTCCTCTCTTGTCTTTGCTACTTAATTGTTTGCTTTTTGAGATTTCTGTTTTATTTGACTGATGTCACGTACGTGGTCCATTAAGTGGATCATTTTTCCAGTCAGTAGTGGGTGGTCAATTTGCAAACAATAAGAAAATTGTTGACCATCACACGTATATGTACCACTCATGTATTGCAATGGTATACAGACAGAACCATACGTTAGTACCATAAAATTGGTTTTTGTGCGTTGCTTATTATGTACAAATGAAATATGAGTTTTAATTGAGAAATGTGTGAAATTTATTTTAACAATTTTCATTTAAAATTTCATATTACGACGGGGAAATCTGATTTTGACGAGACGACTCCTTGTCTTTTCACTTCACATGTCTATTACCTTTAAGCTGTACAAATTTGTAAAAAAAAAACAGGACACACCATTTTCCATAAACTAAGAGGTGTATAATGTATAATGAATAATGACATTCGTTAAAAAAGAGCTTTTTGCTGGTTATAATGAAGGTTAGGAGTCGAAAGCTCCACCGAAGTGCGGGTTATAACGTGGTTATGGAAATTTTCATAAACTCTAAACGGCATATAAACTCGTATTTTTCTCATAAAATGCATTCGTCAAGGCCTTAATCCTACTGTCCTTGAGAGCCTATTTATACTGAATCAGTTTTGAATCAGGAATTTTGCATCATTGCCAATAGCACGTACATTTAAATGTGTAAAATTATACACAATCAAGCACCTGATTACGCGTCAGGTCGGAAGTACAACAACAACGAACACATAATCAGGTACCTGATCACTTTTTCAGGTATAATCGCCGGATGGGCAAAATTATACTAGTGTTCAGGTTTTTAGAAAATATGTATTAAGCGCCGTTCGCATCATTCAACTTACTGTCGAACGTTTGTCTTCAAATTTGTTTAAATGATAGACAATGAACATTTGTCTTTAAATTTGTTTAAATGTTGGACAACAAGTTAAATCGTGCAAACGGCGCTTAATACTTATTTTTTAAAAACCTGTTATATACGTACTATTGGCAATCAGGCAAACTGCCTGATTCAAAACTGATTCAGTATAAATAGGCTCTGAAATAAATAATACTGCTACGGGCAAGTTGCACATAACAAACGATTGGGTACTCACAGTTGGGTTTGTAAATTACAGAGTGGAGCAGAGGAAACGCATGTTTTTCACTATTGAATGACTGGGAAACGGTTCGATAAAATTAATAAAAACAAGCATTAAATAATAGATTTTTTAATGCAGTTTTGAAATATCATTATCAATGTGGCACGATAGCCCGACATCGGGCCTTGGCCGCCTGAATCGTTGTCCTCCAATTGTCGCGGTTACGTGACCTTGTCCTCCAGTTTCGGAAGCCCAGCAGCTGGTTGGCGTATTCACCTACGGAGTTCTCCCAGCGAGCTCTCGGTCGTCCACGCAACCTCGCTCCGTCAATTCGTTGTGCGTTCATCACTTTCTTTGGCATGCAATTATCGTCCATCCGTTGAACATGCCCCGCTCATTGCAAACGTTGAAGCTTCACGATTTTCGATATTTCCAGCTCATCGTACAATTAATACAACTCATGGTTGTACCGGATACGCCATTGATCTCGCTCGCGAACGGCCCCGAAAATTCACCGAAGGACCTTTCGTTCGAATCAGTCTAGCAAAATGTCGGAGGCTTGGGTTAGGGTCCATGTTTCGCAGCCATTACATAGCACGGGTCGGATGATCGTTTTGTACACGCGGAGCTTCGTGTTCCTGTGCGCAAGTTTCGAATTAATTATAGGGAGGACCGAGAAATATGTCTTATTGGCTAGTTGTATCCGTCGCTTAATTTTGTCGGTTGGCGTTGGCGTCCTTTGATAAGTTACATCCCAGATAGTTGAAGTTGTCTACATTCTCGATATTAGGGTCCCCCACTGTGATGCTTGAATTTGCTGGCGTCCTTGTTTTCGATTGCATCATGACCTTTGTTTTCCTTTGCGGCGTTATTGAGGGAGGTTATGCAGAAGGCTTTCTGCATCACCCAATCTTCGAGACATGATGTTGATATCGTCGGCGTACGCTACTAATTGAGTCGACTTGATGAGTATTACATACTCCAAAGCAAGGTTGAAGAGCGTCGGCGCCGGCCCGTGTCGCCCTGCTTGAGTCCAGTACGAGTTTCAAATAGGTCAGTGAGTCGGTTCTGTACTCTGACCTGCGAGACAATATTAGTCATCGTCATCCTTGTGAGTCGCACTAACTTTGCCGGTGTACCAAATTTCAGCATAATGTTGTACAGTACACTTCGATCGATACTGTCGTATGCCTGCTTGAAGTCGACAAAGATTTGGTTTACGTCGATGTTATATTCCCAGCACTTTTGGAGTAGTAGCTTCACTGTGAAAATCTGATCGGTCGTTGAATGAATAGGTCTGAAGCCGCCTTAATACTTGCCATTGATTCGTTCTGCGAACGAATTATTCTTTTTTCCAGAATTTTCGATAGGATCTTATAGGTCGTACAAACTAATGATATGTCCCTGTAATTCTCACACTTCTGCTTGTCGCCCTTTTTGTGGATTGGGCAGATTATGCTTTTGCGTCAATCTTCGGGGATTAATCCTCGTTTTGAAATATGCATATACTTTAATTAAGTTCGAAAAATAATGTCTTGGAGATGACGTCCTCCTTGCTGGATACAAATTTGGCTCCTTTCGTCCATTACGCGACAAAACTCTATGCGCTGCACAAAATCCCCTTCACTAAGTTGCTGAACGATCATTATCTTGTATGGGTGAAACTTAAGATCATCACGTAAGATGCGATGAAGCGAACGACGTGATATACCCAGCCCTACAGCCTATCGTCTAGCCGCTTCGGTCTACATTTTTCGGAGCTCGTACTGAACGGGCGAGGCCATGTGGTTTCTTTTTCATCACATATGAAGTACTTATAAACGCTGCAACCCATTGGAGTACAGTACTTCGATCGGGCACTGCACGTCGACGTCCAACTCTAAAATGTTGACGGAAAACACGTTGCATTGTGACTACGGAATCGGATGCTCTACGCTCCAACGCTCCATAGCGACTGAAACTGCGTTGTATGGGTAGTCTGCCAACATTCATTCAACGTCAATACCACCTCGTTGCCGCGTACTAGCAGTTTAAAAAACATGCGTTGCCTCTGCTCCACCCTGTATAATGTAAGTAATTATGTGTTTTAAAACCATGCATTTGCATTTTTTTTTTATAAATAGTGTACCAAGGAGACGATGTGTAGACCATGCTGCGGTGCAAATTTTGCTGAAATATTCAGAGTCCTAGCTGTCTGCATTCAGAAGTTACAACCGTTATCAGGGGACCCATTAACAAACAAACTACAAAGGAGAGACCAAGCGCAAACGGGGTCAGTTTTTCGAAAAACCAGACCGAGGCTAACTTCCGACGCGACCGAAATTAGAATACCCCGAAACTTAAGCTTCTTTTGTGTTAATAATTTCTACCGCTATGACGTGTTCCGATTCCATCTGTTCCTGGATGTGTTTGATCTAAACTGGGAACAAGCTTGGATGAAGTTGGGCTAAGATTGGTTCAGAAGGAAAAAAGTTTTTCTTATAAAACCCTTTTTTTCGGGGGTTGGTTTGTATGGCAGCCCTATGACGTAGATTTTATCTGTTCCGATGTATGTTTTGATGGTATATAGGAACACACTTGAATGCAGTTTGGTTCAGATAGGTTTTAAAAAAAAGGTTTTTCTTATAAGAACTTAATTTTGGATTTTGTGTTGGTTTGTATGATTCCATTCGTCCCGAGCCCGACATATATAGTATTTCCCAAAAGAAAAAATCCATATCCCAAATCCTTGTGTGTGAATTAAAATAAAATGATTTTAAAGGTATTTTAAGAAGTTTTTTGCATTGAATTATTAGGTGTGGTTGATGTTATTGAGGATATTAATATGAATCGGCAAATGCAATTGCCATGGTCAGACATTTATGAAATTTTATACTCGTACGTAATGTTCCTTGTGTGGATTTTGATCTTCATTACATACGACAATTAAGTATGTACATTGAAGAAGGAATAATCTTAGTGCGAGATACGTGATGAATCATGATTCCAAGTCATTTAACCCTTTAGCGCAATTGAGGGTGTGTAGTGCAAAAATGATTTACATATTTTTTTTATCATTGATTTAAATATTTGCAGAGAGAGGGTGAGATATGCAGGATGAGGGAATGATTGAATACATAATGCAACAAACCCAATTTAAGGACTTTGTGCATTGAATTGTGACGTGTAGCTCATGTTATTTAAAACATGAGTTCGATCGGGACCCTCGGTAATATGATGGAGCTCTAAGGATCGTCCGAAAAAGTTTCAAAATACTTCCTTTAAGAAAATCCTCAAATGTGATATATGTAGGCAAATAGGAAGAATCAAAACAATGGATTAGCAAAACATTATTTTGCATTAACATCAAAATTAACCCTTCAAGAATAATAATTGTAAAAAAAAAACATTCCGAGAAAAATATTCTTCTGAAACTCATCACTCTCACTCAATTTCAAGTCATATATGCATAGTTTAAAACGGATGTCAACATTTTGAAGCAATTTACAATTATTTTATTCTCCATGTGATATTTCACATGAAAATCAATTGTTTGGTCAACTGAACAATGTGTTATTCACAGACACAAATTTAAATTGTTTGTTGAGAGTCCAAAGGCATCATTTGATCGTGTCGCCTGCGAATACTATCGTCTCATACGTTCAATATCACTACAGCTATAACACATTGTTCTCATCATAATGTAATGTGATACGCAACGCTTCATATCCATAACCTGTGTGTTTGATGTCATTGCACAACTTGTTTGAATAAGATAATTCAAAAGTGGGCGTTCTAGAGTGTGCAAGAATGCTATTATCGAATTAACAAAAGTATCCCCATAAAGAGATTTGTTTGTTAGCGGATGGACATGGAATGTTTATTATTCTTGTGCTATGAATGGTTTGGAGGGTCTAAAATTAAAAGGATTTTGTTTTTTTTTGTGGAAACATAGGTAATCCTTTATTAGGTACCCAGGGCTTTAAATGTTCCATGTTCATTGATGCTGTGGCCTGAAATCCATTCCTAAATCATGCTATGTAACTTTCACTCAAATGTCCAAATTAATTGATGCTTTATCGGATCCATGCTACCACAGAAAAGAAGTAAAACCATACATCCGATTTCCAAATAAATCAGAAATTGTGGAAACCGTATTTGACAAGGAAATGTGATGAATTATGTACTCAATCAATCATGAATTTCAATAATACATTTTTACCTCGTAAAATTTCGTGCGTAGAAAAAATTTTATTTCTGAAGTGTACGTACATTCATTACAACTCCGCACACATTACTCTTTATCGCCGTAGATAAATCTAATTCCGGAAATGCAAACAATAATTTATGCATTCAGATTTAATACTCGCGTACATACTGAAATGCAATCATTCAAATTATTGTAGGAATGAGATAGCCGTGATCAGTTTAGCTATGGATATGTAAATTTTATTACAATTACAAATTAATTTAGTATTAATGCATAAAAGCAAATAAGAATGTACGCACTTGTACATGTATGAAGTGTAATTTGTTGACAAAAGGAAGATAACAAAAAGTTTTCATGGAAATGGTTCTTGAGGACAGATGATATCGGAAATCATTTCTGGAATAATAAATGTAAATGTAATAATATACTCGTCCGAATTGACAATAAAAGGCGCGTAGTAAATACGTCGATTAGTACGTTCGTCATTGCAATATGATGCCAAAGGTGACTGCCGGATTATCTGATGTGCATACTAATAGTAATAATTTTAGCTACTGTAAAGTCTGATGTTATCGGCATAATTAAATGAAAATATTAATTGGAAATATTGATTTAGTATTATATGAATCGGTTAATATATAAAAGGGGCAAGGTCAATGTTTTTTTTTATTGCACTGAGGTCATTTTGGGAGATAAGAATTTATTTTTGAATGGATTCAATCGTGGACTGTACAAAGTTCAATTTTAAATAATTCTGGAAATATCATTTTTGCTGTTTACTTGTGTCTGCTAAATTCAACAATTTTATGAATTAATATTGTTAAAAATATTTTTAATATTATCAGCATCATTAAAAATAACTAAAGTGTCGCAAAGCAACGGGCATCATTGTAGATACTTGTAACGTTAATAGTATAATTTAATAATAAAATGTACAACAACAACATATATGTGCCATATATGCACAATTTAATAAATATAGACTCGTTACAATAGCGCACTTGTAAAAATAATGAACAATCATTTCAATCAATCAAAGTAAGTGGTTATAGATCAATTTACATGGTGTTAACAATATGAAACTATTTTTTTTGACTAATTGAAATAAATTGATTGTAAATTGAATATCATCACACCATTTGATACAACAGAACAACGAAAAAATGTCTATTTAGTACAGTCAAAATATCCCAAGTCATCATATCAACGACCCCATCACCACATCAATGGTAAATAACACCATATTGTCGCTCGCTGAAAGTCCCTCTGATCTCCCTGTAGCTAGCCTTTGCTCGCCTCCTGAATTACGAGCTATACTAAATAAATTAAAACCTAAATCCTCAACAAACATCGGCGGAATCCCAAATATTCTAAAAAAAAATTTACCTAGGAAAGCAATAGTTATGCTGGTATTTGTCTTCAATTCTTGCCTTAAACTTAGCTACTTTCCTTTGATTTGGAAAAACGCTTCAGTAATTCCTATTTTGAAATCAGGCAAAAATCTCAGTTTTGCAAATAAATACAGACCCATTAGCCTGCTTCCAAGCTTAAGTAAAATCTTGGAAAAAATACTTCTTTCACGCCTACAACTAACTCTTCACGCAAACTCTACAATACCAAACTTCCAATATGGCTTCAGACCTGGTCTTTCGACAGTTCACCAATTAAAAAGAGTTGTCAATCACATAAAAACAGGCTTTTCGGACAAAGAGTCCACAGGCCTGGTTGCCTTAGATATCGAGAAAGCCTTTGATACCGTTTGGCACGACGGACTGGTTCATAAACTGGTCAGATTCTCATTTCCAACCTACTTATGTAAATTAATCCAATCTTTCCTAGCAAACAGGAGCTTCCACGTGAAACTACACTGCCAGTCTTCCTCTTACAATATCCCGGAAGGCGTCCCGCAAGGCTCAGTGCTCAGCCCGACTTTATACAATATTTATATGTCTGATCTACCTCAATTCAACGACTGTAATATCGCTATGTACGCCGATGATACAGCAATTTTCGCCTCCAATACTGATCCAGACATTATCGTAAACAATCTTCAATGTCAACTAAGTAGGATAAAAAGCTTCTGCAGCAAGTGGAAAATAAAAATTAATAACGACAAAACCCAAGCAATTTTCTTTTCTAAAAGAAGGGCTAGACGGTTTTTTCCTCATCCTCATTTTAACGTCCTAGGATCATCAATTTCTTGATCTACAGATATCAAGTATTTAGGTCTGCATTTAGATTCTAAACTTACCTTTAAATCACATGTTGAAGTCACAAGCTTGAAAGTGTACAACAGCATTCGAGCTAACTAGGCTTTTATCAATAGGAAATCTAAACTATCGATCTATAACACACTTCTGATATACAAAATTGCAATGCAGCCCATTATACTGTATGGCTGCCCCATCTGGAATAGCTGCGCGATCACACACAAACGTAGTTTGCAAATTTTACAAAATAAATGCTTAAAAATAATTCTCAATAAGCCCTTCTAGTTTGCTACGTCCACTCTACATTCTGTTGCAAATATGAAATATATTGCCGATATCTCTAATAAGCTAGAATCTAAATTTAACTCTCGGTGCTCGGCCTCAATAAACCCCCTGATTGCGTCTCTTACTATCTAGTCGGGATGATCTGTACTCTAGTTTGTAGTTTAGAATAATTATTTTTAAGTTAGTCTTAGTTTTTCTAAAACTCTATCAATAGGTTTTATGCTAATTTTTCCTATGAACAATACGCATTAAAAATTCTAGAATTCAACTATGTTAAAATTAACTAAAAACCCCGTTATAGTTGTACAGACCTAGTCTAAGCTCTAACCTTAATACCTCCTTCTTATTGTTCGAAAACCTAAATTTATCAATAAAGCTTTTTAAATTAAAAAAAAAATTAAAAATAAAATCCCAATTCAGGCCTCCAAATAGAAAAAATAGAGTAAGGCTAATTTTGGTTGTTTTCGATTCAGTGGGGTACCAGGAATCTAAAACTCATTTTGCTAAAAAAAATTTTGATCGGAAATGTCCCAAAAAGGACAAAAAATTACACTAACTAGTCCTTGATCAGAGGTGGGCATGCGGGGTGTCATATCAAAGGGAACGCCGAGTATACATTACATATCCGGTGTATGTTTCCTGTTGCAATGACTCTCAACGAAATAAATTGCGTTTGAATTCAGTGGCGTAGATAGCTTTTCGGAGAGGGGGGGATCACTTTGAGAGATTACTTATACGATTACGGTTATCAAATGTTTAATTTCAGACTAAAAATTTCTGTATTTATTACACCTCAAATTAGCAGTTTTTTTTAGCACAAAGCTGGGTCCTGTAAATATTGCATCGATAATTTTGGCTTTTTTTACTACGGTGTGTCAATCCACAGTATTCCAATTTTCGCTCTTGTGATTGGAGTATCAGAGCAGAGCTTTACATTGGGCTATACCAGTGGTTCCCAAACTTTTCGGAGTCACGGAACACCTAAAATCAGACAGGGAAGCATATAGTTATATGTCCAGGAAAGGTAAATTGTGAAGATGAGAGCTCGTTGGGAATGCCCAGTATATGTGGATAAAGTACAGCTTTTGAGTTTTTAAATCGAAATTTCCCGATAACTCAGAAATTCGGGAGTAGATACTTCTAAAATTTTCGAACATGTAGGACATGGTAGCAGCTATATTTGCTATAAATTTCGAGGCCCTTGACATCAGCTAATTGTTGGAAAAGGATATGAAAAATGTGAGTAGAACTTAAGATGTGGACTGTTAAACATTCGTTTAAAAAACATCGTATTAAAGTTTTGATTAACACAAATTTAATCCTCTAATTTATTTTCGTGCTTAATTTAAATCCCAAAAAGCTCTTCCCAAACACTGTGGTCATTCTTTATTTTCTGGTACGCTTTACTTCCTTTTCCATTTCATATAGTAGAAAGTTCTAAAAGAAAATCGGTCGAGTCTCTGATGCTGATATTTTACAATTATATTTATTTCTAAGCTTCGGAATTTTAAAACTTACGAACATTTTTTTCGTATGGATTGATTGTATTTTTCCAATTTTTGGATATATTGAGAGATGAGAGAGATCTTCACGGAATCGTCGGGTACCGAGGAGCTCAATTTGTTTGCTTTTAATTTATTTTCGAATTACTGCCTGCATAAGACTATACATGTCTTTCAATTTGGGAAATTTCTAATTTTTTTTTTCATTGAAGATTTAGTAAAACAAAAAAATCCTGGCTATAGCTTTGAGAGTCCTTCGTATTGAATTCAATGAAATGCGAACAACTAGAGAAAGTCTAGACTTGATTTTCCCTGCTATACATGATAAAACCTTTCGATTAATTTTAACTAAAAAAAAAAGAAAAAGAAAAAAAACTTGATAAATTCAAACCATACGGAATGCTCGAAAATTGGAAGCGTTTTCTCTTCATTCGCATTAGCTTTCCAATCTCCTGAAGAAATCTCTATAAAGGTACTGTATATTTCACCATTGGAAATTGCGCTTCTGTGGAAGAGAACCGTGTTCCACATTATTTTTAAATTTTTGAACCGAACATTAAGATTGTCCGGCAATAAATGCTCAATCAATGCTTATATATAATTTTTCCAGCGCCAGTAGGGCTTGCCTGTGCGAAACTCCAGATCCAATGTGACAAAGTAGATGAACGTAAAGCCCGGTGCTGTAGTTTTCTATTCTATCGATACGCTTCTAATATACAATTGAAATATGAGGAAGTTCTCACAATTTTCTCTTGCAGTTCTGAAAATGGTTTCACGTTTTTATGAAACACTACACTCTATTAAATTTTTACTCTTATAATAGAAGGAAACTTTGTTTCCTTCTATTATAATAGTGAAATAACTCTGCAATCTAAATTTGCAAATAAAGTGTAATTTTACATAAAAAAATGTTTAAAAAAGTACTCCAATATATTAGCAAATTTACACCGTGCTATGTGTAAAAACACTCCGTAATAATAGGAATATAATGCGGTTTCACTCTTTTTTCGTTGTAAAGATTTCAGTTCAGAGAGAGAGAGATCAGTTTTTGTGCTTGGGAGGTTGCAATATGGTCTTTTTTTGTGCGATCTGTACACTTGTTCTTCTTCTCAGTACCGTAACTGAGCCGTTTATAGGCAATTTCGAGTCAACGTTACATTGCATATCATTTCGGAGTGTAATGTTGCAAGCACTAAATATTTCCTATCCGCACATGTACGGAAATTTTGGACCACGCCGAGATTATATCTCGGGACCTCTAGATTACTATAACATCGTAGAGTGCGACTCAAACAAGTGAGCCACAGAGCGTGTACACATGAGTTCTAAATACGGAGAATTTTCGGAAAAATGTGTTACACTGTGCTAAGTACAGCCGATTGAAGTATGACAACTGGAGAGCACGCTACAAAAAATGAGTAAAACTTCAAATGCACGTTGTAAAAATACACCACAAATCCGAATTAAACACAATAAACGTTGTAAAAATGCACCAGAAAATCTGAATTATACAGAAGTGTAGCGAAAAAATACATTTCACACCGATTTTGGTGTACTTTTCTTATTTTACACAGAAATTGTTGAAAAATGCACTCTGTATGTGATTATAAGCGGGAAAAAGTGTAAAATTACCGCATTTTCAGCGGAAATTTAAATTCACTTTTTAGAGTGTACATACGTTGAAAAATGCTAGCAAAAAGCTTACTTTTGCTTTGTTTTACGTATCTAAAGTAATAAAAAAATGTGTAATCGAAGGGGGGAATCCCCCATTATCTACGCCACTGTTTGAATGGAATATTTTCGTGTTTCCCGTAACTTGTCATCAGTATCTGCCAGAAACAACGCGAATAATTCAAGTTGTCACTACCTTTTTCATTTTATAGAATTTATAATATCTGAAAATTCTTCCACTAAATTTTCTAAGAACAAAAAAATGGTTCGGAAAGCTCTGAAAAAGGACATAAAAGGACACTAATTAATCCTTGATCGAACGTGGATTAATTAGTGTCCTTTTTCAGAGCTTTGCGATCAAATATATTTTGTTAGCAAAATTAATGGCAAAAACGTGAGTTATTATAGATTCTAAATTCGTTGGCAACTTGAAATATTCGCGTAGATATGGCTTTGGAAAGAAACAGATGATTAGTTACGGGAAACACGAAATTTGTTTATTTAAACGCGATTTTCTCCTTTGAGGGTCCTTGAAACAAGTAACAAACGCCGGATATGCGATGTACTCGACGTCCCCTTTGATATGACCACCCTCATGTCCTTTTTCAGAGCTCTCCAAACATTTTTTTTCCTTAGCAAATTTAACCCATTTTGTACCGGTACCAGAAATAATTTTTTTATGACGATATCCTTGATATATATTGTCTATAAACACACTCTGATGACGATTCCGAAGAAAACAAAATTTTCCGATTTGTTGTTTTTGTGTTCTGGGGTGGTTCGAAAACGCACCGTTGGTAAGTAAGCGACATGGCATGTGTTACATGCAATAAGGAAGGTGTGGCGTGGGTTTACATGATAAAATACAGTTTTTATTACATTTTATACTTATTTTGGGGTTTGAGGGTTTTTAGAACATTTTTCAAAAAAAAAAAAAACACTTATAAAATCGATATGTTTCAGTCCGTCTGTCCGTTTGTCCGTCTGGCCGTGCGTTCGACTGTTTACTAAATATTTCGCGAACCTCTCAACCGATCGAAATGAAATTTGAAAGTTATGTGTAGAATGATCGCAGTCTTAGTTTCGAATACCTTAAAACGAAGATAACAGGGTGTCCCCGAAGGGATGAAAAAGTTGACTTTTTTATTTATTTTTATCGTAGATAGGCGAGTGTGTACTCAAATCAAAGGGTACGACGAGTCAATTTCATATCAGCTTCTTTTTTCCGGTTTCGAGTAACAGTAACGGATTTATTGGTCGTTAAAGTTGAGTAACGTAGCAACATTTAGATACACGATGTACCAGCGGTTCGTTTTCGAACCACCCAAATATAGAAGCTCATAAACTAAAAACTTCTTGTGATTCTTATCAAATTATAATTTTAATAGAAAAATACATGCTTTTACTTATTGAATGGAATCATTTTAATAAATTTCATGGATTTTATATATACTTTTTTTAATTTTGAAAAATGGTCGAAAAAAGATGGTCACCCTATTTTCTAAAAATATAATATTATTAATAATATTAATAACATATATACTTGCAAATGACCTAAATCGATAGACGACAGTCTAACAGTGCTGATAACATCAAAGTATTGTTAAAAATATAAATTATTCAATATAAAAAAAAATTATTGAAAATGGTGGTTCGAAAACGAACCACCAGTACAAAATGGGTTAATGGTAGAATCTTCAGCTATTATAGATTCTAAAAAATTAAAAAGGTAACGACAACTTGAACTATTCGCGTAGTTATGGCTTTGGAAAAATACAGATGATAAGTTACGGGAAACACGAAGATTTTCCATTCAAACGCAATCTATTCCGTTGAGAGTCCTTGAAATAGGAAACAAACACCGGCTATGTAATGTTCTCGACTTCGCCTTTGCTATGATACCCCGCATGCCGACCTCGGGTCAAGGATTAAATAGTGTCCTTTTTCTGCTTTTTGATACCTTCCCGATAGAAATTTTGTTTTTAGCAAAATGAGTTTTAGACTCCTGGGACCCCACTGATTCAAAAACAACAAAAGTTAACCTTACTCTATTTTTTCTATTTGAAATGCTATTATGACTGGACAAATTGCCATTAGGTACCATTAACGATTGCTACCACTGAGCTGCTCTTTATATTATTATGTTTTTCTGTCCATAATAAACTGCGTTGGCGCGCACTCTATGCACTTGACTAGAGTTCAATTCATTCATGATCGGTAGCAATTTAATTACAAACATGTAGCTCGTGTAGTTGCAGTCAATACGCATTTTTAAAGAACGTCATTGACTAACAGATTTAGTTTTTGCATATACAAAAATACTCCATGAAACACGGTAGTGCTGACCAGAGCGTTAGATCAGCATACAGGGTGTCCGGAAACTGCCGCATAAACGCACCGGATTGTGATTCCTCATGGGATTTCCAGCCAAAAATATGTACGGCACATATCCCCTTAGCTTAACCCGTTAGCTGCCATAGGCATTTGAAGATTTTTGGAAAAATCATTTTCTTGTACCACTAAAACTTCAATATCTCAAAAGCTAGACTAGTTAAAATAATAAAATACGATGAATTTTACAGCCAACAATTTTTATCTAAAAGATAAAACTAACAGCACTAAAATCGGATAAGAGGTTTGGTTTTGTACAGAACTTTAAAGTCAAATTTTTGTGATTTGACCAAAAAAAAAATCTGTTTTTCCATCTCAATTTTCTCCAACTTCTGCCAAGGTGAGGTGATCGTACGATTCTTTTAAAAATTGGCACATAGTCCAACGATCATTTCTTTCTTACATCATTTTATTCTAGCTTCGTTATTTCTAACAGTTATAATGCCTTAAGTGCAGAAAACTTGGGTTAATTTTAGCTCGATTTCAATTCGATTCAATTCAAAATGCCCCTAAAGATCTGCAATTTGGAAAAATTTATTTTTATTCAAAATTAACCATAATTTTATGCACTTAAGGCATTAAAACTGTTACAAATAACGAAGC
This sequence comes from Microchrysa polita, assembly GCA_949715475.1. Lineage (NCBI taxonomy): Eukaryota > Metazoa > Arthropoda > Insecta > Diptera > Stratiomyidae > Microchrysa > Microchrysa polita. The sequence goes on along the minus strand of OX454416.1, from coordinate 135,937,802 downwards.
TAGAATAAAATGATGTAAGAAAGAAATTATCGCTAGACTATGTGCCAATTTTTAAAAGAATCGTACGATCACCTCACCTTGGTAGAAGTTGGAAAAAATTGAGATGGAAAAACCGATTTTTTTTTTTGGGTCAAATGCCAAAAATTTGACTTTGAAGTTCTGTAAAAACCAAACCTCTTATCCGATTTTAGTGCCGTTAGTTTTATTTTTTAGGTAAATTTGTTGGCTGTAATAATCATCTTATTTTGCTATACTAGTTAGTCTAGCTTTTCAGATATTGAAATTTTAGTCATACAAGAAAAACATTTTTTTTTTAAATCTTCAAATACCTGTGGCAGCTAAAGCGGTATACCGCTTATAAGCTTATAAGCTAAGGGGGTATGTTCCGTACAACTTTATTGCTGGAAATCACATGAGGAATCGCAATCCGGTGCGTTTATGCGGCAGTTTCCGGATACCCTGTATACATACGTCTATTGAGAGTTTTAATATGTGATTTCGAAGTAGTATAGTTTTAGGCGTACTTCAGTGCACATGAAGACTCAGTAGAGCACTTATTTCATTAAAGCCGAATCCTGTAAATTCCTCTTCTTAAAATATAGGTTAATCTTGCAGATTCAACCGAATATCATGACTGAGCTTATTGTTGACTCAATACATATTTTACAGAAAATGTCAAATTGCAAATCTACTCTGGTACTCCTTAAAACCGCGCTTAACTCTGTTAAAACAAAAATAAATTAATTAATGGGCACCTTAAGGTGCATAACCACCTTCTGTTGGTAGTAAAGTGCGAATCAAGGCCGTCCGCCTGGTATAATTATTCGTTCATTAGCTTAGGCCTATGAATATGTATGTATGTATCACCAAATGTATACAATGTACTGTACATATATGCAAGTTCAGCTTCCGCTTTTTCAGTGAACTTAGATAGTCAACACGTTACCATCATCATAATCGCTCAATTAACTTCATTTCAATTCGTTAAAAGGTCAACTGGACCAGATCATTTGTATATCGGAACGTCAACAGTGGCGATTGTGATTCAGTTTTGATTTTCTAATAGTATGCGAGTGAATTCAAAATTTACCATTCATTCACTAATATAGCATAGCTTAAAACATTTGAGACAATTTATTGTAGATAAATTAATAATTTTTTTTTTTGGAACTAACCGTTAATCATCGATACAAAATCAATAATTCAGACAAAAATAATCAAGAATCTATACCAACTTTTTACTTAAAAGGACAAAAAAAAACCTAAGCTATTTTTTTTTTGTTTTGAAGTCTGGAGAGCCAAGAGTCTAGGCTTCATTTCACCATGAAAAATATCGAAAGAGGATTTACATTAAAGTGGATATTGAGTATATTCGATTTCAGCCGCCTTTACTCTATATTAGGTACACGGAGAGAAAAAAATAGTGAATTTTTATAAAATCGGTAGCAAATTTTAAGAAAAATGCAATGAACTTGACCCCATCGTATTTGTGATAAAATTACCTACTCCTGTTGTGGAAAATTGTATTGCAGTGTAATAAAGGCCGTGTTTTTTAATTAGCTAACCTACACTATCCGGGGTAATTTTCATACAAACGCTAACCTGTGACTTTATTCAGGTTAGAAATTATATTACTATCCAGATTTAATAAGCTTTCCAAAACTCGCCTAAATGTATGCAATTCCAATCATTTTCTAGTACGTTTTCCAATGACTAGCAAAAATTAAATTTTGAAATGAAAAGCTCTAAGGTATAGTTTACATGCAACACACAAGTGTGTGCAAAAAATATAGTTTTTGTTTGTAAATTCATGTTAAAAATGTTGTTCGTCAAATTCTTGTTCTAACAAAATTATGATTCCTACATAAAAATATGTTTTCATTAAAAAAATTACATGTTAACTTTTGCGTTTGTAAAGTAAAAACGGGGCTTTAATATTTTTGAGCAATGTTTTGAAATTAATGGCAATGCCTACGTGACAATTTTAAATTTAACCTGGATGCTACCCTCGATAGTTTTTTTTTGCGCGTCTGGGTTAGCAAACCTGCCCCCGATGTAAAAAAAACACGGCCAAAGTTAACTTTCACTTACTGTAAAAGTTCACTACAACTGTAGTAATTATTCATGACAATAACTAAATGTAGCTGTGTATCTGTTATTGTGAATTTCATTACATATTTAGTTAATTTATTGTATGTTTACTGTAAACTTTAACAACATGTTACAGTTAATCTAAGTGCAATATAAATATGCATACATACTGTATTTTAACTGCAGTAAATAAGAATATCAAAAATTGTATATAGCAGTATATGGTTACTGTCGTATATTATTTATTATTTATTTATACAAATTCTTCGTAGTTATTTGTATAGCATTAAAATCAATTCTTCTTCGAAATGAAATGAAATTTGTATAGCATTAAAATCAATTTCATTATTCCATATTCCTTTCAGAAATGAAAAACAAAAATTAATTAATTAAATTTGAATCATGGTGTTATTATACACATTATACACATAATATTCAGTGAAACTTCCCATAAGCGGACACCATTGGGGAATGAGATTTTGTCCGCTTATTGGAAGTGTCCGTTTATGAGAATATTTCACGGAGGTGTAACATTTTATAAAATAGACTTTCACTACAATCTGCAAATAATTCAAAAACCGCGATAAAAATTTGTAGTCTTGACGGATTAGGGTATAATTTTTAGTCAGTTCATTCCCACTCTCTTTCCACTTTTTCAAAATAACTTTTATTTTTATAAAAGGTTTCGTCTCGTCGTTTCCACATGTTTTTCCAACGATTTTTTTCTGAGACCGAGCACACTTATTTTTCATCTGAATTGTTATGTGATCTTCAATTTTTCTTCAATTCGCAAAATATTGTTTGACACTTATTTAAATAGAATAGAGAATTGCACGATTAAACGCCGCAGCATAAACTGAATTTATGTCGATTCGACAAAACAAAGAAATCTTTCTTCGATGGGCAATGCTCCCATCTTCAGAAATGTTGACGTATCAAAGGATTCCCCTCATTGGTTTTTTATGCGATTCGTCTGGAGTACAATCGAATGAAATGGCAAAGTATTCCGCATAGTGAATTTCTTTCATAGTTGGACTCTTAATTTCCTATCCTGAGTGAGTAATTACTTCATTATGAATGTTATTCGACTTTCTCTTCAATTTTGAATCATTTGTGGGATGACTTAAAAAGTGGATGTTCTCGTATTAACACTTTTTCTTTACAATTCCGATTTTCATATACTGGGCGCCCTTTGTTTACTTCCAAACTATTCCTTGGTCACCATTTTGTGCTCGGAATACCTTCCAACTTTGAGTTTATCCTGCGCCCACTAGGGGGCGTGTCCCACCGGTTAAGAATCACTGATCGAATTTATAAAAGCTGCAAATTTTGTGCCAATAATACTTAAAATTGAATTATGGAAGAAAATAGCGTGTATAAATTGAAAAGTCCACCCTTAAATGTTTTCTGAAATTGAAAAAAAAAGTATGGGCTTAAAAAATGTATAACGAGGTCAATAACTGTATATGATGGTTTAAAGAAGAAACACTTACTGCTAAAAAAAAAATACGTTACGGCGCCCGGGGCGAGTGCCCCCTTCGCCCCCCTCTTCGCACGGGCCTGTCAATTTCATCAAAAATTTTTGGGGTTAGATGACAAGAAAGATATATTCCAGTAGAAGGCAGTTTAACAACACTGAAGCGATTAGGGAAACTCGGGACGATATTAACTTAAATTACCTTCAAAACCTATACAATTTTATCTCTGATACAAATTTTTTAGCTGATATCACTTAACGGAAGTTCAACTTATTACTAGCCACATTTTCCAAAATATAATTATTTTTTTATACCGTTATTTTGTGTTTTATTTCCTCCGGAACTATCCTAATGACTTTCACTCTATTACTGTTTTTAAGAATTCTCGTAATGAAATCCTAACGGGACTTCAGATCTGAAACTTTGTGTTATTGAACGAATAAGTAGGCGACTGAAAACAAAGTCAACAAGTTTGAAGAAAATACCGTTATCACTTTCCGGAACTATCCTATTGACTGGGAGTGTATAGTAATTTGGTACATTAGGTACGTTTTATTGTGTTTATCCCGTGCAGGTTTGGGTAGAAATTCATATAAAAAAAATGACACTTACCCCAGTTAAGTCCACGCGTGCAACTACCCTACACGGGATAGAGCTCAAATGTAGATGGCGGACGCATAGGGGAAATTTGAGGGAATTTGTTTTTTCAAACCAAATGTGAGAGTTTCTTCATCACGAGAAAAGATTTTGCAAAGAAATAATCATCTTTTGTGGTAAAATCCACCACATCTAAAAAATAAGCCGACGAAAGCGAGTCAAAGATACACAAAAACTGTCAAATGTCAGCTGTTTGGTCTTAACCGGGATGTTACCCGCGATCGTTTTTTTCGAGTCAGACTTACACGCGATGCGAAAAAAACGTCGCTATTATCAGTGATAAAAAAAGACATTTTATTAGACTTTCCCTTATATCTTGACACATGCTACGCGTGGATCTTGATTCGTTAAATTACAGTTTCGTTGCAATCACAAGTAGAACCACAATCATATAATTTTTTATCGTATTTCACGTTAACAGTAAAAAAAAATCGTCTTAGCACTTAAAACAATTTACGAACAAAATTTTTTTGATTGCCTAGGAACTATTGGAAATGCATCAAATTGCATAGCTATAGGCGCCTAACAAATTACATTTCCAATCGGGAAACCTGATTCGTAAAACGTGTTTCGGACAGTTTGAATCTAGAGTGGTGTGACACACAACAAATCGAAACCAGATTCGCATTTCAATCAAGATTCCGACGTATCGTATGTAAAAGGTATTATATTCTTAGTGAAACTTGATTTGTCTAGTTACTATACCCTCGAGCAACACTAATTCCGATAAACTGCGTTCTACTGTACTAAAAATTTATATATAGTCAAATGTTGATGAAAGTATCTAGAAAACTTAACATCTTCAGGAAAAAAACTGGATATAATTTACTACGAGATAGCCTATATACCATACCAATATACCATAACCGCGAATAGTAGAAACGATTTAACTAAAGCTTTAATTTGCTTTGGTAGTTCTGGCATCTAAGCTGTGGATTTTTTTCGAAATTCGCGAGAGGGTGTTTTCATTTTCTGAAGGGATCTGTTAAATAGATCTGTACCCTAGATCTTGGGCCACTTTAGCTTTCTTCCTCATAATAATATGGTCGACTTCACATTTTCCTCATAATTGCTGAACACACATCAAACAGATATTAAAATGGCAAAAATTTAGATTGATAAACTATAAAAATGGTCAGTGTATCATACAAACAAACATCGCATCAAATAACAACTTCCATCTTCTATCAGTTTTGCTACAAACATGTACATAATTTACACTAGGTCTGTTTTTTTGGTTATCCCGTGCAGGTTTGGGTAACGAAACTCCATATAAAAAAAATGACAGCTGACGCACCTGTCATTTTTTTTATATGAAGTTTCGTTACCCAAACCTACACGGGATAACCAAAAAAACAGACCTACTGTCTTGTCAATCAAAGCCGTGAATGGCATGTTCACACTTTTCCTCCATTCCAAAAGGCAACTTCTGTCTTTAGACTGCCCGTACATGGATGAATGATGGATTGATTGACTTTGACACCTTGTAAAGGGGGTGCCACTTTTGCAACAATTTCGAATAATTCATTTTAAAACACAAATGAAACTATTGATGACAGAGCAAGTGACAGTCATTGATATTGATTAACTTGCATGATTAATCTATATTTTGAGTCAATAAAAACCTTTAAGATTGTTAATTGATAACTATATCGTCCCCTCGCCTGTGTGATATTTTAATCTGTTCATAATGAATACTAAATGGATACCAACAAGTATCTGACACATTCATGCACATATTTATTGCATTTTTAATTGTCTTATTAGTAGTGCAAATCACTGTACGAGTATATGAATGACTCGTGCCATTTAAGTGTATGTGTCTGTGTCCACACATGCAAATAAGCAAATTGAAATCTTATCACGCTCGTGTAAATGTACATAAGTTTAACTAAAATCGTTTGAAATTCATGACGTCACTATGACGTTTTAAGGCGTGATCTTGAATTCTATAGTCATACGACTTGTGAATACTACTTAAAGAATACCGTAAAATCTTTTGCACACGTTGCGAAAAAGAAGGCTCGTCTCCCTCTTATATATAAGGTAAATGAAAAGAAGTAAACATGCTGTTTGGTCACTTTTTTTTTGTCTATATAGCAATATCAAAATGTTACCATGGTAAATCCCATTTAATATAGGCATATGCAAAAACCTATAAATGTATATTCAATCTAACAACATTTATATTGTATCTAATTTGCATAATCCGAGAAAAAAGATTGTGAAAATTTCGCCGATATGGTTAAAGTTCAATCGCTTTGTGTTAAGATAAGAAGAAAACTGGACGAACTGGAATTGTTTGTCTATGGCCACAAATGTATGTCATACGAAAGTTGCCGCCAATCTGCATATAATCTTTTTGGAAAATTGGCACTAAGAAAACGAATTACAAGCTAAAATACAGGGTGTTTCAATTCGGCTGTATGTTTTTTTTTAGTTCCGAAACGATGCGATCATTTTTCAACATTGTTTGCTTTTAGAAAGTCACATACAAGAATATCTTCGGATATAATTATGTTAAAATCAAAATTTGAATTGATGGTATGTATGTATGTACTATAATTATTATCTCTTGTATAAGATAATGTTAAGACCGCAACATGAAGGCAGATTTTCGCGCAAACAAAACTGTGTGTGTTGTGATCTGAGACTGTCGATTTTTCGACAGACCGATGTCTGTCGTTTTGAGATAAGTACATCTAACTACTTGGTGTCCATTATTGTCGCGAGTCATTGGAACACCCTGTTAGTATCGACCCGTATCCGATTTAAATATATAAGAAATAACGACGTAGCATCGTCTAATTAATAAAACATTTCACGTTTTTCGAACGAGACTCATATTACTAGGCCTGTTCCAAAAACCGGGATCCCGGTACAAAACCGGTGTTCACTTGGTACCGGACCCGATATTCTAAAGTACCGATATCCCGGTTTTTTGGTACCGAGTTAAAAAAACCGACCGACGAGTCGGTTTTTTGGTACCGAGTTAAAAAGAACGATTCATTTCAACCATGAGCCGGTTTTTTTTCAGGTTTTTTGGTACCGGTACTCAAAAAAACCGGCTTATGGTTAAAAAAACCGTCGGTACTGAAAAAAACCTGAGTCGGTTTTTAACCCGGTACTCAAAAAAACCGGCTTATGGTTAGAAAAACCGTCGGTACTGAAAAAAAAAACCTGAGTCAGGGAAACCGCTTGTGGTACCGGGTATTGAAAAAAACCGAAACCCGGTACTGAAATCTCGGTACCGAACAGGCCTACATATTACCCACCGCCTCTGTCGCGCGACTTTACATATTCATACATTCAACAACAGGCCTGCGTATCGGTATCGCTGCATACGACATTGCATCGCGCTGTGTAAAACCTCTATAGGTGTCATATACCTGCACCTTCTAGCGATTTTCATATTGCGATTTCCACAGAGTGCATACAATCGTGGAAAAATTACCAACTTATTGGCATTTTAGCGGTTAACTCTGGAGTATCTAGTGCGCGCGGTGCATCTGATGAACGTGTTGTTATTTATGTTCAGATTTATTTGATTTTGTTTAGTTTTCTCGATGTCTAATGCACTGCAATCATAACACGCTATCGGTTTCAATTTATTGCAACGGACACCCTTCGATTGATATTATTTTATTGGAAGCGAAATAAGTTTTTTAGACGTGGAATAGTGTGATCAAAAATTGATCCTTCAGTTTTGATTATTGTGCCGTCCGATATTCTGTGCTTGTGATTGGTTGTTTTTTTTTTACGAATTAAAAAAATAAAAGTTTATAATCAGTTTTACCCCTTTTCAAAAATCAAGTGCAAACAAATTTAAGGATGCCGAACATCAACAGTATGCCTAATATAAAATTTGAACCGTGCCCAAATAACGTATGTATACCAATTTTAAAATTCCATTAAAAACTAGATGTGAAGGTTTTACAAATATTTTTCGAAGTATGTGTGTGTGTGTGTGGTGTGATCGCTCGTAGAAATGTAATTTTCTCACATGCACCTGAACATTTGCCCCGGGCACTAATCACATTTTAGGTAGTCAAAATTTAAAATTTTAGATTTTAGAAACTTGTGCACTTTATATTAATATTAAAATAACAAGCGCGGCAGTCCAACATTAGACTAAGGGATTTATATTACCCTATTTTTTTTTTTAATTTATCAGTAGCTAACCTCAGTGAAATTTCAATCTAAGCTGGCATTTCCAGTATGAACAAAGTCAGATCAAGATACAAGTTTTGCCCCGCTTTCACTAAAATAAAAACTGCACTTGCACATTTTGTAGAAAATTTCAATAACAAGATTTTTTTCTCTTAATAAACTAACTAAAATCGTTTAGTCCTTTAAAGAGTTTTGGCTTGTTATGTATGATTTTTTCAACAATTCAAGATGTCCTGTGGAGACATTTCCATAATTAAATATAAATTAAAGTAATATGTATTTTGAATACAACGTATATATTCGTATTAGTCTCTACTTGATCTTCTTCCTTGCCTCGTTCTTTATACCGCTCCATGGTTTCGCGTTGCTTGACCTGCGGTATAGGCACATCGCCCGTTTTCGCGGTAAAATCTCAGCATATTTCTACAGGCAGCTCTATCTTGGATCGTGTCATCTCGCCGTCTCTACTTGATCGAAGAAAAAAAAACTATTTCGCTTGGTAATTGTTCCTTCGTTCCAATTTCACTACTTTGCAAAGTATATAGTGATGATTCGTTCAATTATTACTTTTTAATTCACATTTATATGATAATTTATTGCAATAATCAACGACAGGTATGAAAATCGTTTGCATGCACTTATCAGGAGACGTTGATTGTTGCATGCAGTTATTATCATCTTGAGTAACGAGGATGTGGGCGCATATTAAAACACAGGTTTAGTAACTATCTACATCGTGCATACCAGCAACAAATGCGTTTATGGTGTTTGTGGCACATACTATGGTTATATATTGTAGTAAAATGTCCCGATTTCTGCAACGCTTCAACCCATTTAAAAAGATTTCAGTTCAGTTCAACTGCATCTGATTTTATCGTAGTCAGCAGATAGAGTGGCATGACAACTTTGTAACCAGTTAAATATTAGTTTGTATCTTTGATGAAGAAGAATGTTGTTATTATGAACCCGGATGAATGCACCGTTTCAAGACGAACTAGTCCAATATGATTGAAATTAAAAAAAAATAGTGTTAGCCTCCTTGTACGGGTTTAAACACAGACCCTACCCCGGGGGTAGCAAGGAGGAATTTTGTATTGTGTAATTGTCCAATACGTCGAATTATCAAAAACTGGTTTACTTCAATTTTTACTTTTTTTGCTAAAATCTTCAAAAAGTTTACCCAGATGTTAAGGCCCGTATTTATGAACATTCCTTAACTCAAGGAGACTTTTTTGTCTCCTTTGACCAGGGTTGTGCTTTGTTCCTGATGTCACCGCCGCTATGCGAAAGTCCACAGGTCAAGGAGACCTTGGGTCAAGGATGCCGAAATTCAATAAATTAAATATCATTTCCCATACTTTTTCATAGAAAAAAAAGTCTCCTTGAGTTAAGGAATGTTCATAAATACGGGCCTAAAACTATTAAACTCATTTTTTTAGTGTTAGCGCTTTCTAAATTCTATTTATTCGAAGCTCCAAATACAGATGCAAAACAAACAAAAAACAAAATAACCAAATTCATTTTCCTAAAAATTATAATGGACGCTGCCCGAAATTATTCGGAATGAAACAGACGGCCCCTAACTTTTATTTTTATTTGTTGGATCTTAGAGGTAAGAGTAGGTAGTAACATCGTCAGTTCACGTGAAATCCATGCAATTACATACTGTCAAAATTTTGATGATCGTGAAATCGAATTCGCTTGGTGGTACTCACTTCACATGAAAGTCTCCACACCGGTTTTTGACATTTCTTCAGCGAAAATGATGGTTGAAATACACTTCCAGCGTCAGCATCAGCATCGGCAGAGGCATCGGCAGCAGCAGAAAAATTTCAATTTAGAACACACGCATTTGCCTTTGATGATCCACATTGACAGCAGCAGCAGCGGCAGAAGCATTTTTTCTGCTCCTGCTGTCAATGTGGGTCATCAAAAGCAAATGCGTGTGTTCTAAATTGAAATATTTCTGCTGATGCCGATGCCTCTGCCGATGCTGACGCGGGAAATGTATTTCAACCATAATGCAGTTGCACTTTATTTAACAGTGAAAAGATGTCATCAACAATCAATAAGAACACTATAGTGAACATTTATCTTACATTGAGTGAATAAAAAGGAAGTCTCCACGGCACCGTTTTCACGGGAGACATATATGCAGGTTTTTCGCTCGGTGAACTCAGGACATACCTTAAAGCAGAATTATACCCATCCCGGCACAAAAAAAAGGTTATCGCTTACACAGCACGGGTTTAACTTGCGACTGTATTAAAAGTTAACTTACTAACGTATTTACAAAAAAAAAACACCATTTACGCTAAAATAATAAATAAATTTCGTAATACATACATACTTAAATGACGAGATGTCTCAACATTCATTGAACGAATCTGAAGTCCAGCAGATCTCGCAACAGGAGGCACGAGCTGAAAAAAATTGGGAACCACTGTTCTAGCGGGAAAAAAAATCAAAAAAGCATTATTGTTATAAAAACGTGTAGGCTTTCAGGTCCCCAAGGGAAATTTTTCTTGTTCTTCTTACCGACACTAGCGACACTTATCTTACCGTCCGCCATATAGCGGACACATAGCGGAAAATATCGGAAACATCAAAAATTTCCCTTGGGGACCTGAAAGCGTAATGTACCGTTTGCCAGCATTTTTATTTTTTATTTTAATTAGTTAAACCGAATTTCTGTAGACTTATTCGACAAAGAAGAATTGATGTGAAGTCCCTTTTTGGACGACCTCTAAAAATTTAAAAATTTCACATTTTCCGAAAAGTAATAAAAAATGAAAAATTTTATTTCATTATATAAGTGTTTCCTATTAATATAGCTTTCGATTGAATTGTCCCTTTTCAGGTTTACTCAGGTTCATAAAAACTGACAACCAAACATCTAGCTAAAAGATGCCCACAATAAAGATAATCACGTAGCACATTTACCAGAAAGGCAAATTCACGTTAACATCTTCTACATTAACTCGGTTTTACGGTTTTTAATAAAAAAAAATCGAAAATTTACACACTTCAATGAAAACCAACATTTTTGAGAAAGCATTTTGAATCATTTTTTAAACAGTTATTTTTTCCGCTCTGTTCATAACGTTTAAAGCGGTACGTCACTGTGCATGAGAGATAAATTTGTAATTTCTTAATTCTATGAATGTATGCAAGCACATTTCCTAACATGAACTCCAAAAATCTTATTTCTCGCTAGAACGTGAATCTGAAACAATGTGGACGTAGGTTTACGGGAATGCTATCATGAATTAAGGGCAGAATTAGGATCGAGAGTGAAATTCTTCCCACTGCGATTTTATCAATAAAAATGCGTACTTACTGTCGTCGAATATGTCACAAACGGTGGGGAATTCCATAAGCTACAATCCGAGACCGGTCCCATAATTCTCCTCGGCCATTTTATGTATTATTTTTCGATTCCCCGGTTATTTGCCATTTCACGATGAAATTACTGGGGAATCGGAAAAAATACATAAAATGGCCGAGAAAATTATGGAACTGTTTTCGGATTGCAGCGTATGGAATTCCCCAGCATTCTCCACATATTCCACGACAGTATGAATACATTTTCATTGAAAAAATCGCAGCGGACAAACATTTCTCTCTCGATCTCAGTACTAGCCTTTAGAAATAAATATTTCTGTATTTTCATGCAATACAAACCTTGCTGTAATTTTGGAACACCCTAGCGTTGTTCAACGATAAAGTGTTTCGAAGCATCTTGGTTGTTATAATTTTTGTTTGAGAAAAACGCGGGGTCTCCCAAAGCGCGGGGCCCGTGGCATTTGCCACCTTCTGCCACGTGGTTAATCCGGCACTGGGTCCTGAGCGCTATGGATGGCCATTTTTAATGTCTATACAGTAGACTCGCGTAGACGTGAACTGCGCCAAATGTGAAAGTGACGCTATTCATAGTCACTCAATAAGCAAACGCTTAAGGGTTTCCTAAAGGATTTTTTAAAGGGCTCCCTTAATCGTTAGGGTTAATATCTAGTAACCTTATAAGAACTCATATTTTGTTGGAATATCCTTATTGAAACACTTTGAAATTTAAAAAAAAAATTGAATTTTTACTACCTGATATTTATACCCTTCGCTCATAGAGTGAAAGGGTATATTGTTTTTGTTACGCCGATATTATGTAACACCTCAAAGGAGCCACCGGAGGTATGGCAAAGTATATATATAAATGATCAGGGTCGGTCCCTGAATCGAATAAGCCATGTCTGTCTGTCTGTCTGTCTGTCTGTCTGTCTGTCTGTCCGTGTGTCTGTCTGTTAGCCCGATAACTCCCGAAATAATGAAGCTAGCGGTTTGAAATTTTGGTCAAATGTTTGTTTTGCTAAAATCTTGGACGGTATTGAAAATGGGCCAAATCGGACCACGGGTTCCCCTACCTCCCATACAAACTACCCCTCCTTGATATTTTAATTCGGTCATAACTTTCGGCAGAATATCGCTATCGACTTGAAATTTTGATCAATGTCTCATTCTGACATATACTTTGAGTTGATGGAAAGTGGATTAGGTCCGACTACCCCTACCCCTACTTCCCCTACAAAGTTATATTCAGTCATATCTTTTGATAGAATGTCACGAAAAACTTCAAATTAATATCAAATGGTAGCCGTTGGATGTCTTGACAAGGTAATAAAGATGTGTCAGGTCCGACCCATCTACCCCTCCCTCCCCAACAAAAAATATGAAATTGAATATTTTGGGTTTTGCGTGCCTTCTAGGTCTGTACATGGGTATAGGGTATACACTCATCGTGCTATTCGCACGATTAGAACTCGGTCTCGTAACTTTGTCATTAAGTTTGTAACGCATTAAAGGAAGCATCTCCGACCATACAAAAAGTATACATCATATATGATCAGCATGACTTGGGGAGTCGATTGGAGCATATCCGTCTGTCTGTCTGTCTGTTGCGACGCGTTTTACTCGGCGGGTATTGAAGCTAGCAAGCTGAAATTTTGCACACGTGCTTCTTATCGTTGCAGGCTGTTTGTATGTTTGATTCACTCAAATTGGATCACTGGGTCATGGGGCTGCCATACAAACCTAGCTCCCCAATTTGAGTTCTTCTAAGAAAAACTTTTTTATTTGTGTACCAATTTCAACCAAATTTCACACAAATATGTTTCTATAGATAATACAAAATATATGCAAGAATGGATCAAATCGGACCATGGGGTCATGGGGCTGCCATACAAACTTAACCCCGCAAATTAGGTTATTCTAAGAAAAACTTTTTTATTTGTACACCAATTTCAACCAAATTTCACACAAATGTATTTCTATTGATGACACAAAACATATGTAAGATTGAATCAAATCGGACCATGGGGTCATGGGGCTGCCATACAAACCAGACCCCCCATATTGGTTCTTCTAAGAAACATTTTTTACACCAATTTCACAAAACCGGCGAAGCCCCCTAGTTTTTTATATTTTAGTTGTGACTTTCAATAGATATGGCAAATAAGTGAATCGTTTATTTAATGAGGCAACGCCCTAATAAGTGATGTCTATGAATACGAAGCTCCCTTAAGGGCTCACTTATATAGAGAAACCCCTTATTCCTTAATGGAATCCTTATTTTTTAAGTGGGGACTATGAATTCCGCCCTAATGTCTGAAAAAATACTTATTTTTTGCTATTTAAAATAAGTTGCAATGCAAAGTGTGAAAAAATGTTCTTTACTACTATAGGGTGCCTCAACTACTTGTGGAAAATAGAATATCGACTAACGGACACTAACGTCCCACAACGTATACGGTTTGTGGCAATGTCTCCTAATTTGACCACAGTTTGTCAGTCGAACACTATTCATTCAGAGATCTAGCGTGAATTTTGTTCGGTCTGCTTGCATCGACCAGTAATGTAGGTACGTAATGAATGATCCACTGTCACTTTCGATGGCGATTTAATTCGCTAGCTTAGCTAAGATCTTAAGTCTTGACGATTGTTTGCTGCTTTTCTGTAGTTACAGCTTTCCAAGTACTGCTCCCTTACAACAGCTTTGGTTTTTACAATTGGCTGTGGAATGCTTTTGATACCGCCACCAACGGCAACGATACCGTCTAAATAGATAAATTAATATTTATGGGGGCGTTGAATTTCCACTCAGACTAAGTACTTTGGTATTGTTTAATTGTTTTCTTTAACTCGACTGCATTTGACTCCTTCTCGAGATCCAGAGCTATAACGCTCAGATCGTTGATTTTTTGCGAGAGTACTTAAATGTCGAAACTTCATCATGCAACGTCCCGGCAAATAAAGTCGAATGAGCAAAATACTACCATCGGAAATAGGATGCAATCCTGACCAACTTCGTTATAAACTTTACTGTGGGATTTCGTTCTGGGGAGGGTGAGCTATAGGACTCCTGATGTTATTGTAGAAGCGTAGAGGAGCAGCTAAAGAGATCGGACTCTTAGTTGAATAAAGACGATAGAGGAGCTTTTCAAGCGCTTGGGCTCCTATTTTAAGGAAAATCATGTTTCCCTAAATGTCTCCAGCCGACTGTCGGATAATGTTTCTTTCTATGGATGCTGTGGAATGTGAGATAAGAGGGTATAGAACTCGCAAGTGGAATATTTAGTCCAAAAGCCACAAATAGCATGAACATAGACGGGCTACGGTCTGAAAAGGAGAATCGCAGGCCAGTTGAATGTAATCAGAACAAAACCATCGTTACTGACAGCCCGGAACTAGAATTTATTTATGTGTTAGTTGGCCTCTCGGCACATTGCCTCTCATTCTAACTAATGCAAAATAATAGCCATAACGAACAATTGCCGCTATCTTCTCGCTAATGCAAGCATTGTCACTAATACATACATACAATGTACTCTTCTCAACTGCACTCTACGCACTCATGCAAAATTGTATGTCACGAGAGTCCAAATAGCGCATAAACAAATTCTAGCTCCAGGCTCTGAGTTACGGTGGTTTTGAATTAGAATCACCTGTAAAAGTCTAAACACGTTCAGAGAAAATCATTCTCGACTATCCAGACAGTCCAACATTGGACTAAGGCCGCAGATGTGTTAGTGGCATCCAATTCCCAAGATCCTAACTGCTTTTTTGTTAACGTGTTGAGATCAACAGCGCGCTCAGCAATGTTATTTATCCCCATAAATGGGTACTCGTTTAACTCGTTTAACATCTGAGTGAGATCATAGTTCGTCGCAAGAGGCGTGAGTTCGAAAAAAACCAGTAACTAAATTCGTTCAGGGTGACCCTGTGCACCGAAGGTGTGCGCTCTAACCATTAAACTAGCCAGACTTCTCTAAATTTTGCCTAACAATATTTTCGCGACCAACGATTTCTACTCGTAAGAAAATTTTGATGTTGAAAAAATGAATTCGGGGCCTAATTAACGTAACTGACAAATTATATACAAGAAATTATCTCGTAGCAGATAAATCAAATATCTTTTTTAAATAAGAACGACTATGAATTCCTAAATGAATAAGGATTATCTTAAGTATAAGTGAGGAATCCTGAACTCCGACCTAAGTTTTTTTTTGACGATGTTTACTCAGTTAGAGAGGAAATTCAGATATTCAATTCCAAATTGAAATATTAGTTTTGGCAAAATAAATGGTGTATCGAAGTTTTAACTTATAATTTAAAAAAATGTATGTGTACATACATATCCCAATCAATAGGATAGTTCCACTTGAAGAATGGCTGTATGTCGGAAAGTGATAACGGTATTTTCTTCAAACTTGGTGATCATATTTCCAGTAGCCTTCTTATGTTCTTTCAATAACATAAGGTCTCAGATCCAGAGTCCCGTTGGGAGTTTATTACAAGAATTCTTAAAAACAGTACAAAATTTGAAAGTCATTAGAATAGTTCCAAAGGAAATAAAACACAAAATAACGGTAAAAAAGATAACTTTACTGTGGGCGCTCTGAATACCCCTGATTTTCATACGCTCAATAGATCCATACCAAGATATTCAACCCCAATGTAGCAATTGTATGGATCGGACAAATGAGTGGAATGAAGCGCGTTAATTTCAATGACGGAAAAACTTCAATCTCGTCGATCCTGTTGGGTATTATTTTAACAATTTGAGGAAGAAGGAACTAGTTTTGTGGACACATTACTCAAGAGTAAGAAGTATCGAGGTATATGGCTGACTAACTCGGCGTGGAACTATTCAGCTTGTGGTAATTGTAGGTTTTCAGAACGACCAGGCTTACAAAAATATTCTACCTAATGTAATGCCTAAGATTATCGTCATTTTCTTTGCAACTCCTTTAAGATTTTAACAAGATAATGGCCCCATTCCTAAAGCAAGGCTGATAAAAGATTGGTTTCAAGACTAATCCATCAAAGTTATGGATTGATCATTATAAAAAAAAAATTTTCGCGAGCGCGCAGCGCGCGAACGGTTGGTTTGACGAGAGTAGCGAGTAGGGGCTTAGTTCATATAAAAAGATAATGGTTTGACCCAGCGTTTCAACTCGCCATTTACATTACGATGTGTTATCGAGATATTCACATTAAGGGTCTTTGACCCTCTGTAGCACCGCTAGCAACACTCGTACAGACGGGGACTTTTAGGGTCTCGATTAGGACCTCGAAGGCTCATGCAAAAAGCCAGCTTTCGCCCAAGTTTTCCGAAGTAAAATGCCCATTTTCCTGGGGTATTGTGTATCAAATATAAAGAATTTGGTTGAGCTAAAATCAAAATCGGTAGTCTTCTAATTTTAAAAACAAAAAAAAAAACAGACCGAGGCTAATTTCGGGTGCGGCCGAAATTTGGATACCCTTCACTCCCCTCGGGCAAAAAGTTTTTTCGGGCTTACCTACGACTTGTATTTACCCCCCCCCCCCATTCTTTTCCTTCTGTCTTTACAAAAGTTCCGTTGCGTCGGCAAAACAATATTTGTGTGGGGTTTAAAGTGGGCAAATAAAAATATTTACTCAGAAAATTTTATTGGGGGATGCGGGAGCATGTCCCCATGGTACGATTCCATTTGTTTTGGCCTTTTTAGTTGCTTTGATAAAGACACATTAATTCAAGGTTTTGTGAAATTGGTGTAAAAAATGTTTCTTAGAAGAACCAAAATGGGGGTTTGGTTTGTATGGCAGCCCCATAACCCCATGGACCGACATGATCCATTCTTACATATGTTTTGTGTCATCAATAGAAATACATTTATGTGAAATTCGGTTGAAATTGGTGCACAAACAAAAAAGTTTTTCTTAGAAGAACCCAATTTGGGGGGATAGGTTTGTATGGCAGCCCCATGACTCCATGGTCCGATTTGATCCATTCTTACATATGTTTTGTGTTATCTATAGAAACACATTTGTGTGAAATTTGGTTGAATTTGGTACACAAATAAAAAAGTTTTTCTTAGAAGAGCCTAATTTGGGGAGTTGGGTTTGTATGGCAGCCCCATGACCCCATTGTCCGATTTTACCGATTCAAACATACAAACTGCCTGCAGCAAAAAGAAGCATTTGTGCAAAATTTCAGCTTCATAGCTTTTAAATTGGCCGAGGAAAACGCGTCGCCACAGACAGACAGACGGACAGACAGACAGACAGACGGACAGACAGACATACGGACAGACGGACATCGCCCAATCGATTCCTCAAGTCATGCTGATCATATATGTATACTTTTTATATGGTCGGAGATGCTTCCTTCGATGTGTTACAAACTTCATGACAAAGTTAATATACCCTTTCACTCTATGAGCGAAGGGTATAAAAACATGAGTCGAAGTTGCTCTTAATTTGATTAAATAATTTTGCCTTAATTCAAAATCTAGTCAAATAAATTTTAAGTTGAAATCCAAATTGTATGCATGCAAATTGCTTAGATTAGATTGCTTCATCCATACTCGTATATGTAATATTTATGTATTTAATATAATATGTATTCCTATCAAATAGATGCCATTTTATTTACACACTATTTGCACACAAAAATTCCATCCCACAATAATCAATTCAGTGATTGCGGCTCTGGCAAAAGCTTTCAAGAGCTTCACCAAAAAAGAAAAAGCTTTGAGAGCGCTGGAATAAAACTGTTCTGCTTCTCCGCCAAAGCTTGATTGTTTAAAGCACAAATTCCATACCATTCATTCATCTAATTCTCTATTCCACTTGTAAAGGGGTACTGCCTGGACTGGAATGTGCTTATCATACGCTAAATACCGCTCCGTGCTCTGTGGGTGGGTGGCTTTTATTATTGATTGATAACATAAGCCGGGTTCGTGTGCTCTCATACTCATGAATGAATATCATTGCCAGATACATGAGAATGGGGGATGTTATTCATCCAAAAAAAAAAAGAAATTTTATACATCCATAATACAAATTGTGTGGACGTATTTTTGTAGAGCATTCTAATTGAGGTGTTCATTATCATATACATTTTAGCCGAATAATTATTGCCCCATAGTTTTGAATTAAAATAAACAGAAATTTTTCTTGCCATAGGCCGAATGCATTTATGGAAGATTTACACGATTTGTTTGGCCAATGACATAGTCAGTCCAATCTAAACATTTTGTTTCATTTGTTAGCCTATCACGTTACGGAACATTATGGTCTAAATTGATTAGGTAACTAGTCATTTTTTTAACTGAATAAAATTTAATTATAATTAATT
Organism: Microchrysa polita; assembly: GCA_949715475.1. Taxonomy (NCBI): domain Eukaryota; kingdom Metazoa; phylum Arthropoda; class Insecta; order Diptera; family Stratiomyidae; genus Microchrysa; species Microchrysa polita. Next base: position 135,918,734 of record OX454416.1, on the reverse strand, counting down.
TTCCATTTTTTTTACTATGCATACGTAAATGTATAACCATAAAAAATGCTTGTTAGATGTCTCTGGCAACCCGTTGTATTTCTTCGTATCTAGTATCTTCGAGTTCTACATTGGAAATGCATTACAACGCGACCGCACGACGACGGCGCCAAGAAAATGGTTGCCAAGAGTAAGAACATGGGAAGCTTCCATTTGGGGCTTGGCCTGTTCGCCTTGATAAATCAGCTGTTTTCCCCATTCTCTACAAACACAGTTTGTTGCTCGTATTCATTTGTTGTTCTTTCCTTTATCATTATACAATTCTGTGTGACGCTCCCCCTTTATGCTGTCTGCAAGTCTTTGCCCACATGCTCTATATGTACATAGAGAAAAGATGTGGTCATACTACATTGAATCAGAACTAGATATAACTTAGCAATTTTAACACATAGAGTGGGCAAGTTCATTCGACGTCGTGTATTTTATGCAATTTGTGTGCAATTGCAACGTGTACATTTTATTTTTAACTGAAACGTCTGCCAACAAAAGAAAAAAGTGCAAAGAAATGCACGTTCTGGCGCAATACGTTTGTTGGACGAGCCCACAGTTTCTGAATTCCACTCAGTGAATAGACTAGTGACTAGAAAGAAATTTGGAGCGCTTCTTCTCCATATCTTAGTACTGTAGTGCTTCAGTTCTGTGGTCTTGTTACACTTGTGGGACTTTGTGATAGAACTGCGACGACCTACGGGATTAGTGACACGAAATACGTGGTGTATCTTTCCATTGCATTTCCTCCGGATTTCTCGGGGTGTTGTGCTACGAACGACATTAGAGTCACGTCGTCCACCTACGCGCCTTTTCATAAGACTCTCGCTGCTTCTCGACCACCATATACACTTTGTCGTTGGTTGGCCGCATTCATCAAGTGTAGTCCTTATTCGGAAAGCCAAAAGAATGTGTGGTGACCTTTTCTCATAATTTTCGTGTTGCCTGAATCCTGGCAGTTGTGCAGTGTTTTTGTTCTTATGGGCATGCTCAATGAGCGTTGGTGGTGGTCGTCGTCATCATTATCATCAACAGGACACATATCCTTGCACCCGTTCAGCTCCTGACTTTCATATTATACGCCATCACAGCATATACAATTTGGATTTGCCATCCGCCCGCGCTTCAAGCAAAGCAACAAGGACACTCCGTATAATATCGTCTAAGTGCACAAGTGATTTTTGTTAAAAGCAAGGACATCTTTTCAAGGGTAGCTCTCTCTCTCTCTGTCTTTGTTGTTCCATACGGTCCGGCTGTGCATCGTCCGGTTGTGCGAAAAATCTAATACCGCGTCTTATCACCATTACGACGCAGATTTTTTTTTTTGCTATTTTCCTAGTTCGTTGAGAGAGTTTTATCAGAGTGTGTGACTGTGAATAGACGCAATCAGTATTAGAAGAAAACGAAACATATCGTTTGTGGCAGTGAAAAAAATTTAATTTTCCGGTATTGTGTGTGTGTGAAGGGAAAAATAATAAAATCGTGATAAAACTTTTTGAAAAGAATTCAATAGAATATCCATAAATTATAAAATTTCTTGTGAGTAGAAACGAAAAAATACAATAGAAAATGAGTGAGAATATTCTTCACGAAAATGAGGAAAGCTCAAGCTTATTATCGGCTGCAGCTGATCAAACCGCCTACGGATCCCAAGTTTCGGTAAGATTTTCCCCGATTGCGTTTTAAGTGTTTCCTTGAAAGTCCTACTAGGATACTTTAATGGTACCACCCATTGAATATCTTAGATTCTAGCTACTCACTGACAATTTACCATATTGTGTAGAAGTATTTTCGATTTGATATTTGTATTGATGTGTTATTTTGTAGATATCTTTTAGGATACGAAATCAGTCACATAAAACCTTAAAGCCGTTTTCAATATTGCACGCAATTGCGCATCTTTTTCTGTATCCTTTCAATCTATATATGTACATGGGAGAGTTTTCTGCTTTCTACTAACATCCAAACGGAGCAACAAGTTTTCCTGGCTGAGTATACACTTGGATTTTAGGGATGTACTTATTATGTATTTTTTTGTGTTTCTCGTAAAGTTTTGAGCAGCGGAACTACACGGGATGTACGAGTACAAAAAAGGATCATATTACTACAATCGAAGTGCATAATTTCCACATTTTTTGTAATATTGGTTGTAAAAGTTCTTAAACTATTTATAAAAGAAATGTTTAAAACTTTCGAGAGCAATTGAAAAGTCGTAAACTTGCAGCCTAGAAAGCAAAATTAAGTTTGGCTAAAAAAAATGTCAAAATTAGGGGTTAACTATATAGATAACTTATCTTACCTCCAAATGAGTGGCCAGAATGCTTCCGTACCATTCCGTTCCTGTCAAAATTAGTCCAATGGAATTGTATGTAACTACAAATGTCACGGCACGCTACGAAAGCATAATTGTACTAGAGCTCCTTCGGCACGTAACGTAACGGAAGCGTTCTGTTTCGCACTTTACATATAAATTACGATTTTATTAAAAAAATATGAGTGAATAGTACGCCAGTTTTTGAAATCATATTGAGTTACATACTAGGTATACTCTTATATTCAAATTAATAAAGCTACTACTTTAGTAATAGGGAAATCCCTATAGTGTAAACGACGAGTGCCTTTGAACAGGACACAATATCAATCCAATTACTCCCATACATACCTATATGGATATTTTTCGAACTTTAATTTTCCCCCAGCGCCAAGTTTCGATCTGATTCCAATATTTTTGCGCGTAACTAAATTAATGAAATTCCATTCTCCAAGAATTCTTTTTCTATTTTAAGCTCAACATTTATTGTATGTATACATTATCTTTTTTGATAATTACGAATAAAATGTGTCGCGTTTCAGTTCCACATAGATACAACATGCATTCTAGAAACCATCTAAGATTCTTGATAACATGGCTTATAAATAAGATCACAGAAATAGAAAAGAAGTGTGAACGACACTTCTTCGTCTTAAAGTATGCATGAATGTGTCTTTATCTGATCACAAGAGGTGTAACTCTTGAGTGTGATCAGTGTGATGCCTTTGAATGGAAGAAAGCGATTGAAAAAGGGGGCTTGGCACGACTGGCGTGGCGCGATACGTATGCCGGCATGCATATCCAATCCATGCATGACATGTGACATACCTTCGCTATACCGTTGCGCGACGCTAAGAGAATGATTCGTGGCGTTTGTCACGTGCATAGTGTGGAGTGAATGATGCAATAATGTGCACTACTGGGGATTTTAGATTGAATTTATAGAGCATTTTTCATTTGGCTATTACGAATATAAAAGGTCTAATTGAAGTCAATACTTTTGAGACAAGAAAGAAAAAAACAAATTTGTGACAAATTAATCGAAATTTTCCATGCTGTTACATATTGGACAGTTCTAGGGTAATTTTTAAACCTCGCATTAACTTATAGCAATCTTCAGACATTTCTTTAACGTGCTACATCGACATCAAGCGCGTTTTTTTCTAATCTCGTATAGTTTTATGCCGCTCACACATGGAGAATCCATGGATTCTTCGTTCTGTCAAACTCCATATAAAAAAATGACAACTTGCCCGGCTGTAATTTTTTTATATGGAGTTTGACAGAAGAAAGAATCCATAGATTCTCAATGTGTGGGTGGCCTTAGCGTAGCGAGACTTCATATAAAAAAATTAGAGGTGGGTGAGCTGACATTTTTATATGAAGTTTCGTTATGCCATAACTAAACGGGACGGCCAAAATCGCAATTTTTGTAGAAATGCTGCATGGTTGAACGCTAAGTAGTAATCAGTTTCTCTTCGAAAATTAGCATTTATGACTTGTGCGAAGAGGAGAATTGAAGACAAATTCGGTTCAAAGCGATTAAAAAACGAGACCGAGGCTAATTTCGGGCGCGGCCGAAATTTGGATACCCTTCGCTCCCCCTGGGCTAAAAGTTTTTTCGGGCGTTCCTATGACTTGTGTTCAATTCTCCCCGCTTCCATGCTTTTCCTTGAATTTTCACATAAGTGCCGTGGCAAAGATTTATTGGAGGAAGCGGTGGACGTGGGTTTCTTAGAATGACCAAAGACGAAGTGTGTGTGTGTGTGTGTGGGGGGGGGGGGGTTGTACGACAGCCCTATGAACTCATATGGCCTTTCCTTCAATTTTTACGCATGTTTGTGGCATCAATTAAAACATATTTTTATGAGATTTGGTTGAAATTGGTGGACAAATAAAAAAGTTTTTCTTCACAGAACCTAATTTGGGGGTTGGGTTTATATGCCAGCCCAGGCGCGCACAGAGGGTGGGGCAAAAGGGGCAATTTGCCCCGGGCCCCGCGTTGGAGAGGGCCCCACAGGGACAGTGGTCTCGTAGTGCGCATACGTCTAAGAAATTATTACACGAATTGATGTCAGATAAATTTTATTTAAATCTCTATTTATCTTGTTTTGCGTTATTCGAAGCATTTCTAGGACCTTATAGGATTTCCCTTCACCTACTTTAAAATTCAATTAAAATTGCTAAATCTAAAATTGGCACTGATCTTGATATATTTTAGGTGTTGAGATCAACAGCACACTCTGTAGAAATTTATCTAATTAATCAGTATTCTCTTAAAATCTGAGTGTCCTTGAACTATGTGTGTTTTATAGAGAAAGTGTTAACCAAGAAACTGAAAACGATGGATCCCTTTAAATGACTATTTCTTCATACATACATACGACATTGTTAAGAATGTTGTTGCTCTCCGAGCGATTTCCCGATTTACGGGCATATCGACTCGGAGAGTGCAAAAAATTGACATTCGTCGGTTTCGATCGAATGCATATGACACAGCACTCTCATCAGGTGCCGTCGCTAGTGTCTATTTCTTATTTAGTTTCCATAAACTTATATTTATTCAAGTCTCTATCTGATTGTTTTTAACTCATTGTAGTCTTATCTGTAACTATGCTCTCGAACTAGCAAAATTTCTCAACGTTTTCTACTGGTTTGGTTTTAGACTTTTATTCTCCTATGGATCAGTGCACACTCGGTCTAGTAACTTCTATGAAGAGACAAGAATTTCGATTTTTGCAATGCCATCAGCAGTGACGGAACAACTTCACTCTGGGCCTTCCCGCCAACTTCTTGAGTGGCCCCCCTACACTGAGAAAAAAAGTAGAGTGAAATCAATCGAAAACACTCTTGAAGGTCGATCCACACTTTTCAGTCATCAGTCACAGTCACTTTCTATACAAGTTAATTGATTGACTGACAATCTGTCAATTTGTATGAGAAATTACTGTGACTGCGACTGATGACTAAAAAGTGTGGATCGATCTTAAACCAAGTATTTTGAAACATGATTTTGATGTTACAGTTTTTCTACTAAAATTAAAAAAATCGTACTTAAAATAACTTCGCTAAGAGCTACTTTGACTCTTTGCATTCTTACATTGAGAATAGCGTTCTTGTTGTAACGTTTATTAAATTAATGATTTCATCAATTGTTTTTTTGGATAAAAATGCTCACGCAGCGCAGCATTGACCTCTATAGGTGTTAGTGATGTTGATGATGAAAAGCATAGAAAATTACCTGTGCCTACAATGAGATTCGATCCCGCGAACCTATGATTCGAAGACGAGCGCCCTATCTATCTACCCTAATACCGCTCTCTCAGGTACCAGCATCCTGGCATCCTGTAGTAGGAACATTATTTATAGAGTTTCCAAGGACAAATGTTCTTTTTCTCAAAGGGGCCACTTTTATTAATATGCCCCGGGCCCCGTAAATCCTCTGTGCGCGCCTGTGCCAGCCCCATGACCCCAATGGTCCGATTTCATTCATTTTTGCATATGTTTTGTAACATCAATAAAAGTACATTTCCATGAGGTTGGTTGAAATTTGTGAGCAAATAAAAACGTTTTTATTAGAAAAATTTGATTTGGGGGGATAGGTTTGTATGGTAGCCCCATGACCCCATGGTCCGATTTGGTCCATTTTTACATATGTTTTGTGGTATCACTAGAAACACATTTGCACGAAATTTGATTGCAATCGAAGAGAAAATAAAAAAGTTTTTCTTAGAAGAACCTAATTTAGGGGACTAGGTTTGTATGGCAGCCCCACGACCCCATTGTCCGATTTGATCGATTTTTACATATGTTGTGTGTCAGCAACGAAAACACATTTCTGCAAATTGAAATTGGTGCATAAAAAAAGTTTTTCTAAGAAGAACCTAATTTTGGGGAGTAGGTTTGTATGGCAGCCCCACGACCCCCTTGTCGGATTTTACCGATTCAAACATACAAACTGCCTGCAATAAAAAGAAGCATGTCTGCAAAATTTCAGCTCCATAGCTTTTAAACTGACCGAGCAAAATGCGTCGCAACAGACAGACAGACGGACATCGTCCAATCAACTCAGCTCGTCACGCTGATCATATATATACATATTTTATATGGTCGGAGATGCTTCCTTCAATGCGTTACAAACTTCATGACAAAGTTAATATACCCTATTCGCTTAGTAAGCAAAGGGTATAATTAGATTTGCAGTATCTGCCATACACTTACATATGGACTTAGATGTATGTACTTCTGAAATAAATTGTACAATTTCTAGTTTTGAGTTCTGTTCCCCCGAATTGCTGGCTGAATACCAATAAAAAATCTAAGATCGGACACACTGGGAATCCATGTATTCCTTGTGTGTGTGCGACCTAAGACGCTAGCATAAAGAATAAAAAAGAAGAAGAGAAAAAAGAATAGGTGAAAATAAGGATTGAACCATTATTGAAGATGATGGCGGTAGATTGAGTTTTAAAATGATACGTTTTTCTTGTAGTCGACTGATGAAGTTTTAAAGAACGACGAAAAGAAGCAATCTGAAATACAACAATTAATAGAAAGTTACATCACAAAACCAAAACTATACTCTGCAACCGTTTCTTTAAATTTTTTATCGGTTCGCATTTGATGCAAAGGAACTTAACATAAAAAGGAAGTATGTACTCATTGCATGAGCTTGAGCTACAAATAAAATGAAGTCAAACTAAAAAAAAAGAAGAATTGAAACAAGACCGATTGTTTCCATATTCATATTTGCTTTTATAATAATTAATAAAATATCGACCATTTGGCATTTTGCTAAATGATATTGTTTTTATTATTTTCCAAAAAATAACCACATAAAAGTTTGGTTTTATGTTTAATTGGTTTAATCTGAATTTGTTGATGTCTGTACTATACTACTTTCATCCTCTAGAACAGGGGTGTCAAACTCAAAACCTGCCCCGGGCCAAATAAGACTCTCCTCAGGTTTAGGTGGGCCGCAGGAGGAAAATGTTAAAAACTTTTATATAATCGTATTACGAAAGTTGATTACAGAATATTACTTTTAAAATGTGACAGAAAGTCTGGCTCACTTTAGCGCAGTGGTGATCCAGTTTGTGTCCCCCTTGCGAGATCGGCTGATCCTGCCCCCCCCCCCCCCCCATTCCATGGGCAAGGAATACTTTAATTTTGGACATAAGATTAATCCAGGAATCCATTGCCGCAATTGAAATTGTTTGAACATTTGTTGTATTTTGGAACTACTGAATTTTAGGAAGTATTATTTAAATTTCATGATTTCGGCATCCTGAATTTCCAAAATTTTATTTAAAAAAACATTTAAAGACTATAAATGTTTTTTTTTTAATAAAATTTGCGGATTTTGGTCGCTCCAGTAATATCAATATCAATTTTGCTCATGACGAAATTCAGAGATTTTTTATTTTTTCTCGACCTAAAATATTCTCAGCGGTGTTCATCAAATGGACTTTGCAGCAGCGAATTAATCGACGAAAATACAATTTTTGCCATTTTCCAAAGCTTTGCGACAACCGATTGGTGTACATATTTTGAAAGAAGTTCGGAAGAAAACCATAATTAATTATGGCAAGCAAGCCCTAATTTATTAATGGTATGGTATTAATATTAGAGTTGTGCCCGCGCTTCCTTCCCTAGCCACCACGCCTCCCTAGGAGGGCGCGCCCCCGTTAGGGAATCACTGTTAGCGGATTCGGGATTATCCGTGAGAACTTCCTACTTCGGAAAATGTACTTCAAGAACATTAATCAATTAAGACAAGAAAGCGAAAACGTGAAAAATATATGATTGAGCTTCAAGTAACCGCTTTTAGTGAATAACATGATTTGCGTGAAATTTGGGACAGATGATTAAAAAATATTAGCACCAGTCATCCAGGTCACCCAAAATAACAAAATATTCAGATTAAATTAATTTAAGCAGAATGGTGGCTAAAAGAGACAATAATTTGTTTGTGATATGGTACAAACTCATGCATCAATACAGCTTGATAAGTATAGGTCTAAAAATAAGGCACTTGGACTTGTGACTATTATGTTGTAATTTCACATCCAGGTGATTTAGTTAACAATTCCAAGATATCTGTAGTTTTTAGAGCTTTGCTATTTTTCCAAATAAATCTCAATTCATGTTCGGTAAAGCCAACCAATTTTGTATTAACTGCATTTCGGGACAGAACAGTTTCATGAAGAGACTTAGTATTTTCCTGTACGAAAAAGATGAGCTGTCTTATAAAGTCAAATAACCGACCTCAAATTGTTGCTAGTATTTGGACAAAAAAATCCTAAAGTAATCTGGTTTAAGCTACTGACGAGTTTTTGTAATTTTTGTAGACTTGAGTTCAACGGCTTAATTTGTTCACCTTACCAATTTCAACATTTTTGTATTGATACACATTGTGCTGCTTCGACATGGCCGCACAGAACTGCTGGGCATGTGGCCCGCGGGCCGCGTTTTTGACACGTCTGCTCTAGAAAGCCATAGCGTTCCGTTCCCGCCATTGAAGCTATACAGCTTTGGAGCATGGAGCTAGTCAGCCTCTTTTTAATCAATGGATTAATCATTGGCGGGCTCCTCAATTGATATATATGTATATTGAAGCCAAGAACGCCAATCACAATTTGTTATGTCCATTTACAGACTTTGTAAAACTTTCTCGAGCTCCGGAAAAAAATGTTCAGTTTGAAATCGATTAGAAAGAAATATATTTTTTTTTTAATTTAATTTTATGTGCAATTCATATAGAATCACATAATTCTTCGTCACTACACTAAAAAAATTGTCATAAAATTAACAAAAAAAAAACCATGCGAAATTGACAATTTTTCCTGTTAATTCTCAGCTAATTTGTTTAATCTTTCAGATTACTTAGACAACTTTCATGAAACGAAAAGCAAATATTCTGATTGGAATAACATGTCTCCTCATATACGAATTAATAGTATCCATGTCAAAACAACAGTTGGTTTAGGGACTGAATTGACAATCACTGTTATTAATATTACATTCAATAGTTGAGATTGAAAAGGTTTTTAATTAAGTTAACGATATATTTTTAGTAACATCGGCAACTTGTTGCTTGACACTAAAACCTTAAAGGAGAATACACTCGTAGATATTCAGAAAAGAAAATACAACGAAAACAAACTTTATTAGGCACGAATTACATAGAGACATCGATAATTTTGATTAATGTAAAACAATATGAAATTTGTAACATAAATAGAAAAAGAGCATCACCGAAGAGGATTTTATTGAATTTCTACCGCACATAATGTTGTCGGGCAGTTCACAGGTAAATGGGCCAAGGCATCATTTAATTTCATTAATTCGAACAATTTAGAACGCCAAATTTGTTGCTTCTTTTTCTGAAACTCACACATTTTCTATTTTATGATATTTTTCTCCTTATAATGAGAAGATGTTGTATTTTATCGAATTTTTTTTTTTATTTCATTTTTTAGAAAATGCTTATCAAAATATTGTCAGTAGTCCTACAACTCCGTTGATTGGTGAGAGTCTTCAGAAATTTTTCCAATGGAAATTTGAACATAATGCTATAAGATTTAATTTGATGATTTAATGATGCATATATACGGATATACAGTCAATTCGCATACTCGTAGTTTTAAAAGATTATGCGTTTATTTTGCCACTGTTCTTTGTTATTTCAACATACGGCCGCCGACTTTGAAAATATGACTTGTCGAAAAAATTACGAGGCTTGTAAAGTTAGTAGAGAAGGATTGTTCCACGAACAGTTGAGGAATTGGGGTGAGACCCTTTTGAAATAAATCATGCTCCAAAATGGTGTCCGTTTTCATCACTAAACTTTGCCATCTAAATTCCGCAACTGTCTTCAGTTTTTATTGACAGAAAAAAATATTTTTTTGCAAAAAAAAATCTATTTCAAGTTAATTGTCAGTTTATAATTTTTTATTAACAAGTTTGTTGCACTTGTATGTGATTTTAATGTGATTTTTCATTGACTGGAATTGACTTAAATAAAAATAAAGCTAATTGTGAAAGGACATCTTTTAAATTTAGCAAATATGTACTAATAAAATAAACATTTAACTTTATTTTCAATCAGTCGAGATTGTCGCGATTTGCCAACTGTCGAGATATTGTGAAGTCGAGGTTTTCAAAAATCCAGATTTTGAAATATATTTTGGAAAGGATTTTGGAATGTTTTTTAGGATATGGAAGAACACTTTCAATGTTAAAGATACCTGTTCATGTTTTCACGTTTACATGAATTTCAAATAACAATAGAAATTTGTCAGTATATTACATGACATGTTTTTTTTTCAGTGTACTGAAAGTATACGTAGTGTACGTAGTATACGTAGAACTTGTTTTTTCCCATTCAATGAAAATTCTGAATAAAAAAGAATTATATTGGCATTGTGCTACGGATAGGTACCTGTATATAGGATCATCGAAGAGCCCGAGTTTGATTTGATTAGGGTAGCCTGAAATGTCACCAGAAGATTTCGCGGCCTAGGCTCATTATTGGATAGTTGCGCCAGTTACTGTATTACATATTACAATTTCTACAAAATTCTAAATTACTTAATCTAAGTCAAAACGCATAATGTAAATTTTAAAATTTGATAGTTTTACTTGCAATTTTATTTTGCAACATTTTCAAATTTAGATGTTCCATAAATGTAAACTCTTTTATCAATTTAAAGCGTTCTATTTTAAAAACATTAATTTTTGGTGTATGCATGTTCAATTAAAAACATGTTTCATGATAAACGAACGCCCATTAAAATCGCAACACTTTTATCATCGAAATTTTATTAGAACTTTTACTTTTCGCCATGTAATAATGGCAGTGCACGAACTTTACAGCAAAATTATTTGCTGACGCGCGTTTTGAGTTTTATCAACCTTCACGTTGCTTTTATGAGTCTGTTAGCCTCAGAACAATTGAATACACAATTCATAATTTAATAATAATTTATATTTAATTTTTATTCTGGCGTACTTCTCTTGTTACTACTGTGTTAGGCCTCACACTCATCTACTATTCTTATTTGGGTGACTCAATAAATAATTTTGTATCAGCATTATAGGTCAGTTGACGATTTGCGTACAAAATTTTTGAGTCATTGAAGGTATCAAGTTCATATATGTACATTGTTCACACATTTAGGATATGTGTCAACAACATTTCTGTAAATGAGCATTGAGATTATTATTGGGTTCAATGGCTCCAGACCTCGTTTATTTTATGTTTTCCTTTTCGACTGCTTCGATTCAAATGCGAAAAAGTTAAGGAATTTTCTCCAGTCTCCAGTCCAGTCCAGCTGATTTCCTTTTTGAAATGGAATAATTGTGTTCCAATTATGTTTCAATTATCTTATCGTGTGTAGACTTTTTTGGGATACCTACATAATCCCGAAAAACAAAATCCCGCCCGTTCATAATCCCGCTTTTTCCAAAAAATCCCGCTTTACGTTATCCCGACAATACAAAATCCCGCCATTCCAAAATCCCGCCATTTCAAAATCCCGCCACCTCAAAATCCCGCCATTTCAATATCCCGCTATTAAATAATAAAAAAATCTCGTCAAAATACCGCCAAAATTTTTTATTGTTAACGAAAAAAATATAGATAGGCGTTGGACTTATCAATTATTTAGTTTATGCGACAAGTTTCTCAAAAAATCAGTTTTTTCATAGTCCTCTTTAGGTGAACGTCACTGCTGGGTACGTCTTAAGGTGTTTTCCCATGGATATAATTAATTCCACACCAATCTGCTATTTTTTCGGCATCTGCATCCTCCAAACTTCGTGTCAATTCGGAAAAATACATAGGTATTTTCACTAATATTGAAAATGAATCTCACCGCCTCTCTGATAAGAGAATACTAGCTAGCTTTCACTTTGTAATCTGTATAGCAGTATCAATATTTTAACGGCAAATGTGATAGTAAGAAGGTACGTATTCTTGTCTGCCCCGCTTTTTGAAAGAATACTTACGTTTTGTGACGGGATATTGAAAAGCGGGTTATTGAAATGGCGGGATTTTGGATTGGCGGGATTTTGATTAGACGGGATTCTAACTGAGCGGGATTTTGAAATGGCGGGATATTGAATGTCGGGATTTTGAAAAACGGGAATATGATGGGCGGGATATCGTACCCAACCCAGAATACTTACCTTTTGTGACGGGATATTGAAAAGCGTGATATTGAAAAGCGGGATTTTAAGTAAGCGGGTTATTGAAATGGTGGGAGTTTGGATTGGCGGGATTTGATAGACGGGATTCTAATTGAGCGGGATTTTTAATTGGCGGGATTTTGAAATGGCGGGATATTGAATGTCGGGATTTTAAAAAACGGGAATATGATGGGCGGGATATCGTACCCAACCCACATATTTGCAAAATTAACTACTATTCAGACTACATGTAGGCAGATGAATTAATACATAGTAGTAGGTAATATGTTCACACCATTACATCAATCTTCAACCCCAAAATGGGAATAAAGCATTACAGAAGTAATGTTCTTGTTTATTTTGTTAAATCTGGGAAAACCTGTAAATTTACTCTAATTTACTCTTTTCATTACTTGAATCTGCTTGAATCAAACGTTTGAGAGACCTATCCAAATTTGTTTTTTTTTATGCTAAGACTTACCTGTAATACAAAATTAAGATTTATCCTTCTGCAGCAATTAATACGTACTGTGTATCTAATGCATTCAAGAGGCATGAGGTTCAATGTCAGGCATTAGCTCTAAAAAGAATGTTCTACTTTGATTACATTTAAAACCGCCATTTCATTTCGTACACGCGTGCAATTGTGTATACTAATGCTTAACAGCTTAACAGAATAGAATACGTAGCCCTTAATAAAAACAATCAATGCATTTTAAATGTGAATAAATTAAACTGTATTGCAAATGTTGTGCATTTTTTTACTATAAATCATTAGCGCAAAAGTGTAATTAGAAATCGATTTGCCATCAGATACTGTGAGGTAAAACCTAATCCACAGATTTAAATATGTACGTATGATTAATAAGAAGTGCCTCTCCTCTGATGAACAATTCATGTCTATTCTATTTTGTATGGATATATTTAAACTGTACGAGTACCATACTTATATGCATGAACACAGACAATTCTATCAAATCTAATTTTAGACCATGCGTCCTTCCAGCATGAAAATTACATATTCGTACATCCCAGCCATCCATTCTTTTTCTTGTCATTAGATAAACATCTTTGGACTCATCAATCGATTAATCGATTTTATTTTCGTATGTTTCGCAGAATGATGAATTCGTCGACGTAAAAACGTCAGAGACGAACAGCTCATAAATTTAGTCATTTCGTGACAGGATATCGGGTTTCAATAAGACAATAATAGGAATGAATAGGAATTGTAGACTCTTGTGGGGTTTTGCTGCTGGTAGGGTAGGGAGATATTGCGTATTCCTTTTTGTTACGTTTGGTAATAAAATGATGATAAACTAAAATTTGATAGATTTGAAATTAGTGGACACTATTCAACACGAATATGAAAATGGAAATATTCTTCAATGTGATGTACATAAAAGCTTAAAGCTGTTCCATTTTACATGTACTTTGCTAGATTTTAACCGACTGGTTTGCTTTAACCGCATAGCACATCAACTATCCTTCTATAGAAGAAGAATCTTTAGAGACTCCACCGAATCCTGTTCAATACGATACGAATCGCAAAATTACTAAACCAACGCTTTGCCTTCCTTCGGCAGAAATCTTCACGATTTTACCTCAGGATCGGGCTTGTGGAGTTTTGATAACTCTCGGTGTCGGCAGATATTCAATAAAGACCAACGACTTTTCCTCTTTTTAGTGTATCAATTATTTCATTTCTGAGTTTTGATAGCTGACTAACTTTTTCAAGTTACCTTTCAGCAATATCTTTATCTATAGGTTTTGGCAAAATACTTGCTCTTTACTATAAATGAACTAAAGTTCTTACATCTTGCAATGTATTTTGCTGAGCTAGAAAACACCCCTTATGACCACTTCTACTTGTCTATGCATATTACAAACCTATATAAATCAAGCCCGTCCGTTTAATAGATATTCAATAACAAATTTAATCGGGCATAGGATCAAGGGTGCCATAGAAATTGCATCCCCAAAAGTAGCTTTTTTTCGCTTAATTAAATAGACTCATGTGCCGGGATTTTATGCCGCGGAGTTCATCCAGCCCTCTTATAGCCTTGACTTGACCGTACTAAGAATAGTTTCTGCGCTTTGAATACGGCGACGTAGCCAGGATTCTGTTTCGGTAGGAAGAAATGTCACCTTCGTTTTTTGATAGGCTGGACGATTTGAACCAATTTTCACCATCATGTATTTAAATTTAAATTATAAACACGAGCTAGCTTGCTCTGTGGATTTACCAGAAGCGCAGCGGGATTTTGTTCGGAAAAATAAGTGAAAAAAATCATGATCAGTAAAATTTGAAGTTCTGAATCCAAATTTGAATAAAACTGAGCTTTTTTTTAATTTTCAAATATTTTTTTCCCGCTTTTTTTGGAAGAAAACATTTTTTTTACATAGTCGGGACCAGGGAAATATTATATCAAATCAGCAAACATATTATAGAAGATTAGGTCTTACAAGCGTCTACTTCGAAATCAGGCATAAAATAAAACCCTTGAAGATAATCTAAATCAGGAAAAGGAATAATTTAAAAGTGAATTTAAAATAAGAGTACACATTCGGTAGTATACATACGAGGGGAGACTCAAAAGTAACGGAAGACTGAGGTCAGATATGGATTTGGTTCTCCTGAATTAGTGTGCGGAAAGTGGCGTCGTTGTCAGTACATCGGTTCGCCCAGTGGCGCAACCACGGGAGGGGCTAAGGGGGCTAAAGCCCCTCCCAGACCCAAAAATTGGGAAAGGAAAATTTACAAAATGAAATTTGAAACAATACATTTCGTTGCCATTTTTATAAAAAATATGAAATGTGGGATGAGCAGGCTGCAACATCCATACCATACTTTGTGCAAATTAGAAGACACACTGATCTGAAGTAATAATTGCAAAAAGGTAAAAATGTCTTAAAAACAAATGCATTCGCAAAAAAAAATCCACAGCTTCGAAAATATTAATATTGAGCCCTTACAGCTGAAACATAGTGCGGGGCATAGTGACTAAAAATTAAAATTGTTCATTATTTTTAAGAAAAAGAAGAAGGCATCGATCAAACATATTTCCGTATGGCACTTCGTACAAATATTTAAATTTAAATTGTTTATTAATAAAAATTCAACTGGATCCAATTGTTGCATCCTTTGATCTTATATAGTCAGTCGTTATTGTATCAATTCCCATCCGAAATCAATTATTTCTTTGCAGGATACAGTCCTCTATGGGCTCCCATTCCTATTTTTGTTGCAGATATAAAAAATTTGCTCTGATTGCGGTGGACCCATTCTTTCAAGAATTCGCTGCAAGCCTTATATTTCGACTGCTAAATATCACGGGTGATAACCCCAACGATTAGACAAATCTCCATAATAAATCGGCTCGGAGCCACGCCAGCCGTGCGGTTTCATTATTTCTGTACCGGTAAAATTAATTAAAGTGGCAAAGTGTTATTGCTTTAACATGTGACGCTACGAAAAGTTTTAGATCGAAAAAAAAACGTGAATACAACTGCACTTTGAAACACTGCTCTATAGCGCTCTGAAAAAAATAGCACCATTCCTCAACTTACGGCAGCAACATCAAATATAGAATATGGATGATCTTATAGCCCCCTCCAGGACCATATCCTAGTTGCGCCACTGGGTTCGCCCATGAGATTTTTGTAAATGAAACATGGATTTCAATTGTGTTGATTGTCAAGCGCAACGTGCGGCTGAGAAGTATCGTTTCCAGTAAGGAAAGTGGGCCGCTTACGAAATGTCACGTTAAAAAAAAAAAGTGATTTGAAGACCAAACCGACGCCCCTTATCGTCAAGAAGTGTTGAAAAAGTCGACAAAATCTCGCTCACGAAAATAGTCGATGAATTATGAAGCATGTCTGTTATCCCAGAGGTTGCACATGCGAGAGTTTCAGCAAAATTTTTTCTCTCGCCTTCTTTCAAGGAAGCGTTGACTTCATGCATGCTAGAAAAGTTGATTTTCAAATTGGGTGCCTAAAGAACGTTCCATTAAGCTAACAATAATTCGAATAATACAAGGATCCTTTAGGGTGCGATGTGGTAAAAGAAGGATAATGTGAATGCAATAAAAACATCGTGTAAACATATTAAGACATACATAAGTTACGGTTTTTTTTTAATGAAACCACAAACTATATCGCCGCATTTTCAATGAAACGTTTCTTATGCCCCCTTTTTATCTAATATAATCTGATCACCCTAACTAGCTCTCCTTGTAGTGGTTGAATTTGTCATTAGTACCCACTTTTGCGTTAAATTTCCTATTAGCATTGCAGAACCCCATTTGGTAATCCTGGTATAATACTCACAAAAATAAGCTTGCGTACTGACTTTTTCAGGGGCTAACTCTGTCAAATCTTAGGGCAAAACCTGACGGTTAGAGTTGTATCGAAAAGCGGGCTCCCAGATCGAAAAAAATTACTGTGGCCAAGTGCGTGATCATGATCACCATCAAGTTAACTATGCACATTTATCTAAATGCCGTAAACACTTGGTGGGGCATAGCGCGTCGCCTCAGCTTTCTATTTAATCTTTACGTCAAGCCGCCGGTTCAGAAGGATTCAGACTGTCAGGGGCGAACCAGATAAGATACGTTATGTCCCGTTATAAATTAATTTTGTTTCCGTGCCGTTCCGTACCGAAAAGCTGTTGGTGCAATGAAGTTTATATGTAACTAAGGTGACAAGATGCTTAGACCATTGCTGTACACATACTACCTCTACATGCGATTCGGTTTACAGTTTACAGACAAAACACGAATCCACTATGGGGAGCATTTTCAAAAATCGTGGTGGTCGGGAGACTATCCTAGAGAGGTTCAAAAATTAAAATGACTGCAGTGCTATAAGATTTCATGAATACGGATTAAAAGATCTAATCTAAACGAAAATGTCGATATCGAATGCTCTATTTCTTCCATCGCAAAAAGTATTATTCGAAAATTTTAGCATGTCGTACAAAATAGTACGAATAGGCTTTGACATTCTCTATGAAAAATTCGCTTGCTCACTGTCCTACCGTACACAAAACAGTGTATCACAATTTTGCATGTCCCAAGTCGGTGTATAATCAAATCACGGCAAAATTTCGATTTTTGAGCAAAATTTTAGTCACATTTTTGTACAAAACTGGTCTAATGTAAAAATGTACTGGCAACCGTAAAATGCCATTATTTTCCCAATAATAGTGGTCCGTGGATCTGCTGGCGGAGGCTCTCCATGGTCTCCTGGGCAGCCAATTGAAAATAATTGATTTGGTCCTGTTGATGTAGTATGGCATTGTCATAGGCTACAATTCGGTTGAGTGTTCCCCTGCCGGAAACGAATCCTGTGGTGGATTTACATATTTGCTACCCGTATGCAAAATTTCCACCCGACGAATTTGTAATACATACATGCAGAAGTAGTGCTGTGTTTTCTTGACGACGCGCTGAAGCTAAGCTTTTTTTCTTTGCAGAAACTAATCATAATCAAATTATAGTAACAAAAAAGGCGAAACCAGCGTAATGCTATTATAGTGTATTAAATCAATTATGTGCTTTCATTAATTTTCAATTTCAATTTACCCTTTTGATACGAATGCATGCGAGCTTCAAGCTCTCATCTTCGTGGCTTCTAAGCGTTCTTTAATCTTGATCACACACCATACGATATGGAATGATTTCTTGGTCAGTGAGATTTGAAGTTAATGAAGGGTTAATAATTAGATTTAATGCCCATATTTCGCTAAACATTATTTGGAAATTTGTAAAAGAGCCGAGGAATAATTTTGATGTTTGGCTAGCCTGAAGAATGCTGTACGCTTTTGGATGCTGCGCAGCAACTTAAAATGCTGTACGCCTGGTCGCCTTACATGGACAGAATGATGGCACCGAACGGAAATAAAATTGTACTTGAGCTGTTCGACACGTAACGTAAAAGAAGCGTTCTGTTTCGCACTTAAGCCTGATAGAATTATATGTATCCGCATCCTTCAACAGAAAATTCCTTGTGCAACAATGGACACGTCAATTTCACAGGATTCCAAATTTCTAGTGACTATATTCTGGACAAAATTTCAAATCTTCACCAATATACATTTGATAGCTATTAGATATTAGTGTTACCATTCCTGCAATTGTTATATTTTACGATTTAATACTATTTTTCTATGCATTTTATAAATTATGCCCTCCAACTAGTTATTTGCACATGCAGCTTCATAAAATTTTACCCATATTCTAACGGTACTTTTTTTTTCTATTTTCAGGATCCTGAGAACGGTAACACAATGGGATCAGAACAAAAGAAATTACCCCAAGTCATAGCTGCTCTATCGGCAGCCGGTGGTGCTCTAGCTGCCGGTATCCTTCTCGGCTGGACATCACCGGCCGGACCAAAGTTGACCGATCAAAATGAATATTCATTCCCCATAGATAAAGAGCAATTCTCATGGATTGGCTCCGCAATGACATTGGGTGCAGCAGCCGTTTGTATACCTATTGGCTTCATGATTGATTGGATTGGCCGATGGTTGACAATGCTCTTGCTCGTGCTGCCCTTCACATTGGGCTGGGCCTTACTGATTTGGGCATCAAACGTTGAAATGATGTATGCTGCTCGTTTCATTTTGGGTATTGCTGGCGGAGCGTTTTGCGTGACGGCACCAATGTATACGGGTGAAATTGCACATAAGGATATTCGTGGAACGTTGGGCAGTTTCTTCCAATTGATGATAACGATTGGTATTTTGTTCATCTACGCTATTGGCTATGGACTGAGTGTATTCACAATGAGCATTATTGCCGGTATTGTACCACTTGTTTTTGGTGTCATCTTCTTCTTTATGCCGGAGTCGCCAGTTTATTTGGTAAGTTTTTTTTTTGGGCAAGTTAAGTGGAAAATTTTTGAACACGAGTCATATTTGCAGGTGAACAAAGGACGACCAGAAAAAGCTATCAAGTCAATTCAATGGCTTCGCGGTAAGGACTACGATTATACCAGTGAGCTCGCAGAATTCCAAGCTGAATATGAGAAGAATCAGGCAGCTAAGGTTTCTTTGGCCAGCGCATTTACACGGAAATCATCGATTCGGGCTATGTTCATTGGTTTGGGTCTGATGTTCTTCCAACAATTGAGTGGAATCAATGCTGTCATTTTCTATACTACTGATATCTTCCAAGTAAGTAAAATTCGGTTGATTTGTATTTTAAGAAATTTGGAGGAACTCGCAATTTAGCTCTTAAATTTATTTCCATGAATGATGAAATCATAGTTACAATTGTCCCTTAATTTTTTAATAAAACCTGAGCTGGCATTCTGTAAGGCGACAGTCACTTAATTTTTGAGTAGCGTTTAACACTAAAGTGTCGCTCACACCGGCGCGTCAGCGAATATTCGTGGCGATTTTTTCCACGGCGTCAAAATTGTAACACACTGCGTTGTATGAAGATGTTCACACCAACGCGAATATTCGCTAGTTTTCCAGCATTTTTTTCCGCCGCGAATATTTGCTGCCGATGTCACCCCCACGTCCAACACATATCTATTGCCAGTCCCGGGCTCATCAACAACATCACATGGGAGCCATTCATCACCTTCTCGTCAGACCATCTGCCAATAGTCCTCCCGATTGATAAACCGTCCCAATTCGCGAACACCGAGAAGAAAACGTACACAAATTTCAGCAAAGCAGACTGGATCGGCTTCCAAGCATACACCAGCGAAACGTTTTCTGCCCTAACAATTCCCACCGACGACGTACGTATTGCTGAAAAAAATCTGAGACGGATTATCTTAGATGCTGCTAGTAGATACATCCCTTCCGGCCGCATGCTAGTCTTGAGACCACATTTTCCATCCATTGGCAAAAAATGAGGGATGAATTCAGAGCAATAGACCCAAGTGCTCCTCGTTTCAGCGACCTAAGTAATATGATAACCCAGCAAGTCAATGATCACAGAAGACAACTATGGAACAAGCATTAAAAATCCTGCCACATAAAATCCGGTGTATGCAACCTTTGGAAAACGGTACGTGCATTATCTAACCCCACAAAACCCAAAGGTAAGCTATTAAGTTCGGTGATAAGACCTACAATAACGACGACAAATTCAATCAACAATTCGTCGAACATCCCGAATAAGATAAGCTTAAGCGCACTATTACAAGAGCTATCCGCAACAACACCAGCGATCAACACCTTCAGGTTACCTCAAATAAAGTAAGACTTGCATTTTAAAATGCCAAAAATTCCAAAGCGTTCGGCCCAGACGAAATTGCTATGATTATGCTGAAACATTTCGATTCACCGACCATTGTTTATATCCCTGCTACGATGAATTTATCGCTAAAATCATTCATCATTCCTGAGTTATGGAAGAAAGGCAGTATAAACCCAATACCCAAACCAGGTAAAGACCACACTCTAGCAGAATCATACCGTCCAATAACGCTCCTGTCTCCTGTGGCCAAAATACTGGAAGAACTAGTATTGCCGAAACTTTAAGAGCACATACAGCTTGCCAATCATCAACATGGTTTTCGTAAAATGCATAGCACCACCACTGCTCTCGATACGATTACGTCCAACATATTTATTGGACTCAACCAGCCGAAATCATGCAAGCGTACCGTCCTTGTTGCTTTCGATCTGTCAAAAGCATTTAACACTGTCAACCACACTCTATTGCTGACAGATCTCCGCAATACTACACCACCGTACATCCATAAATGGATCGCTAATTACCTTACCGGTCGTCAATCCTGTACAGAGTTTAGAAACGGGAAGTCTAAACTCAGAAAAATCAAACAAGGCGTTCCCCAGGGTGGAGTCTTATCCCCCACTCTCTTCAGCCTCTACATATCAGGATTACCCACACCACCAACGGGATTACAAATCATCTCATACGCAGACGACTGCACCATCAAGGCAACTGGTAACATTTCCGAAATGTGCGATCTGATTAACGAATACCTGCAGGCTCTCAACGCTTTCTTCGTGAATAAAAACCTGAAGCTATCTGCGCCCAAGTCCTCCGCCACAAGCTTCAATAAAGAGTGTAACGCACAACTGGCCATCTACGTTGACACCCACATCATCCCAACAACCAGGACTCCCAAAATCCTTGGTGTCACGCTCGACAACTCCGGCAAATTTAACACCCACGCCAAAAATATATGTTCCAAACTTAGGAGCAGGAAAAAAATATTAAAAGCACTTGCCGGAAGTACATGGGGCACAGACAAAGAAACCCACTTGGCTACGTACAAAGCGATCAGTAGCCCCTTAGCCGATAACGCAGCACCAACGTGGACCAATTTTCTCTGCAACACCAACTGGAGCCACATTTAAACCTGTCAAAACACAGCACTACGCACCATCACCGGCTGTGTTAAGATGTCTTCACAAGATCATCTACACCAGGAAACACAATTTACACAAATCCGAAGTTCATAAAGCCACTCAAAGTCTCGCAAACAACCGTGTACTTGGCACTAAACCTCCTGCCATATCTCCAGATGAAGAGTCACTACCAAGAGCCACCCGTACCACCCTAGCTCAACTTCGATCCAGCTGGTGCCCACGACTAAACTCTTACTTATCACGAATAAATAATGAAGTCGCCAACACCTGCCTAGTCTGCGGAACCAGTCCACATGACGTGGACCACATTTTAGATTGCTCAGCTGCTCCTACGCATCTCGCACCACTTGTGTTATGGGCACAACCCATCGAAGCAGCTTTCTTTTTAAATCTAGACCTCAAGGATGGAATGCTCACCATTTGTGCCGCTACTACAACAACAACGTCAATTTTTTTTTATAAATTTGATGAGACATGCGAGCTTAAACTCTGCTGACTTTTCTGTGTGATACTGGTAGGACTGTGAAAGGATTTCAATTCAGGATGCCCCCTCTGCATAGTGTTTACTATTGGATTACCATTAAACAACCCACTACACCCATTTATTAATGATCTTCAATAATTTCCTTTATTTCCAGTATGCCAACACCGGTATCGAAAAAGAACTCTCCACCATCATTGTCGGTGTTATGCAAGTCATTGCCACATTCGTTGCCGTAATGATTGTCGATCGTCTGGGACGTCGTATTCTCCTCTTGGCCTCGGGCGCTATTATGGCCGTCTGTACCATTCTGTTGGGCGTTTTCTTCTTCTTGCAAAAACGAAATGTCGATGATGTCGAAAATTTGGGCTGGCTCCCGATCGTGGCTTTGTGTCTCTTCATCATTATGTTCTCGATGGGTTTCGGTCCCGTGCCATGGCTCATGATGGGCGAACTCTTTGCTTCTGATATTAAGGCTATTGCCGGACCAATTGCAGGTACCACGAATTGGATTTTGGCCTTCATCGTGACGAAAACATTCAACAATCTCCTGGATAGCTTCGGTATCGCTCAGACATTCTGGCTATTCTCCGGTATTACAATTGTCGGAACGGTCTTTGTATTTTTCGCGGTGCCCGAAACAAAAGGCAAATCTTTGGCGGAAATTCAAAGCATGCTCGGCGATAAGTCGGATCGAACTGAAGAGGCGAAATTGTAAAAAATTTACTTTAGACATAATTAGTATGCGCGCAGAGAGATGGCAGACTACTAAACTGAAAATATTCCTGCAATTATGGTTAAAATTGTGTGTAATAAAATGAAGAAATACTAATAGCTTTTAGTGTATGGAGGACGTCTTCAACTGCTATTTTTCTTAGTTAATAGTTTGATATGACATCATCACTGGATATTTTTTCGTGTTAATCTCATGCACATCCGCTGGTGGATGTGATGAGTATCAAAACGCTTGGAGAATACCGTCAAAATACCTGTCCAAATATTGACATTAAATTAGAAAAACAAAATAACAATAATAAATGAATAGCAAATAGCCAGAAATTGTAATATTTTTGTAAAAAGATGAAGGAGCTGTTTGGAGAAATTTTTGTTTTGTTATATACAAATTGCATGTAGGTCCTAGGGTAATGTTAATAATAATTTAATTTTTCTAATTTATTTAATTGGAAAGTTATTCTAGACTTTCCAATCAAACAAATAAAACAGAAATGAAAAATTCCATTAAAGCACTTTGTTCTCTATAACTTTGGAAAACTTTTGCAATGTTACACACAAATGTTTGTTTTTGTTTTGACCAAGTCAAATCTGTATTTTATACTCAAGTCTGTTCAGACTCTTTATTTTAATTTGTATGAACCACAAACTATTGTTTTTATACCTCTTCTGATATTTATTGTTTTTACACAAAATGAAAAAAAAATTTTAAAATGTTCAGATATTTGCACAAACTGAAAATTTGTTAAATTGTTTACACTCTACTATAAATATGTATTACATTTAGGAAACCCCTTTTTAACCTTCAGACGGAAAAATTCGTAAAATTACAATACAACAAAAAATCTTGTTCCTTTTATTTTTATGTCTGTCTGTTACTAGTAAACTGTAGGGAAAACACATCGCATATCTGGTTTTATAAAACTGTTGTTATTATAATTTATTAATATTATATACATAAAAGGCAAGACCCTATCTACAGGAATATTAAATAATAATAAAACTAATAAAACCATGGCTGAGTAAAATATCTAAATACATAAAGTAAAGCGTGCGCATGAAATTTTCATAAGCATGTGTCTAATAAATTGAAGGAAAAATCATCCAATAAATTAAAAAATTAGCGTTAGTTGCTAGAGCATTAATTATTATTATTACATGGCATACTATACATTATATATATACATACATACATGTGTTACTATTTTAATAATATCCTTCACAAAACAAGCAATTTAAACAAAACAGTGCGTCGTTGAAAATTTATATACACATATATATAAAAAAAATGTATGTTTTCAGAAAGAAAAAATAAATGATGTATAAAAATAATTTAAATCCAAAAGTATCCAATACTTTGGAGGAAAATCTATTGTCTATTAGTTAATATAAAACAAAATTGTTTATAAGTAGAATAATTTGCAGGCGATTTTTTAAAAAATTCACATTTATTTTGCATTAGTCAATTTTTTTTATATATATAATGCATATTCGTACTTTTTTTGTTTTACTGTGTACTACTATTGTTTTCGTGCCGATTGTTTTTGAATTTTTTTTAAGGTAAAACTGAATAAAAAAATCATTCACACACATACACAATTTTTTATACAAAAACAAAATGATATATAAAATAAATAAAATTGTAAATGTTATTGTACACAATTTTGTTGTCATTTATTATGGATGAAATTGCTAGTTTGAATCTGAAGGAATGAATCTTATCTGTAAAGAAACTCGTGAACAATTTTCTTCCTTTGTGAATTCGCTAACGGCTTGGTCGTAGTATGGTAACGTTTTTTTTTTCTGAATATGTTGCTCATGATTTCACCGATATTTGCCTTCAGCAAACGTTGCTACGACACACATAGCGTGAGAGAAGATGGCTTTTTAGAAATCGTTTTGGGGGACAGCTCCAGCTAATTTAGCTTTCTAAATCTGCTGATTAATCACAATCGTTTTTCGAGGTTTATCTATTCAAAAGTCATCATCGATAAGCCAGCTGCCATTTAGGCGGTTGAAAGGCGACTTGACTTCATTAGGCACGTTTTATTATGTTTATCCCGTGCAGGTTTGGGTAGAACTTCATATAAAAAAAATGACACTTACCCAGGTAGAGTTTACGCGTGTAACTACCCTACACGGGATAGAGCTCAAATGTAGATGGCGGACGCATAGGGGAAATTTGAGGGAATTTGTTTTTTCAAACCAAATGTGAAAGTTTTTCTCATCACGAGAAAAGATTTTGCAAAGAAATAATCATCTTTTGTGATAAAATTCACCACATCTAAAAAATAAGCCGACAAAGGCGAGTGAAAGATGCGCAAAAACTGTCAAGTGTCAGCTGTTTGGTCTTAACCGGGATGTTACCCGCGATCATTTTTTTCGAGTCACATTTACACGCGATACGAAAAAAACGTTGCTATTGTCTACTTTGGCAGATAATGGTCGGATTGCGGAAAAAAAAAACGAAATTTTGACCCTATCATCCACCATATAGTGTCGATAAAAAGAAGAAATTCATCTTTCGAGAGCTGATAGCGTAATGTTTCCTGATTTTTTCTAGGGAGTATAATGAAGATCTCATTTGCCGACCTACCAGAATATGCTATTTCTCGAAATTTGTAAGGGAGAGAATGGGGATCTTCGATTGGAGCAACTCAATTTTCACACACAGCCATCTAAAACGTAAGAATAATCACAACAAATTTCAGGATATAATTTATATTTTTAATTGTGGTGCAAATTGTTAGTGTCAAAAAATAGACTTATCCATTTTTATTTTTTTGGTCTGGTTTATAATTTTCCAAAATACTATATATGATTGTTATATATCATTATAACGGTAATTTTATGTAGTTTACAGTCGATAATCCCGATTAATTGAATTATTGCCAGGGTAGTCTGGACTAACGAAACACCCGAACTATCATTTTTATCAGAGACAATAAACAGTTCAAATAAATAAATATGTAAGTGGCACAAACGTCACTTTATATAATTATATAATAAGTCCTTGAAATTAGTCGGCATCATCTTGTTTGCCAAAAGAGATGCTAGTTGAGCCAGGATATTTTAGGAAGATATTCTTAATGAAATGAAGTTGAATTTTGCCAAATAATTAATTGATCTGACTAAAGTATTCTTATTGTGTCTTTGGGGCATTCGGAGTCTGACTCGCTTGTTAAAGCTTTTCAAAACGACACGTCCATACCATTTCCCCGGGGAAAGAGGAGGAGGTAAATTTTGGTTACATCTAATGAAAACCAAGGGTATTTCCTTTACAAAAAGGACCTACTATAACTTCACGGGATAAATTCAAAAGTCGTGTCTGAAACCGCTAACATGACATAATAAAATCGTCTGTAAAACTGTATCCAGACTGACTGCCATTGTATGAAATTACGCAATGATTGCTTAAATTTCAGATGATGGCGTAGCCAAGCAAAATATGGCATCACTATGGAAAATAAACAAAAATGCAATTCAATATAATGTAGAAGCAATTTGAAAATTTTGTGCACCTTCTCTGTACGATAAGACTAATCATTGGAGTAGATGTACGAGAAACTGGCCAATCGTATAAAAAGACCCTTGGAGGCACGTGGAGTTAGTTGTTAAAACTTCATCATCATTCAACATCAATTTAATTTTTTCACAATTTTTGTATGCAATTCAAAATAAAATCATTAAATAATTGGGTTGCGGGAGCATGACACCACAGTACGATTCCATTCGTTTTTAACTTTTTTGTTGCTTTGGTAAAGACACATTAATTCAAGGTTTTGTGAAATTGGTGCAGCAAATGTTTCTTAGAAGAACCAAAATGGGGGTTGGATTTGTATGGCAGCCCCATGACCCCATGCTCCGATTTTATCCATTCTTACATATGTTTTGTGTCAACAACAGAAATACATTTGTGTGAAATTTGGTTGAAATTGGTGAACGAATAAAAAAGTTTTTCTTAGAAGAACCTAATTTAGGGGGTTTAGTTTGTATGGCAGCCCCATGACCCCATGGTCCGATTTGATCCATTCTTGCATATACAGTAAAACTTCGTTATAACGCTCTTCTGGGGTCTAAGCCAAAAAAGCGCTATAACCGGGAAAACGCTATAGCCGGGAAGTCCAAGAAATATATTTCATAGACGCATACACCTTTTTTAGGTGCCTAAATTTATTATTCGATTGATACATCGAATGAAATAGTATGGAAATGGCAGTCAATTGATTACTGGTTAAAAAAAAAAACATTTCTTTTTGTCTTAGACTGGCAACAGACTTCAGTAATACTGAGGTTTTCAATTTATTGAAAGATCCTTCCTCTATGTCCATGATAGGCAAAAATTGTTCGAATCTCCTTTATTGCAACTAAGACTGCAAATGTTTTTGGCATGCTTGACGCGTCTTTCTTGTTCTCTTCGGTGTCGACGGATGCTGATGTAATTAGGGATCTTCAATTATACTTTCAATTGTTGTTATGTCTTCCCCTTTTCCAGAAAATTAGACCTTGATGTGAATTAACGGAACAAATTGTGCATCATGGTTTTGTTTGTGATTTTTACAATGTAAAGATAGACTACGTGCCAATATAAATTGTTTTAAGAAAATGAGACTGGGAAAAGAGCGTTATAACCGGGAAATAGTAACGTTATAACGAATCGAAATTCCCTGTAATAAATGCTAATGGGACCGGGACCGAGAAAAAAGAGCGTTATAGCCGGGAAAGCGTTATATCCGGGAGCGTTATAACGAAGTTTTACTGTATTTTGTGTTATTTATAGAAACACATTTGTGTGAAATTTGGTTGAAATTGGTACACAAATAAAAAAGTTTTTTTAGAAGAACTCAAATTGGGAGCTAGGTTTGTATGGCAGCCCCATGACCCAGTGGTCCAATTTGGGTGAATCAAACATACAAACAGCCTGCAACAATAAGAAGCACGTGTGCAAAATTTCAGCTTGCTAGCTTCAATACCCGCCGAGTAAAACGCGTCGCAACAGACAGACGGACATGCTCCAATCGACTCCCCAAGTCATGCTGATTTTAGCATAATGATACTTTTTATATGGTCGGAGATGCTTCCTTTAATGCGATACAAACTTCATGACAAATAGTATAGTGACTTTAGCTCTAGACCCAAACATCCAAAAAAAAGAGGTGACTTTTGATGCCAAATTGTTCTGTGGCCTGACCGCATTACGCAGTAAAAAGTTACACTTTTTTGCGCGTCACATTTGGGGGGGAGGGGGTGGCAAAGGGGTGAAATTATGATTTTTCGCCAATATCTTGTTAACTGTAATATTTACAGCAAAATGTTCTAAGGACGATTTAAACTACACACAATTTCCTTTCTAATGATATATTATATCATATACCTTCTCTTGGCAGATTATATACTAGACCTAAAAACATTCGGTGTAATTTCGATTTCTTGATAGTTACATTTGGCGCTCTAGCTCCTGAAGTAATTTAATTAGAGCCATGGTAATTGGGATAACTATTCCTAGCAATATATAGCTGTCCCACACGGAGACTCAGGCTGCCCCGACAAAGCATTCTCCTATATCCCCTATTAACATTAAAAAAAAGACATGCCTGTAACTTATCGCCGAATCACAGCAGGCGGGAAAAATTTTGGTAAACGTTAAGGCTAAGTCCCATTAGACCCTCCACCAAATATTACTTCGATCGGATTAAAACAAAGGGTACCTCCCATACAAATTATTCAAATTCAATGCCACTAGTTTATTGATAGTCTGGCTGGTCTAGCGGTTAGTGCGCGCACCTTCGGTGCACAGGCTCATGAGTTCGAATCTCACCGTGTTCCATTGTGTTTTTCGAACCCACGAGCTTGTGACGGACTATGATCTCACTCAGATGTTAAACGAGTACCCATTTATGGGGATAAATAACACTGCTGAGCGTGATGCTGATCTCATTACCTCAACAAAAAGCAGATAAGATCTTGGAAATAGGATGTCACTAACACATCCTGCGGCCTTAGTCCAATGCTGGATTGTCGCGCCTGTTATTTATTTTATTTTTAGTTTATTGATAAATAAGGGAACAAGTCAACCAGGCCCGTGCGCAGGAATCATCCAAGGGGGGGGGGGGGGGGGGGTTTAACTTATATATTCAAATTTTTCATTGAAAGGTATATTTAAAGTTTAAAATATACAGGCTATAATAAGGTGACCAGACTCCCAAAAGCCCAATGCTGAACACAAACTTGCGGAATTCAGTTGTCAAGCAAATCTAGAGTCATATATCCAGGTTCCAGGTCCGAGTTCTATGTCGCAAACATGTTTGCTGTTTTTCTAATACACGACAGACAGAGTGTGAGCGCGCAGAGTATTCTGAGCTACAGGTTATACGGACGAGTCATAGTTTTAAATTTCACGAAATGGCGTCCATTGGCTTACCGATCGTCGCGCTTGCACCTCGCCTTATCATTCTTAGCACCATCACTGCGTCGCAAATTTAGGCGAATTCTGAAAAGCGCAAAAGGCATGGCGAGGTCTGGATGAAGCGAAGGGCAAGGCACAGGATTTAGGTAAACTTAAGGACGAGCCAGAGGTCTAAATTTTACGAATTGTCATCCATTGGCTTACCGCTCGCTGGACTTACCTTGTTCCGCAACAGCACTACGTCGCGAATACTAAATAGCGAGACAGATAAAGCGAGGTCTGAGCGGAGTAAAGGGCGAGGTGCAGCGTCTGAGTATATGTATGGACGAGTCAAAAATATAAAGCTTACGAATTGCCTGACATTAACTCACCGCTTGTTGCGCTCGCTTCATCCTATTTCCAAGCAGCGCTACGTATCAACTTTTTGGCGAATTGTGAAAAAGGCGACAAACAGCGAGATCTTAGTTAACAGACGAGCTATAGGATTTGAGTAAATGTATGGACGAGCCAGAGATCTAAATCCAACAAATTGCTTTCCATTAGCTCACTGCTCGCTGCGCTTGCACTTCGTCTTATCCTATTTCGCAACAGCACTGCTTCGCAAAAATATTGGCGAATTCTCTAAAGGTACGTGGTCGTAGAGACGACTCATGTGATGATCGCTCAGCGATCGCAGTTAAACCATCGGTTCTGACCACTATACGCGCATATTTTCTATACAGACATGTTATGGTCGACACATGGAAAGTAACACCATTACAAAAATATGCAAATACGGCTCGGAATTGAATGCTAAACTACGATCGCTGAGCGATCATCCCAAGAGTCGTCTCTACGAACACGTACCTTAATGCGAGACTGACAGTGTGAGATCTGAGCGGAGCGAGGGGTGAGTCACCGAATTATAGTAAACCAAATACCAAAGGACGAGCCTGAGGGATAAATCTTATCTAAACCTGGTGGCAATATTTCACGAGGAGAATAAGGATTTCTTCATAGTTACGATAGGGATGCCATGTCGTTCTCCTAGGCTTTTACCTACCTTGATTTACCCTAACTCCTAGTGGAGGATGGTGCGTTGACGACTACCGTGTGGCATGTGTAATCGTCAACGTTACAAAGACAACAAAATTCGGAGTGTGATACGGTTGTCAGCCATACCACTTATTAGTCGCATTGTTAGTTTATTATTCTACAATAAGAATGTTTCTTATCATCTTCTTCTGAATAATAAATTTGCGGCGGGTCATGACGAGTTTAGAAACTCTCTCTCTCTCTATGAATCTCTATATCACAGAGTAGTGACCGAACAATCATGGCCACAGAGCACGGCTTGTAACGCCGTTTTAAATGGATTTTTGAAATTTGGGAAAAAAACTACCTAAAACCCATGCTGAGTCATTTCATTAGTATGCATTTTCCTATAGAGGTTGATCAAGGAATCGGAATAGAGTACAATGGCTGATTTTTTCATCTTAAAATCTCATCTTTTGGCGGATGTAACCTCTAAACCTTGGCAGCTAGAGCCTTGAAATGTCGCAATCAACAACAAATCCCCTGCAATGCCCTACAATAGTTCACCCACTACAATCTACACATGCCGCGCGGTTACATTTATCTTTGAATTACAATACGTTCGGTATAGGGAAAATACCGCTTTTCGGATTGCATACCAACACTTATGAGTTTCTACCACGAATGTGCTTGAACTGTCCGGAACTGGATGGTGTCTAGCGGCGAGAGAAAATTCTTTTGGCAAGGTATAAATTAACAACGCCAGTTTACATTTTTATGAAGTTAAATTTTTGCCTTATGAGAACAATAGTATTTAATAAGAAATTCTGGCAACATTTGCCAATGGCCGTGCGCAGGGGGGGGGGGTATGGGGGTTGACCCCCCCCCTGCGCACGGGCCTGAAGTCAACCAAAATTAAAGTTTTGCTCGTAGGCAATTTTCGGGTCATTTTGTATGGAAGGTACCCTTTGTTTTAATCAGATCAAAGTAATATTTGGTGGAGGGTCTAATGGGACTTAGTCATAACGTTTACGAAAATTTACACCGAATGTTTTTAGGTCTAGTATTTAATCTGCCAAGAGAAGGTATATGATATAATATATCATTAGAAAGGAAATTGTGTGTAGTTTAAATCGTCCTTAGAACATTTTGCTGTAAATATTACAGTTAACAAGATATTGGCGAACAATCATAATTTCACCCCTTTGCCACCCCCTCCCCCACAAATGTGACGCGCAAAAAAGTCTAACTTTTTACTGCGTAATGCGGTCAGGCCACAGAGCAATTTGGCATCAAAGTCACCTCTTTTTTTGGATGTTTGGGTTTCATAATTTTTTCAGCTAAAATCACTATACTAAAAGTTAATATACCCTGTCACTCTATGAGCGAAGAGTATAAAGAGAAAGGGCTTCTCTGCGAGCTAAGCAGCGGCATGTGCTTGCTGTAGCTCAGGCTCGGCAAAGTGGGCGGGGTTTGTGCCGCTCGCAGCCTCAGGTCCACAACATATAAAAAAGGTAATCACATACCTAAGGTAAGACGAACACAAACACAGGGATAGAAAAATGAGGAAATTTAAGTTGAACGGTGTCGGCCAGTACAAATGCCATTCTATTTGTGATTCAGTAACCCGGTGGCGTTAGACGCTGGCCGTCTGCACCCACAAAAATCATTATAAAAAAACCCGATCGTGAGGCCCCCCATGGCCAAGAAAAATGGGGGTCCTCACTTGAAATTCAACCAGACTATGGTTATTATTATTTTTATTTGCCCCAACAGCACTGGCACTGTGAACCGGCACAAATTCCCTTTTTTTACACAAAAAAATAAACCTCCAAAAGGAGTACCCGCCGCGCAACCGAGAAACGACCGCCCGATAAATGATTGTAACCCGACTACCGATCGCCACCCACATCCCGCACGGCGGATCCATACCAGCCACTCGGGAGAGATCTTTGATGACGACACCGATCAAGCAAGTTTTGCATACAATTGTACGCACTTGTATTTGATCGGGTCGGATCAATTTTTCGTTAGTGTGTTGACGAAACATTGAAATCCGTTGAAAAAAAACGTCAAAAAATGACTATCAATTGTTAACGCATTTTAAAGATTATTGTCGCGTTTGACCCGCAATCATGTTTTCTCTAAGATGTTCATGGACAGGATTTCGCAGGAATGTACAGAGTTATAAGCCAAAAAACGGAAAAACTTCAAAAATTTGGGGGTTTCGAACCTGTTCCGCAACGAAAAAAGCCCAGCACCAAAAAAAAACATAAGAAACAAAAAAAAAAATGTCCCCACCACATTTTGCAACCTCAAATCATCTAATGACTACACTAAATCTAGAATGATTTTGATCGCTTTTTAACAATAAACTTCTTACTCCTTCCAGTTGTGTCTCAGGAAACAACACTCGTTTTCTTTTTAAATTTGTTTTTCTTACTCCTGATTCCTGATTATATTGAATTCGGTTACGATTTCTGCTTTTTATTGCGTAGCTCGTTTATACTCTCGGGATCATATCGAAAGCAAAATCTTAGGGTACCACTAATTTCAGATTCGAGATATTAGGCGAAACGGGGGAATACCCTTTTAAATATCCTAGTCCACCTATTTTTTGCACAATAGTAATAGTAAGTATACAAAATTTACCGTGATCATCGATTAGGGAGGAGGAATGCAAGTGTCACTCCCTGCCTTCCCTTGGCTACGCCCATGACAGCATCAATTCTTTCCATTACTGCCCACTGTACGGACACCGCCTTTCTGGGAAAGGAGTCAACTTTCCTGACGTAATCTCTGAATTATCTAGTCTAAAGCTGTTCAAATTGTAAGGTAATCAACAAGATAACTGCTAAGTTGCAACATTTTCACCGCCATATTACATAATTACTCGACCTCGTCACTATTACTCTCCAAGTAAGCATAAAAACTCTTTATCCAAAGACGAAAGTGACAAGGGATTGTTCACACTTTCCGAAGAGAGCTCAGAAAGAGAGATTTATTTGAAATCAAAAGGGTTCCAATACAACGCGGCGAATTGGACTGACAGAATGCCGATAGGTAGTAAATTTGCCTCAAAAGGTAGTCAGAGCTAACGATGTTGGCTGGAACATAACAGAACGCAAAACAGCTACCAGGGCAGGCGAAAGACTTTGTTGCGCCATAGGCGAGGCTTGCATATTGCGCCCCTTGGTTGTGGGGGTTAGTTGGAGGACCTGGATATTTGGGCACGATTATGATGATTATTTGAAAGTTTTTCTGAGCCGCTTGAAAATGCTTTGTGCGGGAAATTAATTTGTGGAAAAATCCGAAGGCCCCGAAAGAAAACCCATCGTTAATCGTATCATAAAAACCAGATTCTTCGAGAGCATCATCAGCACATCTCTCATATAGCTAAGTGGACTAATGGGAAACATGGCGAAGTGAACCACTATTTTCCCTTCAAGTCTTTTCAGGCAATTGTTGATACCGACAATACTAAATTCAAGCTGGAAAACTCTCAAGAAGAGTCTCCGCGTTGCGAGGAAATGGAAGCAGGCACGTTTTTTAATGCCTCAGGCTTAGAGCCAAGTGTACAGACTCAATTTTAGAATCTCAACCTAATTGGGACGCAGTAATTGCGTTCATCTGCAGCATCCACAAAGATCTAAGAATAGCAGAAACAACAAGTGGTCTGATCTTAGTTGGTGAAAATCCGACACAAAAAAATGGGGGCGCATATTTTACACAGAGGCGTTTCGTACTCCGGGATATTCGAAGAGTTTTATTTAAAACCCTCAAGTATAAGATACTCGCCTATTTTCGTCTGTCGAGGCGCCGGCGCTGGCTATATGTCCTCTATGCCCCACAAGGAGTTTAAATGAGCTAGTAAGAGAAAAGTTTCAAGTACATATCAGGAAAAGGATAGGAGCCTGTCTGTAAAAAAACATCAAATCGATATTTTTTGTTTTTGAAAACCGTCTTTTTGGAACAACTTGTTCTCTTTAGAGACAGGTCCACTAGATTGGTGTGGCTGACAAGTGCTACCTAATCCGAATTAAGTTGTCATCGAAATGTTGACTATCGTCCTCATCATCAGCCAACTCATTATTTTTGACACTTTCCTATCGTATGTAATTAAAGTCTTCTTTCTACTGCTCTTTACGTATGTTTCCTGTTTCTTATTAAAGACTAGCTGCGTTTCTTTCGCTCTCTTGTTCTTTGGTCAACGAAGCTGATGTATTTTAATAGAGTGATACGTATTACTCTGTCGACAACATTGGTGTGGAAATATTTTCCATTTCTAATTTAAATTTTCTAAATCTGAAGAACGGTTATCTATTCGTGAAAATAAAAGGCATGCATACTCTTATTGTTTCGGATAACATTAATCAAATGCCCTCATTCAATTTAGATTCAACTAATATGCCGATTCGGCTTGATAGGAATTTATCCAGGATATTTTTTTAAAGTCATTTTTTACTTGAAGGTATAAAAACGCAGCTATTATATATTTTTACATTTATTTTTTATCTTTATGCTGTTTTTTCTCCTTTTTAGATTTCTTCTCTTTTTTCGTTTTCTTTTTCTTATCCCTCTCCTTATCTTTTTTCTTCTTCTTTTTATTTACATCATCATTTGATTTCTCGATCCATTGCTCGACAACTTTTCCTTCTTTCTTCGATTTTTTCAACAATTTAAGAAGTTTCTGATCAATCTTATCATCGTCGGATTTACTCTGCCCCGTTGGCCTTAAAGTAGTTGATTGTAGTAAATTTGTTGGCAATCTCGGACCGTAAATATCCTCTTCGACGGGGACGTCTCGTTCATTGCGTGGTTTGAAAACAATTTTTGTTGAACTGTCTGTTTTGTCGATGGATTTTTCCCTATCTTCAGGAATAGCTGTTTTTAATGTGTCGACTGGTTCTGTATTCTCAATAACCTTTTCTGAAGATTCAGGAACTTTTCTGGTAAACAGATTGGCGAAAATTCCTCTAGGCGGGGAGGTGTTACGCAGAACATTAATTTCCGCCGCAGATTGTTTAACCGAAGCAAAAATATCCTTATGCGCTTCAATTCCTAGTATTTTTGCTGCATCAACAGGTTCCTTTTCGTTGGAGTCTTTCGCGTCATCGCTTTTCTTATCATTCTCCTCGCCTTCACTGTCGGAATCGAAAATAGCTTTGAAGAGATCTTTCTTTTCGGATGGATGCTTATTTTTCATTTCTTCGACTTTCTTTTCCAATTCGGTCTTGTTTCGATTCGACGTCTTTCGAACAACTGGTGCCAAAGTACTTGAATCACTGGTTGTTGGATTATTATCCGTTACACGATTCCATTCAATTTTCGACGATGATTTCATCTCGTTGGTGAATATTTCTTTGGTTGAAAGACGTGTACTTGTTACATTATCAGATTTCACTGCTTCGCTTGTAGATGCTTCCGTGGTCTGTGACACTATCGGTTTGGGCCTCTCGGCATTTGTTGGAATTATCACGGGCGTGACGAAATCGTTTTTCTTATTAACCGAAACTTCCAGATAGTCAAAAACGGAAAATCGGGTCTTTTTTTGTTCCTTCTTCTCTTCCATCATGCCTGTAAATGGATCAGCAATGTTAAAACGTTTACACAATTGCGAGCTTGGTTTCCAGACGGTTTTCGTGCGAATTATTTTGATTTTCTTTTCAATGTTCGGGGCGGGTTTCGGAACTTCACGCTCGGCAACGACTGTTGCTTCGGAAACGAATCTAAAAAAGATAAGCGATCGAATTTAAACACTAGACGAATCAGACTATTTAAAAAAATCTTACCTATCTGACATTAGACCTTTCAGGGGACGATAAATACTCCTCGCCTGCACGAACTCCTTTTTCTCCATTTCGCGATCCCAGTCAGTCATACTAAGAGGCTGAATAGTAGCCAAAAAGTTCGTCATTTCATCGTCGTTTTTCAGTTTTTCAGCCAAGAATTTTTCGTAACGTTCTTGTTTCGCTTCATTGGAAGCAAATGGCTTAAATGTTGTGGAAGGTGCGCCTGAAATCCGATAATTTTTCGTATCAGCAATAAAATTAGTATCGAGATGAAACAACTTACCTAGAGGTCTAGTTATATTCATTGCCTCAGTTAGAACTTTTTCATTTTCCTTTCTCGTCTCTTCTTCAAGCTGTGAAAGCGGCTTCTCCGAGGTCGAAGAGGACTTATCGTCATTCAAAACTTCACCTTTGGCAAATTTATCTAAATTTGCTGTCAACTTTTCCATAAAACTGGATTTAGCTGTTACCTCTTGACTTTTATATTTTTCATTAATTCTCTCCAAGTATGTTTTCTTTTTTGACTTATCCGGTTCGGGTGGTTGCTTTTCAGATTCGGCACTACTCGTGGGGATACTGCCGGAGGCTTCGCCCAAAAGTTGACCTCTTTGTTCCGGGTCAAGATCATGACGTCCAAGACCTTTTGCCTTGTATTCGTCCTTTTTACGCAGCAATGATACACGATTTTCATCAATAGGTTCGAAACGCGATTTTCGCACAGCCCAATTGCGTGGTATGAAATTCGGAGGCATTGTAATAACAAACACCTTTTTAGTGAACGCTGCAGCATTTTGCGGTGAAGCGAATCCGTCGATTACTCCGTGCTCTCCCGGACGTTGTTCAATCGCTTTATTCTTCTTCTGCTTATTACTTTCAAGCGAAAAATCGTACTTTGTCATATCGTCTCGCGCGTAAATATCTTCGTCGTCCTCCTCAAGTGCGCCGACGCCGAATGCTTGCCCGCGAATCGAAAGTTTCTTGTTATTTTTGCCGACCATTTCGAATGCATCGCCAAACAAATTGACATGTTGTTGCTTTTTCAAGACCGGATCGCGACTCAATCCCTGATAGCCGAGACCGAATGTATTTGTCTTAATGTTGCACACGAAAGGCTCAAAATCGTCAGGGGCAAACGTGATTTCATCATCAGAAATGTCTGACTCGGTTTCGCCGTCATCTTCGGGAGCCGTTTGCATTGGTCCCATATCACAGCCATACATTTTCATAACGTAACGTTCACGTGCATTGCGCTGTGCCGCACGCTTCTTTTCTTTGTGCGTTTGTCGTGCTCCGACACCTTGACCCTCCTTCCAGCCCATCTTCTTCAGAAGGCGAATGGCAATGTTCTCTTTGGCCGGCTGTAGCAGTTGATGGAGAACGGGAACGCCTGGTATGGGACCGGTAGATTGTTGTAGCTTTCGTTTGCGGATTTTATCTGCAGACGTGCTTGGGCCATCGGCATTTTTGAAGTCGTCGGTAGTTTGAACACGTTGCGGTGCAATACCGAATTCGCTAAGATCTTCGTCGTCCATGAAGTCGATTGCACGTTGTTTCTAGGCAACGATATGACAATAAATTTATTAAAAAAAAAAATTATGATGGTGAAATCTTACCATCTTGTCGGCTTTTTCCTTGCGCGAACTCTTAAAACTCTGCGGTTTCCAGCCTTCCAGGGAGCCGACGGTGTTCCAGAAACCTGCACTAAAACCACCGGTGAAGGCTCCATGAAATCGTCTTTTTCCATTGGCATCCGTGACAATCTGATCTTCGACAGCAATCGGTTTTTTAGATGGAATTTCATCTGAAAATAGGATTTATGTTTTGCAATTAGTTATTATAGGAAGCCGTGGTAAGTTATCAAATAAAAGTCCGACCGGAGTTGTAGCTAGTGTTGGGCCTAATACCCACAAGTAGGTCATCTAAGAAATCGCCTGCTAGGTAGTTCTTATCCTTCACAGTTTTATCTTCCGGTCGGCGTCGAACTGTTTGACTTTCGGCGAATTCATTGGCACGATGTCACGAAGCCATATGAAAAGCATGCACTCTCCTTGAGAAACCTATGTCCGACTGATGCAAGCCCAGCTACAACAACCTCGAGTCGAACAAAAAAAAATCTTTATAACGGTACTATTAGGGAGAATCTCGGCGTGGTCCAGGAAATATATAGTGCTTGCAACATTCGAGTTAACGTTACATTGCATATAGAGGAGTGTATATACCTCTATATGCAATGTAACGTTAACTCGAAGTAGCCTATAAACGGCTGAGTGAACGCACCATGCCCCACAAGGGGTTACGGTACAGAGAAGAAGAAGATTAGGGAGAAAGTCGTCGGTGAACAAATGGAGATTTAAACGAGGTGCCAAAAGTCCCTACCAACACGTGAACCCAAAAAGGATCTATGTTGGGTCAAATGTGCAAATGAACAGGTTTTCGCAAATATGTTTATAACGGTACGCGTTACGGGAAAGTACTCTGTGACGAATTTGTTTTTATCGTTGTAACGGTGCAGAAAGGAGTGTGCATGCCTGTGGATGTGCTCCCTGTTTTGTTGTCTTTTTCGCCGATTGTCTCAACCGACAAGAATGTAGCAGCTGCAATCGGGTGCAGCAGAGTGAGGTTAGTGGGGCCGCGAAGCATGGAAGGTCCAAGTCCAGGCAGATCGGAAAAATGTTCTGAATGGCCGGGTATATTCGAGATAGGTAGGAACTCAGGCGCGAATACAAGCCTAACCAAAGTTGAACCAGTGTCGCTCTTGTGGCTCTCGGCAGCCTTGTCTCCCCAGGCGATATGGGTGGTGGGGGCTCTGATAGAATTCTATCTATACCTTGTCTCCCGATTGAACGATTCACAACGGTCGAGTGAATATATACGATGGCAGCGTGGCATGTCTTGTTATAAAAACTATCGGAAGGTACCAGTTTGTAGCTCTGGACTTTTCTCTCGAGATATCTGAGTTCATTCCTGACATGTCGTGGAGGGGGAATACTCTCCATGAGATGATGGTTTGGGTGATCCTCTAGATAACAACCGACCAGATATTATGATCGGGCACTGGTAACATGCTCATTTCCTGATGTAGATCATCCTGGGACGACATCAGGCTACAACCTGTAGCAATACGTTGAGTAGCATTCTTACATGCTTGAATCATGTTCCAGTTCGTGTCACATACGGCTTGTGACCAGGCGCGCCGGTGCTACATAGCCAGGGGTTGCCCGACATATCGCTTTATAAGTGACCCGCATGGATTCTAGTCCTTGCCCCATGAGCTGCTGGTCAGTGACTTAAGGATCTTGTTCCTACTGTGCATTTTGTCGATTACGTTCTCGACATAACGATTTAACTTCATCATGGTATCCTAAGGATTGGTAACACGCCATTCTGCGTCTACCTCGCACTTGCCGTGAGGAGTGCCTGAGCACGGTAGCCATAACCTCCCTTCCTTGCGGGACGACAATATTTATCCGGGCTTAAAGCCGGAATGATGTTCTCCGCCGGGATGCCTCCCTTTGGAACCCCACCTTGGGATGCGACTCTAGCTGGTCGACTTGTCTAACATCACAAACTCCCTCGAGACCAACGCCAAGATGGGTAGGGACCATGGTCCCCTGGGCACGCCCATCCCCGAGTTACACTATTCGCTAAATATTTCTCAATAGCAGGTGTGATCTTCCTTTGGCCCCCCTTCGGTTAGACCTAACGAATTCGGCTTGCCAGCCGCAGGATCGTTATGCCTGTTTATTACTCGTCTGCTTAAAGCAGACTCGTAGCGCTAACCGTTAACTTCTGAGTGGCCCCATCCGCTTACTAGGCATCAATTTGACTCAGGCCGTGTGGTTATCAATCCACAAACTAGCTAGGTGTAGGCGCATTGGCCATTCTCCCTAACTAGCCCCTTCGTGCCTTGAGTTATGCGAAGCTGCCAACTCCGAGGCGAGACACGTACGCTTATGATAGATTCCTCCCCTACGAGGAAACACTGCTTCGTGTGAGCTTGTATGGTTGACTTTATCTTATAACTTATAACTTATCCTTGTCGACGAATTGTTGGGTAAATTGGTGTGCGCATTTGCATTCGTCGTTGTAAGTCGTTTTTTAGTGTGGCAGTTCTTTAAGTGGGAATTTAATTTCTGTCTTCAGTGGTCTACTTATTTGGTTATTGCAGTGTTCAATTCTGCCGCGGGCCAAGGAAAATGGGGTTTCATTGGCGGGATGCGACCAGCTGGAATGAATCTTACAGTTTGTATGATACATGTTTCAAATGTATTTCGGCTTAAAGTTCATCAGTAGGAGGCGCTAGAGCAGCAAATGCTTTGTTATGGTACCCTTTGAAGCCGTCCCAGACCTTATTGTAGTTGAACGTTTTTTTAATCATTTTAATATTGAGGCGATTTATCAAGTGTTAGGGTGATTGGCAGATGGCCGGAAGAAAAGATTGAGCAAGGAATGACAGGTAAGCTGAAGCATGATCCTGCAACTGGGTTTGTTTGTGTAACAGCATTTAAAGAGTAGAAGTCAGATTCATCATCATAGGGGATAATGTTCGCTAGGAATTCTGCGGACACCTTAAGACTGAGGGGTGTGCAGATTGAGGATTTCAATGTCAACATTTCCTGTTTAATTCAGTGGCGGTGAAGTTCATGATACTGTATGGCACCGAACTCGGCGGCGTCGGATAATGTTGTAATTTCCGTTGTAATTGAGCGATGAATTGGGATTAAGCTTGGTTTCCTGATGATGATTGTGAACCTTGGTCGGCTTGGTCCTGCGAGGTCGACGATGAGTGTTATCCGCTGTTAGTCGGTTGATTGGTGTTGTTAAGCACGGAACATTTTTTTGTTTGCCCCATTCAGCGCAGCACAGATGACTGAACGTTTGAATGAACCTTTTTGCCACAAATACAGCCGATCCATGGACCAAGATAAGTTTTGATTCCAGCCAACGCTACTATTGGGATGAAAATTGAAACGAGTGATGTGTGCGATATTCTGTTTCCCCCACTTGTGTTGTTGTTTTAGTGATTCAAGAGATTTTATCTTGAATTGAAGCAGCTCTTGGCCGTTAGAACACAGGTAGCTTCGGGAGAATTTTCATCGGCGGCTGCTGTAGAAGCATTTTTTTATACAACACAAACATCCATGGTTAAGTGGGACTCGAACGCAAGCTCGCTCCAGCAACTCAAAGATAGATTGTCATCTCACACAGCCACCGAATGACCCTCCCAACTTGTGTTGAGGGGTTGTAGCGATTCTTGGTCATGAGAAGCATGTGTTGTTGTTGTTGTTGTAGCGGCGCAAGTGAGGGGGGGGGGAACTAGCATCGTCATTCATATATGGTTGGCAGCCTATCCTCAAGTTCTAGACCTAGGAAGGATGCCACCTCGAGCGCGAAGGACGTGGTTTGCGGATAGGTCATTCATGGCTTTGGTTACCTCATTGGTGTGTATGTACATTATTTGTGTTATCGAGAGGAACTCTTTTAAATCTTTGGACTTCCCTTTCCTTGTCCCTTAAATAGCGTCTTACACGACGTGGTGGTGGGGTTCTGTCCATAAGGTCGTGATTCGGGCGTTCACTGCGATAACAACCAATAAGATATTGCTTTGCCAGAAGCTCATTATGTGCTTTGATGTTTAACAGCTTTGTTTCTTGGTGCAGATGATCTTGTGATGACATGCGTACACATCCGGTAATAGTACGCGTAGCTGCGTTTTGGCACGTTTGAATCCGCTGCCATTGAGTGTCGCATAGATTATTTGTCCATATTGGTGCTGCGTAGTTTACCACGGAACGACCGACGGCTTTATATGTGGTAAGTAGAGTCTCCTTGTATGTTCCCCATTTGCTGCCAGCAAGGTATTTTAGGATTTTGTTTCTACCCTTCATTTTGTCACATATGTTGTCAGCATGGCTGTTGAAGATGCCATGATTGTCTATTGTGACGCCGAGAATTTTGGGGTGACGGACAGTTGGAACTACGGAGTCGTTTACTTTTATGTCAAGCTGTAGGTTGAACTCTTTGTTGTACGTGGTAAAGAGGGTGGCCGAGGATTTGGGCGCTGATAATTTAAGGTTCTTGTTATTGAATAATACGATGAGCTCTTCCAAGTAACCGTTTATTAGATCACACATGTCGGAAATATCGTTGCCGGATGTCATGATGGTGCAGTCGTCAGCGTAGGATATTATGTCGATTCCTTCGGGTGGGGCTGGAAGCCCTGACATATACAGGTTAAACAGGGTGGGGGAAAGGACTCCACCTTGCGGTACTCCTTGTTTAATCCTTCTTAGTTTAGATTTTCCATTTCTAAACTCTGTGCTGGATTGACGTCCGGCAAGGTAATTTGCGATCCATTTGACTATATGCGACGGTGTGGATGAATTTCGTAGATCTGACAGTAGGAGCGAGTGGTTCACCGTGTCAAACGCTTTCGACAGATCTAATGCCACTAGGATGGTACGCACGAACGGCAGTGATATACTCTAAGGCAGGTGTGTCGAGGTGTTTGAGCATAATCATTGCTATACCGTCCGGACCAAGTGCTTTAGAATTATTGGCATTTTTAATGGCATTGGCAACTTCGGTGGTGGTGATGTGAAGGTGTTCATCTGCCTTAGTGTTTCGGATGTCTCGTGTGATTTTGCACTTGAGTGTATCCTTAGGTGGATGTTCGACGAATTGCTTGTTGAATAGATTGGCGCATTTCTTGTCGTCGCTCACGGTAGTGTTGCCAAACTCGATAGAGACCCTCCCTTAAGTTTTAGTGGGGCTTGATAGGTTTCTAACGGTGTTCCAAAGTTTACTCACACCCTGTAGTGATGTTGATTTTACGTAGATGTGAGTGCCATATGCCTCTCCTGTGGTCATTGACCTGTTTAAAGATGATGTTGTTAAGGTCACCAATGCGTGGGTCACTTGGGTCTACACTACTTAGTTGATCCCTTGTTTTAGCCAATTTGGCCACGGATGTTGGAAAGTTGGGTTTTAGGCTGGGAATGCGGCCAGCTGGAATGAATCTCTTAGCTGCAGTGAGAATTATTTGTCTGAGTTGTTTTTCTGCCTTTCGTACATCATTTGGAGCGTTCAGATTAGCAAAAGCTTCGCTAGTGAACCTTTTAAAGCTCTCCCAGTCAGCTTTATTGAAATTAGTGTACGTCTTTTTGTCGGGATGGACGAATTTAGACGGCATATCCAGTGTTAGAATAATTGGCAGGTGATCTGATGACATAGTGATGACAGGTTCCCATGTGATGTCATTAATAAGTCCAGGACCAGCGATGGAAATGTCCGGTGAACTAGTGCAGGAACCAGTGACACGAGTTGGTTTATCGTCGTTGATGGGACAGAAATCCGAGGCATCCAGTTGATCAGCGATGATGTTACCTCTGGTGTCGTTTTGGAGTTTGGAGTTCCATAGATCGTGATGAGCGTTGAAGTCACCAAGCACGAGGCGATATTGGCCGTTAAGTAGGGGGTTAATATTGACTTTGTAACCTGTGGGACAGCTGGAGACCGGTGGAATATAGATGTTAAAGATTTCAAAGTCAATATTTCCTGATTTGACGGTTATCGCTTGCTGTTCCATGGTGTTATCGGCGAAAGTGACATCATCGATGCTATATGGCAGATTGTTGTGAATGATGAGGGCCAAACCTCCTCCAGCAATGCTTTCTCGATCGCATCTGATGATGTTGTAATTCCCATGTGACCTAAGCGAATGGCTAGAGTTAAGTTTAGTCTCTTGTACTGCTGCAATTTGAATGAGGTGTCTGTCCATGAATGCGGTTAATTCAATGATTTTGTGCTGGAGTCCGTTGAAATAAAGTTGGACGATCTTCGTGTTTGTGTATATAACATCGATGATTTGCGGAGCTGGGGTCAAATTTGGTGTAGGTTGAACTGGGCGTACAGCGTTTGCAGGGGTAGAGGGTGATGGTTGTTGGGAACCTTGGTTGAACGGCTGTAGAGA
Organism: Microchrysa polita; assembly: GCA_949715475.1. NCBI lineage: Eukaryota > Metazoa > Arthropoda > Insecta > Diptera > Stratiomyidae > Microchrysa > Microchrysa polita. The sequence continues at coordinate 135,874,444 of OX454416.1, read as the reverse complement.
GTTGTTTGATGAGCGTCGTCCTCTATTTCTACAACGACTCGCTGTGTAAGTAGGATCCCGTTGATTGTAGTGGGTAAGTCCCGAACAGTTCTTAAGATGAACTCATTGTCCGCAGCATGTGCATTCGACCGACGTCTGAACAATGGTCCAAATGCTCTTATCGCATACTGAGCAAATCCATGGACCTGGATTCGACTCGATGCCGGCACGTTGTAGTAGTGTGAGGAGCAGTTAGGCCGGCCATGTCTGCTCCCCAATAGAAAAAACAATGAATGACGATATAAAGTTTCCGTCCCCTTCTTGCGTCGAAGGGGGTCTTTGCGACTCTTGGCCATGCCAGTGGCATGGGTCGTTCCGGTGAGTAGACCCGGTCGCAGTAGGAACGCATGTGTCGTTCTGGGACATAGACCCGATTGCTGTAGGAGCGACCGCTGACGCCTAAGGCTCGACATGCTATCAATAGTTTTTGTGCGAGGACTTTTTTCAACGGATACGCCATTGAAGTTAAGCTGCATAATAGTCAATTGAGTTAATTTTAAGAATCCAAGTTCCTTAAAGCTCCCATGTAGGAAAGTTGTGTTTATCTGTATACATAGTTCTGACAATAAACCTATTCGGTGATTGCTCCATTTCATAAATAGGACAACATATTGCTATTTTAAAACATTTAAGTAGAATCTTACCCTCATCTAAAGGTTCTAATGCGGTTCCGAAACGACAATATCCTTCATCCTCTTCCATTGCGTAAGACAAGTTGTTTATTTTTCTTTCACTGCTTAGAGTTTTCTTCCTGATATTACTAAAGCAATTCTGAATTTACCAGAACGCGGAACTAAAATTGCAAACACGTACATAAATAAAAATCCTTTCGCAAACGACAAATGTCAAATGGGGACTGGTTTCGCCAGTTGCTTATTCTTCTTTCAGGCACAAACTATTGCTGAATTGATTTCAACATTGAACGAACACTTTCAGCAGATCAAATTACGCATTACGCCGTCAATTCCAGCTGATCACCTGACATTACAGCTGATAAAAAATTTTGGTTCGTTGTTTTGTTTGCCTAAATTGTTTGACCAACAGATCAAGGATATATAGGCTTGGCACGGCACTCTTGCCCGCTCCTGTAAATTTATTGTTTTTTTAAATATTGATTAATGCATACATTTTGCTAACCGATGCTCTAAATTATTCGGCGTTGCGATGAAGATGGATAGTTTCATGATTCTCGTCAGCAATTTGTCGGATGTTTACATTTTCACGGTGGTGACGATGTTTTCGGTGGCTGCCGTGACATTGTACTGTACAAGGATAATGAACAGAAATTTAGCGAAAACCGGACAATCGGCAACTGTAAGTACAATTTTGTGTATTTTTAATATTTGAGCACTATCATTGGCACTAAATATGTATGTCGCGCTTCTGATATGTTCGTCCTTACCAGAAATGTAAAATTATTATTTGTATCCTTGCTGTATTATTAACTAACAAACTGATGAAGTCGTTTGCAAGCTAACTGCCTAATGCTTGAAATAGATATGGTGCAGCGAAACAGCGGCGAAAGCAGCACAAACGAATTGCTAATGGGTGATGTCATTTTGCCGTTGAACCGCAACAGGAATAATGTGTGCTTACTGATTCTTGTTCTAGCTACTTCAATAGATTACAGTTTTATTTGTATTTTGTATGCAACATTTCTATTAAAAGAAAATAATTGTGCTACTTCTTAAATTCCCACACCATACGATTAAATTATCAATATTTATATCAATCACATGGGAACCGCCGTCAATTTTATCTAACCATGATGTGCCGTGACATGAATTCCTAAGCGACAACTAAACATTCTTCGTCAGATCATCCATCATCTTCGGATACTATAATGGGTGAGGTTATAAAACACAACGTTCGCGCAACGTTACCTTTAATTTCAAATCAACCGGCCGTTACGGATCAGAAACTTCTCCCTACAAACAGATCCCTAAGCGCTTAGGGGATCTGTTTGTAGGGAGAAGTTTCTGATCCGTAACGGCCGGTTGATTTGAAATTAAAGGTAACGTTGCGCGAACGTTGTGTTTTATAACCTCACCCAATGATATCACTATCCGAATCTCTATTAACGAACAATCAGGCCTTTCTACTGATGGTTCAGACAACTTTTTTTTTAACGTGGTGGAGAAATCTTCGTTGGTACTGCATACTGCCAATGCAATTATGTGGGATTTCTATCGGCTGAAACCAGACCACCTCGTCCGCCACGTTCCCTGCGGGACCACTTTTCGGTATTACTTCACAGAGGCGGCTACAGCTAATTAGCCCTCATGCTGATTTACTGACTTCCGTCTAGCTTCTTACCCTTTCAGTTATTTATGAACCCTGCAGACCAACTCACTAACTGCCTCCCAATTATGTTGGCACTCTAATATACGGTTCACAACATTCTGAGGGCTTCACGTTACTTCTAATTCGTCATTCAGTTGCTTGCGTCGCGTCGGCAAATCAGGGGCAATCGAAAAATACGTGTTTTGCGTCTTCTGCGACTACTTTGGAGCAAGGACACTCATCCAGCTTGAAACGGTGCAATTACTGCCGGTATCCAACATGACCCATTCGGTGGCTCAGTGCCAGAGATGTCTATCTCTGAGTTGCCGGTGCGTGGGTTCGTATCCCACTATGACCCATGGATGTTTGTGTTGTCCATAAAAATGCTCCTACGGCAGCCGGTTCTCCGATGTAAATCGTCCCGGAGCTACCCGTTGTTAAAACGGCCAAGAGCTGCCAAGACCCTCTTCGATTCAAGAGAAAAAAATCTCTTGAATCGCTAAAACAATAACCCATGAAATTAGAAATTGATTTAAAAAGTGGTTCACCTCGCAGTGTTGTAGTTTAAATCATTTGGCAATATCAAGGATGAGCGAATGAGTCCATTTACCGGTTGCAGCTTCATCCCATGGTAGTTGCCATTGTCTCATGCTTTCTAGTTTGTCCAAGAATTTTTCTGGTTTCCAGATCCGCCACCGCGTGGTGTTTCGTCGACCAAAGTAGAATCTGCGTGTCTCTGCAACCAGAGTTCCTATTGGAATCATTCCAGCAACGACGTATGTGCAGAGCACACTCCCAAAGCGTACCTACGGTAAACCAAGCTTATTTTCTGGGCGTTTCCAGAGGAGGTAGCCCACACCGGTGAGGCATACAGTAGTATGGATGTAACAACCTTTGCCAACAAAAATCTCTTTCTTGGTCTTGGGCCGCCTACATTCGGCATGATTCTTGTTAAAGTCACGGAGGCAACCGCAGCCTTTTCGCATACATACTTCACGTATTCTCTAAAATTCAGTCTCCAATCAATTATAATCCCCAAATACCTAATGACATTTTGGATGTTATGATATTGCTTCCGACTCAAATATTTAGAGAGCACCAGCCTTCGTTTTCTGTTCCGCAAGTTCAAGGCCAATCGTTAACCGCCAAAGCTTTATAGTAATAATCGACTCGTTGGCATAAACTTCGATGCAGTTTTTTTGCTACAACTACAACTGCAATATCGTCAGCAAAGCCTACCATAGGCATGAGAAGTTCCAAAATACCGTTGTATATTTTATGATCCATTGCAGCGGGTCCCAGAACTGATCCTTGAGGAACTTCAGCTGTAAACCTATACTCCGTGGCTCCATCGAATTGTAAGACCCGATTTGAGTGATAGCTCTTGATTATAGCTGAAAGATAGTCTGGAGCATATATTCTTTCCAACGTGATATAAATTGAGGCCCAGCTTGCGGAATTGAACGCGTTCTTGACATTAAGCGTTACAACAGAGCAGCATGTGCCATTACAAAGTGATTCCCTTGCCAAATTAGTAACCAACTCAATTGCATCTACCGTAGACCCCACCCGTCTAAAGCTGAACTGTCTGTCTGTCTCCCTTTTTCTTCTACTATCGATAGCAGTCTTTAAAAAATGATTCGCTCAAACAGTTTCCCCAAGGTGTGTAGTAGGCAGCTTGGCTCACTAGCCGGCTTAGTCAGTTCGAGAAGGAACACCCACTTTTGCCGTTTCCATGTCATTATAAAGTCTCGAAGTCCTTAATAAAATGTTTAGTAATAGTACATATTGCAACCTTCAACGCCTTATTAGGGACCCATCTGTTCCTGGAGCTTTGCCTTACCCTAATATTGTTCTAGTAGCGGTGCAGAAAGGCGTGAACCTTAGGCTAATCTTAATCCCTTAACCTTGAAACAGCTTGCCAGAGTTCCTCATCTGTTATAGCTTGAATGTGTACTGTCTGCTCAGACGAGCCCCCATGTGCTTTTGGCCCAATTTTCTTCATTACCATCCTATACGCCAATCCATACGGGTTTATGTCCGCGTCGTCGTAGTTTTCTGAAACAGTTTTGCTTGCTTTTTTTAATAGCAAGCTTCAATGATCGTCTAGCGATTTTTTTCTCCTTTGACCAAGGCTGTGCTTTGCCCCTGATGTTACCGCTGCTGCTTATATGGAAGTCAACAGGTGGGGCTCGCTACAGACCACGACCGGTTGGCTAGTCCTCCTTGATGAGGATTGTACTGCCAGTGTAGATTTTATAATTATTAGATTTTTTATTTTTTCGCTTGTTTTATTTTTATACGAATGTCTTTTGTTTATTTTTTTATTAACTGTGCCCAGCCATATGGCTTTGGTCTTTTTAGGTTATATATTATGAAATTCAACTGTTATTGAGTCTTCCATTACGATCGCCCTGAACGCGGGCCATTGCACGTAAAATCACACCACAATCACTCCACTGTGTTGCCACTTTGGCCACAAATCACGGCATTTGCGCTTAATGTGCGCCGAACAATAGAAGGTTATTGCGCCGCAATTTCAGAACATGGACTCGACACGTCCATCCTGGACGAAAGCTAACAGAAGACTGTCCTCTAGCGATTCTATAAGATTCTAGTAAAACGTCATGAGCACTTCTTTGAGTTGCACGCTGACGTCGCGCCTGAGCCCCGCAATTTCCTCAGACCACCAATAATTCCCAATTACAGTAGAGCGTCGATTATCCGAACGCCGATTATCCGAACACTCGATTAACCGAACCGGGCACTCAGTTTCTTTTCTTGTGAAAGGCGTCGAATAAAATGAAAAATCAAGGGCCTGACGGAAGCAACCTCTCATCTGCATCGCTCAATTACCTCGGATTTTGTATTTTTGTTCAGTTCTGGTCATTTTACACGTTTTCAGTTTGTCGGGTAATTGGGCTATTTTCTAATTTTTCTAGGGAAGCTCGATTAACCGAACTTTCGTTTATCCGAACAAACCCCTGCCAACATTAGTTCGGATAATCGACGCTCTACTGTAATTGTTTTGGTGTCCTCTACCGAGGCATGGATGCATCGCCGGTTATTTTTAACTAACCTCTGTTCCGCAAAACCTTCGATCGGGCTACTTTGAAGCAGGTCTTCTTTGAAGTGTGTCTCGTCAAATCTCATTGTGGACCATCCAATGGTCCGTGTTTGGATCTGTGGTCGATGTATTTAGTTAGTTACCGAGTACAAAATTTGCTTCCTGATCGCTTTGAGTATAAAGATCACTGACGTGCCACTCCGCAGACGGCGCCAACGAACTACTGACAAAAGTGAAATCAAAAATTGAGCGAATATCATGACTTGTTAAAATGTGTCAAGTGTGAATGTGTGAAGTGAGCCACAGAGCGGCGCTGAGTTGCAATTAGCAGACTCGTCCTCCTTTTTTTTTTATTATTTCAGTTTTAATGAAGCTTTGACACGACGATGGCACGATTCAAGATATAACTGGCTGGAGAAGTAGGGCTGAGATATTATCGCCTGAGCGGGCGATGTACCTATACGGCATATCAAGTGACACGAGACCATACAGGGCTATAAGAATGCAAAGACAAATTTGCGAAATTGGTCGCTTTACTCCATTTTTTTCTTCGAATGCATCCCCTGTTTCTAATTTTCGTTCAATATATTTTTTATCCTGCTTTCCAAAAATGCTTGCGCGTATCTTCCATAATAAACTTTATCCTACTGTGTCTTTTCACTTTTTGCAGAGCAACAACACGGATTCGTCAAACGTGGTTCTGCTTGCACTAATCTCCTGACTTTTAATATACAGTGGTTTCAGCCAGATAAGATGTACGAGTTTGTTAGAATGCCTTTTGGAAATTTGATGATTAATTACTCTTTCTATTCCGTGGGAAAGGTTTCGGTACTTAACTTTCGATCAATAATTGCGTGTAGCAACTCGGCAGTGAGTAGTCGGGTGCTGCTTGATAAAAGTTTGGCAGGAACATCATCAAGACCAGTGGCTTTTCTTTTTTTTAATGCATTCTTTGCCGAACATGTAGACCATATTTGCAACTTTTCATGGTTCGCTAAGTTTTCTATATCAGGAATAACTTCACCTTCTGTTACCCGGTTAAGAATTTCGGGAAAGGTTTTCTTTCCATCGTCTCACTTCTTTTAAGGTAAGTAGGCTTCCATCACTGTCCTTTACACAATGTTGTCAAGAGTTACAACCACCTGTAAGCTCTTTTGTGACAATATGCCGCCTAAGTTGTTAAACGATGCGGTTTTTTTCTGTAGTGATTAACAGAGAGTTTGCATGCTCCGTTTTGTCGCGCAGGTCGCACATTACGTTTATCATCTGTCTGTTCTGTCGATAAAGGTCTTCGATCATGGGCGTATATTTTATTATTATGAGGCTTCGATACTAGCTATCTTTAGTTGCTGCATCCAAAGGATCTTTATACCCTTCACTCGTAGAGTAAAGGGTATATTAACTTTGTCATGAAGTTTGTAACGCATCTCCGACCATATAAAATATGATCAGCATGACGAGCTGAGTCGATTGGGCCATGTCCGTCTGTCTGTTTGTCCGTCTGTTGCTACGCGTTTTACTCGGCCAGTTTAAAAGCTATCGAGCTGAAATTTTGCACATATGTTTCTTTTTATTGCATGCAGTTAGTATGTTTGAATCGCTAAAGGACCGTGGAATCATGGGGCTGCCACACAGACCCAACTCCCCCAATTTGGTTTTTCTAAGAAAAACTTTTTTATTTGTGCAACAATTTCAACCAAACCTCATAAAAGTGCATTTCAATTGATGCCACAAAATATATGTAAAAATGAATAGAATCGGAAAATGGGGTCATGGGGCTGTCATACAAACCCTACCCCTCATTTTGGATCTTCTGAGGAACATTTTTTCTACACCAATTTCAAAAAACCTTAATGCGTCTTTCTCAAAAAAAAAAGTAAAACAAATGGAATCGTTCTATGGGGCCATGCTCCCGCATCCCCCCAATAAAGTTTTCTGAGATATTTTTTTTTTATTTTTGCACTTATTCCAACCAAACTAGGGATGAGCATCGAACTTCGATGTTTCGAAAACATCGATGTTTTTGGTCCGATGGTCGATATTTTTACCATCGATGGTTTTGTGTCGATGTTTTTGACCATCGATGGTTTGCGTTTCGATGGTCGATGGCTTTCACCATCGATGGTTTTCAACTATCGATTTTTTTTTTCCTCAACATATTTTTTTCATACAACTCAACTTTGTCTTTATAAGTGTATGCGAATACCTTCAAACAGCCCAATCAGAAAAAATGTGAATCCATACATACAACATGCAATCCATCTATCGTGAACACTGTACCCACAAAAAGGAGTGTCTTTCTTTATACGTCTGGTAAGGCACAATTTCCGAATGTGGTTTAGCCCTGAAATAGTTTCGACCTTTCCTCACTGTTTACGTTGAAATTTAAAGAGGTGCGGTAGGTGTGCTACGGTTTCGTCGCGCATCTGTTTTTTCATGCACCGACCACTGTCCACTCGTCAAGATAAATGTAAGACGGACTGCCGAAGTATATCTGATTATCGTTCTTTCTCCTTTAGTGTTCAGAGACTATGGAGAAAGTGGAACAGCGGCCCACTGCAATTCCGTCGCGAACCTTTCCAAGTCGTCGTCACACGGCCAGATTCCCGCGCGGTATAGCTGGTTGCTCTATGCCAGGGGTGTCAAACTCAAAGCCTGGCCTGGGCCAAATACCAGTGCCCTAACGTTTAAGCGGGCCGCAGATTGAAACCTCCCAGAATGTTTAAGATTTTAAGATTTGACTATTAATCTGAGTCAGTAGCTTCCTATGGATTACGTTCTATAGAAACATCTTTTGAAAATGTTCTTCAAATAAACTGAGAACCTTAGATAAGAAGTTCAAACGCCAACATTATTTTTGAATTAATTTCCGTCAAATTATGGACAGCTGATCCGAACATTGTAGATCTGGTCATAAACATCCATGCAACCTTGGGATCGAAAATTCTTAGTCTGAGTTACATCAAGTCCGTTCAGAAAGAAAGGCTAAAAAGAGTCAAAAATTTGTTCTGTGATGAGGTGTGAAGCAAGTGCATGTACCAGTAAAGCTTAATAAGATAAAAAGAAAAAAAATCTGTAGTTGGGCTGAAATTGCCATATTTACAAAATTTCACGTCCAGGTGATTTCCTCACCTAATATACGATTTCGGAGCGTGAGAACTTTGTCCCTCAATTAAATCTCGGCTCTAGATGTTCTTGTCCAATAACCTGATGAATGCGAACGCGAGTTATAGTGCTAGATGGCAGATAGCTAGTAAGTTCGGCTAATAGTAAGAAAATCTGGACCTAATTTCGGGACAAAACAATTTAACGAGAAGGCTTAATGTTTTCCTCCAAAAAAGGATGCCTCAAGCAACTGTAATTCAAATACCACCGGCGATTTTTTTAAGCGTGCATAAGCCACCGACTTCTTGACGAGTTTTAGTAAATTTTTGAAATGAGTTCAACAGCTCGAATTTGTACTGCCACACATTTTTTTAATTAAGTTCTTCGACCTGGACGCGGGCCGCTAGTTTCACATGTCTGCTCTATGGGTGTGCTCTATGGTAAGTTGTGGGTACAATACGAATGCGTATTATGCAGAAAAAACGCAAGGAGAAGAATGACATTCTGGTGGGTGGAGGAGGCAATGAATGAAAACCATAAACTAAACCATATATATATTCAATCAGCTTAATTGTTTATATTAAAGCGATAATTTCTTTTGAGTACTCAAAAAACCCAAAACATCGATGTGTTTGGTTCGATGTTTTCTTACCATCGATGGTTTCGTCTCGATGTTTTTTCGATGGTAACCATCGATGTTTTTCTTTCGATGCTCATCTCTAAACCAAACCTCACACAAATATTGTTTTATCGACGCGACGGGACTTATGTGAAAACCGAAGGAAAAGAATGGGGAAGGTTTAAACACAAGTTATAGGTTCGCCCGAAAAAAACTTTTAGCCCGAGGAGAGTGAAGGGTATTCAAATTTCGGCCGCGCCCGAAATTAGTCTCGGTCTCGTTTTTCTTTCAGCAAGCTGCTGCCATGTAGTGTCGGGCATCCGCTCAATATTTGAGCGTTAAATTTGCAGCGCCTGTGTCTTTTGTCTCCAAAATGGCACATAAGAGCAATCCACAATCTTATATTGGCGACCATAAGGTAATGTTCTGTTTGCAAGCAATACCGGCACCATTCTTATTACGCACGTCCACAAATAGTCGATCTGATTTTGTGTTCTGTACCGATCAACAGATTCCTGAGTAATTTTTTGCTGGTCAATGTGAATTATTGTACCGCTAATAAAGAAACTCTAAAACAGGGGTGTCAAACTCAAAACCTGCCGCGGGCCAAATAAGACTCTCCTCAGGCTTAGGTGGGCCGCAGGAGGAAAATTTCAAAAACTTTTACTGTAATCGTAGTACGTATTAAGTTGATTACAGAATATTATTTTTAACATGTGGCAGAGAGTCTGGATCACTATAGCGGCTTCATGAGAATTTTCTTCATTCGAAAATGTACTTCAAGAACATTAAAAAATAAAGACAAGAACGGAACCGTGAAAATATGATTGATCTTCAAGTAACCACTTTTTGTTAATTACTTGATTTGCGCCAAATTCTAGCAACGAAGCCAAAAACATTGGGAGGCAAAATAGCCAGAATAAATTAATTTCAGCAAAAAGGTGATTTTAAACAAGCTCATGCACAATACAGCTTGATAATAGGTCGAAAATGGCTGTAATTATTATGTTGGAACTTCACTCCAGGTGATTTAGTCACCATAATTCCAAGATTTACGTAGTTTTTTAAGCTTTGCGCTTTTTCCAAATAAATCTCGAGCCCGAATAGAAAGGGACAGAACAGTTTCATGAAGAGACTTAGTACTGTCCTGTACAAAAAGATGAGCTGTCTTATAAAATCAAATAAACATCCTCAAATTGTTGGTAGTATTTGGAAATCCTAAAATAATCTTGCATAAGCCACTGACGAGTTTTAGTAATTTTTGAAGACTTGAGTTCAATGGCTGAATTTGTTCACCTTACCAATTTCACAATTTTTGTGTTGATACACATTGTGCTGCTTTCACATGTCCGCGGGCCGCACAGAACGGCAAGGTGGGCCGCATGCGGCCCGCGGGCCGCGAGTTTGACACGTCTGCTCTAAAATTTAAAATATTGATGTGCACTTCAAAAAAAAAAACGCCCAACTAAAAACGCTTAAATACTAATTTGTACCTTTTTTGATAACATCGCACTTATATATGCATGTTGATCTAGATCGGTGCAATATACATATCTAACAATTGGTGGATAAATGATTATTATTAGCGGTCGTTTAAAATTGGCACTATGTGTTTGTTTTTAGAGTTTGGAAATGGACCAATCATCTTCGAGAAATGCATGAATTAGTTTTAATCGACTAGAAAAGCAGAGGTAAGTAAAGGATATACAGTTGACGAGTTCCATTTTAAAAATTAAGATTTCCACACTCTCAATAACCAATTTCATAAAAAAAATACCGTCCCCATAACGTCGAAATACTAATTTTACTTCATCTTCCCTCTCTATCGTTTATACTGTTATAAAATGTTAAAGTTGTTTTCTAAATCGATATCATTATCAGATTCTAATTATTTAATCTTAAAAATCAATTCTGCGGGTATTTGCACACCTTTGCTCTTGGCCAACTTCAATAGACCTTTTTCTTTTGAAAGTTTGAAATTTTTTTTTAGTTTTAAGTTTTTACGGTATTGAGTGAAGTTTTTAAGTTTATAGTATTTATTTAACCCATTCAGTCAGTAAAGTCAGGTAGGTTTCGTGTATTGCATTTTGATTTTAATGTTGTATAATAAACTTGAATAACACACGGCTCAAGCCATATACATATTTATTTATCGATGACCATTTATCACTTGTCACAAAATCACAACTGATCATGCAAATATTATTAACATATTTGAAGGCAAAACAAAAGTCACGAAAAAAGGCTAAAAATTCAGACACGGAAGAGGAGCAGGACGAGACTCCAATGAACAGTGATTCGGAGGATGTAGGACGTGATTTGGTTCGTGAACTGAAAACGGCAAAACTCAAACAAATCGAGGAAACATTAACCGAGGAACAAATTCAAGAAGAACGCCGGTATGTAGTGAAGTTTCAATCCTTCTCATGTTGCGGTTAGAATCGTTTGCGAATTGGAAGCTTTTAACCTTATATGCAAGTGCAAGCAGTCGAAGCAATTCGTCATTTGCAAAAGATCCTAATCGCAGCCTCTAAATTGTCGAAAATTTTAAAAAGAAATCTTTAAGTCAAGTAGCTTTACTAGTTTTATGTGCACCATATTATTTAAAAAATTAATTCAGTTTTTCTAATATTTGTGTCATATTTTAGAGTTGAAAGTCAACAACTGGCAGCTATATTTGATTTACTTAAAAAACAAGAAGAAGAATATAAAACATCCGGTATGGACGAGTCGGAGTTCAAGCGACAATTAAGTCTCTATCGCTGATGTGAAATAAAAAATTTGTTTATGGTCATAAGCTACCATTAACGCAATGCAATGAACACGATACTTATGAGCTTTGTAAGAAAAAATCGATAGTTTTGATATATTAATTAAGAATATTAAGAAGTCTTGTTATACACATTTGAAATTGACAAATTTGACATTGTGCTTGTGTGTCCTTTATGTCATCTATTTTTCCTAGTCACTCTTAATGTATGTTTCTTTATTCTTTTTTGTAATATTGTCACAATATGAATTTTTTAATTGTGTATTTTTAATTTTTAATAGAATTAGTTTCATTAACTGCATTAAAATGTCTGAATATATGTAATTCGCAAATCATGTTTTTTATGTAAAATGCACAGCACGAAATAAGTCTAAAATATATGTATTTAATGTGTAAAAGATAAATCTTATTATGTACTCTAACACTAAGAAATACAATGTGATCCGTATGAAACCAAAACGAAATAGTTTCTTTTCGGGGTTGCTGCGGGATTTTATGGAGGTCTCCACTCCAGGCTTACCATCTAACTTACAATTTCCATTAATTTTAGAAATTGTTCAAATATGGCTTCCTGGCAAGAGCCCCGGCAGGAGCCCTGAAGGTTCGATGCAGGAAGGTTGTGTTTGTCTGTTTATAGGTGTGGGTACGATATATGTGTTTTTTCGTCATATTGGGAGCATTACATCTCGGCGCGGCTGCTCTCAATTTTACTAATTCGCGCCGGTGTTGAAACAAATCCAGGCCCAAGGGTATGGATTTGTAGTGTCTGCAACCAACGTATCGGTTCGAATGCCAGATCAGTGCATTGTAATTGCTGTTTGGAATGCGTTCACTTTAGGTGTTCAGGTTTACGAAGACAAGGGCAACACTCCGTAGCCTATGTTGCCGCAGGTTATATAAATTCTGGGCAACCCAGGGCTGCTCCCAGCCCACCTTCTCCACCGCTGCCCCCTACACCGCCCAACAATATGATAAGGAATGCCAGACCCAGTCTTACGCCTGGCCCTCCTCCTCCAGCAGATTTCACTGCACTATCTATATTACAGTTTAACTGTAATGGCATCCACCGAAAAATCGCTGAGATCACACACTTCTTGAGTTCCAACAGAATTCTCATCGCCGCCATCCAAGAGACGTTGCTTCACGCAAACTCGTCTCTAAGCGTCCATAGCGAATATGTTATACTGCGGAAAGATCGACCGGCCGCCACGGATGATTCTCACCCTGGAGGTGGACTTGCCTTTCTAATACACAAGTCCGTACATTACTGTGTATTAGATGTAGTTGCTGACGGTACGGCGGAAATTCAAGCCATCTCAGTTCCATCAGGGAGTACTAATATCGAAATTTTTAAAATATATGTACCACCTCATTCTACTTGCCCTTCAGGCTATCGTTTCGATATTGGTCCTCTCCTTTCCGGAGAGCTCAGGGTCATCCTTGGCGACTTTAATGCGCACCATGAGCTCTGGCATTCGGACCTCAACAACAATGTCAGGGGTATAACTATCGCCGAATCACAATCATTATAAAAATTGACAAACCAGCGAACATGACCAAGTCTAAGAAGCGAACGTTTGTCAATCACAAGAAAGCCGATTGGGATGGTTTCAAAGCTTACTCGTCGGCGAAGTTCATCGAGCTACCATCACCTACCAACATTCATAAGGCCGAGAAAAATATTAGGAACGTCATTACTACGGGCCGTGGCACGTTTTATTCCTGCAGGACGTATCCCGAAAGTTCGGCCTAACTTCCCCACTAGTGCCGCCAGATTAGCCGATGAACGTGATCAGATCAGAAGCGCTCACCCTGATGATCCCAGAATTCAGGAGCTTAACTCCGAAATCGACCGACAAGTTAAAGACTATAGGAGGGCGAAATGGAATCAGCACCTCGATGAATGTAACCTCAATGAAGGTGTCAGCAAATTATGGTCTACCGTCCGCGCCCTTTCCAATCCTCGGAAAGAAAAGAGCAATAACGCCATTGAATTTGGCAACACAAAAACCTGCGATCCTCTTCAGTGTGCGAGCCTGTTCAATAAACAATTTATTGAACATCCCAAGTCTGACGGCCTCAAGCGCAAAATTAGAAGACGGATTCGCAGCCGGAATGTTGACACCATACCATCTTTTACCGCGGACCAGGTTAAAAAAGTCATCGAGAATGCTAAAAACTCCAAGGCCCTCGGACCAGATGGCATTTCGATGACCATGTTGAAACATCTCGACCTTCCAGCCATTGAGTATCTCACGGCCGCCTTTAACTTGTCGATGTCCACGCTTGCCATCCTTGAAATATGGAAAACAGGTCGAATTGTTCCCTGTCTCAAGCCAGGGAAGAGCGCAAATCTCGGGGAATCCTACCGCCCCATTACGATACTTTCTCCTGTCGCAAAGACGCTGGAGGCCCTTATTCACCCCACTCTTGTTGCACATGCGAAGTTAGAACCTCACCAGCATGGCTTCAGGAAGATGCATAGTACCACCACTGCCCTCGATGCGATCACTACACGCATTCGTGATGGGCTAAATCAACGCAGTCGTTGTCACAGAACCATTCTGGTGGCAATTGACCTATCAAATGCTTTCGATAAGGTCAATCATTCAACGCTCTTAGCAAACTTGTTGAATATGCATCTTCCTGCACAAGAGATTCGTTGGATTGCCAATTATCTAGCTGATCGGCACTCCTTCACCGAGTTTCGAGGCAAACGTTCCAAGCTTAGGAAAATCAAATTAGGTGTTTCACAGGGAGGGGTACTCTCCCCCACTCTGTTTAACATCTACATGTCCGGCCTTCCCACACCACCTGAAGGAATCGAGGTGTTTTCATAAGCTGACGAATGCACCGTACTCGCCACAGGGAATGATAAGGATGAAATGCGCCTCCGAATTAATCGCTATCTAGGACGATTACAGGCATTTTTCCAAAGCCGAAACCTCACCATCTCTGCGTCCAAATCCTCTGCGACTTTTCTAACCACTTGGTGGGAGGACATCAGATGGGAGATGGATATACGTATTGGCAACAATTCTGTTCCTACTGTTAAAAACCCCAAAATTCTCGGGCTTCACCTAGAGAACATGATGACGTCTGCGAATCATGCAGCTTCAGTTTGTGAAAAAATGCGCAGTAGGAACAACATCCTAAAAGCTCTAGCTGGTAGCACCTGGGGCAAAGATAAAGAAACCATGCTAGCTACTTATAAAGCGGTGGGTCGAGCGGCCGCTGATTATGCAGCCCCAGTTTGGACACATAGTTTATGTGACACAAACTGGTCCAAAGTTCAGGTCTGCCAAAATGCCGCTCTACGCATAGCGACAGGTTGCCTTCTGATGTCTGCGCAGGATCACTTACATCAGGAGACAAAATTGATGCCAGTACGTGACCACAATCTCCTACTCTCAAAACAGTATCTTGTTGGTTGCTACCGTGAGGATCATCCCAATAATCATCTCATGGACCGAATTCCTCCACCACGACATGTCAGGCGTGGTTTACGAGACCTTGAGCCTCTCTCTCAGGGATACAAACGGGACCCTTACGATGAAGTTACATACCGAGCTGCCATTGCAGCGATCCACACTGAAGAAGTGAATCGGTCTATCGCGAGTTTAGGTGCGAATAGAGTCCTCTCAGAGCGCTCAACACCAATTTCGCCTGAGGAGATTAGGCTCCCGAGAGCCACTAGAGTGACACTAGCCAGTGGCGCAACCAGGATTTTTTTTTCTGGAGGGGGCTAAGTTTATCCACAATACTGTATATTTGATGTTGCTGCCGCAAGTTGGGGATAGTGCTTTTTTCATAGCATTATACAGTAGTGATTCAAACTGCCGTTGCATTCACGTTTGTTTTTTTTTTCGATGTAAAAGGCTTCGTAGCGTCACATGTTAAAGCAATAACAATTTGCCAAGTTACTGATTCATTGGTCATGGTCCACCGCAATCAGAGAAAAATTAGTAAATGTACATAAAAAAAATAGGAATTTAGTGACAAACCATATATAAATGATCAGGGTCGGTCCCTGATTCGAATAAGCCATGTCTGTCTGTCTGTTAGCACGATAACTCCCGAAATAATGAGCCTAGCGGTTTGAAATTTTGGTCAGATGTTTGTTATGATAAAATCTTGGACGGTATTGAAAATGGGTAAAATCGGACCAGGGTTCCCCTACCTCCCATACAAATTACCCCTCCTTGATATGTTAATTCGGCCGTAACTTTCGATATAATATCGCTATCGACTTGAAATTTTAATCAATGCCTAATTCGGACATATACTTTAAGTTGATGGAAAGAGGAGTAGGACCGGCTACCCCTACCCCTACCTCCCCTACAAAGTTATATTCAGCCATATCTTTTCATAAACTTTCGCGAAGAACTTCAAATTAGTATGGTAGCTGTTGGATGCCCTGATAAGATGTTAAAGATGTACCAGGTCCGACCCATCTACACCCTCCCTCCCCTACAAGAAACATGAACATGAAAATGTTAGCTTTTACATGTTTTCTAGGTCTGTACATGGGTATACACTTATCGTGCTATTTACACGATTAGAGCTCGGTCTCGTTTTTTTTGCACAACGATGTTTCTAAAGTTCTGGTAAGGATGTTGAAACCTGCATAGACCATCGACACTGGCGAGAAACCTATGCTCCAAAACCACGCGGTTCATATTCATATTTTTTATACAATAGCAATACATTTGCTTCATATTTAATTTTGTAATTTTTCCTTTCCCAATTTCTGGGTCTGGGAGGGGCTTTAGCCCCCTTAGCCCCTCCCGTGGTTGCGCCACTGACACTAGCTCAACTTCGGTCGGGCTTTTGTTCACGCCTTAATTCGTACCTTTCTCGCATAAACCCGGACATCCAAAACATCTGTCCAAACTGCAATGGTACTCCTCATGATGTGGGTCACTTGTTTCATGCCCCGCTGCGCCCACTGATCTTACCCCTATATCGCTGTGGGAAAACCCTATCGCAGCAGCTATGTTTTTGTCCTTAGACCTCACGGACACAAACATTGACGAACCATAAATCGTACCCACATAGATGCACAGAGGTTTCACACCTTTCTGCACCGCTAAAAGAAGAAGAAGATCAAATTGCAACTGTCCCTATTCAAGTGGCCCAATTTCAAGAGACGAATTTATTACATCATCGCTACAACCTTATCAAAATATAACTGTTATTCATCGTAGCTCTGAAGTTTTTCTGAAAAACAAAGTACAGTAAAGTAACCTTTCATCTGGGATACCAAGTCTTGCTCTCAGTCATCGGAAAGTGAAGTTTTCGGGCTTTATAATTTTCAAAGCGGGTGTCCCTATTCAAGTGGTCCGGAGTGTATGTACCACAATTTTTTTTTGTCGCATTGCTAATCTAGCCTTTCTGCAGTTGAAGCATTTAAGTCAAAACTCAGGTCAAAATTAATTTAGGAAAAAATATAGCAACGATTTGAAAACCACAGCGCCAATTCACGGAATTCGTCTAATATTGATTGTTCAAAATGCCTTTGTTTGAATCTGACTTCATTCAAGGACAACAACATCTGCATTAATGCCAAACTGAGGATCTGCTAATGATTGCTATTTTAAATCTGTACCTGTGCAAGTTGTACAATGTTCAACTCTTCAGTACAATCAGAACCAAACACATTTTACAAACACGTTATCTTGAACTGGTGTATGTACTATATCCGTCCGACGTCGATCATCATTGCCTAAAATACAGGGTGGCCCATACAAATATAACTATTTGAACTAGCTATAATTTGTATGCTTTCTATTGCTTTTTTTTAACTTTATAAAAATAAACTAGAGAAATGCGAGATTTGTTGACATTGTGCATCTGGCTGAAAGACTTTTGACCAACGCTGATTCTGAGAAAGAGTTGGAATTCCGAACCAAACTAATGGTAACTTTTTTTCGTTCTGCATCCTAACTTGGTTTTTAAGCAAGCTTTATCATAATTTACACTACTCCGGTGATTGTAGCTCTCAAGAACAGACACAATCCAGTCTACAAAAATACAGCATATTCAATATCGGACTTTCATGTACTCCCACGGCAAAGCATTTATGGATTGTATTATCCTTTCAGTGTTTCATAGCAATAAATAATGAACTTTATAATAATCAAGCAATTTAATTTTGGGTTCCCTAGGCAAAATCTCACCTTAGCTTTATTTGTCGAGCATATTGCAAGGCACGAAAATCATTTCACTGTGTTCTGTATTACGACTAATTTCCAATAATATTTAATAGTGTACAATGTTTCACTCACACAAAAAGAAGAACCCAGGATTACACTCCACTATTTTCAGAAAAGAAAGAGAACGCCGGAAACCAGAAAGAAGCCAGTCGGGGTGCTCGGCTTTCGGGATTTTTCTGCCTCCGCCCCTGGTTGTGGGCCACAACCAAATTGAATGGTGGTTCTTCTTCTTCTTCCTTGCCTCGTTCTTTATACCGCTCCATGGTTTCGCGTTGCTCGACCTGCGGTGTAGGCACATCGCCCGTTTTGGCGGTAATCTCAGCATATTTCTACAGGCAACTCTATTTTGGATCGTGTCATCGCCGAGACCAATGCGTTGTTGTTGCTTTTTCATTTGACACATCCAGGTGTTCTTCGGTCTGCCTCTGGCCTTGGGTCCATCAAGAGAAATTTCCATTGATATTTGCGGGGTTCTCAGGCGGACGCCGTTGAACGTGGCAATACCAATCCATTTGTCGGTCTTCGAGCTTTTCGGTGATTGCCTGCATGGTGGTTAAATTAAAGTTTATCAGCAAAATTGATTTGACATAATTTTGTTATTCCTTTTCAAAGTGTGAGTCTCGCTGCCATTATACTCTGTGCAATAACGATTCAATTTACCGAGGACATGGTATGTAACATTTACTCTCAAAAGAAGGTAGCGATTGATTTCTTCTGTAATTTCATAAATAATATCGTTCCGAAAATTTTCATTTAATTACATGGAGATGGACCATTTTTCTCCAGCAGTATTCAGGAGCTTTTTCCATGGATAATTTGCATGCTCTCACGAACCACGGTCCGCGGACTAATGGTTGGGAAACAGTGCTGCATCTAGGGGATTTTACTCGACGATGTCGGCCATTTGTTTGTAATTTCGTACTCGTTCAACGTATTGTGCAAATCATCTTAAATGTCCAGAAAGACGTGCAGAAATTCCGAAACTGCCTCCGCCTGTGCTCCTAATATGAGCGTAAAGTCGTTTTTCTCCGTAGTAACCGGCTTCAATTTTTCTATCGTTTTTTCGAAGGAAAGATGTAAGACTCATTTATTAATATCGTGAAATAGGGAAACATAATGCTGAACGCAGGTTGGGCCGAAGGGTTGTTTTGTGAGCATGAGGTAGAGAATGCCGTTCATTTTGCTGTATGTTTCTCAATGCTGTACAACAGAAAAAATGTACAGAAAAATGATGTACGTCTGGTCACCTTAAATTAATTTGAATGTGATAATCTCATTATTAGCCCGAATCGAACATCGAACATCTAGCACCGACAATTTTCGGGGAACACCTCAAACCAGATATTTTAATTAATCGCCGGTATATGCACCATTTCATTTCACATTTTACGAGCAATCTGACGGAGCACTTTGGAGCAGAAATCCGCTCCCACTCTAACAAATTGAAAGTCGCTCTGCTCAGGCTAAAATATGTCCGCTCCGCTCCACTTCATACAGGGTGTCCTAAAATTCAACATCAAGCCGGAAGCGGATGATAGCGCTTACGGTGCCCATTTGGCTGTTTTTAAAGTTCTTTACGCAAACAAAAAAAAGATCATATTCCACTCTAGGTTTAGCTAACTTGACCGTTACAGATTTTCAGAGACCTACCTAATAATAATATTTTGCGTGTTGCAATTATTTAGTGAAAAATATCCTAGCAGCCAGTGACAGGGGTTTTTGAAGGGTTCATACACCCTCGGAAATTATTGCTAATACCCAGCAAACAATTTTATCGTTTTTTCGAAAAATCACAAAAATGATACGAAAACGATATCATTCAAATGAAAAATTTATCGTAAACTTGCCTCCTCGACGAAAAATCGCTTTATCGTCATCAATATGACAGGAATGTGACTCCTATTAACAAAATGTCGATTATTGCAAAGATGATAAAGTAATTCCTCACAACGAGAGAATTATTAAATTGTCAAAAAATAAAACAATTAATTAATCTTAGATAGCTCAGGTGAAGGACGTAGGACTACAAAATGATAGGTGATAGGTTCGATTCCCAGTAGAAGCAAAGTGTAAAAAGGTAAAATTGAAATAAGTTAAAAAGAAGTTAAAGATAAGATAGAAGAAAAAAAAAATAAAAAAGGGAAAATACCCAGCAAACAATTTTATCGTTTTTTTCGAAAAATCATAAAAATGATACGAAAACGATATCATTCAAATGAAAAATTTATCGTAAACTTGTCTCCTCGACGAAAAATCGCTTTATCGACATCAATATGAAAGGAATGTGACTCCTATTAACGAAATATCGTCTTATTATTGCAAAGATGATAAAATAGTAACTCCTCACAACGAGAGAATTATGAAATTGTCAAAAAATAAAACGAGTAATTTATTCCCATATAATTTGTAATCTTAGATAGCTCAGGTGTAGAACGTAGGACTACGAAACGATAGGTGATAGGTTCGATTCCCAGTAGAAGCAAAGTGTAAAAAGGTACAATTAAAATAAGTTGAAAAAAGTTAGATAAAATAGAAGAAAAAAAAATAAAAAATAAATAAATTTTTTTCACTTTTTCTATGTATTAGTCTATTATCGCCAAATTATCATCCTGGCGAATTAATATCGGTCACTATTCCTTCCCGAAGGGAGTGACGACTTTAATCAGAATTCGATATGAAATTCGAGAAATGTTTTCGAGCAGGCGAATTGAATTCGAATCGCGGACGATAGAAATTGTTTGCTGGGTAAAAATAAATATTTTTTTTTTTCACTTTTTCTATGTATTAGTTTATTATCGCCAAATTATCATCCTGGCGAATTAATATCGGTCACTATTCCTTCCCGAAGGGAGTGACGACTTTAATCAGAATTCGATATGAAATTGGAAAATGTTTTCGAGCAGGCGAATTGAATTCGTATCGCGGACGATAGAAATTGTTTGCTGGGTACATACGTTTCAAATGCGGTTCGTTCCATATATGTATGTGCATAATAATTCCATATTCGGGGTAGTTGCTACTTTGTCTTTAACGATTCGATTACAGATGATCACCAGATGGTGTATTCAACCAAAATGAGCAAAACTTCTCCAAACAGTTTTTCAATAGATGTGTTTCTGTCATAATAAATTTCATATCCTCACTTTCAACCTTTGTGTGACAAGAGTTTTCGCATATCCTTCAGATAAACCCAGCGTAATTATTCACTGATATAATTACCAAAATACTGCTGTATCCACTCAAATCAACGGGTCGTCTGACCCCTTATGGACTACACATGATTTTAAAATAGAATAAGTTGGCTGGCCTTTATTCGGTTGTGGTTTGATGTGTAGTTTTGTAGCTTGATTGACGGTCTAGTCCCTAAAAATGAATTCTGTTGTGTCATTTTTAAATAACACGATAAAACCAAGCTATAATCCTTGTCACATTTTTATTCCACAATATACATAATAATGCATACGCTGCTATTCGTTGACACATGATAACAATTTATGATAATGCACGATAGAAACACAACATTTTCTTCTATTCTAGCTATTCTTGGGACAGTTCCCTTTTGAAATATTTAAATGTGATATTCACACATCATATACGTGTCGCTATTATCATGGAATTTATGACTTCTCATATGCATCCATCATCCTGTAGTGATTTATACTTAGGTATGTTAAGATTCAAAGCATCAAAGTGATACGGACAAAAATTAATTTTTGCTGAGTGTCAACGCAGAGCCCTAATAAGGTCCATCTAGATTAGTCGCCAAATGGCGTCACGTGCAACCAGATGATTGTTGTCATTTCATCCAAACTGATCGACATTTGGGTGTGCGTTCAGTTTTGATATTCAATATGGCAACTCAACGAACCGCTTTGACAAATTCAAAGTGACAATTTTGTTCGTTCTTTTGTGTGAAATTGAATAATTATTGAATGGGCGTATAATAATTCAAACGCGCAGAGTCCAATTTTGATGATTAAATTAAAAAAAAATCACAATCATTAAATTTTGGTTATGTCATTTTCTGTGTTCATTTGGCTGCTGGTGTAGATGCTAAGTAGCAGCCAAATGGCTGTTCTTGATGCCAATTTTTGGACGCGCAGCCATTCGGCGACTAATCTAGATGGACCTTTATACTCTGCTTCTGCTACTTCATTTTGTGCTCATCATATCGCTCTAAGGCGTAGCGTTGCTCGTCCTGCGGTGTAGACTCCAATTACTATTCTCCAAAAATTAACACAGAAAACTGTATCTGTATTATTTTGCAAAACACTTCCGAATCCTGACGATAGTTATAATTAAAACTTAGAACCTTCTGCGTATTGTACAATTAACAACTATCTAGTATGAAAAAGTCTTCTATGTGCCATGCAGAAAAAAATAGAATAAAAAAAACGGGTCGAGAATTTTTGGATGTTATACAGGGTGTCCGGAAACAGCCGCATAAACGCACTGGATTGTGATTTCCAGCACAAAAGTTGCATAGAACATACCTCCGTATTTTCAGGTTTAATTTTTGAATTGCCTTTCATTGAATACCCCTGTAGCTTAACCCTTTAGCTGCCACAGGCATTTGAAGATTTCAAAAAATAATTTTCTTGTACGACTAAAACTTCAATATCTCAAAAGCTAGAATAGCGAAATAAGACGATTATTACAGCCAACAAATTTACCTAAAAAATAAAACTAACGGCACTCAAATCGGATAAGAGTTTTGGTTGTTACTGAACTTCAAAGTCAAATTTTTATGATTTGACCCAAAAACAATATGTTTTTCCATCTCAATTTTCTCCAACTTCCGGCAATGTAAGTTGTTCGTACGATTCTTAAAAAATTAGCGCATAGTCTAATGATCATTTCTTTCTTACATCATTTTATTCTAGCTTGGTTATTTCTAACAGTTTTAATGCGTTAAGTGCAAAAAACTAGGGTTAATTTTGGCTCGATTTCGAGATACTTTGAATAGATTTTACCAATTGCAGATCTTTAGGAGCAGTGTGAATCGAATTGTATTGAATTCGAGCTAAAATTAACCCTAGTTTTCTACACTTAACGTATAAAAACTGTTAGAAATAATGGAGCTAGAATAAAATGATGTAAAAACGAGACCGAGTTCTAATCGTGCGAATAGCGCGATGAGTGTATACCCTATACCCATGTACAGACCTAGGAGGCACGCAAAACCCAAAAATTCAATTTCATCTTTTTTTGTAGGGGAGGGAGGGGTAGATGGTTCGGACCTGGCACATATTTAATATTATCTGACGGCATCCAACAGCTACCGTCTGATACTTATTAGAAGTTTTTCGCGACACTCTAGCAAAAGATATTGCTGAATATAACTTTGTAGGGGAAATAGGGATAGGGGTAGTCGGACGTTCTCCACTTTCCACCAACTTCAAGCATATGTCACAATTAGGCATTCATGAAAATTTCAGGTCGCTAGCGATATTCTGTTGAAAGATATGGGCGAATTAAACTATCACGGAGGTGTCATTTGTATGGGAGGTAGGGGAACCCTTGGTCCGATTTGGCCCATTTTCAATACCATCCAAGCTTTTATCAAAGCAATCATCTGACCTAAATTTCAAAACGCTAGCTTCATTATTTCGGGAGTTATCGTGCGAACTGACAGACACACGGACGGACAGACAGACGGACATGGCTTATTCGAATCAGGGACCGACCCTGATCATTTATATATATACTTTGCCATACCTCCGGTGGCTCCTTTAAGGTGTTACATAAATCGTCGTAACAAAAACAATATACCCTATACCATCTTATGGGTATAGGGTATAAAGATATGATCATAGGACTATGCGCCAGTTTTTAAAAGAGTCGTACAAGCACCTCTCCTTGGCAGAAGTTGGAGAAAATTGAGATGAAAAAATATATTGTTTTTGGGTCAAATCACACAATTTTGACTTTGAAGCTCTGTAAAAACCAAACCTCTTACCGGATTTTAGTGTGGTTAGTTTTATTTTGTAGGTAAATTGGTTGGCTGTAATAATAATTTAGTTTGACTCTTCTAGCTGGTCCAGCTAGGCCTGTTCCAAAAACCGGGATCCCGGTACAAAACCGGTGTTCACTTGGTACCGGACCCGATATTCTAAAGTACCGATATCCCGTTAAAAAAACCGACCGACGAGTCGGTTTTTTGGTACCGAGTTTAAAAGAACGATTCACTTCAACCATGAGCCGGTTTATGGTTAAAAAAAACCGTCGGTACTGAAAAAAAACCTGAGTCAGGGAAACCGCTTGTATTGAAAAAAACCGAAACCCGGTACTGTAATCTCGGTGCCGAACAGGCCTAGGAGATATATTGGAGATATTGGACTATAGTCGTGCAAGAAAATGATTTTTTCAAAAATCTTCAAATGCCTGTGGCCGCTAAAGGGATATGTTCTGTACAACTTTTTTGCTGGAAATCATATGAAGAATCACAATCTGGTGCGTTTATGCGAAAGTTTCCAGACACCCTGTATACAAAGAACAAAGCTCGGGAGAGAGGTCAAAAACTTGGATTATAAAAATAGACCCGGGCTTTGTAACAAATCAGACCTGTTTGGCCTTAACCCATTCGTTCATTTCTTGCATATCGATTGCATATCGATATCGATTGAATGCTTTACGTACTAAGAAATTTAATCATGTCAAAGGACACTTGGTTAGTAGCCAAAGCTTTTCCACTTTCATGGCACATGCCTAATTGCTGTGTGTATATTGTATTATTACCTAATCAATTTCATGAATAAATCATAATTTCCTAGTGCGAAGTTCAAGTGCATAGACGTGTAGTATGCTTTAATTATATTTAATTTGTTTGTACTAAGGATACGCCTGTCTTCTCTATTAAAGCTACCCAATAGGAAATTTGTGCTATGTTTCAAAACCCAATAGGAAAAGCTAATTTTCACAAGTTTTCTCTATGAAACTATGGTTTTCAAGAACCGCAATTTCGAATGAATAGGAAGTGCCAAAAAGCTGCTTTGAATTTTGAATTGTATCGCGAGTCTTTACTATTCCATTAGTATTGTGGGTAGCTTTTTGCAAAGATCCTGTAATCCTGCAAATGAGACAATGTTGGCTAACTGTCCTTTAAGGATGAAAAAAGGCATTTCGACCCACTTGTCTTAAGCGTCAGGTCCTATCCTACTATATATATTTTTCACGACCAAAATAAATCACTAGCCTCCTTTTATATAAATTAGATATCATAGAGGCCCTTTCGAACGACCTCCATTGTGTCCACACTCTGCTTCCTTTAGGCCACTGTTTCCCAACATGTGGTCCGCGGTAGACTGAGACTTATAAAAAAAGTTGTATAATTTTGTAAATATGTAATTAAAACTACATCCTAAAAATGAGCCTTCAACGACATCACATTAATTATGGTCAGACCTCAAAAAACTTGAAGCTAATTTTCAGTTTGCATTTAGTAACTACAAGTCTTGTAGAGTAGTGCTTTTTGTAATAATGTTAAAATCCTAATGGAGAATAGGGTCGTTCGTAGGAAAATATTTTGAAGGGGTTTTCGGAAACAAAATAATTATGTGAACGTTGCTTTGGACATTCAGTTAGCCCTAAACTCAAATCAAGATTCATTGATTAGATACACGAATACATTTTGGTCAATCCTCACTAGCTACAGTGGGACTTGGGAGACCATTTTCATTCGATTTAGTCCAACATTTGATTTTTGATGATTTTTGTGAACGAACATATTCCAAAAAAAAAAATATTTGCTACTGACTGTATCCAAGAACCGATGAGATCTTCAGTTGAACCCATCATAAATTCAAAACTCAGTTGCTTCATTTTTACCTTTCAGTGATCCTTGCTGTCCGAGTTAACTATTTTACTTGCGGGTCGCGACTAAAGGTTTGTGTTCGTAGAGACGACTCATGGGATCATCGCTCAGCCATTGCAGTTTTGCATCCAATTTCGAGCCGTATTTGAATATTTTTTGAATGATTCTACTTTTCTAGTATCGACTATAGATTAAAGGAAGATGTCTGTATAGAAAATATACCCATATAGTGCTCAAAACCGGTGGTTTAACTTCGATCGCTGAGCGATGATCCGATGAGTCGTCTCTACGAACACAAACCTTTAGCATGTTTATCCACAGCCTTAGAAGATAATTGCTGAGCCAGAGCCGATTTTAAGGTACGTTATCCTCGACGCGGCCGCAGCGACTCTAGGGACTCCAGCGGCTCTAGAGCAAGTTCCCTACCCCAAGCAGCCGTCGCCCGAAGCCCCAGAAACAAGCAAGTGCACTACGTTCACCATTCGTGCATGCACTATATGTACAACAAGAGTCCCGCGACTGCTTTCTATATACAGACAGATTCGTGTATCAGTCGAATCAGTACGAGTATTGTGTGAAACAACTACCCTACCCCAAGCAGCCGTCGCCCGAAGCCTACACACAAGGAAGTGCACCACGTTCACCATTCGTGCATGCATTATGTACAACAAGAGCCGCGCGACTGCTTTCTATATACATGCTATTCGTAAATCGGCCGAACGAATACGACCGTTGTGCGCAACAACTACCCTACCCCAAGCAGCCGTCGCCCGAAGCCTACAAACAAGCGAGTGCACCACGTTCACCACTCATGCGGGCATTATATACAACAAGAGCCGCGCGGTTCATTCATTGTGGAGCTATGCCAAGCGATTATCAACTAAAAACGAGTTTTTATATGCAACGGCCAATGGGCGAGCCGCAGTCGCTAGAGCCGCTGGGGCCGTGCCGAGGAAAACGTACCTTTACCTAGTGAACCTGATGCGATCAGTGATCAAATTGCCGCCCTTCGTCACTTGTTATGCGTGGAAGTGAACCACTCGCATTCGAAGTGGATGTAGTGGAAACTCGATAACTCGAAACTCCTTAACTCGAAACTCCTTAACTCGAAAAACGCTTTAAGTCGAAGAAAATCTGCTTCCCCAGCACATTTGAAAAAAATACAATGAAAAAGAAACTCGATAACTCAAACCAAAAACTCTATTACTCGAAGAGAAATTTTTAATTTCACTGCTTGTGAAACTCAATAAGTCGTAGTGCTGATATTGGAGACTCTATAAGTCAAAATTTCAGATACTCTCCAGGTCAAATAAAAATTTCTTATCGGTAAACGGGCGAGACTCTATAAGTCAATGCTTTGCTATGCGAAACTCTATAAGTCGATTTTTTTTATTCCTCCAATGGCGATTTTTCTGTTTGAAATTAGAATTTTATTGCTGCATATTCCAGAAACGAAAATAATGGTACTTTTCTGCGATAAAATGTTTCAGTTTGCATTTGAATATAGCGTTCATCGTAAGGTTGTTTTACTGTCAAAAGAATAATCGTTTCGTGCAGTTTGAGGAATTCCGCCAATTAAACATATCTGCGTCAAAAAGAACGCTACAAACCCTGACTATTCAGCAGAAGAAAGAACTTATAAAAGCGGTTGATGCAAAAGGTCGAAAAAAAGGGTATAGACGCCGAATTCAAAATTCCGGTTAGTACGCTTTCTACGATTTGAAAGAAAAGAAAAAAAACATTTTGTCATCTATCGGAAAAGAGAGGAAAAAATGCATGTACTATTTTATAAGGGTATAATGTCGGAAAAATACCAAAATATAAAAATACACAAAAAGAAAAAAACTCTATAAGTCGAATTTTCTTACAAATAAACTCGATATCTCGAAATCTCTTTACGTCGAAATTTCGATAACTCGAAAGAAAGTTTGGTTCCTTTGGGCTTCGACTTATCGAGTTTCCACATGTGATGTTAAACACTTTTATGGAACTATGCAAAAAACACAGCAACGCAATTTGTTTAAAAATACGTGGGTCCCGGGTGGGTTCAAACGGTGGCGCCATGTTATCACGAACCGAGCGAAGTAAGAAAAAAAGTACACATAAAATATTTAAATAAAACTAGCACTAAATATGTACATATGTATGTATGTATATGTTCCTTCTATCACTTGCGACTTTCTTCATATATGTAATAAGTTTCCGCCACAAGTTCCATCCAAAGCCAGTTGGGAATTGGCAGGCTGTGGGGAATTAGTAGGCTAAGTAGGTTGAATCCTAAGGCAGTCATTTTAGGGGCGGAGTTTTTAACTTTATTCAAACACTTTGTGTGGAGGAAAAAATTAAAAGTTCGGCATCCAGAGTTTATTTTGATTTTAGAAATGGCAGCTAATTCGAACCTCTTTTAGCTAGCCTTATTGAACAATTTAGGAATCAAGGATCAATCGATAAATTGTAGGATTGTAAAAATTGCAAAACGACTTCAATTGTTTCGAATAAGAAAATAATTAAAATAATTTTTTTTTATGATATGTGGCATACTTTGTTTCTTTATTTATCATTTTTCCCATTAGGGATCAATTATAAGCAGCTGAAATTTTGTGGAGATCGTAAGACGGCAAAATTTGGAAAGCCAACTGACGATAAATATGAAAATCTGCCACTGATCAGTTTTTCAAAGTACCGATAATTTGTTTTTTTTCCTAGCTTATTAAAACCGCCTTTTGGCTCCTCGAAATGCATATATTTCACAGAACTTTAAGTTAAGTTTGCCGCCCCGAAAATTTGCCCAAATGGGAAATTCGGTCCCGGGTTGAGCTACTTGTTCCGCTGAGTAACAGCTAACCATTTCAGTTTGATGACACCTACACTTATGAACATGAAGGGCAGAGCCGTTGTACATATCCGTATTCGCTTTGCCCCTGAAAGCCCGATACACTAACGTGTTCTTGATGATTTTTTAAACATGGCACTTTTCAGATGTAGGTACATACATCAATAAAGCGACGGGTTCTAATTTTTGACTTTATTTCTATGAGCTCTTTTTTTGAAAGTTAGTGACAAAGGACTTTACATTAAATTAACGTTTTTTACAGCTTTCTAAAATACCGCCTTATCGAAATATTTAGTTTGAATTTAATGGGCGTTCTAAGACCTCATTAATTTCCGTTTAATTTTATTTCTCTCTCTCTCTAGTTCCTGTCAACCCCTTGTGGGGCATAGGGCATTAACTACGCCTACTCTCCACCTCGTTCTGTTTTGCGCCAACGGCGCTGAGTCAGTCCGAGGTATCCGAGGCTCGATTAATGTTTCGAGTGTAGAAAGTTTCAGGTACGCAGGTTACAAGCCTACGTACCCAATTATTTAGCACTCAAATATGTGCTTAAAAAGTTGGTGGTTCGTAGCGACATATTGTTAGGCTAAGTGGTCCGCAGACATTTGTGAGTTGGGAACCCCTGCTTTAGGCAAATGTTATTTTTGGTGTGCCACATGCAGTGCACACAGGTTGGGAGGTTGAATAATTAGAATTTAATCAACAAGACCAAACTTGATAACGTATCGAAAACTAGAATTATGTACTTAACCCTTTTCCAGATAATCTGCTGAATTTCGTTTACTATAATTCTTCATGTATAAAATGTTACAGACCATTAATTCAGTTGATTGAAATCCAATCGACAGTTAATATTGGCCGTACTTATTTAACGTATGTACATTACACAAAGGCTTTCCCGATAGGGAGATATTCCGTCTTGGGCAGTGACTATAGTGTTCTTGTCGAACTTGTTGTTTTGTAGGAATCTGAGTGAAAGATGAAAGTTTCAAGCAGAAATAATTATCTCATTACGAGTACAATCGTTTTTTGTTGGTTGCTAAACTATAAAACGGTTTTAGGAAGTGATTTTCGACAATCGGCAAGAATACTTCATCAAATCTATAATTTTCAAACAATTGTGAATATTTTACCAGCTGGATTCAACAAAGAAGAGCAACGGAATAGTATCTCTGTCCTACCGCAAATACCACAATTGACTTTTAACGCTGCGCTTTCCGGAGCCGAGATAGGAAAGCTGTTTAACAAAAATGTTTTGTCAATCGTGTACATTTCACACTCCAATACCGACGAAATCCTTAACAAAACCAGCAACATTTTAAAAGGAAATCACTTGTCAAAAGTGATTTTCGTCATTTCGAGCGAAGATGCGGCCAACATTTCACTTCAGAACTTTATGGAGAGACTATGGGATGAAAGACTAATACGTTGCCTTGTTGTCGCCGAAAATCACACATTTGGCTTCAAACCGTATCCAAGAGTGAATGTTGTGGAGATTTTATCGGTTAACGACATACAAACCCTATTTAAATCACAACTCAAGAATATGTTTGGCAATTCCGTGATAGTGAATGCTGTTTTAGAATGGCCCCGGTATATCAAGTACGTGAATAGGAAAGGAGTTATGCTTTATAGCGGAGATATAGCGAAAACTATACTAACCTTTATTGCGCATTACAATGGAACCTATGTGGAGTACGAACAGAATGATATGCGCTCGATTGATGATTTGTACGAAAAACTTCACAATCGAGTACTTGATATACATTCGAAATGGGATTTCCGAGACAAAAACACTGAAGGAACAAATCCTTTAACCAATGACGCCTTCTATTTACTAATACCCTATCAACAAGAGCTCTCTCGAGCTTACTACTTAACGTTGCCTTTTCAAAAGGAATCATGGAGTTTATTCGGTGCGACTATCGTTATCGTGGCTTTTGTTATGATAGTTATTCAAATCGTCCAAGGCGCAAGCAACTATCAGCATACTTTCTTCAATATAATAAGAATATCAATGCTTCAACTCCATGATGATACTGTGCATAAACATCATCCTGTTATCCGGTTTATTCAGATCTCATGCATTTTATGGTTCATGCTGGTATTAAGCCTCTACCAAAGTAATCTTAGCAGTTTCTACACTAAATCCCTACCGGGAAAACAAATTGATACTCCGGACGAGTTAAGAGCGTCTGGATACAGTATTGCTTGGCGAAAGAATGGAATGAATAATGTTAACACCTACCTGCCTGCCGGTGTACCATTACATGGAGAGGATATTGTTGGGGAAAATTTGCGAAATATTAATATAAATTATGGCTATTTCGTACCGGAAGAAGTGACTGACGTCGTAGACGAATTAGAACGGCACGTTTCTAAAAAATATTTTCATAAAAGTTCATTTTATTGGAATTCGTTTTTTCTCTGTATGGCTGTGCAACGAGATTATCCGCATAAAGAGTTGTTGAATGATTGGATTCTTCGAATGCGTGATTCGGGAATTGTGGATCACTGGCGTAGAAGTGTTTTTCTGGAGAATCTTGAGGCTGGATACATACATTCGAACAGAACAACTGAAACAATATTGTGACCATTGAAGTTGATGGAGCTAATTGGCGTTTGGATTATTTATTTTATTGGTATGATGGTTTCTGGTATGGCATTTTTTGTGGAAATTTGGAGAAGATGAGATTTTGGTCTTTACGAAGCGCTTGGTGGAATTGATTTGGTTGGTATTATTCAATTGAATTCAAATTTCACTCAATCAATATTTTCTCAATCATTCAATTAAAGTAAAATGCACAGTACATATGCATATATACCATTTCTCAGTCAAGTTCATAACTATGGAACATCAAATTCGTAACTATGGAACATCAAATTCGTAACTGTGGAACATCAAATTCGTAACTTTGAAACATCAAATTCGTAACCATGGAACATCAAATTCGTAACTGTGGAACATCAAATTCGTAACTTTGAAACATCAAATTCGTAACTATGGAACATCAAATTCGTCACTAAGGAACATCAAATTCGTAATTATCTCAATTTTCTCGTTCGTTTTTATTAATATGTGTACGATAATATATACAGTATATATATTTCTTAATAGAATTTCCTCAACAACTGTTTTCAACGGAAAATAAAATATTTCCTATTTCGCGGTAGCTAGAATATTTAAAACACCAAAGCTCATAAATAAAACATAATAATTAAATTATTATTTTTTTATTTAAACCTAATATCTAAACTAAAATATTATTTATTAATAAAGGCAACGACGAACACCTGAAAATAGAATGAATTAACTGTCCTTTTAGTATAGTGACTTTAGCTCTAGACCCAAACATCATGCCAAATTGTTTTATGGCCTGACCGCATTACGCAGTAAAAAGTTCGACTTTTTTGCGCGTGTCACATTTGGTGGGGAGGGGGTGGCAGGGGGTGTTAACTGTAATATTTACAGCAAAATGTTCTGAGGACGATTTTGGCAAACGTTAAGGCTAAGTCCCATTGTGACAGACTATGATCTCACTCAGATGTTAAACGAGTACCCATTTATGGGGATAAATAACACTGCTGAGCGTGATGCTGATCTCATTACCTCATCAAAAAGCAGATAAGATCTTGGAAATAGGATGTCACTAACACATCCTGCGGCCTTAGTCCAATGTTGGATTGTCGCGCCTGTTATTTATTTTATAAGAACAATGAAGTTTTGTTGTATGTTTGTAATGGAGCGGAGCGAAAAAATTTTAGTCGGAGCGAAGCGGTTTCAAATTGGTCGGAGCGAGAGCGGAGCGGAGCGAAAAAAAAGTGTCGCTCCAAATCCCTGCTGAAAACTGTCAATTTTGGAAAGTGTAGCGAGAACGGCCCGTGGAAAAGAAGTTCAGATTATTTCAAGACTTTCGTTAGAAATTAAGGCAGAAAAAATGTGCCCGATATTTTTTACAATTTTTTTTACAGTTTATATAGGGACTCGATATTTAGAGCGAACAAAGCAACCGAAAGATATCTTCCTTCTATCTGTGCCATAGTTTTAACAAATCCTAAAACCTGCAGCAAAGATGATGAATTTTTAAGAAACCGAAGCTTGCGCTGAACATTCACCGTAAGATGTTTGGTTTACGCAGAGCCAATCTTGGAATAGGCTGGTTCCATCTCACATTTCACATTTCCAGAAGATGAATATCAGTTATTTCACTATTTCGTCCGCAGAATATTTAGTTCTGCGACAAGTGCTTGAATCGTTTCTGGATTGTTGGCATAACATCGGTCCTTCACGGTTCCACACAAAAAAAGTCCAAAGGGGTCAAATCGCAGCTTCGAGGCGGCCAACACGATTTGGAAATTTGGTGCGTAAAAGATCGATTGTGGCATGGGCTGTGTGGCATGGCGCGCCATCCCGCATGAACCAGAGGTCGTCCAAATCCATGTCTTCAATTTCAGTAAAAAAAAAGTCGGATAACATGTCTCTGTAACTGGCTCTGGGCTAGACAGCACTCACTTTGAAAATAAGTTTTCAATATTTCCCAACGTTGTTCACACGTAAAGCGACTCATTTCGTTCCGCGGTGGTATGATACTAACTTACTATCAAGATTTCGAGCGAAAAACAGCTGTCATTGTCAAAGTAACCTATGATTTAAATACGAACTTGTAATTGGCCCACCCTGTACTCGACAAATTGCAGTAACGATTTCGGCTATTAAAAGAATTGTCAATAGTAGTATTAATATCGAAACTGTTTATCTCTCTTGGATTTTCTTAGGAACCAAATATGTATTTCTGGGTGAGATTCAAATTTAAATTCTTGTAAATAACATCCTGCCCAATGAAATTAAAACAACGCACCCTATGAGCCCTTTCAAAATAAAAATAAAAATCTTAGGGGTGGCAATTTGTCGTCTTGTACGGGGCGGCATGAAGGCTAGAGCGTAGCTGTGTACTTATCAAGCTGTAAACGACTTTTACCGAACATTGAGTTGTTCCGATCAAGGACCCCCCTTAATCCCCCCATTTTATATTACGATTCGTGCATTTATTCCACTATACAATGTATTCGTATAAACAAATCTTCAATTCTCCATATGACTATCATCAACCCAAATAATCGAAATCAAAATTATCCTAAACTGTTCGCCAAACATTTCCGGGGAATGTGAATTAGCTCAGCTTGCACAGAGTATCATCACCCTCACATTTTCAGAACTAATCTCTCTAAAATAACACAATCATTTGTTTAAATCCCGGCGCGCACAGTCTTGAATAAATCTGGAATTCATTTTTTCTGTTTTTCATTTAATTTTTCAAAGTTTACACAAAATGATTAATCACATGCGAGAAAATCCGAATGATAGGAAAATATATTAACGAAATGTTATTGGAAGAGCCTTTTCAATGTTTTCGTTTTGAGTGGGGGAGGAGGAGTTTTGTGGTATGCATGGCAATCAACTTCGACTGACTTGCTAAAATAAAATGGCTAGTTGCTAGATATATTACAAAATTATGCAATAACATATTAAGAGAAGAATCAGTGAATATGTAGATGTTTCTATTTTGTAATAAAGAGCTGTCCATCTGTCCATTCATCAATTCCATAATTTCTGCGTGTTTTCTCTTTTGCTGGGGTTTTTATGTTGTTTATTCTAATTTTTAGTGTAATTTATTAGATCGGGTGTGGATTGATCATTTTATACGTAGTTAAATTTTATTTTTAAACTTTTTTTGCTTTTGTAGTGAAAAAGTAAACTTTCGAGGAATGAATTTTCTATGTGTTCAATTTGAAGATGGAAGTTTCGAATGCTTTCAACCCAAGGACAATAAAGCACAAAAGGAGTCGATTTTCAAAAATTAAATAGATAGAAGAGGATAAGTGAATCGATGTAAAGCATATTGCGGCGCGCATCTTACTGAAAATGTCAGAGTCCCAGCTGCCTGTGCTCAAAAGTTACAGCCGTTCAAAGATACGACCAACGACCCAACATCAACAAAAAACAAAGGGACAAAGCGCAGACCGACCGGATCGATTTCCCAAAAATTGTTGGATATCCGGGGATCAAAGGGTCGGCGGAGATCACAGAGCATATTGTGCTGCAAATTATGCTGAAAATTTCAGAGTACTGGCTGTCTGTGTGCAAAAGTTACAGCCGACCGAAGATGGTAAAAAACAAGTGCAAACGAGTTTATTTTTTTCCAAAAACGCGGCTGTCCCGCATTATATGGCATCGTCTTAGGGTCTTTGAAGTACAGAGTCATAGGTTCGAACCCTTTTGGCGGTTTAATTTTATGATGGTTTGCGAATTCGCAGCCGACCTGACGGACTATGATTTCACTCGGATTATAAATTAGTACAGGTGTAAATAACGCGAGGCAGAGCGTGCCATTGATCTAGAAACCGCTACCAAAAAGCCGTCCAGATCAGGTGAATTTCAGCGCCATGCTTCAAGGACAACCGACAAACACTATATGCAGATGGCAAGCCAAACTACTGGGATTGTAATACATAACAAATTCTAAGCAAAACGATTTTACTTTGATATTTTCCGCGGTCGCGACATTCGGGTGATTGAATTGGAATGCTTTTCTTTTGTAGAATTTGTGCAGATATTAAGGATATACTTAGCATTCATATACCGAAAGAATAAATTATAATTTGATGCTTGTTTAGTATAGAAGAGAATAAAAATGAATGAGATAATGGTGACCAATTAATATTCTGTTTAATGGGAATCTCAAGTGACACGAGAAAATAAAATTAAACAATAAATGTCTGCTTCTGCTAATGGACTTTGATGTTGAGGATTTCTTTAAATACGACAAAAATTAAATTATGTGAATTATCACGAACAAGATTTTATACATAGATAGAGAGAGACATTCAGTTTTCAACGTGATTACCAATGTTGAATGAAAAAAGGTGAACAGAACAAGTCATTCCTCTTTTCTGTTCGCTTGATGCAATGTGTGGCTGATTTCTCCCACCTACTACAAAGAAATTAAATTTATCATGACACCACTATCGACAAAAGGGGCAAACACCTTCTTCCATGTTCCTCCCTGTGTGCGCCCCCTGAAAACGGTAATAAGTAACACTGCTAATAGACCTAGAGCCAGCGACACTTCAAATGCAACTATTTCCTGGCCATTCTATTACACATTATCGCAAATTTCATGATTGGCGATGCCCCAAAACGGTAGTCTGCCTCCTGGACAGTGGGGCTAAAGGGGTGGCAGACAACTTCAAAGTCGTTAATAGTTACAAATATTTGCAACTATTTCCTGGCCTTTGACTCATATACCATTTCATTTAAGGGCTCATCTGCTGGACGTCCTTTTAATGTTTTATGTCTGCCTTTCGAAATATATATACTTAGCATGGTGTCCTGAGTGATATACCGTTCGAAAAGAAACGCTGCTGAGGGCCATCCGTGTGATATTAGGGGGGAAAGCTGCCTCGAGAGATAATTGTTGTTTCTCGCAAAATTACACTTTTTGCCCCATTTAAGGGCTCGTCTGCTGGTCGTCCTTTTAACGCTTTATGTCTGACTTTAGAAATATAAACTAAGCATGGTGTCCTGAATGATATACCGTTCGAAAAGAAACGCTGCTGAGGGCCATCCGTGTGATATTAGGGAGGAAAGCTGCCTCGAGAGATAATTGTTGTTTCTCGCAAAATTAAACTTTTTGCCCCATTTAAGGGCTCGTCTGCTGGTCGTCCTTTTAACGCTTTATGTCTGCCTTTAGAAATATAAACTAAGCATGGTGTCCTGAATGATATACCGTTCAAAAAGAAACGCGGCTGAGGGCCATCCGTGTGATACTAGGGGGGAAAACTGCAGCGAGAGATAATTGTTGTTTCTCGCAAAATTACACTTTTTGCCCCATTTAAGGGCTCGTCTGTTGGTCGTCCTTTTAAAGCTTTATGTCTGCCTTTAGAAATATATACTAAGCATGGTATTCTGAATGATATGCCGTCCAGAAAGAATCGCTGCTAGGGGCCATCCCTGTGATATTAGGGGAAAATGCTGTCACGAGAGATAATTGTTGTTTCTCGCAAAATTACACTTTTTGCCCCATTTAAGGGCTCATCTGCTGATCGTCCTTTTAAAGGTTTTTGTCTGCCTTTGGAAATATAAGCTCAGCCCGGCGTTTTAAATGATATCCCATTCAGAAGGAGTCGCTGCTGATGGCCATCCGTGTGATATTAGGGGAAATGCTACTATTTGCTGTATTATAATGCCTGTGAATTTACTTGAAATAGTCAAATTTCGATTGATAAATCAACCAGGTTCTAATTGGTATTTGGAAGTGAAATTTGGCTTAAGTACTGAGGGAAGTGTCTGAAAAATATTTAGGCTCTTACTGAACCTATATGGTTTAGCATGATGGAGTTAGCGTTATTTTTGTAGGAGCACTTCCCATTTTTGATACAAATTTCAATTTTTAGAGCGTGTCTGCCACCGTGTTAGCCCCCCAATATTTGTCTGCTTTTTGGAGTATATATGCGGGGACTCGTCCTCTATGAAAAGGCATATGAGTCAAAGGCCAGGAAATAGTTGCAAATATTTATAACTATTAACGACTTTGAAGTTGTCTGCCACCCCTTTAGCTCCACTGTCCAGGAGGCAGACTACCGTTTTGGGGCATCGCCAATCATGAAATTTGCGATAATGTGTAACAGAATGGCCAGGAAATAGTTGTAAATAATTTCCACTTGGGCTCTTATACTATAACGGCTGAGTCATTTCATTTATGATATGACATTTGGAGAAAGCGCCGCTGCGCCTGAGTGCTGTATTAACAACTTCAGCGTCTCAGGCTACTAAACGTAGAATAAGGTGACAAAAATCGAATTGTCAATCACCGAAGGAACATCTCCGAAGCCCCTCCATGATGGACCGCCCTCGTTTTACGAATACTATCATGGTCTACCGATCAGCCGACAACTCATTCTTAGAAAGAAATCCACGTCAAGAAAGCCGATAGGACGATACAACCGAACGACGACTTCGCAAACGAACAACTGATTACTCTTTCGGAACCTGAAATATACATGCCCTGAGCAGGTCGGGCAGGGCCGGATTTCTGATATGAGCAACCTGGGCAACTGCGCGTGGCGTGAAATTTTGAAGGGCGGCATATTTCTGAAACTTTCAACCTTCCATCGAATTAAGGTTCTGTGAAATATACACATTTCGATATTTCAGGAGGCAGTTCAAATAAATTAGAAAAACAAAACAAAGGAAACTGCAAAAGTCGTTCCTTTGGTCAGTGGTGTACTTACATATCTGACGTCAGTAGGCGGTTAGACTTTATTTTTCCAATCCAACGATTAATCGATTGATCCTGGACTCCCAAATTGTTTCAATATGGCTGCGAACACTTCTAAAATTGGAAAAAAATTTGATCACTGAACAATTATTTTTTTTAATACCTATTGTTTGGGAGTCGAGACTAGAGATGAGCATCGAAAGAAAAACATCGATGGTTACCATCGAAAAAACATCGAGACGAAACCATCGATGGTAAGAAAACATCGAACCAAAAACATCGATGTTTTGGGTCTTTTGAGTACTCAAAAAAAATAATCACTTCAATATCAAAAATTAAGCTGATTATGGTTTTCATTCAATGCCTCCCCCACCCACCAGAATATAACTCTTCTCCTTGAGTT
The DNA here is from genome assembly GCA_949715475.1 of Microchrysa polita. Lineage (NCBI taxonomy): Eukaryota > Metazoa > Arthropoda > Insecta > Diptera > Stratiomyidae > Microchrysa > Microchrysa polita. The sequence goes on along the minus strand of OX454416.1, from coordinate 135,836,019 downwards.
TTTTTGCATTCGTATCGTACCCAGAACCCTCCGCATAGAGCAGACATATCAAAATGGCGGCCGCAGCCAGGTCGAAGAACTTAATTAAAAAAATGTGTGGCAGCATAAATTCGAGCTATTGAACTCATTTCAACAATTTACTAAAACTCCCCAAGAAGTCGGTGGCTTATGCACGCTTAAAAAAATCGCCGACTATTATTTGAGTTACATTTGCTTAAGGCATCCCTGTTTTGTGGAAGAAAACGTTAAGCCTTTTCGTGAAATTGTTTTGTTCCGAAATTCGGTCCATTTTTTTTTAGTATTAGCCTAACTTGCTAGGTATCTGATGGCACGTTGCACTATAACTCGCGTTCGCATCCTTCAGGTTATTGGACAAAAACAACTTGGGCTGATATTTATTTGAGGGACGAAGTTCTAAAGCCCCGAAATCGTATATTTGATGTGGAAATCATATGAACGTGAAATGTTGTAAATATGGCCATTTCAGCCCAAGTACAGAATTTTTCCCTTTTAGCTTATTAAGCTTTACTGGTACATGCGTTTGTTTCACACCTCATCACAGAACCAATTTTTGTCTATTTTGAGCCTTTCTTTCTGACCGGATTTGATGTAACTCAGACTAAGAATTTTCGCTCCCAAGGTTGTTTTGGGCTTCATCTGAATGTTAATGACCGGTTCCACAATGTTCGGATCAACTGTCCAAATTTGACGGAAATTAGTTCACAAATAATGTTGGCGTTTTAACTACTTATCTAAGGTTCTCAATTTATTTGAAGAGCATTTTCAAAAGATGTAATCCCTAGGAAGCTACTGACTTAGATTAATAGTCACATCTTAAATGAAACATTCGGAGATTAAATTACAAAAATACATAGTAGGTTTTAATACGCGCATTCAATTTTTTTATTCTGCGGCCCGCTTAAACCTTAGGACACTGATATTGGTGGAAGGTTGAAACTATTCCAGGGCGAAACCACATTTGGAAATTGTGCCCTACTATATAAAGAAAGACACTCCTTTTTGTGTGTACAGTGTTCACGATAGATGGATTGCATGTTGTATGTTACGATGGATTCACATTTTTGTTCCTATTTGGGCTGTTTGAAGGTATTTGCATACATTTATAAAGACAAAGTTGAGTTGTAAAAAAAAATATGTTGAGGAAAAAAACATCGATAGTTGAAAACCATCGACCATCGAAACGTAAACCATCGATGGTGAAAAACATCGACGCAAAACCATCGATGGTAAAAACATCGACCATCGGACCAAAAACATCGATGTTTTCGAAACATCGATGTTCGATGCTCATCCCCGAGACCTTTCGATTGGCTTCAATGTCACTAAACGTTACGGAAACTCATCACGTACTGAAAACAATAAATTTAGTGGTCTTTAGCGGGAGAACGGGGGTCACCCCGGAGAAAAGTGTTCAGATCCGTCCCTAGGGCGTCAAGACCTTTCGCGATAATAAAATAATAAATATCGAATAAAAAAGTGCCAGTTTTTGGCACCGAGTGTATGTATTTAGTTGTATATTCCCAGCTCTAAGAAATCGGATTATTCCCCATCATGTGACGGTCTTAGAGGTTGCTAATGCATCCAATGCGTAAATTCAATATATATTTTTTTTCAATTATTATTTTGAGCTCTAACATGTGAGTCAAGCAGTGAAGCCGAAAGGGTTCAACTTCGCGAACATTACATGCAATGCCCGAAGAACGTAAAGCGCTTGGTAGCTCAAGCAAAGGCGAAGGCAGCTGAGGATTTCTATACTAAGAAATAGAAGCTCAGACTGCGACCGAAGGACCGTCATTGCGCGAGAAATGAATTGAATTGAATTTAGAGTTGCAGCCCAAAGGAGAATGAATGCTGCTGAAATACAGCCGCCAAAGTACGTGGAGGACTCACAAGGAATGTTGCTGGTTGACGATACGATAATCTGTAGGAAGATGCGAGAGTATTTTGCGAACTTCTAAATGAAGAATTTTCTCGAGCAGCTTTTCAAGATGTTGAGCCGAATACCACAAATATTGAAGATATCTCAGAGGAAAAGGTGATGGAGGCAATGCATCAGTTGAAAGGCGGAAAGGCAGTCGGACCGGAAAAAAATACCCGCGGAATTATGGATGAAAATGGAAAATGTCGGGCTTAGTTGGTTCACAGTTCTTTTCAACAAAATCAAACCGTTGCCTGACGTTTTCAGGGAAAGTTTTCCTCTTCCTATCTACAAGAACAAGGGAGACTCACTCAAACTCAACAACAGCTATAAGGTTAACATCTCATACACTGAAGATCTAGCATCTACGAGCGAGTTGTCTGCAATCGATTAAGAAAGATTGTGCGGTTGAATGACAATCAATGAGGCTTTGTCAAAGGTCGATCTACAGTCGATGCGATTCAGTGCATTCGTATTGCCATGGAAAATATAGAGCATCGATTTGGAGAACGCATTCGAGAGAGTACCTCGTCATCTGATATGGTCTTGAGAGCACTTAATGTCCCTGAGGCATACGTCAGGATGATACGAAACATGACTAAGGTTAGATGCACAGCCAGTGAATCAGAAGAATTTCCGGTGAATGTCGGAGTACACCAGGGCAGTGTATTGAGTTCGTTGCTCTTTAACATCATCATGTGCTACTTATTAACATTTATCTCCGACGGCCTAGAAATATCTCTTCTTTTTGCCGATCCGATAATATCGTCCTCAGTAGTTCTAACATCGTTGCCCTGCAAGCTGCCCTTACAAAATGGTGTGACATTCTGGAGGAGCATGGACTGAGGTTTAGTATAACAAAGACTGAGTTCTTATGCTGCCGGTTCTCAGACTCAGATGCCCCGATACCAGATATGTACGTCAAAGGAGAGCAGCTTTAGTCTTGTCCCAAGTTCAAGTATCTTGGCTCGATGGTGAACAACGGAGCTACATGCGATGATGATATCAAACATCCCACAAAGATTGGCTGGATGAAGTGGCGCATGTCGGTTGATGTAACCAAAAGAAACCACATCCAAAGTACCTACATCCGAGGCAGCTTGTCCAACCAATCACCGAAAGCTCGAAGACCCACAAATGGATTAGTATTGCCATGTTCAATGGCGTCCGCCTGAGAACCCCGCAAAGAAAGCGATGTCAATGGAAGGCCAGAGGCAGACCGAAGAACACCTGGATGTGTCAAATGAAAAAAGCAACAACAACGCATTGGTCTCGGCGATGACACGATCCAAGATAGAGCTTCCTGTAGAAATATTCTAAGACATTACCGCCAGAACGGGCGATTTGCCTACACAGCAGGTCGAACGAGGCGACGCCGTGGAGCGGAATAAAGAACGAGGCAAGGAAGAAGATTATCTTGAGCTTTAAGGATTATCCGCTTCTCCATGAGCATCTAATTTCACCTTCAGTGGAGTACCTATACCTTTTCTTTATACTTATACTTCTGAATCTTCGGGACACAGGGAGTTTGGAGTGGTGTTTATTGTGAACAATCGACTGAAGCGATTCGCAACAAATCCCGGTTATTCAATCTTTCGCTTATAAATGCGCATGCCCCCACTGAAGTCAAAGGAGACGCGGTTAAAGATGAGTTCTACAACCGCCTAGAAAATCTCTTCGATTCACTTCCATCAAACGATATCAAGTTACTGCTGGGCGATTTTAACGCTGTAACTGTAATGACAACAGCCAACGACTAATGGACTTCGCGACTGGCAGAAATATGGTAATTAGCTCCACGTGCTTCCCGCGTCGGCGCATTCACAAGCAGACCTAGAGATATCCAGATCAAAATACCGTCAACCAAATTGACGTCCTCGCCTGCAAGAGATGGGCATCGAGTGTAATGAATGTTCGATCCTATTGTGGAGCAAATATCGACTCTGACCACAATATGGTGAAGGCGACAGAATTTCTTCGGTGCATCATTCGAGATTCAATCCGGCAAAATTTTTCCGGTTGACAAATTGACGAATGGTGCCACGATGGTTGCTTACACAGCTGCCCTTGAACAAAGCTGACACCCACAAAGGGGTCGCAGAGAAAGTTGTGGGTTATAAAGCCCGGCAAGTTCGAAACGATCGGTTTAACGGGAAATGCCAAAATTCGGTAGATGCGAAAAATGAAGCATATCGACAATGGACAAAACGCGCAACTAGAACCAAAAAAAAAAAAATATGAAAAATTTCGACGCATGTCGAATGGGTTAATTAGACGTAAGGAACGTGAGCATCTTTACGAGCAGTTGATGCAAATTAACCAAAGACTACCAACTAAGAACAGTAGACATGCGTACAAGCTAATCAACTCAATAAAAAGCGGATACCAACCCAGGACAAGCCTCTGTAAGGATAAGGATGGCAATATCATCAGCGACATTGAAAGCGTTGATAAACGCTGGGCCTCACATTTTGAAGAACTCCTCAATGTTCAATCGAACACCCTCACACAAGTAGCTCTGGAGCAGATGGAAAATGTGGAACGACGGGATAATCCCGGAAGATTAGCGCAAAAGTATCAAGGGGATAAGTTGAAATGTGAGAACTACAGAGGCATCTCTTTAGTTTGTACGTCTTATAAGATTTCATCTACAATTCTAGAAAATAGAATTAATCCGTACGCAGAACAAATCATTGGCGAATATGAAGGCGGCTTCATACCTGTTCATTCAACGACCGATTAGCTTTTTACAGTGAAGCTATTACTCCAGGTCTAGCGCACCTTCAGTGCACAGGGTCATGAGTTCGAATCTCGCCGTGAGCCATGGTGTTTTTCGAACTCGCGAGCTTGTGACGGACTATGATCTCACTCAGATGATAAACGAGTACCCTCTTATGGGGATAAATAACACTGCTGAGCGTGATGCTGATCTCATTACCTCAACAAAAATCAGATAAGATCTCGGGAATAGGATGTCACTAACACATCCTGCGGCCTTAGTCCAATGCTGGAATGTCGCGCCTGTTATTTATTTTTATTACTCCAGAAGTGCTCGGACTATAACATCTATGAATATGGGCAGCAGCGGAAAGCTAGTTATCAAGTCGACACAATTAGTAGGGTACGCCGACGAAATCATGGGGAACATGTGCAAAGGATGAACGACGTTTGCATGCCGAAGAAGGTAATGAACGCGCAACGATCTAGAGCTCGATGGGAGCAATCAGTATGTGAGGACGCCTACCAGATTCTGTGCTTCCGAAACTGGAGGATAAGGTCGCGTGACCGCGACAATTGGAGGTCAACAAGGCAGCCAAAGCCCGACGCGATATCGGACTATCGTGCTGTTAAGAAAAAGAAGAATATTTGGGTCTTTCCGCGCATGGGTGTAGAAGAGTATACATCGATCGTTATTCGCACGATTAGAACTCGGTCTCGTTGCTATTTGAAATGTTCCATATTTCTCTAAGTTTTATAATCAAACATCAACGAGACCGAGGCTAATTTCAGGCGTGGCCGAAATTTGATTACCCGTCATGAAACTGAAGCTTCTTTTGCTTTAACGATTTCTACCGCAGCCCTATGACGTGTTTCGATTCCATCTGTTCCTGGAAGCTTTGAGGCTAATCCAGGAACTCACTTGGATGAATTTTGGTTAAGATTCACAAAGTAAAAAAAAAATTTCTTATAAGAACCTAATATTGGGGGTTAGTTTGTATGACAGCCCTATGACGTAATGTTCCAATGCCATCCAATCCTAGATATGTTTTGAGGCCGTACTAGGAACACATTTAGGAGAAGTTTTGTCAAGATTGGTTTATAAAGACAAAAGTTTTTCTTAGAAGAACCTAATTTCCAGGTGTTGGTTTGTATGAAAGCCCTATGAGGTAGTGTTCCGATTTCATCCGTTCCTGGATATTTTTTGAGGCTTTACTAGGAACATATTTGGGGAAAGGTTGGTTAAGCTCGGATTAAAACAGAAAAAGTTTTTCTTTGAAGAACTTAATTTTCACAGATTGGTTTGTATCGCAGCCCTATGACGTAATGTTCCGATTCCATCCGTTCCTATATACGTTTTGAGGCTTTATTAGGAACACACTTGGGTGAAGTTTGGTTAAGAGTTGTACAGGTTACATACCCCAGCATTTTTCGATGTGAAACAAAATTGTCTCACGATGCAACCTGAGATGTTGCAGGTGCATCGCGAAACAATGTATCTTATTCAGACAAAATTCTCTGTAATTGGAAAAAGTATCTTTTGCCGCATTGTGATGAAAATGCAAATTTGAAGTTCTAAGAGAACTTAGATTTTAAGAAGAAAAATAATTATTAAGTTAGTCGTACGCTAGCCTCAGTTGAGGAACATTGTATCCAGAATAAAAAGAATAAAATATATTTTTTTAAGAAATCTGACAAACAGTTTTCTAAGTGGCGCAGTCGGTAGGATCCTTCGAAAAAGGACCCGTAATCGGAAAACGGATCGACGTCAGTAAAGTCGGTGGAAAATAAAATTGAAGTGTGCTATACAGTAATAGTGGAACACAGTGGTTAGTGAGTTAACATTGAAGCATTAATAAAGTGCCCAAATTTGAAAACCATAAAATCACTCCCCTAATCTGTGCACATTCAAGTGAAGTGAGCTTAAATCACAAAACAAAAAAAAATAAAAAATGGATCAACAAATCACGGAAAGGTTAGCGACGGCCCTGGAGAGTTTGGTGGCATTAAACACTCGGGATCAAGGTCACAGTACCATAAGGATCATCAAGGAAATCCAATACATTACCCCTTTCGACGGAGAACCTGGTAACTTAACCCAATTTTTAAATATTGTAACTCTACATCTCAGCGCTGTTAACGACCCAAGAAGGAAAAGGGAACTATTTTTGGCTATTTACAACTTGAAAATTATTGGACGTGCTAAAGAACTATTGCTAAATAACGAACCAACAACGTGGGAAGAAACAACTGAGCTACTCAAACAACATTTTAGACCAGCAGTTAACTACAAGGACATCTTAAAACGGATTGGTAATCTAAGGGTAAGCAGTATCCAAGATTTAAATAAACAAATAGAAATACTTCTTCAAGAAATTAATTCATTTGCAACATATGAAGTTAACTCAAGTGAAACAAAAAACGCGTATTATACAATTTTGATAAATAGAGTCAAACAAATAACTTCGGGTAATCTTTCGCGAGACATCAGAAATATTTTCGATATTCACAAAATTAAAGAAATACTGTACAGTTACGTGGGATATGACTACACTAACTTGGACAGAGAATATTTGGTGGACAGACGACAGACTAACGGACAAACACACGGACATAACAGACAGAACAATCAAAGTCACAACAATAACCAAAATAATAACAGACCTAACCCACAAAATTCTGGGATGCACAGACAAAATCGGCCCGCATCGAATCAATATCGAAACCAATTTAATCGAGGTTTTGGTAACACTTATCATGGCCAAAATAATTTTAATAATAACTATAGGGGAAACTCGGGACTGCATCGCAGACCAGTATTTGATCCTTCTGGTCAAATGCGAAACGCAGTGCAAAGGCCAGAGCCAATGGACGTGAGCCATGTCAGTCACACTCCACCAACGAACCCGGAGGAAGTTCATAATATTGAACCTGTTTTTTTTCTGAACTAAGCCTCGGAAATAAAATTTACCTATACTTAACCATCAATAAAATAAAATGCAAAGGATTGATCGATACCGGCTCCACTATGAGCATCATCAATTCAAGCCAAGTAGATTGTAGTAATTTCGAAGTATTTGATACAACAAAAATGCGTCTCCAAACAATCAATAATGTGACAGTGGAAGTGGTAGAAAGAGTTATTACAAAAATCCCAGACGAATTTAAGATGGATTCTCACGGAAGAATTAAATGGTACAAAAGGGATTTGGGACCTAAACCATACGATGTTCTCATCGGTATGGATATCCTGGCAAAAGTCGTTAGAACACTCGATTTTAATAACAAATGCCTTACATTAAACAATGGATCAAACATCCGCATATTCTCGTCCGAAGAGCAGACTCCCGTTGATTGTTTTGAACTTTGCTCAAATTCTAAACAAATCGACTTAGACCATTTAAACCAAGAGGAAAAGGGGGCTATCCAAAATTTATTAAGTAAATTTCAGAATCTGATCTACCACGACGGAGATCAATTAACTAATACAGATAGCATTGTTCATGAAATTAGAACCACCATTGAGCAACCCATTAATTCGAAACTATACCGATTACCTCCCCGTCATGAAGAAGAAGTCCTTAGGCAAATAAATGAAATGGAGCAACAAGGCATCATTAGAAAATCTAACAGCCGATACGCTTCACCAATAGTGGTAGTAGCCAAAAAACAAGATAATTCGGGACAACAAAAGTTTAGGCTTTGCGTGGATTATCGCAAATTGAATGAAATTACGATAGACGACAGATATCCGCTACCAAACATTGATAGCATTTTAGATAAACTTGGCCGTGCCCAATATTTTACAACCCTGGATTTGGCCAAGGGGTATCATCAGATTAAAGTTCACCCAAACGACATCCTTAAAACGGCATTTGTAACTCCAAATGGACTATACGAGTATTTAAGGATGCCGTTTGGCTTGAAGAACGCGCCCGCTACCTTTCAGCGACTGATGAATCAAATCTTGCGCGACTTCATCAATAAGATTTGTGTTGTCTACCTCGACGACATTTTAATATTCTCAACAAGCCTTCAAGAACATCTTCAATCGCTAACACTTATTTTTAAACGGCTCTCCCAGCATAATTTAAAACTACAATTTGATAAATGTTCATTTATGAAAAAGAATACCGAATTTCTGGGCCATGTCCTGACTTCAGAAGGCATGAAGCCTAACCCGAATAAAATTAGGTGCATTCAAGAATACCCGCTTCCAACAACAGAAAAGCAATTGAAAGGATTTCTTGGCACCACGGGGTATTATCGCAAATTTGTAAAAGATTATGCCAAAATTGCCGGACCCATGATAAAATACTTGAAAAAAGGAAAGAAAATCAATACGAACGACCCGGAATATATCCAAGCTTTCGAAACTTTAAAGCTAAACATTACCAATCACCCAATTCTGAAATTTCCCGATTTTACCAAGCCATTCGTGCTATTTACCGATGCTAGCAATTACGCCATCGGCGCTGTCCTTACTCAAGGCGGACAGCCTGTTTCATATGCTTCGAGATCACTAAATGATCATGAGAAACTCTACCCAGTAACCGATAAAGAATTTTTGGCAATCGTTTGGGCCGTGGGATATTTTAGACCTTATCTTTGGGGAAATCGATTCAAAATTATCACAGACCACCTTCCAATAAAATACTTAAATAAAAAATACACCGGAAAAGAGTTCAACCAAAGAACACAGCGTTGGTTACTCAAGTTACAAGAATACCAGTTTGAAATAGAGTATATCAAGGGCAAGGAAAATAAAATTGCCGACTTCCTTAGTAGAATTCCAGAGAACAATATTTCGAATGATCTTAATAATCGTTCAATCAGAAATCAATCTGTTGATGCAGTATCTGAAACTGACAATGCTACAGTTCATTCGCAAGAAGAACAGCAAATGGACCATATACCGATTAAGGAAACGATTGTAAATCGTTATAAAACCCAATTGATCTTGACAAATGATTCTGATAAAGAGATTGAAACTCTACATAATCGTCGAATAATATACGTAGATATGACCAAAGGTAGAGAGCATTGGATAGGACTATTTCGGAGATTCATTGTACCCGGAATCACCGGAATCTACACTGAACTACCGTACTCGCAGTTCAATTTAATCCAACAATTACTCATAGAACTTTTTGGAGGTCAACAAAATGTTAAATTTATAAAAGCTACCCTTAGAGCAAAAGAAATCGCGACTCTCGAAGAAGCCCATCGAGATATATCCTTGTATCACACACAAGAAAGCCTACACAGTGGTATAGTAGAAACATATCACAGTCTAAAGAATAAAATATATTACCCAGGACTAATAAAAGAAATTACAAAAATCATAAACAATTGCAAAACCTGCCTTGAAACCAAGTATGAACGAAAACCTATCAAAATTAAATACAAAATTAGTGAGACACCTTCTCAGGTTAACCAAATTCTTCACATGGACGTTTATTTCTTTACCAAACAACCTTTTTTGACTTTAATTGATAAATTATCTAAAAAGGCATATGTCTACCATCTGCAAAATCGAAATTGGACCAAAAAAGTAGAAGCTCTTGAGGAACACTTTTCTAAATTTGGAAAACCACAGAAAATCATTGCTGAAAATGAGTTCAAAGCAGAAAACTTTAAAGCATTTCTTAGGGAACAAAATGTTGAGTTACACCTAACGAAACCAAATACCCATACAGGCAATAGCGATATCAATCGATTTCATTCCACGATACAAGAAAAATTAGTATCAATGAGAAGTTTAGATCTAACTTTAGTTCAGAAAATGCACCGAGCAGTCTGCAACTATAACGAAAGATATCATTCTACAATTAAAATGAGTCCCCAAGCAGCTATGACAGCTGATCCTATAAAATTAGGCGAAACAATCAATACCTTTAAAGAAAAACAGATAAACAAATTAAATAAAACTAGAGAAGATTATAATGAGCAAAGAAATATTATACCCGTGAAATACTATAGACGTAATTATTATAAGAACGAGCCTAGATATAGATTAAAGTTAATGCAAGGGGAACACCCAATTAATATAAAACGACCACGTAAATTCGCAGGTGATGATTTTAGCGTTTCTGATTTCTCAAACCGTACCTCATGTTCAAGCAGCACTAACCCTAACTCCAATAACCACCAATAACGGATATATTACGGTAAACATAGGACAAACGGAAATAGTACAGGACACAAGAACAATACTTCATATGATTGATACAGACCAGATACGACAAACGATAGACTTACTGAACGAAAACGCACAAAAACTGAAAATTAACACGGATCCCATAATAAAAAACCAATTTGAAACAATTTATTCAAAATTATTAGCAATCGAACCCACAAGTAATTTGAGACAAAAAAGAGGTTTACTAAATGTAGTTGGAACCGTCCAAAAATGGATTTTTGGCACCATGGACGATAATGATAGACAAGCTATCACAGAACATCTAAAAAATATAAATTCAAATATGGAAATTATTGTTAAAAATGTCAATAATCAAATTAAGATAAATTCACACTTTAATGAAACTTTAATTAACCTAAAACATATCATAGAAGCGGACAGAAATCAAATTTTAAAAACGTATGAAGAAATGACTGAGAATGAAAAACACATTATTTCTCAACAATTAAAAATTGACCAAATATTGAAACTTAAAATCCTTGAAGAGAAATTAAACCAAATAATTGATAATATTGCTTTAGTAAAACATGGTCTTGTTCATCCTAGCATGCTTACGGCATCAGAAATTAATGAAACAAAATTAGATTACTATAAACTTAAAAACATTAGAGTAGGCTTATCGAAATATAGCAACAGCACTTTAATATTAGCTCTTAAAATACCATATTCCTATAAGCTTGTAACTGTAAAATTAATTTCCGCTGTACCCATCACAGAAAATAACCTAGAAATAATAATTGATGATCAATACTTTATCGAAATTAATGGAAAGAAATATGTTTACAACAATGACATTCAATATGAAAACGAATTGAAACCATTAAATAATTGTATCACAAATAAAAATTGTAAACTCAAAGAGAATATTATACCAGAAATAAATAAAATAGATGATTCCACTTTAATCTGTAAAAACTTGAAAAATCAAATCATGACCAATCATTGCGATGACCGAAAAATCAAATTAAACGGTAACTATTTAATTACAATTAATAATTGCACAATTTCTTTACTAAATAAAACAATTAGTAATAACAATGTAAAATTCATTGACCGATTTTTATATTTAGAAAACGAAAATTATAACTTCAGTAAAAAACTAAATTTTGAGGAAATAGTTTTAAAAAATATGGACAATTTGGAATACATCAACTTACTCAAATTTCACAAAAATGTAACATACATTGCTGGTTCATCAATCGCGATTTTTGTTATAATTTGCATATTATCACTATTATTCATTTGGAAATCGAACAATCAAAAATTTAAAATATCAATTGAAAATTTAAATGATAAAATTGCAAAATCTGGCAACATTCAGGAGAATGCCAAATCAAAGGGGGGTCAGGTTACATACCCCAGCATTTTTCGATGTGAAACAAAATTGTCTCACGATGCAACCTGAGATGTTGCAGGTGCATCGCGAAACAATGTATCTTATTCAGACAAAATTCTCTGTAATTGGAAAAAGTATCTTTTGCCGCATTGTGATGAAAATGCAAATTTGAAGTTCTAAGAGAACTTAGATTTTAAGAAGAAAAATAATTATTAAGTTAGTCGTACGCTAGCCTCAGTTGAGGAACATTGTATCCAGAATAAAAAGAATAAAATATATTTTTTTAAGAAATCTGACAAACAGTTTTCTAAGTTACATAAAGAAAAAGGTTTTTCTTAGAATAACCTAATTTTCAGGGGCAGCCCCATAACCCCATGGTCCGATTCCATTCGTTCCGACATATATACACCGTATACTAAAAAGAAACTTGTGTACAAAATTTCAGCCAGGACTAGTTTGCGTTGTAACAGACGGACAGACAGACAGGCAGACGGACATCACTCAATCGATTTCTCTCATCACACTGATCAATAAATATATATATGTACTTTTCATAGTCGGAGGTGCTTCCTTCTGTACGTTGCAAACTTCATACCAAAGTTAATATACCTTTTCACATAGTGAGGAGTATAAAAAAATAGTGAAAGTCAGAATACTCGAATTCTGGTGCTAGATATTACTATTACTGGGTTTAATATTCCGGGGCTAATAAATTTAATTATTTTTAATTATTTTTTTTTTTAATTATTTAATTTTGTTTTATTGTTATGTTCAGCGTCATTGCAAAAAATTGTTTTGTTTTTTCAATTCATTGTTATAGTTTTTAGTTTACAAATTCTTTTTTTATGTTTCAGATGCAGTCAAAACCAAAAAGGCCTTATAAATACCAAAAACTATGAAGCACAACGTTTTAAATTATTATTTTTTAATTATATTAATATCAATAATTGTAGGAATGTCTTAAACTCATGGAATGCACAAAAACATTTTATTGTACTAATTTTTTATTTATATTTATCTACGAGAATTGAAAATAGCAAATAGTAAAACAACCTATTATACATACTATGTATAACCAAAAACAAAAATCAAAGAAATTAATAAGAAAAAGTCTATTTTAATCTACCCCGTCATGTATAGTCTATTCAATTTTCACGAAGAGTCGATAAAATTTGAAATTATGTAAAACCTTTTGAAGTTTTATTTTTACCTCCTCCGAACTTTTCCGCTCCAGATGTAAACACGAAAATCTAAAGAAGTGTTAAATGTTTTTCAATATTACAATTAGTAACGAAAACTTATTCTCCAAATTTTACGAGTATGTTCATGCATGTAGAATGTAGATCCTTCTCCATCATGCTCACATTCTTGGCGGTCTTAATGTATACAAACTCCATCGATGGTTTTTCTTTTTTAGACGAAATTATAATTCTAATGCTCAAGGCATTTTTTTTTTCGCTCTCATCGATTATTATTGCTGGTCTATTTCATGGTGATGGTATCGCGCTGTTGGAAATACTTCCCGTGTATGTATTTATTTATTCCGTTTGGATTGAGGCCAACCTATAAAACTTGGAGATCTAAAATTAAATTTTTCACTTGGGGGTTCGATACATGAAAAATGGATTTTTCCTCGATATGTCTGTATTAAAGCACTTTACGCGTATGCTGGGTTTTGTATTAAAAAAAACGTTTACTATAATATACACATAGGTATAAAGAACATGCTCTTATAGCTTCATACAACTAAAAGAACATACTTCATGTATACAATGACCATTCTATCGATTTTTTTTTGAATAGCCGGAACCGAAAACAGTGTCCAGAACCAGATTATATTTTAGATCACAACGAATGAATTGGCACAAAATTACGATGTGTAATACAGTTTATTCTAGAATATCAAGGAAAATTCCAGAAATGTTGCTAGGCGGTAAGCGGAGATTTCATAGCAAATGGAAACAAAAATACGTTTGCATTTGCACATGAGATCTCCTGGAAATGGAAACGTTGCGAATGTGTAACAAAAGAAATTTTGTTTGACGGTGGAATGCATTGCAAATATTATCGTTAAAATTGATATATTTTGAGGCATTTTGCCAGAAAACGTTTAAATTTCCGATCTATTGATGTTATGTATACAGGGTGTCCCGCATTAGGTGGTCAATACTGTAAGTGTTGATAGCACAACTTGTTTCAGCAAGAAGGCTACCATTACAATTGGAATTTTTTTACCGTAACCTTGTTATCGCTATTTTTGTGAAACTCATCGAAAATTGTGACTTGTCATGAAAAATCATAATTTGCTGCCCTCCTGAGGTTTTAATCCAAGATTTGATTTCAGTTTCAGAAACTACATAAAATTTCACAAAAACTGAAGTTTTTCCTGTTGGCCACTTTCAAGATACAGTTAGGTACTCAAACTTAATAGAAATTTTAAAATAGATTTTTCATCGAAAATTCAAACAGTAATTTCATAACGGTGCCTTATACGTACAACTCTGCAAAGTTGACAAAAGTTGCTTCAACATGTTGGCTTTTCAACGGTATACCACTTTTCATATTTGCATTGCAGAATTTTAGGGAAACACGTATTGAATCGTGGCTTCCGTGCAGGGACGTAGCCAGGGGAGGGGTCCAGGGGGTCCGGACCCCTCCCGAAATGTTTTGAATGGGCTTTGAAATTTCAGTGACGACATGAAACATGGACACTGTAATAAGTTACCATCGGGATTTTTTCTATGGAGATTCCTTCCCCTAATGTACTCTTTGCTATAGTGAAAATACAAGGTGGCACGAGCATAAGCATTAATGTGGCTGTGACGCGGCTTTCAGTTCTAAGTCGATTCTCTTCGTTTCTCTCTCGTTTGACTAAATTAATTTGCTCGGGATTGCAAATTTGATGCAATTTGGTCGAACGATTAAAAAACATTAAATTCATATTTAACCGTTTCCATAAAATTTGGACTAGTATTCGGCCTACGATGAGTTACCCTCATTCATATGCAAATACTTTATCATAGATTTTATGTAATTTTCAATTAATGGCCGTTACTTAAAAACTAAGTTCGTTTGATATGTTCATTGAAAGATTCTATCAGTTATTTCATTGTGTGTGGTTTATTTTTCAACAAAATCGCTAATCCATGAACGCCTCGGGAAAAAATTCGACGGAGTGTAACATGGGCATTGGGAAGATCAAGAAGACACTCTTCCTATGAATTGCCGGAGCGTGGGTTCGAGTTCCACTGCCACCATGGATGTTTCCGTTTTCTTTATCAAATTACTCCTATATACGACAGCCGGTTCTTCGATGTAAAGCGCCCTAGAGCTACCCGTTGTCATGTGGATAAGAGCTGCCAAAACAATTAAGGCTATTTCCGCAAACGCCTTCGTTGATGAAAGAACAGCATCTCACGTATGAAATTTTAGAATTTTTATCAATTTTTGAATCAAATCTTCCACTTTTCAATCTGTTTAAAGGTTCCCGTGATACGGGAGATCATTATGGTAGGTGCGTTTTTTTTCTATCGGGTACAGGAAAGAACAGTACAAACTCCTTGCAAATTTAACAGTTTTGTTCTATATAGAAAAAGTCGTAGTCAACTTCATGTTCGAATTTGTATGTGAAATTGTGCCGTTCTGCCCAGTACTGGATAGGCAGAAAAACCTTGTTAAAGTCAATATTTTCGTGACTCTTAAATTGTCACGAACTATGCGTTTTCAGAGTTTAAAATAAGTGAACGTAACGAATTTTTCGCAGTGTATTAGGCAACCGTGTTTCAAAGTGCGCATTTTATTATTATTAATAATGCTATAGAAGCAACGATTTGGGTGTCTAAACATGGCTTGTACTGCTTTCCGTCTCGTAAGGAGAACTTTTGTGGTTCCGTTATATGGCGGATGGTAAGGTAAGTGTCGCTAGTGTCGATAAAAATGGAATTCTTCTATCGAAAGCTGATAGCGTAACGTTCCCTAAATATTAGAGAGTTTTAGCATATCGTTTGAAATAAAACGACATAATTGGACATTCCATATAAAAGTTCGCTTGCTTACCGTATACGAAACAATAGCATCTTAATTTTACATGTCCCAACTTGGGAGAGATGGACAAAAAGAACTGAAACGGTTTTAATAAACCGTTCTAAGCTAAAAACGAAAAGAACGGTTTTCGAATATTAATAAAAACCGTTTTTTTTCCATTTACTCTACTCTACTACAATGCCTATGAATTCAGTGTACCAGCATAATATGCATTTATATTTTTTACGAATACATATGTGTACATATTTCTATTCTGATCCTCTATGCAATCACATACATTCCCTTTGTATATTTTATTATAGTCAAGTCACATACGTATTATTAGTTTAACGGAATATGTGGTTTCAAAACGGCGCCTTCTGCGCTAATTGGGCTTCTGGTCTGCTTGACCTAAGCCACCACTTTTACCTACCTACCCCCACATACGTATATATCTCATAACAGGCCCAGCAAAATTTCCGTAAGGTCTATGAAGAAGTAAGACTTAAAAAAGGCTTACTTAGTACTGAACTGTAAGCATTCAGTAAGCTGAAGTAGCTTTGCGTGATTAGATCTTATTCATATCATTATATAAGACTTACTTCTTAGCAAAATGTAAGACAAAATTTCAAACTCAATTTGCACACACTATTTGAAAGCTTCCAGTTACCCTATAGCTTATATATCAATGAAATAAAAGTTATTTATAAGGTTTATAATATACTTTACTTAAGGCATTTATTATATTCTTATAAAAGCCTTATTAGTAAGTATATAAATGCCATTTCGGGCAGGTGGCATAAGGCAGTTTGCAAATATTTATTTATAACATGGCTGTGTGGCTCACTTGGTTAAGTCGCACTCTACGATGATAGTAATCTTGGGGTCCGGAGATCGAATCTCGGCGTGGTCAAAGTACATGTGCGGATAGGAAATATAAACAAATATAAATTAAACAAATGACTAACTGAGTGGAATGCACCATCGCCCAGCAAGGAGTTACAGAAAGAACTTATTTCAACCTTTTTATTAATGGATATATTTTAGATGCCTTAGATAATGCTTGAGATAATACTTAAATAAGAATTATTGTAATCCTTAAATAAGAATTATTGTAATTCTGAAATAAGTCTTATAATCAGGTGTATATACAAGATTTGGAAGCTTCAAAGCTTTAAACCTTACCGCCAATGACATGCCCCATGTTAAGGTAAGCCTTTTAGTAAGGATTTCCTCTTGTGAAAGACTAAGACTTTTTTGAATAATCTCTTATTGAGTAAGTCTTATTCCGTTCGAATATAAGACTTATATAAAACTTTCCGATTTTGCTGGGGGTGTTATGCACTCGTTTCCTACCAAACGCGCACAACACCCAAAACACGATTGTATTATGTACGATCATGTACATAAATAAAATACATACATACGCTGTGTATCATATCATATCAATCAGTATCATTCTATTCTACTATGTATACTAAATAAACAATAGTCCAAACAAAACAACCATTCTCAAGGCTATTCTATTTAATCTCTACAAAAGCGTTCGTTCCCGAAGCAGTTTTTTCCGCAACCGTTCTTCTCAGAGCCGTTTTATCCCGAAACATTTTTTTCCGCAACCGTTCTTCTCGAAGTCGTTCTTTCCCGAAACAGTTTTTTTTCCGCAACCGTTCTTCTCAAAGTCGTTCTTTGCCGAAACAGTTTTTTTCCGCAACCGTTCTTCTCGCAGTCGTTCTTTCCCGAAACAGTTTTTTTCTGCAACCGTTCTTTTCAAAGTCGTTCTTTCCCGAAACAGTTTTTTCCGCAACCGTTCTTCTCAAAGTCGTTCTTTCCCGAAACAGTTCTTTCTGCAACCGTTCTTTTCTGAAACAGTTTTTTCTGCAACCGTTCTTTTCCAAGTCGTTCTTTTCTGAAACAATTTTTTCTGCAACCGTTCTTGTTTTATGAAAAGAAAGTGTCCAGTAAAAATTTAATTCGAAGTAAAAAATCTTAGTTTATTTAGGATTTGGTTGTTATGAAATGACGAAAATGACAATACAGGGTGTCCGGAAACTACCGCATAAACGAATTGTGATTGGATAGTTATTTATAAATCTAGGATGTTATTATATTAAGAATATGACGAAAATGACTATACAGGGTGTCCGGAAACTGCCGCATTAACGAATTGTGATTGGTTGGTTATTTTTAACAGTTTTAATGCCTTAAGTGCAGAAGGAAGTGAGACTGAAAAATAGATTGTTTTTGGGTCAAATCACAAAAATTTGACTTTAAAGTTCTGTGAAAACCAAACCTCTTATCCGATTTTAGTGCGGTTAGTTTTATTTTTTAGGTAAATTTGTTTCCTGTAATAATCATTTTATTTTGCTATTCTTAATAGTATAGCTTTTGAGATATGTATTGAGATTTTAGTCGTACAAGAAAAAGATTTTTTCAAAAATCTTCAAATGACTGTGGCAGATTTGGTTAAGAATTGGGGGTATGTTCCCTGCAACTTTTTTGCTGTAAATCACATGAGGAATCACAATCCGATGCGTTTATGTGGCAGTTTCCGGACATTCTGTATAGATTTGAAATTAACAAAAAAAATATTTTAAGGTGATCTCGATTTATTTCGAATATTATTTTCACTGGACAGGCAGGTTATTACGTTTGTTAGGGGAGGCGAATCAATTGATTTGCAAGTGTTGGGTAGTTTTGCAAAAAAAAGAACGGTTCTTTAAAACGGTTCTTCGCAGAAAAAAAACCGTTTTTTACGTTTTTGTAAAAGAACGGAAACGCCCACCACTACCCAAGTAGGAATGGGTGTATTTCCGTATATTTGATGCTCTGGAAACAGGCGAAATTTGCGAAATAATTTGTCGTGATTTTACACCTAATGCCTACTTAGGACATGCAAAATTAAGATACATATATTGTTTAGTATACGGTAAGCAAGCGATTTTTTATATGGAATGTCAAATCATGACGTTTTATTTCAAACGATATGCTAAAACTCTGTATTAAGTCAGTGTAATTCGTAAATACATTATTGGTCAAATAAAATAGGTCGAAATCTAGATGATCAGGAGGCATGGTTGTTCTGAAATTTTTTCGCAATTTGCGAAAGGTTTCTTAAAGTCTCAAAAATGTTAAACCACTTTTTTTCTTAATAAATGAAGTGACTTTTCCTGTACGATCGGACAATACTATATCCTCTAGACTCAATACCAAAACTCTAATTTCAAAAAATGTTTTTACCTGATATTGAGCGTTGGACCCCTCCCGAAACCAAACCCTGGCTACGTCCCTGCTTCCGTGGAATCGCTAACAATTTTCCCTTTACTCGAAAAAGACAAACAAAGGCTATTATAATTCGGGATAGAGTCCCGCTACATTATTTTGACCAGAACTGTCAGACATTTGTAATTTTGGACATTGTTTGGCAAATACAACGGTACCTATAACAGTTAAAATTTAATATTTGCTATTTGTAATCGAAAAGTTGTCATTCTTTCGTATGTTTTCACTTCGAAAGCGTGATTAATTTGTTACTTTTTGGCGGTTAGGAAATTCAGGTATAGTTTTGTTAATAATACAATTTATTTTTCGAATATAGCCCCCACCAATTAAAAAAATAAAATCGCGATGGTGGAAAACCAATTCTCCGATAGAGAGTATGGTGTTTGTGTACGGGGTTGAAGGAGGAAAAGGACTTGCAGCAGTTCGAGAGTATAGTCGACGATTCTCACAGCGACGAATCCCAGGCAGACATACCTTCGAAAGAACGTATCGGCTTCTTGGAGAAGCAGGTCGAACACCAAACCACACCGGTAAAGAAGGAGCTCGCCGTACTAGTGTGGAAGAGAAGAAGAGATTCCTAATCTCTTCGGTACTAACCCAAAATTGAGCACGCGTATGGATATTCCACGGATGCTACGCAAGTTGAGGAATTACTACCTAGCGACTGTCAGAGGTTGGGCTACATATCAACGAGTCTAAAACCAAGGTCATGATGCAATCAAAAACTAGAACGCCAGTAAATTCAAGCATTACAGTGGGGGACCTCAATATAGAATATGTAGACAACTTCACTTACCTGGGTTGCAATTTGTCAAAAGACGCCAACGAAACAGATGAGATAAAGCGACGGATACAACTAGCTAATAAGTGTTACTTTGCGGTCCTCCAAATTATGAATTCGAAGCTGTTGCACAGGAACACGAAGCTCCACGTGTATAAAACCATCATCCGACCTGTGCTATGCTATGGCTGCGAGGCATGGACCCTAACCCAAAACTCTGAACACCTGTTGGACACATTCGAGCGGAAGGTTCTCCGAAGAATCTTCGGGGCCGTTCGTGAACGAGTTGAGTTGTATCAGCTGTATGATGAGCTACAGGTGTCGAAGATCGTGAAATTGCAGCGATTGTAATGGGCGGGTCATGTACAAAGGATGAACGACGATCGCATGCCCAAAAAGGTGATGAACGCGCAACGAGTGGACGGAAGCAGATTGTGTGGACGACCGCGAGCCCGATGGGAGCATTCTGTATGTGATGACGCCCACCAGATGCTAGGCTTTCGGAATTGGAGGACAAGGTCGCGTGACCGCGACAATTGGAGGTTTTCAATCCAGGCGGCCAAGGCCCGACGTCGGGCTATCGTGCCATAAAGAAGAAGACTGTCAGAGGAGGATAACATTTTGCAAATTTTAACTCCCGGGAACAGCTGCTGCAGCGAATTAATGATGCTTGTGACAACATAAAGAAAAGCCTCCTGAAATCCATCGGACCGTTTCTTCCATGCGCCGCAGGTGTCGAGTCCGCATACAAAATGGAGGAGGCCAATCAGGGCCGGCTTTAGGTGAAACGGCGCCCGGGGCAAACTTGAAGGAAGCGCCCCTTATAGTTTCTATACCTACATGAAAAAATTGTAATAAAATGGAAGAAACGAAACTTTAAACAAAACATCAAAATTTATTTACACAATTGATTAAATAAAAAAAGTCTCATTTTAGTTACATTAATTCGAGTTCAATAAAATATGTTCATAACACTTATTTTGGAAAATACATATTTTGTATTGTATTCTTATATTGCGAATCAATTTGGTTTGTTATGCTAACATAGTATTTATAACACCTTTATTGTAGTTACGCAATATGTACAAAAAAAGAACGGATTTTGGTTTGTTTTACATTTGAATTCCTTATTCCCTCTAACAATATTATTTTACTAAAATAATTATTAAAATAAGAAAAAAAGCTTTAGAAAACAAATAAATATGATTTTAAGAGTTCAGGAAATAAGAGTCAAAATATTTTTAAATAATTATACTAATTCATAATTGGCAAATTTATCAAAAGATATTAATCTTTATTTTATTCATACTATACAGGGTGTCCGGAAACTGCCGCATAAACGCACCGGATTGTGATTCCTCATGTGATTTTCAGCAAAAAAGTTGTCCTGAACATACACCACCCGACTAAAACCTCAATATCTCAATAGCTAGACTAGCTAGAATAGCAAAGTAAGATGAACCGCACTAAAATCGGATAAGAAGTTTGATTTTTATAGAACAGAAAAGTGTTCGTACGATTCTTTTAAAAATTGGCGCATAGTCTAACGATCATTTCTTTCTTACATCATTTTATTCTAGCTTCGTTATTTCTAACAGTTTTAATGCCTTAAGTGCAGAAAAAAAAAATAACAGGCGGACTAAGGCCGCAGGATGTGTTAGTTAGTGACATCCTATTTCCAAGATCTTATCTGCTCATGACCCTGTGCACCGAAGGTGCGCACACTAACCGCTAGACCAGCCAGACTACTTACTTAAGTGCAGAAAACTAGGGTTAATTTTGAATCGATTTTGATATAATTTGAATAAATTTTACCAAATTGCAGATCTTTAGGGGCAGTCTGAATTGAATTGAAATCGAGCTAACATTGCAGAACCCCACATACATAATTTTAAATGGGAAGACGATAGTAAACCCCACTTAAGTAGGTTGGGGTTTTCCATTTATCCTTTCGATGTTATTGGTTCGAAATACGATTAAGTTTGATGCTATTAGTACACTCAGAGAAATATTCACTAATATTGAACAAAATATATTTAATTCAAACGATTTCCGCTTTTGATTTGGCTCCACACGCAAATGCGTTTAATTCTAACGAGTGGCGTTTCTTTCAAAAGCATAATGAGTTGTAAAAAAGCGTTTGAATCAAAAGAATTTACGTTTACCTGAAAAGAAGAAGCCAGTCGATTTAAATGTATTTTTCATTGAAGTAAACACTTAGTGTAAACGGGTAAAACATTTTAAATAAATGAAAGGCAATTGTATCAAACGTCTTCGTTTTTATATTGAACATTTTTGTTATTTAAACTAAACGAAGCATTCTTTTTAATGAAACGGTATGTATTTCGAAAGTAACGCATCCCGTTTTCATTTCATAGAAATTGCCCCATTCAAAATAATTGAGTTTTAAATGGAATTAAAGGCAAACTCTGCTGAATTAAAATAATACATTCCGTTTGATTGTCCATTCTCCATTCGATTAGATACTTACTGTTACCTGGGTTGACAAATCAATAAAGAATAAAACTTATGAAAACTTTAGAAAAACACTTTATTTTTTATTTAGGTCTAATTTTAATATGGTTAATACATTACACTTTTATTCTAACACCCGCTAAACTTAAATTGCACATGTGCAAGCGTCCATTCAGCCAGATGAGTGCAAAAGTACATTCTCGAAAACACTCTTAACATCGACGAAGATTCTAATACGCGTTTGTTCTTAGACACTACACATTTGTTTGGAATTAACATGAACACGTGAGACTCATCGGACCGGCCAGAAGTATTAACTACTTGTTGTGCTACGTTGAAACAAATGATATTTTGGCATCGCGTCCTTTAGGTATGCGTATTTGTTACGTAAAGGAATGTATCCACATTACTATGTAATGCGGAATCTTTTGATTTAAACGACCGTCGTTTGCGGTTTAGCTGCTCTTTTGTTTTAAAAGAAATTCTCTTAGCGTAAATGAGAACTCGTTCACATCAAACGATATTTTTCAAACGAATACTGCGTTCAATTTAAATGTGGAGCTTTTAATATGAATGTGCGTTTTTTTCTCTGAGTGTAGAAACTCCGCACTCTTTTTTGCATTCAACAGTTTCTATTAACTGGATTTCCTCTTATCAGAACTAACTCTTTTCTTTGCTTTTCCGCTATTTAAGTTACTTTAACCAAAATGACACCACTTTTGAAATTGTTCGTTAATAATTTCAAATACGATCTAACATGGAAGATGAGCCGAATTTAATGAGAGTGCGTCATTTGAAATTTCATATTTATTGAAATAATTTGGGAAGGGATCCGGCCCGACCCCCTAGGCCTAGACTCTACCCATGGCATCGTCCCTGGCTTCAAAACCATTTAAGTATGTACATGCAAAAATCGGAATCTGATTTCCTAATCACGCAATTGATTAAGGAATTTTAATTCTAAATTTTAAATTGGAATTCTAATTTGAGTAGATAATATTTTGCTCAAGCTGAGGTAAAATTGACACGCTCTGTGGCTCACTTGGTTGAGTTGCACTCAAAAAATAGCTTATCTGACTTAAATGGAACATCAGAAACTTTGGAAATAATTTACTGATTGGTGTGTTGACGAAATTCTGGTTGAGGCCGCTGATTCATTATACCCTTCGCTCATAGAGGGAAAGGGTATATTAACTTTGTCATAAAGTTTATAAGGCATTGAAGGAAGCATCTCCAACCATATAAAAAGTATACATTTATGATCACCATGACTTGGGGAGTCGATTGGGCGATGTCCGTCTGTCCGTCTGTTGCGACGCGTTTTACTCGGCCAATTCAAAAGCTATGAAGCTGAAATTTCGCACAAACGCTTTTTTTACTGCAGGCAGTTTGTATGTTTGAATCGGTAAAATCGGACAATGGGGTCATGGGGTTCCCATACAAACCCAACTCCCCAAATTAGGTTCTTCTAAGAAATTTTTTTTACTTGTGCAGCAATTTCAATCAAATTTCACACAAATGTTTTTGTTATTGATGACACAAAACATATGTAATAATGGATCAAGTCGGACCATGGGGTTGTGGAGCTGTCACACAAACCCAACCCCCCATTTTGGTTCTTCTAAGAAAATTTTTTACACCAATTTCACAAAACGTTGAATTAATGTGTCTTTATCAAAGCAACAAAAAAGGTCAAAACAAATGGAATCGTACTATGGGGCCATGCTCCCGCATCTCCCAGTAAAATTATCTGTGTAAATATTTTTATTTGCCCACTTATTCCAACCAAACCCCCGCACTAATATTGTTTTGTCGACGCAACGGAACTTTCGTGAAGACGGAAGGAAAAGAATGGGGAAGGGGGATTACATAACAGTCGTAGGTACGCCCGAAAAAACTTTTAGCCCGGAAGAGAGCGACGGGTATCCAAATTTCGGCCGCGTCCGAAATTAGCCTCGGTCTCGTTTTTTAATTCGTTTTTGTTAATTTTTGCCTAGAAGCTATAGATACAGATATCACTCCATCTTTTTACCTATTTTTACAGCCATCAATGCTAAAGAAATAGATTCTATTAAATCTCTGATGTACACTATATAACAGTGATTCAACCGGCAAAGGCGGTGAAGATAGCCAAAAGGGGCGCGGACACAGATCCAATTTTGGTACCATATCCTAAATTTGAATGGCGAATTCAAGACTATGATTTAAAAAATAAGACAGTACCAGGGTGGGTAGAATTCAATAACTCCGAAAGTGCCTCTAGGATCGGCACTTAAAGACAGTTCCATAGAACCACTTACTTATAAAAACAATCATTCTTATTGCAAGTTCATCTACCAATATCTCTTAAATTAAACATATCTTGTTTTGCCCTAACTACTTTAGAAGCACGATACCCTGTCACTAATGATTATTATAAATTAAAAATACACAACTAATAAATAATATCACTGTTGGTACATTCCTTATAATTTTTTTTTTATACATACTCCTACCAACTTGTATTTAGTTATCTTGCACAGATTCTTAGCAAACTCTGGGTTTTGTGTGCAATATGCAACTCAAGGAAGATAAGGACATTTCATTCATTCTCACTAATATTACTGATCGGTTCCCGTGTAAAGTACACCTACTTCTCTTAATTTTGTAGAGTGGGTATTAAACAAACATTACATATGGTATGCAATACTCACAATTTCCTTGATTCTCTCTTATAATATCATACTGCTTCAAAATGACCAAAAGAATTCAAAAACTTATCCAAAAAAAATCTTCTGAGCATCCTCTTTTTAATTGCAATCCATAACTTGCCTGTCTTTACCCATATTGACTATGTACCACTTTCAGGGTGAAAAAGGACATTTAGTCCTGAATGAAATATCCAATAGAATTCTGCTGTATCTTACTTCGCTTGTCGTAACCATACAAAACTTTTGCTCTAAATTTGGTCAAAATTGGGTTTCAGGCAAAGGTTGCCGATGATGCTAACAAATAACATTTTCAAATTTCATAATAGGATTACAAGTTTCGCTGCGGCTTCCGAAAGATGAAATTCGTCCTGAACTTGTAAAATGGAAATGGAAAACGATGGCCGCAAATAAATAATAAATAATTCTTCATCATTTGTATCTTTGCCTCTGGTTTGTATGAACCCCTATCTAACATTTGATAAAGCTTCACTTTCAGCCTGATCTACGGTATGCCTATAAAATGGCTCTATATCTCTATACAGGGTGTCCGGAAACTACCACATAAACGCACCGGAATATGATTCGATATGTGATTTCCATCAAAAAAGTTATACGGAACATACCCCTAATTATGTGATAAAAGTTGATAAAACAACTTTCGTATACCCCTAATTCTTAACCCTTTAGCTGCCACAGGCATTTGAAGATTTTTGAAAAAGTCATTTTCACGACTTAAATCTCAATCGGATAAGAGGTTTATTTTTACACAGCTTCAAAGTAAAATTTTTGTGATTTGACCCAAAAAAAAATATATTTTCCATCTCATTTTGCTCCAATTTCTGCAAAGATGAGTTGCTTGTACGATTCTTTTAAAAATTGGTGCATAGTCTTACGATCATAACTTCCTTGCTTCATTTTATTCTTGCTCCATTATTTCTAACAGTTTTAATGTTTTAAATGCAGTAAACTAGGGTTGATTTTGGCTCGATTTTGAATAAATTTTACCAAATTGCGGAATTTTAGGGGCAGTTTGAATTGAATTAACCCTTAACTACATTCGTTATTATACACATCGCTCATAGAGTGAAAGGGTATATATTAACTTTGTCATGAAGTTTGTAACGCATTGAAAGAAGCATCTCCGACCATATAAAAGCTACGGAGGTGAAATTTTGCACACGTGCTTATTATTCAACCAAATTTCACACAAACGTATTTCTTTTGATGACACAAAACACATCTAAAAATTGATCAAATCTGATCATGGGGTCATAGGGTGGCCATACAAACCCAACCCCCATTTTGGCTCTACTAAGAAACAACTTTTGCACCAATTACACAAAACCTTGGGGAGGGGAGGGGAGGGTCGAAAAAAAATTTCGGGTTGGCGAGCGTAGCGAGCAGGAGGCGAAGCCCCTAGCTTTTATCAACGTATGTGCATTTGTGCTGGGGTAGATTTCTACCCCAATAAATATTTTGGTATATTTTTCTGTCGTGCTCTGTGGTTGTGATCGTTCGGTCGCCACTCTGTGAAATAGACACTCATAGAGAAACGAGTTTCCAAACTCGGCACGACTCGTCGCAAGATAGAAGATGATAAGAAATATTCTTATCGTAGAATAATAAACTAACAATGCGACTAGGAAGTGGTAAGGCTGACAACCGTATCACACTCCGAATTCCCTGACAATTCCCTTATAAGGGACATTGCAAAACTTGCTAAATTACACAAAATCTATAACACCATGACTAGTACTTCAAAATATTAGCAATTTTTAATTTTTTCTAACCAGCCCTGAATCTGTCGATTTTTTAAAATTCCGCGACTCATTCTCTCCAATAAATAAACTACACCAAGCAATGAAATTATTTGAATTCCAGTTTGTTCGATAACTGAGATGTTAGTAGTTGTCATTGCATTCGCACTTCCAGTGCATAGTCAAAAATCTGACCATATAACGGGAAAAACTGGGTGTCCCTTTAAAGGGACACTATTCACTAATGGGTTAAACGAGTACCCATTTATGGGGATAAATAACACTGCTGAGCGTGATGCTGATCTCATTACCTCAACAAAAAGCAGATAAGATCTTGGAAATAGGAGGTCACTAGCACATCCTGCGGCCTTAGTCCAATGTTGGATTGTCGCGCCTGTTATTTATGTATTTTATATAGTGGGCTTACTATTATCTCTCACCTAATTTTCCCTTTTACCGTACTTTTTAATTAATTTAAAAACCACAATGATTTTTTTTTATACGAATAAAGTTTACTTAATAAAGGATTCACCATGAAAAAACATTGGATATTTATTGGTTTGGGTTTTATGGGTGAATTAACCAATTAACTTATAATTACATATTTTCAGTATTCCTGTATAATAAGACAATTTGTGAAAGTAAGTATAAAGTGTTCCGTACTTTTGCTATGAATTTTTTTGCACAAATTAGTTTGTAAAGCTTATTTCTCTGCTGCGCGAAAATTGTGTGCTAATGCGTTTTGGATTGTTTTTATAAACAAACACTTAAGGAAAGGATCACTTATTAAATTGCAAACTTACCATACCAACAGCAACATCAGCGTATGGCTGTGCTCATATTCATTCTCGTTTACTACTCTGTAAAAAAAATCCTGAAGAAGCCTCTTAAACCATTATCAATATTAATTAATTAACAATAAAAAAAAAAACATATTTTGGACATAATTATTTGTGAATAAATTTTGTAAATTAAATGCATATTCATAAAAAGAAATTTCGTTGACATAGCTCAGCCCATACGCCTTTTCCCCTTTGCTGTCGTCGTTACAAAAATAAACGGCAGTAAGCGGAAAAAGACAAATCGACTTGAACTGAAATAAGTTGATCTGAAAAAAATTTTAATCCTGAAAATGAAAAAAAGTCATTATTTCTGCTCTTATTAATTTTCGTTTTATTGTATTTTCTTCAATTCGTCCATCGAAAAGAAAAATATTTAACACAAAAGGTCAAATTCCAAATTTTTGAGAAAATCCATATTGTTTGTTGACATAAAAAAGATGCCGAAAATATATGAGTACATTTTCTGAAAGAGATGAACCCAATTACAGCTCCTATCAGTTCGTTCAACTGCAGATGTTTCCATCTCCCAGACTTTCTTCGCTGAAGCACTGTGTTCTTGTATGCCTTTCTCCTATGATTGGAATGAAATCTTTTGTGTTTTAAATATCTGCGTTGATGTCTGGTCAGCAGATTTTTTGTTAAATTTATAAATTACGTCAACATCATCATCAGCATTAACGCATTTATTTTTTTGGCTTAATTTTTCAATTAAAACCTAGCAGAAAAGATGGAAATCTGTGCTTGCTCCCCTTTGGAATACATACAAAGAACTTGCTCGTTTATTCTTATATTATTACTCAGATATCCTCCATAGTGATAAATTTTAATACATACCTTAATCAAAATGTTAGACCGTTTAAACGTACTACATTTTTTATTAGTAACTGTTATTTTGATAAGCTTTTGATACGTTTTTTTGTCTGGATCTATGTAGTGCTTTCTCTATAATTAGGACAGCGAATGACACGCTTTAAAAAAAGTATAAACTTAAAATAAAATGTTTGAATCATACTAAAAATAAAAGCAGACACGTGTTACACTCGTGGGAATATGGATAATAATAACTCAAAGACTAGAATTCACTTTCGTTTTTTATAGCTTATTTGTCGTTCATGTAAATTGACATTCGCGCAAGTTATAAAAAAAAACTTTGTGACAACCAAACATTATGTAAAAAATAGTAAATAGCTTTGGTCTTCAGTAGATGAACAAATAGACAACGTTTTTATTTTTTTTTTTTTTTGTTATACGGAAATTTATTTTTAGTAGACAATAGGCGCAGGTGTCAAATATTATGTAGAAGAAGATGGAAAATAAAAAAAATACAATCTGGTAGGCAATATTGGTACGAGTACGATGAAAGGAAAGCGTGATTCTAAAGTTTGTCACAAGGAAAATGTCGATAAAATTATTATTTCTCTCTTTTACAGAGCTTTTTATTTTAAACTTATCTTATCCAATAAAATCTCAGATTTAATTAACATGACATCTAATTGAAGGGTTCACACGGATACGGATGCACAAGGATTCATATTTTTGAGTTACCTTGTCAACTTTTTCATCGGCTTTTATCCAACTCGAGTATTGTCTTTGAATGGTTGTAAGATGCAATGTCTGCATTGCACATATAAAACAGATCCTAGTTAGGACTTGAAAACCAAACATTTTTACGTTTTCGTCAATGGTGGATTTACACATTTACCGCCAGTAGGCTATTGTTATGTTATTATGCACTCCAGAGGAGTGCCTACACCGCAGGTCGAGCAACGCGAAACCATGGAGTGGTATAAAGAACGAGGCAAGGAAGAAGAAGACGCTATTGTTATACGCTCCCATACGAATTACGACAACTTCAAGAATATTGCTGTAAGGACACATGTCATAGCTAAGCCCTATGGTTTCGTAGCTTATATTCAAATTAAGTTGTAGAGAAAATGTACGAAAATGGGTATTCATAAATACGTACGAGCTTTGAGCTTTTAGATTAATAGCTTCTGAGCGTTCTTTAATACAATTTCACACAAATCGTTATTTTTCGAAATTTCTAACCATAAATAAAGGTACTTTTAACTGATACATCTGCAAAGTTGACACATTTTTAGTGTTTATTTAGTGGCCGGTGTTCCAACGGCATGTTGAGAAATTTGACAAATGCACACACAATGCTTAGCACAGCACTATAAATTTGCCGCTCCTAAAACCTGTAGTCTGGCTGGTGTAGTAGTTAGTGCGCGCACCTTCGGTGCACAGGGTCAAGGGTTCGAGACTCACCGTGATAGATCAGTTTATGGTGTTTTTCGAACTCGCGACCCATGTGATCATAGTCCATCACATGGGTCGTGAGCTCGAAAAACACCATAAACTTTAAACTGAATTGGTTCACGGTGAGACTCGATCCCACGACCCTGTGCACCGAAGGGAAAAAAGTCGGATGGAGCCAAGTCGGGCGAGCACGTTCGTAATATAGTTCATGCAATTTGCCCTCTACAATTGTGGATGAATCTTGCTGGTGCATTATCGTGGTGAAACAACACTTTTTCCCTAAGCCAAATGGGGCCGAGTCCGAGTCCCTTAAATTTCGTATCAAATTGGTCCAGAAATTTACTATAGTACTGCCCCGTGATCGTTTTTCCTTTCTGCAAAAAGCATTATTCCCACAAATCGTAGCCAAAATTTCTCGGGCCGATTGGACTGTCGTTGCCTTCTTCGGATTAACTACGTGTAATCAATTGTTTTGTCTGTTGCTTTGTCCCTGATGTACATAATAATCCTGGTGACTCGACGCAAAAGCTCCCTCAAATTTCGGTTAAAAATATCCAAACACGGCTTCAACATTGACAGCCATATCCGTTTGTTGTTCTTCGGTAGCAATCGCGGCACTTATCGGTCTGACACCCCATGCTTAACTTGTTGGGAAAAATATTAATGACAGTTCCGTACGACACTACTTCGTGGAGTTTCGTTCGGCGATCAACCAAAAATTAACAACCGTTTGAACGATTTCCTGGGCAACCACTACTATCGGTCGATCTGGGCACGCCCCATCGAAAACAGATGAACGACCACGTTTAAATTGTGCTAATATCTTACGGCATTCATTTTTGTTTTTATTTCTTCGCGTGTTTTTCCATCCAAGAATAAAAAGCGAATTACGGATCTTCTCCATTTTGTTGAGTAACACGGTAACTGGTTACCAAATAAAATCCATGGATCAATTTGATAGTATTTACTATGGTCTCGTGTAACAGATGGCAGCACACAACGCCTACGGTTTTCGAACACGGATATTTATTGATCGACCTTCGTAACCGAGCTAAAAACAAAATTATTTCCCGACAAAAAAAGTGTTGTAATTGCACTTCCAATAAAAGTGTGAATATTGAAAACTATCTGCAGATTCGGTTGATGGTTTTGAGTACATTTTGTGGTTTACAGTTACATCTGGCTTTCCTAAAGGGGCTCGAAAGACCGGTAGACATATATATTAGGGATGCCTTCCCAGACGGCCGCTGAACAGCAGGCAACATGCTTAGCAGGAAGGTAAATCGACAGAAACTGCCCTTCATAAACTCGTCCGTGAGCTCGAGAAGAGTTTGTACTGGGTGCATTCATCGACTTCCAAGGGGCGTTCGATAACGCCTTATTCACCAGCATCTGTGACGCAGCAAACGAGCATGGAATCGACTCTTTGCTGATAGAGTGGATGGGTAACATGCTCACTTCAAGGAATATTCTTATAACAGTTGGATCAAACCATCGAAGCAGGATGTACCAGAGGGTGCCCTCAGTGCGGAGTTCTCTCTCCTCAGATGTGGCTCCTTGTGATGGACAATCTGCTCCGGACTTTAGATAATAACAGAGTGTTTGCGGAAGCTTATGCAAACGACCTTGCTAAAATAGTCAAAGGCAAATTTGTGGACACAATCTTTGGCCGAATGCAATCGACATTACGGCTAATCGACAGATGGAGTAACCAAAATGGGCTATCAGTAAACGCCGAGAAGACTGTCTTGGTTATGTTTACCAGAAACCGAAATTCGGGAAACTTAACCTTACCCAGCCTATACGGTGTCGAGCTTCATCTATCTCCAACAGTCAAATATCTAGGAGTGCACTTGGACCCCAAATTTACGTGGAAACTCCATATTCAAGAACAATGCCATAAAGCTTGTAGGCTGCTCTGGTGCTGCAGAAGTGCAAAAGGTAGGTCTTGGGGGCTTTCACCACAACGGGTACACTGGATGTTGGTACTTCTATCATATTACCCATCCTGCTATACGCTTGCATTGTTTGGTGGCCTAGAGTCAGCGTTGTGCAGAGATTGGGCTGCCTAAGCATCACTGGGGCAATGAAAACCGCACTGTCCGCGGCACTGGACTCTTCAGAAATATTAAGCCAACTGGTATGGAATTGTCATAAAGCGCTTCTAAGGCTGGGGAGACTAAACGGCCTCCAGTTGGTGTGGATGCCCAGACACTCAAATATCACTGGGAACGATATGGCAGATGAACTCGCCCGACAAGGCTCTAGCTCATACGTGCTAGGTCCGGAGCCAGCCGTTGGCATGCCATTATCCGTGATCAAGCCCACCCTAAAAAGGGAGTCGGCTGCGATCCATGCCGGAATCTGGGAGAACATAGATTCCTGCCGACAGACTAAAGCCTATTGCTACACCCACGCGACACGTGGCGTTCTTCCTGCTGAATCATAGGAAAGGCGTCATCAGGGCCGTGGAGAGAAAATCCGGGCCCGGGAGGACAATGATTCCGGGCCCACCTCTTCTTCTTCTTCCTTGCCTCGTTCTTTATACCGCTCCATGGTTTCGCGTTGCTCGACCTGCAGTGTAGGCACATGGCCTGTTTTGGCCCACCTCTTCCATACGATAAAAAATTATGAATCGAAGAAAATTTGTATTTGACATATCGGTCCTCAAACAAATTGTACAATTGTACAATTAACTCTATAATCCAGCCTCCATTTAATCCGGAACACCTAATAATCCGGCGTCCTCACTGAATCGGCTAAGTCTCAGTAATCCGGATGTTTTCTAATCTAATATAATCCGGCATCAGTACGATAGATATTTGAAGAATGTTTTAAAGCGGCCTTCTTCGCATTCACGTGCATCTTGATATTTAAGTTCTGAGCTAAAATTATAAGTTTTCAGGAAAATACGAATTATAGAAAAATAAAAATAATAAAAAAACCATACCGGACAAAGCACTTGCCAAAAAAGTGACAGAAACTGAATTCAATCGTGAAGCAATTTGACATACTAAACTCACAAAAGACGGGGTTGACTGGATAGTTTAACAGTTTGTATGTGTGTGTTTTTTTCATACCCGTCACTATATGAAAGGGTATATTAACTTTGTCAGTATATATATGTATATTATTGATCAGTGTGACGAGATAAATCGATTGGGCGATGTCCGTCCGTCTATCTCTCCGTCTGTTGCAGCGCAAACTAGTCCCTCAGTTTTGAAGCTATTTCTTTTTAGTGTACGCTGTGTATAACGAATGAAATCGGGCCATGGGGCCATGCCTCTGAAAATTAATTTTTCTTTATGAACCAATCTTAACCAAACTTCATCCAAATGTGTTCCTAAGTATAGTAAAGACTCACTGTGTGGTAGAAATTGTTAACGCGAAAGAATATTAAGTTTCATTCAAATTTCCGCTGCGTCCGAAATTAGCCTCTGTCTCGTTTCAAGTATATTTTGAAGACGATTCGATTCGAGAGTTGATTGGTGAATTTTAAGGACATACAGAAGCCAAAATTATCTTAGAATAAGGTTTCTTCGTTTTACGTGCAACGAAACTTAATAAAAAGCTATACTGTTTAAAGGGATAACTATTTAGTATGAAGTTTCTTTACTAAAATCTGCCCGTGATGAAAATAAGTTTATTGTTTAATGGTCGCGCCCCTTACACAAGATACGCATAAAGCGATACTGATTTAGTTCTCCTAAGAAAAAAAAAATTTAAAAATTATTGATTCCCTTGTCCCAACGAAATTATTTAGAAAATTTCTATTCGTTTGGCGAAGTAAGAATCCAACCTATATTCGAACTTTGATATGAAGAAAGCCTTGAAATTTTCGACAGTCATTCTCGATAGGATAGGAAGGATCATACATAAATATTATTTTTTAATTCGATTTGAAGACTTTACGGGTGAAATTGGCTCAAGTGTTCATTTTACAGAGGAATAATAAAGGCTGTACTACGCGCAAAATAGAAAGTGGATAATGCAATAAACTGGGCAAATTTACATTCTTTTTTTTTCTGGATGAAGATTTTTCGAAGGAAACAGCTGTGGTCTACTCTTTACCTCAACCGTTACAAAGGTTTTAGGAAAACAAGGCGGATACAGTTCACAGTTCTAACAAATGCTTTGGGGAGCTCAAATCTGTAATTTATTAGCACACTCGCAGTGGCCAAGAATGTTGGCCGTTACTCTATAAAATTGACTTTCGAAATGCACAGCGCTACGAATTTATAAAATGTTTTTTTTTCTATTTTACCTATTTCAAAAAACCTTTAAATTTTTTGTTGGCGAGTACTGATAGATAAAAATAAAAATTAAGATTCAACAATTTAAGTGATCAACATCTGTGTGCTGGTACCTTGAAAACAATTTCATAAGCAGCAGCAGTATGTACACAAAATAAAAATTGTCCTGAAAAGTCCTTCTAGAAAAAAATGTCGCTGTACAGGAGGGCTCCTATTTTTACTTTCAATACCAATATTTTGAAAAACTGAACGCTACCGGATGAAGAAGTCGAAATTTCTTAATTTAAATTTAGTAACGAAACGACCATGTTGATTTGTTGATTGAATATGATGATTCCCTAGTTCTCAAAATTCAAAAATAGATAAGGAGCCCTAAGCCTAGTGCACAGTATGTTATGAATTGTTGTAAAAAACCTAAAAACAGTACAGTATAAGGTTTCTTAGTTAACGACCTAAAAATAGCAATTTGTATGTAAAAAAACACTAAAGCACAACTTTTGTGTCAAATTCCGGGCCCCTATGAAATCCCGGGCCCGGGGGGAATCACCCCCCCCCCCCTATCTACAGGCCTGGCGTCATAAAGACCCTCACAGATCTAGTGACAGGTCATTGCTCTCTAAATCACCACGTACACAAAAATTATGGTGGTGCTATCGGCTATGTGTGTCCAGTGTGAAAAAGAGGAAGAAACATCATTGCACTTCAGCTGTCCTGCCTTTTCAATGTCACAGGATGAGGTATCTTGGCGATTACTTCATCGACGAAAGCAAGGCGATCTCAATATCTCTAAGGAGTGTGCTACGCTTCGCGAAACCCTGCATCAATCGCAGGCAAAACAACGCCTAAGCGCAACGGAAGGGTACAATGGATCGAGTTAGTGGCCTGAGTGCCCATACCGCTTGGTTTGCCCACTAGTTCGGGCGCGGCCCTGGGCTGTGTTTTAGTACGTAGGCGTGTCCAAGTCGGGCGAATCGTGCTGGGAAGCAACCGCATGAAATGGGCCAGCTTACTTCTTTCGAAAATTTCACAGCCCCGGTCCAACTGAAAAAGAAGTCCTGTTAAAAACGTCACTTTATATTATCATATAACCCGGAGATGACCCACCTGATGAGAATTAAATAAATTTCATAGCAATTTGGACAATCTCTGATTGAAAGCCCTCAAACCTTCCGCACTCGAAGATCAGCATTGTATAAATAAAATTTCCAACATTGTTGCAATCAATCCTGCTATTTTGATAAGACCATAATAATGCTTTGTCTTCATAAGCTCTTAAACATCTCGAATTATGTTCTCCACTTCCGTCATTATTCATATTTATGGGATCTTTGCCATTCCCTTCAATGAACCTATTATACGAATTTTATGTTTTCTTCGAACAACGTGTTAATAGTCGATTTCGATACACCCCCGATTCACAAAACTCTATTTTCCGTGACGAGACTAGAAAACATACTTCTAAGGCACGTTCCACGAATTCTTCTCGTCGCTTTAATTTATAAATGTTTCCTCCTTCGGAACTCTAAGCACGCCTGCACAGTATGGTATGGTGAACTGAATTTAGGATTTATTCGTTGTGTTTTGCATATTGCATTTCATGATCCGGAAATAATTCCATACAACGTCCTCCGCCGATTTAAGAGGAGGTATATGAGAATATCAAAGATTTCATGTAGGTTAAATACTGTTCGCTGCTTTTCCTGAACTAGAGTGCACTCCAAAAATATCCAAATAGAATCTACTCCTGGCGAGAGGAGGATCATTCAGATGTAAAAAGAATGACTGCACTTACGGATAGAACTACAGAGTGGTGTATGCATATAAAATAGATGTATGTAGTCATAATGAATATGAGCTGCTAAATGATCGTTCCGGCAGCTTCGCTAGGCTACAATCTACAACTTTTGTGCCAACAACAAACACTGGCAAAGAAGCAAAATATTTTTGAAGTAGAAACAAAAATCCTAAAGGTATCTAAAATTAGCTAACTACAAAAGGAAGAGATCTAATGTTGCATGAATTATGCCACCCGACTTGGACATAATTAAATTCCTTTGTAGCGGGTGGATACAGCGCGTGGTGCGGTCTCGGTGATAGTTTTGTATTCCAGATAACTTATCATGTTAAAATTTTGTAGGGTGTAATTCAGAAATCATTCAGAAAAAAAAAGAAAAAATTGCCTACTCTTTTTGTGTTCTTGATGGATGAATTATGTGGCTCCTACATTGTGTTAACTGTGTCAGCTGCGGTTTTAGATTGAAATTTGAAAATTTTCCTATATTATTTCTTTTCTGAGAAATGCGGGAACGAAATATCGGGGAAAATAACGTGACACAATCGACCGGTTACTCATACATTTTATTTAAATAAGCTTAAAGCAATCTATAGCAAGTGTTACCGACCATGCTACAACTTTGCTTTAACCTTAAATTATGTATAAATATGTACGAGTAACCGACACAATATATGGTTGGACGTAGCAGTCGAATTGTCCTGGAATTTGTCAAGTCTCTAACTGAGCTAAAGTCCTACGGAATATTCAGCATCACCTATGTTGCTTGAGTTCTTTCCTTAAGGTACGTTGTCCTCGACGCGGCCGCACGACAGCGACTCGCTCATTCCATATAAAAACTCGTTTCTCTCTCATTTTAAAAACGAGTTTTTATATAGAATGAGCGAGTCGCTGTCGTGCAGTCGTGTCGAGGAAAATGTACCTTTACGCCTTATTTTACAATGTGCACATATTGAGAAGGCTCCTGCAAAGATGGACATAATTAGTTTCCTTACGGAATTTTCATAATAAATTACATTCCAATGGAACATTAAAAATTCCCCTTAAAGCCCTTTAATTGAATTCCATTCCCATAGTTTCTGCAGAATTGCATGCACTAACTATTCCACAAAAAAACATCTAATTTACATAAATAGATCCTTTTTACGTTTTTCCAAAGTCCATCATTCATTCTCCACCACTTCCTGCATAACATTCCATTTATAATAAATGGCACCCGGACACTACGTCATTTTGTCGTGACATATGAACGAAACGTAATTACTACGAATGAAGTTAATTTGTCATACACTCGCTTCATTGTAAATAATCATCCTTGGCGTCCTCCCGCACAGCGCAGCGTTCCTGATGGCGACTTATTCGCCAAAAGAAATGCGACAAACGTGCCAACGACAACGCTCATTCATATTATGTATATTGACCCACTATCTCGGTGCAAAATTATTCTTCACTCAAAACTCAACTGGTGTTAATGTTTAGTGTGTGCGGATACCTAAATTTCCTACCCTTCGCACTCCTTCCATTTATCATAATGATCTTTTGAAAATGATGTCGCTAGCATAGCTAAGCTAGCTATACTGCAGAAATTGCTTCCCTTCGAATATGAATGTGCTTTGATTTGGGAATCTGTAGTACTCGTTCGTAATAGTAGTGTCGCCTGTGTCGCCTCCTCAAGAGAAATATTTCGTTCCGCTTATGACGACAACATGATCGGTGGTCGGTCGGTGGTCTCTCGCTTCTTTGCAGCGTACATAGTGTCAAAAATCTGGATGAGATCCAGGAAAATTTATGAGATAACCCAAAATATATTTATATATGCATAAATAGAATGATATATCATGATGGGCTTTCTAATTTCTAACTTTATAATAACACGTTGTATGCAGTATGGTGTTTGGATGCTTTTCAGAAATGTCAATCAAATTAGCACATCAAAAGGGCTGAATATTTTGCAATTTGATTATATAGAAGAGGCATCTGGAGAGAATAATAAATTTATTTTTAATAAACATGAGAAAATAGGTCAGTTTGTATTAGACTATAGACATAGATCCTAGAATCTAGGGCGAAACACAGAGATCGCATTTGGATTAACCTCACAAGAGTGTATGTACTGTAACTGGGGAAAATTAAAAATTAACCCGTTTCTCCGATTTCCAACAGTTCACCATCGTCAAATGAGTCCAGGAATTTATCAGGAGGTTTCAATTATACCTAATCATCGTATCCATCCTGTTTTTGGCAGGAAAGTCCTGCTTTTTCGACCTTAACCTTCCGTCCTGCTAAAACGTTCAAAATCCTGATTTTTTCCTGTTTTGGATGGTGCATTGGCATCTCAACAAATAACGAATAAATTAATTGAAAAGTACACTTAAATTTCACAGAAATTTACAAACAAATTGTATGAATTAGCAGCGCCGGTCCTAGGTTCTATTACGCCCTGTGCATGTGTGTGGAAAGACGCCCTTTATTTGCCTTTTCGATTCGTATCATTTGGGGAAGTCAAGTGAGAGAAAAACTCTCACTTCGGGCGCGGCCAACATTTGGATACCCTTCACTTTTAGTGTTGCGGCAGCCCTATGGCGCGGCGTAGTGTTATGATTTTATCCGTTACTTTATATAGTCTAGTCTGTAACTTCAGTAGATACATTTAGGTGAGGTTTGGTTAAGATTGCACACAAAACTAAATTTTTATAAGCAGAATCTGTCTTTAAGGTGAAGTTTCTGTGCCAGTTCCATTACCCCATAGTCCATTTCTGTTCAATTTTACATATACTCGTAATGAGTCTTATTTTTTAACCCTCCGTCGGGCGAACCTCAAATCAAAACAAGATCGGGCGCACTCGGCCTGAGAGGCCACTCATCTATTTGGGTCCTTTTTTCTTAATATGTTACTATAAATTTCAGATACTTTTCGGAAATTAAGTTATTAGTATCCAAGGGATGTAATTAAACTAAATATAGTACTAAGAAACCTATTTACTAAACAGTATAATAAAGAAATAAAATTATCGATTTACCAGAAAAAAAAAACCAAGAGAGAAAATTTTATGAAAAATGCCGCATCCATTGTTCGTTAGAAAAATTAAAATTAATGAAAGGCAGGCAGTCTAAATTGATAATCGTTAGTTGAAAAGGTTCCTAATGCTCCAAATTAAATGTGGAAAAGCATATTGGATGCAGCGCTTTCGCGTAGTTTAGGAACATTCTAAATTATTACGCGATCAGGCGCACCCGGCCTGTGAAGCCAGAGTCCTTACCACACAACTGTCTAAAGGACCATGGAAAACTATAGATAGGCATCGTGTGAGATTCTTAAAGTTAGACGAGTAAACGGAGCTAAAAAGTTGTGGGCCCCTCTACTAGCGTGGAGCAGAGCAGACACTGTTTTGCTGGCCTGTCAGGCAGGGTGCGCCCGACGGAGGGTTAATATACATACAGTTGAAACTCTATAACTCGAAATCCCTTAAGTCGAAAAAAACCTCATCGAATTTAAATTCTTTGTTTGGTAGTCGGCGAGACTGTATTAGTCGAAGTGTTCTTACGAAAGACTCTTATAAGTCGAAGTTTCTCATTTCCATTTTAAATAAATATTCAATTCGCTGAAAAAATACACAGAACGAATATCCGAGTTACATTTGGTTCATTCGTAAAATCCATAAGTCATAAAGAAATTTATTAAAAATTCGTAGATGTAGCATAGGGGTACCTTTTCGTTGCGAAAATTATTTCTAATAAAATACAGAGAAAATTATATGAGAGGGCACTCGGTATCTCGAATTTTCTTTTAGTAAGGCTCAAAGACTCGATATCTAGAAAACTATATACTTCGGAAACTCCATAGCTCGAAGTAATTCCTCTTCAGCATCGGGATATACATTTTCCACTGTAATTCCATTAATAAGTTCGAGAGGAAGTCATTTTTAGATTATAGTCTACAATGAGTATTTACCAAAATTATTATGGGAAATATGTCAAAAGAAGAGCTTCACTATGACTCACTGTATGTTTGTGGTATTAATAAGTTCTGGTACTCTTAACTCTGTAGGAAAATGTGCGCCGTAATATGCTCCATATTGGTTCTCAACACCCAATTATCAAAAATTTCGTTAAACAT
Organism: Microchrysa polita; assembly: GCA_949715475.1. NCBI lineage: Eukaryota > Metazoa > Arthropoda > Insecta > Diptera > Stratiomyidae > Microchrysa > Microchrysa polita. The sequence continues at coordinate 135,795,550 of OX454416.1, read as the reverse complement.
AAAATTGGGTGAAAATTGGCACTTTTGTGGGATCTTTGGGCGACTCAAATCTAATTGAAATTTTCGATATTTCGAATTACACTCTACAAAGTTGAGAGTCCTAGCTATATCACTAATTGGAAGATATAGTCGCCAAAAGGTCCAACAAAAAATGTAAATTTTTATGTTTTCAAATCGAAACTTTGGAAAATTTCTATCAAAATTTGCACTTGGATTTTTGGGCAAAAGCTGCGTTTCTCGGGAAGCAGAGAAGCGCTTCCCATCTCTATTCCTTTTCGTGTACTTTGTAACATTAACAGGAGACAAGCAGTTCCTTAAGATGCGCTTCTAGATAAGTGAGTGGTAAGCGCTTCTAGAGAAGTGAGTGGTAAGCACTTCTGGAGCAGTGTGCTATAAGCGCTCCAAAAGAATTCCACATTTCACTCATTTAAGTGAATGAAATGCGCTTTTAGAGGATTGAATGCGAGAACGAACATGATACATTGTGAAATTTTCAAATTTATTAGAAAAATATGTTCATCCGTTTCTTTTTTCAAATTATAAGTTTGCTGCAAAAAGTCACGACTTGAACACTTTAAATTTAACAAGACGAATGATGTACACTTTTCACGTTATGAAATTATTTAGAACAACAGTCTATATTCGACGTATGCTGCAATCGTCGGAAATAGTCGATGCTTTTTTATTACGATTTTAAAGTGCTTTCTCACCATTCGTAAATACGCTTCTGTGGAAGCGCATCCTCCGAAGCACATTTGGAAATGGTGAAGAAGCGCTTCTAGGTCGCTTCTATCGGAAGCGCTTCTATTTTTCCTATTGAGTTCTTACTCAGTTATTTTAATTTTAAATCTATATGTGTAACTGGATTAACATTTAATACTATTCCCATTCCCACACTTTAATAGTTCGGAATACAAAATGTTCTATTTTTTCGTAATTTTCTAAGCTAATCTTCTAAAAATGTGTATATTCTATGTAGCTTATATTTTTGAATTTTATGAATAAACAATACAAATAAATACCATACAAAAAATATTGATATTTGGATAATATGATGCACATTGATTCACATTACCCAAACGTTATTTGTGTTGCCGGGATCGGATTCGAATTTGATAAAAGTGTTGGAGGAGGCAATAAAACACTTTTGTCAAATACAAAAAATACATTAATAAGATTAACTTAAAGCAGAAATCGCCTGTTTACCTTGATGTTAATGGGTTTAGCGCCCTGTTGAAATGCACAATCTGCACATATAGTAGGTATATCCGGCCCTACCTTTACGAAAATATTGGGAACTTCTGCGACGGGCACAACCCTATTTTCTTGATTAGTTTTTACCTTTTCCGGTGGTTAATTTACCCATTTTACCTCTGAAGCTAATATTAATCATGGCTTTGATGTCTACATTCTGTAGCCAAAAACCTTTGCCCGGACTGTTTAAAAAACGTTTCAGTTAACCATAAACAGATTCAACAGGTAGCTGACCTGGTTGCACTTGCAAAGTATTTAGTATAACTACGCTCTTTCTTAATCACATCACAGCAAATTCAGTAACAAGAAAGAAATTGAAACTCAATTAGTTATACTAGGAATCTGTATCTTTTCTTATGATAAGCCGAAGGCCAAGGTAGCTAGTGCTTAACTCTCCGTCGGGCGCACCCGGCCTGACCGGCCACAAAACACTTTCAAGTCTGCTTTCCGTTAGTAGAGAGGCCTAAAACCTTGCAGCTCGGTTTACTCGTCTAACTTTAATAATCTCGCACGATGCCTACCTCTATAGTCTTTTAAGGACGCCTGCGCCCGATAGCGTCACAAATTAGAATGTGCCTAGCCTATGTGAAAGCACTGCGTCAAAGATGCATTCAGCATTCAGCAATTTTGAAGCCTCAAGGTCCATTTCTAATAACATTTACCAATATATACTGCCAGCCTTTCATTTGAAATTAGCTCATAAACCATAGATGCAGTACTTTTCTTAAAATCCTCTTTCTGGGCTTTTCTGGAAAATCGACAATTTCGTTTCTGTATTCTACTGTTTACTAAATTCGTTGCTGTTTAATAAATAGTGCTAAATTTAAGTATAATTACTCTCTTTAGATACTACATATAATAAATAAATTTCCGAGAAGTATTTGAAATGGATGGGGTGCCTTCTTATGATCTTGTTTCGAACATTGGTTTTGGTGGGATTTTTATTTAACAACAATTTAATTTTCAGATAATTTTTTTGTTTGGACTGTCAACTCACAGACATTTCTGCTTATTTAAGATGTTTTCCACCATTCCTACACGGTCAGAAATTTAGTTTATTTATTAAACCTTTTTTGATTGTATATAGTTCCAATACAAAAAAGTGTAATTTTTAAACTTTTCGATTGTTTACACCTAAATAAAACTGAATAGTTTAAATACAAAACTTTGCATTATATTTGATTTTAATACATTCCGTTTAGGTTTTAATAAAATAAAAGTTTAAATCCAAAACTAAAAAAATTCAATCCAAAACCAGAATCGGGTGAAATATTAAAACTGGAGAGGTTTACTTTAAAAACTCCGAGAAGTTTTCCCTTAGGGGAAAAATCTTAGATCATGTATATGTCTAGGTTATTGCTTACAAAATAATCCACATTGCATCAGCCGTTATCTTGTCACTCTAGAAGCCCAAAAATCCTTTTAAACCGATTACATACAGTACCCCAAATGCCGACTTTCGAACGACAGCCATAATGCTCATTCTCAGTTTCCTTAGAGAAGTGTCCTTTTTGGTGGTACATATGTATGTACATAATATCCTTTGAAAACCCAAAAGGATCCCTAAGGTATTCGTACTGATAAGGCGAAGCGTGGTCAAGGCGGTTTAGTGGTCGTTGTTGACGTTTTGGAAGGTATTGACGACGGTTTGGACCATGGTTGGGGCCCCTGGGTCATCAGATTTTTTTTCTTTAAAATATTTTGAAACCACATACAGTGCCTCAAATATTACCTTTCGAACGGCACCCATAATGTCTATACTCTGTTTCCTATGCTAGAAAAAGTCCTTTTTGGTGGTAATATCCTTTAACAAAACTCAAAATCAACTTTTCGTGATTTTACAAGACTCGTCGCAACGGATTCTTGTATTTCGATATCCATATCGTTATACATAGCGTCTATAATGCATTTCCACAGAAAAAAGGACATTTTGTGTCAAAAGACATCTTCCTCATAAGAAGTGCTGGCACCAAAATATTAAGGATTGCACCACTTAACTTTCATCCGAGTTTCGTCGACATCGGTCCACGGGGAGAGCCAGGAGAACCCATTGAAGGATGAATTTTCGTTCGCTTCAACGGCGAATTTACCGCTATTCCCGCAACTTATCGAAATCGTGATAGTGGATTCTGAGTCAGAGCGATCAAAGGATAATATATACCAAATTTGGGGAAGATCGAACTACGGGAAGGTCGATTTTAAGCGTTAAACGTTTTCGTTACAGTTTTTCGTGACGCTTTTTCACGGAACGACACCCAGTATTTCCCAGGTAGCCTCCGCAAAGACATATACATGTCAAAAAGAATTTAGTTTAAAATGTTTTTTTTTTTAAGTCGATTTTTTTAAATTTCATATTACATTTTTTTGTGGGACATGGTGCATTCACTCAACCGTTTATGGGCTATTTGAAGTATATAATGTTCAGACACTTGGATCAGGCCGCACATGTATGGAAATTTGGATCACGCCGAGATTCGATCTCCGGACCCCTAGATTACTAGCATGTGCGACTCAACCGAGTGCGCCACAGAGGGCTTATACCTCATGATTATTTATTATTGCATGAACAATTGGCCATATGGCAAGTACTTAAAACTGTTTTTGGTTTAAAGTTAAAATTTGAGTCCAAAAGATTAAATTTTAAACTCATGGTTAGGATTTTAAACTCTGAGTTTACAACTTTTAAACTTTTAGTCTCAATTTTAAACTTTTAGTTTACACTTTAATATAAGTCTGGTTTTATGGAAAAATTTTAATCATTAAGGTCCAATTAGTTTACTTTCTAATACTTTTAGTCTAAAAAATTTATAAAACTTTTGGATTTCTTAAGAAATAAACCGAATTTCACTAAAATTAATAAAACAATTGAATTGTTTAGATTTCAAACAAAATTTGCTTAAAATATGGAGTAAACTTTTTCGGTTTACTGTAAAATTTTTAAAAAGAAACTAAAATAAAAAATTGTAATAAAATTCCGACCGTGTACCAAGTTTTTGTCAGCTATATAACTGCTTTTCACTGGCCAGTCATTTGAAATAAATATCATTCATCGGACGACTTCTTTGCGTTTGATAGCTTTGAGTCAATTTCAATTATTTTTATTGATCTGTAGTCACCGGAGTGTTAAGTATAGGTAGCCTTAGCTCCAGAAATTTAAACCGTGTAACAATTTATTGAAAATTGTTCATTGTTTATTCCTGCTAAGGAAGCACTAATCTAAAGAACGTATAACAATAATATAATTCATTATTTTTTTATCATTATGTATTTGCTGATTTACTATTGCTAAAATTCAGCCCTATAACAAAAATAATAATAATAAAATATAATAATAAAAAAATATTCTGAATTAACAACCAATCTGATTTTTGATATACAAAACTCAAATGCGCAAACGCCTCGATGTAAACTGTCTCAACCAAACTGCGCGAACTACAATCGTAGAATCGTTATGTCTTTAGGGGGTTTGAGAAAGTTTCAGATGTGTGAAAAAGCTTCTCGCCTGAGAAAAAAATTAAAAAAATTTTTTTTTCCTAAACCGTGATTATATTTTTTTTTAATTTGTATGTGATCAATACGGATACCGTAGCTGTAACCTTCTTATTGAAAAACAGCAATGGTACTGAACGAATGGTAAAAGTCGGAGTACTATTCTTTTTTCAGAAAGTATCCTTACATCGCGATTCGGTCAAAATCAAATTAAAAAAAAAATGTATTATCTAATGTCATGATTCTGAGCAAATACAGTCGTCAAAACGACTTTATTAATAGTAAAGCCAGTCTAAAAAGTTGGATGGTCCATCTATTGAAAGAAATCATAAAAAACCGTCAGGGAAAAATGTCGGAAAGCGTAGGCCAACCAGAAGATCTTCCTATCTCAAGAAGCTAAATGACGATCCTGAATATCATAACCAAAAGAATCCAGTTGTACCCTATTTGACTTATGTAACCTTAAAATGAATCTATAGAAATGTTATTCCAGACAAAGACCAACCAATTTAGCACTTTTCTGCGAAAATAATCCTTTTTTAATCCAAGGATCTCTCTGCCGTAATTTAAAATATGATTGTACATTCATAGCAATTTGTCACCCCTATCGTGACAACGTGCAGCCTCCTTTCACCCTGGTTAAGCAGACCGGACTCTACCAAAGGATCTTTCAAAATATTTAAAAGTTTCTAATGGAAAAACATACTGTGGGTTGTTGTAAGGATAGCATTTTCCAAAAATGTTGTTGAATTGCACCAACTCTATTATTTACATAATTTATGAAAAAAATGAACTCACATCTTTCTTCTGAGTTTCGGAGGTTTTTTTTTGTGTAAATCACTTTAAATTAATTCAAATAAAAAATAAAAATGAATACTTCAAATCTTATTGCCGAACTTGTAGTTCAGTAATATCGTGTCGATTTAGTACCATTCCGTGAAAAAAATACAGAAGTTTTTTTCTCACTGTTTCTTTATGTATTATGGGGCGCTGATTCCGAATATGAACTTTGCACCCTAAAAAAAGTGCCGCAACCTTTAAAAAAGGGGGGAAAGGGGGGCATTCTTTCGGTTTTTTGCGATTATTTCAAAAACGGTAAGAGATACAGAAAAATGGTCTGAGGACGAAAAAAACTACATAAAATTATCTTTGCAATGATATATAACACATTAGAGTTTAATTGAATATTTCGGCGTTAGAATAGAACATAAATTAGAATATTTTCATTTTAGACCTTTTTTAAAAGCTCCATAACTTTTGAAAGAATGTTAGTTCAGCCGTTAAATTTTGTATAAGTACTCATAATGAGTTCAGGATCATTTTAAGGTAAACATTGAGTCGCTCCGGTCAAGGACCCCCATTATCCCCCCATTTAAATTTTTCAAAACGGCATGTCCATAACTCCCCCCAAAATATGAGCAGAGTGGTAAATTTTGGTTTGCTGCGATTGGAGGTCATAGTCACCCCACCCACCAAAAATCAGCTCATTCGGATGAAAACTAACGGTACCTCCCATACAAAGTGACCCAAGACAACTTTGTTCTACAGTTTATAAAATGAGTAGTACCTACTCGTACGTAGAACAAATTCCTGATGGGTCACTTTGTATGGGAGGTACCCTTAGTTTTTATCCGAATGAGCTGATTTTTGGTGGGTGGGGTCACTATGAGCTCCAATTTCAACAAACCAAAATTTAGCACTCTGCTCCAATTTGGGGGGGGGGGGGAGTTATGGATATGCCGTTTTGAAAAATTTAAATGGGGGGATACTGGGGGTCCTTGACCGGAGCGACTCAATGTTTACGTTTAAATTATCTTAAACTTGTTGTGAATACTTATACAAAACTTTACGGCTGAACTAACATTCTTTGAAAAGTTATGGAGCTTTTAAAAAAGGTCTAAAATGAAAATATTCTAATTTATGTGCTATTCTAACGCCGAAATATCCAATTAAACTCTAATGTGTTATATATCATTGCAAAGATAATTTTATGTAGTTTTTTCCGTTCTCAGACCATTTTTCTGTATCTTTTACCGTTTTGGAAATAATCGCAAAAAAACGAAAAAATGCCCCCCTTTCCCCCCTTTTTTAAAGGTTGCGGCACGTTTTTTAGGGTGCAAAGTTGATATTCGGAATCAGCGCCCCAAAATACATATAACAAAATTGAGAAATAAACTTCTGTATTTTTTTCCTGACGAAAATACGATATTATTGGACTATTGTTCCAATCTCTCAACACACCATCAACGGCAATGCTTCCAAACAAAACTATTTTCGTATCCACACTTCAATTAGCCTATTACGTATGCACACGCATCTGAAAATAGTCCCTTTGATACCCAAAAGGATAATATATGTTACTCCAGACGCATATTCAAATTAAAAAAAAAATCCATGAAAATATGAACATCTCCTCTAATTAATATCACACCTTCTCTATATGAAAATCTAAAATGGTATTTTCGTTTTCATCTTCGTCGATTAGACAGACGCTTCCTTATGTATCTCGGGATGTATACAAAACGCTGACTTTTTTGGGTTAGCGCCCTCTTGATGTAAACCACCACCGCCACCGTGCCGATATAGAACGTGCCGTCCCTAAAAATAACTCCGAAATGTGTAAACATAGTTCCGATGGCAAAAGGGCTTCTATATCAAACAGGGAGTATAGGGCGAGTCTATACGCACTATAAGGTGAGTCTTCAGTAAGTAGCTCGTGTCAATATCCGCTAAATTGCTCAGATGGTTAGCATATGTGAGGTAATTTGATGTCTTAGGGCACGCGCTTCAGTTTTTTTGTTTTGTCTTTGTCTTGTCTTTGATTTCATATTCAGAGGAGGTGGTAGGGTTCAGTATTAGAATTTAGAGATAGCAATGCGCGGATCATATGTTTACATCATTTTATAATTAAAGAAAAATTTTAGTAATTTTCGAAATTATAGTGAATGCAGGGTGTTTCGCAATGCGCAATAGGTTAGCGTTACAGAGTAATTGCATTTTTTGCAGCTCTTGTCGATAAGCAAGAACTAATACGGAAAACTGTCATTTTCAAGCTTCTGATTCGTTTAAATTCAATAAGTAATATCATCTAACATCTGCAATCTAAAAAAAAATGACACATATGTGTATGTATCAATGAAGTTGATAATAGTTGCCTCATTATGTTACCTCTCCAATGACAGACAAATAGTTATTAATTATTTTTAATATAAAAAAATGGAGGATAGGTTAGAAAAGGACACGAAATTACCTTGAACACAAAATAGGCTTGGCATATTAAAGGAGACATCGAATACATTCAATTTGTGTGGTTTTTTTCTAGTCTCAGGCACCGAGGACAGAGAAAACGTAAAGAACGATGACTAATGTGAGCGTCTCTTAGATTTACCCTTTTGTATCCTAGGGCCATAACTTTGCAAATGGTTAATGTAAAAGTAAATTCTTTAGTCCTCAAATTAACCCGCTTCATGTATGCATGTGCATATGAATTCCGTTTCCATGATAAGTCAAAGCTTAAAACTCCTTCCTCCATTTCCAGAATTTCTTTTTTTTTCTATTTTAACACGCAGTCAGTGGAATTTTTTAACTCTGGCAGAACTTCTTATTTGTCGTTTCAAGGCTTATACGTAACGGGCCAACTTTCGCCATCTTTGCAGTTTTTTCGTTACAATTTACCGTTAGAATGTGTGGTTTTAATTTTAGCATTAAAAGTTGATTTTGACATTTTTGCAAGATTCAAGCTCAGATTTCATTTTAATTTTTTTAAACGTAGAATTTATGATTTTTTCATTAGATAAAATTTATTTAAAAAAAAATAATTATTCTAATAGCAATATTCCATCATTTGGATTTGCAATTAATTTGAAAACCGCCCTATAAAATTCCTCATTAAAATTTAGTGTTATTTCAAAACCGACCACTAATAAATCTTATAACTTAACCGCCCCCTTTGTGTATGTTGTATATGTATAATTCTCAAAAATATTTTTAGATTTTGGAATCTGCAAACATTCCAAGATTTATAATGTCGGAATTTTCCAAAGAAAATCTCTGCAAGAAACTACAATAACCACAATGTATGGCAGAGAATATTTTCCGATTTTACGTAATCGGAATTATTATTATTAATACACATACACATCTACACAAAACGATTAAAATTCACAGCGATTTGAGATTAAGTTTACATTAAATTGGATCTATTTTTGTTCGATCTGGTTCGATATGAAGATGGGTGGGTGATTGTTAATTGAAATTGAACACTAGATCTAGATTCTGCTGACAGCTAGCTCATAGATCGTATAAACTTGGTGTAAACATTTCAGAGAACCCACTGAAATGAATAAATACAAAATTAAATGTTCGAAATATGTACTTTTTGTAATTAGGATGAAGCAATTTGTAAATGGAGGAAAAATAGCTGACAAATGAATTTGTTTCATTGGGCCTGTCTGCAAAGAAACAAAAACAAAGCTCGGCTTCGAAAAAAAATATCCAGAGGATAATTACAGTAAAAACCTCTCTTACTCGAACTACGACTTGCCAAGACAAAAATTTCTAGTAATGGAATTAAACTGTGAACCCATCAAATAAAAGTTTTGTATTTATTAAAAAAAAAATCGAATCTTTCAGCCTATCTAGTAAAATAGTAGTAGAATAGCACATCAAAGTCATATAAATTCCGCTCAGAAATAGGCTTGGAAAAATGACTAAGAAAGATGTTAGATCTCAAGTAAACAATTAGAAGAACGGGCACGAGGGGTCTTTAAAAACCTTATGAATACCGAAGCCTCCGTTGTTCTGAACAAGCAGAGAATGAACCCAGAAGCCTTACTCTAAGACGAAGTCTTTTTGTTCTTGTATACCTTTACCCTTCCTCCTCATTCTTGAATTTATTCAAGAAATAACGGCCCCAAAACTGATGGGAATGTCAGTGCAATCTGGAGCAGAGCCGGCATATTTTATAGAATTCTCCTAGTTATTCTACTTCTTTTTCAAATACATCGAACATATTGAGAATTATCCAATTTAAGCAGGCTTGAGATTGATCTTGCATTTTCCCCCAAATTTTTAATTTGCAATTAAATTGAGGAAGGAAGTATTCCCGGGGTTGCAATTGAAACAAAATATACTGAAATTCCATGAAATTGAAAATTAATATCGCATAAACTAATCGGCTAGATATTTGGCATCACCGCGCTAGTCCTATCTTAAAGTCATTTCTCGACATGCGTTTTTTCTAGTAGTACCAGTAGTAGAACCAGTACCAATTGCTGAGGTTGCTATATAGGTCTCGAAAGCTTCGCCTCAAAAAGGCGGTGTCATTTTTATGGGAGATATAGAATCAGAATGTCTCTTGCCATATCTCCACAAACTCCTTCATCACGTTTCCTGTTTTCGGGAATACGAGTATGGATCCGAGGAGTGAAAATATTTTAGTCGGAGTGGAGTGATTTGAAATTTGGAGCTGGAACGGGAGCGGAGCGAAAAAAAATAACTGTTCCGGATCCCTGATAGGATATTCCCTGGCGCGATCTGCTTCTCTACCTCGCCTTGCTTAGCTTTAGCCTTGAGCTTACTTCACAATTTTCCATGGAAAGAAATTCATTCAATCTTCATACAGTTTTACCCGGGCTTCAATCTATACCATTCTTAGAGGCGCCACAGACCCTCCGATTGATCGGCCAGATTTTTTGATTGCGAGATAAATCGGAAGGTGTTTGGGACCATCGGATTCAATTTTTCGATTTGACATATGCCGCGTGGCATTGCCAGATTGCCCTATCAGACTTATGGTTATGGTTAGGTTATGACAATAGGTTCGTTTTTTTCCTACATCCCGTGCAGGTTTGGGTAACGAACTCCATATAAAAAAGTGACACTTACCCAGGTATGTTTCACGCGTGCCACTATACACAACACGGGATAGAGTTTAGAGAAATCAAATGTAGATGGCTAATGCATAGGGAAAAAATGCGGGGACTTTGTTTTTCTATGTTAGCGTACGTGTAAAAATAGCAATTCAAACCAAATGTGAGAGAGAATCTTTCTCATGGTAGTTTTAGATTTTGCAAATAAATAATAATAATCATCTTTTGTGATGAAATTTATCAAATCTAAAAAATAAGCCCACGAGAGTGAGATAAGGATGCGAAACAATTGTTAGGTGTCAGATGTTTGAGCGTACAGATGGTCTTAACCGGGAAGTTTTTTTTTTAATCAGATTTATCCGCGATAGTAATAAGACGCAAGTAGGCTCGAGTGGAGATGACCTTCACAACTAATCACATTCTCTTGATGGCTTTAACTGAAATTAATTAATTACAGTGAAACAAAAGAGTAAAAAATGAAATTCAAACTGACAGATATTTTGGAAATTGAGAAATTTTTAACTTTAGCCGCGCATAAAGGTATGCAACCGCTGTCCATGGAAATCCATGGATTCTGCGGCATGGGACGTCGTGGCTTTCATCCGTAACATCCAGAGATGGCTTCAAAGCCGGACCTTCAAAACTTGTTGTTGTTCGGTTCTTAAAAATAAAAAAATAAATCGGTCCGTAAACTCCTCCTCCCCAAAATTCGCTTATATTTCCCCTATGCGTTATTTGATTCCTCCAAGCTTCATCCCGTGTAGGGTAGTTACACGCGTGAACTATACCTGGGTAAGTGTCATTTTTTTATATGAAGTTTTACCCAAACCTACACGGGATAAGCACAATAAAACGAACCTTATGTGTACATCAATTTTCATCATCCCTGTAAGGGCTGATCATAATTTCAAAAAATATCAGCAATTTTTTTACAAAGTCTCCTTTAGCGTACAAATTTGTGCAAATATGTATTTACTAATGTGTAAGTCTTGCTAACATGGGCGTAGCCAGGGGGGGCAGGGAGAGGCGGTCACCTCCCCCTGGACGATGATTATGATGAAAAAAATGCTTACCAATGTATTAAAAAAACACTGCACTATACAATGCTTAAAGGCGTAAAAATGCGAGTTTGATTCCAGAGACTAGTCTGGAAAACTAACCATGCCTTCTTTGCCGCTCCATATACTGCCACGGAGTGCATGACCGTTTCCAGTATGGACCATAGCAAGTGGCCGCTCGTAACTGACGGGGGTGCGGAGGCTGCATCCATATACATACGGTTCACTCGTGGAAAACTTAAATATTTGTTATAGTTTTGGGTGATATTTCAGTATATCCAGCTTGATACACTCCCAAACATTAGAATAGTTCCACTTGAAAAATCGCTATATCTCGGTAAGTGATAACGGCATTTTTTTTTTCAAAGTTGGTGACAATATTTTCAGTAGCCTGCTTGTTGTTTTAATAACAGAAGGTCTCAAATCCGAAGTCCCGATAGGATTTTCTTACGAGAATTCTTAAAAATAGTACAAATGTGAAAGTCATTAGGATAGTTCCAGAGAAAGTAAAACCCAAAATAACGGTATAAATAGATAATTTTATTTTGAAAAATGTGGCTAGTTATGAGTTCAACTTCCGTTAAGTGATATCAGCCCAATTTGTGTAGGTTTTTAACGAATTTAAATGAATTTCGTCCCAAGTTCCTCTAATCGCTAATTAGTGTAGTTACTACGTGATAAACCTAGTACATCAGATTGCAAAATGTGGGGGAGACAAATTTTTTTTTGTTTCTTATGTTTTTTGGGGTGCTGAGCACGAATCCGGAGCTTCCCACCAAAATTTCGTTGCGGAACAGGGATAGACTTTTTGACCTCATATCATTTCACGGAAGTTCAACTCATTACCAGCCTCATTTTCAAAAAAAAATTAAAATTATCTTTATTTTGTGTTTTATTTGCTGTGGAACTATCCTAATGACTTTCACATATGTACTGTTTTTAAGAATTCTCGTAAGAAAATTCTAACAGGACTCCGGATTTGAAACCTTCTGTTATTAAAACAACAATCAGGCTACTGAGAATATTGTCACCATGTTTGAAGGAAATACCGTTATCACTTAAAGTAGGTACTAATATCGTGTGTTCTCGTGAAATCCATGCAAATACTGTCAAAATTTTGATGATCGTGAAATCGAATTCGCTTGATTGTACTCACTTCACGTGAAAGTCTCCACACCGGTTTTTGACATTTCGCCAGCGAAAATAAGGCAGTTGCACTTTATTTCACAGTGAAAAGATGTCATCGACAATCAATCAGAACGCGAGTGAACATTTGTCTTAAATTGAGTGAATAAAAAGCAAGTCTCCACGGCACCGTTTTCACGGGAGACATAAATGCAAGTTTTTCGCTCGGTGAACTCACCTTTAGTGAGAAATGGTATACAGCTTTACCCAGTTAGGGACCTTGTAAAGAACGATTCTCAAATTTCCTTGCCTTTCAAGTTATTTAATCAAGTCTGATTTTCTAGCTTAATCATATTAGCAATGAAATTTAGATCTCACAAGAGGAATATGCAGTCCGAGAGACAAAAGTAGCACCGAATATAGGCGAACTACCGTCTAAAACGGAGAAATTGAAGGCTAGTTGAATGTAATCAGAATGACCAGTGAATGTCTAAACACGTTAATCTCGACTGTCCTTTGTTAAAAACTAAAAACCAGCAGCCTTGAGAGTCCATCTTTGGACCAAGGTAAAAGATATGTAAGTTACATCCAATTTCCAAAATCTTAGCTACTTTTTTGTTGAGGTGTTGAAATCAACAGCACGCTCAGCAATGTTATTTATCCCTATCATAGAGATCATATTCCGTCACATGGGTCGTGAGTTCGAAAAACACCATAAACTAAATTCGTTCACGGTGAGTCTCGAAACTAGGACTCTGTGCATCGGTGCGCGCAGTAACCACTACAATAGCCAGACTATTTTAAAATTTGGCTAACAATATTTTCGTGACCGACAATTTCAACTTCTAAGAAAATCATGATGTTGAAAATTTTTTTGGGCTGAAACATTTATAAGGCAACAAACCGTCCCGGATTTGGCGTGACAGTCCGGCATAAAATATTTTTCTAACACTCTGTCCCGGAAAGTGTCTAATGTGTCAGAATGCAGCCGTTGAACAAAAAATATTAGTATTATTTAAAATTTGTAGTCTGGTTAGTGTAGTGATTAGTGCACAGGGTCATGGGTTCGAGACTTACCGTGAAAGAATTTAGATTATGGTGTTTTTCGACCCATGCGACGGACTATGATCTCACTCAGATGTTAAACGAGTACCCATGGGGATAAATAACACTGCTGAGTGGGCTGTTGATCTCAACACCTCAACAAAAAAGATTTTAGAAATTGGATGTCACCAACATATCTGCGGCCTTAGTCTGTCGCGCCCGTTATTTATTTTTTATTTTTATTATTTAAAATGTCTCCCTTAATTGCTCCAGTGTGTCATAGGTATTGGAAATAAAAAAAAAAAGGTCTAAACTAGAATTTCAAGTGGTTGCAATTCCTTGATATCAGTAAGGTATGTTTATTTCAAATCACCACCACATATAAAACTACTAAAAAAAAATTTACGGAGCAGAGTAGAAACTTGTATCTGATGTTGAGCCACGCCCAATTTCGCTACTACAGAAACTAACTTCAAACGTAAAAGCACTATTTTTATATTTTCTCAACCTTTTTTTTAACTGTGCGCCCAATAAACAGTTTTTTCTTTTTAAATTATTTATTTAATTCGAACGCAAGCTATAAAATTGCTTTTAAACCTTAAATTTAGCTCGCCTCAAACGTCTACAAAGTTGAAAGTAGTACGCACAAACAAAGAGTGATCTAATCAAAATGTGTGGGCATCTGGTGCGTTAAGCGTGCCAATTTTTTCAGTTTTCCCATTTCCTTTTCACTTTTTAAATTTTAACTAGAAATCAGCTATCCAAATAGCAGAGCAATCATGTTAAAAATACCGATATGTCTCATTCTCAGAAGAGAGAAGTTGTTTTTTTTTAAATAAATATTTTTTCCTTAGAGTTGATTAACATTTTATCCATTTTATAAATTTAGTATCATATCTTTGATGATATAAATCATTTTATTTGAAATTTTTTGTAGTTTTAAGAATATTTTTTAAGTTAAACGTGTACATACCACATCACAATTTTATATAGTTCTATTGGGATTTCACTTTATCAATGATCTTACATTTGCAACACAGTCTTTTTTTAAAAATGCACTCATCGTAACTGTAGATTTATAAAAAATATATTTTTTGTCATTAATTTGCTAATATTTTTTAATCACAAACTCCACTCTCGTTTCAAAATTTCTCAGTATCCTTTGTTTCAACTGCAACTCCATCACAATATCTGACCAATTTTAATCAAATCAGAATACAACTAATAGGAAGAAAGATCCCTTTTAGAAAAAAAATCAGAGAAGATCTGATGAGGATCACGCGCCGCGACGCACTGCACCCACACTTTGGATTTTGCGTTTTTTGGGTGGAAGTATATTTTCAAAATTTTCGGTTTCCGTGTTCGTGAGCACACGTCGCGTATATTCAATACTCCCCGTGTAGAAATGTTCGCCCGCTTCTTGTCGTTGTTGTAGTTGTTGGAATTGGGGGATTTAATAGAGAAGATCGTTCTATATCCATCGTCGGTGCGATATCGCCGTCACTATACAACCCCATACTATCATATGGCTAGGCAGTGGTTCCCAACTCGCAAATGACTGCGGACCACTTTGCTTGAACATGAGTCACTACGGACCACCATATTTTTTAATAAAGGGAATTTCGCGATTTTTTCACAAGGTTTTAGACTTTTTTATTGGTTTTTTTTTTATGACACCTTATGACAAAAATGGCTAGAAACATCAGAAGAAAACACCACATTCCTCCTCTGTAACCGTCTCGTATTGAAATAATTTGAAGCAGACTCTATATAGGCTTTGTCGAAGCATACACAAAAAAGTTCGTCCAAACCACGCGCAACAGTTAAAAGATCAACGAATTCACTGAACCACCCAAATGACGATAAAATTCGAATCTTCTGTTTTTCTTTTGTGTGGTTCGGCGAACATTGCGCTAAGTTGGGCTGGCTTTAGAAAAACTGAAAACCTGCAATGTAACATTTCATCGAGTAACTTAGTACCGACTTTTGTCCATCTTTTATGAGCACTCTTATACCTTCGACAAAATGAATATGGGTGAGGAGTTTACCGTAGTAACTACTAAAATTAAAGTATAGGCACATGCAGTATAATCGGCAGTTCTTTAGGTTCTTCAGAACAGGACAGAGACACATAACTTTTAGAGTTAAAGGCGTCTAACTTTGTCCGATAATAATTCATTGGATGCGGTTTAACCGGATTAAGCAGGATTGAAGTGATTGATTTCTCTAAAATGGTTTGTCTTCAAATGATACTGTGGCAAAATTTGGACACTGTGCTGCCACTGTGCCAATTAACTTAAGAAGTAAAAACAGTTAGGTACAGACAATAGTGTCACATTATGCGAGGAAAAATCCACTGCCCAAGCAACAACTCGTTTGCTTTAAAGAATCACTCCATACTGTACCAATCATATAGTACCACGAAATTCATTTATCGTGTGACATCGATTAAAGTAATATTTTGATCCGATAAAACATCCTTAAAGTATTTTCCGGAAAGCTTATATCATCATTATGGAATAAATTTAACGATGGTGGTATAAAACTTCGATAAAACTGTCTCTAAACGTTAACCTAAAAACGTACTCCTTTAAATACTCCACTCTTGTGTTTATTGGATGATACAGCACACACATGCAATGGTCTCTCTAAGTTAACTCACACACATGCATTATATTTTTCTATAGAACAGTCGGTGTCATTTTTATAGTGTGACATTCGTATGGTCATCCAATAAATTGTTCACCGTAGTTTTATAGAAGGATGGACTTTGTGATTTACTGAATTGACACTTTTGAAGTGCTCTGGAATACCACGTTTCTTGAATTGAATTCATTGAAATATTGCTTGAAACCAACATTTCCTTACTCCTTGTTAGCTTATGAATCAATTAAGATAATCTCAGCGCAGAAAATGTCTGTATTTTATTGAAGAATGTGTGAATTTAATTAGCTTCAACTGATTGACATATAAAGAAGAAGGTGCATAGGAGAAGGGTCGATAATGAAGTGTCGAGCACTTGTAGTGTTTACGAGCAATGTTATCTATATGTGAGGTTGGCCGAGTGGTTAGGGCGTCGGACTGGCGTACGACAGTCGATGGTTCGACGCTGGCTGCGGGAATTATTTTTTTTTCTCTTTTTTTTTGCAATCGCAAGAAAATGACAGAAAATGATGACATAACACATGATGTATGTCTTTCTCGAAGCGTAATTCAGTGCTACAATGAGGTTCTATTGTATCAAAAAACGGCGCCAGATGCCATTATTGGACTATTATTCAGTGATTATACCCTGTAAAGTGCCCCTATTGTCGTTAGAAGAGAATATTTCCCGAAGTAATATAGGGATGAAATTGTTACTTGGGTTTTGCAACTTATCTTAAGGTCTGCACATCGCATTTTCAGATCAAACACATACCAAGTAGCGAAAGTATTCAGTTCTTTATTTATACTATACAATGTTTCAAAGCTCATGCCTGTTATTTCAAATAATCACGATTAAAATTCGTTTTTCAGAAGTAGTCCCCATAGTACCTCGCGGACCACTTTCGGGTCTCTCACGGACCACTTTTGTTCCGCGGACCACCTGTTGGGAAACAGTGGGCTAGAGGCTAGCTCGCGCCTGCAAGGAGCCAAACGAGAACATTAAGCGCACGATGTTTAGAATCATCCATCCGTCCATATTGCCATGCTGCATGATGTTATTATTCAGGGAAAAATTATATAGTTTTCAACGTAGGCAATATGGAAAATCAGAAATGAAATTATGGGAGGTGGGTGTGGAGAAACATCACTTTTTAGTTGCCACGTAATTTATTTTTACCTGTGATCACTGTTTTTTATATTTTAAGAGAATCTCCTTGGAACCAAATACATAAATACAAATTACATTCGATCTTTTCTTAATATTTTAAATCTATGTAATTGCAATTCTGTGGGTTAGGTAATTAAATATTTAAATGGAAGGTCTTATTGGAATATGCATCAGTTTGTATAATGATACATGCAAATTTCTTACTCACAGAATTTTGTGAACTAAATGAATATCAGATTGGCCTTTGGGTACAGCAAGGATCCAAAACGAAGCATAGAAATATTGCTACGCTAGGCTTGATATTTTACGGAGAGCAGAGTTTTTTTTGGTTTTGATTGGACATTGGCCAAAGCCGTTTAGGAATAGTGCAAACTCAAACACGATATGTAGTATAGTGATTTTAGCTGAAAAAATGATGAAACCCAAACATCCAAAAAAAGAGCTGACTTTTGATGCCAAATTGTTCTATGGCCTGACCGCATTACGCAGTAAAAAGTTAGACTTTTTTGCGCGTCACATTTGGTGGGGAGGGGGTGGCAAAGGGGTGAAATTATGATTTTTCGCCAATATCTTGTTAACTGTAATATTTACAGAAAAAGGTTCTGAGGACGATTTAAACTACACAAAATTTCCTTTCTAATGATATATTATATCATATACCTTCTCTTGGCAGATTATATACTAGACCTTAAAACATTTGGTGTAATTTAGATTTTTTGATAGTTACATTTGGCGCTCTAGCTCCTGAAGTAATTTAATTGGAGCCGTGGTAATTGGGATAATTATTCCTAACAATATATAGCTGTCCCACACGGAGACTCAGGCTGCCCCGACAAAGCATTCCCCTATACTCCCTATTAACATTTAAAAAAAAGACATGCCTGTAACTTTTCGCCGAATCACAGCAGGCGGGAAAAATTTTAGTAAACGTTAAGGCTAAGTCCCATTAGACCCTCCACCAAATATTACTTCGATCGGATTAAAACAAAGGGTACCTCCCATACAAAATGACCGGAAAATTGCCTACGAGCAAAACTTTAATTTTGGTTGACTTGTTCCCTTATTTCTTAATAAACTAGTGGCATTGAATTTGAATAATTTGTATGGGAGGTACCCTTTGTTTTTATCCGATCGAAGTAATATTTGGTGGAGGGTCTAATGGGACTCAGCCTTAACGTTTACCAAAATTTTTCCCGCCTGCTGTGATTCGGCGAAAAGTTACAGGCATGTCTTTTTTTTAAATGTTAATAGGGAGTATAGGGGAATGCTTTGTCGGGGCAGCCGGAGTCTCCGTGTGGGACAGCTATATATTGTTAGGAATAATTATCCCAATTACCACGGCTCCAATTAAATTACTTCAGGAGCTAGAGCGCCAAATGTAACTATAAAAAAATCTAAATTACACCAAATGTTTTAAGGTCTAGTATATAATCTGCCAAGAGAAGTTATATGATATAATATATCATTAGAAAGGAAATTTTGTGTAGTTTAAATCGTCCTCAGAACCTTTTTCTGTAAATATTACAGTTAACAAGATATTGGCGAAAAATCATAATTTCACCCCTTTGCCACCCCCTCCCCACCAAATGTGACGCGCAAAAAAGTCTAACTTTTTACTGCGTAATGCGGTCAGGCCATAGAACAATTTGGCATCAAAAGTCAGCTCTTTTTTGGATGTTTGGGTCTAGAGCTAAAGTCACTATACTAATGCTTCGATCGTAAAAAACAGAAACCAGGAATTGGCGGCAATCCTTGCCGGGGACTTTAACGCCTGGGCTCAGGAGTCTGGTAATCGGGAATTGAATAAGCGAGGGCGGACTATTCTAGATGCATTTTTGCACATCGATATTGTTCTTCTGAACACGAGTGATAGCCATACCTTCAGAAAAGGAAATGGTATTGATCTCACAATCGTTAACTAGTAATCTAGTTCCTTATGGCCTGGATAGACCTCGGGCAAAAGTGAAAACGATTTTTATTTTCCGCAGCAATTTCATACAATGAAAATATTCTAGGGAGTTCCATAAAATAAAATCTGAAAGTTGTTCCACAATTTGTCTCTGCCATTTTATGTATACATTCCGCCAGGGGTTTTGATGAACAAAGAGGCATTGCAAGGCAGTCCTACTGCAGGCAACATCGACCGACCGAAGAACTGCACAAATCGCGAATCAAATTGAAATTCCTTGTAATGCCTATGAAAGGCTCTGCTTAGTAATTGCGAGAGATCTACTAGTGGACCGAAGGGATTACGTGTATGCGGCAAAAATGCCTGGATGGAAGCGCGGTGGCTAAGTCAAACAGTCGATGCTTTCACTGGCGCACAGTAATCTGCTTCAGATGTAAAATTCGCATGTAAAACTTGCTATTAAGAAATGTAAAACTTGCTATTAAGAAGAGCAAACGAGCTTGCTTCAGACAGCTCAGTAATGATGCTGATTTGATTACAATCCGTGGAGTATTGCATTTAGGGGGGTAATGTGGAAAAAAGGAGAGAAAGCGCCATCACTATAGAACGGTACGGTATTGGAAAAAAGTGTCTGAGCGCTGCTTCCTTAACATGAGTTTGACCCCGGAGAACGAACGTAACACTAAATCAGCTGCATTCCTGCCATTTCAAAGGGCGAAGCACTCCAACTATCATTAACACTGGACGATGGCAAGTTAAGGCGATCAACCGTCCCAGATCCAGGACGGCAGGACAGCAAGCAGAAAGAAAATTTTGAAAATTCTCCTGAAATTGCACCGCAAAACATTCAAAGTGCAGCGTCCGCTCTAGCACTTACACCACCCCGGGCAAAAGGACAAATTGCCGTCTCTTAGGTACTGTACCAAGCAGATTGATAGTACTCGACCTATATGAACGGCGTTGAAGTAGACGAGTAGTTTTCCAAACTTTCTTGCACACTGCGCAGCCGATAAACTTCCATTTGCCGAATTTCTTCAATTTCCGGGGTTTGGTAATTGTCTAGTTAAGTGAATTTCTGAAAATCAATCTAAAACTTTCAATAATCTAAGAAAAATGGCATATTTGGTCGGCAAAAATCCTACATCGGATTTTTTTTGGATTATGGTTGAGAATGGTCCCCAGATTACGGCATTAAAAGTCCCAACCGATTGGGGGTCCGTAACCTTAAAAAAAAGGGGGGCCGCATTTTTTCGTTTTTTTTTTTGCGATTATTTCAAAAACGGTAAGAGATACAGAAAAATGGTCTGAGGACGAAAAAAACTAAATCAAATTATCTTTGCAATGATATAACACATTAGAGTTTAATTGAATATTTCGGCGTTAGACTAAAACATAAATTAGAATATTTTCATTTTAGACCTTTTTTAAAGGCTCCATAACTTTTGAAAAAATGCTAGTTTAGTCGGAAACATTTTGTATAAGTATTCACAATAAGTTCAAGATAATTAAGGTTAGGTGACCAGACTCCCGAAGACCCAATGCTGTACCTACACATACTTGCGGAATTCGGTTTTTAAGCAAATCCTCAGTTATACTTCCAGGTTCCAGGTCCGAGGTCAACACCGCAAAAATGTTGTAAAATTCTCTAATGCGCGACAGACAGAGAGAGGTCTGAGCGGAGAGTAGTTCGAGGTACAGGATCTGAGTGTACGGATGGACGGGCCAGAGGTCTAAATTCAACAAATCGCCTTCCATAGACTCACCGCTCGCCTTATCCTATTTCCCAGCGGCGCTATCAAAAATGTTTGCGTATTCTGAAAAGGTCTGATCGGAGCGAAGGTCGAGCTATAGGATTTGAGTAATCCTAAAAACGAGCCAAACGTCTAAACTTTACCAATTACCATCTATTGGTTCACCCCTCGCTGCGATCGCAACTCTCTTTATTCACTGCCTACCAGCGCAGCGCTGGTCGCAAGGATGTTAGCGAATTATGAAAAACGCACCAGACATAGTGAGTTCTATACGAAGCCAAGGGTGAGTAAAATTAATGGACGAGCCAGTGATCTAAATTTAACGAATTGCCTTACATTGGCTCACCGCTCGCTGCACTTGCACTTAGCCTTATACTATTTCGCAACAGCACTGCGTCGCAAAAATGTTAGCGAATTCTCTAATGCGCGACAGACAGTGCGAGGTCGACGAGCCAGAGGTCTAAATCTGATCTAAACCTGGTTGCAATATTTCTGGAGCAGAGTATGCATTTCTCCATGGTTGATGCCATGCCGGTTCCCTGGGTTCTTAACGCCGTTTTGAATTGACTCTAAGGAAATTTCCTATAGAGGGTGATAAAGGAATCGGATAGAGTATAGTGGCTCATTTTTCAATCGTTTTGTCATAGGGAATATAAATTAAAATCTCATCATTTGACGGGTGTAACATCTGAACCTTGGCAGCTACAGCCTGCAAATGTTCAACAAATGTTTGCCAAATTTAAAAATTCCACTCAAGAATTTCCAAGTTATGGACATTTTTCGATTAGGAAACACAGAAGAGCAATTTAAGCAGCAGAAGCTTCGGAACGCGGATAGGAGGACCGTAAAATTTGGAGGAAATATGAGCCCAAAGTAGCTCTATTGCAAATTTGCAAATTTTCAGAGAGATCAGAAAGGGCTTCCGGTTGTTGAAAATGAAAGATTGGCTAACATAAAAGTGCGATTATCTCGCTAAATATCGATCGCACAGGGTATAGGGGTCAAACTTTACACATTAAAGGCAGACATGATTGTTCACAGGCTTCATCGATGAGGTTATTATGTAATGAACTAGGTTTCATTATGTGACATGGGAAATGCTGTAACTTTTGCTGTACATTTCCCAATGCTGAACGACAGGTCAAAATGCTGTACTGTACAGCAAGATGCTGTACGTCTGGTCAGCTTATTTTAAGGTAAACATTGAGTCACTCCGGTCAAGGACCCCCATTATCCCCCCATTTGAATTTTTCAAAACGGCATATCCATAACTCCCCTCCTCATGGGATCATCGCTCAGCGTTCGAAGGTAAACCACCGCTTTTGAGTACTATATGAGTATATTTTCTATGTAGATATTTTCCTTCAGTCCATAGTCGATAAGAGGAAAGAACCATTCGAAAAAAATTTAAATACGGCTCGAAATTGGATGCCAAACTACGATTGCTGAGCGATGATCCCATGAGTCGTCTCTACGAACACAAACCTTAATAGCGGGCTTTTCCTTTACAAATCTCTAAAAAAAAAGCAGATCAAACAATTTCTGAAAAATAAATTGGGGTTTCACCATCTGTTTAGCAGAGAACATTTTTCGCAAAACTATGTTTTCTCCAAAACATAACATCCGGGCTGGATATCGAGCCGAACTCGTATCGAGGAAAACTTCTTGAACATTATTATCATATCAGCTCTTGGCCGTTATAAGAACGTGTAGCTCCGGGACGATTTTTATCGAAGCACCGGCAGCCGTAGGAGCATTTTTATTATAGACAACACAAACATCCATGGTCAGAGTGGGATTCGAACTCACGCTCCGGCAACTCAAAGAAAGAGTGTCATCCCTACCACTGCGCCATCGACTCCTACGGTCGTTGAATTTGCTGACAACATTGCAGTGCTCGCCATCGCTAAAGACTCGGAGTACAATGAAATGTTCGCATTCGAGGCGATAACAACCATCAAACTGTGACTGGAACTCGTGAAGCTGCACTAATTAGTACAAAAAACGAGACCGAGGCTAATTTCGGGCGCGGCCGAAATTTGAATACCCTTCACTCTCCTCGGGCTAAAAGTTTTTTGGGGCAAACCTTGTATTTAATCCTTCCCCATTCTTTTCCTTCTGTTTTCGCATAATATTTGATATTGACAAATTCTGTGGCGTCGATAAAACAATATTTGTGTGAGGTTTGGTTGGAATAAGTGGTAAAATAAAAAAGAATATCTCAGAAAACTTTATTGCGGGGATGCGGGAGCATGGCCCCATAGTACGATTCCATTTGTTTTACTTTTTTTTTTTGATAAAGACGCATTGAGGTTTTTTTTTAAATTGGTGTAGAAAAAATGTTTCTTAGAAGATCCAAAATGGGGAGGTTGGGCTTGTATGGTAGCCCCATGACTCCATAGTCCGATTATTTATGGCATCAATTGAAGTGCACTTTTACGAGTTTTGGTTGAAAGTGGTGCACAAATAAAAAAGTTGTTCGTAGAAGAACTCATTTTAGGGGGTTGGCTTTGTATGATAGCCCCATGACCCCATCGTCCGATTCCATTCATTTTTACACATGTTTTGTGGCATCACATGAAATGCACTTTTATGAGGTTTGATTGAAATTGGTTGATAAATAAAAAAGTTTTTCTTAGAAAAACTCAATTTGGGGGCTGGGTTTGTATGACAGCCCCATGACCCCACAGTCTTATTCCATTTATTCTTACATATATTTTGTGGCATCAATAGAAACACATATGTGTGAAATTTGGTTCAAATTGGTGCACAAATGAAAAAGTTTTTCTTAGAAGAACCTAATTTTGGGGGTTAGGTTTGTATGGCAGCCCCATGACCCCATGGTTCGATTTGATCCATTCTTACATACGTTTTGTGTTATCAATAAAAACACATTTGTGTGAAATTTCGTTGAAATTCGTAAACACATGAAAAAGTTTTTCTTAGAAAAACCAAATTGGGGGGGTTAGGTTTGTATGGCAGCCCCATGACCCCACGGTCCGATTTTAGCGATTCAAACATACAAACTGCCTGCAATAAAAAGAAACATGTATGCAAAATTTCAGCTCGATAGCTTTTAAACTGGCCGAGTAAAACGCGTAGCAACAGACGGACAGACGGACAGACGGACAGACGGACAGACGGACAGACAGACAGACGGACATCGCCCAATCGACTCAGCTCGTCATGCTGATCATATATATACATATTTTATATGGTCGGAGATGCTTCCTTCAATGCGTTACAAACTTCATGACAAAGTTAATATACCCTTTACTCTACGAGTGAAGGGTATAAAAATTCCAAATCATGTTATAGCTACAACATAACCGCTTGCAACGATGAACATTTTAGTCTAGTACAGATAGCTCAAAACCCAAACATCCAAAAGAAAAGGAAATTTTTGATGCCAAATTGTTGAATACACTGCCCAATATACGCAATAAAAAGTTACACCAATTTGCGCCATGGGTTAAGGGGGGAGGGGGTCCCAAAGGGGTGAAAATTTACTTTTTTACAAATAACTGGAAAACTATGAATCTGACCTTAAAATCTTCTGAGGACGAAACAAACTACACAAAATTGCCTTTGTAATGATATATAACACTCTAGACGTTTTTTCGGAAAATTATACCCTAGACCCAAAAGTATTATAGAGAATTTACATTTTTTGAGTTTTACATTTCGGACTCTAACTCTTGATAGATAGAACCTAGGGTGACGAAATCTTGTTCATTCTATTACAAACAAAATTTATTTGGTTTGTACCAAAAATTGAGGTGTTCCGACCATTGACGCCTCCCTCACTCCTAACATTTTTCAAAAAGGCATGCCTGTAGCTTCTTTTCAAATTGAGCCAGGCAGACAGATAAAATTTGGTGAGCTGCCTAGTCTAAGCCCCATTATGCTTCTCACCAAAAATTGTTACCATCCGATCAAAACTAAGGGTACTCCCCATACAAAGTAAACCAAAATTCTAAAAAAAATCACATTTTTTCACTTCTAAATTCTATCTAAAATGAAAAAATAAAATTTATTTCTTAGAACGTCATTATAACATTTAATTGTAGTCTTGTAAATGTATATGTATTCAAAAGTTTGTACCAGAGCGTGCCTTACAAGTACGAAAAATGTGGTTTGAAGGTTGCTAGTATACGTTACTCGATTTATTCGGAACTAGCCTTTGAACTAGTACCAATGACTTTCAAACACAATTTGTTGATACTTGTAGTGTACGCTTTGATGCAAAATTTTGAACATACATTCAGAGGACTACAATTAACTGTTATAATGACGTTCTAAGAGGTAAATTTTATTTTTCCGTTTTAGATAGAATTTAGAAATGAAAAAATGTGAAATTTGTTAGAATTTTCGTTCACTTTGTATGGGGGGTACCCTTAGTTTTGATCGGATGGTAATAATTTTTGGTGGGGAGCATAATGGAGCTTAGACTAGGCACCCCACCAAATTTGATCTGCCTGGCTCAGTTTAAAAAGAAGCTACAGGCATGCCTTTTTGAAAAATGTTAAGAGGAGTGAGGGGGGCGTCAATGGTCGGAGCACTCCAATTTTTGGTACGAATCAAATAAATTTTGTTATCAATATATGGACAAGATCTTATGACAGTAGGTCTATTCTATCAAGAGTTACAGTGCGAAATGTAAAACTCGAAAAATCAAAATTCACTATAATACTTTTGAGTCTAGGGTATAATTTTCTGAGAAAATGTCTAGAGTGTTACATATCATTACAAAGGTAATTTTATGTTGTTTGTTTTGTCCTCAGCTCATTTTAAGGTCAGACTCATAGTTTTCCAGATATTTGCAAGAAACTGAATTTTCACAACTTTGCCACCTCTCCCCCCTTAACCCATGGCGCAAATTAGTGTAACTTTTTACTGCGTATATTAGGCAGTGTATTCAACAATTTGGCATCAACAATTTCTTTTCTTTTTGGATGTTTAGGTTTGGGGCTATTTTGAACCAATTGTACTGGACTATTTGGAGATACTCGTGGACTAGAAAAAAAGGTTCTACCGCTTGCGAAACGAGGGATCAATTGACAATTCTGACAATTGAATCGAAGAGTTCCTATGAACGAGGTAATTCACATGGAATGGCGCTTCTATAGATCATTGGACGTACACTCTTGTCCCCGACATAGCAGTGGGAAACAGAAAACATGGCTCAATTTGTACGATTTAAACTAGACGATTCTCCAGAGTGCCGCAGGTGCAAGGGGACTGGTTATCCGACTCGAGTCAGATCCCCGCAACTTGCGGGAACTAAGAATTGGGAGACAGTGAGCACAGTGTGTCTGTGTAATTCACAAGGAGTGGCGTAAGGAGGTAGCCAAGATTGAAACCGCGGTGATGGCTGATTCGTGCACAGTGTGTCTGTGTAATTTACAAGGGGTGGCGTAACAAGGTAGCCAAGATTCGAACCACGGTGATGGCTAATTCGCCACAACCGTCCCTGTGAAGTAATTGCAAAAGAGGTGTTTTGGTGTTAGCCAGTAAAAATTTATAACTTTTCGCCTGCAGGCGGAGAATACCTTAAGAAGAGGTTCCCTTTGACAACTCTATTTAAAAAAAAATACAAAAATCAGTAGCAATAAGAAAATCGTATGTCCAAAGAAAAGAAAACCTTTTTATTATTATTTATTTATCATCTTCATCTTTTAGCGGTGCAGAAAGGTGTGGAACCGCTGTAAATCTTATGTGGACTCGAGGTATGGTTCGTCGATGCTTTAGTCCGTGATGTCAAAGGAAAAAACATAGCTGCCACGATAGGGTTTTCCCACAGTGAGATAGTGGTTAAATCAGTGGGCGCAGCTGGTCATTGAAACAAATGACCCACATCATAGGAGCGCCAGCGCAGTTTGGACAAATGTTTTGTATGTCCGGATTTATACGAGAAAGGTACGAATTGAGTCGCGAACAAAAGCCCGACAGAAGTTGAGCTAATGTCGCTCTGGTGGTTCTCGGGAGCCTAATCTCCTCAAGCGAGATTGGCGGTGGACGCACTGAGAGGACTCTAAACTCGCAATATACCTACTCACTTCTTCGGTGCGAATCGCTGCGATGGCGGCTCGGTATGTGTCTTCATCGTAAGGGTCCCCCTTGTATCCCTGGAGATCTCTCTCTGGGTCGCGTAAACTACGACTGACATGTCGTGGTGGAGGAATTCGGTCCATCTGATTGTGGTTGGGATGATCCTCCTGGTAGCAACCAACAAGATACTGTTTTGAGAGTAGGAGATTGTGGTCACGTATTGGTATCAATTTTGTCTCATGATGTAATTGAGTCTGGGCAGACATCAGAAGGTAACCTGTGGCTGTGCGTAGAGCAGCATTTTGGTAGACCTGAATTTTCCACCAGTTTGTATCACATAGGCTATGTAACCAAACTGGGGCTGCATAATCAGCGGCTGCTCGACCCACCGCTTTGTAAGTGGCTAGCATGGTTTCTTTATCTTTGCCCCAGGTGCTACCAGCTAGTGCTTTAAGGAGTTTGTTCCTACTGCGCATCTTTTCGCAAACAGATGCCGCGTAATGAGCTGACGTCATCATGTTCTCTAGGTGAAGCCCGAGAATTTTAAGTTTAGCTTCAGTAGGAACTGGATTGTTGCCAATTCATACATCAACCTCCCACCGACAATCACCCGACTAGGTGGTTAGATTTTGGCAAAAGATTTAGACGCAGAGATGGTGAAGTTTCGGCTTTGGAATAAAAAATATTGAAATCCAGTGTAATTAGAGAAAGCGCTCATTGTAATTTTCAGTTCTTATAAAATATATTTTCTACATATACATATAAAATATTAATCATACATCTCAACATTTTCATCTATTTTCTGCCCTTTTTGCCGCCGCCGCCTTTCTTCTTTTCCTTTCGTTCGCGTGCCCTTGTCGCGCGCTTCTCCTTTTTCATACGTGGATCAACCACCTTGAAGCGACCCTTAACACCGGCCGGTCGTCGTACACGCTTAGCGGCCATATGTTTCTTTGCCACAACATAAGCGACTTCTTTCTTCTTCTCGCCTTCGGCCTTCTTATAGAGTTTCCGAAGTTGACGCGTTTTTTCATGTGCCGTTGCATCGTTGTTCTCCAAAATTTGTTCGGCCTTCTTCTGAGCCTTTTTCATTCGTTTCATTGCCCGACGTTTCTTACGTGCGTTGGCTTCCATGACTTTCTTGATCGGTCGCACGTTCAGCTCTTGTACTTTACGTTGATACTCCTCCGTGTACTCGGCCGGAACTGGAACAGGTTTACGCATGTGTTGCTCTTCGTCTTGGACAAACCAGGCGGGCAATCCATCGTCGTTGAACGTGTATCGATTCCATGCCATATCGATCAGATCGCGTTTCGTTTTGCGGCCCTTTACCATCATGTGACCGAGCGCGAGCTCTTCTTCGGTGAGGCGGATCTTTTTAGCGGGTGCTGTAGAGTAAAAAAATTATAATCAAAATTTGTATACTAGAAAACTGGTGCTGTTTGTAATACAAACCTTCGCCTTTAGTCTCTTCCTCAGATTCTTCATCACTACTCGACTCATCACTTGACTCATCCGACGCCACTTTGTCCTTTAAATGTCGAGCTCGACGTTTGGCCTTTTTGCCCATAAGCAATGTCTCAGCCGCGGCAGTTGCTTCTGATTTTGCCTCGCCCAATATTTTCACTCCTTTCGTTTTGTATTCGTCCGTCAAGTGATTCAAGTCCAAATCTTCGTCACCGTCGTCGAATTTCTTGAGTTTGTCCTTCTCGAACCAGAGTTGAGCGCGTTGATTACGTTTGGTGTCCTTATCGCGAAAATCGCCGGATTTCAGTAGAGGATGTTCCGTTTTCTTTTTTTTCTTCTTCGATTTGTCGCCATCATCGTCGTCGTCTTCCTCGTCGCTCAGTCCTAAACTCTTTTTGCCCAAGTTGGCATTGGAGTCGACAGATTCTGCGTCCGATTCCGAGTCTTCGCCATTATCAATGCGTCCATCGTCGTCCAAATGATTTTTGTCGTCTCTGTCGAATCTGTGGGGGGAGAAGGTAATGTTTTAACATGGAAGTTCGAACGATTGTAACTGTTAAAAAAGAACTTACTTGGTGTACTTGGGCAGCTTAATCCGTTCACCTGTTCCATCGCTCAAAACGAATTCTGGTGAAACGTCCTGAATAGCCTCCAATTCTTTGTTGGATTGAATGTCCTTCAATTCAAAAATATCGTCGATTTCTTCGCGCGGGCCCTCGTCACCCTTGAGGACCATTTTCAAGTTCATTTTCTCATTAAGTTTAGCCCGCTCTTTGAGCATTCTCTTTCGTTTTCTCTTCAACTCGCGCGCCTCATCATCGGCCAATTCGGCAATTTGCTTCTCCAATTCCTCAAATTCCATATTTTCAATCTCATCTTGAGTCAGCTCCTTGACAGGCTCGGGCTCTATCTCTTCCACCTTTGAGTCTTTCGGTTCGAAGAGATCTGCCCGCACATGCTTCCACCACAGCAACAGACCTTTGATATCCTTACGCCCCAGCACTTTGATATCTTTACAGCATTCTAGAATTTCTGACGTTGTTCTCGGATGATTTCGTACTCCATCGTGGTCAATGACAATACTCGAAACTCCTTCAAGGGCTGCCAGTCCGCTACTGTTTTGCATAAACTCCGTCACCGAGAGTTCATTCCGTTGTGCGAAGTCCTTCTCGCTGTAACCATCGGCTTTTATGCGCTTCTGCTTCTCGGGATGCAACATGGAGGGTAGCTTCTTCGCATCGAGATCGAGTTCCTCGAAAACATACTTAACGTCAAGAAATCTGGGATCGATCTTATCGGGCGCCAAATAACCTTCACAAGCCACGAAAATTTCGGCAGATTCTTTACGCGAAGCACTCGGCTTGGTGGCGTGCACTTTTCGGAAGAGTTGCTTCAGCACCCAGAGCAAGGCGTTGTAATCCTTCGAACGGAACACTTTGGTGACGAACCAGGCGTCGCGTCGCAGAAATTGTGTGGCCAATTTTAGGGCCATTAGTGTCAGGCAGTTCTGTTGGTAGGCATCGTACAACCAGTTCTTACCGACATTTGGGGCACCATCGTGCAGCACGACATCAGCCTTCCACGATTGCAACTCCTGCGTGAGCATGCTTTTACATTTGTCGGTGGTGATATCAGCGACCAGACTTATGCAGCCCGGAATCGGTTTGATGGGAAACAGATCGATACCAATGACGATCGAAGAGACGGGCATGCTTTGCTTGGCGACTTGCATCCAACCGCCTGGAGCTGCACACAGATCGATGCATACTTGACTCCGCTCCAAAAAGCCGAATTTACGATTGAGTTGTGTCAATTTGAAAGCGGCACGAGAACGGAAACCTAAAAAGGAAGTTTGATATCAACCGCTCGTCGAGGAGGCGTCAAGTTTTCAGGCACTTACCGGTCTCTTTGGCTAACTTGTAGAACTTATCCTTACGGAATTTTCCAATTTTGGCCTTTTTACCCATTGTTAAGGTAAAATAGATTTAATAAACTCGTAAAAATCAATGAAAAAGGATTGGGATCACTTGCAAGAAACGTGAGGATGCGATGTATAAACACATGTGGCAGACAGGCAACACGTGAGGTTATGACAGCACCGATTTTGACAGTGCATTCCAGTGGAGGGGAACTGTTCCACGGCTGGAAAATCAATCAGCTGGCTGATATAAACAAACTCGTTTTAACCATTTTTCCTTATTTTTCAGCTTTTCCTAATCTCTTCTTGAATAAAAGTTTACAATAAAGTGAATTTTGAATGAACTGACATTAAAAGAAATGGATTTTAACTGGGTATATGGTTTAATTATGTTTCCAGGAGTTGTTTACTGGTCACATTGAACGCATTTGGTGGAAGAATGGAATTCAGCATCCATTTTGGCAGTTTCCTGACAGAAGCACACTGCTCCGCTGGTTGTAAATGCGCGCCGGTGCTTTACGTTCTCGAGCTGGTTTTTTCCTTTAATTAAACTTGAAGAATTGGTTTTTGTTAATTATTTGACTCCACGCGCAATAGGAAAATATCCAAGCCGCACCAACATCGTCTACAAAGGAATCGGTTCTTTTCCGCGCTTCTTCTACGTCAATCTAACCTCAACGACAGTACAACGCCATGGCCGGAGTCCTGTTCGAGGATATCTTCAATGTGAAAGATATGGATCCGGAGGGAAAGAAATTCGATCGTGTTAGTCGATTGCATTGTGAGTCTGAATCGTTTAAAATGGATCTGATACTGGATATCAATTCGTGGCTCTACCCAATGGAATTGGGAGATAAATTTCGTCTGGTCTTGGCCACTACCCTGCGAGATGATGGATGCCCGGACAGTACCGACTATGATCCTATGCAATTGGAGGGTTCGCGAGCCGACAGTTTTGAGTATGTAATGCACGGCAAAATCTATCGGATAGAAGGTGACGAGGCACATAATGAGGCATCGAGTCGACTGTCGGCGTATGTTTCGTTTGGCGGATTGCTGATGCGATTGCAAGGAGACGCGAACAATTTACACGGTTTCGAGGTGGATCAACATATTTATTTGATGATGAAGAAACTGGCGTTCTAGATTGTTTTATTATGTAAAGTGTGGGTGTATAAATATAAAACTATTTTATAAGAGAACTAGAAGAATTTCTTTTTATTCTTCTTCTTTTAGCGGTACAGAAAGGTGTGAACCGCTGTGTATCTATATGGACTCGTTTTATAGTTCATCGTCGTTTTCGTCCGTAATCTCCATGGACAAAAACGTGGCAGCTGCAATGGGATTTTCCCATAGTGAGCGGGGGGTGAGATTAGTGGGTGCAGCTGGGCATTGAAACAAATGGGCCACATCGTGTGGCGTGCCAGCGCAATTTGGGCATATGTTTTGTATATTTGGGTCTATGCGAGATAGATACGAATTGAGGCCTGAGCAGAAGCCTGACCGAAGTTGGGCTAAAGTCACTCTGGTGGCTCTCGGGAGCCTAATCTCCTCAGGCGAAATAGGTGGTGGGAGCGCTGAGAGGACTCTGTTCGTACCTAAACTCGCAATAGACCTACTCAATTCCTCAGTGTGAATCATAGCAATGGCAGCCCGGTATGAATCTTCATCGAAAGGATCCCTTTTGTAACCCTGGACCTCTCTCTCAAGGTCACGAAGGCCACGTTTGATGTTGCGTGGAGGGGGAATTTCGTTCATAAGGTCACGGTTAGGATGATCCTCCCGATAACAACCTACTAAATATTGTTTTGTGAGTAGACGATTGTGGTCACGTATTGGCATCAAATGTGTCTCCTGATGTAGGTGATCCTGGGCAGACATCAGAAGGCACCCTGTGGCTGTGCGTAGAGCAGAATTTTCTCAGACTTGGATTTTATTCCAGTTTGTGTTACAAAGACCTTGCAACCAAACTGGCGCCGCAAAATCAGCCGCTGGCTAGCATAGTCTCTTTATCTTTGCCCCAGGTGCTGCCAGCCAGTGCTTTAAGAATTTTGTTCCTACTGCGCATCTTTTCACATACTGCTTCCGCGTGATGGGCTGAAGTTATCATTTTCTCGAAGTGAAGCCCGAGCATTTTTGGATTTGCAACAGCAGGAACTGGTTTTGTTGCCAATACGTACCCCAACCGGCCACTGACAATCACCTGACCAGGTGGAAGGATGGTCGCAGACGATTTGGACGCTGAGATGGTTAGGTTTCTGCTAAGAAAGAAAGCTTCTAGTCGCGCTAAATATCTATTGATATCTTCACGCATGACATCCCTATCCGCTCCCGTGGCGAGTACAGTGCAGTCATCGGCATAAGAAATAACTTCAATGCCTTCCGGAGGTGTTGGGAGACCGGCCATGTAGATGTTAAACAAGGTGGGAGAGAGAACCCCACCCTGAGGAACACCTAATTTGATCTTTCTAAGTTTGGAACGACTGCCTCGAAACTCGGCGAAGGATTGCCTACCAGCTAGATAGTTGGCAATCCATCTTATCTCTTGAGTCGGAACATGCATATTGAGGAGGTTTGCCAGAAGCATGGAGTGATTAACCTTATCAAACGCATTTGATAGGTCAATCGCCACCATGATGGTTCTATGGCAAGGTGTACTGTGGTTTAATCCGTCTCTTACACGTGTAGTGATCGCGTCCAGAGCGGTGGTTGTACTATGCATGCGTCTGAATCCGTGCTGATGGGGATCTAGCTTTGCATGTGAAACGAGTGTGGGGTGGATGAGGGCTTCCAGCGTCTTTGCTACAGGTGACAGGATCGTAATCGGTCTGTAGGAAGTTCCTAGTTTGGCACTTTTCCCTGGTTTAAGGCATGGGACTATACGACCTTGTTTCCAGATGTCGGGGATGGCGAGCATATACATTGACAAGTTAAAGACTGCCGTGAGATACTCAATGGCAGGAAGGTCAAGATGTTTGAGCATGGCCATTGAAATGCCATCAGGTCCAAGGGCCTTAGAGTTTTTTGCATTCTCAATGACTGTCTCAACCTGGTCCGGAGTGTAAATTGGTACAGAGTCAACATTTCGGCTGCGAATCCGTCTTCTAATTTTGCGCTTGAGGCCATCGGACTTGGGATGTTCAATAAATTGTTTATTGAACTGGCTCGCACACTGAAGAGGATTGCTTGTTTCTTTTTTGCCGAAGGTTATGGGTATATTGCCCTTATCTTTTGCGGGGTTCGAAAGGGCACGGACAGTTGACCATAACTTACTAGCACCTTCATTAAGGTTACAGTCATTGAGGTGCTCGTTCCATTTGGCCTTCTTGTAGTCTTTAACTTATCGCTGTATTTGAATATTGAGCTCCCGAATTCTGGGGTCACCAGGATTAGCGCGCCTAATGTTGTCACGTTCATCGGCTAACCTTGCGGCACTTGTTGGGAAATTTGGGCGAACCTTTGGAATGCGCCCTGCAGGGATGAACCGTGCCGCAGCTTTGGTAATGACGCTCCTAATGTTCCGTTCGGCCTTATGTATATTGGTGGGAGGTGGAAGCGCGAAGAACTTTGATGACGTGAATGTTTTGAAACCTTCCCAATCTGCTTTTTTATGATTGACAAACGTTCGCTTCTCTGACTTGGTCAGGTCAGCTGGTTTATTAATTCTGACTATGATTGGGAGGTGGTCAGAGGGAAGACCAGTACGTGTTTCCCAGGAGGTCTCACTAATTAGGCTGGCGCTGACAATTGTAATGTCTGGGGAGCTAATACAATTGTTTGCATCACGGGTTGGCGAGTTTTCATTGAGGGTACAGAAATCTGAAGGGTCCAGAGATTCGGCGATAGCTTGACCCCTGGTATCGTTGTGAAGCGCGGAATGCCAGAGTTCATGATGGGCATTGAAGTCGCCAAGAATGTTCCTGTGCTCTCCATTAAGAAAAGGACCAATATTGAAATGGTAGTTTGTACAACTAGAATGTGGTGGTATGTAGATATTAAAAATTATAATATTGGTGCTCCCTGATGAAACTGAGATGGCTTGCAACTTCGCCGTACTGGCTGAAACTACATCTAATACACTGTAATGTATGGACCTGTGTATTAGGAAGGCAAGTCCACCTCCAGGGTGAGAATCATTCGTGGCGCCTTCTCTGTCCTTGCGTATGATGATATATTCACCTTCAGCGTTGAATGGTGAATTCGCGTGGAGTTGAACTGCAGTATGGACACCGGTGTAAAAGTTGCTGGCGGAGGGGCAGGAGTTAAACTGATTCTTACATTGATTCAAGGCAACATTATTGGGGGGTGTTGGAGCCAACGGCAATGATATGGAGCTGAAAATGGAAACAAAACAATTAGGATTTCGCTACGACAAAAAGACATCACTCACCTTGTCATTCACCGCTCGCCATCAGCATCCTGGCACGATCCGCCTTCCTTCGTCCAGTGTACATGGTCCCTCCGCCCGCTATAGTCCTGTAAGTCGCCTGGGGGAGATTTCAGTATCTGTGGCGCCAAATTTTGATGATGCCATTTCATTAATATTGTTTTGAAACGATCGAATCTGCAATCCTTTTTCGCCAAATCGTAACGGTTCTCCAGATATTCAATGTCAAAGTTTGACTTTTCTATGAAGTCAGTTATGTAATTTGATAAGAAAAAGGGTGGATTTCCGCTTTACACATTGGGGAAAGTTTTCCATGCCATCAAATTGACGTTTTAATTTTAATCATTCCCACTAGAATAGTAAGTTTTACCAATTTGGCAAAGATGTTAATAATATGAAAAGTCGAAACATATTTGAGAGCAAGAATTGTACAATTTGCTAGACAGGAAGGCAAATGAAATTTAAAATGTTTTATTTGGTGCAATGCCATTGATTCAAATCAGTATGTTGTAAAAATCCCCCCAATTTCCCATTAGAAACCGAACTACCCCATATAAATGTCAAACTTTGACATTGAATATCTGGAGAACCGTTACGATTTCGCGAAAAAGGATTGCAGATTCTGTCGTTTCAGGCCAATATTAATGAAATGGCTTCATCAAAATTTGGCGCCACAGATACTGAAATCGTGCCGTCGCCTGAAACAAGATAGAAATGATGTTACAATTGATGTCAAATTGATCAACATAATGTGGTGTATCTGACGTGACACATTCCATCACCATTGAACCCATTTCACTAGCACCTAATAAATTTACATTTCTCTCTTTTAAATATCCCATATTCTCTTAAAGAACATATATCATACATTTTATGACCTCATGGCACACGTGTAACTAGTGCACGAGTCTGCATGTGTAACGTGAGATCATATTTGTACATTCCCACGCATATGTCCACGCGTTGTATTGAATAGGACATTTATCCTTTTTTTCATTTTCAAGTGGCGATCCCAAAACGGACATTGCATGACAAGTGCATTTACGATCCCTTTTGCGACGCCAAAATAAATTATGAGGTGTTAGGAAAATAGGGCTAGGATGCGTACACATAGTACTCCGTGTACATGTGCATCCTTATGTAATAATGTAGATCGTAAGATTCCCCTTTGTAGTGGGATTTTAGTGTATAGTAATTAGTAAATAAGACTGTGTATAAATAGAATTGTAAGAAAATAAAATCTTTAGACTTGTCTTGGAATCCAGACTAGTTTCATTTTTGACATTGAGTGCCTTTTATCGGCACCTTGTTGAGTCCGGCCAGCGGCATCTTAATGCCGGCCAAATCCTTCACTTTGTATTTTGCAGCATCTCTCGGACCCTGTTTACAAACTTTACATGGCGATCCTGCCGACCCAAGAACGAGTCTGTTCTGATTCGAATGGAAACTCAGTAAAATGTGATGTTAGCGGCGACACACGGGGGCCGTTGAACCGATGGATCGACGACAATCACAATAAAATAGCACACAGATTTGAAATATTAATTGATCAAAAAACGGAGGCTTTTAACGCCACGATGATTTTATGACTGGCGATATATGTTTTGCAAATGGCTTGTAAAATTGTTATTTGATTAGCCGTTTAGATGATTGCATTGGATGGTATGCGTATTTATTGCATAATCATGTGTTAATGTCCCAATCGTTGAATTTTCGTTTCGCTCGCTTCGCCTTGACACGAAAATTTTAATCCATCAATCTTGCTGGGAAATTCACTTCAAAACACACAAATCAAAAAAAAAAAAATCACCACACACCGTGGAAGGCTCCTTGTTCCTACGACCACGGAATTTTATCAATATTTTTCGGGACTTTTTGGCAAACTCTCGAAGAGTTGACACCACGAATAGAATAAAAACGACTTTCAAAAAATACGGCAAAAATTACATAATTCATTTTAATTATCCTTTCAATACTTCTTCTTTCTTTTCTCTCTTCCTTCTTTTCTTTTTTTCCTTCTATAAATTTTTTTTTCGGGGTTCTAAAATTAGTTGTCAAACAGATGGTAAGAATTCTGAGAAGCTTGGCTAATCGTCCACATACTAGTGGGTGTGGTGTATCTGACGTGACACATTCCATCACCATTGAACCCATTTCACTAGCACCTAATAAATTTACATTTCTCTCTTTTAAATATCCCATATTCTCTTAAAGAACATATATCATACATTTTATGACCTCATGGCACACGTGTAACTAGTGCACGAGTCTGCATGTGTAACGTGAGATCATATTTGTACATTCCCACGCATATGTCCACGCGTTGTATTGAATAGGACATTTATCCTTTTTTTCATTTTCAAGTGGCGATCCCAAAACGGACATTGCATGACAAGTGCATTTACGATCCCTTTTGCGACGCCAAAATAAATTATGAGGTGTTAGGAAAATAGGGCTAGGATGCGTACACATAGTACTCCGTGTACATGTGCATCCTTATGTAATAATGTAGATCGTAAGATTCCCCTTTGTAGTGGGATTTTAGTGTATAGTAATTAGTAAATAAGACTGTGTATAAATAGAATTGTAAGAAAATAAAATCTTTAGACTTGTCTTGGAATCCAGACTAGTTTCATTTTTGACATTGAGTGCCTTTTATCGGCACCTTGTTGAGTCCGGCCAGCGGCATCTTAATGCCGGCCAAATCCTTCACTTTGTATTTTGCAGCATCTCTCGGACCCTGTTTACAAACTTTACAATAATTCCGAAATTACCATCACCAAACGACAAACATAAACAAACACGAAACAGCACAACACAGATGACAGCACGATCAGCTGATGACATCTATGTACATTGGTATACACCAACCCGCAACATGTTGCATCGAATGCACTAAGATGCATTGTTGCAATTCTAGTATATAAGAAGTACACAAGTTAACCTTGAACATGAATTATGTTACATGTAAAGTTCTCATGAGAATTAGCTACAATATAACGTTCACTTCAGTTCGAGAAGCCGTTGAGTTCAGTTAGATTTTCACTTACATTTTTGGATATATTGATTTTGACCTTTGCGTTACCCCTTTGACCAGATTTGATTTACTGATTTTAATAATTGTATTTGGAATAGTTGTAAATTGCATTAAAGCATCGTAAATATAGATGTTATAATAAGTTAAAGATTTATGTGAATTATCATTTCTCCTGTACCAAGGAGTGGTCCGTCGAGCGTCAAGATCACACGCATTGCGCCCCACATTTGGTCCGAGTCGAGCCGGATAAGGAATCAGCGACAGCGACGTCATCATCATAAAGGAAAGTTGGTGAGCGATCCTTTTTGATCATTTGTATGTGGGTTACAATTTTGAAATTGAAAAACCGTAAGGTTAACGGCGGTGTAGTGTGTGTGTGTGTGTAGAGCAAGAACAAATTGATTATTCCACAACGAGTGTGCGTGTAATTGATTTTGAAAATCAGTAGAAATTTTATTTGAAGATCCATTACTTTGTTCAAAACTTATAATGGATTTATTGGTAGCAAAGCAAAGGGCAACGGCTCACGAGCTAGTCAGTGTAATTCACATTTTCGAAAGGAAAGTGGAAGAAAAAACATTGAGGTATTTGAGCAATATCCTCACTCTGGCGTGTCAGATTAAAGACAGATTTTTTGAACGCCACATAGAAATAATGGACAGCATCACCAGCAAGGAGCAAATAAAACAGAATCCGTATTTCGTCGATGACATTTACGGAGACTTCGATGAAGAATTCATCGACTTCAAGTCTCGAGTTGAGGAGCAAATAGACCGGATGGATAGGGAACAAAGAAGACAGTTTGTGAACACTCTGGTTGAAAATAGGGTACAACTGAAAAACAAAGCTCCCGCTGTGAAGAAATTTGTGGAAAAAATTGAAACGGTCGAAGTTATGCACGTGCCATACAAGCATTATAAGCAACCAAACGAGGAACAAGCACGACAAGTTAAATCGCCGAATTCCCAAAAAAGGCCATCCAAGCAAATGAAACTGCCAGAATCCGCTCCTGTGTCAGCTGCAGTTCAGCCAAAGAAGGACCACCCCATACCGACGATGAGTTCAACTATGACTGTTTTGGAACGTGCCAATTTTACCTGCGCCGAATTTCAAATTCTTATTGACTTCTTGTTGAAAAAACAACAGGATACTGCGGCCAATCAGTCCAAATGGAATGACGATATTTTTCGGAAGCCTCACAAAAACCTTGTAGAGAAGGAAGAGTCAATTGAAGAGGAACCGGTTCCAACGGCCGAAAATCAGACCACGCTACGCGAATCGTGTTCCAACACTGAACGTGTTAGACATAATACCGCAATGAGAATCCCTCTAGAAGAAATTCAATCACTCAAGTCTGAATTGCAAACCTTCACTCAATACATGAACGATCGGATGGAGAATCTCAAGGGACAATGCAATCTTCTCAAATCTCAAGATGAATGTTTTGATCCTAATTTGATGTTGGCCCAAATCAACTTCCTTAGTCGGCTCAGCGATAATGTCATACGAAGCACGTTTGTCAATCAGGTCATGGATATTCTTCAGCCGCAGAGCGATGATTTGATGCGAATGAAAATGAAGAATATGTCGATGCACAATGAACTGGTACCTGCCATTAATCAGCATCAACATCTCAGAACGAATTTGAATGAATCCGAAGGCAAGTTGATGGCTGTGCAAAAGGAGTTGGAGGAAGAACGAACCAAGGCACAGATACAAACTGATAGTCTCCAATCGGCCAACTCTGCAGATGATGCTCGGCCGACAAACTTCCAAAAGTATACTCACAGTATGGCGACAGAGTTGGATGAGCTGAATAGAATAGAATTGGGCACTACCAAACCTGAAGCAAGGGAGTCGCGCAACGCATTGAACAAATATAACGACATAGTACAAGAGAAAGATCCGAAAATCGATAAGTGCGAGGCCAATATTAGAAATTTAGCTAACGAAGGGGATGCGCTAATGAAACAGTTTCAGGAACTACAACAGAAAAATAATCAACCACCCCCTACGGCAACTCCAGCAAACATTCAACAAAATAACGACGAAGACAAACTAAGGGAACTATTGCAGCGTCTCTTCCCCAAAGCTGTTTCATCGTTAGCCAGCGCTGCCCTATCACGATCGTTTGAGCCATATGTCAGACAAGTTATATCAACTCACATCAACGAAATTGCAAAGAAGCATCAGACTATACTGAAAGTAACCCAACAAAAACTACCTCAACTCAAACAACAAATAGAACATAACAACGTTAGTCGAACTGCTACAAGCACCTCCACTACGTTTACAACAACGACAGATGACCAGGCTATCAATTGCGTACACGCCTATAATAAGAACCCATTGCATTTAGAATGCTCAACGCTTAAACATTTCCGGAATAACTGTGAAATAGTAACAGCCCTTGAAGATAAGCCCCTTGACATGACAATGATGCGGTTTTATTGTTGGCAGCTAATACAACTGGCTTTACAGCGACTTCGGTTACACCCACACCATGACAGAGTTGAGAATGATAGACCTCCAATGCACGGACCGGCTTTTCGAAGAATCGCTACAATCCATCTACGCGAAAATAACCCATTTGTATCGTGACGATTTCCCCGCTTCTCATGATTCGGAACATCCTATGCCGAAACCTGCAGTGTCCCATTGAACAACCCAACGATTACTACAAGATGAACCTTAAAAACCGGAACCCCTAGAAAATTGAGCCAATCAATTTAGCATACATACATGCTTCATTTTATACACAATGAAACATAGAAAACAATATGTACTTGAACATTGAACACATCAATGTAGCATACACTTATGCTCACCTAGAAAATTAGAATCCCCTGAGCAGATATTGATCAGCCCTTGATCAGTGACCTGTTGAATCTACAAACAATTGCACACACTTGAACACAGAAACACACATTTGAATATGGAAACATAGAAAATATAGAACAATTAAAGCACACACGCTTATGAACAAAAGGAGCACATACGCTCAGAACAAAGCACATACGCTCAGAATTAGAAACACACGAACAGTTAGAAAACCTTACAAGAAAAAGTTTAGTAACACAAACCAGGTATACAATAGAATCCCACCCACACCTATGAAATGGTATGCAAGATACCAATCCGTTAAAACCACACAAGAATTCGAGAAAGCTCAACCAACAAATAAAGCATATTTTAGAATTTGAATGAACTCTCACCATAGCGAGTAGGGCGCGCTATAACGCCCTCCGATCCTGCACCACAAAGTTGTCGGCACGGTGGAAATACCGCCGACTACGGGCTGGTAACCTCACCCTCGGAATCCTGGATCTAAAACGAAACGATAGCAACAGAATCAATAAACATTTACTTGTTGTTTTTACACACGAACTAATAATTCTACTTTCAGACACAAATCGTGAACTTACCTGAAAGTACCTTTCAGCGGGGGGAGAATGTTGGAGCCAACGGCAATGATATGGAGCTGAAAATGGAAACAAAACAATTAGGATTTCGCTACGACAAAAAGACATCACTCACCTTGTCATTCACCGCTCGCCATCAGCATCCTGGCACGATCCGCCTTCCTTCGTCCAGTGTACATGGTCCCTCCGCCCGCTATAGTCCTGTAAGTCGCCTGAAACAAGATAGAAATGATGTTACAATTGATGTCAAATTGATCAACATAATTCCGAAATTACCATCACCAAACGACAAACATAAACAAACACGAAACAGCACAACACAGATGACAGCACGATCAGCTGATGACATCTATGTACATTGGTATACACCAACCCGCAACATGTTGCATCGAATGCACTAAGATGCATTGTTGCAATTCTAGTATATAAGAAGTACACAAGTTAACCTTGAACATGAATTAT
This sequence comes from Microchrysa polita, assembly GCA_949715475.1. Classification (NCBI taxonomy): domain Eukaryota; kingdom Metazoa; phylum Arthropoda; class Insecta; order Diptera; family Stratiomyidae; genus Microchrysa; species Microchrysa polita. Next base: position 135,753,492 of record OX454416.1, on the reverse strand, counting down.
GTTACATGTAAAGTTCTCATGAGAATTAGCTACAATATAACGTTCACTTCGTTTCGAGAAGCCGTTGCAGATAGTTACATTTTGGAATTAACTTTGGATATTTTCGGATTAATTTAGACTTTTTGCTTTGTTTTACTGACCTTGATCTAGACTTACGAATTTGAATTCTTGCATTGTATTTAGCTTGTAAATAGTACTTAATATCTTTAAATATAGTTTTAACGTAAAAAGCACGTTTTTTTTGTGAAATTTAATTCTCCTACATCGGGAGTGGTCCGTCGAGCAAGACCACATGCATTGCGCCCCACAGGGGGAGTAGGGGCATTGGTGGTGGGGAGGGGCCTGGTATTATCCGAGGCTGCCCAGTGGACCTACAGCCTGGTGCAACAAATGTACCTTCTATGTAATGACCCATCCTTCTCAAACCGCAGCATCTGAAATGCACCCACTTCGAACAGCAACTACACTGAAGTGACCTGGCATTAGAACCGATACGTCGGTTGCAGACACTACACATCCATACCATAACTGGGCCTGGATTTGCCTCAATGCCGGCGCGTAGAAGAAGAATTGAGAGCAGCCGCGCCGAGATGTGATGCTCCCAATATGACGAAAAAACATATATATCGAATCCATACACATACACAATATTCCTGCATCGAGACCTTCGAGGCTCTTGCCAGGTAGGCGTTTTGGCAACTCTTGGCCGTTTGTTGTAGCAAACGGGTGTGGTCCGCCCCGGAGAGGCTTGGAATTGCAATTGCATAATGCAATATGCAATAGTTGCCAGTAGGACCATTTCTTTTTATTGTAAAGTTTCATTGGTTCGTGATTAGCCAATGCCATAATGATCAGATCACATACAGCAATGACGCTGCATCTAGTCTTTTTTGTTGGCAGAATCGTAATTGTTTTGAAAACTGCTCGATTAACATCAAATTGGTTAATACCCCCGGAAGGTATCGAACTAATTTCCTATGCGGACGATTGCACCGTACTCACCACGGGGAATGATTTAAATGGTATGTGTGCTCGACTGAATGACTATATTGAGAAACTGGTGGGGTTTTTCAGTATCCGCAACCTAGTCATGTCGCCGCCTAAATGCACTGCAACACTTCTCACCACCTTGACGCAGGAATTTTCTGAGTATCTTAGGATTCGTACTGGTAAGCATGATGGCGATGTTCCTACTGTTACCAACCCCAAGATCGTTGGTGTCTACCTAGACACCATGATGAAGTCGAAAACCCACGTCAAAGACGTAGTCGACAAAATGCACGGTAGAAACAACGTCCTAAAGGCACTGGCCGGGAGCTCCTGAGGCAAGGACAAAGAAACTTGGTCACCTACAAAGCGATAGGTAGAGCAATTCCCAGCTATGCTCTCAGCCGCCCTACCACATATATCGCCTGAGGAGACTAGGATCCCGACAGCCACATGAGTACGTACCTATCTCGAATATACCCGTTTATCCAGAACATTTGTCCGAGCTGCGGTGGTGTGCCTCACGATGTGAACCACCTGTTTCGATGCCCCGCTGCACCCACTAACCTCACTCCGAGGGCGTCATGGGACAACCCATGCCACGTTCTTTTCGCTTGAGACAATAGGCGAGAACGAAGACGAAACTTATGGTTGAATTACATATCCCGCGTCAGCATCAGCATCGGCAGAGGCATCGGCATCAGCAGAAAAATTTCAATTTAGAACACGTGTTTTAAATTGAAATTTTTCTGCTGATGACGATGCCTCTGCCGATGCTGATGATGACGCGGGATATGTAATTTAACCATTAGAACACATCCACAGACATGCGCAGGGGTTCACGCCGCTACTACACAACAACAACGATTTTGTAAAGAATTTCATCCAGAAGCTATTAAAGATGTTAAACCTGTAACAAAGGGTTTTTCTGAGCAGATACATTGTGTAGTGTTTGATAACTTTGTATTGTATCTATGTTTACAATACTGGCCCAATCTGATAAGCAACGCATGGTGCGTACATCGATCTCACTGAATTGATCCTTCACAGGCCAAATACACCTGCAACTTGGTTGCCAACCTAGGTTGCAAGTACGTTACTACACACTTGCAACATTCCGGCAACCACGCCATTCACGTTCTTGCAACCTGGTACTGCAACCTGCAACATGCCTACAAATCACTTAACTTCCGGTTTTTTTGCGTGTTGCCAACTTAGGTTGGCAACCAAGTTGCAGGTGTATAAGGGCTGTCAGTCAGTGGTTGATCTTTGCTTGATCAGTGTGGTGGACAAGTGTTTGTTTTAGAGTTTAGTTTTGTGGTTTTTGGGGACTACGCTTTGAGGTAAGTTTTTAACTTACTAAGTACATGTGTGTATGCGTGTGTTTGTGTTTTATATATTTCGTTTAAAGGATGACCAAACACTTTTGCTATTTATTGTTTATATGTAATTGGCTATTTTATGATTTGTGTATGCCTCTACGGAATCCGGAGACGGAACTCCTCTCCTGGGTAGAAGGACTTGAAATTAGAATATACAGGATCCGGAGATGGAACTCCTCTCCTGGGTATATTTCTAATAAATATTGGTCCAACCTCTGCAGAATCCGGAGATGGAGGTAATCTCCTGGGTAGATGGTTGTGGGCAATATGTGGGATGGATCTCCTCCCCTGGTTGAGTGTGAGAGATAGGTATGGAACTCCTCCTATCTGTTTACGTGTTTTTGTTATTGGTTTTGGTCATCCTTGTTCATGTGCATGTGTACTTATGTGTCACCTTTAAAATATTTTCAGATCCGACTGGACCTCACAACACCATAAGCACCGCCGCGCCGCCGACTGTCCTGACATGTAAACGAATTAGACCGAGTTTGTAGGTCCTTCCTATATTTTATATTCTCTATATATTTTACAAACCGAACGAAGCGGGCTATGTCTACACATGTGCGCTTTCGTCTTCCCTATCGTCTTCAAGCTCCGTATCCACTTTCAACATTGAACATGTCATTGATTGCGTCAAGTGAACAGAAGAAATCAATGTGCCTGTCTAGACAGTTTCAATTTTCGTTCGTCTTCGTCATTTTGACAATTGAAACTTGAGATGTATGCGCTATTGAAGAAACGCATTCATTCTTGAACGCAATTGCCAATGTTAAATATTAACAACACATCATCTATTCATACAATTCATGAAAGAATTTATCATTTACCCGTCCTGACCAAAGCCGTGACACATATTTAACGATAAATAATGAATAGATCTGGATAGAATGAGACATTGATCTCTTCTATTCACTTGACGCAATCAATGACATGTTCAATGTTGAAAGTGGATACGGAGCTTGAAGACGATAGGGAAGACGAAAGCGCACATGTGTGGACATAACCAATGTCTCATTCTATCCAGATCTGTTCATTATTTATCGTTAAATATGTGTCACGGCTTTGGTCAGGCCGGGCAAATGATAAATTCTTTCATGAATTGTATGAATAGATGATGTGTTGTTAATATTTAACATTGACAATTGCGTTCAAGAATGAATGCGTTTCTTCAATAGCGCATACATCTCAAGTTTCAATTGTAACAGGCCAAATACACCTGCAACTTGGTTGTCAACCTAAGTTGGCAACACGCAAAAAAACCGGAAATTGAGTAATTTGTAGGCATGTTTCAGGTTGCAGTACCAGGTTGCAAGAACGTGAATGGCGTGGTTGCCGGAATGTTGCAAGTGTGTAGTAACGTACCTGCAACCAAGGTTGGCAAGCAAGTTGCAGGTGTATTTGGCCTGTTAAAATGCTGAAGACGAACGAAAATTGAAACTGTCTAGACAGGCACAATCGGTTCTGAGTGCACTTAATGTCTGCGATGCTTGAAATACAATGATAGCAAAATAATAGCAGCCAAAAGCATTAAAAATTATTTATTTCTTTAAATCGTAAACGGACTACTTTCCTTTAAATAAATAGCAAATATAGCAAATTTGTTTTTTGCATGCAAGCCATGGAGTTCTGAATTGAATCTCATCAAATAACTCGGAACGGTTTCGTTTTGAACAGACGATCACCTGATATCATTTGACATCAAGGCATTATTTCCCAGTATCCCGATTAAGGATGCTTTATTTATATGGAAAAGCGGCTGCTCCCGAAGGTCCTTTCCACGCCGCGCTAGAAGATGGACTAGCAACGTATGCATGACAGAGAATTACTTAACCTTCTGAGGCAAATTCTTCAAAGGAACCACAGGGATGGCGATGAGTAATCCGCTCTCTCCGTTCATAAATGGGTATATTCATGAACATGATAAAAAAGGAGTTGGATTCGAAAGGATCTATACCGACGACGTGCTATAGCGACCATCTACAAGGAGTAGGGCGAGTAGATTCTAACAAACCTTAACTAGACCCCCGGGATCAATCAGTTCACTATTGAGATGGAGGAGAACGGAACAGGAACAATGGTTTTTCGAGTTCGATATCTAGCAAAAACAGAAGCACTTACAGCGGATCATCCCATCTAATCTAAATATTTTTATTCACAGAAGATGGCACCGTTCCACTCTTTGATGTCCTTGATCTACCGATTAGTAGCAACTCAGCTCGGAAATGACGCCATGGCTACTACTAAATTCAAATACGTCATCATTTTTATTTAGAGCAAGGCAGTAGAAAGCGAAGAAGAAGAGTAATCAAGACAGCTGCAGAAGATAATGAGGAATGTGGATATGTGGACATGGTTTTTCCGAGCAGCCCAATAGGTTAAGGCGACTAATTTTTTCAGAAGTCAATGCGAACATACAACTAAAATCACATTGAGTCACGATGCATATCAGGGAGTCGTAGTAGTACGGAAACTCAAAACGAACCAAGCGCAAGGGGGCGGCGATTTTCAAATAAAAAAAACAGTATACTGGATGCCGATGCCGTATTGTGGCGCAGTTTACTAAAAATTTTAGCTTTCTCGTTTAAAAATTGCAGCCAGTCAATATGCAAACGAAGGAAAAAATTGCAAATGACCTACAATTTTCAAAAAAAAAAAAAATAGGTGTGCTGATGTAGAGCAGGATCTTATTTTCCTAAAGAATACACACACAAATAGACACATATTTGACGCGTGACCACAATCGCCTACTTTCAAAACAGTATCCGCTTGGTGGCTGTGGCTATCGAGAGGATCATCCTAATCGTAATCTCATGGACCGCATTCCGTGGTCTACGTACGATAGAGGTTCAGGGATATCAACGAGATCCTTTTCACGAAGAAACATAATATCAACAATGCAATGATTCACACTGACGAAGTGAGTCGGTCTATTGCGACTTTAGGTACGAATAGAGTCCTCTCAGCGCTCCCACCACCTATTTCGCCTGAGGAGATTAGTATCCCGAGCGTCACCAGATTGACTTAGCTCAACTTCGGTCAGACTTCTGTTCACGACTAAATTAGATGCACAGCGGCTTACAAAGAAAAAGAAAAGTTACAGCCTGGCAAAATGACCCAAGGACAAACAAATCGCAAAGAGGGGTGCAAACGGTGTCAATTTTTCCAAAAATTCGGGACACATCGGATGTTATGCTGTAAAATATCGGGAGGGATTTTAAAGGCGGAACAGGATTGTTAAATGCGGGGCTGTTCTGCAAAATGCGGGACAATTGGTCGCTTTAAGTTAGGCTCAACCAAGGACAAAAAGAAAGAAATACAAGGAAAGCGAAGTTTTCAAGCTATTTGGGCCGCATTTAGCCAAGACAAACATAGGATAGACGAAGTAATCGGGTGGAATGAACAGACCCGTAAAACGGACATTGCCAAGTGGAAAAACAACGAACCGCTGGATGCTAAAGTCAATGGTACCGGGACACATGGTCCAGGCAGGCAAGGTTAATAGCAGAGTCAATCGGCAAAACCTTAATGCTTCGAAAAATTTGGCACTTCTCGAAGAACCGAAACATCGCAGGATGAACCACGACACCAGCAACGTACAATCAAAGTTGATGGAGAAGCTGGCCTTCTACCGTTTGAAAAGTAAGGAGTAAATCCATCTACCTCCTAACTTAAGATTTATTACCCTGGTGGTTTTTATGGTAGGAATTTTTGGTTTAGGTATGTATACAAATCCAATCAACATCAAATGGATTTTTTTGAATTGTACTAAATAGGGGTGTCCGAAATGATAAGCTACAAATAGAGTTATTAGGAAATACCACCGTGATTTGTAAGAAGCGTTGCAAACAGTTATCCATATCAATTAGAATTGAATGGGGACGAGCGGTTATTGCTTCTTGACCGTTAGTTATTTTTGGGTTATGATTGGCTTGAGATTGATATATGTATGTATTTGCAGAGCATTTGAAGTACGTTGTTGATATTGTAGTCATGCGATTTTTTCTCTTGAATCGAAGGGGGTTTTTGGCAGCTCTTAGTCGTTGTAACAACGAGTAGCTGCGGGACGATTTACATCGAAGAACGGGCTGCCGGAGCATTTTTTATAGATAACACAAACATCCATGGTTACAGTAAGATTCGAACCCATGTTCCGGCAATTCAGGAATAAAGTGTCATCCCTACTACTGATTCACCGAATGCCCTATTTGAAGTACGTATGGGGATTCGTAGCAGACTTTTATTGTCTAAAGATTTGGGTTGCTCAGCGGCTTTACATATTTTATGTTTGGTGCTCTATTCCTCTAAGTCTAAGCTTTAGTCGGTATTAAGAATACACAACGCTCTAGTGATTAATCCGCGCCTCGTGCCAAAAGTAAAATTGGCCCCGCTGAGGTACGTTTCTCCGATAAATTTAATATGATCCTATAGGCAGATGCCCTAATAATATCTAGGTTGGCTTGTTCTGCTATCCGTTCCCATAACAGCCCTTATACACCTGCAACTTGGTTGCCAACCTAAGTTGGCAACACGCAAAAAAACCGGAAATTAAGTGATTTGTAGGCATGTTGCAGGTTGCAGTACCAGGTTGCAAGAACGTGAATGGCGTGGTTGCCGGAATGTTGCAAGTGTGTAGTAACGTACCTGCAACCTAGGTTGGCAAACAAGTTGCAGGTGTATTTGGCCTGTAAGGAGAGCTTTTGTGTTTCCGATACTTTCAGCTATATGGCGGTTGGTAAGTGTCGCTACTGTCGATAAAAAGAAGTAGAAATTATTCTTTCGAAAGCTGATAGCGTAATGTTCCCAATGATCATAATGTTTACTAACAAAACTGTTTAAATTGCACACCACATCCATTTTATTGAAAGGATGCCCACGGTGCGTGAATAATTTAAGCTACCTTACTAACTCGTTCGTCTGATTTCACCAGATTTAAGTTTTTTTTTGGGTAAATGGTTAAAACAGAATTACTTCAGGACTATAAAACATAAAATTCATCCGGTTTTGTGAAGAAACAGACTAATTTGTAAGAAAAATGTCAGAAATTGTGGCTTCTAATAACGGGATATTCCCGAAGCTCTCGCAGCAACTCACCCAAAAAAATTGTATGGTACATAACTGGTAAAGCATCATCTTTCCAATGAATGTATTTTAGTGTGCATTATGGGTGTTTCTCCGTGGTTTATTTCAATTTGAAGTTCTATCACGGCAAAAAAAAAAAACACCTACAAAATTTAGTCTTGCTCACCTCTGTGAACGGGCGCTGATGGCAAATTTGGTCAGGTGTTAGAAGGTGCGCTCTTATACTGCACACACACGGTAAATTCGAATCATTTTTTTAAATTTTGCTTTCTGTCAAAATCATACATTTTCTTGGATTTTGACAGGAACGAAAATCAAAAAAAAAAAATGGATTCGGATTGCCGCTGATTCACCGTGTGTGTGCGGGCTTAGAGTATCTTGCCAATGGGCGTACACTTGTTCCTAATAGTTTAGTCGATACCGATGTTACACAAAATGTATTACATCGAACTGAGGATGACGGCTGTATTTGCATCGACTTAAATTTGATGATTCCTTATAATCTTTCAAAGTTGGAATCGTTTCCTTAGAGCGCCGGCACACTACAAACTTTTAATCGGCCGATAGTTTGATCGTTCTTCTAATCGGCACGAGACCATATGGAAGTGCGCACACTTGATTTCACTTAGAGCGCCGGCACACTACAAACTTTTAATCGGCCGATAGTTTGATCGTTCTTCTAATCAGCACGAGACCATATGGAAGTGCGCACACTTGATCTCACTTGGTCTCGTGCTAATTAGAAGAACGATCAAACTATCGGCCGATTAAAAGTTTGTAGTGTGCAGGCGCTCTTAATGAAATCCTAAGGATTCCTGTCAGCGAGGATCCTTTCTATTTGATGTTTTTGGTCATTTCATGGCTTAAATGTAACATTTATAACATTTTTGTTGAATGGAATGTTTAACTGTTAGAATAAAGGAATATAAGGAAGGTCTCTCTGAGCAGATAACGGAACTTAACATCATTCATTTAATTTGATCGAAAATTTGACCCTTTCTAGCACTAAGTATAAAAATTACATGCTTCTTGTGAAAATCATGACGTTGAAAAAATGTTAGGTTTGCTCCCCCTGACCGAAATCCTGGCTACGCCCATGGCTTAGCGAGCTGTTGATCTCAACAAAAAAATAGTTAAGATGTTGGGAATTGGATGTCACTAACACATATGCGGCTTAGTCCAATGTTGGACTGTCGCGCCAGTTATTTATTTATGCAAAAAAAAATGAAGTACATAACTGCACAAGCTTGTACTTATTAAGAAAATTCATTTTATTATAAAATATAAATACATATTGAATTTACATTCATTTTTTTGGTATTCACTAAAAACAAAATCAAGTTATGGCAAGAATCGTTACTTAATTCAAGTGTTTTTCTGCACTACAAAATAATGCAATGAAATAAAAAATAAACAAAATAAATTCAGACTAGAAAATCTCCGAAAAATTAAATTCACATTATCGAACCTAACTTAAACAAAATAAAAGTAAAACTACTGGTTTTCAAGCAATTGTCTCCATAAGAACCAAATACAGCTGCCTTGTTTAAGACTTCAAAATATAATATTCTAGAGACACCGTTATAATGGAGACATTTTACTTGCTACTAATCATCTAAATTTTGGCATAAACATTGGTTTTTGTTGGGTTCTTTGTACAAAAGAAAGAAATGGATGTTAAGCTACAGCCCATCACCAAGGTATGACAAGAAATGGCAATACACATTAAATTTAGCGCGTTGGTTAATTACATATTATTGAGTTTGCACTTTGGCCAGCTAGACGAAATAAAATTTCGCTTACAAGGTTTACCAATATACGTTAGATAAGAAATAAAAATGGCACGTGGTTAGTATGCATTAATGCTCTTCTAAAATAAAAATAAAAAAAATCTACTCTTCAGTAACTTCTTCGGTCTGTGCTTTATTCTTTGCATTTTCGGCAAGTTTTGTATAGGCCGACGCCAGCTCCTCGAGCATATCATCCGTTGACTTTTTCGCATCACGAAATTGATTCATGAAATCTGCCGGCAGAGTCCACGAAAGAAACTCCTCAATGTTCAATCGAAAACGATCGATTTCCGTCAACTTCTCGTCATCGTAACATTTACGCTTGGCCATCCGCAATGCACTGATAATAACATTATCGATTAGTCGCTTTTCGAAGCCCAACTGTTTGAGACGATTCTCGGTTGAAATTCGTTTGATTAGTATCGCGGCCAGGAGGCGCAATTGTGATAGTTTTGATTCGTCATTGGTTTGAGCAGCTTCCGGCGAATCTATGAAACATTCGGTGTCCGTGTGAATTTTTAGGTCATTTTTGGTTTTGAAAAATTCATTACATGTAGCACACATGTAAGGTTTGTCCTGGTTATGAATGACTTTTAGATGATTCTTTAAATGTGGTAATTGGGAGAAGAAGGCTTCTTTCTCCTTGCATACCGGACATTTGAATGGTTTTTCGCCGGTGTGTTTGCGAATGTGCAGTTTGAGTACACTTGAGTGACCGAATGCTTGCCAGCATACCTGTAAAGATAAATTGCAATTTTGATAAATTTCATTAACTAACACTGGTCTTTGAATTAACAAATTGTAATAGAAAAATCTGTAGTAATGTTGAACTTACCCGACATTGATACGGTCTCTCGCCCGAATGCATTCGCTGATGAACATTTAAATGGGATTTTTGCGAAAACTGGACGCCACAAATATCGCACGAATGGGATCGAATATTTTCGTGGCTTTTCATGTGTTGTAGGAGATGCCCTTTCAACGTTTTATTGCAAATTGTACAGTGAAATTCTTTTCCTTTAGCCGGCGAGACGATACCGAGTCGTTTTTGAACATTCGAATGGACTTTCATGTGAAGACGCAACGCGCTCAGTGTTGGCTTCGATACTGGACATTCGAGGCATTTGAATTTTTTGGTTTGGTGATGCGATATCATGTGCTGGCGAAGCTGAAAGAGAAAAAAAAATGAGAATGAAGATTCCAATATCGCACAATAGCTGAGAATACTTAGCCGGTGCATTCTCGGTCGTGCCGTCTTCGGCTGCATATGACACGGCACCTGATGGGAGTGTCTTGTCATATGCAGTCGATCGAAACCGACGAATGCCATTTATTTTGCAATCTCCGAGTATCGCCTGTAAGTTGGGAAATCGCACGAATATCAACATTCCAAAAAAATGTACTTGTTATGATTGTGTATCCGCCCTAATTGGGAAACAGGACGGCAGCGCAAGACCCCACGGCTGTTTCGTGCGATGCAGAGGCTCCGTCCCAACAATTCATAGTTGTTTACATTATAATTCCTCTTTACCTATTTTAAATTGTTACTCTACGTTTAAGGGTTTGATTTCTTCAGAAAATTTGAATTGGAAGTACAATCTGTTAACTGGTTCGTCCTATTGTATACTCTATACTAAAACAATGATATGCCAGTATATTGGGTGTTTAATCCAGATCTCTGACACACAGGCAAACACAACTTTCCTGCCTCGAACCTTCTCGGCTCTTGCCAGGCAATGGGCCGAATTCTTCCACGACAACATGTCATGCGTGGTTTACGAGACCTAGATAGACAGGTCCACCAGGGATACAAACTGGACCCTTACCATGAAGAGACATACCGGGCCGCCATTGCAGCGATTCACACTGAAGAAGTGAATCTGTCTATTGCGAGTTTAGGTACGAAGAGAGTCCTTTCAACGCTTCAACCACCTATCTCGCCTAAGGAGATTAGGTTCCCGAAAGCCACCAGAGTGACATTAGCACAACTTCGGTGAGGTTTCTGTTTACGCCTGAATTCCTATCTTTCTCGCATAGACCCAGAAATCCAAAACATCTGGCGCGCCTCATGGCTCATTTGTTTCACTGCCCAGCTGCGCCCACTGATCTTACCGCTATTTCACTGTGGAAAAACCCTATCGCAGCAGCCATGTTTTTGTCCCTTGACATTTCGGATGAAAACAATGACGAACCATAACTCGGATCCACATAGATGCAAAGCGGAGTCACACCTTTCTGCACCGTTAAAAGCTGACAATTTAAAGAAGGTCTTGGGTTTTTCCAAGTATATCATGAAGCGAGTGCTATCAGTTTTGACTCACTGGTGACCTGTGTCAATCGGTATACTCCCCCTATGGTCTGTTCCCAACAAACTTCCTGAATTCCTAGAAATTATAGATCTATTCTTTATAAATGCGATTTGTGAGACGAAAAGAACCGCTTTGGTCGGAAATTGCGCTTGCATCAAACGTTGTAGCCTATCCAGGTTTCCCAGCACTCATCTTAGAACTTAGACCATCGTTTCGAGCTCAAAAGCAAACTCCTTATGGGAAAAACAAGCGAATCTACCACAACGATGAAGACAATAAGATCAGTGGGTCCTACATTGTAAGACTTGACAGCGTATTTTCGACAGATGTGATGACTGGGTCTATGCATGCGGCTCGGTATGATAAATCATCGAAGGTTTACGGCCTTTACATTCGAACCTCTCACCGATTACACCGGCGAAAACCAGGAGCGGCTTCGGTTAATTAGTCCTCATCCTCACCTCATCCTCATTTCCTGCCTTCCTTCAGCTAATTCTCTTTTAGGTTTTTTTGTGAATGTTGCAGACAAACTTAGTCACTGCCTTCCAATTGTGACACACCAGCATACAGTGGAACACATTTTGTGGGTTTTACTCCACATTCAGTTGATTTTTTTTCTCCTGAATCGAAGGGCGTTTTGGCAGCTCTTGGCCGTTGTAACAACGGTTAGCTCCAGGACAATTTACATCGAAGAACCGGCTGCCGTAGGAGCATTTATAGACAACACAAACGCCCATGCTCACAGTGGGATTTGAACCCACGCTCCGGCGACTCAGAGATACTCGTAGACTGTCGTGTCTACCACTGAGCCAACGAATGCCCTACAGCAACGGTTCTTAACCGGTGGTCCGCGGACCACTGGTGGTCCCTGAGGCGACCCTAGGTGGTCCGCGAAGCCTTTGATGTGGTTCCCTCATAATCCGATACAACAATTCTCGAATTTCATGCAGCTCAATCATAACTTTCTAATAGAAACTTGAAGGTTTTTTAGGTGACGAATGCAAAATGATTCTGATGTGCATTCATCGAGGACCGCCAAGAGCTTGATATGAATGTTCACTCTATGTGGAGTAGCTATGTGTCTTTATAGACTTGAGGGTTGTCATAATTGTAGGTAAACAGTTCAGGTATTTAAGGTCATGAATATTCTTTTCCGGCCAGACCAGAATGGTAATTTACATCGCTGAATTAAGATAATTAAGCTATTATTGATCTTCGGTGGTACATCTAAATAGGGTTCCGACAGGTGTCTGTTGGTACAACATGAACCAGCAATGTCATATTTATAGAAGGTTATGTAAAAATTGTTGTTCTTCCAGTAAGAACTGTAAGGAGGGGCTTTATAATCTGATAAACAAAACTGGATTTCAATATTATGAGCCATCTCTGGATGAAACAAACCGACATATTGGGCCACCACGCAAATTAATGAGGGTTTTGAAATTCGTTCAGACTTAAAAAAATCACACCCAAAGTCCTTTGCAAGACGATTTCTGTCAACTTTTTCTGGATGATGATCTTAAAAGCAGCAATATCCGTTTGGCGTTATTTCCACATTTTTCTAATCGAAAACCTCTACTGACAAGACAGCAATAAGTTGTGTTCCAAAGATAGTTCGGTACAAGATTTCATGATTTGAATCGTTCTTATCACAATTGCAATTTGGTGGTCCGCAACAACTAACGAGTTTGATCAAGTGGTCCCTAATGTGCAAAAGGTTAAGAACCACTGCCCTACAGCAATGTCGTCTGCAAAAACACTTGTCTTGGCATGGGAGGTTTCAAAATATCGTTGCAGATGCATTGCTGCGGTCCAAGAAATGGCTCTGCAGAACTCCCGGTGTAACCGTTTACTCCATGCGTTAAACGCTGGTACCGTATCGGAGGACGCAACTTAAAGGGTAGTTGAGAGATACTTTGGAATATCAATTCTTTGTAAAACGGCTTGAATGGTTACCAAATTAGAAGCGTTCTTGACAGCCAGCATAACCACAGAACAGCATGTGTCGTTTTGATTTATTTGCTAAATTGTTAACTCAGTTGCATCTACCGTACACCCTTTTAAAGCCGTCGTACTGAGTCTTTCTGACAAGCTCCCTCTCCGTAGGTGGATTGGCCGATTTGAGTTGAGCTCCCAAGCTGGTTTATCCGCTTTGGGAAGGAGCACCAACACCACCGTTTCCACGTTATTTGGAAAGTGCCTTCGGCGACGCAAGTTTAAAAGACTTCGAAAAACTTGTGAGAAATTTTGCAGGATTGCAACCTTTAACGCCTTATTAGAGAGCCTATCTGGTTCTGGAGCTTTGGCATTCTGTAAAATTGAAGCAACTTGCCAAAGTTAATCTTCTGTTATAGCAGGAATGTGAAGTTTCTGCTCTGATGGGTTTTGTCCTGCGTACTACAGCTTTTGTTTAGAACTATGGCCGGTCAGGTCAGTGTGCCGATTAACCTAGGTCCTAGGACAACCATTTTTCGTATTTTTTAAAGTAAACAGCACAAGACAAGAATTTTGTTTTTTTTTCGCTGTGTATCTTATGTCGTTCAGTGTATGACTTTTTGGTTTGTGGTAATATGTATTTGCTAAATCTTCCGTTATATTATGGTTACCAGACTCCCGAAGGCCCAGTGCTGTACACATACTTGTGGAATTCGGTTCTCCAGTAAATCCTCAGACATATTTCCAGGTTCGAGGTCCGAGGTCAATGTCGCAAAATGTTGGCTTATTCTCTAATACACGACAGAGAGAGGTCTGGGCGCAGCGAACGGCGAACTATTAGGCCAGTCAATTACCGATTTTAGGTCGCAAAAAATTGCTCGGGTCTGGTTTTTTGGGATATTGTTAGGATAGATACCAGAAACCACTAAGTTTGCAACTTCGAAAAACCTGTGCTAACCCCGTGACCCTCAAAAAACCTCAAAATTTTCGAACTTTTTTCATATTTTTGTTTGTAATTTCTAAAAGGTGCTTCCTACAAGTAAGTCGTCCACTGCACTTTTAAAGCTAAGAAAATCTTCTTTAATTTTAGTGTAACTCCAGCTTTGTAGGTGCAAAGGATCCCAAGATACAGCACTTTGAAAATGTGCTTTTTTTTTGTAAAAAAGTCCGAAATTGTATTTTAGGAGGTTTGTATGACAGCCCTATGACGTAATGTTCCGATTCCATCCATTCCTAGATATGTTTTGAGGCTTTACTAGGAACACATTTGGGTGAGGTTTGGTTAAGATTGGTTCATAAAGAAAAAAGTTTTTCTTAGAAGAACCTGATTATCAGGGGTTGGTTTGTATGACAGCCCTATGACCTAGTATTCCGATTTCATCCGTTTCTAGATATGTTTTGAAGCTTTATTAAAAAACACATTTAGGGGAAGGGTGGTTAAGATTGGTCCATAAAGAAAAAAGTTTTTCTTTGAAGAACCTAATTTCCAGAGGTTGGTTTGTATGACAGCCCTATAACGTAGTGTTCCGATTTCATCCGTTCCTAGATATTTTTTTAAGCTTAACCACCAACATACTTGGGTGAAGTTTGGTTAATATTGGTACATAAAGAAAAAAGTTTTTCTTAGAAGAACCTAATTTTCAGGAGCAGCCCTATGACCCCATGGTCTGATTCCATTCGTTCCCACATACATACAGCTAAGGAACTGGTTTATAACTTCATGTCACATGACTTTCTCCGTTGAATGCGCATTTAAGCCGATGTTCAGCTCGGAAAATGACTGAAATTACAATTTCGAACTTTTTTTCAAAAATGTTTAAAGTGCTGTATCTTGGGATCCTTTGCGCCTACAAAGCTGGGGTTACACTCAAATTAAATAAGATTTTCTTAGCTTTAACAGTGCAGTGGACAACTTACTTGTAGGAAGCACCTTTTAGAAATTACAAACAAAAATATGAAAAAAGTCCGAAAATTTTGAGGTTTTTTGAGGGTCATGGGGTTAGCACAGGTTTTTCGAAGTTGCAAACTTGGTGGTACACTTCTGGTATCTATCCTAACAATATCCCAAAAAACCAGAGCCGAGCAATTTTTTGCGACCGAACGCCTTATTTTTCGGTTTATTGACTGGCCTATATAGGATCTAAGCATTTATGCGGACGAGTCATAGGTCTAAATTTCACGAATTGGCTCACCGATCGCTTTGCTCGCACCTCGCCTTATCATTCTTCGCACCAGCACAGCGTCGCAAAAATGTTGGCGAATTCTGAAAAGTGCGACAGACATGGCAAGGTCTGGAGAAAGCGAAAGACGAAGCACAGGATTTAAGTAAATTTAAGGACAAACCAGAGAACTAAATCTTACCAATTGCCTTCCAACGGCTCACCGCTCGCTGGACTCGCACCTCGCCTTATCCTATTCCGTAACAGCACTACGTCGCAAAACTGTAGGCGAATGCTGTGACAGCGCGACAGACAGAGCGAGGTCTGAGTGGAGCGAAATACAGGACCTGAGTGTAGGTATGGACGAGCCAGATGTCTAAATCCTACGAATTGCCTTCCATTGGCTCACCGCTCGCTGTGCTCGCCTTATTCTATTTCCCAGCAGCCCTACGTATCAAAAATGTTAGCGAATTCTATTTCGCAACAGCACTGCGTCGGAAAAATGCTTGCGAATTCTCTAATGCGCGACCGAATTAAAGTAAACCTAAAGACTAGTCAGAGGTTGCAATATTTTTGGAGGAGAGTATGTATTTCTCCATGGTTACATTAGTGATGCCTTGCCATGCCGGTTCCCTGGACTCTTAACGCCGTTTAAAATGGATTCTAAGTGGGAAAAAACTGAGTCCCATGACAAGTCCTTTCTTTAGTATGATTTTTTTTTCATAGAGGTTGATGAAGGAATCGGATGGAGCGGCTGATTTTCCATCCTTTCTCCATAATAGAGTATATCACTGCCACGATGAACCTTTCACTTAGAACATTCATCATACCAGAGATTTGGAAGAGAGGCCGCATTGTTCCTATACCCAAACCTGGCAAACAACACTCCTTAGGAGAATCCTACCGCCCGATCACGCTTTTATCTCCTGTGGCAAAAATACTTGAAGCGTTGATACACAAAACTCTTGCGACGCACATAGAACTCGCCAATCATCAACATGGCTTTAGGAAAATGCACAGCACCACCACTGCATTCGACCGAATCATGTCTAAGGTCTTGAATGGAATGAACCAACCAAAGCCGTTTAAGCGCACCATCCTAGGGGCTTTGGATCTGTCGAAAGCGTTTGATATGGTGAATCACTCGCTCCTACTGACAGACCTCCAAAACTCATCCACACCGTCGTATGTAGTTAAATGGATCGCAAACTACCTTGCCGGACGTCAATCCAGCACTGAGTTTAGAAATGGGAAATCTAAACTAAGAAGGATCAAACAGGGAGTACCACAAGGCGGAGTTCTTTCCTCCACTTTGTTCAACCTCTATATATCAGGGCTTCCAACCCCACCTGAAGGAATCGACATAATATCCTACGCTGATAATTGTACCATCCTGACATCCGGCAACGATATTTCAGACATGTGCGACCGTATCAACGGCTACTTAAAAGAGCTCAACACCTTCTTCATTAGCAAGAACCTGAAGTTATCAGCACCCAAATCCTCGGCCACCCTCTTTACCACGTACAACCAGTAATACAACCTACGGCTATACATTAGTGTAAACAACAACAAAGTCCCCACTGTCCGTCACCCCAAAATCCTCGGCGTCACAATTGACAATCACGGCATTTTCAATAGCCACGCCGACAATATACGTGACAAATTGAAGAGTAGGAACAAGATCCTAAAATCTCTCGCTGGCAGCAAATGGGGAACTGATAAAGAGACATTACTCACCACTTACAAAGCCATCGGTCATTCAGTGGTAAACTAAGCCGCACCCATATGGACAAACAATCTCTGCAACACTCGATGGAAACGGATTCAAACGTGCCAGAATGCAGCTATGCGTACAATCACTGGATGTGTACGCATGACATCACAAGATCACCTCCACCAAGAAACTAAGCTGCTTAATCTAAAAACTCATAATGAGCTACTCGCAAAGCAATATCTTGTTGGTTGCTATCGTAGTCAACATCCGAATTTCGATCTTATGGACAAAACCCCACCTCCACGTCATGATAGACGTACATTAAGGGACAAGGAAAGGGAAGTCCAGAGATTCAAAAGAGTTCCCCTCGATAACACCAACAACTACAAGGCGGCTCTAAAGCAGTTGCATATTAGCGAGCTAACAATAGCCACGAATGATCTGTCATTAAACCGTGTCCTTCGAGCTCGACCATCAGATATCTGCAATGACGAACTACAGCTACCTAGAGCCACACGTACCACCTTGGCTCAGCTTCGATCTGGATGGTGCTCCAGACTAAATTCATATTGGTCCCGTATCGACAGCACCATTGCAGACACTTGTCCAGCATGTGGAGCCAGCCCGCACAACGTACACGCACACCTTTTCAATTGTAATGCCGCACCAACGCATCTAAAACCCATTGCGCTTTGGGAAAAACCCATTGAGGTGGCAACCTTCTTAGGCCTCGAACTTGAGGAGAGGATGCCAACCATTTACGAATGACACTAGTCCCCCCCCTTACTTGCGCCGCTACAACAACAACATAGTATTCATGTGACCACTTCCTCTTTACACTTTAATAGGGACAAGCGCTTTTCTCTTATCATAGAGATAAGAGGAGCAGAAGAGTATAGCAGAAAACACCGTAACTCAGTTTTCTAGTAGCTTGCGTTACTACAAACGAGTAGTTTCTGAGTTAATTAGCATTCCTTTGATCCAATTAGAAAAGGAACTTTCTGCTCTGCTTTCATTTGGGTTGAGCTAAAAGTGTAGATTCAGAAATTTATAGCGGCTCTGATTAGAAGAGTCTTGTATCGGCGCTATGTTATTTAATTATTTTTAAGCAGCTGTTCCGGTGGCAGCAGGAATTTTTTATGTTTAATTTATTTGCTAGCACTATTCCCTAAGTGTAGTTTATAGTTAATGCGTTATCTAATTTTAAACTGGTTACCATACTATTTTAACATAATTATTTTTCTACTACTTATTTAAATAGATTTCAAATCAAAAATATATCAACTCAAACTCACCGATCCTCCCCGTGCAAACGTCTTGGAACATTGCGAACACTCGTACGGTTTTTCGCCCGAATGTATTCTCATGTGCAGCTTCAAACGCTCCTTTAACGGAAACGACTTCTTGCACAGATCACACGTAAACTTCTGATCGGTACCATGAATCGATGCAATATGATTTCGCAAGCTGACCGATTGTCGAAAACGCATCGGACACTTTTCACATTCATACGGTCGCTCGTCGGTGTGCACGCGCATATGTTTACGCAAATCACTTGATCCGCCCAACTCTTTATTGCACACATAGCAAACGTAATCTTTTCGTGGCTTCAGACGTCGAGTGTTGGCCGCCTTCAGCGGAACTAGCAACGGCGAGTCGACACTGGAACGAGTCGTTCTGCTCACCCGTTCAACGGGCGATCGATCGATAATAGTTTCCGGCGATCCCAGACTAGTAATCTCAGATGCACCATCCGATAGATGAATGCCACTATCATTTATTGTGGATGTTGTTGTGATAGACGATGTTGCGCTACGCGATTTTCGGGTTCGTCGCTGCATTCTTATGTTTTTTTGCTACTCCGAATCGACACAATTAACTACTGTTAAATATTTGGTTTGCAACCGAAATGTTATTTCTTTTAGAGTTTTGTACCAATACCACTTCCACCACCAGACACTAAGACACTATTTGCATAATTAATATTGTTCTAGTGTAGTCAAGAGTTTAATTGATTTCAATTTAGAATAAATTTATTACTCAATATTTTACCACTACCAAATTTCACTAGTCGGCTACGAAATAAAAAAAAGAATTTGTTAGTAAATTTCTGGATAGATTGTGTGTGTTCTCAGTTGAAACCTGTGAAGTAGACATTAGTTTAGATACATTTGGAAAATAGTAAACAAATCACCAATTTTATGTTATTTACTGTAAATTAATAAACTTTACGTTAATGCCCTCATCCCTCTTCTATATTTACACAAACAAGAAACTGCCAGCCCTCCATTGTTATTATACATGCAAATCGGGAGCAACTATGCTCTCATAATGTATTCAGTACATTCAGCGAAAGAATTGGAAAAATCGATGATTCGTATGTTAACTTCTTGTCTATGTCGTTTTCCGAAGCAATTGATTTACATTTCAATTTGAATTCAAACTAAATTGTGGTCAAATGTGATGCGCGGTCGAAACAGTCAGTTCACTTAGCCCGCGACTGACATATCTGAAAAAGAGCAAATAAAAGAAAAACAATAATAGTGACGTATTTTAATTGCATAGTTCTATACAATAAGGGCACATTAATTTTATAAGCACTATACAATGTGTGCCAGCACATAATAAACTTTCTCGTGTGTACAACAGATCGATTTTGCTTGGCATGTAGATTGGAGCAAAGAGTGTACTACCCGAGAACCCGCTTATTTGCAAACACAGCTGTATTTTATTTGCTGACTGTACAAGCAAGCAGCAATGGAAGAAGCAAAGTTCTCAGGGTCAATGCAAGAGGGGTGTTTGGTTGCGACGTCGACAACGTGTCGAGTTTATGGGGAAAATGTATGTGGAGACGATGTGGAAAACGAAAGA
Source organism: Microchrysa polita (assembly GCA_949715475.1). Taxonomy (NCBI): domain Eukaryota; kingdom Metazoa; phylum Arthropoda; class Insecta; order Diptera; family Stratiomyidae; genus Microchrysa; species Microchrysa polita. The sequence goes on along the minus strand of OX454416.1, from coordinate 135,733,263 downwards.
TTTAAGAACGTAACTTGAAATTTGAAGTCGTGTAGTATGGAAAGGTTTGTACTTTTGTCATACGAATTTTTATTAGGTGCATGATGAAAACGATTTACGAGATCAGTTCTGGAGTCAATGGCGTCTAAATGTTGTATACTAATTTTCTGCTGCTAAGTCGCAAAAACGGATCAATCGATTTTGCCTTTTCTATGTGTTGTAAAAAATCAGTTATTATCGACAAAGAATTTAAAACTTCTTTTCGCACGGGAAGACACCTCCAGTTTTTGCAACACTAACGACATTGTACCTCTCAAAATACATTTTTGGGTCGCGGAGACTGGCATTAAATTTTCATTTTAAAGTGATATATCTCTTGTAAAAAATTATCTTTTGTAAAATAAAATCCTCTACAATCAGACAAAGTTCATTTTACATAAATATGATAAAAACCCGTCAATTGGGACAAACAATTTACTCATAACTCTAAATGAGGATTTCAAAAGATTGCGGGGATATACGTGTAGTCATGGCTATTGTCATAAAAGCGAGCTTCTTATCAGTGTGTCACATTGTTATGTCTCTCTTTATTTTCCATGATACGAAGTTGGATGAAGAAATGCTACTGAGATAAGGTGAATGTAAATAAACGCAATGCACTATCTGTCTGGATATACACAACATGCAGTACCTACTCATCACATTAGTAAGCGAGCAGCGAATAAGGTATGCGAGATAAGAAAAATATTTTCTGTTTGCAGCAGGATAGAAGTAGAGTACTCGAATACGTTATAAAAAAAAAAGGTTTTCCATTTTCATTTTGTTTGCTTTTGTAATGAATGGAGAAAAAATCAAATTATAAAGGGTAGACAAAAATTTAGTATAATAGCTTCACGGCACTCGTAAATGTGCCAATTCATTTTCTCAAGATATTGCGATTTAGACAAATCTATGAGCAAGTTCACAATCAATTTGATAAGTAAAACCCCCACAAATTCGTAATAGGCCAGTCATTTAACGATTTTAGGTCGCAAAAAATTGCTCGGCTCTGTTGTTTTGGGATATTGTTGGGATAGATACCAGAAGTGTACCACCAAGTTTGCAGCTTCGAAAAACCTGTGCTAACCCCGTAACCCTCAAAAAACCTCAAAATGTTCGGACTTTTTTCATATTTGTGTTTGTAATTTCTAAAAGGTTAGGAGGATTGTATGACAGCCCTATGACATAATGTTCCGATCCCATCCATTCCTAGATATGTATGTTTTGAGGCTTTACTAGGAACACATTTGGGTGAGGTTTGGTTAAGATTGGTTCATAAAGAAAAAAGTTTTTCTTTGAAGACCATAATTTCCAGAGGTTGGTTTGTATGACAGCCCTATAACGTAGTGCTCCGATTTCATACGTTCCTAGATATTTTTTGAGGCTTAACCAGGAACATACTTGAGTGAAGTTTGGTTAATATTGGTACATACAGAAAAAAAGTTTATCTTAGAAGAACCTAATTTTCAGGGGCAGCCCTATGACCCCATGGTATGATTCCATTCGTTCCGACATATATACTAAGTAACTGGTAACTGGTCGTGCTCTGTGGCCGTGATCGTTGGGTCGCCACTCTGTGGAATAGACACTCATAGAGAAACGAGTTTCCAAACTCGGCACGACTCGTCGCAATTTATTATTCAGAAGAAGATGGTAAGAAATATTCTTATCATAGAATAATAAACTAACAATGCGACTAGGAAGTGGTATGGCTGACAACCGTATCACACTCCGAATTCAGTTGTCTTTGTAACGTTGATGACTACACACGGTAGTCACGTCATCAACGCACCATGCTCCGCTAGGAGTTACGGTAATGAAGAGAAGTAACTGGTTTATAACTTCATGTCACATGACTTTCTCCGAAGAATGCGCATTTAAGCCGATATTCAGCTCGGAACATGACTGAAATTACAATTTCGAGCTTTTTTTACAAAAAACAATATTTAAAGTGCTGTAACTTGGGATCCTTTGCGCCTACAAAGCTGGGATTACACTCAAATTAAAGAAGATTTTCATAGCTTTAGCAGTGCAGTGGACAACTTACTTGTAGGAAGCACCTTTTAGGAATTACAAACAAAAATATGAAAAAAGTCCGAAAATTTTGAGTGTCAAGGGGTTAGCACAGGTTTTTCGAAGTTGCAAACTTGGTGGTACACTTCTGGTATCTATCCTAACAATATCCCAAAAAACCAGAGCCGAGCAATTTTTTACGACCTAACGCCTTATATTTCGGTTTATTGACTGGCCTATAATAAATTACCAACAATTTTCAAAACAACAAGTGTCAGGATCACGAATTCTCACCTACAAATGCAAAATAAAACTTTTTAGATAAGAGATGGTAAAAAAATCATAAACGTGGCAGAAGCGCGAATCTACTAATCAAATCAATGGAAAGGTTCTGAAAAACCATGTTCGCATAACCAAAAACTGGCATGTGATGTTGTATCATATTGAAGGGGGCGGGGTATTCACATTCCATTCGCAAAGTTGCAATCGTACAGATTTGTGGTTTTGCCGTCCTGAAAAAATTCAGAAAAAAAAACAATTGCCGGAATCACGAATCTGCAAACAATTTTAATGTCAGAGTCACGAATATGCCCCTTTGAATAAAAACGCTAATTTCTAGTGGAATTTTTATAGCAAATCAAAGCATCAGATTATTTCTTTCTCGAAACTATAAAGAATGATTCGCGGTCCTAGCGTGCAGGCGAAGTTATTACCCAGGCCCGTCGAGAGAAATTCCTGGTTCGGGACTGGAGTTGTGTTAGGCCCCCTACCTCAATAAATTGTAAAAGTAATTTCCGTTACTTAGGTGTCTGGCTAACAGCAATTCATGAAGTAGCAAGTCCTGAAACACGCTCTTGTGACGAACATGAACGATGGAAATTTTCAACTCTGCTGAGAACACTAAAAGAGCGTGCAGTGCTAGCAACGGTAGCAAGTACAGTGCAAAATATGTATGTATTCGCAAAGCAACGCAAATATTCGGAAAATCATTTCAAGATTTTGTGAAAAAATGGTGGGAAATCATACTCAAAATTGCTATCGTAAATAAGTTTTAGACGAACGATTTCATCTTCTAATTCGTATGAAACATCAGATTCGTGCTCTTTGACAAAGATATCATCAGTAGCATTTTTAAGGTCCATCTAAATTAGTCGCCAAATGGCGACACGTGCAGCCAAATGGCTGTTGTCATTCCATCCAAAGTTGTCGACATTTGGCTGTGCGTCCAGTTTTGATATTCAATATGGCACCTCAACCAACCGCTTTGACAACCGCTTGTCAAATTCAAAGTGACAATTTTCCAATTTTGTTCGTTCTTTTGTATGAAAATGAATAATTCTTGAATGGCCGTGTAATAATACAGACGCGCAAGGTCCGATTTTGATAATTGCATTTAAAAAAATCACCAAAATAAAATTTTGGTTATGTAATTTTCTGTCTCCATTTGGCTGCTAGTGTGGATGCTAAGTAGCAGCCAAATGGCTGCACGCGATGCCAGTTTTTGGACGCGCAGCCATTTGGCGATTAATCTAGAGGGACCTTTAATTTCAGATTCCTCCATCGTTTTAAATCGCAGTAAATAAGAGTATGCGGATACGGATGGCAGGAAACGTTGTTATAATGTCCAAATCAGCCTCAACAGTTTTGCATTCGTGTACAATAAGGTCCTATTGATCTCTGATCAGTTGTAAATCAGACAGTAAGCTTTCTAGATTTATAACTTCAACGCCAATTGTAACACCCTTGGCCCCCCGCTCATTAAGCATATTTAATACGAGGGCGGTTCAAATATGATCGAGACAAATGCTCTGACACGTTTATTTATTATAGAAAAAAATTACAAAAATTTACAGTTTTTCTAGGTACTCCCCCTCACTAGTTACACATATTTTCCACCTCTCCGGAAGCTTTTTGATGCCGCTATCGAAAAATTTCTTGGACAACTCGGACATCCATGTGCGCACAAACTCCTCTGCCTCATCGTCGGTGTTAAATTTTTTGACCTCCGAGGGCTTCTTTAAGAGGTCAAAAGATATGGTAAACGCAGGGTAATAAATCCGGACTGTAGGGGGAGTGCTCCAGTACCTCCCACCCAATTCCGATATTGTATCAAGCATAGGACGCGCGTAATCCTGGAGAAGTGCAACAGTTTTGCCATCGCAGCGTTATTCTGGGTGGTCCTGCGGAAACTGCCTCTGGCACTAATCTCACCCCCCTCTCACTATGGGAAACCCCCATTGCAGCTGCCACGTTTTTGTCCCTGGAGATTACGGACGAAAACGACGACGAACTATAAATCGAGTCCATTATAGATATACATCGGTTCAAACCTTTCTGTACCGCTAAAAGAAGAAGAAGAACATCGCACAAAGGTTGGGTGGATAAAGTGTCGAAAAAAAAACATCCGCCCGAGAACACCACGAAGAAGGTGGGTGGTCCTACGGAAACTGCCTCTACGGGGCGGACCACACCCGTTTTCTACGTGGAAACGGCCAAAAGTTGCCAATATATCTCCCTGGCAAGAGCCTTGAAGGTTCGATGCAGGAAGGTTGTGTTTGTCTGTGTATATGTGATGTAATGTGATTCGAGTTATGTGTTTTTTCGTCATATTGGGAGCATTACATCTCGGCGCGGCTGCTCTCAATTTTATTAATTCGCGCCGGCATTGAAACAAATCCAGGCCCAGAGGTATGGTTTTGTAGTGTTTGTGGCCAACGAATTGGTTCGAATGCCAGGTCAGTGCAGTGTAATTGCTACTTGGAGTGGGTAAATCTCAGGTGTTCTGGATTGAGAAGGGCTGGTCAGCACTCCACATCATATGTTGCACCGGGATGCATAAACCCAGGGCGACCACGGGCTGCTCCTAGCCCTCCACCTCCTCCCCAGCACCCCAAACAATATGATCAGGAATGCTAGACCTAGTTTAACTCCTGCTCCTCCTCCAGCGGTTTTCACTCCACTGTCCTTATTGCAGTTTAACTGCAACGGTATTCACCAAAAAATTACCGAGATCACTCACTTCATGAGTGTAAACAGAATTCTGATTTCTGCCATCCAGGAGACTTTGTTCCATTCGAACTCGTCTCTTAGCGTCCATGGCAATTACGTTATACTGCGCAAAGTTAGACCAGCCACCAGGAATGATTCTCACCCTGGAGGTGGACTTGCCTTCCTAATACACAAGTCCGTATATTACTGTGTATTAGATGTAGATGTCGACGGTACGGCGGAAATGCAAGCCATCTCAGTTTCATCAGGGAGTACTAATATCGAAATTTTTAATGTATATGTTCCACCATCGTTTCGATATTGGTCCTCTCCTATCTGGAGAGCACAGGATCATTCTTGGTGACTTTAACGCGCACCATGAGCTCTGGCATTCTGACCATGCTATAACTATAACTATTGCCGAATCTCTAGACGCCTCAGATTTCTGTCCACTCAATGAAGACTCGCCGACTCGAGTCACAGGCACTTGCAGTAGCTCTCCTCACTTAACTATTGTAAGTGCCAGCCTAATCAGCGCTACTCGATGGAAGACGCACACTGCTCTCTCGTCCGATCACCTCCCAATCATAATAAGAATTGACAAACCAGCAAACCTGACTAAGTCTGAGAAGCGAACGTTTGTCAATCACAAGAAAGCCGATTGGGAGGGTTTCAAAGCATACTCGTCGGCGAAGTTCATCGAGCTACCTACACCAACTAACAACAACAAACGAAATATTAGGAACGTCATTGCCAAAGCAGCGGCACGTTATATTCCTCCTGGACGTATCCCGAAAGTTCGACCTAATTTCCCTACCAGTGCCGCCAGATTAGCCAATGAACGAGACAACATCAGACGCGCTCACCCAGGTGATCCCAGAATTCAGGAGCTTAACTCCGAAATCAATCGACAAGTAAAAGGCTATCGGAAGGCGAAATGGAACGAGCACCTCAATGACTGCAACCTCAATGAAGGTGTCAGTAAACTATGGTCTACTGTCCGCGCCCTATCCAATCCTAGGAAAGGAAAGGGCAATAATGCCATCAAATTTGGCCATAAGAGCACCAGTGCGCAAGCCTGTTCAACATCCCAAGTCCGATGGCGTAAAATTAGAAGACGGATTCGAAGTAGAAATGTTGACACTATACCATCGTATACTGCGGACCAGGTTAAAAAAGTCATTGAGAATGCTAAAAACTCAAAGGCCCTCGGACCCGATGGCATTTCAATGGCCATGTTGAAACATCTCAACCATCCAGCCATTGAGTATCTCACGGCAGCCTTTAACTTATCGATCTCTAAGCTTGCCATCCCTGAAATCTGGAAAACAGGACAGATTGTCCCCTGTCTCAAACCTGGAAAGAGCGCTGGTCTCGGTGAATCCTACCGACCCATAACAATACTTTCACCTGTCGCAAAGACGCTTGAGGCCCTTATTCACCCCACTCTTGTTAAGCATGCTAAGCTAGAACCTCACCAGCATGGCTTCAGGAAAATGCATAGTACCACCACAGCCCGCGATGCGATCACTACACGCATCCGTAATGGGCTAAACCACAGACGTCCTTGCCACAGACCGATTCTTGTGGCAATTGACCTAACGAGTGCATTTGACAATGTCAATCACTCGATGCTTCTCGCTAACTTACTGAATATGCATATCCCTGCTCAAGAGGTCCGTTGGATTGCCAACTATCTAGCTGGTCGGCATTCCTTTACTGAGTTTCGTGGCAAACGTTCTAAGCTGTGGAAAATCAAATTAGGAGTTCCACAGGGTGGGGTACTCTCCCGCACTTTGTTCAACATCTACATGTCCGGCCTTCCTACACCACCGGAAGGAATCGAGGTGATTTCCTACGCAGACGATTGCACCGTGCTCGCCACAGGGGAGGATAAGGATGAAATGCGCCTCCAAATTAATCGCTATGTCGGACGATTACAGGCTTTCTTCCAAAGCCGAAACCTCACCATCTCCGCGTCTAAATCTTCTGCGACATTTCTTACCACCTGGTCGGTGGATTGTCGGTGGGAGGTTGATGTACGTATTGGCAACAATCCAATTCCTACTGTTGCAAATCCTAAAATGCTCGGGCTCCATTTAGAGAGCATGATGACGTCAGCTCATCACGCAGCATCCGTTTGCGAAAAGATGCGCAGTAGGAATAAAATCCTAAAAGCACTAGCTGGTAGCACCTGGGGCAAGGATAAAGAAACCATGTTAGTCACATACAAAGCGGTGGGTCGAGCAGCTGCTGATTATGCAGCCCCAGTTTGGTCACATAGTCTATGTGATACAAACTGGACCAAAATTCAGGTCTGCCAAAATGCTGCTCTACGCACAGCCACAGGCTGCCTCTTGATGTCTGCCCAGGATCACTTACATCAAGAGACAAAATTTATGCCAATACGTGACCACAATCGACTACTTACAAAACAATATTTAGTAGGTTGTTATCGATAGGATCATCCTAATCGTGACCTTATGGACAAAATTCCCCCTCCACGCAACATCAAACGTGGCCTTCGTGACCTTGAGAGAGAGGTCCAGGGTTACAAAAGGGATCCTTTCGATGAAGATTCATACCGGGCTGTCATTGCAATGATTCACACTGAGGAAGTGAGTAGGTCTATATCGAGTTTAGGTACGAACAGAGTCCTCTCAGCGCTCCCACCACCTATTTCGCCTGAGGAGATTAGGCTCCCGAGAGCCACCAGAGTGACTTTAGCCCAACTTCGGTCAGGCTTCTGCTCGCGCCTCAATTCGTATCTATCTCGCATAGACTCAAATATACAAAACGTATGCCCAAATTGCGCTGGCACGCCACACGATGTAGCCCATTTGTTTCAATGCCCAGCTGCACCCACTAATCTCACCCCCCTCTCACTATGGGAAAACCCCATTGCAGCTGCCACGTTTTTGTCCCTGGAGATTACGGACGAAAACGACGACGAACTATAAATCGAGTCCATATAGATACACAGCGGTTTCGGCGATGACACGATCCAAGATAGAGCTGCCTGTAGAAATATTCTGAGACATTACCGCCAGAACGGGCGATGTGCCTACACCGCAGACCAAGCGACGCGACGCCATGGAGCGGTATAAAGAACGAATCAAGAATGAAGAAGGGGATGCACTGCTTTCACCCTTATCCGAAGGACACGTGGAATTTAATTGACGCCGATGACTCGACATTTAACTACTCTCGCACAAAATCATGGTCTGACTAGGACGAATTTCTCTATTTGGATGAAGTGAGATTTCGATGTGTTCTCCAAAATCTGGAAAAGCAGCTATCTCAGTAAGTCATGGAAGTCCTTTCCACAAAGAAGTTGAGTCACCCTAAAATCATGTGGCACAGATCTCCAGATGAATAGCGTCCGACTTGAGAAAAAACTGTGGCCAATTAGGAAACATTTCAAGAAACCGTACCTTAAAGCGCGTAAGTGCAGACTTTAGTAGTAATTAAATACTTTTTTACACTTTAAATTGCAACCTACATTAAATAGCTTTAAAATAAGTTATTTTTCCATATATTTAAATGTTCATGTTTTAGGGCTTTCAGGACGCAAATCTATTGTAGGTAGCTTTTGATTAAGATTATCTAAACTTAGAGCCGATACATAAAATGTATACAAGAAATGACAGCAATAGATAAGAGCAAACCAAAGATTTATGCCATTAATACTTACTTGCTCAAGCGAATACATAAATTTGCGATATATCGGTTAAGTTGAGCTGCGAGAATCAATAATGAAATTTCAATAAATCAATCCAATCATAAAACACAACACAATGCGCCGCACAATTTCATTTACTTTTGCGTTGCGTTCATATTTAATAGCATTCAAAGTTGCCAATAAGAACGATTAGCTCCAAACAATTAACAATAAACCGAGCTGGCCATCGACACAAACATAACATTCGCTTAGGCGCACAAACTTCAAGAAATAATCCAATCCACAGCGGAATTCCTTTTTATGAGACCAATATTTACTCTCGACTAATTTTGCGAACCGTATAAACGACAAAGTATAATACTTTGCTCCACTCTACGAACATTTAATTCTGGTCTGACTTAATCCATAAACAAAACGCCACTAATATCGTCCAATCTGCCCGTGATCCGTGCTCTACTTTGAATTGTTGATTATGTTTTCCTGTGAACAATACGATTCGACTCTTTGCGTGGCTCGTTTATCGTTGCTTCTGCTCTGCTAGCAACAAGAACCCAAGAGTATGTATGTGCACACGACGCGACGCTAAAAAAGTCTCATCGAGTGTCACTCAGGTCAAATTTAACACAATCATTGGACGAGCGCATATTTAAATGGATCTGAATGAACGAAACGAATGATTTAAGCGACCAGACGCAAAATGTGTTGACCATATGTGCGTCTGCTGATTGCAGCACCAGAAAGTGTACTTATGTGGTGCATGGACAAGATTACAATTATAAATTATTTCTATGAATTATACCTACGAGTACGTTATGAATATGATAAAGCTAGGGACTTACCTTTCTTCAGTGGATCCGAACGATTCTCGCTCATATTTCACGCGCGGTTGATGATTTCCAATTGATGACACCGGCGATAGACAACGGTCACGCACGATCGAATCCTCACCCAGATTTGATTCTGAATTGCTCTGAATTTATTGCCGATTGACGCGATTCACCACCCAACCGGAAAATATGATTACGGTCTTCAGCACTTGGGTTTGCGATAATACTCTGCTACGGCCGCGGCATTGAAGTCTTTCGTATGTGTCGTATTTGTTCCTGCTTCGGTGGACGACTGAAGCACAGTACGAACTTACTGTCTTGATATCAGGGCACACATTGCTCGTTTGCGTTACTTTTTTTCACGATTACAATCATATAGCCGAGCAGAGCGAATGATATTGGGGAATGGACGCGATATGCGACATATACGATGATGACGATACTCAGTGTGTAAATTGTGTTATCAGTATGAATCGTGCTAGGTAGGCAATCGGCAAATATTGGGCGGGGAATCCGGGACGGGCGAAGATGGCCGGGATTCGGTCACGTATAGTGATGATTAGCGTATACAGCACGAGCTTCGAACGTTTCTTATCAGTGCTCTGCATAGTCGTTTCAATTTCATTATCATCGTCGTGTACCACGACTCCAACGTGTAAAATGATAAATGAAGAGTGTGTGTACTTACGGCATAATTTTTCTGAGGTTTCCCGCTTATGCTATCTGCTCTTAAGAGGGGCGGCGGCATTTTCTTTTTATCAGAGTTGCGTGTTTGTCGCCCAAGTCTGATGATATCTTTGTTTGTTTTCGTCTTAACCATAATCGACTTTACTTCGTAGTTTTTTTTTTCTCAGAACTCCCAAAATGTGTTCACACCAAAGAAAATTCCATGCAATAACTTCATCCATATGTTTGACTCGCTCCCGGGGGTTTCCTCTTGTCCTTTTTTGGGTGCGTCCAAATCATTCGTTTCCGCACTGTAGGCAGTCTGCAAAATGGTCGAATATCCATCTCGGCGTCTTACTTACCAGTAAATTTTTGGCGTATATCCGCTAATGTTCGCTTGAAAAGCTAGAAAATACCGATGTGATGTTATTTTAGAATATTAATATGAATCCCTTGACCAAAATATTCGCGCGAAATACGTCGTAAAATCACTTTTCTTCGGTCATTGCACGCAACATGCACTTCGGTTCCAATTTGACAATTTCCTAATTGGCTTTTCTTTTTCTGGTTGGGGCTGTCAAATGTACGTAAACAATTAAGCGGTCGGTGGTGCGTGTACAGTAGCAAGTTATACATGTGAGAATTGAGTGGATTTTTTTTTTGCTTGGATTTGAATGAGTGGAAATGCATTTTGAATTTGAGTTCTTTTGTTGAATATTGAATTGGTTCTTGCAAGTTTTTTTCTTCTCGTGTTTTCTTATTCTGTGATAACTACGAATTCGTGAAATATTTTGAAAATTCGTAGAAAAAGCTATAAGGATGTCGGGAAATGCATTCTCGACATCATTTGTTCGGGATAGCTTCCGTTTTTTGTTCCAAACATATCAGAAGCAGATTCTGACTGTGGAAAGGATTTCGTAATTTGTTTCCTCTAGTTGCTCTACATGGAATTCTAGTAAGTCGTCCGAATCGTGGGAATATTTATTTTCAGTCGTTCTGAAATGTTAAGTTAAACTTAAAATCGTCCAATGATTTGCCTGGTACATATCCGTACAGACTTACTTTCTGGTTTTAATATGTATGCGGTCTAGAAAGCTCAAAATGGGAAACTCCAGCCTCGTTATAAAACCGCAGCAAATACAGACGGCAAGTCGTTTTATTTGTTTTCCCTGAGATATGTATTTGTTTCTTAATGGTGTCCACTTGGCTTTGGCTAAGAAGAATTGGGAACATTACGCTATCACTCTCGCAAGAAGAATTTTCTTGTTCTTCTTATCGACACTAGCGACACTTATCTTACCGGCCGCTATACAGCGGACATATAGCGGAAATATCGGAAACTCAAAAGTTCTCCCTATGAGAACGGATAGCAGAATAAGCCAAGAATTGAAAGTCAGAATGAGGATGTATATTTTAAAGTTAACTTATCGTTTACGTTGAATCGCTCATCTATATCTTTCCATATTTTAAATTTTTTCTTCGTGCCCATATAAAATTTATTTTTCTTGTAGAGTTCTTCGTGGCAAAGCACAGCCTCAACGAAAGTTTCATCCTCGTCGAGAAATGCTCGGAATGCCCGGGTGTATTCGAGATAGGTAGGAATTGAGGCGCACACACCAGCCTGACCTGAGTTGGTCTAGTGTCGCTCTTGTGGCTCTCGGGATCCTAGTCTCTTCAGACGATATGCAAGAAGAATTTTCTTGTTCTTATTATCGACACTAGCGACACTTATCTTACCGTCCGCCATACAGCGGACACATAGCGGAAAATATCGGAAACCCAGAATTTCTCCCTATGAGAACGAATAGCAGAACAAGCCGTTTGTTTGTCCTTGCTCCAGGACACTGACCGACAGGGTCAGCGCCTTTAGAACGTTGTTTCTACTGTGCATTTTGTCGATTACGTCCTCGACATGACTGTTCGACTTCATCATGGTGTCTAAGTAGACCCCAAGGATCTTTGAACTAGTAACAGTACGAACGTCGTTAACATCATGGGCGTAGCCAGGATTTCGGTCAGGGGGGGCAAGCCCAAAATTGTTTAACATCATGATTTTCTTAGAAGCTGAAATTTCCGGTCGCAGAAATATTGTTAGCAAATTTTAGAGTAGCCTGGCTTGTGGTTGGATTGATGCAGAGGGTCATGGATTCCAGACTCACCGTGAACGAATTGATTTTATGGTGTTTTTCGAACTCACGACCTACGTGACGGACTATGATGTCGCTCAGATTGTAAACAAGTATCCATTTATGGGGATAAATATCAATGCTGGGCGTGCTGTTGATCTCAACACCTCAACAAACCAGCAGTTCCTGGAAATTGGTTGTCACTCACACATCTGCGGCCCTAGTTTACTGGTGGACTGCCACGCATGTTATTTCTTTTTGTTTGCTAATTTTAAAGTAAAATTTTTAAAATGGAGATGAGAATGATTTGCTTCTGCATTCTGATTACATTCAACTGGCCTTCAATATCTGCCTTTTAGAGCGAAGTTTGTCTATTTTCAGTGCATTTTTGTATCTCGGACTGCATATTCCACTTGCGAAATCAGTTTGTTTCGTCTGTCACTTTCATCTTAGCAAAGTAGCATCGTCAGAATATTTATAAATCCTTTATTGATTGAAATATGGTTAACGGTTTTAATAAGATTTCCTCTAAATTTATCAAAGTATTAACAGTGGCTAAATTTTATTGCTGGTATGATTTTGATTTAATAACTTGAAAGACCCGCTCTGTGGCTCACTTGGTTGAGTCGCACTTTACGATGCTAGTAATCTAGAGGTCCGGAGATCGACTCTTGGCGTGGTCCAAAATTTCCGTATATGTGAATGGAAATATATAGTGCTTACAACATTATATTTATACACTCCGAAATGATATGCAACGTAATGTTGATTCGAAATTGCCTATAAACGGCTGAGTTAACGCACCATGGCCCCACAAGGGGCTATACGGTACTGGGAAGAAAAAGAAGAACTTGAAAGACACTGAAATATGAGGTCGTTAACCCTGGAAGGTTATGCTTATTTTTAGTACGGAAAGGTCATGCTTTGACGCTTCATACAAATAACCCTTTCTAAAAATATTTATAAAATTTGACAAATTTTCAATCGTCAGTTTATTTAGAATAGAAGACATCGATTTTGAGTAATTTTGTACGGAAATTGATTTACAAATTAAATTTTCTTAATTCAATGTTATTTCGCCCGAAATATAAAACACTAAATTTAAAAATGAGATAAATAAAAACTTAACGTTGATATAATTCAAAAAATGTGCTCGAATCATAAAATACATATTCTAAACGTACTAGGAAATTGGGTTTAATGAATGAGAAGCTCATGTATATACAAAAGGCACAGTGATCCATTTTGGGGTCCCAACAAGGGTTTTCTTTCACTTCACCTATTGCGGTTTTTACAGTGGATTGTAGAATTATTTACAGTAAATTTTGGAATATCTTCTCCCCGAGTTCCCTTGATTAATTCTAATTCTATGTACGATGTCTTATTTTGACATTGAATGCCATGGAGGAAGCCGATTTTTATGAGTTCGAAACGCAATCTTCCTAAAATGAGGAAGAATTTTGAGCCATTTTCCTGATTTGTCCTATTTTGTCCTAGTAAATATTTTTTGCACTGAAAAAATAGGTCCCACATTTCAAAAATAAACATATTTGTTATGGGTTAGTTGTATGGACACAGACTTATCGTCGAATCGACAACCATAAGTAAGAAATACTGGAGTTCCAAAAGTTACACAAAGTTCATTCTTCGTCGTTTCGACGACACCAATTTCCAAAAATCCAACTTACCCTGCTTACATCGTCTAGCCGCAATGTACCCGGCAAGTACATCGGCACGGTAAGTGCTGTACGAAAACTCAGCTCCAAATAATGAGAAAATTTTATGATGCGTAGTCGATTCGACGACCTTCCGGGGCTAGCAAAGCTGTATACCATTTATCACCCTTTCAAATAGAAATAAGTTGAATTCCACTAGCTTCCCGAAGGGACCTAACGGTTGAAATTGTGTACTCCAGCTCGGAAGCCATGAAAGGAAACAGGAAATATGGGATCCACGCAGCCACAGTAGCACACTCACAAATGTGTGTGCTGGTACGCAGCCTCCATCAGTTACGAGAGGCCACTCGCTGTCATCTATTTGTATGCGCCTCCTGACTGCAAACTGTCCCGATCATGACTTCTCCGGCAGCACTTGGAGTGCTGAAAACTGAAAAAGGCATTTGAAAAAGGTTTTTGAAAATGTTGCATAGTGCAGCGATTTTATTTACTACATCGATAAGGATTTTTTCACCATCTTCATCGACCAGGGGGGGGGGGGGGCGACCGCCCCTCCCTGGCTACGCCCATGGTTAACATGCTTACTAATACGGATCATCAGCACCTCCGAAAATTCCTACGGCCAGGTGGTGAGAGGTGTTGCAGTACATTTAGACGGCGATATGACTAGGTTGCGGATACTGAAAAACTCCACCAGTTTCTCAATATAGCTGCTGCGGTACTATGCATCTACCTGAAGCCATGCTAGTGAGAAGCTAGCTCAGCATGCGATACTAGGGTGGTGTGGATGAGTACTTCGAGTGACTTTGTGGCCACGTTATCCTTGTCTTTGGTTGAATATGATAGGGCGCGGAAGATAGTCTATAGCTAGAGCGACGAACTTCGCACTGAAACCCTCCCAATTCGCCTACTTGACAAACGTGCGCCGTTCGGACTTAGTGAGTTCGGCTGGTTTGTATATGTTTATAGTAATGGGAAGGTGGTCGGAGGGTAAGGACGTTATAGTCTCCCAGTGGATTACACTTATGAAACTGGTGCTTAATAGTCCATTTAGGTGTGTTATTGTTGTTTTAGCAGCGGCGTACGTGTGGAAAAAAGAAATATATTGAGCATCTTCTATCATTAATTGTAGGCATTCTATCTTCTAGCTCTTTTCTATCTTTTGGCTTTCTTTCTCTTCTTCTTCAGTGAGCTTCTTACTTGAGATTGTGGTGTGGAATTGTCCATAAGATGTTTGTCCGGGTGATTGCTACGATAACAGCCTACAGAAGTTCGTTGTAACTTTTCAGAGTCATCATTTTAGTCTCCTGAGGGAGATGATCGTGGGATGTCATAAGAATGCAACCGGTGATAGTGCGTCGCTACGTTCAGGGTTGCCTCGTTCCACTTCATTCAAACGCTACATGACTATATGCAGGTTATAATTTGAGTTGTACAGACTTATGATGTAGTAAGTCAATAGCTGCAAATGAAATAACTGGTGCAACGCCCAGGGAAAGAAGCAATATGAATATGTATTCTCTCTCTCTCTCTCTGGTTCGTTTCAACCCCCAGGCCATTTACGATCCCTCCTTTCTACCTTCCCTCTTTCCAGTCTCTTCCACAAGTTGCCTATCGATTTTCACTTAGCGTCAACATACCTTTTTCACGTACTTGGCTGAATTCAGATTGTAAGACGCAACCGGACGGGTAAACTTGCAAGACAAGAGAGCTTTTGTAGTGGCCAGTAGACAAGCATTGTGCATTTCACATTGTAAGAACGCGTCTTACGAAAGAAAAAAATCGTGACTCGATTGTTTTTCTTTCGTAAGATCTTTCGTCCGATCGATAAGACGATTGCATCTACCAATAGTTCAGGCGTTCTGCAAAGACAATTAGCGCGTGTTTTACTTGCATTTTAATCTTGTCGACTCGTCACTTCATTGTACACTAACTTTGGAGCGTGCATAGCAACATTTATACATACTTGCTGTGTGATTATTGTTCGCCGGTCCGTGTTTTGATCGGATAGTGTGAAATGATCATACGATGGTTCTTGTCGTCCAAGTTTACCCGTCCGGTCGTTTTCTTACAATTTGAATTCAGCCCTTCTGGGGCATCTCATACGGTTGCTTGTTGTGGTCTTCTAATCTAATGCTGATTGAATGCAGTCTTAGCTCACTTAAGATGCAACGGGAATTACCATTCAGTGAATTATTCAATTTATACTTCGGACGGTTTTGGTATGATGTGGTCACTACGTGAGAAACTCTCGAGAAAACGAGCTTCTTCGATAAGGTCTTATATTACTCGTATTTTGGCCATTGTTTCGGAGACATCTAGGAGCAGTCGCATTCCATGCCAATTTCGCTGTACCATTGATATCAATTTACAAAGGCTCTGGAGCAGAAGGGTTCCCAATAATAATAATTTAACGAAGACTTTGCCAGCTTCCAAATTTAAGGAACTTGGTTATTTCCAGTTTGGATAGCACATAGGGCAGTGGCTCAGTGGGAGAGATGTTACTCAATCACTGAACTGACGGAGCGTGTTTTCGAATCCCACTGTGACCATGGATGTTTGTGTTGTCCCCCTCGCGATCCCTTACCCTAATTTCCCTTTCGCCAAGGCTATGCTTGCATTAAAGTGTTATCCCCTAAAGCCTTGACATAGACATAAAAAAAAGCACACCGGTACCATTACTCTGGCCAATTGAGGAAGTTTTACTGCTTCCGGTGGAGAACCTAAGTTGTTTTTAAGGACCTGCATGAATTGCTCTTTCCATCGGCGCAGTTGTTATCCGTCTGTGACTAGCGGAGATCTGTGTTTATCTTTTTCAGTGTGCTCATAAGGGGAGGCAGGGAGTTACGCTTGCCCCCTCCCTCATGTCCGGTGAACACAGTAATTTTTTTTACTAACTGCGATACTCTACAAAAAATCGCTGCATTGCGATGTTCGAAAGCATAAACATGCGGGTTTGACTATTGGACATTCATGAAAATTTCCATTCCATATTTCCATATGCAATTTTTGGTTTTCTTTAACCCTAGAAAGATAACCATATTGCGAGTATCGTTAAAGATAACCATACGTCTCCGAGGCGCATCCTCTTAATATAACTGGTTTTCTCCATTCCTACTTAGTTTTACTTACATATACCAATAAATTTTGAAAGTTTGATGTCTTTTTAAGAAATGAAACACAATTGTAAGCTCATTTCGTTATTTTTGTGATTTTAAAAATAACCTTTAAATTAAAAATTTCAATATCGTGGGCTTAGATATTCAGAGATATTAGACCATCCACGCACTGGGACATTGCAAACTCGAACACTATAATCATAACTGTACCTTTTCAGGCGTAGTAAAGTAAAGATATCACTTTAATCAGATCCTGCAATCAGGCATTTCACCTAAACCTTCGAAACTGAACTCTTTCTTTTGGGCAGACTCTAAGGTGAGGGTCATAAAAAGCAATAAGTATAGACTAAGGTCTGAAAAAAAATCGCTAACACGTTAATGTTATTACGTTTTTCATGTTTTACGATTCTCTGTACACTTTTCTAAGAGTACTATATACTTGGTCCTCAGTTGTTGCTTGACTCTGAGCCGAGTCTAATTTCTCCTTAATTCTCTTCGGTGCAGTTATTAGAGGCAGAGTGTAAAGAAAGGACTTGGCCATCCGAAGATACCCAGGGGACGGAGCCAATGACTCGACAACCGTGCAGGTTAGGCATTGACGATAGGGCTCCTCAACGAGCGAGCAGGGCATGCGCTTGCTGTAGCTCAGTTCGAGAGATACGGCGGGGTTTGCGCCACTCGTCGCACCTGTCCTTTTCCAAGAAAATAAGGGATCATGCCAAAAGGAACTACAATACAACGAGAGGGTTAAAATGGGGAAGAAACCGTTTAAATAAGAGCCGACGCGCACAGGTACCATCTTATTGCTGCTCCGTAGACCCGGATGGCGTCGGGTCCCGGCCTAACTAAACCCACTAAATATTCAAAAAGAAAACCCGACCTGAGATGCCCGTGGCTGAACAAAGAAATGTAGGGCGCCTCCCTTTATACAAAAACCGGGGGTGAAGCTTAGGGCTTCACCCCTGGAATGGGGGGGGGGATAACGGTACGGAGCACTACACAGCGTTATCGATATTTGTGATGGAGGAGGGAGATTGCCTAATTGGCCTGATTTCACAAAAAAAAAACACCACAATAAACACTTAACAAAAAAAAAGCACTTAGCTTCGATGTCGAAGTTTTCCTCCTTTCCTTCTCCCACATTGTTCAGTAAAACTTCCACTCGCACTCAAAAACGCGTGTCGCCCCAGTGACATCTGTCTCCAAAACTCCCCTGAAGTTGGTCGCGGTCAATCGGTAACATTTTTCAGACCAGCAGTTCGAATATAGAACGATTTCGGAACATAGATGTCTGCTTTTGAATTAGGCAGGAGTTTCAAAAACATTAATGATTTGAAATACTTCAAATCATTAATATTTGCAAAAAAAACCCAAAAACAGACATATGTGAGGCGAAATCGGACCGTTACAAGAGATTTTTTTTTTGTTTTTTTTTTTTGCCTCACAGAAACTTTTGTCCCGGGACTAGGCTTCTCGGCATCACTTTACTTACTATCCGTACGTAAGTGACTAATCAATCAATCGAGTGTAAACTCTAGCAGATCGTAAAAAAAAACTGAAAACAAAATATATTAATAAGGAAATTTATCAAAATAACTTCTTTTAAACATTAGTTTATTAGTACAATTAAAATTAACCTTCAAACTATTATAAAGAATAATTGACCTTGTAATTGGTTCATTAAGCCCATAGTTTACTCTATGATAAGGCTGAACAAGAAGGTTGTTCCGCCGCAAATTGTGAGGAATATTTCTGACTTGAAAGTTATTTAATATATCTTCACAAACAATATGAGAGCAAAACAGGTCTCTTATAAACATAGCGTTTAAAAATGTTCTTCTATAATCTAAGGCTTGTAAACCCAATAAGGAACAGCGAGTTTTATAATCTGGCTTGAAACGCCAGCCAATTTGATAAATGGCAAACCGTGTAAAATTGTGTTGAACTCTTTCTATACGCTCGATATGCACCTTATAGAACGGATTCCACACAATAGAACAATACTCCAGGTGCGAACGAACGAAAGCTGCATACAATATTTTTAAAGTAAAAGCATCATTAAATTCGCGCGCATTACGTTTAACAAATCCTAACATACTATTCGCTTTTGAAATAATGTAATCAATGTGTTGTCGAAATGAAAGCTCATGGTCGAAAATTACACCAAGATCTGATATTTCGGCAACCCTTTCAAGAACACTACCTGTTAAGGAGTACTCAAAGAAGACCGGAGTTTTCAATTTATATATGCTAAGTACTTTACATTTACTAACATTTAAATTTAAATTATTATCGCGGCACCAAAATTGCAGCTTTTCTAAATCGGATTGCAACTTAAGGCAGTCATCAATGTTGCGTATTTTCATAGCGATTTTCATATCATCGGCATACTGTCATACACGCACGAATTTAAAATTTTGGATGATATCGTTTATAAAAACTAAAAAGAAAAGTGGTCCTAAATGGCTTCCTTGCGGAACCCCTGACGAGCACTTTATAACAGAGCGAGATATACAGCCATTTAACTTCACCAACTGAGTCCTATCCGTTAGATAAGATCTCACCCAGCTTAGAAAAATTGACTGTATTCCTAAATGTTCTAGTTTTGTAAGTAAAATATTATGATCTACTCTATCAAAAGCCTTCGAAAAATCGGTATATACCACATCAACCTGCATTCCCTGCTCGATACCATCAGCAACAAATTTAGTAAATGATACCAAATTTGTTGAAGTTGATTTTCCTTTCAGGAATCCATGTTGACATGGCGATATCAAACGGCTAATTAAAACATCTATTTTATTTTTAATAAGCATTTCAAACAACTTCGGTATTGCAGATATTTTAGCTATGGGTCTATAGTTATCAATAAGATGCTTCGGACCCTTTTTGTGTACAGGCGTTATGTATGAAACTTTCCATTCATCAAGAAAAACACCTGAAGTCAAGGACAAATTAAAAATAAAGGCTAAAGGACGACATAACGATTGCATGCAATTCTTCAAAAATATATTAGGAATGCCATCAGGTCCGGCCTGAATACTAACATCAAGATCACGCATAGCATTCAATAGGTCATCCTCAGAAATCTCAAGAGCACTCGTAAGGTCCTCCTGAGCTATCCGAGGGACCAATGCACTCTGATTTCCATTGATGTTAGCATTCATTTCTGATGAAACGGAGTCTGGCACTTTGTAAACTGAACTGAAAAATCTAGCAAATCCGTCACAAACCGATTGAACATCTTTGTAAAAATTGCCATTGAATTCTAAATTTTTTGGGATTCCCGTATTTTTACGCTTGCTGTTTATAAAATTCCAAAATGTCTTACTGTCATTCTTTATATTATTTTCAGCTCTCGCAATATACTGTTTGTAAAGATTTTTATTCATTAATTCATACTCTCTTCTCAATCTAAAGAAATTTTCTTTATTGGCAAGAGAGGATGACTTCTTGTATAATTTATGGGCCTTATTTTTTGCTCTCTTAAGTTTGAACAATTGAACAAGATAGCTGGGGTCTGCCCACAAATTTTCGCCACACGATTTTAGAGCGATGGTCAGTCCAAAACCATTTACGTAACAAGCCACGAAGTAATAAAAACTTCAATCAGTTAAGTCGCTAGATGTATAGCGTCTGAAATAGAGCATCGCTCAATTTCACACTACAGAAAATCGCAATATCTCTGGCGGCCACTGAACACATACCTAAAATCCATTCGTGGCTTATTTCGGATGGTTTTGGTTAATCTATCATCGATTGAAGGGGATTCTGGAGGTGTTTGTGCATTACTTTATTATTCGCATTGTACTGCACTGTACCTTTAGCCTTAACTCGTTGAATCGTGACAATAGCGACGTTTTTTTCGCATCGAGGGTAAATCTGACTCGAAAAAAACGATCGCGGGTAACATCCCGGTTAAGACCAAACAGCTGACATTTGACAGTTTTTGTGCATCTTTTACTCGCTTTCGTCGGCTTATTTTCTAGATGTGGTGGATTTTGTCACAAAAGATGATTATTTCTTTGCACAACCTTTTCTCGTGATTAGAAAAACTCTCACATTTGGTTTGAAAAAACAAATTCCCTCATATTTCCCCTATGCGTCCGCCATCTACATTTGAGCTCTATTCCGTGTAGGGTAGTTGCACGGGTTAACTTTACCTGGGTAAGTATCATTTTTTTTATATGAAGTTCTACCCAAACCTGCACGGGATAAACTCAATAAAACGTACCTAATATTCGTTCGTTTTATGTGTTGTAAGCGAGTTTTCCCGATAAGTAATTGGAGATCGCTATGCTTACATTATCATCACTCTTTGACCTTATCGTCCATAAGGCAATTTCACCGTGTCTTGGAGACGGCAATATGCTCAATTTGGATTTCTGTTTTGCCATCTAGAAAAACCCGTATGTGGTCTGACTGGTGTAGTGGTTAGTGCACGCACCTTCGACATGTTCTATACAAATCCACTGATTTACCAGTCATACATATTGTATTACAGTAAAGTTTTACCTTGGTAAAAAAAACACCACCTCCCAATATCCTAAATTTGTACCTTACTAACTTAGGGTGGTCAGATGCCCCGTATTTTACGGGCTACCCCGTTTTTCGGGCACGGAAAGTCCAAAAACCCGTAATCCAAAAAATAAAATACGGGGCAAACAATGGATGATCCGCAAGGAAAAAACTCCATCAAAGGGTTAGAGGCAACTATTTATTGTTAGAGTCAACCAAACACTTCGAAATTTGCCGGGATGCGAAATTGACGTAATCAAGGTAGTAATAGGCACTGTTAACATAGTACATGAATTCGTTGCAGTATTTGCAATCAGGATTCGATTTTGCCGAACACACTTCCTTGTACTGTCCGCAACCCTTAAATTTGCAGCACGAATTGAAATTTGAGCAACTGCAGACAATAGTCGAATGTCTAAACATAACTACAGTCAACTTGGATGAACTTTATGAGGAATTTTGTGTAATTTCGCCCCTAATTAATAAATATGTTCAGGAGATGAAGAGAAGCCGATTAAGTGATAAGCCCTGACACACGGACAAAATTATTTAAAGCTGTCAATAATACCAGCCAAATATGATTAGAATTTTGAAACTGGTCTTTTCTATCCTGGTAGCTTATTTGGGAACCCTTAATCAGTTCGTCCCAACGCAGGTGACGAAATCGATCAGCTTTTCTAGTGGCTGAGTACCAAAAAACCCTTATTGATTTCGTCCCCTGAAAGTGGACGAGCTCAAATAGAATTTCGAGTACATTTTACACCAAAAACAGCCAAAAACCATTGTTCAGCTCGAACGAGTTTTTGGCGTAAAATATACTCTTAGGCCCGTATTTATGAACATTCCTTAACTCAAGGAGACTTTTTTTCTATGAAAAAGTATGGGAAATGACATTTAATTTATTGAATTTCGGCATCCTTGACCCAAGGTCTCCTTGACCTGTGGACTTTCGCATAGCGGCGGTGACATCAGGAATAAAGCACAACCCTGGTCAAAGGAGACAAAAAAGTCTCCTTGAGGAATGTTCATAAATACGGGCCTAAATCCTTTGCCAGCTCGTTCACTACAGGGGACGAAATCGATAAAGGTTTTGGGTAATTTTGGCACTAAAAAAGCTAATCGATTTCGTCCCCAAGCAGGTGACAAACTGAACAAGGTTTCCCAAATACGTGTCGCGGCAATAAATTATTCTCCTGTAAGAATATTCTCGCTTTGCGGTAACGCATGGACAGATAGCCGGAGCCCACTAAATATTCGCACTGACCCTCAAATAAAATGCAATTTTAAAATGACATGTAAAGATTTCTATAACTTTTTATTGCAAAATTAAGAGTTATTGGAGGCTGTGTCATCAAATAAGAAATATTGTTACAAAAAATAAATGACATATCGGTATCAAATAGTTTTTTTTTAAATGTTTGCCCCGTAAAAAAAATCTAAAACCCGTATTTTATAGGCTAGTGACCCGTAAATCGAAGGCAGGCAGGTGGTCAGCCTACAGACACCTCTGTAAAGTATGAACGGATCGACCCAAGTAACAACTCGTATGCTTTAAAGAAGGACTTCACCCTGTAACAATCATATAGTAACACAAGATCAGTGGCATCGCTCAAAGAAGTATTTAAATCCGATAAGAAAATTTTAAAATATTTTCGGAAAGCTTCTAACATCATTGTATAATAAATTTACTATTATATCCAATAAGACTTCGATAACACTTTCTCTAAACGTTAACGTAAAAAATTAGATGACATAACACACACAATCTTTCTCTAAATTAACATATACCAGTAATATTCTCCTATAGCACTGAGTCGGTTATGTATTATTTCATCTAAATAGTGTGACATTCCTATTGTCTTCCAATAAATTGTTCATCATAGTTGATTTTTGAAAGAATTGAAACTTATGTGCTCTGGAATACAAAGTTTCTTCAATAGAATTGTTTGAAGTCTTGCATGAAACCAAACTCAAACTCATTCATTGTTAATTTCTGAACCAATTACGATGATATCTGCGCAGAAACTGACTGTATTTTATTGATGAATATGTGGATTTAATCAACATCAACTGATTGATAAATAAAGTAGAAGGTTCATTGCAGAAGATTCGATAAAGAATTGTTAAGCATTTCTATAGAAGCAACTAGTAACAATTTGTAGTGTTTACGAGTAATGCTGACTATATGTGAGGTTGGCCGAGTTGTTAGCGCATAGGACGAGCAATACGATAGTCATGGGTTCGATGTCAGCTGCGGGAACTCTTTTTTTTTCATTTTTTCACAAACGTGAGAAAATGTTAATTGATATAAGACACATGATGTATGCCTTTTTCGAAGCATAATTTAGTGCTACAAAAAGGTTCTATTGGATTAAAAAACGGCGCCAAATGCTATTATTGGGCTACTATTCAGCGTTACCCTGTATAGTGCCCCTATTACTATTGGAAGAGATTATTCTATGACGTATTATAGGGATAAAATTGTTAATTGGGGAACGTCTGTTACAGTTGATCCAATGAAGCTTTTAGCTAGGTTCTAACAAACAACAAATGCAGCTGAGCCAGTCTATATGCGGTTTATAATGCTGATATAGGCCGTTTGGAGTTTATGAAAGCATAACCTCACTATAACCCGAAATTGGATTGAGCTTTCCAAACTAAATCTGAATTAAAAACAACGAGACGGTATTTTTGATTAAATTAAATCGTTATTATTTTTTTAGTTATTATTATATTTTTGTAATAATATAAATTTGTAGTACCTAAATGTAAACTTCCAAAGTAACGATAGAAACAATTTTATTGTTAGAAATTATCCACTAAATTTAAAGCTTCTCTACAATCTTCTTCAAATTTTCTCGAGGGATAGGAAAAACGTTTATATATTTGCCATTCCAAATCTCGTAAATCTTCTTACTAAATTCTCTCACGTGTTTGCTGACTGTTGCCCGTCCGGCACCAAACAAATTGCTAATAATTGTTCTGTCCTTTAGAGAAGACAATATAGCGACTCCTTCAATTTGGAAATTCTCTGTTAAGGTCGATCCACACTATTGAGTCATCAGTCGTTTTCTAGGCAAATTGAATATTGATCAGTTAATTGATTGACAATCTGTCAACTTGCATGGAAAATGACTGACTGACTGAAAAGTGTGGATCGACCTTTCTGGAACCAGTTTGTTGTCTGTATCAGGACCCTTTAGAAAAAAAAATCAAACAAAGCAAATAATGAATTTACAGTCATTGCCTTTAAATATAATTTTTCCGAATCAAACTCAAAATCTAAATTTCCACTGAAGACAATAATTACAAAAAAAAAATTCTTCCCACTAATGTCAAATAACGTACAAAATTATTTTTCTAAAATTAACTTTTTAGCAAACGCTTCGTCCACTATGGCTTCAGTTTACTTGAATTCACACGAATATCCACTTAGTCGACACCCTGTTACGTTTGGAGATATCGACGGAATTAGCGAACATTGGACATTGGAAAATATCGCAATTGCCGGCAAATTGTTAAGAAAGCCACCGATACCAATAAGATTTCAGGATGAACATCAAATGAAGAAAATTTTGTCAATTATACATGATGTGATTCGATGTAAGTACACAGTTAACACAAACGAACAAATTTATTGCACTCTATCGGCATACAATTCGCCGACGAAAATAGCGACACTAAGGCCGAGTCCCCAAACCTGAAGCAGCCAAGCATATTGCAATTCAATCCATCTTAAACTATGAATAACGTCATAATTGTTGCGCTTTATTAACACATCCCCTGTCTCAATGGCCTTGTAGAGCAGCTCCGTTTTCCATTTGCCCATCAAACCAGCAGCCTTGCCTCGCAATATTAAATCGTTAAATTTTTCAACAATCGGCGAATCGGATTGAAAGGGCACCACTAGATGCATCGTTCCATAACAAATCCGAGTCCTGTGGAAAAATCGTCGTCCAGAAACTCTCTGAATTTGTAGAATCAATTCAATCAAATCAGTCATGATGTAGTAGCCAAAGGTGGTGTCCAAATGTAGAACATGTGCTTCAATATCCTCCACTCGTGCTCCGATGGCAATCGGAAAGTATTCGTCAGGAATGGTTTTAAATCGTTTGTTGTCTCTGTAGAAACCATCTCGAAGCAGGATCTTCACATTGGCTTGAAGTATGTCTTCATATGAATTGAGCTGTCTGTTTGGAAGGGATGTTGCCAAGAGGCTGGTTAGAGCTCCAGTACCAAGATTCGCTAAGAATATGAAAAGACATAGCATTAGAGAATATATCAAAAATATCGTTTTATGTTTTTTAAGTTCGCGCGAGAAATGCGGCTGCAACAGAAAAACACGAATAACATTTGAGAAAAAAGTTTCGCGAATAAATGCGCGGAATCCTCTTTTCCCGGCTCTTGCTATTCCGGTAATCATATGAAAAGTCACAAACAACGCGGCGCTACATCCAATATTTTTCCACACCGATACGTCCAAGAGTAATGCAAAATACGCGTATCGTGGCATCATGCCCTGATCAGGAGTTATTATACACATATCGACAAATTCAATAGGATACGATACGGACGAAGTATTCTGCCACAAAAGTTTCATCACACCGAAAGCCACCAAATCGATGTCTTTCTTCCGTAGTTCTTCGGAAAGTCCGTCCAACTCTTTTTGTCCGCAGTCCAGCAAAGTTGCATTGTATTTAGTCATGAATGTTGTAACCAAGTTGCCAAGATGTCCCGTGAATTTCGTTGCTCCGTTTTCATCTTTGAAAATCATAGTTCGCGGAATGTCGGTTTGTGTTGGATAAATCAGCTGATAGCCATGCATATTTCTTAATTTATCTGGAAACCAATCAGTCGGTGTGCTGTTTTCCTTGTCCAGTTTGAGGATGGTAATATTTCGTGGATATGGATATGGAGTGTAAGTGTAAAGCTCATCTTTCGTTATGAAAAGGACATTTATCATTCGGTAACTCCAACAAATATCAAAAAGACGTTGCATTTGCTCATTAGTGAAAATATCAGAC
The DNA here is from genome assembly GCA_949715475.1 of Microchrysa polita. Classification (NCBI taxonomy): domain Eukaryota; kingdom Metazoa; phylum Arthropoda; class Insecta; order Diptera; family Stratiomyidae; genus Microchrysa; species Microchrysa polita. The sequence continues at coordinate 135,706,606 of OX454416.1, read as the reverse complement.
GTGAAGAAAATTATTTTTGATTGATAGTTGGAACGAGATTCCCTTTTTAAAGCGATTGATAGGTGATCAACCCTAGTAGGAAAATCCGTTTTATTCAAACAGACCAATGATAAAATATTGCTATTTATCCAGTAGCTGATATTAGTCGGTGGGTTTTCGCGAAATGTTAATCGCGGTATAATTGTTAAATTGTGGAAAACGTTTTTAATTTCTCGTGAACACAAAATGAATATTGTATCGAAGGGATATTTTTCTATGACGGTTCCAATGATATTGCTGGTATTAAAATTTGGGAAACCAACTACAAGAAGTAGAATAAGCAACGCCTTCATGGTTCCTGGGGCGTGTAATATAGGCACTGAATTAAAATACGGTGTTTATGCTCACAATATAATTTTTTTATTGAAAATTTATTATTCCATTAGATTTTATGGTAGCTTTTTCACAATTTTATTGAAGACTAATGGCGGAACTAGATATGTACATTCCAGTTCCTATTTATATTGTTTACTTTTTATAGGCTTATATTTTTGTGCATCTCCCGTGGTTTTTGGTAACGAAACTGTATGCAAAAAAATACAACTTGTCCAGCAGTATTTTTTCATGTGAAGTTTCAAGCCGTATGTTAGTGTTTCTTAAGGCTACCAACTTTTTCTGAAGCCAATGCGGGACATACAGCTAAAATCAAAAATTTAGAACGTTATGTTCCTTTGCCACATTTCACGTTATGTTATGTTCAGCGTCACTATCATCCACCATGCATATCAGCAGCGCCATCTACATCTAATCTACAAGCTGGATTATCAACTGAATCTGTCAGTGGTCATAGAGCTCAAGCAAGACGTTTAACAGCAATAACAATATCAACAACAACAGGTGCTCATTTGAACCCAATTGTGGAACATATGTTTCTGCAGTTCGGCATGTCTATCTAGACCACTGTTTCCCAACAGGTGGTCCGCGGACCGGGAGTGGTCCGTGAGAGACCGGTAGGTGGTCCGCGGGGAGACTCGGAACACTTGTTACAAAAAAGTTATATTTTCTCATTACTAACTAAAGTCACATGCCAAACAGGCACTCTCATTATCATGTAACAGATTATCCGTTAAATACTTGCTACTAGGTCTGTGATTATTGGAAGGCGATGGGTTCCTTAGGTGCTTAATTTCGAAATTATTCAAACTAATTATCAAAATTTGAACTCGATTGCAAAAACTCAAAAGGTTGTTCGCGCTAAACATAGTCACAAATCCGGGTCTAAGGTCTGAGCTGCACCGTTTCCTGGATAACTTAATCGAAGTAAATAAAATAAATTAATAGCTCTTCCAGACCGGAAAACACCTATTCCTGTGCGAGAAAAATCAGCTGGTGAGGCAAGTGTTGTCGGGAACAAAACAGTTTTTCTCCCTGGGTTAGGAATGATAGTGACGTCTGCCTTCCCCATGGGCTCCGGCGAGTCGAAGGAGGCGATGTGCTGTGACGCTAGCTCCATCGGTTTCGGTGTGGGTCAAGTTAATGTTGTGCCTCCTCCCTGGAGCTGGTAGACTCAGCTGTTTTGCTGGGCGGGTCGCTGACGGTGATGGTAGTGCCAGCGTCCTTATTGGTGTCGGCTGACTTCGATGTGTCTTCCTTGTCGGCGCCCTTCCAGTTTTTCGGGTGGACTTTAGTCTTTCCGAAGCGATAAGACGATGTTCTCCATGGGCATCGTCGGGTCGACGGCTACAATCACTGTGTGATTGTCTCCCTCCGTAGTAGCGTTAATTAACCTCCACTCGCTGGTGCGCAGCCCCTCATTTTGCCTGTCAAGAAATGTTATCGCACTCGTGGCATGTGTGGTGCGAGGTAGGTAGAGCGTCGCTATTGTCGATCTGGGTATGTTATCTCCAGTTATAGCACGTAGCGTGGCTCCTTCCCAAGAGTTAAGAGTGGGGGTGATATTGCAAGGGCATTCGAGCATGATGCTACTGGAGATCCCTTGCGGTCACTATTGCTCTTGTTCGCCGTAGTCGTAGGGGTGAACACTGGTCTGCCCAAGTAACAATTTCATCCCTATAATACTTCCTAAAATATTCTCTTCTAACGACAATAGGGGCCCTTAACAGGGTATAAACACTGAATAATAGTCCAATAATGGCATCTGGCGCCGTTTTTTGATCCAATAGAACCTCATTGTAGCACTGAATTACGCTTAGAGAAAGACATACATCATGTGTCATTTCATCATTTTCTCGCGATTGCAAAAAAAAAAGAGAAAAAAAATAATTCCCGCAGCCAGCGACTGTCGTACGCCAGTCCGACGCCCTAACCACTCGGCCAACCTCACATATAGATAACATTGCTCGCAAACACTACAAGTGCTCGACACTTCTTTATCGACCCTTCTCCACCTTCTTCTTTGTATGTCAATCAGTTGAAGCTAATTAAATTCACACATTCTTCAATAAAATACAGACATTTTCTGCGCTGAGATTATCTTAATTGATTCATAAGCTAACAAGGAGTGAGGAAATGTTGGTTTCAAGCAATATTTCAATGAATTCAATTCAAGAAACGTGGTATTCCAGAGCACTTCATAAGTGTCAATTCATTAAATCACAAAGTCCATCCTTCTATAAAACTACGGTGAACAATTTATTGGATGACCAGACGAATGTCACACTATAAAAATGACACCGACTGTGCTATAGAAGAATATAATGCATGAGTGTGAGTTAACTTAGAGAGACCATTGCATGTGTGTGCTGTATCATCCAATAAACACAAGAAAGGAGATATAAACGATCCTACGTGCTACCGCGGTATATCATTTTTAAATACAACTGGGAAGATACTTACTACCATTCTACAAGAACGAATAAGCAAATGGATTAGTCAACAAAATGCAATATCGGAGAACCAAGCTGGATTCAGAAAGGGTTATGCAACGCATGACCATATCTTCGTACTACTTAACCTGGCGCGGGCGCATATGGAAGAGGGACGAAAACTGTACGCGTTCTTTGTGGATTTCAGGGCAGCTTTTGACACTATCGATCGACGTGCACTTTTCTACAAGCTTTACAACCATGGTATGTCAGCGAAATTCGGCAACGTATTCGAAAGACTATACGAAGACACAAAGGCGATGGTATGGAGCGGGAAACATTTGTCATCATCATTTCGAACTAATACCGGCCTCCGACAAGGCTGTAAACTTAGTCCAGATGCCTTTGCGATGTTCATAGACGATATCTTGAAAGATTGTCCTAGCGGAGCAGAAGCATGCGGCATAGTCCTGAAGGGTCTAATGTATGCCGACGATATTGTGTTTCTGGCAAAGTCACCGCAAGCCTTACAAGAGACTGTAAATTACTTAGCTGCGTATTGCGATCAGTGGAATTTGACCGTTAACCTTGAGAAATCGAAAATAATGACTTTCAAGAAAAGGCACTGTCTGGCGAGAGACGAAAAATTGAGCTTTAAGGGAAACGAAATCGAAGTAGTTAAGCAGTACAAGTATCTTGGTGTGACCATAAGGAGTAATCTGAATATGGAGGAGCATTTGGAAGGAAAACTTAAGGAGGCGAAATGGGCCATAAATGCAACGTGGAAAAACTGCTTTGGAAACTCTAGTATACACCACACAGCAAAATATAAAATATTTGAGGCAGTCTCTAAGTCTATATTGATGTATGGTGCGCAAGTGTGGGGAGGAAAGAAATACGAACAAGTGGAAAAACTACAGCGCTTCTATCTTAAACGTATCTTCCAGCTGCCTTCTACCTCACCAAATTACATGCTACTGCAGGAAACTGGTCTAAACTCGCTATTTGTAGAGACATTAAAAATGCACGTGAACTACCTGATGAAAGTCTCTAAAATGAACGAAGACAGGCTTCCGAAGAAAGTGTTAATGTATGCCACACAAGCGGAATCACTCTTTTGCGAAGACCTACGACTACTTGCTTGCGAGGCCGGAACCACTTTCAACTGGGACGGATCGCCCGAAAGGGCATTCGTACTTCACGAGCTCATAGATGCCGTCAAGCAGATGATAGTCAGATCGACAGCAGAAGAAGCATGCAGTTCACTACACAGGGAAATTTATACCAGGCTCGACCACGAACTTCAATCAAGTACATACTGGCTTAACGAATTCAGCGCTCGTAAAATATCAGTCATATTCAAAGCTAGGGGTGAACTACTTCCACTAAACTATATTCCTCATCGAGATAACCTTCCAGTGCTGTGCGACTTGTGCAATTTGAGGAAAAGGTAAGACTCCGTGCATTTCATAGGGAAGTGCCCCATCTTCAAAGAGATTCGACGGACATGCCTAGGCGGGGACCAGCTGAGCGACGACGAAGTAATATGTCTTTTAAATGGATCCGATTGGGACGGTCTTTACGAATACTGCATAACTGCATTGAAATATCGAAATAGAATTGTGAATGGCGACTTATAATAACTCAATATAATATATGTATATCGTGGCGATTGGAGGGAGTTAGGTGAACCTGCATAATACGGACTTGCGTGAACTTCACCATCAACCTCTAATTAGCCACGCATAATATCATGAATAACAAATGCAATTGGAATGATAATTTAAAAGAAAGGTGTATAATTAAAACATAATAAAAAAAAAATAAATAAAAAAAGAAAAAAATAAATAAAACGTGAATTAAAGCAATGAACCAAACTCATAACATTTATATCTCAATATTTATAATTGAATGTAAATACATATTAATAAATATACATAATAACACTAGTCAATCAACTCAGGCAGACGGCTATTATATGTCACGCCTTAACCAGTTTTAAACATATATTGTTAAATGGATTTGTAATTTTTGAATTCAATAAACTATCTATCTATCTATCTATCTCACAAGAGTGGAGTATTTAAAGGAGTACGTTTTTAGGTTAACGTTTAGAGACAGTTTTATCGAAGTTTTATACCACCATCTTTAAATTTATTCCATAATGATGATATAAGCTTCCCGGAAAATACTTCAAGGATGTTTTATCGGATCAAAATATTACTTTAAGCGATGTCACACGATAAATGAATTTCGTGGTACTATATAATTGCTACAGTATGGAGTGCTTATTTAAAGCAAACGAATTGTTGCTTGGGTGGATGAACCAGCAGAGGTCACCGGACGTGCCCTGAATCCACATGCCGCTGAAGTGCTGGGTTTAGGTTCGTAGTTCCGCTTAGGGATATCTGCCGTCCTTTGTTTCTTGGTGAAAGCGGCTTGCTTCCCCGAGTTGGGAGCACCGTCTTCCTCCGATCGTTGTCGTTTGGGAGGGGGGCATTACGGTTGGTGTTAGTCGCAAGTGCCCTGGCTTTTTCGGGAGCATGTCCTTGTGCGAGGAAGCGTACATACCTTTTACAGGCCGCTCCTCCAAGTCCTCTACGAAGAGGATCCCGAAGACATCCCGGAGAATATTTGGGTGGAAGCTCAGCTTTCCCCTCCTTTGCAGTACGCTCACTAGAGCCCGCTACGTCTTCCGTACAGGAAGTATAGGTCGGTGAGGTTCATCCACATCCGACAAATAGAGTTCCGCTGGGAAAAAATCGGAGGCGAGAGCCTCTTGATCCGAGTCTGAGCCTGCCTTATTCGGAATGGACTTGGATTTGTTTTTATTTTGATTCTGGCTCATGTGATTCCCACGAGTAGCTAGGGAAAGGAGATTCCGACACACCAGAGCCCTGCTTGATGTGGTAAGGCTAGATTGCATCGGAGGTCGCCTGGTATCCGGGCAGCTCCGTTAGAGATGTTCATTTGCTTCCCTGGACATTTTCCACCGATGGGCACGGGTCGCTTAACACCCCGGGGATTTAGGACGATTCTTACATCACAGCGCCAGGTCTCAAAACATATAATAGATGTAGTCAGTCAGTGACGCGGATGTATGGCAGCAGTTCTGAGGTTATGGATTCGCCGGCTGAGGGATGAGCCTTGCCTGTAAGAAGAACCTCAGAACAGCCAGCCCTCACAGTTTGGCCTTCACTGAGGTCAAGTTACTAGCGGCCACCGCGGAGAGGTACTGTGAGCACTTCCCATGATGATGGCATGTTCGTCCTACCATCTCACCAACTGACCACCGTGCACGCGTGCACCATACATCGGCTCCCAGAACAGAACCCTCTCGAAAATTGTCATTTGAAAACATAAAAGTGCGATTCTTTCGGATTAAAGCGGTGATGATTATAGTACATAGTCAATTATTATAGAAAAAAGATGACAACAGACCTTTAACTAAAAAATGTTTGCAAATCCCTAGATATCGGTTGTAATTTCAAGATAACCAGAACATGGATAGCATTGATTTGATCCTTGTTAGTTGCTAAGGCGGTTTTCACACATGTACTTAATCTGGCCAGATTCCGTAATCTGCGGTGTGGTGAGTTTAAAAATGTATGGAATTTGACAGCTCAAATTAAGTAATTTGCACAGATTACGTAATCTGACCGTAAGTGTGAAAAGGAAAACCTCCTATGCAAAATTAAAGAAAAACAAGACAATCAAATTTTAATTTTTTTTTAAAGAATGGGGACATAATTTTCCTACTTACAAACGAGTACGGATGAGTTCGTTAATAAAGGTTGTATAACCCTTAAAGCTTTTACATTAATTTACTAAATTCCCTCAGCAGCTGTAAGATATTCATTCGCGCTGTTCCTAAACAACGTCATCTTCTTTTTTAAGGAGGTTTTCACACTTATGGCCAGATTACGTAATCTGTGCAAATTACTTAATTTGAGCTGTCAAATTCCATGCATTTTTAAATTCACCACACCTCGGATTACGTAATCTGGCCAGATTAGGTACAAGTGTGAAAACCTCCTGAAACTCTCCCGAAATATTTTCCTGCGTACACCCCTGTATTCGAGTATAAATTACATACAATGGTGTACAATAAGGAGGTTTTCACACTTGCGCCAGATTACGTAATATGCGGCAAATTATGTAATCTGGCCCCTATTTAAAGGCCTGGATAGACCTCGGGCGGAATGAGAATGAAATTTTAGTCCGCTGCGATTTTCTCAATGAAAATGCATACATACTGTCGTGGAATATGTGGTAAATGCTGGGTAATTCCATAAACTAAAATCCGAGAATGGTTTCACAATTTGTCTCTGCCATTTTATGTGTTATTTTTCAATTCACCAGTCATTAGATAATTTCCACGATGAACTCGTCGTGGACAGTGAATCGGTTTGACGTTTGCAAAACTCACCACGCCCGACGGAGAATATGCTACAGAGTCGACACATTTTCACGTTGAAAATGCATTTATACAAGGGGGAAATAATTTTTTTAGTTATTTTTAAGATGATTTAGGACGTAATACGCCTTTGTAGCAATTTTCGAAGCTAAAATTTTAAATTCACCACGGTTTTTATGCCGGTTCATTACCGTTTCATTTTCATTCCGCTCGAACTCTATCCGGGGCTTTAGCTGCAGATTACGTAATCTGCCTATTTGAAATTAAGTAGTCAGAACGACATTATCTAATTCACCACGAGGTTGAGGTGAATTTCAATCAATTTTTCTGTCATAAATGATGTCTATTTTAATGTCATAAGCCCCGGATCACCGCCGTCTATATATTAAGGCCGCAATGTAGACTCGTAAACGTCAAATCCGCAGTTGAAATTGCATTGCATTGTTGTTGCCTCTTATGACATTGTTGTTGTTTCCCCGTGTTCGACGAACAATTCAATACGGATCCATGACGTCATTGTACAGCTGAGTTGCGGCTATGATATATCTAGATGGCGTTGCCCGGATAGAGTTCGAGCGGAATGAAAATGAAACGGTAATGAACCGGCATAAAAACCGTGGTAAATTTAAAATTTTAGCTTCGAAAATTGCTACAAAGGCGTTTTACGTCCTAAATCATCTTACAAATAACTAACAAAAATTATTTCCCCCTTGTCCGAATGCATTTTCAACGTGAAAATGAGTCGACTCTGTAGCATATTCTCCGTTGGGCGTGGTGAGTTTTGCAAACGTCAAACCGATTCACTGTCCATGACGAGTTCATCGTGGAAATTATCTAATGACCGGGGAATCGAAAAATAACACATAAAATGGCAGAGACAAATTGTGAAACCATTCTCGGATTTTAGTTTATGGAATTCCCCAGCATTTACCACATATTCCAGGACAGTATGTATGCATTTTCATTGAGAAAATCGCAGCGGACTAAAATTTCATTCTCATTCCGCCCGAGGTCTATCCAGGTCTATAGATTTCATTTTTCATGTCAAAAATCTTATTATGTCCAAACAATTAATAACACTGCTGATTAACAGAACGGAAATATACATTTTGAAGCAATATCCTAAAGCGCAGAGAAGTGTTTCGAGACCAGGTCTTCGAATGGCAAAACATGCCGAGGCATTCGGCGATTTGTTTCCGCTCATTCGCTCATTTAATTTTGTACATGTACATGAAGTGGGATTGGACCGACTCAAAATTAGAAAAACGTGGGTCAGCTAGGGAGTCCTGTCCAAGCAGCAATGCGCGGCCGCACATCTCGTCAGATGCCAATTCATTTTCGTTGTGTCGTCACTGCTTCGACGTTTTTCCCAATTTTTAGTCGTCGCAATTTTACGTACGACTTCTTCATCAAGTTTCATGCGCTGCGCTATTTCTCAAACATTACTCGAGTAACTTCTCTATGCGCTGTTAATCGTAATATTGAAAAGCTTTTAATATTTGTTGAACATATATGAATTTATTTATGGTGAACACTGAATATAAATACACTTTTACTAATTAAATAAAAAAAAACATTTAAATAAATTCGTCCGCCTCTAAAACGTATAAATGTCGTTTGAAATACATATTTATCACTAAAAATATTTTTTTTTACGTCAAAATGACTTCATTGTTGTTCAAGTAGGGATAGTGCGAACACTAAATTCACCACAGCATGATTTGCCTGATTAGGTTCCGCAGATTACGTAATCTGTCGTAAGTGTGAAAACCTCCTAAGAGAGATTTGTAAATTACTTAATTTGAGCTGTCAAATTCAATACAATTAAACAAATGACACCGCAAATTACGATTAATACTCAGATTAAGTACAAGTGTGAATGAACACCTCTTCATATTTTTTATTTATCAAAACTATTTCAAAAATATTCTGTCAAAACAATATTCACCAAAAATAGCCAATATACTTAAGCAAATCCCGCAAACATACACAATCCACCCATATTTCAAGTCCTCCCACTGTAAGCTTCGAAAAACCTCCCCATCACCGCGCTTTATTAGCAATTTCCTTGTCTCAATGGCCCGAAACACCAAATCTGTTTTCCATTTACCCATCAAACCGCTCGCCTTACATTGCGATAACAAATCATTAAAGTTCTCCAGCAAAGGTGAATTCAATTGTAACGGTAATACTAACTCAATAGTACCGTTACAATTTGGAGTTTTATGAAAAAATATTCTTGCGGATATCTCTTCGGCACGCCGAATCAAATCAATGAAATCTGTCGTGAGATAGTAAGCAAATTTCGTATCGAATTGCATAATATGCTTTTCCATTTCCACGAGAGGTCCGCCTACGGCGATATGAAAATATTTTTCAGGAATCGTTTTCCATATGTCATTATTTTCATAGAAAAAGTCCCGGACCATGATTTTTACATTTGCTTGCGCAATGTCTTCGTACGAATCAAGTTGCGAACTTTGAAGGGATGATGTTAGATAGCTAGTGAGAATGCTTGTAGCAACATTCGAAATGAGTACTAAAAGTAAAAGCATGAGAATATAGATTAGCATTAGTGGTTTCTTGTTGGTAATTTGACGAGAGAAGTGCGGTTGCAAAAGGAAGATGCGAATCACATTTCTGTATAGCCGGTCGCCGAAGAGCCAGGACAATGTTCTTCCACCTCCTCCGGTTAAAAGAGACACTACTTCAAAAACGACAAAGAAGCAACAACTGTATCCAATCAACTTCCACACTGAATGGTCTAAAAGTATTTCAAAGTAATGAAATCGTGGCACAGCACCCTGTTGAGGAGTCACAATGCACATGTCACCGAAATCCAGAGGATAAGTTGGCGAATAACGAGAACCGTAATAGGGAGTTAAAATTCCAAAAGCAATCATATCAATTTCTCGCTTTCGAAGCTTATCCATAAGTCCACTGAAATCCGAATGACTAATGTTTGCATAACTGGCATTGTATTTCTCCATGAATGTTGTTACCAATTGTCCGAAATGACCAGCAAATCGGGGTTTTCCATGTACGTCCTGATAGATCATTGTGCGAGGCACATCCGATTGCATTGGATAGATAAGTTCGTAGCCTTGTAAGTTGTTCAGTTTATCCGGAAATAATTTGTCGGCCGATGTATTTTTCGGTGCATTCAGTTGAATTATTTGAATTTTGCGCGGATATGGTGTATAGGTGTAAAGCGAACCGTTCAGTAGTAGAAGGACATTTATCATTCTGTAGTTCCAGCAGTTTTTAAATAGATATTGCATATCACTTCTTGTAAAAATTCCGTTTGAATTGAAAATAATTTTCGATTGATAATTGGATAATACGGTACATAAGGTAATAACGCTGTTGGTAATATCCTTTCTGTTTAGGTTGACCAACGATAAAATGTTACTATTGATTGAGTATTTAATATCCGCACGTAAGGGGTGTGAAATCGTTAGTCGCGGGGTGTTATTTAAGTTTTCCATTCCAGTCGAATATATGAGCACAATCGTATCGAAATCATAGTTTTCCGTCACTGTACTAATAACTTCATTAGCAGTCCAATTGCCATTCAATTGGGGGATCATACCCAATAGGAGAACAGTCAGCCAGTTCTGCATGACTTCTTCAATGTATACTGAACTCTGTGTTGAAATGAATGAAACTGCTTAGCAAAAATGAAAAAGTATAATAACAAATTGTATCAATTTTTAATTGTAGAAAAAATCCCATTAAAGAGCGCTAATTGAATTTTTCCTTTTTGTCAGTTGAGTAAAATCAAATAGAATGAGAGAATGAGAGATTGATTTAACTTTTTACCATCTCCGAATCCATTAGATTTTAAAAGGTTCAAGCAAAAAGGATACTAATATTTGCCATTCTCATTAGTGTGCGCTGTAAAGATAATGCTTTTTTATAGGCACTTTTTCTTGTCTACATTTTCACGACACTAGCTCATCATAGTGCTCGCTCACGCCTCATTTTCTATCTTTCTCAAATAGACCGATGCTGTGCTGTACCCACTAACCTAAGGTGACCAGACTTCCGAAGACCAAATGCTGTACATATTTATGGAATACGGTTTTCACGCAAATTATCAGCCATACTACCCCTCCTCTCTACCCTTCACGCCGATTTGAAGAAAGAATAATATCTCAGGAGGCTACTACCAAGAGTCTTCTTTTCATAAGTGATATCTTCGTGAAGAGAACTGAGAATGAATACTTATTGGCCGATATTCTGGGAAATATGTGGTGAGCCTTGCGACTGCAAGGTTCTGTTGATACTAAACAGGGAACTCTAAAGTTCTCAATGTTCTCCTCAGGTGCGGCGGTCAAGGGGATTGATCCACCTATTCACACATATTTTTTTATACTAAATTATATAAATTTAGTTCCTTGCTACTTATTGGGTACATTTCGTAACAATATTTACCGCCAGCCACAGGGGGATTTCGGAATTAACCCTTTTTATAGTATTTTCAATTGCATAATTGTTGCTGCCTTGGCCAACATGTTGACAATTCCTAGCGGATACTGCCATATATGAGTTTAGGATTTAAGCGTTGTTTTTCAGATTTTGTGACTGCCACACGAACAGATCAGGTGGAAATTACTAAGAAAATTTGGCATTTTAGCGAAAATCAGTTATTGAGAATAACTAGTGTTACAATAGCCTTCTAATTGAGCGGCATTACGGCACATTCAGGACTAATTTGCTTGAACAATGCTGCATCATACTAACCGATTTTTCTCGAATAAAATCACAATCTTCTCGTACGCCGAACCATCTTTCTGTTTCCCCGCTCTGCAGAACATTATTGTATGGTGCAGGCAAACCACTCACAACGATTCTTAACATTTGCGCTCGGTACCTTCAATGTTAAGTTCACCCCATAACCTTCAAGGATCGATCTTTTAAGATGTAGAGTGTATTCTGCGCAATCATAATCTTCCGCGAATCATTCAGGAGTCGCTAGTCCAGTGATACGTTGGTCGACGTGCACTATTTGCTTTGCTGTGCCAAACCTATTATTCCGGAATCTCAGCCTTCAAACGACAGCCCAATTTCTGATTTCATGATGCCCGCAAAGTATAACTACTGATTTAAAAGCTTAGAAAACACAAATGTGAGATTTTGGCAGCTGTAACTTCCAAGCGCGGATAGGAAGAATCTTGAAATTTGGATAAAATATTTCTTCAACTACATATCTATAAAAGTGTGCATAATTTCAGAAATTTCGGTTGGTTCCGAGTTGTGGAAAATTAATGTTTGGAAAACATAAAAGTCGCTTGACAGCTAGAGACTAAAAGTTTCAATCAAATATGAACAGTACGGTGCTAGTGGGAATAGCACAATAGGCCCATTGACTTCTGTACTGCGAATCCCTTCGGGTTCACGCCCCTCTACAATCTACGGTGCTCTACCAGTTTTCGTTTACGAATCTCGTTATGGACAATTTTCAATTAAAAAAAAATGCGATTTGGGCAGCCGTAACTTCCGAACGAGGATTAATTTGGAGAAACTAGCTGTACAAGTATGCCAAATTTCAGAACGATTGAGAAGGGCTCCCGAGTTTTCGAAATTGAAAGATTGCCAAAGATAAAAGAGCAATTATATCGCTAAATATCGATCGTGCAGGGTTCAATATAGTCCAACTTTACACCTTAAAATCAGACATAACTGATCACAGGACTCATCGAGGACCTTATTATATAGTGAATTAGGCTTCACTGAGTGGCATGGAGAATGCTGTACATTTTGCTGTACATTTCCCAATGCTGTACGACAGGTCGAGATGCTGTACTGTACAGCAAAATGCTGTACGTCTGGTCAGCTTACTAACCTCATCCCGAACCCAACCCGATTATAGCTGCTGTCGCTTGAAATAATTTTTTTTTATATTCAATTCAACAAATTAATTTTATTTACTTTATTACAGATAAGGATATCTTGTCTGAATCATTGTACAACTCTGGATTTTATGAACATAATGCGCAGGTTATTGTTGTACATTGAATATATTTTTCGTTAATTTTAAATCCTATTTATTTCTATATATGTAGCTACGATTTGACGAAAAACGGGTTTGGCTACTGTTTTTTGAACTCTACATTCGACATTTTCTAGAGAGGCCTGCAGCGGAAGCAAACTTACAGGGTCTCATATTTCACGAAGCCGAACTTTATGGTATGTATATTTTTGTCATCATATTCAATTAGTCTAGTCATTAGGCGATTTGTAAAATGTGGTGAAGGAAATTCTTTTTTGTTTCTTGAGCTTTTCCCAAAACTCCGTTGCCGCCGAGTAAAACGCGTAGTATCAGACGGACATTTCCTAATCGACTCCCCTCATCATGCTGATCATTTAATACATATTTTATATGGTGGGAAATGCTTCCTTCAATGCGTTACAAACTTCATGTCAAAGTTAATATACCCTTTTTGGCTCGGTGCAGTCACGTTAATGTTAGCCTGTTTTACATTACACAACGTAATGTTTCTGGCAGTAGCGGAACAACTTCGCCGGATAAAAATCAAAGGAGTATGCGATTACTGAAGATTTTAATATGCAATACATTTGCACATATGAATAGAATATAGAAATAACAATTATATCCCTCATGCACAGTGGCGTACCTCTCAAAGCATTATGAAAAACGGGGGCAAAATTATCTGTTTTGAAAACGAACCAAAATTCTTTAATAAAAATGTTTTTCAAGATTTGAAGAAGTAGAGGGTTTGTGAAGATTTTTTAATGTTAATTACTAAAACCGAATTTCGGTTGACAAATTTTATTTATTCGACAAAGAAAAATTTATTTAAGAAGTCTCTTTTTGGACGACCTCTGAAAATTTAAACATTCGACATTTTCCGAAAAGTGATAAAATATGAGAAAGTATAAGTGTCGCCTCTTAATATAGCTTTCAAGTGAATTGCCTCTTTTCAGGTTTACTCAGGTTCATAAAAGGTTACAACTGAACATATAGCTAAAAAGGGCCCATAATAAAGATACTAATATAGGGCATACCAGAAGGCCAAATTTACATCTTCAATATTTATTCGGTTTTACTAATTAAAATAAAAAAATCTTGCATAACCTACACACTTAAATGAAAAACAATATTTTTAGTCAACAATTTTGAATCATTTTTAATCAGGTGATTTTGCCCCCGTTTTCAGCGCTACGCCACTGCGAATGAGAGATATAATTGTAATTTCTAAATTCTATAGATGTGCGCAAATACATTTCCCAAAATTAACTTAAAAAATCTTATGTCCCACTAGAATGTGAATCTAAACCACTGTGGACGTAGGTTGACGGGAATTCCATCATGAATTAGAAAGAAAATTTCAGTATTTTCATGCAATATACACCTTGCTATAATTTTGGAACACCCTGGCGTAAATTGTTCAACGATAACGTGTTACAATTTATAAGGAACTGCCTTTTAGAATTTTGTTGGCATCTTGGTTGTTTTAATTTTTGTTTTGAGAAAAACGCGGAGCCCCTTAAAGCGCGGTGCCCATGGCATTTGCCACCTACTGCCACGTGGTTAATCCGACACTGAATGGAGGCTTATAATGTGTTCATAGAGCCGAAAGCGGGCATCTTATTTTAGATAAATTTAGAGTAAATTAAGAGCAGAACAATTTTGAAAGTTTCACTTATCTTTTCACAAAAACAACAACACAAAATGAATTGTCTCCATTGTATACATTTATTTATGGCAAATGCACTAATTTTGAACTATTTTCATGTGAATTTATGAAAGCAGGCCAAAGTTTTCTTGCACTATGAATTATTATAAAAATATGGAGACACTTTTTTTTAACCATAGAAGATATTTTTTTTGTGAAAATTTTAGGATCCGGATTGTCTGATGAACTTTCAAAAATGTTAGGAAAATATGATTTTTTTTTAGCGTAGAGGCTTCTTTAAGAAACCTGATGAAAGAGAAACAATAAATTTAGCTTTTTGAAAGCAATTGTCGCACTGGAAATTGACTCTTTGAATGAAATAAATTACTGTAATTTAAGGAAAATGTCCTATGGGGATTCAGCCCATCCATTTTCTTTGTGATATTTAGTAGTTTCGAAAATAACATTTCTTGAACCAGCCACCTTTTATTTTACCGTTTCCTGGAAGGAAATATGTGTGAACCTAAGCATTTGTCGCGCAGTGTATATCCCTTCTTGTCTACAAAAAATATCTACGTCGGAATATTGTTTTATGCAGTCGCACTGTTTTTATGGTTAGAGAAATCTGACATTGTCATGTGACTTTTGGGCCCCCCGCCACGCAGGTTGGTCCTGCGGGCCCTAATGCGTCCAATGCAATTTAAATAGGTGACGTCATGTTGGCAGCAAAAGCTATCTATAGCTCTTTATAGCTTTTGCTGCCAACATGACGTCATCCATTTAAATTGTATTGGGCCGCTGCTGCTATTGCTGCATCCATTCTATTTCAAGCATTTTCAAGCATAAGTGTAGCCTGTGTCGATAAGAAGACAAAGAAAATTCTTCTTTTGAGAGCTGAAGCTGATAGCCTAATGTTTCACCATTTGTTTAAGCACGCCCTTAAAGTTATTTTCTTCGTCATCGTTAAGAATGCCATGGTGAACCTAGTGGTGCTCATTACAGCCATTTGCAATACATTAACTGCCCACAAGGCAAAATTTCGTGGTCCTGGATGCTTTCCTCGGTTTTTTTTTGTGTGAGTCCGGGTCAGCAAAACTGACTTTGAAGAAACACAGCTTTTAATGTACTAATTTGTGAAAAAAATTAAACATAAAACATAAAATAAAAACATGTGATAAGAGGTTACGTTTTAAAAAGCAGGAATCACGGCCTTAAATCAAACAGCTAGCGGTAAAAAAGGCGCTAAATTTACAGGATAAAATAAACGCTATAAAATCGCAAAAATCTGTTGACCGCTAGACCTAGAGGAACTAAATAAAAGATTGGAGCTTAATGCTGCTGCCCAGATTTTGAAAAGTCAAACCACTAACAATTTTCTGGCTTGACTATTCAACTGTTTCGACCAAAATTAAAATCGAATTGATACTATTGGAGAGCTTTTGTGAAATGTTTATCGTGTAGTGAACATTTTGAAGTTTCTTTCTTGCGAAAAATGTTAGGCCGATAACTTTCACAGAAAGTTATTAGCGGCTCTCAAGTGTAAATATTTGACTTTACAGCTTATGCATTTTTTTATAATCAAGCTTTCATGAAAATCCTGACTAGTAATTCGAAAAAATAAATTGTTTTATAATTTGATTATGAATTTTTATGTTATAAAGAGCAGATGAGCGCAAAAAATTGTGAAAAAAAACAGATTTATGGTGAACAATTACAACTAGCTCCACGTGCCTCCAAGGGTGTTTTTATACTATGATCTTCCATAAAGTCTCAAGATTACTAATATGTAAGAATTTTAACCACCCAGAACCACCACAATAATTGTACATAGGCCTTAACTTAATAATGACTTTTTTTTTGGAATTTTGGGCATTTATTCATAGATTTATTCATATAACTAAATTAATCAAAATATTGGCCATCAGCAGCGATAACTTTCTCCCATCTTTCGGGAAGTCTACGAATTCCGTCGCGGAAAAAATCTTGGGGTTTCGAGGCTATCCATGAATCGAGCCAGTTCTTAGTATCCTCATATGAAGTGAAGTGCTGATCAGTCAACGCATGAGTCATCGAAGCGAACAAATAGTAATCAGATGGAGCAATGTCGGGGCTACATGGCGGGTGCGGTAGCACTTCCCATTTGGTTGTTTCCAGGTACGTTTTCACGACTCGCGCAACATGAGGGCGAGCATTGTCATGCTGAAGAATTATTTTGTCGTGCCTTTCAGCATATTGTGGCTGTTTTTGACGCAATGCTCGACTCAAACGCATCAATTGCAGTCGATAGCGCTGCACGTCAATGGTTTCATTTGGTTTTAGCAGCTCATAATACACAACACCGAGCTGGTCCCACCAAATGCAGAGCATAAGCTTGGAACCAACATCAACATCAACATCTCTTGGCTTCAACTCGTACGGAACCCAGTGGCCTTGCTTTTGGATCATTCCCAGTGATTTTAACCGCTTCGATATGGCTTGCTGAGTCACTTCCAACGAAATTGCGAACTCTTTTTGCGTTTGGCACGAATCCTCTTCGAGTAATTTCGTCAATTATTCGTCTTCAAACTTTTTTGGCTGGCCAGGTCGCTCTTCGTCGGTAATGTCGAAATTATCATTTTTGAACCGATGAAACCACCGAAAACACTGTGCACGCGAAAAAGCATCGTCACCGTAAACTTCCACGAGCAATTGATGATTCTGAGCTGCAGTCTTCTTAGCAAAATAATGCCCAAGTAAAACTTCCCGCAAATGTTGTTTTTTTCGTGAATTTTCGAAACTTTCCATGGTCCGGTAAATGCGTTGTCAACAATCAAAACGAAATGTTTATACTGACATTGCCAGCTTATGAATAGAAACAACAAATGTTATGTATGTCAAAGATGGACTACCATTAGTTTATCGGTGTTGCCATCTCTAAAAAAAGTCTCATTATTAAATTTTAGGTAGGAATTTCCTGCCAAATTTGATGGTTTCCTTTGTATCAGAGGTACTCTTAGTTTTGATACTATTGAACTAGTTTTTGGTGAAGAGTGTAATGGACGTGTTGTCTTGAAAAGTTCTAATAGTCGAATCAGGCGTGTCCTTAGTCGCAGCAACTAAATTTTTGGCAAACGTCAACTACGTTTTGTTTCCCTAAAATATCCTGGCTTAAGTTGCATTACAATTAGAGATACTATAAAAAAATGAAAAAAAAAACCTATTTTTTGGCCTTATTTTGTGTAGTTTAATATGTCCTCGTAGCATTTTGCTGTAACAATAGTATCAATTCGATTTGCTGTAACTGAAAAACAATCCCCTCTTCCCTCTTAGAATTGAAATAACTTTAAAACGGATGATCCTATCTATGTCAAACCTATTCCATTCGATTTAGAACGGACAACAACATTAAGATTGCCTTGCTTTTATGTTTTTCTCTAAAATTCGTGTTTTTGGCCCTAGTGTGTGGCGTTGGTTGACCTTGAGTTCCCAAACATCTTTTTTTTTCGAAAATCACGCAGTTTCTTGATTTTTGTTCCTCTTTGTAGAGAAACCACAGTGAATTCCGTTATTGTAAAGATCAATCCTATAAGAGAAAATCTTTCGGCTTCCACCAGACTATTTGAGGGAATTTTCTGATAGTTCATTGTTACATCCTAATTGATATTAAGAGCAAAACAAAAGCATAGCTATTAATTGTTCAGAGTTTAATGATTCAGGATCAATTTGATGCTCCTGTTTTTGTTTGCTTTAATCAACCGCAAAATTCCACAATGCTCAATTTTTATTTTTAAGGATTTTCTTTAATTGATTTCGTGGCTTTTCATTTAGTTCAGTATTTTCTGAGTAAGGATGTTGAGAATGTGCCCCTTGATTCTCAGTACTCATGTACGTTAATGCTGTATCCAAAATGTGTGCTGCTATTTGCTGTTAAAGAAAATCTATGTAAAAATCTCGCGTCACAATGCTTGTGGTCGTCCTCCTCCGAAACGGCTCGAACGATTTTTATGATTTTTTCGTATATACTTGCTGGGGGCACGAGAATAGGTCGTAAAGTACATTTCATAGCGATGGGTAAACCACCCCCTGTCCTTTTGAATCGTACATTTAAATGCAAGCGGACACTACAAAAGATGGGAGAGCGCACGATAGCGGTCGCAGCTTGTATTAGATGAAAATCGACGTATAGGTATTGTAAGGTTTTTAGCTCTTTTGATATTGTGATATTCGATTGTAAATTTATTTTTAACTACGAAAATTTCAGTATTTTTATTTTTAATAGAAATAGCGACATGTCTGTGGAAACATCGAATCCATCTGGCTGCAGCTATTGCTCGACATCGGATTAAAAATCAAGCACTTCAACTGTCCGATGTGCTATGGTCAAACTCTAAAACGGAAAGAGATGTCGATGGACGAAATAATTTCGACCCGGCTGCGGCCTCGGATAAAGAAATGTGAAGCAATTAAAAAAAAAAACATGAGATGCTTCTTTTAGATAATTTTCTTTATATCCAAATTTGAAAAAAAAAAACTATGAATGAGAAAATTGCGCAAAATTCTTTTATTTTGAGGATTAGAAGTACCATTATTTACTGTTTCGCTTTTTCCTTCCACTTTAAACTTGAATTCAAAGCTTCTTATATCGTTGAATTTTTGCTAAATTGAGGTTATGTCTTGCTGTGCGTGTTACGTTGTCCAATAACCTGTCTCAGAGAATGATCTGTAATGATAAAAAATTAAAGGGTTAAAGGTAAAGGAATTTTATATTTTTAAGTTGAAGAATAAGATATAAAATCTAAAATAAAAAAAACTTACTCTTTCGCATTTAAACTCTCATAAATGCCAATTCCTTTAAACTCCAAATAATTCAAGTTCACAGGATAATTATTTTTTATGGATGACTTTCGATAACGTCGCTTACTACCCGGCGAATAAATGTACTGAACTGCCTGACTTTTATCATTTTCACGAGTCAATCGAAAAGCTTCATCACTTATTTCGTCCTCAATTTTAATCGTTACCGTTCGATTTTCTGCAAGTTTACTAGTTCGTCTTCGTTTTAAAGTTTTAATGTAATCAGCAGCTTCGCGCCACCATCGTTTGGCACGATTATCAGACATCCATGTCTAAGATTAAAAAAAAAAGGCATTCCATTAGCTTTGGAGACAAAAAAAAAAATTCCTGGAGAAAAAGTGGGACTCACGCTATAAGGATAAAAATCATCCGAATGATGTTTACTATGACGAACACAAACATTTTTCGCTAAATTAAATGTGAGCAATTCACTTTCAGCCGACGAAATAGTCTGCAAGTGGGATCGTTTACAGCTGGCGTAGGTTGGTCGATTGATTCTCTCAATCTGAAATATGAACCCAAAAATTTATCTAAATTTAACTAAACGATCCAACCCTAATTTTCTTACCAAAGTTGCAATATCAGCTTTCTTGGATTTCGACTTTTTGTCGTCATCTTTCGCTTTTAGTTCCTTCTTCTCTGGCCGTTTGGACGATTTCGGTTTCGCCGACTTCTTTTTATCGGCATTGCCGAACAGTCCCCGAGCTTCGGCCATTTTAATTAAATATTTCGCATCCAGCCGAGTTACTTGTTTTCGATGCACCAAAGATACAAAACACCCCAACGGATTTTTTTTCAAACATCTATCCTGATTCATACAAACATCCGGAATTTCGGCAACCATAAACTCATCGGTTTTAGGCACTTTAATAGTTTGAGCGTAATCATCGCTAGAAGTTGCAGCCGATTTGCGTGAAGTATCCAAGTTGGATACTTCGGATTCAATCGAACTACCAGTGCTGTCAATACGAGTTCGTCGACCACGTGCTGTTGATGTCTCATCAGAAGATTTGACAGTCGTGGCACTCGAAGGTCCAATCGTGACAGCACTGCCGGCTGTTCGTCGCTGTGGCGATGATTGGGACATAGCGGCTGCTGGTATGCTGGCAGCCTCGAGTTCGGCCAGTGCTTCCAATCGTTTTTTCTCTTTGTATATTTGTAGGTGTTTTTCAAACGAACACCGATTGATGTCATCCACAGCTTGTTGGACCATATCTTGATTTTCCGAGCTGACAATGGACTGTGTCTCGTAGACAATGAATTGAGTTTGAGGACGGGACATTGCCAATCGAAGGGTCTCTCTTTGCTCTTCGAGTAATTGGGCCACGCGCTTTTTGCCATCATTGCTGATTTCGGACTCGGTTAGTACCTCTAAAATACTCAAATCTCCTCCCCGACTACATATCAGATCAATTGGATCCGGTACACCGCTGAATGAATTTGGAGGCGTTACAAACATGCCTACGGTCAATTCCAGTAATCCTGACTCAAGGGTGAGATTACAAAAATTTTCGGAATAAATTCGAATATTATTGACTCCTAGGCGTTCCATGTAATTGCGGTACTCCAAAAGAAGTACGCCAGCACCAAATGCCAGAAAATGATTTACCCTGTTCACCGAGTAGAAGAGAGCTGCAAGATAAGCTGTTGATCGTGGGGATGAGACGTGTGTTTGGACAACGTCACCTTCCAATTCGTAAAAGTCCAGCAGGCGTGACATTATAGCCGGAGCTAGAGAGAAAGCTCTGTCCTGAAATATGTTGAAACTTTTGATAAAGAAACATAATTCTAAAATGTAGGATATTTGGACTTACTTGCATAATAAAATAATTTCCTTTTACCAACTCCGATTGGGCAAACTCGCCTCGATCCTTTGGTATACACGACATGAACAACGGGCAAACAGAGTCCCATCGATATTGGTTGCGTCGAAGCGGTTGTTCGTTGCCGTTTTCGTCTAGAGGTACCTCCCCAAGGCCCATTCGTTCCAGAAATTCCACGGCAGCCATTTTATCTCTGTGAATTTGGTTTAGTTGTATTATAAACCAAAAGAACGGGCATTCCGTGTTTGTTGAACTTACTTCAGCTTGAACGGATTCATCCAACCTGAAACGAGTGGATTGGCTGCAGCAATGGCCACTTTCTCATCTTGTAGATGAGTTGGCAGCAAATGAGCCAATTGCAGGGCTCCCTTTTTGATACGAAGTCTTGATATGGCAGCTGCTAATCTGACCCGATGATTCCATAAGCATGCTGAGATACCTAAAAGTAGATATATTAACGTATTGTACTCGTATTTAGCAACAGACAATAAGTTTATCAATCTTAGGTAAGCAGCTTTATCAGAATCCTAGATATTGTGTACCTATTAGTTACTATGAACCACGTAGGCCACCGTGAAAAATCATATTTATAGCATTGCCCTACTATTTTACTTACCGTCCAGATCAGCTTCTTTGTAAATGCGTTCTTGCAAATCCGCTTCTTCTGGAGCTCTTTTTAAAAAGTTGCGAGCATGAAACTCAAATAGAAGTAGCCACACCCGACTTTGATCTGTTTTTAACTGCGTGAAACAATTGAACATAATTTCAGGGACGATTTAATTGAAATACTAAACTGTTTTCCACAATTGAATAAAAGAACAAAACCAACCTCTGGATAAACAGCATAAAATCCAGCATCAGTCAACGCCTGTATCATTACATTCTTATCTAAAAACAGTTAAAATTGCATATTTAAGTACAACTTTCAATAAAATATCGTAACTATGTATAGTAAAAAAAGAGTCCATAAAAACGCCCTTACAAATCCTATCCCAATTTATTATCTATTATGTCACGCAGAATACATATCTAGGGAAATACCCAAAAACCCAAGTCATGCATCGAATACAAGGTCAATGGGAAACTAAACCAATCATTGAACTTTGCTAAGTACCAGGCTCTTGGATGAGTCCCATTAACCTTGAAGGTGGATAAGTTACGGCATACCTTACCTACTTTATTACTTTTCGATTGATTCGGTTATATCTGTTATTTGCAAGTGCAAGTTAGTCGTTGCCGCTATATTGAAAATCGGAAGCATGCAACCAAATACTCGTGCCGAAATTCCAGGCATAGGTTTTGGGGTATTTTTTCTGTCACGTAAAAGAAGGAGCAAAAAAGTATGTGTAAGGTATTCTATGCGAAAAAGGAATCAAGCACACGACAAATGAAATCGATGTTCCGAAATTACTTTTGTGCAATGACGTTCCATTTTATTGTGATTGAATAATGCCAGGGGAATTGGAGTATTTTTTGGAACAAGGAATTGAGATTTTAGAGTTGTATTTCCTTCAGGTGTATTTCCTATACGTATGCATATTAGCGTTCACTTGAAGTAATAAATGTAAGATTCAAAGACTCAGGACATAAATATATGATGACCGAGTCTTATCTCATGATCCAGCTAGATCCAGTAGAACCTTATCAGTCAGATTTACTATGAACAGGTAATAAACCTTCTACAATCAAATTACGTAACTATGTATAGTAAATTGATTAAATTAAAAAATAATTTTATACTTACACCTAAATACATCATAGATCAGCGAATACACTTTCCGCATCTCATGCTCATCATCGAATTTGACCGGTATTGGTGGCACCCGTAACAATTTACCAGCCATTCCGATTGTTTCCAAACTCCAGCAGCCAATCAAATTATTGTCAATGTAGCCAAGTGGATTGTCGATTAAGCATTTTCGTCCTCGCGTCGAACTCGAACTGGATCCGGGCGAAATCATTGGCGAGATATTTTGGAAAAGTTGTGCCTCATCCCATATTGGAGCTTCGTTGCGTTTTGTAACTTCTTCGGGCGAAC
This sequence comes from Microchrysa polita, assembly GCA_949715475.1. NCBI lineage: Eukaryota > Metazoa > Arthropoda > Insecta > Diptera > Stratiomyidae > Microchrysa > Microchrysa polita. Next base: position 135,683,048 of record OX454416.1, on the reverse strand, counting down.
TGTAATGATTTTATATTAGAACAGGGTTACAGGTCCATTGTAGAAAATTAAACGAAACTGTAAGTCAACTAAGTGGAAATCAGCTTGTATTATTGCCGTAAGGATTAACACAAGTTTGAAGAAGAATAACGCCAAGGTTATCAAGCATCCGGCTTACTCCCAGTGAGCGCTTATACCTATACCGGCTCTTAATTTAAACTATCCTAAAACATTTTTAGAGATATGTACATAGTTCCTTTCCATATGGTGTATATACCGTCCTACGTCTAGTTCGCGTATCAACTTCTTCTTTTCATTCGAATTGGTTGTGGAATTATCTGACATTTTGATTTATTTGGACAATATTATAATTGAAATTGGTTAATCACGCGTTTTTTCTAACAAGGAATTTCATATAAACTTTGTAGCGAAACGAAAATCGGAAACGATATCACCCCATTAACAAGACGACTTCGCTCTTCCTGCTACAGCTATTTGGCTGCTACTTCCCAAGTAACAATTTCATCCCTATAATACTTCGTAGAATATTTTCTTCTAACGATAATAGGGGCACTTTACGGGGAATAAACGCTGAATAATAGTCCAATAATGGCATTTGGCGCCGTTTTTTGCTCCAATGGAACCTTATTGTAGCACTGAATTACGCTTGAAAAAGACATACATCATGTGTTATGTCATCATTTTCTCGCGTTTGCAAAAAGAAACAAAAAATTATTCCCGCAGCCAGCGTCGAACCAGCGACTGTCGTACGCCCAGTGGCGGATTTATCAGTAGGCTGAGTATGCTGGAGCCTAGGGCGGCAAATTTGGAGCAAATATTTTTTTTTGCGTTTAACACATTGTAAACATTTAATACCGTGGAAGACTGAATTCCAAATACGAATTACAACGCCAGATATAGAATTTATCTTTTTCATGAGATACGTTTTGGGAGCAGCGTGTGAAGTGTGTTTGTCACCGCTATGTCAGAGCTTCAAACACTAGGAACGTTTTATTATTGAAGACGAATCTGCGAAAAGCCTCTTTTAGTCAATTAAATAAATAACAGGGGCGACAATCCAACATTGGACTAAGGCCGCAGGACGTGTTAGTGACATCCTATTTCCAAGATCTTATCTGCTTTTTGTTGAGGTAATGAGATCAGCATCACGCTCAGCAGTGTTATTTATCCCCATAAATGGGTACTCTTTTAACATCTGAGTGAGATCATAGTCCGTCACAAGCTCGTGAGTTCGAAAAACACCATGAACCACGGTGAGATTCGAACTCATGACCCTGTGCACCGAAGGTGTGCGCACTAACCGCTAGACCAGCCAGACTACAACTTTTAGTCAATTGCTTAGACTGAAATTCGAAGCCAAGCAATTTTGCCCTTTATTTTTATTTATCTAAAAAAACATAATCGATTCTATCAGTATTTCCGGGCACGGATTTCCCATATGGGCAACCTGGGCAAGTGCCCAGGGCCGCATATTTTTAAGGGAAGCAATTTTTAAAACTTTCCGTTGGCTTAAAACTCTGAGAATGATTAATTTTGGGAAACTCAAGGAGCAGTAATAATTAGACAACATCTTAACGTTCTTTTCCTAATTTTTTTCTAATTACCTAGGCGTATTCCAGGGTGCCCAATCGCACACTTACATTGTAATGTGAATAATACTCATTCATATAAAAATCGTATGAACTAGACATCACTGTACACTCTTCACGCAAAATTCTGCTAATCTCACTCCGAATAGCCTACTGGTGGAGAGTAGTTCGGTTAAAAGTAGAATCACTTTTTGTAACGCATATATTGGCTTCAATTAAACAAGGGTAGGAATCTACCATATGCGACGATGTTTTGGGTGAAGCAATCAAGCTCCAGAATCTACATTAAATGCTGAACATGTTTTTTAATATACGAGTACTTTACTATTTCTTGACAGCCGGCCTCTTTAAATCCCATCAGATAAAAAAAAATAATGTCTTTGTCTTTGGTCAGAAGGATCCGCCGGAGAGCGCAAATCGACTCTAAAGATAAGGTTTCTTCCTATTTCAGAAGGTCCTAGCTGTTCTTCAAAAGATACAGTCGCTTCACAAGGGCAAACAAATCGCAAAAGAGGACCAAGTGCAAACGGGATCGAATCCCACAAAAAAATGGATAGAAAGGATCAGGATGCCAATGTAGAGCATATTATGGCGCATATTTTGCTAGAAATGTCAGAGTCGTATTTCAAAAGTTACCTTCAAAGATACGACCTTAGGATAACAAATTTTGCAAAGGAGGCCCAAGCACAAACGGTTCAAATTTTTCATGAAACCCAAAGCCAAAGGAGAAATAATTCGTAAAAAGAGGGGACCAAGGGAATCATAGTTCGATTTTCCAAAAAATGCGTTGAAGGGCGTATTGTGGTGCACTTTTTGCTGAATATTTCATAGCTGTCCGCGTTCAAAAGTTACAGCCGTTCAAAGATGACCTAATGGCAAAAAAAATTGCAAGCGCAAACCATGTCAATTTTCCGAAAATGAGGGACACTTTGGATGTTTTGCGGTGCAATTTCGGAATTTTTAATGAGGGACAGACTCGTTACATGCGGGATCCGAGACGGGCGGCCTAATCTAAGGAAGCAACTTATCTCTACACACACTCTCTGTTTTGATATCCCTATTGTATTGATGCTTTGAAAAATTAAAAATTGTTCTGACGTATACCTATACATAATGTTTGTTTGGATCCAGATATTATGCTTCAATCCTAATTTAAAGATTTCATACAAAGTCTAAAACAGTAAATTTTTGTATAACGGGAAATGCCTTCATAAACAAAACAATTTTTACAAAGACTACATGGTCAAAAATTAGCATTCGTTCTAAACTAGTTTCTGGGTTAGTTGATCAATTAGAATAGGCAACCCTAGTAAAAGCAAGTTCATATTTTCGCGTTTTCTGTTACTACTACTTGAAATTGGCTGGGATCTAACCAGGAATTGGTTTCGGGAGGAGCCCTCTCGATATTATATGCTATATTGCAGTACTTCCCAACCGGTGGGGCGCGCCCCCCTAGTGGGGCGTGACGGTCGGCAAAGGGGGGCGTGGGCTCAACTCAACTCGAGTATTGATGTGATCAATTATATTACAACGGCCATGAGCTGGTAAAATGCTTCATTTCATCTACAAAATTTCTGAATCGCAGATATGATTAATTAAACCACAATAAAATATGTCCAAAGTCTATTTGATGATGATCGCTGAAATTGTTTTCGGAATAGAGACCGAGGGAAAAACCAGGAGTGCACTACCTATTAAACTTGAATGAAATTGAAATGATGCTTCCTAAAATATATCCAATGGCTTCAATTCTGCTTGTTAACGCACCGCTGAACCAAAAAAAATGGATCTCGCCAGGAAAAAATGTGTTTTTGGTCTAAAACCGGATTTTCGGTCAACATTTTCAATTTTCAATTCAATTCAATTCTTGACCCAATGTAGTAGGGATGTAGCCCTCCGGCAATGCCTAATTCGGCTGTATAATGGCCGGTACGTCTGCTGCGTCCTCTTCACTTCGTACCAGTCAAATTCAGATCTTGCCATGGTGCGACGTTTTATGTTTTAGTGTGGAACTGAGTGTTTTATAGTTTAAGTGCAGTTTAAGTTTAAGCATTGACGCTGCTCATAAGCTCAAGCCAATGAATAAGAAAATCTAAAAAGGAAATGCAAATAACCGCAAAATACACTAGATATGCGAGTTTTTTTCGGGACCCAAATATTTTCTATGGTAACTAGATTTTGTAACTTCGATGACATTTCTCATACGAAATTTATATGGAAAATTTATTGTGAACAAAATCATGCACACGCGCAGATTAATGCTGTAACTTCGTAGTAGGGGCGTCGAAAAAATGGGGGCAATGAATACGAAATTTCAAAATGAATAGATGCTTAAAATTAATTATTTAGCAACGTTCCTGTTGCATAATTGTATACCAACAGTATCAAAATTTACACTATTGCGAAAAGCACATTTAAATAAGGTTGCAAAACGTTGCGTAGTATAAATTTGTTTAAATAAAAAATTTTAAATAGTGTGTATTCCAGTGCATTGCGGTTGAATAACCAATGAAAAAGCCAAAAATTATTAAACCATACCAGCCCCAAACACTAAATTTCCTACGCCATTGCTAGCTATAAAAAAAAATCAAATTGTCCCCTTTATTTTCAGATATTGCGTTTCCTTCTTTTTCTTCTTCATTGGCTCAAGCAGATCTGGTTAGTCCAAAATCTTTGTGAGATTTTTCCAAACGATGGCAAATTTTCTCTCATTATTTGTCGACGTGGCGATATTTTAACAAAAGATAAAAAAGGGACTAAAAAATGCCTACTTCCGTTTTTGAGCTAAATTTTCTTCGGGAGGCGCCAGATTCTCCTAACCTTGCAAGGGGGGCATGCACTGAAAAAGGTTGGGAACCCCTGCTATATTGACTATTTTTAGTAGGTAATATGTATGTATCCATCTTGTGAAAAGGTTTAAAAGAAATTTTAAAAATTTTGACGTTTAAATTGTTGAATTTGTAATTTTTTCTGCAGAGAAAAATATACAATACCAACGATCATTTAAAATAATTAAAATCAGTAAGCAAAACTTTTGCTGAATAACATCAACGAGTCCTTGCATTTCGTCAGGTTGTCAATTGGAATTTTAACTCTTTTGGAAATAATTTAAAAATCATGAAATTGACTTACCTTACAGTGACGGAGGGCGGAGATATGTCTTCTGCCCAGAGGCGCCATAGAGGCTAAGTCCCGCCCTGAGTATTGCTCAATTTTGCATTAAAAGCGGGACACTATGATGAATAATAACCTACCCTTCAAACCGACGCTCCAACCAAGGAATTTTTAGATCGCTTTTTCTTTATATTTATCTATCACATAAAAATAGAAGAATACTCAGGACCCACGTAGTGGAAAGCACTAATCTAGCAAAGTGTAAAGCAGAAATTTGAGAATACATGAAGGTTAATCAAAAAAGTTCGTCCTGGAGTATTAATTCTCGACTCAAAAAAACAAGAGTCTTCTGCACATTTTTGCACAACTTAAAACGATAAGAACGCTAAACGCCTTGACCCTTGATTCTGGTAATGTCCCTTCAGCAATATTCTCGTAGAGCTTGGTAGGGGCGGCAAAATGCAAACAGCCTACTAGCGGTAAATCCGCCACTGCGTACGCCAGTCCGACGCCCTAACCACTCGGCCAACCTCACATATAGTTAACATTGCTTGCAAACACTACAAGTGCTCAACACTTCTTTATCGACCCTTCTGCAATGCACCTTCTTCTTTATATGTCAATCAGTCGAAGTTGAATAAATCCACACATTCATCAATAAAATGCAGACATTTTCTGCGCTGAGAATATCTTAATTGATTCATAAGTTAACACGGAGTGAGGAAATGTTGGTTTCATGCAATATTTCAATGAATTCAATTCAAGAAACGTGGTACTCCAGAGCACTTTCATAAGTGTCAATTCTTAAAAAAATCACAAAAGTCCATCCTTCTATAAAACTACGCTGAACAATTTATTGGATGATCACACGAATGTCACACCATAAAAATTAAACCGACTGTGCTTTCGAGTCAGGCCTATTGCATGTGTGTAAATGTCATTCAATAAAGACGTAAATGTCATTCGTAAAGAAGTATTTAATGGAGCATATTTTTAGGTTAACGTTTAGAGAAGTGTTATCCAAGTGTTATTGGATGTAGTCGTGAATTGATTATATAAGAACTTTATAAACTTTTCGAAAAGTGTTTTAAGGAGTTTTTATCGGATCAAAAAACTTATACAGGGTTATTGGTTAAGTCGTTAGGCCGATTTTCAATGGTCACTGAGATATATGCATTTTTAGGTTTTTTTAAATAACCTAGAATTTTGCCATTTAAAGTAAGAATTAAAAAAAAACTACTAAGGTAATGGGCTTAAACTTATTTTTGGTATTTTAGTCAACACTATAGCAGACCCATTTCTTAATCATTTAAAATTTCAAAAACCAATCACAATTCGAAATTTTTAATTTTAAATAAAAAAATATTTCCCTAATTTTTTTTAAAGATATTTTTTAATGTAGTATTACTAAAAAAAATTATATGACATGGAAATAAATGTCATTAAATTCAAAATGCATCGTATGAGTACGTATAATGTACTGCTATACTGCTTTAATATATAGAATCACACCGAGTCCCGACATAAGTCGTGAAAAATATCTAAGGAAGAATGAGTGCTTCTGTTCATTTGACGCAACCAATAACAAGTACAATGTTGAAAGAGAAAACGGAACTTGAAGACGATAGGGAAGACGAAAGACACACAGGTGTGGACTGGGAAGACGAAAGACCCGCAGATGTGGACATAGCCATTTATTGCTCTGAAATTAATACTCAAACTTCACTTCATCCACAAAAAAGACGGATGATAGTTTAAAGAGTGCGCGGGCACGTCGTAAGTAATTTTAACGGGTCCAACTGGGACGTCGGAGTAGGTATTTAAAAAGGATAAAACAGAGGCTGCAATTATCTCTTACTTGCGCAGAAATATTTTTTGTTTTCACCTTGATATTGTCCATGCATTTCTCGCATCGTTAGAAGTGGGCAAAGTCCACGGGCCCCGCTCTAAGGGGCCCTGCGTTTTTCTCTAAAAAACTTATAACGACCAAGATGTCAACGAAATACTAAAAGCCAATTGCTTCTAAATTGTTTTAACACGTTATCGTTGAACAACTTACACCAGGGTGTTCCACATAGGGTGACCACCTGCCTGCCTTCGATTTACTAGCGTATAAAATACGGGTTTTTGTTTTTTTTACTGGGTAAAAATTAATAAAATATATTTTTATGCCGATATGTCATTTATTTTTAGTAATATTTCCTATTTGAAGATACACTCACCAATAACTCTTCATTTTGCACTATGAAGTGCATTTTATTAGAATGACAGCAGTGTGAGTCGGTTCCGGCTATCTGTCTATGCGTTACCGCAAAACGAGAATATTCTCTCTGCCGGTGAATTAATTGCCGGGACTAGTATTTAGAAAACCCTGTTCAGTCCATCACCTGCTTGGGGACGAAATCGATTAGCTTTACTAGTGCCAAAACTACCCAAAAACCTTAACGATTTCTTTCCCTGATAGTGGACGAGGTCGCAGTTTTCGACGTCCACGAAATCGATACGGGTTTTAAGGGTGGGGACAAACTGAACAAGGGTCAAGGGTTCCTAAATACGCTGAAGGATAGAAAAGACCAGTTTCAAAAATCGAATCGTATTTTGCTGTTATTATTGACCGCTTTAAATAATTTTGTCCGTGTGTCAGGGCTTATCACTTCATCGGCATATCTTCAACTACTGATTACGTCACTTTCGCGTCCCGCAAAATTTCGAAGTACATCAGCTGGCATTTTTTTTTATATGGAGTTTCGTTACCCAAACCCAGGGGCATACGCAGAAATAAATTTTGGGAGGGGTTTTTGAGAGTTGATAAACTGTCAGCATGTAGTTATGCCCTGATACAAACATACAAATTGTATTCAAAATTTACATTTGAAAAAAAAATGTAATACCCCAGAAAAATAGAAACGATTGCAGAGATATATATATATATACACAAAAGTTCTGATACGGCTTTTAAAGAACACAATGGACAGTTTGAATAACACGGCACGGGTCGAATTATAATCCAAGGTCGAGGCAAGGTCTAGATCACCATCACTTTACACCTTCAAAAAAATAAACTAAGTCAGTTGCTGATGTCCCCATTTTTTAATTACACGATCTAGTGAGCTGTGGCTGTATGAGAAGTAATCAAACGGAGTCCCGCGCGATGACGGCAACTGCCCCAAACAACCAGCTGATTTTGCATATGAAACAACCTGCATTTAAATCTACAGGACCAAAGCTTCCAAAACCCCTCAACCTACGTAAGGAGAAAGCTTTCAGCCACTATTGCAACCCTATGTATCCTCAATGTGTCAAAACACCGTTATTTCAGGTAGTACAGATACTCTTATTAAGAAAATAATCGCCATTGTAGCATCAATTCATTTCGGAGGGGGTTCGAACCCCCAAAACCCCTACCTAGGATCGCCACTGCCCAAACCTACACGGGATAACCAAAAAAACACATCTATTATAATAAAGATCGAATTTAATTTCCTTGCACTCTATATGTAAAGGATACAAAATGTATTGGTTTTTTTCCATACGATACCCAGCCATTAGGCTGCTATATTTGGCTGACTTTAATACAATAAAAAATTGTCTCTAACCCTTTGGGAGAGTTTTTTCCTTAAACTATCCATTATTTGCCCCGTATTTTATTTTTTGGATTACGGGTTTTTGGTTTTTCGGTGCCCGCAAAACGAGGTAACCCGTAAAATACGAGGCATCTGGCCACCCTAGCTTCCACAATTATAGCAATGTTTATATTGCATAAAAATACCGAAACATTTCTTTCTAATTCATAAACCTACGTCCACAGTGTATCAGATTCACGTTCTAAGCTTATGTTGGGAAATGTATTTGCACATGCATAGAATTTAGAAACTACAATCATATCTCCACAGTGGCGTACCGCTTTAAATGTTATGAAAAGTGGGGGCAAAATTAAATGTTAAAAAATTATTCAAAATTGTTTCACAAAAATGTTGTTTTTCATTTAAGTGTGTAAGTTTTCCATGATTTTTTGTTTTAAATAGTAAAACCGAATAAATGTAAAAGGTGTTAACCCAAATTTGGCCTTTTAGTGTGCGCTACGTGAGAATCTTTATTATTGGGATTTTTTAGCTAGATGTTTGGTTATAATCTTTTATGAACCTGAGTAAACCTGAAATATTTTCCAATATTTTATCCCTTTCACTCTATGAGCGAAGGGTATAAAAATAACTTCGCCGCAGACACCAGAGACTGCTGAGAGACATACATATATGCCTTAGCCATGCAGTCTCGACTATATGATGATGGATTTGTGACGCTAAAACTTTGTGTTCCTAGAGACGATGCGACCATGCGATGATAACTGAGTGATAACTTTTCTTTTGTAGTTTACCGCCACATTAAACATCTTTAGGCAGTGGGTCAGAGGATAACTATTCTCTACCACAAATTGCTTTCACCAGGTGTATTCCTTCAAAACTAAAGAACTGAAACTAATGGCAGTCTCGGGTAAGCCTAAGCATATTTACCCAGGTTGGGCTTCTTCGAGCTAGATGGTAGCAATCGTTTGCGACGAGGCCGTAACGTGACTTCAAAACCCTGGTTCCTCGATTTTCTTAATTTAGTCAACCAACCGTGACTTCATAGTAACTTAAGCACAAGTCGATTCCATTTCAGAAACAAAAAATAAATAAAAAAGAAATCCTTAAAGAGCTTGTTATCCATATAGTACCTGGACGGAGCAGATTAAGAAGCGGGGCTTTTACAAACCGCTGCCAGAGTTACGAAAGAAGTAACTTTGTTCTTCTATATTTCAAAAAAAAAAAAACTAAAACGGTTTTGAACTACATCATGTTTCCGAATCATCGTTCACAACCGTGGCGCGCGACGGGCGGTAAATTCCCGAAAAGTCGCCACTAGTTCGCGACGGTTGAACTAACCAGAGTGACGAACGACCCGAGAGTGGACTAGCAGGATTCTACTGTACTATATTTTTGTATCTAGCCCTTGTCTGTTTGAAATTTGTAAATGCAGAGATACTAGACATTCTTGCTTTTTAACTTTTTAAAACGGGTCATTAATTTTATGAATTATTGTTTAATTGGATTGGGATGGCAAAAAGGACCTTTTTAATTTTTTTCGACTCGGGCTCCCCAAAATCTTGCGGTGGTAAACATTCTACTTACATTCCACTCTCAATAGCAGCATTAATCCTTTTCTGAACCTCCAACAGTCTATAATAAACTCTTTCCTGCCAATCTGCATCACTGGGCAAATAAAGAAAATCTTTAGCCAAAGGTCCTTCACGACTACGTTTTAATTCTTCCGCGGCGATTATTTCTCGAAAAATTCGCGGATATATCGAAAAGATATCAGCCAAACTGAGAAGAAATAATTTGCTTGACATTTTTTTTATATCTTTCGTATTTTTTATAACACTTGGAAAAATTCAATGTCACAAAAAACAGCACTTTTTAAACCACTTTCCACAGTTAAAATTTTCAGTTGAAATTATACATGGCATAGCTAACAAGACGTGTGCAACAACTGAACAAAAACCAATGTAAACGTGAAATATTCAAGAAAATTTCACATAAATTGTTTGTACTACGAAGAAAGGATTCTGATCGTAGTTTGTGTTTACGTAGTTCGATGGAAAAACTTATTAACTACTTTGGCACAACTTTTCACCACACCGAACTCTCAACAACTAAACAGAGGCAACAAAGTAGTGAAATGTATAAATCGAAAAGTAGCGACTGATTGGAAAAAAGGAACAAAGAAACGTTATAGGTTTCGTGTTGTTTTATTGGGGGCTCAATATAGGTTACAGAGGACACGCAAAATATAGTTGGATGTAGTACTGATGGAATCGAAACGATATCGGGGATTGATGAAGAACTGATTGACACAGTAAATGTGGTGTTGTTTTTGCGGGAAAGGGAGTACATACATATACAAACTCCTATACCTATATGAAGGATACAAACCTTTAATGTTGAATATGTAGAACAGAGAATTGTAGCAAAATAAATGGCGCCTTGAAATCCGGTTAGTATTATTCAAGGCAAACGGCCGAAGCCACATTGATGATGATTATTCAGGGAGAAAACTTTTTTATTTAACTGTTTTAAAAACAATATTTTTTAGGCATCTATATATAAGTTTCGCAAAAGTTTTTAAACGATAGAAATTTCTTGGTGGAGTGGTTACCGCGCTCGCCACAGAGTCTTGGGTTTGCAACCCACTGTAGAAGGATCAAATTTGATTCCGAACCCGGGTACGGGCTATGATCTTACTCAAATATCGAATGAGTTCCTATTCATGGGGATAAATGATTCACTAGAGCGTGGTTTTGATCTCATGAGACGGTTAAGATCATGTAAATGTAATTCCGCACACCAGTGGTATTGGTTCAAGGTTGGATTGACGCGCAATTTATTTTGCTAGCAACTACACTCTATCGCGAAAAATCATTAAAAATGTCCCAAATTTAATAACACATGTTCCGAATCCTATCAACAGTCGCAAATCATAAAAATCAATATGTTCATAATCATTGCAATTTTGAATATCATTCGTCTATGCCTATACGAGTGCTTGCATAAGAGTGACATAAATAAAGGGTGTTTTTTGTAAAGAACGATAGAACTTCAAATTAAAAAAAAAACACAAAATAATACATTTGAATCAAATTTTTTTTTTGATATTTATTTCAATATACCTGACAAATCATAATGTTTAGACTCACGCCTGAAGAACGGCTTCCAAATTATCAAAATTTACTTCGAAAATCAGACGTCGATTCGCGCAACTTATAGACGACTTTTTATAGTATACATAAATCGTCATATGAGCAAGCAATCCGTCGAATTTTGAATAGATTTCGTACCACGTACTCTCTAAATCAGTGGTTCTTAACCTTTTGCACATAAGGGACCATTTGATAAAATTCGTTAGTTGTCGCGGACCACCAAATTTAAAATGTGTAAGGAGCCATTAAAATCATGAAGTCTTGTTCCGAATACCATGTCAAATTGTAAGACAAAACCGGACGGGTAAACTTGCAAGACAAGAACCATCGTTCTTACAATCTGAATTGCATAATGCTTGTCTGCTGGCCACTACAAAAGCTCTCGCCGTCCGTTTATTAGCACAAACAAACGGACGGCGAGAGCTTTTGTAGTGGCCAGCAGACAAGCATTACATATGAAATTCAGATTGTGAGAACGATGGTTCTTGTCTTGCAAGTTTACCCGTCCGGTTTTGTCTTACAATTTGAATTCAGCCAATGGCTGAATTCAAATTGTAAGAAAACGACCGGACGGGTAAACTTGGACGACAAGAACCATCGTATGATCATTTCACACTATCCGATCAAAACACGGACCGGCGAACAATAATCACACAGCAAGTATGTATAAATGTTGCCATGCACGCTCCAAAGTTAGTGTACAATGAAGTGACGAGTCGACAAGATTAAAATGCAAGTAAAACACGCGCTAATTGTCTTTGCAGAACGCCTGAACTATTGGTAGATGCAATCGTCTTATCGATCGTACGATTCCTACGAAAGAAAAACAATCGTGTCACGATTTTTTTCTTTCGTAAGACTCGTTCTTACAATTTGAAATGAACAATGCTTGTCTGCTGGCCACTACAAAAGCTCTCTTGTCTTGCAAGTTTACCCGTCCGGTTTCGTCTTATAATCTGAAATCAGCCAATAGGCTCTGGGCACAAAAGAATGTAAACTGCATAAACATTCCTATCAAGCTCTCGGTCGCCGGTCTTCATTTAAACATAAAAAAAAAGAAATTTTTGATGCCAATTTGTTGAATACACTGCTCAACATACGCAGTAAAAAGTTACACTAATTTGCGCCATGGGTTAAGAGGGGAAAGGTGGCAAAGGGGTTAAAATTCAGTTTTTTGCAAATATGTATCTGGAAAACTATGAGTCTGACCTTGAAATGTCCCGAGGACGAAACAAACTACATAAAATTGCCTTTGTAAGGATATATAACACTTTAGAAAATTTTGCAGAAAATTACACCTTAGACCCAAAAGTATTATAGTGAATTTATAATTTTTGAGTTTTACATTTCGCACTGTAACTCTTGATAGAATAGACCTACCGTCATAAGATCTTGTCCATATAATTACAACAAAATTTTCTTTGATTTGTACGAAAAATTGTAGTACTCCTCCTAACCTTTTTCAAAAAGGCATGCCTGTAGCTTCTTTTTAAATTGAGCCAAGCAGATAAAATTTGGTAGGGTGCCTAGTCTAAGTTTCATTATGCTCCCCAGAAAAAAGTATTACCATCCGATCAAAACTAAGGGTATTCCCCCTACAAAGTGAACAAAAATTCTAACAAATTTCACAATTTTTCACTTCTAAATTCTATGTAAAATAGAAAAAAAAATATCTCTTAGAGCGTCATTATAACAGTTAATTGTAGTCTTGTGAATGTATGTATGTTCAAAAGGTTGTACCAAGGCGTACGCTACAAGTATCAAAAAATTGGGTTTGAAGGTCAGGGATACCAGTTCTAAGGCTATTTGCGAATATTTCGAGTAACGTGTACTAGCAACCTTTAAGCCCGATTTTTCGTACTTGTAAGGCACGCTTTGGTAGAAACTTTTGGATATACATTCAAAAGACTACAGTTAACTGTAATAAGGACGTTTTAAGGGATAACTTTTTTTTTCTATTTTAGATAGAATTTAGAAGTGAAAAAATGTGAAATTTGTTATAAATTTGTTCACTTTGTATGGGGGGTACCCTTAGTTTTGATTGAATGGTAATCATTTTTGGTGGAAAGCATAATAGAGCTTAGACTAGGCACCCCACCAAATTTAATCTGGCTGGCTCAATTTAAAAAGAAGCTACAGGCATGCCTTTTTGAAAAATGTTAGGAGGAGTGAGGGGGGCGTCAATGGTCGGAGCATTCCAAATTTTGGTAGAAATTAAATAAATTTTGTTAGAAATATATGGACAAGATCTTATTACCGAATATCAAGAGTTACAGTGCGAAATGTAAGACTCAGAAAATGTAAATTCACTATAATACTTTTGGGTCTACGGTATAATTTTCTGAGAAAATGTCTAGAGTGTTACATATCATTACAAAAGGTAATTTTATGTAGTTTGTTTTGTCCTCAGCACATTTTAACGTCAGACTCATAGTTTTCCAGATATTTGCAAGAAACTAAATTTTCACCCCTTTTCCACCCCCTCTCCCCTTAACCCATGGCGCAAATTAGTGTAACTTTTTACTGCGTATATTAGGCAGTGTATTCAACAATTTGGCATCACAAATTTCTTTTTTTTTATGTTATTGACGATATTTCATCAATCGTCCAAAATCCTTATACCAACAATAGAGCACATATCCCTACAATAATATATTCTTCAAAAACTATATTCGTAAAAAATCTCAATAAAAACAGTCTAGAACGATTTTATAATGGTTAAATGGATTTACCAATAACCATGTTTTGTGAGTAGCGGGATGCCATGAGGTCTAAAAAAATTTGCTCTGCTAAAAACTAACTCAGCTCTGCTACTAACCTTCGAGTTTTTTTCTGAGAAAAGAAAGATTGAGTTGCGTAATATCGGAGTTTCTCCTTAACGCAATATGTGAGAGCCAGAGCGAAGGCTTCGCGGACCACCTAGGGTCCCCTCAGGAACCACCAGTGGTCCGCGGACCACCGGTTAAGAATCGTTGCTCTAAATGATGCAATAATACCAACACGTCGAAGAAACCATCAAAAAATCAACCATCATTAAAATCAAAATTTGATGATAAGTTGATTTCAAGCAATGGGCCTGTAAATTGGCCTTCAATGTCGTGCGATTTAACATCTCTCGATTATTTCCTGTGTCGTTACATTAAATCACAAGTTTATTCTGAAAAACCAGCAACAATTGACGCCTTGGAGGCCAACATTGTTCGTGTTATTTATGACATCGTTTTCAAATGTTAATGTCATACATTTATTATTCCAATAAAAGAAAATTTACTAAAAGTTAATATTTTGTGTCTTTTTTTCAATTTGAAGTTCTATCATTCTTAAAAAAAACACTCTCTATTTCACCCAGTTCAAATTACTCATATCGATGAAAGCTTTGTGGTTGTCGCAAAACCACAAATATGCCAAATGTTTCAAGGACTTCTAAATCTTAATATGCCTGCAACAGGTTATCCATTTTTCCGGACACCACTATACTCATGTACACGCGAAGGAAATAAGACCACCCAAACTTCATCCCTTCATCCTTTATAGTTTATGGTAAGACAAGAAAAACATGTTTGAGGTAAGCTCTCATTGTTGTTTGTAGTCCTTTTCACGTAGAGTCATTTTATGGAAAGAACAACTGCAAAGTTTCGCACATTGTCGTGGTGGTGTTCATGAAAAGGATAAGCTATCAAAAGGATGATTTGGGTTTTTTGATTTATTGGATGGTAGCACGCGAGTATGAAATTTGTATGTAGGTAGACATTAAGCGGAACGAAAGGTGTTAATGTGGTACTACTAAAGTGATATGATATAAGAAATGTCGAATGGGAGTAGTGTATTTAGGAATATATATTTTATATGTTTACCTAATTAATTATTCTGTGTAGTTATGGTTTCTTAAAACTGTCGCTGTGAAGCTTTTTATACCCGTCACTGTGTGAAAGTCTGTCTGTCTCCAACCCTCAAATATTAGGTTCTTGAAAGAATCTTCTTTTTTAATCTTAACCAAAATTCATCCAAGTGTGTTCCTGGATTAGCCTCAACGCATCCAGGAACGGCTGGAATCGGAACACTGCGTCATATGGCTGTCTTAGAAACCAACCCCTGAACATTGGGTTCTTAACGCCTCAAAGTATATCTAGGAACAGATGGAATCGGAACACGTCATAGGGTTGTGGTAGAAATTGACCACAATTGAATAGGCCTCCTATGCCACAAGGACGTTTTCCCTTTTTTGGTAGAGTTACTAAAAATTATTTTAGCGACACATCCTGATGGTAAAAGCCTAGCACTTGCCTTTACCTTTTATATTAGCGGCTCTAGGGAAAATGGTGGCCTAGCACCAAATTGACCTCAGGCGGTTCTCTAACGGGCCTGTGCTGTAATTTGGTTTTCAATTTAGATAATATTGGACGGACAGTCGGAACGGTCTTATCCAATCCTGTCGAATATAGTGATGATAAACATCAATTTTCGTACTGTGAGTGAAAATCAAGTTGGGGCCTTTGCTAGGGTTGGAAGCGATTTGAAGCCATTGAAAAAGTCGGGAAGAGCACTCTTGTCCAAAACGTTGCAGTTAAATAAACTGAGCAAATGGTTCTGATCCGAAAGTTAAAAACGGTAATCAAAGAAAAAACAACACCAGCTCGAAATCCGCCTGGTCAAAACAGTCCGGTTAAAATCAACCAACTCCTTTTGTTATAAATAACTAAATTGGAAATTAACTTAAAAGAGAAAATATCTGATTTAGTAGCTAAATAGGTTGATTTTGTCAAGGGATTTTAGATTGGTGCATATTGACCAGCTTGATTTTTTATTATACACTAACTTACGTCTAAGCATGACTCTTAATTTAAGAAAATATATTAATGGTGAATTCTGCAAATTATTTCTAGATTTACTGAAATCTAAACGTCTCTCAAATAATGGTTTCGTGAATTTTGGGTAATTTGGCGATGATACTGTGTAGGAGCCCCCATTTTGATTTCCAACACATTATATTTTTGAAACGTTACGCCACTGCAAGTAATTTTTAAAAGTTCGCGCAGTTTGTCTAGCTCTTGTAACGGTATACCATTTTCTTCATTACTCCTGATTTGTAAATGGCGTGAAACCTGAGCGTTTCTAATGTCCTGTTTCTTTTGAATGACATAACAATAAATTTAGTCGCATTAATCGATAGTCCATCGACAGTGCGGCATTTTTGCCACAGCAAATCGGATTACTCGGTTAGACTGCTTCAAATTGGTTTTTAACATTGTACCTTTGTAGAAAAAACTCGAAAATTTGTCTAAAAGTGAACTTGAACACACGATGAGTTGCATAGTTGCAAAGAAACCTAACTAATTTTCGGTCCCTCTTCTGTTTTCTGATCGAATCTTAGAAACGCCATACACCGTCCAATCGATTGTACAATCTTTTTGATCGTGAGATAAATTGGATGGTATACATATGTGACAATCCAATTTTTGATTGGACGTGTGGAAAATATTGCCATACAATTTTTCGTACCATTTGTCATATGATTAATTGACAATCTTGTGTTTTCAGTTGTTGATTTTTCCACATAAAGTGGAGCGCGTTCCATTTATACGATCTGAGTAAAAATAATTACTCACATTCACTTTCGGCTCCACTTTCTCACACTGATAACAAATCTGACAGTAGTCAGCGATGGCTACAGCTACGACTACGAGTTAATTATGGAACGCACTCCCGGTGGTCATTGTTCATGTTGTGGTTGTAGCGGTCATCCTTCATCGAAATTAGCGATTGACCTCCATCTTCCTTCGCCACAAAATATATTATTTTCGCTGTGTTGTGTTGTGTCATGTGGATCGTGAGACTGTCATTTTAGATTGTACGGTAAATTATACATATAGTGCATATGATGTACGGCAGCGCCATCTAGATATACAAGCCAGATTATAAGCTGATTAAATTGAACCAATTTTCAACTGTCAATGGCTAAGTATCACGTATTACAACAACAGCAATAGCAACAACAACACTTCAACTGTCAGTGGCTACGGGCGAAATTGTGGACTCAGGTGGAGCTTAGGTGTTTCTGCAGTTCGGCCTGTCTATCAAGATGGCAGTGTGTACGGGCATCAGATCAGATAAATTCTGCAATCCATCGTCATCGTCATCGTGTATGGCGACTCTTAGAAATTAAGTATTTCTGTATGCGAATCAAACATAAAATGTGAAAAAACAAATCCTGGCTGATGAAATGAAGTGGCCCCATCCCCTTTCATATATCAGCGGCGGCTTTTTAGCTTCTTGACCAGGGCGGCATAATTGCTAGAGCGGGCACTGCCTTAGGGTACAATTTTTATACCATTTTCAACCTCACTCACCTATTCCCTGCCACCACCTAATTTTTCGCTTTTTTTGCTATTCGTTGAAACCCTATGATAAAGCAAAATGTGAAATAAGAGCGAGAAACTGTTTCACCTTAGGTTATTCTATATCTCATAGTAACATGAAAGATGAAATTGATATGCATTGCATTCCATTACACGTATGATGTAAATACATACAATCGTTTCGTCATTACATTATCAATTGGAAACATCCAGGAATTAATTACAGTAAAAAAGCAAACAAAAGCTCAATAAGCGAATAGTTTCTGTATTGAATGCAATTATGACCTTAACGTGATGTCCATACCACCGCGTCACAACGCGGCACATTTTTTAGTGCCCACACCGCCGCGGCGCGAATAATACGCTGGGTGCTATCAGCTCACAGCTGATATGATATTGCCTTAGAAAAGGTACTCGATTTATGTAATTAAAAGACTTAGACATGATAGAGAATAACTGCAACTACTGGCCAAATACAATTATTTTAACTTTTATAATCATATGCTGCAATTTTCGTACACTACCTACATCAAAATATCGCGGCATCTTTACTTATTGTGTGAAAGCGTAAACGGAAGAAATCAACGTGAAATTCGTCATTTTACCTCTCCATGTCTATACTTATTCTAAGGATAAAATCATTGACATGCGCAAATTGAAATGCGGTGCAGTACAACCTTGTTATACCGTACCCTAAAAAAAGTTGCGGCAGTGTTCGATTTGATTGTTTGAATTGACTATCGTGTACCCGAAAACTCTTACAAGATATTAGATCTTGTGCCCGTCGAATGGTTAGTCTTATCGTATAGAAGAGACACACAGCTTGAACATTGTTTTGTGGTTGTTTTGAATCGAATATGTACATATATGTTTACTTACCATGGTTACGACAAATTTTGCTTGGTTACGCCATCGTTTGAAATTGCGTAACCATGCAAAATATGGCGTAACTATGCAATGTAAACTTTCAATTCAATAGAATATTCAAGCTTGTATGTTTGTATGTCACTAATCTGCGACAAACGCAAGCATCGAACCAGCAGGATCGTCTTTTCCTATATCGTATACTATTCATGAACGAAACGATTGACCTTGTATTCTTTCGGAAGTCTGTCGATATTTCTGCAATCCTTTGGTGTGGCGACACGATCGAGGTGTTGCTAAACTCACCATAAAATTTCCTAAAGGGTCATCGGATCTTCTTTTATTTTTCTGGTCAGTTCACAGGGCGGTCAGAGATAACCGTCAACCTGGATGTTGGCTAAAGCAATTTCACAATCAGCTTCGTACTACTTCGCAAATACGTCGATATTTTTGGAATCCATGAGTCCAGCGAAACGATCAAGGTGTCGCTGGACTCGCAACAAAATTCGCTAAGGTGGCGTCGGAGCACCTTTCCTGCGCAGCTCACAGGGGCATCAGGGATAACCGAGATAAGTACAATAATTCACAAAATGTATGATTTTGTTAGTTATCAACCTAGATGTCGGTCACAGCAATTTTACGATCAACTTCGTACTATGCACTTTGGCAAATCGTCTATATCTCTGCAATTCTTCGGCCGAGCGATATGATCGGGGTGTCGCCGGACTTGCCACAATAGGGCAATTTATTTAAGTCCAAACAACGAGTAAAAACCTTCCTTCCTTGGAATTCATGTTTCCATAAATAATACTTCTTTTACTCATCCACTGATACCCTAAAACAGTTCATTCAAAACTTAAATACTCAATCGGTCAATACCTAAACAATTCATTCCAAATCTACATCTTTTTTGGGCACACCAACATCGAGTTGTACTACACTGCACCTGTCAAATAAATTATTTGAACAAAATGACATGAATATTCGCGGCGGAAAAATACTGCAAAACTGGTGAATATTCGCGTTGGTGCGGGCATCTCCATACAACGCAGTTTGTTACAATTTTGACGCCGCGAAAAAATTCACCGTGAATATTCGCTGACGCGCCGGTGTGGGCATCACTTAACTCAGTAAACTTTTCCGCCACTACTTGTCAATAAATTATGTATTGCAGTGAAATGTGCTTGTGCAATATGCAGTTCTATTTGCTCGTCTAGACTAGACGGTAAAGTGCAACAAAAAGCAGTTCCGTTCAAAGTGCTTTTCGCGGATTTTCTTCCTAAAAAAATGGGCAAGTGTAGAGAAGTGGATAAGGATACACCCAGAACCAGAACTACACCGGAGGCCCGCTTTCCGTACCGAAGAAAGCAACGACAACCTTGCATTCATTGGAACAGATTTCCCCGCAAATTAGAAATGGAACCATATTGCGTCGTTTGTACCTATGACTTTTGCACTTTTGAAGAAGGCGGTTACATACCAACGTGGGGTGGTGGGCGTAATAAATCGTTAGCTCTTCTACCGATGAGATAAACCTTAATGAAAGCCGGAATTATACTGTGATGAGCTGATGAAATTGTTTAGTGTAAAATATGAAATTTAAATTGAAAAATTGTAATATCATAGAAAAAAAGCATTGAATTGAAAATTTATTGTAATTTTACTTGTATCCTTATAATAAAAACCAATTCTGAATATTTAAATTTCAATAAACCTTACGGAATCTCCTTCAATCAACCCCGAATTTTGGGAGCAGTTGGAGTAAAATCTTCTCTCTTCTCATGTTGTTCTGCTAGGAAAATGATAGAAATAAAAAATATAAATACATAAGAGGATGATTTTAGCAAGCAAGCTTTACGATTTAAGCGTTCGTACGGACCGCTAAATATGTAAATTAAATATAAATCGAAATAAATTCCCGGAGCATTAATGGTTACCGTAAATGTTTTGCTTAATTTTGGGTAGACAAATTAGAAAATACTTTTTATAACTCTTCCGTAATTTTTTTTTCCAATAGACGACCGTTGCTAATTAGCTTTTTTTGCATTTAAATTTTGTACATTCATATAAAGCTGAAATTTTATTGATCAACCCACTCACAAATGGATTCTACTCTACAACTGAAATCTATGGGAAAAATTAAAAGTGTCTATAGTCTGTCTTCTACACACGCGACAACAAGTTTTCACACTCGCTGAACTTGTCGTTGTCCGTAGAATTTAAAGATGATTGCACTTGGAAGTTTTTGAAGTTCTAGTTAAGCTTCCCAAAAATATCTTACCATGTTCATGTTCCGTAACATAATATGAAAGTGTTTTCCTTTGTGAGCCGCTACGCGCATACACAAAAGTTTCCCAACGGATAACTTTTACGGCGGGTTTGCTTTCATGAATACGTATTATCGAAATTGTGTACAATGACGAGGAAGCTGCGTTTGTAAAAGCTGATTTAATAAAAACCGCCCAGTCGTTCATTATGAGAGCCTGGTATTTTGATTCAAGGTAAGCTTTATCGTTCGTTCATCCTGTTTTGGGTAATGTAGTGTGTCGTCGTCTCTCTCTACTATTTTTGTATACTAGAGACGTGAGTTTACTGAAAGCAAAAAAAAATGGTTTCTGCTAGCCATGAATGAGGAAAAGCGCACTTTACTAGCTTATTTGTAATCAATATGACTATGCTTGGATTTTCAAGCTTTCTTTATAAGTGTTATACATTTACATAAATGTTGATGTTGTCAATAAATGCTTTTTTAAAAGACCATAGGATGGTCAAAAACACTTAATTTTCGACAAGTTTAAATTAGTTTTTTTAATTTTTGAGATGTGTCGAACGTTTGTGGACAGTTTTCCATAAATGAGTAAATTTATATTCACCATCGGCCTTTCCTAAGTGTGGAAGGAAAGTAAGCAATATTTTTAATGGTGCGTCCAGACGACTTCCAACGTATTTCAATCTTTTCCCTCCAACTTGTCGCAAGTTGGAAGGCTGTTCACCCGATACGATACTTCCCAGCAAAATTTCCGTAAGGTCTATGAAAAAGTAAGACTTAGAAAAGGCTTACTTACTACTGAACTGTAAGCATTCAGTAAGCTGAAATAGCTTTGCGTGATTAGATCTTATTCATATCATTACATAAGACTTCTTAGCAAAATGTAAGACAAAGTTTCAAACTCCGGGGGGTCCGGAGATCGAATCTCGGCGTGGTCGAAGTACATGTGCGGATGAAAAATATCAACAAAGATAAATTAAACAAACGACTGAGTGAATGCACCATCGCCCAGCAAGGCGTTACAGAAAGAAGAAATACTTATTTCAACCTTTTATTAATGGATATATTTTAGTTTCGAATTTTAGATAATGCTAGAGATAATTCTTAAATAAGTATTATTGTTAAGGCCTTAAATAAGCCTTTGCCATATTCTTTAAAAAGCCTTATTATTAATTTTTATAAATAAATGCATTACTAGTAATTCATAAATAAGTCCTACAATCAGGTATAGATATAAGATTTGGAAGCTTCAAAGCTTTAAACCTTACCGCCAATGACATGCCCCATGTTAAGGTAAGCCTTTTAGTAAGGATTTCCTCTTGCGAAAGACTAAGGCCGGGTTTCTGATAGCTCTTATTCAGTACCTGTCGGCTGATTAGTCTTATCGCGTAGAGAAGACACACACCATATTTAAAAAGCTTTTCCATTGTATTGAATGGAATTTTTGTTTATTTTGCATAGCTACGCCATATTTTGCTTGTTTAAGCCATCATCTTAGATTGAGAAAATCATTGCACACTTTCATCCAACAGCGTAAATAAGCAAAAGATAACATAACTATGCAAAATTAACAAAAAATCAATTCAATATAATGGAGAAGCTTTTTGAATATTGTGCGTGTCTTCTCTGGGCGATAAGACTAACCATTCTATAAGATCTACGAGAAAATGGGCCTAAGACTTTTTTGAACAATCTCTTATTGAGTAAGTCTTATTCTGTTCGAATATAGGACTTATATAAAACTTTCCGATTTTCCTGGGTTATATCAAGTTGGCTAAGGACTAGGGATGTCAAAAACCGGCCCATAACCCGGTTTTCGGTTTTTTCGCAAAGCCGGTTAGACCGTCCGGTTTTAACCGGGCTCAAAGTACCGGTTTTCGGTTAACCGGTTTTTCATTGAATTGCTTAGAATTTTAGCAAAATAATGCATAATGTTCGTATAGAAATATGACTGTGTAATGGAGCCCTAAAAGAGAAACATGTTGAACAAAAAAGATAATCAAATATAATTGTCAGAAGTATTCATAATGATTCAAAATTAGTTAACTGAGTTTTATTGTGTATTTATTTTTGTGGTTTTTGGAATCAGCGAGCTCCCAGGAATCTAAAACTCATTTTGCTAAAAAAAATGTTGATCGGAAAGGTCCAAAAAGGACAAAAAAGGATACTCTTTAATCCTTGGCCGGAGGTCAGCATGTGGGGTTTCAAATCAAAGGGAACGTCGAGTACATTACATATCCGGTGTTTGTTTCCTGTTTCAAGGACCCTCAACGGAATAAATCGAGCTTAAATCGAAAATTATTGTGTTTTCCGTGTATGTTTCCAAAGCCATAACTACGAGAATAATCCAAGTTGTCACTACGTTTCTCACTTTTCCGAATCTTTGATAGGTTAAGATTCTACCATTAAATTTGCTAAGAAAAAAATTATCGGAAGGCTCTGAAAAAGGACATTAAAGGACACTAATTACAAACCTTGATTGAAAGTGAGCATGCGGGGTGTCATGTCAAAGAGGAAGTCGAGTGTATTGCATATCCGGTGTTTGTTTCCTGTTTCAAGGACACTAAATGGAAAAATTCCGGCTAAAACCAAAAATTACGGCTTTGGAAAGATACATATACGAGAAACATGAGAATTTTCCATTGGATCCCAATTTTCTCCTGTGAGGGTCCTTGAAACAAGTAATAAACGCAGATATGGAATGTACTCGACGTCCTATTTGATATGACACCCCGCATGCCCACGTTCGATCAAGGTTTGTAATTAGTGTCCTTTTTGAGAGCTTTCCGATCATTTTTTTCTTAGCAAATTTGGTAGAATCTTTAGCTATTATAGATTCGGAAAAGTGAGAAACGTAGTGACAATTTGATTTACTCTCGTAATTAGGGCTTCGGAAAGATACACGGGAAACACAATAATTCTCCATTTAATCTCGATTTATTCCGTTGAGGGATAAACACCTGTATATATATGTAATGTACTTGACGTCCCCTTTGATTCGATACCCCACATGCCGACGTCCGGGCAAGGATTAAAGAGCATCCTTTTTTGTCCTTTATGGGATCTTTCCGATCAAAATTTCTTTTTAGCAAAATGAGTTTTAGATTCCTGGGAGCCCACTGATTCAAAAACCACAAGAATTAACCTCACCCTATTTTTTTTCTATTTGAAATGCTAATATGACTGCACTATGATGTAGATATTGTAGTCTTTGTGGACACGACGGATGTTGAAGTGGACGCGGATATCGATGTGGACGTGGACGTCGTAGCAACTGCCGATTCGTCTTCCTATAACAATGTGCCTGTCTAGACAGTTTCAATTTTCGTTCGTCTTCATCATTTTGACAATTGAAACTTGAGATGCTTGCGCTATTGAAGAAACGCATTCATTCTTGAACGCTATTGCTAATGTTAAATATAAACAACTCATCATCTATTCATACTATTCATGAAAGAATTTATCATTTACCCGTCCTGACCAAAGCCGCGACACATATTTCCCGATAAATAATGAACAGATGTGGATAGAATGAGGCATTGATCTCTTCTGTTCACTTGACGCAATCAACGACACGTTCAATATTGAAAGTGGATACGGAGCTTGAAGACGATAGTGAAGACGAAAGCGCACATGTGTGGACATACCCAATGAACTCTAAATGCATTGATCTGATACACATATACATTCACGACGCACAAAAGATACACGTGTGTGACATGCAACGTAAACAATATCTGCCTTGGAAAGGAAAAATGCAAGGAGCGGTAGTTTGACGAAGCGATGGTTCTTGGAATAATAGCACTAAGGAGAGTGCTCGGAAATACGAAATTTTTCATAGAAGACAAGCAATAGAATTACAGACTGACAAATCAAGAAAATATAAAACTTTTATGAATTTGGAAAGTTTTTTTTTTCGGTTTTAACCGGATGGGCAAACAACCGTCCGGATTAAAACCGGGAGGATGAAAAAACCGAAAAAAACCGGTTAACCGTTTTGAAAGTACCGGTTTTCGGACTAACCGTCCGGTTTTTGACATCCCTACTAAGGACTACCTCGAAAACCATTTCCGAATAGTTAGGTCGTACTTGCTCGGCACATAAAAACATGTGAGCTTTCCTATTTATTTAATTATAGTTAGTTGAACATTCGGAGTATCAAGTTGGCTAAAAAGATCGGATTGGCTATTCACGATCTCGAATCCGTTACAGAATAGTTTTGATCGGCTGCAAATCGTTAGCTTGCATTTGCTCGGCCCTAAAAAATATTTGAGCTTTTCTATTTATTTAATTATAGTTAGTTGAGCATTCGAACTATCAAGTTGGCTAAGCATGTTCGACAAAGATCGGATGGGTATAAATGTGGTATCAATTGGAAGGGAATAATTTCTATATTAATTTCTTGGAATTGAGCTAACGAAAAACGCGACAATTCATAACGGTAAAACATTCGGTTCGAGTCCTGACTATGACCAACAGATGGCCGGACAGCGGACGTTTTCTTAGACTCGAATCAGAGTGTGTTTCAATTATACCTTGAATTGGGACACACTCTGTGCATTGATCACAGGCTCATATTGTAATGCCTGTTATGTTGTAAAAGTTCCGTATGAGGCAGACACGAGGAGTAGGCGTATAAAGAAATTTTGATAGTAGCAATGTATTGAAAGACTACTAATACGACTGATAATTAGGTCGTATGAATAAAAATATCCTTTGCTTAATGCTTGGCTAAAAATTTAAAATATAAATCGTTGTTGTTTGCGCTTGTTTAGCCAAGCATTAAGCAAAGCATCTTTTTATTCATACACCCTATTCAGTTTTGGGACAATCTGGAGTACTCAATATAAAGAACGCTACTGAAACCACAATGTTTGCCACTCTCCTTTGGTGTGAAAATGGTATTAAACTTTTTTTTTTGCAAGATAATTACGACTTAACTATAGCTGACAAGAAGAATTTATTATTATCGCATTCAATGATGAATTATTGTACATATTATATCCATAACGGATAACGTTATTAACATTAGCTTATACATATATGATAAAAACTAATGAGACAATATATAATTATGCATACAAATGACAGATAGGGTATAGTTATGAATTTATTTCAGAGTTGTATGAATCAGTGAAAAATCTGACAATCAAATATGTATGTATGTAGACAAACGAACGCACTATAATCTCACTCAGATGTTAAACGAGTACCCATTTATGGGGATAAATAACACTGCTGAGCGTGATGCTGATCTCATTACCTCAACAAAAAGCAGATAAGATCTTGGAAATAGGATGTCACTAACACATCCTGCGGCCTTAGTCCAATGCTGGATTGTCGCGCCTGTTATTTATTTTTATTTTTATGTAGACAAACGAACTACTACATGAAATTACTTCACCGAAAGCAATTGTTTGAGCTTCCTGCATATAGAGCCGGATTTACTCTCCATGGGGAATAGTTAAATTAATGAAAATGGAAAGTATGAAAGTTTCAGAAATATGCCGCCCTTCAATATTTGACGCATCGGGCAGTTGCCAAGGTTGCCCATATAGAAAATCCGGCCCTGTCTGTAGTCACATTTTCGACGAATACACTAGCTAAGATATGGACATTCTTCCCTACGCTCGTACGCATACTGATCGTACTCAGTGGCGTATTTAGAAAATTCTCAAAGAGGGGGCACAGAGTACGGGGCTAATTTGTTACATAAAGTTTTGGTGTGGAGATACCCGAGAGCAGCTACATAAGAAAAACATTGGCAACACTTAGGGATCGTTGATCCTTGATCCTTGATTTAAGGCGAAACTCAAGGAAACCTTAAATTTTCAATAGACTTGAAATATAATATTTCAAGGTAGGTACCTTGACTTCAAGTGAGGTTGACTATAGAAAATTACAAGGTGTCCTTCAGTTTCTCCTTAAATCAAGGATGCATTGACTCGTGAATATAAGTGATTTCTATGAAAAAGTATGGAAAATGACATTTATTTTAATTTCGGCATCCTTGACTCAAGGTCTCCTTGAGTTAAGGTATGTTTATAAATACGAGAGTCCTTTGCATTTCAGGTTTATTACACCAAAAGTTTAGTTTTCCTGACAGATCTTAGAATAACACTCATTAACTGCTTTTGGCTTTTCCTAAACCAAAATTCCGCCAAAAAGTGGTTCTGCTTACTTTTGAAAGAAACACAGATGAAAAGCTGATACAACAAATTTTGGCTGACATTGTGGTCTTGAATTCCATGGCAAGTTTAAGCGAATTTGAATGCAGAATTAGGATTTACTGAAAAAGAGGCCTTTGTATGTTTTGTCAAAAATATTGTAACAGATTCCGTAAAATCGTACAAATGCCGAATAATATTTTACAATACAATATTAATTATAACTGCTACAGAATAAAACAATCCAAATACCCTTTTAATATTATACATTTTACACCGTTCGGGATAGAATAAATTGCATTGAATGTTGTTATATAAAAGGGTAGAATCAATCCTACTATATGTTATCAAATCTACACTATCAACGCAAGAAACCCATTCAACCTAGAAATCTATTGATTGGTAGTCTGTCTGGTTCAGTGAGCAGTGCGCTTGCCTACAAATCACAGAATTGTGGATTCGAACCCGACTGCACTCGTATTACAATTTTTATTTTTTCGAGCGGTTTGTATAAATTTGCTTATCAATTTTATACTATTGAAGAGTAAAATTTTTATCAAGAATACTTATACTTTTAATATAGTTCAATTATACTTTTGGTAAAGTTTTTATATGGAAATGTATGAATAAATTTTTTTTATAAAAATTACACTAAAATGTTCAGCCGTGTAGGAACTATCCGTGGCATAGAGGCGGGAAGTGATCAACCGATTGATTAAAATAAAGCAACAAAAGTAAGCAGGAAGGTATGATTGTTTGTTATTTCCATATGTACTACACTAGCTTCAAATCTAGTATCTGCAATACCTTTTAAAACGAGTCCTAGATGGTAAGCTGAAGCAACATGCTTTAACAAATCAATTGCGAAATAGAAATGAGAAGGAATGGTTACGATGATGTTTACTTCGTGAAAATTGAAGCATTCAAGAAAGTACCCCAGGCAGGGCACCACAGACACCGAACCGTAGTAATTCGAAAATGTGTGCTAAAAATGCTTTCCCACCAAAACACTTCAATTTTTAGCATTTTAAGAGAAAGAGAAGTATCTGGTTTAAAGACCTTTACAGCAGCCCAACACGAATTTACGGCCAAATTAAAATACACAAGCCCGATCGAAAAATAAGACCGATTGTTTCAAATATGTATCAATTCAGCGGCTTCCAAGACATCGATACCGCAACAACATCTCCTCAACTTATATCAACATAAGATGGAGTCACTTCACACATGACGAGACTTTCAATAGCAGTCCTTGTTTCCGAACAGATTCATGTCGAGATTGGGCAACGTTTCATGACCACCTCGTTGTCTCGACATAATCATAGCTTGTACTTATTCTCTGAGAGTTCTTGTTCTTGAAACCACGCGTCTATGAAAATAAACTCAACCCGTTCGAAAAACGGAAACGTTTCATCAACGAGGAGATCCGGCGAATTGAGAAGATGATGTGATGATAACGTTTCGAAAAAGATTTACAAAGTTTAGTAATAGAAACGCTCAAAATAAAAAGGTAACATTTGGTACTGCATTTTTTAGTATGGTGTGAAAAAAGTTTGATGTGCTCACAGGGGGGGGGGGGGCACGTGCCCCCTGTGCCCCCTGTAAATACGCCACTGATCGTACTTATAACCTCATCTGATACTAAAATGGGGCAAATCGGAACAACAGGTCGTGCACCTCCGCTACGATTTGATGGTAGAAAACATATTAAATCAGTCATAAATCTTGGCTAAATGAAGCTAACAAGACTGTCCAATCAATTGTACAAAGAATAAGAATTGATAGAATTCTGCTAATAAGCTTTTAAACGAGTATCCTTCCACAGGACTAAATATAGGATCGATTAAATCAAAGGTTTCACCACCTCCCGTATATAAAAGATCTTACTTTACCAGAAAAATGGTCTTAGTTGTTCGAAACTCGCGAAGAGAAAAGTTGTTTGTTCCGTTATTTGTATAGTTTTGATAATTTGTTACAAGCTCTTGAAAAGGATATACTGTTTAATCGGACCACTGACGGGACCGATCAAATTTGGTCCGAACAGCAGGTGGTCCGATTACTAAGGGATGCCAGGAAAGTACAAAAAATTAAGGAAATAATTTTTAAATGTTATTCATGAACATTAGACTTGTACAAAGGTCATCCTATGCAATTAATGGTTGCAACCGTTAACACCATAGCTACTTTGTGATTTTTTTAACCAGCTTCCTTATTATAAATTCTCCCCACACTCAGTTCTACCAAAAATTTTGAATATTCTTCAATATTTTACAAAGCATTTCTATAATCAAAGTCATGGTTAAGGGCTCAATCAATCCTTCTTTTAACTTCACATGCATCTTGTTGTCGCAGAAACTCCAGAATTGTCTCACCACTTCATCCACCCAACACTGATGCAATGGTTGATTCTGTCTACGAAATTTCCCGTCGTCATGGGAAATAATATAACTCATTGTAATCGGAACTGAAGTGAATGTAGTAACGAAATTTCTAAGATTTTTTTTAGTCAACAAAATGTCTTGCTACGTTGTCTGTCTATTGGTCCGTTTGGTGAAATTTCCTCGTACTGCTCAAGTAAGTAATCAATTTGAAATTTTGGTCCGATTTTGGAGATTTATACAGTGGTTGGTCCGATTGTGGAGGTACGTCTAGTACTGATCTATCCAATTGGAGTCACCGATCGTGGTCCATGGTCCGATTAAGAGGTGGTCCGTTTATAAAGGTTACTTTATATGAAAAACCAAATAAAATTGACAAAGGGTGGTCCAATTAGAAGGTGGTCCGATTATAGAGTGGTCCGATTATAGAGTGGTCCGATTAACAGGTTTGACTGTACTTAAAAGAGCAAGTTTTGTGAATTTGTCAGATTTATCCGTTTAAATAACCTTTATGATATAAGCGTTTGCATTTTCTATGTCAAACAAATGTTGTAATTTTTCAAAATTTGAATTACCACATCTTCGAAATGACAGTGATTTTTTCGACGGGGGAAACAGTCAAATTACATCAAATGTATATATTTTTAGTTTTGTAACGGTAAATGAGAGATCAATATCGTCTGATAATATTTTTCTCTAAATGAGCCGTATTTTCCATTAATATTATTTGTATCATCATAAAGGAAAAACAACACGCTCTGTGGCTCACTTGGTTGAGTCGCACTCTACGATGCTAGTAATCTAGAGGTCCGGAGATCGAACCTCGGCGGAGTTCAAAATGTCCATACATGTGCGGAGAGCAAAAAAATATACAGGGTGTCCGGAAACTGCCGCATAAACGCACCGGATTGTGATTCCTCATGTGATTTCCAGCACAAAAGCTGTACGTTGTTTCCATCTCAATTTCCTCCAACTCCTCCGAGGGTCAGGTGCTCATACGACTATTTTAAAAAATGGCGCATAGTCTAACGATCATGTCTTTCTTACATCATTTTATTATAGCTTCGTTACTTTTAACAGTTTTAATGCCTTAAGTGCAGAAAACTAGGGTTAATTTTAGCTCGATTTCTATTCAATTCAATTCAAACTGCCCCTAAAGATCTGCTATTTGGTAAAATTTGTTCAAATTATATCAAAATCGATCCAAAATTAACCCTAGTTTTCGGCACTTAAGGCATTAAAACTATGGTTGTTTGCGGAAGTGCTTGTTGTTTGTTTAATTTTAGACCACCTGCGAGTAAGTCCAGCCTTTGAACACATTTATTCTTATACATGAAAAGAAAAACCAAAACATTTTTGTACACAAATTTGCAAGTCACATGTGTTTTGTGTCAACTAGTCAACTGACAACAATCTCTGTCGACATTATACCATTTCTATCGCTAAATGAGCGACTTAAAAATAATAACGAAAAGCAATTATCAAAAGACCAAATGATTTCGGCCAGATTTATAGCTATGACACACATCCAAATCATTATGACGATAATCCGTCATAATGATGAAAGTTCGAAATTGACGTTTGGGTAAATGATGAAAATGTCCCTAACAACAGCGATATTTTGATGAATATTTTATTCAATAATTTAAAAACAAATTTGAATAGAAATGTGTAAAGATTGATAGCAAATTTAATATTTTTGCAAAAATTCTTGTTCTTCAATTTTGCAACGGATGGCGTCCCCTTTCATTATTGAGCAAATGTGTAATTTGGAATTCGTGCTAATGATGGTAAATGTTCGTGATAATGACGTATTTGCGTCATTGTCGATATGTTTGTCAAGTTTGTTTTTAATACCTCTATAAAAAAAATAACTCGTGGGAAAAAAGAGGGTTTTCATATTTTACATAAGCCATAGAACTAAGAAATCTGTTCCATTCCAGAATACATCGAACAAAAGGACACTGCAAGCTTTTCCTTCATTCTCGTCCACAATTGTCACCCAACTCTCGCCGAAAACCCCAGTCTGCCTTCTCGCATCAAGTCGGCATTTCCCAAAACATCTTTACTAATATTTATTAACAAATATTAATAATTTGAAATTAATCAAATTAAAGGCTAAGCGAATGAAACAATTGAGATTTGCATGTGTATACGAGTAAATTGTAAAATTACATTTTAAATAAGTATCATATAGCATAATACTTTATACTTTTAAATTTGTAATTGTCGTTAGGTTGATTATTGGTTGAGAAGATAGGTGGCGCTGGGGAGGCGAGAGAGAAGATTTTTGTAGAACTGTCAGAGTATTGTAAGAAAAGACGAGATCATTCTTGTAAAACCGCGGCGGAGAACGGATGGAAAAATATATTTGAAGTTTAAAATTATCATATTTGCGTTTTATTCGGCCATTTCGGACGATACCACAGTTCAGAAGTGGGATAGTGTACTTACACCCAAATAAACGTGCGTATTATCATATTTTTCTCGGCTATTCGGAAAAAAAATGTCGAACCGCGTGACCCGCAGTAAAAGTGAAAAGTCGTACGCCGATGCCGCACGTAAAAGTTATGAATCCGATCTTACCGACGGGAGTGAAACGGGCGACGAAGATACCACAGTCGTATCTATACCGACAGGTGGCAAGCCACAATCCCAAGAGAACGAATCAGAGGAGCCAACGATAAACAGACCGCCGCAAACGAGTGCCCCGCAGACCAGCCACCCGTAGATCAACCACCACCACCATAGCATCCGCAACAATCGCAGCAGCACCACACGGCGAATCGACCCCCGCAGCACGTATTAACGTACCCGTCGCCACCACCGCAGCACCCACAACCATCGCAGCAGCACCATCCACCGCAGTGAGCAGCACGCCGAAGAGAAGTTTAACGAGCAAACTCAGGCTCGCATGATCACCGTAAGTGCCGCAGACCGCCGAGACAAGTACGTCGATTACGAAGATACCAAAGGGGAACAAATGGACGACGACGAAGAGAGCGAAATAACACTCAACCGTAAGAGAATATCCTGTAAAGTAGTCACAATCACAACCGCCGATCAAATGGAGATTAACTTCATGATACAAGCGACGCAGAGCCGAGATGTCAAAATCGTAGCATTGAGGGTGGAAGGTTCTAGCGTGGGCGATACAGAACAACACTGACCAGCAAATGATATGAAAATTTGTAATTAAAAAAAAGTAGTAGTTTTGATTGAGGCCAATCAGAATTGTCAGAACGGCCGAGCTATAGCATAATACTTTATACTTTTAAATTTGTAATTGTCGTTAGGTTGATTATTGGTTGAGAAGATAGGTGGCGCTGGGGAGGCGAAAGAGGAAGATTTTTGTAGAACTGTCAGAGTATTGTAAGAAAAGACGAGATCATTCTTGTAAAACCGCGGCGGAGAACGGATGGAAAAATATATTTGAAGTTTAAAATAATCATATTTGCGTTTTATTCGGCCATTTAGGACGATACCACAATCAGAAACACTTCCTTTTACAAACAATTAAAAAGACACGAAAAATGTCTTCTTCTGCCATTGCTTTTTAAACTATAACAATGTGGCCCGCGTGAAAATTAAGTTGGACATCCCTGTTCTATACGGTAGACGCAGTAGCACGGCCTGCAGCTCTAGCTCGGCGGCAAGGCAAAACTCTACCCACACCAGCAATAGCCCCATAACCACAACCTTACTCTTACTACCAAATCCAAAGAAAATACCATCTCTGAAATTTCCCTGCAGAGGGACCTAAAGAATCATTGCGACCCATTCATCTAAACTTTTTCGAATCTTGTGGACGAACAGCCTATGTAAAATCCTTCGACTTTATGGAGCAAGTTAATGCTATTTACCGCTATTTTTTAGATGAAAATTTGATTTGATTTGGTGATTTGTCTTTTAAATAGTTTTAGGACAAAATACATTTTTTGAACGTACAGTACAGGTTTAGCTAAAGAAGCCAAAAAACAATATCAACGCTAGAAAATTGTTTTTTTTTGTGGTTTTTGGGCTCGTAAATTTCGTGGGCCCACCCTAACTTCGGCCCTCCGATCCCTTATATGCAAACCCCGATGCGTAACCAAACAATATATGGCATAACTCTGCAAAATAAACATAAAATCAATTCAATATAATGTAATAGCTTTCAGAAAATATAGTGTGCGCCTCGCCTCGTCTATACGATAAGACTAACCACTACATAAGATGTACGAGAAACCGGCCCAAAGTCAGTTGCGTTATTTCTCGAATAGGTGTGAGTGAAACAGCCAACGAAATTTAAAAAAAAAATATGAGTATGTCTTCAAAATGTAAGTAGAAGTAGATATGCGTAACCCAAAGGCTATGAACAAAATGGGTGACGCATTTGCTGTTGATCAAAATCAAATCTTCGAGAAAATATTTGAACAACGGGTGATTCTTGAAGCATTTCCAGTGGATTTCGTTTGCTGAATGCGCTCACTGTGATTCTTTTCTAAAGGTATGTACTGAGTTCACCGGGCGAAAAACTTGCATATATGTCTCCCGTGAAAACGGTGCCGTGGAGACTTGCTTTTTATTCACTCAATGTAAGATAAATGTTCACTCGCGTTCTGATTGATTGTCGGAAGACATCTTTTCATTGTGAAATAAAGTGCAATTGCACCAACTGCACTATTTTCGCTGGCGGAATGTCAAAAACCGGTGTGAAGACTTTCATGTGAAGTGAGTACCACCAAGCGAATTCGATTTCACGATTATCAAAATTTTGACAGTATTTGCATGGATTTCACGTGAACTGACGATGTTAGTACCTACTTTTAGACGGAACTAGCAAATTTTAAAATAAATGCCTCGCGCGTAAAACGCAAATTAAAAAAAAAACAAATAATATCAAAAAATTTAGAATTTGGGAGGTTAGTTCTAGTCCTAGTCTATATTTAAGAATACCATTCCCGAATTTAATTTGAATGAAATTTGACAGATTTCTTCCAAATTAATTTTTGAAAAATGCTAAATATTTGGAATGATTTAGAGAGGTTTATCCTAGGTTAAGAACGAAATAATTATTTTTTAATTCAGCTAGAATACCCTCCAAAATTTAAAATTTGTATGGAACTTTTTCGCTTGAAAATCGTGTTGCGGGATTCACCAGATCAAAATATTAACACAGAATTCAGATGTAGGTTTAGGGACAAAATATTACAAATTAATGAATCGGCCGTGAGACAATTTCTTGATCGGCGAAAAAACTTAACAAATTTAAATCAGTCAAACTTCTCTATAACGAACTTCCGTATAACGAATTTCTCTATATAACGAATTTACTTTGTAAACTCTGCTTTTTCAAAAGTTTTCTGAAGAATTTATTCTCCATATAACGAATTTCTTTATAACGAATTTTTCTCTATAACGAATGTTTTTCCAGTTCCAACTTGCGATTTTCAGGTATTTTCAACTTCTATATAACGATTTTTTTCCAATCGATTCCCCCGATGATTTTGTAACTAAGGGGAATACCCCAGTAATATAGGAATCGAACAGAGTGGAATAGAACTAAAGACACTTTACGGATTCCCCGACTATGCATGCCAATAGTCCAACAATTTTACGTTGAAGCAACGCAATTTTGAATGGGAAGGGACGGTATTTGACTCATTCTGAACTTTACAGGCCTCCTGAGGTCTTCTGATATTTGAAACGATGAATTTGATCTTTCGGTTTTTGGCGTCACGTTTCTCTCAAAACAAAATAGTTATTTTTTTCGGGTTGGGGTTTAGGTAATAGAGCATTTTGTTGCTGTTGCAGTGCGAAAAGAAAATTTGATAAATATTAAAATTTGCAGTTACAGTGAATGAAAAATTACAGCAAGGACTGGGTTTTTTGATTTTTGTTTAATTACACATAACTGCAAAAAACGCGACTAATTTTTTTAATGTGTTTCCCACAACGGACACTAAATGCGCTATCATCGGTTACCGGGTTATCTTTGGGGTTTTGGAGACCCTGTATACAAATGAACAAAAATATAAAGCTATTCTCTATAACGAATTTTCTCTATAACGAAGAAATTGATCGGTCCCTTGGTGATTCGTTATAGAGAAGTTTGACTGTATATGAAAAAAAATAATAAAAATATTTACTCTCCGATTGGGTTCAGCAAAACCAATTCAACACCTAACTAATGAAGTTTTAACATTGAGTCTTCGAATCTCTCATCGAATAAATATCACAAGTTTGAAAATTTTATTTTGTCCCCGTTTATGGTCACTCTAGGCAATATAAGTCTCTACCTAGGTACCAAGAATTCACATCAGTCTCGCTATAAAGCGGGACCTTATTGTTTCAAACGGTGACCGGTGAGCTTTTGTACCTTTTACATTTCATATTCGCTTTGGTGCAAAATCGTCGATCCTTATCTAGAATTAACAAACAAAAGAGGATGCGCCCTTTTAAAACCAGCCACTACTACAGGGATATATCAGGTCCTTTTCGTCATCTTAGCTCCTATTACTATTTTTTTCAGGTTCCATGCACGGTAAGGCCAACGAACGTTTAGAACGGATATTGCATCTCGTTGTGTATATAAAATTATAAAGTACAGTAGAACCTCCCTAAGTTGACCACTCTATAACGTGACCACCTCTTTAAATTGACCATCTTTTTTCCGCCCTTTTACCTTCAACATAATATTAAATTAGTCTCTGTAAGTTGACCACACTCTCTATCTTGACCAAAAATTGTCCGCCCTTGGGTGGTCAACTTATGGAGGTTTTACATAAAAACGAAAGCGAGACCAAGATCTTTCGATTTAATATTTTATTATATATTTATTTCTTGTTTTCATATTTGACAAGTACATACATTTTTAAGTCTTATTTAAACAAATAAGTTTCAATATAAAATTCTTTTTCGAAAACTTTGAGGATTTCACACACTAGAACGTTAGCAAAATTTTGTGTCTTTTTTATTTGGTATACTGCTTCAGATTATAAAAACATTGATCAACACTGACGTCTTCAAATAAAAAGTATGTATTAACATTTCTTTATCAAAAATATTCAACTTCGTACATCTATCACCATCACCACCACCATCATAACACTATAAGTACACATAATACACATATGAATCCATCTTCATCTCAAGATTGCTCGTTGCACGATGAGCTATAGTGGAAGGCACGAGGATCGGATGGATACATTTCCGGTCGGCTGGCATCATAGCGTGTACTCACAGTCCTTTGACACGTTTCACAGAATACAGAATATGTCGGTGAAGGTGGCGATTCTGCTTCCGGTGTTATCGGGAAGTGTGGCCAGTGTGGGCATGGCATATGTCGCACTAGATGTATTGGAAAATGCGGAGCATCCGTGTTGGGTGTGACTGGTGTTGACATCTTTACGAGAAATGCTAATTAGCTATCTGCGCGTCTTATTGTACACTAACACGCGTAACCGCGACTATTTTATCTCAGTTAACTAATCTAATATTCAATAGGTGACCAAACGGAGTTCCATATAAAACTGCTCTGCACACTATTATACAAAAAACCAGGTTTAACTTCGCCAGTTGTCGACTTGAAACTGAAATGTATCTGAAGTTTATGAATTCGATCCCCTTGAATTCGAAGGCCGACTATAGCTAAAATAGCGTACTATATGCAGATAGTAGATGGAAGACAGAGAATCTGGTTTCAAGCTCCACAAGTCTTCCGTCTGTTGGTCATGGTTTTATATAGACATATTCGAATGTTTTTGTTCTTTTCGGAGCTTGGGATTAATGATAACCAGAAAAAAAAACAACACGACTCTGTGGACAAAGCAGATGTGCGGGGGAGTGTTAGTGGTAAGAATGGCAAAACATAATATTGACACTTTTCATGGCAAAAAGTTACAAAAATATCTTATCATGGTATTAGGATGTTGTTGTCGCAGTGTGCTAAATATATAATTTTGATAAGGCAGTACACTGAGGCAACCGGCCGGGGGCTGGTCCCCTCGGTATTATTGTTATGTATTATACATATTTTCTTTAATAGGTTTTTGATAATGAGCGTATAAAAAGCTTGTGGACAGCAAAATACAATTTTCAGCTACAAGAGCTGCTAATAAAAATAACCGCACGGATTGTCACGCCGATTATGTACTATAATTATACCCTTCGCTCATAGAGTGAAAGGGTATATTAACTGGGGTCATGGGGCTGCCATACAAACCCAACTCCCCAAATTAGGTTCTTCTAAGAAAAACTGTTTTATTTGTGAACCAATTTCAACCAAATTACACACAAACGTTTTTCTTTTGATGACACAAAACATATCTAAGAATTGATTAAATTGGATAATGGGATCATGGGGCTGCCATACAAACCTACCCCCCCAATTTAGGTTCTTCTAAGAAAAACTTTTTTATTTGTGAACCAATTTCAACCGAATTTCACACAAATGTGTTTCTCTTGATGACACAAAACAGATCTAAGAATGGATCAAATCGGATAATGGGGTCATGGGGCTGCCAAACAAACCTATACCCCAAATTAGGTTCTTCTAAGAAAAACTTTTTTATTTGTGCACCAATTTCAACAAAATTACACACAAACGTGTTTCTCTTGATGACACAAAACATATCTAAGAATTGATAAAATCTGACCATGGGGTGGCCATACAAACCCAACCCCCATTTTGGTTCTTCTAAAAAACATTTTTTGCACCAATTTCACAAAACGTTGAATTAATGTGTCTTTACCAAAGCAACAAAAAAGTTAAAAACGAATGGAATCGTACTGTGGGGTCATGCTCCCGCAACCCCAAAAAAATTTCCGAGTAAATATTTTTATTTGCCCACTTATTTCAAGCAAGCCCAAAACTTTTGTCAAGACGGAAGAAAAGGAATGAGGAGGGGATTAAATACAAGTCGTAGGTACGCCCGAAAAAACTTTTAGCCCAAGGAGAGCGAAGGGTATCCAAACTTCGGTCGCGTCCGAAATTAGCCTCGGCCCCCGTGGGTTGGCGAGCGTAGCGAGCAGGGGGCGAAGCCAAATAAAAGACATTACACTTACACGCGGGCCACTAACCTGCACGGGATAGAGTTTAGGGGAATCAAATGCGTAGCGAAAAAAATACGAAAATTTTCTATATTGGCGTACGTGTAAAAAATAACAGTTCAAACCAAATGTGAACATTTTCTCATGGTGGTTTTAGATTTTACATAAAGAAATAATGGTGATGAAATCCACCAAATTTAAAAAATAAGCCTACAAGAGTGAATCAATAATGCAAAACAGGTGTCATCTGTTCGAGCCAGCAGCTGGTCTTAACCGGGAAGTTAAACGCGATCGTGTTTCTTGAGTCAGATTTAACCGCAATAGCAATAAAACGCAACTAATATAGATTTTTGCAACTTATATGGTTTGTCTGGTTGGCTATAATTCTACATGTGCACACTCGTACCATACTAACCGCAGATTTTCCAGATACGTATCAGTATGTATGTATGTAATATTCGTTATGGTTACTAATGCATAACCAAAACAAAAACAAACCGACTTTATTATACGCATCATGGAAGACATCTCAACAGGAAAGGTATTCAAACAAAACCGACCTGGGCAGAGGTATAGAAGATACACTTGAGTGTATCTCTCTTCTCTATGTTTACATTTTATAGTTTTTATACCCTTCGCTCATAGAATGAAAGAGTATATTAACTTTGTCATGAAGTTTGTAACGCATTGAAGGAAGCATCTCCGACCTTTTAAAAAGTATACATATATGACCAGCATGACTTGGGGAATCGATTGGGCGATGTTCGTCTGTTTGTCTGTCCGTCTGTCTGTCTGTTGCGACGCGTCTTACTCGGCCAATTTAAAAATTATGAAGCTGAAATTTTGCACAAATGCTTATTTTTGCTGCAGGCAGTTTGTTTGTTTGAATCGGTAAAATCGGACAATGGGGTCATGGGGCTGCCATACAAACCCAACTCCCCAAATTAGGTTCTTCTAAGAAAAACTTTTTTATTTGTGACCAATTTCAACCACTCGCAGAAATGTGTTTCTATTGATAACCCAAAGCATATGTAAGAATGGATCAAATTGGTCATGGGGCTGCCATACAAAACTAACACCCCAAATTAAGCTCTTCTAAGAAATACTTTTTTATTTGTGCACCAGTTTCAACCAAATTTCACACAATTGTGTTTCTATTGATAACAAAAAAAAAAACATTATGTAAGAATGGATCAAATCGGACAATGGGGTCATGGGGCTGCCATACAAACCCAACCCCCAAAATTAGGCTCTCTAAGAAAAACTTTTTTATTTGTGCACCCATTCCAACCTAATTTCACACAAATGTATTTCTATTGATGACACAAAACATATGCAAGAATGAATCAAATCGGATCATGGAGTCATGGGACTGCCATACAAACCCAACCCCCCAAATTAGGTTCTTCTAAGAAAAAACTTTTTTATTTGTGCACCAATTTCAACCAAATTTCACACAAATGTATTTCTATTAATGACACAAAACATATGTATGAATGGATCAAGTCAGACCATGGGACCTAAGCCCCCATTTTGGTTCTTCTAAGAAAGATTTTGTACACCAATTTCACAAAACCTTGAATTAATGTGTCTTTATCAAAGCAACTGAAAAGGTCAAAATAAATGGAATCGTAATATGGAGCCATGCTCCATCCCCCAATAAATTTTCTAAGTAAACATTTTTATTTGCCCACTTATTCCGACCAAACCCGACACAAATATTGTTTTGCCGACGCAACGGAACTTTTGTGAAGACAGAAGGAAAAGCATGGGGGGGAGGGGGATTAAATACAAGTCGTAGGTACGCCCGAAAAGACTTTTAGCCCGAAGGGAGCGAAGGGTATCAAAATTTCGGCCGCGCCCGAAATTAGCCTCGGTCTCGTTTTTACTAAAACTTGTTAGCTTGAAACACATATGGGTGAGTATTTTATTATGTGAAAGAGGTGCAATAGTTTGATAAAGTTAAATATTGAACATAAAGTTTGGTTCATACGATCAGTCTTGAAGCGTGGAAGCACATACCAGAATCGTGTGTAAGCTTGAGCTTAGCTTAGGCTTTTACAATAACTTGCATTGCGCATAATATATAAATGAAATTTATATAAATGTCTCTGGAAATTCTATCTCTCTTTGGTCCCGACAGTTTTGATTCCATTTTTTCCTTTCTATTGAATAATTATGCTGTGTGGAAATATACATTGACATTAACCTCGGGAACTTCTATTGTAAAAAAAATGTAGATTCATACTAAAATTTGGAAGAAAACTTGAGCCAACTGCGTGCTTGAGAAGCTAGCTCCTATAAAAGCCAGTGATAACAAAAAAAAGCTTTCAA
The DNA here is from genome assembly GCA_949715475.1 of Microchrysa polita. Classification (NCBI taxonomy): domain Eukaryota; kingdom Metazoa; phylum Arthropoda; class Insecta; order Diptera; family Stratiomyidae; genus Microchrysa; species Microchrysa polita. The sequence goes on along the minus strand of OX454416.1, from coordinate 135,642,208 downwards.
GTTTTTAATTTGATAATACGACTGAAGAGATGCACCGGGTGAATTCAAACTGTAAGACAAAACCGGACGGGTAAACTTGCAAGACAAGATCCATCGTTCTTACAATCTGAAATGCATAATGCTTGTCTGGTGGCCACTACAAAAGCTCTCGCCGTCCGTTTGTTTGTGCTAATAAACGGACAGCGAGAGCTTTTGTAGTGGCCAGCAGACAAGCATTATGCAGTTCAGATTGTAAGAACGATGGTTCTTGTCTTGCAAGTTTACCCGTCCGGTTTCGTCTTACAATTTGAATTCAGGTAATGCTCATTGCTCATTGTCAGTTGACTGTTGACCGCTGAATGACTTGTGCCTACAAAAGCCTAATGAATATGATTAAATTTTCAAAGTTATGTCAGGTTTTGACTGATTAACCCCAAAATACCACTTCCATCGCCAACCCTGGCAGTGCCGCGACCTCCTAAGTTTCTTTAAACATCCAGGTATCTCCAGAATTCACTGTCGAGGACTTCGTTGGACATGTTGTGTTGCCCCTATTGTGATCCATTCGAACCCGGAAAATAACAAAATATGAGTATTAGTCTCATAAATCAATTTCACCATTTTCAACATATTGATCTAGAAATTCTGCTGCCTGTAGAAATATGCTGAGATATTACCGCCAAAACGGGCGATGTGCCTACACCGCAGGTCAAGCAACGAAAAACCATGGATCGGTATAAAGAACGCGACAAGGAAGAAGAAGAAGAAGAAATATCTAGAAATTCGTTATAGATCCGATGAGGCATAATCTGTCTAAATTGTCGGTTAGAGAGAGAGATATTTTGCGACCCCCTCGGAAACTCACTGCGACCCTCCAGTTGAGAAACGATGGTTTAGGTTAAATCGTAAATAGTAAGAAATGGGGTGAGGTAGTGATTCTTTTTCCCGTTTAACTGCTTCAATATGTCGGGGATTAGATTATCAGTAAATTCAAGGAAGTGGTCTGTCTCGTAACAGACTCTAGACCCTTATCTGAGGATCACATAAGATAAATCACATGTAGAGCTCTGACGATCCTGGCCAAAACTACTACCACTCGTTGAGTCAAAATAAGTCAGGTAGAGGAAACTGCGGATTAGTCATCTGGACACAAGGCTTTGTAGGCAAACATTTTTGTTTGTTAATACAAAAAACTTTCTGTCTTCGACTTTGTTGTTGTCTTTCAGTCAATAAATACACAATTATCCTTTTGTGAACATTTTGAACATATTGTCCTTAATGCAGCAGTCACTTTACCTTCAGGATTCAAACACTCGACGGACTGGATCTCAATGGCTGAATTCTACGCAGAGCCTTCAACAGAGGCATTCCTTTTCTCTCTCTCTGTTTCCTGTTAACCCCTTGTGGGGCATAGGGCATCAACTACGCCTACTTTCCACCTCGTTCTGTTCTGTGCCATCGTCTTTAGGTCTGACCACTCCACGTGTTTCTTGGTCGTACAACGCAGCGTCTAGCATTGGCTCCCTGAGGGTTCCAATCTAGGGCCTGCTTTGCAATATTTGTTGGCCCTCTTCGGAGAGTATGACCTATCCATTACCACTTTCCCCTTTTGACAGAAGTGCCTATCCAATCCAGGCCTGTGATACTCAGGAGATCGTCATTGGAAATAATCTCCGGCCAGCGGATTTGTAGGATGCGCCGTAGGCACTGGTTTACGAAAGTTTGCAGCTTAGTTGTTATCTCGTTGGTCACCTTCCAAGTTGAACAGCCATAAAGAAGCACAGATACAATAGAATTGAAGATTCGGATTTTGGTGCGCCTGGAAATGTTGTTATTTTGCCAGAAAGGAGTCAAAGTGAAGAAGGCTGCCCTAGCCTTATTGATACGCGATTGTACATCAGCGTCCGCGCCGCCATCTGCTGTGACTATGCTTCCGAGGTAGCAGAATAACTTTTTCGACTGCCTGGCCCGAAACACAAATTCCGCGTTCTCCCCCAGGATGGGAGCTCAAGTACTTGTTCTTGGCAGCGTTTATCTTGAGCCCAGCATTACAACTTTCGCAATGCAGAGCATCGGCCATTTGAGCTTCATCCTCCTTTTTATTTGAAAGCAGACAAATATCGTCAGCATAGTAGTGTCGCAGGTAATCAAAAATTTTCCATCTGTTACCTTTCCTCTGGTTTTGAAGCGCGCTCACTAGGCTATGAGGAAAAGAATAGGTGATAAAATGCAACCTTGTCTCACTCCACTGAGCACCTCAAAAGGATCTGAAAGCTTACCCTTGTGAAAAACGTGACATTGGGCTCCCCGATAAGATTCCATGATGATGGAAATTGTTTTATCTGGTATGCCCCTCCTACGAAGAGCTCTCCAAATATACTTCCGAAAGTGCGATCAACTTCATCCTTGATCCGGTTCAAAATAATTTTAGCCATCAGCTTGGATACCGCTGGAAGTAGGCAAATACCGCGCCAATTATTGCAATCCTTAAGGTTACCCTTCTTGGGAATTTTAATAATTACGCCCTTTTTCCATTCTACTGGAAGAGTTTCGGTTTTCCAACACTCTCTGATGAGGGGAAGCAGAATATATAATAGTTCGACCGGAATTCCATCTATCCCCGGGGCCTTACCGGCGTCCATAGATTCGATAACCCGCTTTAATTCCGTCTTGGATGGTGGTCTGGAATTAATACTGGCTACTGGAGGGACGTCTTCTTGTGCCGATGAAGATGCACTTGAAGGCCCAAAACGGTTGTTAAGGACCTCAAAAAAGTGCTCTTACCATCTCTGAAGTTGCTGTTCTTCAATAACAAGCAGTAACCCTTGTTTATCTTTCACCGGATGGTCCGTTGTGAACGATTTACCAATTAGTGGTTTAATTAGCTTAAATAGGGTACCGCTTTCACCACGGTAAGCCGCATCATTTGCCTCCTTCGCTAAAGCGTTGATGTAAGTACGCTTATCACGCCTCACACTTCGCTGCACGCCTTTTTGTAGTGAACGGTAATCAGCGCGAAGTTTATTTTTAGCTGAATCATCAGCAGCAGAGTTAATCTGTTCCTTAACTCTTCCTCCTCCTCCTTCTAGCAAGTCTGAAAATTCAACTTCTCTTCAATATTCTTGTGACCCAAACCCAGAGAAAACTGATATTCACACAAATTTCCACTCAACAAGCTTGGGAGACTATTTGCTTTTAATTGATTGCAAGTTTAATTGTAAAGCTGCGGGTTTACGGCATTCAATTTCAAGCTTCTCCGTACACAAAAATAGTAGTTTCATAATGTTTTGTCTCTATCTTAGACTTTGCGGATGATTAGCGTTTTTTCTTGTCGATTAATAAATGAATAAAGTGAATGTCTTTATAACAGTTAATCAAGGATATACTAAAGAAAAACGAGACCGATGCTAATTTCGGGCGCGGCCGAAATTTGAATACCCGTCACATTTGAATGAAACGTAAGCTTCTTTGTGTTTTTACCGCAGCCCTATGACGTGTTCCGATTCCATCTGTTCCGGGATGCGTTGAGTCTAATCCAGGAACACACATGGATGAATTTTGGTTAAGATTCAAAAAGAAAAAAAGTTTTTCTTACAAGAACCTAATATTTGGGGGTTGGATTGTATGACAGCCCTATGACATAATGCTCCGATTTCCTCCATTCCTAGATATGTTTTAAGGCTTTACCTACTGGAAACACATTTGGATGAAATTTGGTTAGGGTCGGATTAAAAAGGAAAAAGTTTTTCTTAGAAGAACTTAATCTTCAGTGGCAGCCCTATGACATAATGTTCCGATTCCATCCGTTCCTAGATATGTTTTGAGGCTTTACTAGGAACATACTTAAGTGAAGTTTGGTTATGATTAGAGGTACGGAAATTTCGCAAATAAAAAACAGGGATTTCGCATAAACTAATTTTGAATATTCAAAATTTCGCTGAAATTCGGATAAAAACCTAATTTTGCACATTTTTTGTTGTTGTTTTTCATATAACTCTAGACATTCGAGTGTTTAAGGCACGTTGCGAAGAAAACGTGCAGAAAACAGTTCATTTATCGAGCCTCTAAGTAAAGAGCTTGCTCGGTGTTCGGCCAGCTATCGTTCTCGTGATTCAGCGAACTCTCTTAATTTACCAATTTCTCTCTTCTCATTAACGGAAAACTTCTGAAAATCAATCTGAGATGAAAAATTATCTCCAAAAATTGACTTTTTAGTACAAAAATAAACATTTTTGGCGAAATAGTTCAAATTAGAACATATCGCATTTATTCGCATAAATCAGCGATTTTCGCCAAAATTCGCGTCTATTTCGTAAATACGAAATTTCCGTACCTCTAGTTATGATTGGTACATAAAGAAAAACTTTTTTTATGTACCAATCTAAACCAACCTTCATCCAAGTGTGTTCATAGTAAAGCCTCAAAACATATCCAGGGACGAATCGAAATCAACTCCCAAATAATAGGTTCTTGTAAGAAAAACTGTTTCCTTTTTGAATCCACCCCCAAAATCCATCCAGATGATCGGAACTTCCAACTAAACCACCCCAACCCCCACCCACAAAGCTAAGGGCCCGAACTAAAAATTGTCATAAAAGGAGAATTGACAACGCAACTGATTTAGAAGTGATGTCACAGAAGTTTTTCAATCCAAACTTAACATCTGCCTAAATCCTTCTGAATTTGATTCCTATTTTTTAGTTTCTTGTGGTAGTATCAACACATGAGTCAGCCACAAGATTTTTTTGCGCATTTTTCTGGGATGATTTTAATTACAAAATTCAATTAGAATTTTTTTCTTAGCTAAACATTTGCTTAATGTTGGGTAGCACAAAACTTAATAATAAAATTGAAAAATGTTATTCAATTTTGCACAAATAATCTTCTTGATAATCCTTATCGTTGACAATGATGATTTCAGGATCAATGTTCGATATTAGTTTGACAGAATGATTTTTAACAGTGCTTTGGCATCATATCCTTTCATTTTGTGTGACTAGATGCAAAAATGCATGATCTCAAGGGGAGAACTAAAAATTAATTCAAAATATCCTTGATCGGTTTTCTTGAAATAATTGATTCTTCTAAAAATCTTAGGTAATCCCGACCTGGTGTCTCTTCTAAACTGTGCAGTGCAGAGCGACCGCTCTGCTTTTCCTGGCCTAAAGTCAGCCCAATGCTTTATAATACAGGGCTGCCTGACGATTTTTTTAACGTCGTAAAAATTCAGAAATTCATGCTACACAATTTCTGTTGCCACTAAAACACTCAGGACAGTTTCGGAATTTAGTTGTCAGTTGTCACCCCTTTCAAAAAATGTATACCAAAGAATGTAGCCCATTTTCATTACTTTTCGAGTCGTTATCGGAAGTTGCCTTTCCAAGCAGATCCACTACAATTTCCATTCGGTACCGGAGACGATCATCCAGGAAGGATAGCACGCTCTGTGGCGCACTTGGTTGAGTCGCACTATACAATGATAGTAATCTAGAGGTCCGGAGATCGAAGCATTCCATTCCTTGGTTTTAGCTTGTAAGATAAACCAATGGACCATTAAACAAACGCCGTGTTTATGCATATATGATACGTTAAAGCGAAATAACCTTGATTGCAGTGAGAGTTTCGTCGCCCCTTTCAATATTCATCGGAATACCAGTCCCAGCAAAAAGCTTCTCCGCAGGGTCATATTAAGATTCTTCGTTGGTCCCTCGACTTAACCAGATTTGATTTATTTTCTTTCGGTTTCTGAAATTATGCATTTATGAAAATATATCAATGTATGCGTAATTGAAACAGCTTAATCGATTGATTGATTCATGAAAATTACCGAGAACCATTCTAAACGTGATGAAAACGGGTACCATTTTGTCGAATTATAATTTTTTAAAGAGGTGTCATCAAACTTTTTGTAGAAAATCATCGAAATACTGATATGTGGACCTATGCTGTGCTGATTTTCACTATGCAAAATTTAGGATTTTTCAGCTAGACCGCCGCGCCGTCCTCACGTGAGATATTCTCTCACGTTCGGGAACCATTAGTATGTTTTGATCTCCTAGCTCTATCTAAAAAAATCTTGAAATTACAAATTTTCGCCATTTCCAATGTTTCCTAGCTCATTAATTTGTCCTATCAATAGAAAGGAATGAACTAAATGAGAGAAGAAGATTGTACAATAAATTAGTTCGCCAACAAAATTGTATAAATATAAATTAAAAAAAAAACAAAAAAAAAACCAGCATTGTGTTAAATAAAATGCAAATTTAATTTATGCTAATTGACTGAACCTATTTTTATTTGACATAAAATTACTAACAAAAAGAGTGCAACATAGTTAAGTACTTTTCTTTAAAACTTAGACATTTAGCTTACATAAGTGCGTTATATGTAGATATAATAAGTACTCCCATAAAAAACATTATTAAGTTATCTCTCGACATATTCTCCAACCTGCACTCCATTATGAACATCTAAACATTTCTGACAAAGACTTCTATCCTCAAGATAACAAGTGATGACCATTTTCTCAAAAATCTGCGGATACGTATCAGGCAACTCGTAAAATATTCCTTTTTTCTTTTTCGATGCAAACGTCAACTTAAAGGCCGTACTATTTCGTATCAAAATGTCCATATGCGCATAAACAGCCACACCGCCAGCCAAAAAGGCCGTATCACCAAACGAAGGATCTCGAATCCTTTCCTGAATCCACTTATAACTCTCCTCGGTCGGGCTGATCTTCTGGAACGGATCCGCCTTTTGTCTCGTGTCAATGCTTATCTTCAGTTCGAACAGTATCTCGTCATTTTCCGTAAAAAAGTCCTTACAACTCAAAATCGTATCGATTTGTCCCAAATGACTTACCGTCCAGATGGCACCCAACGGTAACGGGTAAAACTTATCGGTGGAGTATTGAAACCATCGGGACTCGTCCAGTGCAATCATGGCCGTTTGAATTTGCGTATAGTTGGTGGCATATTCGCCGGATTCGATGGCAAGCTGCAGGGCGATGTACGTTGGCCGGGACTTATTGAAACCACTCGGATAGTAGATCAACACTACCGAATATTTACTGTTGAGCTCCACCTCGCAACAGCATGAGCTTCGATATTGGCGCTGGCTAAGTGAGAAATCTCCTTTGATTTGAACGATCGTTTCGAGGATGCCATTGTTTAACTGTTGGGATTTCTTAGCCGCCTTGAGAGGATATCGGTTTGCGATTGGCTCTAATCTCATGGTGATGGTTGAGATGATGTGTGTGTCTTCCTCGAAAACGAATATAACTCTGGTGGCAGGTAGGTGGGCGCAATGCCGCTTAAAAAGATGACATATGAACGTTTTGACATTTTCGGAGAACTGTAATTATAACTGGTCGTTTGAAATTTAAACGAGACAATGTCCCCGCAATTGTCGACTCGGTAATCGTGATTTAGTGATGAATTCGCAACATAATTACTGGTAAATGTGATCAAATGGCCCAGACTAATGGTATACAAATGTGCGAGCATGTTGTTGTTTAGTATTTTAGCGTTAATTACAGTACTTCATGATCGTTAGACAAATATCAGTTGAGTTTATGATACCTGGTTGTGCTGTGAATGGACTACTTTTTTACTCTTAACTGTAGCCATGAACAAGTGGGCGTATAGAGGGATTCGCCTAGAATTCATGGGTTTTGTACATAGTTTTCGTACATTGCGAGGACAAGAATTGCACAATGCAACGCGATTCTTAATTACAACCGTTCATGCTTTTTAAATCACAATACGCCAAGAATGGATATTTTACAGCTGACAAATAATAAGTAAACTATTTTCTTTAATTATGTTTAATAAACAAACATATTGGAAAAAAATTTTTACTATTTGAATTGGCACGATTTCGATAAGGCTCACATTCTTCTGAAGAAGCTAAGACCATTCAAAGATGCAGCCATTCGTGCCTAAAATGACAATCTGCATTACCATACCTTTACAATTTTCGATACATTGAGACAAATCGTGAACTCGAAAAAACAGCATAAACTGGATTCGTAGGGAGTTATGTATCTTTTTTTTATACACCAAAAAGTTCGGAATCTGGTTGCTATACTTATTAGTTTACTCGCTCTCAAAGCACAGGATCGTGGCCAAATTTAGTTTATTATGGTTTTTCGAATCCACGGACTATGATCTCACTCAGATATTGAACGAGTGCCCATTTATGGGGATAAGTAACTCTGTAGAGCATGCTATTCAATTCGACACCTATACGAAAAAGCAGTTAAGATTAAGATTGGAAATTGCTGGACGTTATTATCACGTGATCCACCCCACCCTTGTATCGCATGCTAAGCTAGCTTCTCACCAGCATGGCTTCAGGAAGATGCATAGCACCACAACAGCTCTGGATATGATCACTCATCACATCCAAAATGGCCTCAACCAGAAACCGCCCTGTGACAGAACCGTCCTAGTAGCCCTTGACCTGTCGAAACCCTTCGACACGGTCATTCACTCTGCGTTGTTGGCCGATCTCCTAAATATGCATATTCCTGCACAAGTGGTTAGGTGGGAGGCAATCCTTCACAGAGTTTGGAGGCAGTTGTTCAAATCATAGAAAAATTAAGCAGGGAGCGTACTCTCTCCTACATTGTTTAACATCTACCTGTCGAGCCTTCCAACACCACTGGAAGGTATCGAACTAATTTCCTATGCGGACGATTGCACCGTACTCACCTCGGAGAATGATTTAAACGGCATGTGTGCTCGACTAAATGACTATATTGAAAAACTGGCGGAGTTTTTCAGTATCCGCAACCTAGTCATTTCGCCGTCTAAATGTACTGCAACTCTTCTTACCACCTGGACGCAGGAATTTTCGGAGGTGCTTGCGATCCGTACTGGTAAGCATGCTGAAGACGTTGTTCCTACTGTTACCAACCCCAAGATCCTAGGTGTCTATCTAGATACCATGATGAAGTCGAAAGATCATGTCGAGAATGTGGTCGACAGAATGCACAGTAGAAACAACGTCCTAAAGGCACTAGCCGGGAGTTCCTGGGGCAAGGGCAAAGAAACTATGTTGGTCACCTACAAAGCGATAGGTATGGCAATACCTAGCTATGCAGCAGCGGTGTGGTCGCAAACCGTTTGTGACACAAATTGGAATAAGATCCAGGCATGCCAGAACGCTGCTCTACGTATCGCTACAGATTGCCATCTCATGTCGTCCCAGGATCATCTTCATCAAGAAACCAGCATGTTATCAGTGCGCGATCATAATCACTTCTTGTCTTTACAATATCTGGTCGGTTGCTATCGAGAGGATCACCCAAACCATCATCTCATGGACAACACTCCCCCTCCACGACATGTCAGGAGTGGACTCAGAGATCTCGAGAGAGACGTCCAGAGATACAAACGGGTACCTCCCGATATATTCGATAATACAGCATACCATGCGGCCATCGCAGATATTCACACAACCGTTGTGAATCGGTCAATAGGGAGTTTAGGTCCGAATAGAGTCCTCTCAGTGCCCCCACCACCCATATCGCCTGAGAAGACTAGGCTCCCGAGAGCCACAAGAGTGACACTAGCCCAGCTTAGGCCGGGTTTTGTTCACGCCTCAATTCGTACCTATCTCGAATAGACCCGGACATACAGAACATTTGTCCGAGCTGCGGTGGTGCGCCACACGATGTGGACCACCTGTTTCGATGCCCCGCTGCACCCACTAACCTCACTCCGAGGGCATTATGGGACAACCCTATTGCAGCTGCTACGTTCTTGTCGCTTGAGACAATAGGCGAGAACGACGACGAAACTTAGAACACATCCACAGACATGCACAGCGACTCACACCCTTCTGCACCGCTACAACAACAACATCACGTGATTTGCAGCGAAGCATTCAAGCATGTTGCCAATACCTGCTGTGCTACCACAAGGCAGATGTTTTGAAGACCGAATATACCTTAAAAATAAGGCCAGTCGTAAGTTGAACTCGATTCGTTCTAGTTTTAGGTTCGGGCGTCAAATTTGCCCGTATGATAATAGTATGAAAGGCAGGGGCGGGCGGCGCAAAAGAGCCCGCAGGGCCCGCGTGGCGGGGGGGCCCACTGGATTTAGGGGCCCAAAAGCCACTTGAAAAATTTCTCGAAGCATAAAAAAAGCGCGACTACGAAAAGCAATGTTCCGATGTAGATATTTTTTATAGACAAGAAGTAGAAAGTGTATATACTTTTCGAAGTCAAAACAAGTGCTAAATTTATTGTTTCTCTTTCACAGTAAGTCCCTTGGATCAGCCTCTACGCTCAACACATTTCATATTGTCCTAACATTTTCGAAAGTTCATATGACAATTTGGATCTTCAAAATTTTACCAAAAAAAATCTTCTATGGTTCTATGGTTTCTCCATGTTTTTATAATTAATCATAGTCCAGGAAAACTTTGGTCTTTTTTCATAATTCACTTAAAAAGCTCGAAATCAGTTTATTTTCCATAAATAAATGTTTACAATGAAAACACATCATTTTGTGTTGTTTTTGTGAAAAGATAAATTAAACTTTCAAAATTGTTCTGCTTAAACTCTAAATTTATCTTAAATAAGAAGTCAGCTTCATGTTTGAAAACCTAAGATGGGCTACACACGAACAGATTGAAATTTTACAAATTTACTGTTATTTACTTTTCCTTAGCAAAAGTCAACAGTTTTAATATTTAACGTATATAAGGCCATACTGACCAATATTTGTGCAAAGTTTCATATCGATCCCTATAACGGTTTAGAAAAACGGAGATCGAAAAGGAAGTTTAACTTTAGACGCCAATAACTTTTTTTTACCGGTACTCAAAACTGGAAAACTTTAACTGATATGAGATGTACTCGTTTAGATCTTTGATTTAAATACCCATACGTCAATCTCCGATAAAAACTAAAAAAAGTCGTTCGGGACACCCTGTTATCTTCTTCCTACCAACTTCTAAGGTATTTGTGCCAAAGACTGTAATCATTCTACACATTCCTGCCAAATGTCATGACAATCGGTTGAGCCGTTCGCGAGTTATTTAGTGAACAGACGGACAGACGGACAGACGGACGGACGGACGGACAAAATCGATTTCATAAGGGTTTTTTGAAAAAATATTTTCTAAAAAACCCTAAAAATGTGCAAAAACTGGAATGCTGTGGATTTCTCACCGTAATTATCAAATTACTAGCTGAGAGCTAGTAATTATATTACCTTCCGGCGGGCGCAATACTAATCCTAACACGATCGGGCGAAATGCATCTGACAGATTAAGTGCAGAAAAAAGAATGAAACTAAGTTTCTATATTCTAGACTCTTATTTATTGTTGCATTATCTTTTTGAAACAGATACGAAATTTTAGGAACAAAAGCTAGCTCACTAAGTTTGATACCCTTCACATTTTAAATTTTCTATGAATATTCCGCTTTCAATAGCTTCAATATTTAAAAAACCTCCAACAACTCGACTGCTTATAAAATATGAACTTATTTTACAAAAAGAACACTTTTGAACGATTTGGTGAACCTAAAAGTCAACACAACGTTATTACGCAATGTGAAGAGTATAACAAGTGGATATTTTCATAGAAAAGGAGAAAATAACACAATCGGGCGCAAAACATCTGAGAGATTATTTCATCCCCTCCCGCCCCTCAGACATATGGTAGATATAAACTGAAAACTGCTTTGGGTAGTTGATCGATAAAGATTAAGCTACTGTGAGTTTCAGGTCTCCCCCTTTTCATATCGCTGATTGGCGCAACAAAAACTGGTCACTTAATCTGTCAGATGCATTGCGCCCGCCCGAAGGTTAAATTTATGAGCGATTTTGACTCCCAACCAACCTCCTAACTTTACCTATAAATATTCGCCTTGCCAAATTCAACGCCTTCAAATAAACTCCACAGTGGTAAAAAACCATAGATGGTTCAATTTTCAGTGTGATTTATTTGAATGGAATCAAAATCAGTAGAGAGCGATATTTTAAACAATGTTTTTCGTTTTGTTTTCTGGCGAAAAAACAAACAACGAAGACGGTTTGCCAACACGCGAACAGGCAACATACAGCTGACCGTGCGAAAAACAGGGAAATTCGAGGAAATGAATCCGCTTGGATTGGACCGGAAGATCAGTTGGAATAATCGGAATTCGTGGGATAAGTTCTTCCTCTCCTTTGAATTTTTCCTTGATGATCGTCGCTTGAATAACATTGTTCATCAGTTTCTTGACGCACAACCGCAAACCGTTGCACAATTTCCGATGATTCAGATTCCGTAACATGTTTATGATCGATCCCATCTTCAGCTGTAAATCATGCGGTGCGGCTCCTGGCACATCAAGCGAGTTCAAAAAGTCCGTCGAATAGTTGGTCGCTTCATCCTCGTCGATCACGGTGTCAACGGATTTGTACGAATTTATGAAAATTCATCAGCCGATGGGTCGTCACCTTCAGCTGTAAATTATGCGGCAGGGCTCCTGGCACATCAAGCGAGTTCAAAAACTTCGTCGTCTGATCATTACACCTTCATAATAAAAAAGACTGAAAAGCTCTCTGCATTTGTATTGCGGTGTTCTGTTAATTTTCGTTCTTTGCGCACGTGCACCAACCTATTCATCTCGCTAGTCCGTAGTGTACTTGAATACCCCAAGTAACAATTTCATTCCTTTAATACTTCGTAAAATATTCTCTTCCAGCAATAATAGTGGCACTTTACAGCGTATACACACTGAATAATGGTCCAATAATGTCATTTGGCGCCGTTTCTTAATCCAATAGAACCTTATTGTAGGACAAAATTATGCTTCAATAAAGGCGTACTCCATTTGCCACCAAAGGCCTGTGCCACAAGGACACTGACCCCCTTGCGGGAACATGGTTGCTACAGTGTGATGTGCTTCTTTAAAGCAAACGAATTGTTACTTGGGACGCCTCAGTTGTTTGGTCTCCTTTTACACAGACTTCCTCCGACACTCTGGAGACTGTCCAACAAAAGTTCACCAAATTCCTTTTATTAAATTTAACCTCCCATATAAGTCCTATCCTGAAAGGTTGGTTCTTCTTCAAATGACGTCATTGCGTAAAACAAGGATATTCCTTGACGAATGATTTCTCTGCAAGCTTTGTCAAGGATTGCTATCATCAAGTCTTTCCGAGGACATCAGGTTTCGCGTCCCCTATTACAGAACACGATCTATCGCTGTTTTTAAACCTCCCTCTGCTCTTATTTCTGTATATTTTAACTCGCCTCTTTTACGTATCATGCGGAACTATGACAGGTTGGAGCTTGGTCCTATACCCACTTCTTTCCAAGCTTTCAAACGTCTCCTTATGGGAAAAAATAACGTAATTGAAATTATGTTCTGATTCGATATACATAGTACGAAATTTGTAATTGGCTTAATTTTTTCTAATTGTATTTTTGATTTTCTTTCGAATTTACTTACCTTCATATGTTTAGTTTCTTTAATATTAATTCTTTCTTCTATACAACTGTATTATTAGGTTACCACCTGTTCAGTTTGTTTTGTTTAATAAATAAATAAATAGTGTACCTAAACATGCATTCATACCTAATCTACCAAAATTTAGCTGTATAGTGTGAATAGGGTTTAAAAGTAAAGAGAGTGTTTGCACATGGTGTGCGTGCACGATATGGCGACTGTCATTTATAAAATGCCAGATGACAGTCACTGACATGTTTACATTGGGTGCGCTCACACGTTACAAAGCGGTCTTTGATCAATTGAGTATGCGGCGTCAAATTAATTAGGCCCATTCATTGAGAAGATTTTTTTTTAGTTGATTGTTAAAGTCTTCGCTAGCATCTGTTCTCAAATGCTAATAATTATTATTAGTTCATTATAATGAACTTAAGTTTTTCTGAAACGCTTATGTCGTTGTAATTGGAAGTGAAATAGTGTTTAATTAATTAATAACCACAAAAGAAAAGACAGAAAGGATATAACTAGGTACATAGTACCTATGTACAATAAAAAATCGTTTGGACGGTTTAATAAGTAAGTGATCTGCGCAATTCTGTATTCGATCTAACAGGAATGCCGAACAAATCAGTGGATCTTAATGCTGTCGCAGTATGAATTAATCGCGGTTTCCGCTCTCATGTGTACTCCGACTGCAGCCATTGATCTTGTCATCGAATATGATTGTTCATCATACTTCTTGCCGTGGAGATATAAGATCGGATCCGCGACTACAGATTGTGCTTCTGCGTCCATTAAATCAATTCGGTACCGAAGTATTTTTTCCTCTACTAGAAAAACGAAAAAGACTACGGTCCGATGTGAATCCAAACAACCACAGGCAGCAAATCTTCAGTCATTATTGTTTTGGGTTATAATCAGACCAGACTTTTCTGCCGAAAGGAAAAAACATAGCTTTTCGGCCAAGGACAAGGACCAGCCTTGAAGTATTAATTTTATAGTCGGAACTTTCAGTAGAATGTTGCTCTTCTTGTAGTGTTGAATTGAAAACTTTCTAATTCTAATAAACTTTTATAAAACTTTCTTCTTATCACTGTCTGCGAACGTATCAAAGCTCCCACGTAGACTGTGATTAATGCATTGACGAATAAAGTATTTATCGTAAACTACGTAGATTTGCGCCTATTCTTATATATTTACTTTCAAGATTAACATCTTATGTACACGAACGAGTGTACGAGTGCAAACTTATCAACGCACTGATAAGACAAAAAAAACCTGCTGCTATGATTTCATTATAAAATTGTACAAAGCTAGTCCAAAAGTGTTCTTTGCGCCGTTAAAGACTCCCTCAAAAATTATTTCCACACAGAACAAAATGACTTCAACGGGTGACGTAAACATTCGCCTGGCCACAGCCGACGACATGGACGATATATTGTACGGATTTCGAACCTACTACTGGCCTCACGAGCCTCTATCCTGTGGATATAAAATCAAGACTGCCTCGTCCATGGAAGAGGCGTACTTTATGTCGGTGCCGATAAAAGGAATGAGCCTGGTCGCGAAAGATGCTGATCGTGGCGATAAAGTTGTTGGTTTTCTCACCGTGGACTTTTTTACACGACAAACGGTCGCGGATTTTGAGGACTTCATTCGTAGTCAGACGAAGGATGTTCGGCTCGAGGCGTTTAAGGGTATCTTTGATAAGCTGCATGCTAAGGCCGAAATGTTTGATCGATATAAAGTGGATAAAGTTCTCTGTTTGTTCTCGCTTGGCGTTGATCCTGTCATGCGTGGTAAATCAATTGGTGTCAGACTAGTGGAGAAGGCCATGTCGATGGCCGAATCGTATGGCTGTAAAGTGATCTCGATGGACTGCACTAGCTACTATTCGGCCCAAATAGCCGAACGAACAGGAATGCAATGTATCGGAGAATTGGCCTACAAGGATCATGTCGATGAGAGCGGAGTGCAGATATTCAACCCGCCGGAGATTCACACGCATTTCAAGAGATATATTAAGTTGGTGTAATTTTTTGCTATTAAATTGTCCAAATATATATGTTTGTACGTAAAAACTGTATAAAGCTCTTGTGTGATTATTTGGACAGTATATTTACCCAAAAGAGATTTTTAAGCTTTCAATGAGTGGCAACATGTGATAAGACGACATCCTTATCATTCATTCCGTCTTGTGATAATCTAGTGTAGACGTTAATTTACCGCAGTGTTCACTCGTTTTATTTTTTCCAAGTGCAAAACTGTCCGATAATAAAATGAGCATGAAAAGTGATATTGAAATTCGTCCAGCCACTTCGGAAGATATGAAAATTATACGAAATGGACTTTATAGCTATTATTGGCCTTATGAACCTATCTCATGTGGTCATCGTATCAAAACCGTTTCTCCTATGGAAGAAAAGTTTCTCATGTACACCGCCCAGGAAGGTGTAAGTTTAGTGGCCATTGATTCAAGTCAAAACACGATTATTGGATTTTTGACCGTTTGCATATCAACACCAACCTTTTTCGAAGAATTTGACGAACTGCACAAATATGGAGATCATGATGAACGTTTTGCAGATATCGGGGGACTTTTTGGAACACTCGAACAAAAATGGGATGTCTTCAAAATGTACGGTGTCGATAAGGTTTATAATCTTTTCTGTTTGGGCGTTGATCCGTCAATGCGTGGCAAATCGCTTGGACTAGAGCTGGTCCAGGAGGCTTTACAAATGGCCGAATCGCAAGGATACCGAATCGCAACTGTGGATTGTACTAGCTATTATTCGGCGAGAATTATGGAGCGTGCCGGCATGGAGTGTATTGGTCAAATTGACTATAGGGACTATGTTAACGCGGAGGGGGAGCAAATTTTTAAACCACCGGCGATACATACACATTTGAAACGATTTGTTAAATTGTTTTAAGGCACAATTATATTAGTTCAAAAATATACCAGGTACCTAGAAGAAAAACTAGTTTTTAACGATGGAAAAGTAAAGGTTAGTAAGACTCAGAAAAGCGTTTTGAATCCCTTAATTGAACTGTTAAAAATAGGTATAGGTAAGTAGGATATCCCTTTTTCATGCCATAGTAACACAGATTTTATTAAGATTTTCGAAATTAAATATCTCAATCCGCTGCAATTTTTTGCAGATGCCCGGTATGCCCTATACCTACTTCTTTCTAATCTAATTAATTGTTGTTTGTATATACTCGTATGTCCTGCTAAACTTGCCACCTCTCCACATACACATCGAGGCAGAGCAAGATTAGCTGTCATTAGGCTCGTAGCATGTGATGCGGCGTCTCCACTGAACTCAGTTCAACAAGGATGGTTAAGTAACATCAAATTACTGGATATGCCATCTGACCATCTGGTCAAAACTCTCCGTTTTGACCCTTCTTATAGTGCAGAGATATGGGAAAGGGTGGACTGGACTGACAGATTCAGATCACTCCACCCTAGCACCATCAAATTTTACACGGACGGCTCCAAGACCGATACAGGATCTGGAGCTGGAATTACTGGCCCGAACATTAATATCTTTATTCCTATGGGAATACATCCGACCGTGTTTCAGGCGGAAGTGCACGCAATCGAAATGTGTGCAAGATTATGCCTTGACAAAGGTTACACCAACAGGAAAATAGCAATATTCACTGACAGCCAAGCAGCAATAAAAGCGCTGACGAGCTGTACTGTCACATCTAAGCTCGAGTGGGTTTGTCAGGAAATCCTCCAACAGGTGGGCAATCTCAACAATCTCACCCTTTTCTGGGTACCTGGGCACTCGGGGTTTTACGGCAATGAGAAGGCCGACGAGCTCGCAAGAAGAGCATCCACCACTCCCTTCTATGGCGCAGAACCTTACTGTGGGTTACCACTCTGTATCTGCAGAAATGTGATTGGTGAGTCGGAAAAAGCCAAAGCCACCACACACTGGGAAGCTCTTCCAGGGCTTAGGCAGTCAAAACTCTTTGTCGCCAACTACTCACCCAATCGTACCCTTGATCTGATGAAATTGAGCAGAAACAGGGTTAGGAACATATGCGGGCTCCTTACGGGGCATTGCCATTTAAACGGTCATTTAAAGCGCTTGCGCATTGTTACCGACGCCAGCTGTCGCTTCTGTGAGGCTGACGACGAAACTGCTTCTCACATCCTGTGTGAATGTGAGAGGCTAGCTAGGCGCCGATTGGAGTGTTTCGGTATCGCTTTTCTCTTGGAAGAGGATATCGCCACTATCAATATGGCCCAGCTGAATCGATTTATCGAGGGCAGTCGATTAGATGAGTTCATCTAATCCATAGTAGGGGCAATGGTACAATAGACCACCGGTCGCAGTGCCTAGGGCAACTCTTGTTGCCTGTGCCCTCAATAAATCTAATCTAATCTAATACTCGTAGGTAAGCGGCTTTTTTGCTTTTGAACAGAAACAAGTCCTACAACAACGATCACGAAATTTGTTCTGAGGTATACCGCGTTTCGAAGTGCTGATTTCAAAATCCCAATCTAGGTGTAAGGTCAAAGAGAAAATTCTAAGAGCGGTTTAGGAACAAATAATTTTAAAGGTGTCTTCACCAAAAACTATTATTTAGATGTATTTTATCGCAAAAGTTAGAAATAAGGTGTAAGTAGGATATTCGAGACCTTTGAAAATAACGGTACATTGTCCTTTGACACATTCGAACTGAGAGGTTGCTCAAAAAGACGTTGTGCGTTTAAGGTTGATGAAGTGGTATTTTGACACACACAACCAGAAAGCCACAATTTATTTAAGCAGCTTTAAAAAACACCTTTTCTTTGATTCGATTACTTTCTTGTATTTTTTATATGCATTTACGGTGACTCAATTTTAACGGTTTTTTAAATTACGGATTTGCATCTAAACGATTTCAAATATCGTATAACTGGATGCCGTAGAACAAATTTTAATGAAGACAACACAAACATAGATAGATAGAGACATAGTCTCTAGATCCTATTTGCGATTGGTTCTCCATTTAAATTTTTTTCATCGTGGGAAGCATTTTTCAACGTTTAACTTCTGAACACACTCTTAAAATTTCAGCAAAATGTGCGCCCCTTGATTGGCTTTTTTATGTTTTTTTTTTTTCAAAAATTTGACCCTTGCCCTTTTTGTGATTTTTTTGTTCCAAAGATGAAATATTTAAACCCATGTGCCCTTGGTCCCATTTTGCAATTTTGTTCTTGTTGGGATGCATCTTCGATATTTTTTTTATCGGTCCCACGAAATTTGAATTTGGTAGAAGTATTCGGAGGCATACCCTTGTCCTAAAACTTAATTTTCGTATTCGTCGAGGTGGGTGAAGTTGTGGAAAATTGCATATTTATAGGCAAATTTAACGATTTTTATTAATATCTTTCTATAGTTAGTGATCATGGAAAGAGTGTTGTATACAAGTTTTATTGATAAATTTAACTATCTATGCAACGATACCCAATTCAAGGTCTAGCAGGTCAATGGCTGCCGCCAGCCAATGGTCAAACTTTGACTTTCGATCGCCGAAAATTAGTTATTTTAGAAACGTGTTTGAGTACCCATTTAAACGGTATTTTGATGTACAGTGAACCCCCGACATTCGCGAGGGATGGGTGTCACGAAACCATCACGAATGTTAAATTCGCGAATGTCGAGGTACAGTGATTAGGATCCGACGATTTGTTCCAAATGTGCATAAAATATCAAAAATATTGAAAACTTGACAGGTTTTGAAACGTTGTCAAAATCAAAAACATCAGGCTAATAAGGAAAATTCTCTTGTAATAAGTGGTTTCAGCAAGACGGTGTCACAGTACGCACTATCAGATCCTTAAATCGCAAATCGTTTCCTTGCAGGAGTTGGGGCAAATCAACTATCAGAAAACGTTTTTCTTCTTTGCATTATCTATGTTCCAGGATTAACTCTTCAACGAACAGGTTGGTACAATGGAAATCCAATAAATCGCAAATGTCATTTCCGGTTGGGTTTTCAAAGTCGCCAACACTCTTTGGAAGCCTCACCAACAAATATACACTCCCAATCAATAGGATAATTCCACTTTTGAAATGGCTGTATGTCAGAAAGTGATATCGATATCATGGTGACCATATTTCCAGTAGCCTGCTTGTTCTTTTAAAAACACAAGGTCTCAAACTCGGAGTCCCGCTACGATTTTCTTACGACAGTAAAACAGTACAAACGTGGAAGTCATAAGGATATTTTCAGAGGAAATAAAACACTAAATAACTGTATTAAAGATAATTCTATTGTGGAAAATGTGGCTAGTAATGACCTGACTCCCGAAGGCCGAACGCTGTACACATTGCGGAACTCTGTTTTCAGGCAAACCCTCAATCATGCTGTTTCTCGGAATTTTCACGAATTTTCTTAAGGGGTAGTAGATAAAAATTAAGATTTCCCGTCTGTTTAAATTGGCGGTCCCATTTTGTTACAAATTTTAAAACCTTATTTTAAGAAAGGACAATTGAGAATGACATTTGTTACATTTTAACGATAAATGATAGTGGTAAAGCAGCTCTCCTCGTATGTTTTGTTTACAGCAATAGATAAACTTATACCTCGTTGGTCAGAAAATGCTTAATTGGTTGGCGGCTTTCCTTTTCCTGGCACATCTACGGAGTGGAGTCCGAAGAGAACCTCCAGCCTCCATGGTTGGACTTTATGGACATATTCGAGGGTAGTCTGATAAGTACCCAGCCTCCCCGCCTGATGGTGTCAGTATCGCAAGAGCAATTTACTATCGTGTAGTACATTCTTCTAGACGGCAACTGTCCAAATTTCAGCCGGATCAGACTCGTAGTTTTGCTTTGGCCGCGTGTGAAAGCTGGATTTTCCGCCGATTTTACAAAAATGGAAAAAGAGAAATATCGGTCGGTGATTCGATTCTTGTTTTTGGAAGGGAAATCGCGTAGCGAAATCAAAGAGCGTTTGGATGCTGTGTACTGTGACTCTTCTCCCTCGATGGCGACCGTCAAAAATTGGTTTAACGAGTTTCAACGTGGTCGCACGTCGGTTTTTGATGAGCCATGTGCAGGTGCCCCGAAAACGGTTAGCACGCAGGATAATGTGACAAAAATTTTGGGCATGAGAAAGCAACCGTGAGACCACTTCAAAGCAGTGTTTGACGCTGTTTAAGCGCAATCCGAAGGAGTTTTTGCGTCGTTTCGTGACAGTCGACGAAACTTGGATACACTGGTACACACCAGAGACCAAGAAACAGTTGAAACAGTGGACTTCACCCGGCGAACGTGCTCCGAAGAAGGCGAAGACTGTCCCATCGGCCGAAAAGGTGATGGCAAGCGTTTTCTGGGATTCACAAAGTGTGATCCACATCGGCTACCTGCAGAAGGGCAACATGGTCAACGGCCCCACTTGGCAAAGAAAAAAAATGCTCTTCCACGATGATAACGCACCGGCTCACACCTCCGCCCGCCAACGCCAAACTGGTCGAATTGGGCTACGAACTGCTGCCCCATCCACCATATTCTCCAGATTTGGCCCCGTGTGACTTTTTTTTTTGTTTCCAAACTTGAAAAAGTCACTCGCCGGGCAGAAATTTCAGTCGAATGAGGAGGTCATCAATCTTTTGTCTGCTTTGCTTTATGAATGGGCGCATTATCTTGTTGAAATCTTATAGGAGTTGAATGGAAAATATAGGTAATCTTAGGCAGGCTATTGGAAACATTGCCAACAAGTGTGAAGAAAATACCAGAACGGCTTTAAATGGGAAAATTATAGGCATAGGCGGCATAGTCCATGATCTTTTTGTAGCTGATTAACGAATGGAGTCGATTCAAATAGGAGAGGTGAAGAGCATATCTTATGAGCTTGCGCGAAAGAAATTCTTTCGACCTTTTCGAGTAAGTATTCAGTAATTCCGAGTGTATGAGAAAACCTAGAATACCACTGGGAAAGTGTATCGACCTGCAATGACTTGATGTTACCAACCCTCAAAATCATTTTGTGGTGAATAGAGCGCAATCATGGTCAGAACGGAGACTTTTGAGTCCCAAAATGTAGTTTCTTTCTCTTCCAGTAAAGGGCAGTTTCAATCATTTTATGAAATATTGGTGAGAAGTTCAAAGCAGTGTTGCATTATGAGGGTGTTGCATTATGAGGGTTAAGAGCGCCATAGACTATTCAATCGGGTTCGGGGTTCATGTAGACAATAAGCGAAAAACAATCTAATACCTATACAATTTTATGGATAATACTAAACCCACTTAACATTTTGAAACTTTGATCGGCCACTCTGTGACCCTTCGAATGGTATACTTTATTGCTTTTGTTACACCAATATTATGTACCGCGCCTCAATATAATACCTCTCGAAATAATGAAGCCACCGTTTTAAATTTGGTAAATTGTATGTGCATGTCCTTATGAAATGTTTAAAGTGGAGCAGATCTGACCCATCTACCCCTATTTCTCCTTCAAACAAAAATTGAATGTTTCGTGGATATATAGGGTACACGCTCATCTATTCGCATGATTATTACTCAGATTCGTTAAACAAAGGTTTTGTTTGATTTTTTTATAAATATTTTTTTTTTGCATTGCAATGTGTACACAGAACAAAGGTCATTTTTACTTCCCATCGGTCAACGGTCCATGTATCAACAATAATAAGCCAAGATATGTCAATCTAAAGTGTATTCAAGATTGAATCATTTTGCAAAAATTCTTATCGAAAGCTGCACACCTTATTGGAGCGTAATGAATACAATCCAAAGTTTTCTCTAAGTACAATTGCCTATCTACGATTTTCTATTACATATAGTAGGTACATAAATACACAACAACTTAGCAACGAATTACCAGAACGTATCTAGCATCTAAGTATGAATATCGCACTTTGTTGAATAAATGAAGTGTGAAATCAGATTACCACCTAATTAAATAATTCGATATAAATACTGTGTAGTGCATTATCATTAAAATTTATTAAAATTTTTCTTAAATATAAATCCAAACTACGCGACTATCAAAATGTTCGAACATAGTGAAAATTCGCGTGTGTATAAACGATTTCCGTTTGTTAAACAAACTCGCACTCCATGTACACATTTCAACAAGTTCCCAATCCTTCTGGACTATACGAATCCCAATCGATTGACAGAAGAACCCTACTGTAGAGTGTGTCCGAAAAGATTTCCGATTGCCGAAGAAGGACTGGACTATGATGTAACCTATGTTCAGAAATATCCACGCTTGCGACTATTAAGTTTATTTGAAGTGAAGTTCGAGAGAGCTAGTAGATAAGATTTTAATTTATAATAAATAAATAGAATAGTGTAAATAAAGTATTTTTAATAATTTATGCTCAATGTCAAGATCCGAGGTTTTATTTAAAAAAACTATAAATTTTCTGTTTTCTCTGAGACCAAAATAACATTTTTAAATGGTCGGTTATGTGAAAAATCGTTTTTTAACTGTTGTACATAGTTTTTTTCAAAAAATAACTGACGCGACAGTCCAATATTAGACTAAGGCCGCAGATGTTTTAGTGACATCCAATTTCCGAAATCTTAACTGCGTTTTTTATTGAGCATGCTCAGTAGCGTTATTTTTTTCAGAAGTTCTTTCTGAACTCATGCAACAAGCTCGAACCCAAGTTGAGGATTGGTGTAGGAGGGCAGGCCTATCGGTTAATCCCGCCAAAACAACACTAATAGCCTTCAGTCGCAAACACAACTTGGAAGGGCTCAACGCTCCAATATTATTTAACCAACAACTGCAGTTTACCACGGAGGTAAAATATCTGGGAGTCACCCTTGATAACGAGCTCACGTGGAACAAGCAGCTGCAAAACACAATTGCAAAAGGCAAACAGACCCTATGCAATAGGGAAAACGTGAGGGTTAAAACCACGAATGATACACTGGATCTACGAAGCTGTGGTCAAACCCCGTCTGACCTATGGCTCAATAGTCTGGTGGACTAAAGTCAAACAAAAAACAGCAGCAGCGAAGTTGGGATCAGTAGAAAGACTGGCCTGTGCAAGCATAACCGGCGCCATGCGCAGTACACCAACTTTAACTCTAGAGAAACTACTAGACCTGCCACCACTGGCACAGAAGAGGCAAGACTCGCAGCGTACAGACTCCAATCATCGAACATGTGGACACCACAAAGGGTAGGACACTGTACGATTACAGAAATCATTGCAAACCCAATCCTAGATATGGGCAGCGACTATACCCCGGCCATGTATACTTTCGACTCCAACATCCAAATCTCAACGGTTAGGGAAGACTGCAGTAAATGGAACGACAACCATCTATCAAATCACATCGTGTGGTACACGGATGGGTCGAAGACAGCCGAACGAACAGAGGCAGGAGCTTATACTAAAACCCACAACTATATTATATCCAAACCCCTAGGTCAATATACAACTGTCTTGCTTGCTCCCCTAAACGACGATCAGGATTTTTAAATTTGTGGACGCAAAGCATTCTCCATTCCTCTGGCATGGCCCTATTTCATGAGAAAAATAGAAAACGCTTCATCGGGAAAATATTAAACGCTTGTATCCAAGCAGAACTTATAGCCATAAACCTTGCAGTAGGGGAGAATACTCGAAAGGGATATACCAATAAGACCATATATATTCTCTCCGATAGTCAAGCTGCTATAAAAGCCATTGCAAGTACCAAAACAACCTCTAAATTGGTTTGGGAATGCCAACAAAATCTCAAAAACCTAGCTACCCGAAACAAAGTAATTCTGAAATGGGTGAAACCACATATGGGGATCGAAGGAAATGAGAAGGGGATGCCCTCGCAAGAGAGGGTTCCGAACAACCCTTAACTGATTCAGAACCTGCAATCGGAATCAGTAAATCTGCTACCAACGGTCTTGGCTAGACGATGGACCGAGGATAAATTCCAAAATTGATGGAGACTCGCTAAAGGGCTCAGGCACAGCAAGCGTATGCTGGAATCTAACTGGCATACCAGCTGTACCGAAGCCCTCAGTATTAGCAAAACGAACCTCAGGGCAGTGACAGGCCTTATAACCGGTCATTGTACCCTACAGAAACATCTGCATACAATAGGGATCTACACACAAGACCCACTATGCCGCCTCTGCAACAAAGATGAGGAATCAGCCTCGCACGTTATCTTCGAATGCTCCGCTCTTATGAGCTGGAAACAAAATTTCTTTGGGGCTCAAGCTACTAGAATGGGCGCACCCAAAGTAAACCTGGTTAACTTTCTTCTTAGCCTTTTACGTGAGGCAGAGCTCATAACCTGAAACTTTCTCGCTTAGATGGGAAATACAATAAGCCAATAGGCTGCAGTATTCGGCGCAACCAGCCCAACCCACCATACCGTCAAATCCATCCATCCATCCATCCAGCGTTATTTATCCCCATAAATGGTAACTCGTTTAACTTCTGAGTGAAATCGTAATATCGGAAAACACCATGAGCTGAATTCGTTCACGGTGAGACCCACGACCCTGTGCACCGAAGGTGGGCACACTAACCACTACCCCAATCAGACTACTGACAATGTTCTTCAGTCATCTGTTAAAGCTCAATGTTCTGGCTTCTGGTTGTTCCCGGATCAAATGAAACTGTGGAAACGTGGTGGAATTGCTTACGTTTCCCCTAATCGGTACACATCCTTTGAAATTTCTTGGACTTATTGATTTTGATTGGTCGTGATATTCGTGACGATCCAAACCTCATTGGCGTAAGTTTTGGTTCAAATTTAAGATGCTGGGTCAAGTATTTACTACAATTGATATCCTGGAACTATGGACACAGCCCTGTTCAGTTGTATACCTACGGAGTAAACATTTAAACCACCAGTTACCGGAGCTACCTCTCATTAGACTTGCTCTCAAAGTGTATAGCCCATGGGATAACCAGACCAGCCCTTCAGACTTAATACCCAAACACCACTCACGAAAAAACTGCGTAGTTGCGTCCACTCCCGATCAGAAAAAATTAAGAGAGACTACTGTGCTCCCAGTTTGTGGGAGAAGTAATCTGGACAGAGGCATACCCAGAAAAATATTTCGGGAGGGGTTTTGTTAAAAAGGATGACGTTGGTCAAAGATTCCAGCAAAACAGATATTCTAAAGCTGCTAATACGGAAACTTTGAAAACTTTTCCGGTTATTAAACATCACAACATTGAATCAGTTCGATTGAATATAAAATGCCCGCTCCCCTCCTAACGGTATGAAATACTTTCTGGCCTATTCTGGTGCCTAGCACGTATACACAAAATATTTCATAAATATCGGTCAAACCGTTTTGGAGGAGTCTATCAATAAACATTTTTATTCTAAATATTTATTTAAATGTAGATGGAGCATGGAGCTTAATTCCACTAGAGATTAATTTTCCTAGTTATGTTAGGGCACCGAAGGATCTAATTCCAAATCAAGTGAGGCTCTTAAGGTACCAATATCAAGATAGCGAAGAAAAAATTGTGCAACATAAATTTTGAAGGCCTAAAAGTATGAGTTTATGTATTAGTATTAGTTTATGTATTAGATACATGTATTTCGGAAGCAATATACCTCCTTCCTCAGTATTCAAACTACCTACCTCGATAAGCAGCCACGCCACAGCCGACGGACAAATCAAGTGATTGTGGGTTACAATCAAGGGCCTGTTTTGAAATATTTTTTGGCCCTCTTCGCCAACCATTACAAATCCCACACCAATCATTACAACCCTTTAGCCCTTTTTCGAAATTTTTCAATAATCACGCCATTCTTCCATTCGCCTGGAAGAGTTTCGGTTTCCCAACACTCTCTGATGAGGGAAAGCAGAATATCCGCTGCGTTTGAATCCGCTTTATATAATTCAACCGGAATTTAATCTATCCCCGGGGCCATCCATAGATTTGATAACCCGCCTTAATTTATTTCTTTTAGAATAAAAAAGAGATTCCATTGTCAACGGCTATTTCCCATTGACAATTGGCACTTTTAAAAATATTCACCATATATTGGCATACACCCAAGATTTTCGTAACCCAATAGACTACCCATCAGGAGCTACCTTTTCGTCTATTGGAGAGGTAGCTCGATGACACTATAGGCTTATAAAAAAGAGTGGAGCTACAATATTGTAAAGATATATTCGAAGCTCAGGAGAGTTTTATTCTCTCCTGTGTTTCAGTCGCCTTTTACGACACGCCGGGAAAAGCAGAGGCACTATTCTTGACCCATGTCACAGGGCAGCTGCAGATTGTTGTTGGTTGGAGTGCCTTGCAAAAAGTCTTACAATTAATCATTCAATCGATTCTCTGTCTTTTGTTTAATGTTTTGAAGCTCGGCAGAAAATAAATAGCTTAAAAGATTTTAGAGAAATTAGTTTTGTTCCTTAGGAAAAATTATTGGCTACGATATTTATTTTTTTTCAGTATCCTAGCTAGTCTAGTTTCGGAGATATTGACGTTTAAGTAGTCTTAGAAAATGAAATTTTTAAAAATCTGCAAACGCCTGTGGCAGATGCAGCAGTCTTGCACCAATTTTTTTATCGAAATTATATGAGGGATCATTTTCCAGTGCACTTATACGGTCGTTTTTGGACAACCTGTATACATGCAACCCTCAATAAATAAAAAACGCACACTCATGCAAATGTGTGCAATGTGCAAATATCTTCCACCAATAACCAAAATATCTAGTATATAGAACGAAACAGCTGGCAGGACAGGGAATCTCCAACAGCCATATAACTCAATAGATACCAAAACCGCGAATCTCCTATATCCATATCACGAACAAGATGTCGGAACCGCAAATCTCCAAACAATATGCCAGAACCACGAAAGTCCACTTTAACAGGGACGTACGCAGAAATATATTTCGGGAGGGGTTTTAGGAGAAAGTCAAATTGATATTTTAAAGCTGATAAGCGCGATCAAATCACTGTGGAAGTATGGAAGTTATTTCAATCCTATTTCATTTACTTACCCCTTTCCCGGACAGAACGTCTATAGACGTCCAATTTTGAGCATTTGACATACAAATCGTGTCAAATTTTGGCGTTGTGTCCGGCAATGAGTTAATTTCACGACAGCTTTAAACCAGTTGCAAACCGCCTCCAAGCCTCATAGTAACCACTATTGTTGATCTATGCAGCTTAAATCCACTACAGAATGCTAATTATGCTAATGCACCGAAGGACATAATTCCGAACTAACTGAAGCTCCTAAGGTCGATATCAATAAGTTAGTGGAAATATGGCGCAGCATTGATTTTAATTGTTCGAGTTCAGTTGTCCTACTTCATTGGCTTCTCAACTGCAAAAATTATTTTGCCAGCACATCATTTTCATGATGCTGAGTTCCTTGCTCATTGTTAGATGACTTGAGAGATTTCTTGTACGATGGGTGCAAAATCTCTGTCCGTCCGTTGCAGAGACGTAGCCAGAAATTGGTTTCGAAATGGGCCCAGTGTTCAAAACAATGTGCATGCTATAAAATTTTGATTTTAATTTAATTCTGATTGATTGAAATTTCTATTTTACAATTGTCGATGAGTGGATCTGATTTCTCTTTTTAGTTAGTTAATTTCACTTTACCCTGACAAATATCAGTTACCCACCAGGAAATACTTCAAAATAAAGTTGCTGGGGAAAATAAAAAAATTCAAATCATTCGAAGTGCGGTTAAACAATAATTTGTCGCACCCTGGCTCTGGTCTGTCGGTTAGAATTATTGTCTTGAAAAATGTCCTGTTTTTCTATTACCCGAATTTATCAACGAAATTATTCAAACACTATTACAAACATCAACAAATTTCGGAGGGGGTTTGAACCCCCAAAACCCCTACGTAGGATCGCCACTGCACTGTAACCTTTGTTTTTGATGTTTACATGAATTGGAATTATACTATAGACATCAAACCCACAAAAATAGATACATACTCTCTACTAACATTTGAAAAACAAATTTGGCGTAGATGAATTTTTGGATTTTTCAGAGCAAATTGAAACTCTAGATTGATTTTTCCGAAAACTAAAAATTTAGATTCGCGGTTCTGGCAAATTGGTGACGATATGACATATATACAACCTTTTACATTGCACTCAAATATAATGTTGCCTCTGTTACTCTACGCGTGAATTGATGAAAATGAAATAACTGCTCCGCTTCTCGGTTCCGTAATTGTCTATTTCACCATCAGATCTCAGCCAACTAAGTTTTGTCCCGTCGTATTTTTGAATTCCTGTTTTTTGGTACAAGTTTTAATAGAATTACAACAAAAGTGAATAAATCGCGGGTCGGTTGTCCCAATTTCGTCTGTTTTTATAAATGTTGTTTTGTGTCTACGATTTTAATCAATTTTACCACCCGCGTTGATTAGCGGTAAATTGAAAAGTATAGGTACGTCTGTCATAAAACAATTTTAAGTCTTACCTACCAAAGAGAAACACCAAAAAAGTCTTAAACATGAAACTCACCGAGCCCGAAGTCGTAAACACTCTTGAAATTGTTCGACAATCCCAAAAATGGCAAGCTGATGGAATTTTCAAAATATCCTTGATTTTGAGGGGCTGTCTTCCAGGACCGAATGCAGAACGTCAATCGTGTACATTGAAATTGGACGAGTACGGCGGCAATAAGTTGAAAATTTGTTATTTTCCCAACGGTAGTGGGACCAGGTAAAATTTAAATTTTTCCATATGAATTTATGCGTTTTCAACGTATCCTTTCCCGTTTGTTAGCGAACTGGCGCTGTTGTCGATAATTGACTCCGGCGATGTGAGCAACACTTTCTACCGAACAGAAACGGCTCTGGTCTCCCCAACGGGCCAACGAGTGTTTCTCACCACCGTGGAGGAATATCAGATCGCGCCGTACAAGCTTCCAATGATCGCAAAAATAGTACCAGTTCAAAATATCATACCACGACGACACGAGGTCATACATGCTGACAATCATTTGCTAATGCTGTTTCGGCTCTGGATTGATACAACACAAGCTGATCCGGCGGAACCTGAACTGGAGCCGTTGACGAAAGAGGAATATGAACGGATCAAACGGAAGATTTATGATCCGGGTTTTGGTGATGTCGGATTCAATGTGGCGGGCGTCAAGATGTACGGACATATGGATATAGTGACGCGGAACAATGGTTCATTTCAATTGCATTTGCATTTTGCTCAAAAGAATGGATATTACTACGAGTTTCCGAACACTTATCCACAAGTGTTTGAAATAATGTTGATCAATTGTTATCTGGTGGATGAGGATGTTTGTAGGCTATGCATGGACTACCACGATTGGTTGAGATGATTAAGGTAGTCTAGGCCTATAGGAACTACCGAAACAAGGTAGACGTTTTAGGATAATGTTTCAGTCGTATGCTTCAAAAGTTAAGTTTATACCTAGATTTGTAAAAAAAATTAAGAGAGAAGGAAGGCAAAAAACATGTAAGCGGTGTTAGTTGGGGAGTACCGTTGACATTGTAAAGGAATGCCTGTCATGTTTAAATAGAGCAAATAAAGCAATCACTTAAAATTTTTGTTGATATTTAAACGTACTCAATGATGGACCTATAATCAACAACAAGCATGTAGAGACCAAATTCGATGTTAATGGATTTTCGCTGTACTTAAAAGGGAAATAGCCATTGCTTCTTGGACATTTCAAGATCGCTTTTGACCAGTGGCGCAACCAGGATCTGGTCCTGGAGGGGCTAAAACCATATATTTTACTGGGCATATGAGTTTGCCTCCGAAAGTTGGGAGATTTTGCTATTTTCCTGTAATACGCTGATGTTTAATGCCTCCATTGCAGCCTGAGTTTTTCGATTTAATTTTATTCGTAAGTAAGTATAACGAAAATCCAATAGATCGTGAACCGGAACATACGGACAATTACATTTGATCAAATAGGACTTTCCTATAGACGAGAATGTGATGTCCCTGATACAGTGCGTACTCGATAATCCGGACTATTGAAAACCAGGGTCGATCCGGACTACAGAGGAATTCGGACTAGTGGAAGCCTTTAATTGGCTCTAAATTTCGAGGAAATGGACGAATTTAATCAAATTGTTCGAAGAATCTGTTTTCTATTTTCGAAGAATTTCACTCTGTTATTCTAGATTTTGTTTTTTCCAAGAACAAAGAAAACTGTTGTTTTTATTTCGGACGATAATATCATGTTATTATGAGAAAAATGTCAGATTCGGATTAGAGAAGCTCTTGAAATTCGGAGTACAGAGTGTACAATGTAATCTTTGAGGTGATCCGGATTACTGGAAATTCGAGGTTTCGAGGCTTCGGATTATCGAGTACGCACTGTACTAACGGAATTTGAGGCCCTAGTAAATATTAAAACAAAAAATGCGGATAGGAAGTACGCCAGTCACTATACGCTTCAAGCGATTCTATAACAGAGAGGATAGAATCCGCCGCATAGATTTATTATTTGGCTTTGCGGATTTTGGTCGTTATCACCCGTTCAGGAGTCCAAATATGTATAGAGGTAGGGTCATCGCAAGACATTTTGCGAATAAGGTGGAGATGTGCAGCTGGGCAAAAAAATTGCCCACCGAAATTAGAGCATAATTTATGATATCCCGCGTTACTTATGGAAACGTGGAAAATAGGAATTTAGGCAAGAACAAAGATCGGACCGAAGTTGGGCTAATGTCGTTCAACAGCTCCACAAACAGGACCCTCTCGATAAGAACCGATCGATTTTGGATCTGAATTAATACGATGGTAACATACGGAGCATGTTACGATATAACATCCAAAAATACAACGAAAATCTCGTCAGAACAGCCCTCTTGAATCGAAGGGTGTTTTGACTGCTCTTGACAGTGGCGTAGATAAGGGGGGATCAACCCCCTCTTCGGTTACAATTTTTTTTATTATTACTTTAGATACGTTAAACAAAGCAAAAGTAAACTTTTAGCTGGAATTATTCAACGTGTGTAATGTTTCATAAAAACGTGAACTAATTTTCAGAACTGCAATAGAAAATTCAGCACTTCCTCAAATTTCAATTGTAAAATAGAAGCTTTCTAGTAGTGCAGGTAGAAAAATTATATGTAAGTACCTACTGATTGAAAATTTGTTGCCGGAAAATTTCATGTTCAGTTCAAAATTTTAAAAATAATGTGGAAGAGTGCTTTCCACAGAAGCGCAATTTCCATAGTACATATGTAAGATTATAAAAAAAAATTTCAGGAGAGTGGAGAACTAATGCGAAAATAGAAAACGCTGCAAAACTGCTTCCAATTTTTCAACATTCTTTATTTTTTATCACCTTTCTTTTTTCTTTTTTATTAGTTAAAATTTGTCGAAAGGTTTTATCGTATATAGTAGGCCAAAGAAACTCTAGTTGTTCGCAATTTTATTGAATTTAATACGAAAAACTCTCAAAGCTATAACCAAGATAATTTTTTTTAACTAAATCTTTTATAAAATTTCCAAAATTATGCAGGCAGTAATTCGAATAAAAATTAGCAAAAAAACGGAGTTCCGCGATACCCTTGGGTTCCGTGAAGATCTCTCAGGGGTTTCGAGAAGATATACAAAAATAGGAAAAATGTAGAAAGAGTTTTTGACAACAAAAAGTAAACAACCCATACGGACAAATGTTTGTAAATTTTAAATTTCCGAAGCTTGGTCTGCTACACTATACCAAAAATCTACACTGTAAAATATTTGAGCAGCACCAGAGACTCGACCGATTTTCTTTTACAACTTTATACTTTATGAAATAGAAAAGGAAGTTGTACCAGAAAAGAAAGTATGTCCGCAGTGTTTTTGTTTTGAGGTTTTTGGGATTTAAATTAAGGGGCAAATAAATTAGAGGATTAAATTTTTCTACGATTTTTTAACAAATGTTTAACGGTCCAAATTTTAAGTTCTTCTCACAGTTTTGGTATTCTTTTTAAACAATCAGTCAAAGCTAGGGCCTTTATTGCAAATAGCTGCTACGGTGTCCTACAAGTTTGAAAACTTTAGAAATATCTGTAATCAACCCACGAATTTCTGAGTTATCGGAGAATTCCTATTGAAAAACACAAAAGCTGTACTTTATTCACATATACTGGGCATTCCCAACGAGCTGTCGTCTTCAAAATTTCCCTTTTCTGGAGTATATTTATTTTAATCCCTGTTTTGAGATGTTCCGAGAAGAAAAGCGGCCATGCTAAGTGTTCCGTGACTCCAAACAAATTTACTGTTACTATGATCTAACCCAATATAAAGCTCTGATACTCCAATCGAAATAGCAAACATTTTTACGAAAATTGGAATACTGTGGATTCACTCACCGTAGTAAGAAAGCCAAATGATTGATTCAGTGTCACAATTTTTGCGGAAAATTCAATATTTTCAGGACGCTTTTTTTTCGTATGCAAAAATTGCTCTCTATTTTGCAAATAAAAAAATTGCTGAAAAATACTGCTAATTTGAAGTGTAATAAATGCAGAAATTGTTATTCTGAAATTCAAAATTTGATAACCGTAAAAGTATAAGCAATCTTGGAAAATGATCCCCTCCCTCTCAGAAAAGCTATCTACGCCACTGGCTCTTGAAGGCCATTGTGAGAGCTGGTAGCTCCGGAAAGATTTACATCGGAGAACCGGCTGTCGTAGGAGCATTTTTATTGACAATACAAACATCTATGTCCGGTCCCCTCCCTTGACTACGTCCCTGTGGCTTTGGATCAATGAATCCAACTTTCCTTTAGATTTCGAATTCAGGCGGTTAGTCAAGGTAAACTTAAGGTAACATTAGAATTAAACACCACATTGAAGGGAGGTTTTACATCCAACATTTTCTTCGCGATTCAATTTCAACCATTGTTTTTGAATTTACCATGAAGCCGCTAATTTTATTGCAACATTTTTTGCTTCTTCTTTCGTTTTTTTTAATAAAGCCAAGATATGGCAATTGTTATTCTGGCATGACTTTGAATATAAAAAAAATACCTTTGTCTAAATGGCTCCACACCACCTTAGTTATTCCATTTTCCTCGTACCGAATAAATAAGTTCATACCGCAGATCCCCTCCCACACTGAAAAGCTATCTACGCCACTCTTACTCTTCAGTCAAGTCCGAAACCTGGCGGTCACAATTCTTTCGGTAATTAGTTCCCTGGTGCAAAGAGTTGGTACTAACATTTGGTACTTTCACGTGAATTCCATACAAATACTGTCCAAATTTAGATAATTGTGAAATCGAATTCGCTTGATAATACTAACATAGCACAAAAGTCTCCCTAACGATTTTTGAAGTTTCGCCAGCGAAAACAGTGCTATTTCACGTGGAAAGGTGTCATCTGCAATCAGTCAGGCCGCGATTCAAAATTTTCAGACATTCTGTGACAAACCATAATATCCGCATTTCACGTGGAATCTATGCAAATACTGTTAAAGTTTTGATGATCGTTAAGTCGAATTCGCGTAGGGCACTCACTTCACTTAGAAGTCTCCACCAGGCTTGACATTTTGCGTGCGAAGACAATGCAGTTGCATTTAATTTCACGGAAAAAGTAGTCATCGGAAATAAATCAGGCCGCGACTGCGACTGAAATCTTATCTTGGTTGAATGAATTGCAAATCTCTACGTCACATTTTTTGACGGAGACAGATGCAAGCTTTCGCTCGATGAACATAGTACATAGTACATAACATACCTTAAACACCTATTCTTTTAATGTATCTACTATGTTCACCAAGCTAAAAATTTGCATATGAGATATATACATATATATATATCACCAAGCTAAAAATTTGCATATATATCTCCCGCGAAAAGTGTGGCATGGAGACTTGCCTTTTATTCAATTAATTTAAGATAAATGTGTACTCCGCGGTCTGATTTATTGTCGATTACACCTTTCCTCTGCAAAATAAAATGCAACCGCATTCGCCGGCGAACTGACAGGTATCCGTGTGAAAACTTGTATGGTTTTCTGAACAAGAAACTGCGCCAATTTAACTTGGTCAGCGATTCCTCGTGCCCGTGTTGTGGTACAAATTCTGAGGACTCGCTTCATGTTCTTGTTATCTGTCCGAGTATTCCCATGTACGGGACCCCAAAGGGTCTACCTTTGGGGTTCTCCTAAATAATGGAATCACGGATATCACGGGGTGTTTGGCCAGAAACGACCGTGTCAGGATACTAAATGTATTTGCTCTTGAAGCATTTAAACGTCAAACGTTGCAGCTTCGCTATACTGTTGTCTACCGTTGGCTATTGTAACTTTCCCGTGACTGGATAGTAGGGTGTAGGACGAGCAGGGAGGAGCCCCACTGGCTCAAAGACAGTGTGTGTGATCCATAGAACCACAGATGTAGTAGAAAGTAGAGATGAGCATCGAAAGAAAAACATCGATGGTTACCATCGAAAAAACATCGAGACGAAACCATCGATGGTAAGAAAACATCGGAACAAAAACATCGATGTTTTGGGTTTTTTGAGTACTCATAAAAATAATCACATTAATAGCCAAAATTAAGCTGATTGAATAGATATATGGTTTAGGTTATGGTTTTCATTCATTGCCTCCTCCACTCACCAGAATGGAACTCTTTATCCTTGCGGTTTTTTTTTTGCATAATAAGCATTCGTATCGTACCCACAACCCACCGCATAGAGTAACCAGCGATACCGAGCGGGAATATGGCCGTCTGACGACGGCTTGGAAAAGTACGCGACGGGATGACAGTTCCCCTTTCTCTATAGTTAAGGGAGAAAAAAAACGACAATAGCCGAAGCAAAATAACCCAAAATATGACCATCGAGCGGCAAAAATCAAACATCTTTGGATTTTTACAGGATGGTTGGGGATGGTCCCCTGATTGTGGGGAAAACATGTTCACTGATTGGAGGTCCGCAACCTTGAAAAGGGGTTTGAGTGTTATAGCGATTATTTCAAAACGGGAAGAGAGACAGACGCTAAAAACTCAAAAAATGCCCCCTTTCCCCTCTTTTTTTCAAGGTTGCATGCCTCAAATCGATGAGGACTTTTTTTTCATAATTAGAGGGCCACCCCCAACCATCCTGCAAAAAATGCAAAGGTGTTTGATTTTTGCCGACCAAATATCGTATTCTTTTTAGACTATAATCGGACTTACTTCGGCCGTCCGTTGTATCTTTACGGTGCATGAAAAAAAAAGATGCGCGACGAAATTATACGTAGCACACCTACCGCACCTCTTTAAATTTCAAATTTTTGCATTAACAGTGAGGAAAGGTTGAGACTATAATGTATTTCAGAGCGAAACCACATTTGGAAAGTGTGCCTCACCGGGAGTATAAACAAAGACATTATGTTTGTGTGTACAGTGTTCACGATAGATGGATTGCACGTTCCACTTCTTGTTTCTGATTGGGCTGTTATACGGTACTCGCCTACACTTACTCGTTAAAGACAAAGTTTAGTTGTAAAAAAAAATATGGTGAAGAAAGAAACATCGATGGTTCAGAACCATCGATGGTGAAAACCATCGACCATCTAAACGCAAAACATCGATGGTGAAAAACATCGACACAAAACCATCGATGGTAAAAACATCGACCATCGGACCAAAAACATCGATGTTTTCGAAACATCGATGTTCGATGCTCATCCCTAGTAGAAAGGTCTCGCATCTAGCAGTTTGTAAACGCCAAGCCTTAACACTTGGTAAGAAAAACCTTCCGCTCGAGGGGAGCTGATTGACGTCACAAAATCAATCCGACTGCCAATTCTTCACGATAGGCATAAACGTTAAACACCCTTCGGACATCTGTGGAGACTTTTGTGCAGAGTGCCGATGTTAATACCTACTTGAAACAAAAAAAAAACTGGTGTGTAGACTTTTGTGAGAAGTGGGTTAGGCGCATCTTTGTCGCATCTGCCGCGTTAATGCAATCATTTTCCAGAAAATCTTTTTTTATACCCTTCACTCGTAGAGTAAAGGGTATATTAACTTTGCCATGAAGTTTGTAACGCATTGAAGGAAGCATCTCCGACCATATAAAATATGTATATATATGATCAGCATGACGAGCTGAGTCGATTGGGCGATGTCCGTCTGTCTGTCTGTCCGTCTGTCCGTCTGTCCGTCTGTTGCTACGCGTTTTACTCGGCCAGTTTAAAAGATATCGAGCTGAAATTTTGCACTCATGTTTTTTTTATTGCAGGCAGTTTGTATGTTTGAATCGCTAAAATCGGACCGTGGGGTCATGGGGCTGCCATACAAACCTAACCCCGCCAATTTGGTTTTTCTAAGAAAAACTTTTTCATGTGTTTACTAATTTAAACGAAATTTCACACAAATGTGTTTCTATTGATAACGCAAAACATATGTAAGAATGGATCAAATCGGACCATGGGGTCATGGGGCTGCCATACAAACCTAACCCCCCAAATTAGGTTCTTCTAAGAAAAACTTTTTCATTTGTGCACCAATTTGAACCAAATTTCACATAAATGTGTTTCTATTGATGCCACAAAATATATGTAAGAATAAATGGAATCAGACTGTGGGGTCATGGGGCTGTCATACAAACCCAGCCCCCAGATTGAGTTTTTCTAAGAAAAACTTTTTTATTTGTGCACCAATTTCAATCAAACCTCATAAAAGTGCATTTCATTTGATGCCACAAAACATGTGTAAAAATGAATGGAATCGGACGATGAGATCATGGGGCTATCATACAAAGCCAACCCCGTAAATTGAGTTCTTCTACGAACAACTTTTTTATTTGTGCACCACTTTCAACCAAAACTCGTAAAAGTGCACTTCAATTGATGCCATAAATAATCGGACTATGGAGTCATGGGGCTACCATACAAGCCCAACCTCCCCATTTTGGATCTTCTAAGAAACATTTTTTCTACACCAATTTAAAAAAAAACCTCAATGCGTCTTTATCAAAACAAAAAAAAAAAGAAGTAAAACAAATGGAATCGTACTATGGGGCCATGCTCCCGCATCCCCCCAATAAAGTTTTCTGAGATATTTTTTTTATTTTACCACTTATTCCAACCAAACTTCCCACAAAAATTGTTTTATCGACGCCACAGAATTTGTCAATATCAAATATTATGCGAAAACAGAAGGAAAAGAATGGGGAAGGATTAAATACAAGTCATAGGTTTGCCCCAAAAAACTTTTAGCCCGAGGAGAGTGAAGGGTATTCAAATTTCGGCCGCGCCCGAAATTAGCCTCGGTCTCGTTTTAAATAAAATTTGTGATCGTAATTGATTGCCTTCACTAGGTACATGGAAGAAATTTCAGAATATATTAACAACACTACTTTTAAAATTGTAAGATTTATCACATTTTTATTAAGTCACTGTAATTACAATTTTATTCAGAAATCACATTTTCGTATTAATTTTAAGCTTTACACCGATTTAAGGTTTTCACAAATCGTCTTACATGCGTGTGTACGGGCGGCGGTTTTAAAATCTGTTCACCCTTTTCATTAACATAATTCCTATACGCTATTTCTCCAATCATTCGCATGCCAAGATGCTTGGCAACTTGTGTTGAATAGTGACTTGTACAATCGGCTATAAGCACCTGACATCCTTGCTGTTCGGCCACTTCCAGACCCTTATGAATTAGCATCGTTCCAACAGATCGGCGCCAAAAATTCGGATCAACTCCGAGCGCATACAATTGACACACTTTATTCACTTTGAATCGTTCAAAAACATTAGTTTCTTGATCCATTCTATCGAATATACCATGAATAGCCTCCAGTCGTTCATCGTGCGGATAACTCCTGACAAATTGTCTGAATTCCTCTTCAATTTCCGGTGTTGATATCATAATGGTTAGAAATCCTACAATTTTGTCGGATTGATCGGGATCCGTTGCTAGAAGAGTGATTCCTTTTTGGGCGGCCAATAAATAGTATCCTTCTTCTACGGCTGATACTGTTTGCAGTTTACAGCCACAGGATACGGGCTCGTACGGCCAGTAGAACGTACGTAAGCCGTAAAGGATGTCGTTGAGATCATCGGGAGTTGATAGTCGGATTTGAATTTCACTTTTAGTATTCATTTTTTAGTTTTTCAAAGATAGGAACGATAGTATAATACTTTACAAAGTTTCAAGTACTGATTGGAAAACATAACTATCGACTAGATATTTTATAGTTTTGAATTCTATAGGCGCGTTTTTTTGTGCACACCGTGAAGTGTAAAGTAACAAACTTTATGAAAAAAAAATAATGTTACTCGGCATTGAAAAACTACTAACATGCGATAAAAGTGGCAAGAACGGCCCTTGATAAGGAAAAAAAATTGAATTTCATGAATCTGGTTTGTCTTTTTGTGCGTATTATATCTTATGTACATACAGGGTTATTGGTTAAGTCGACCTATTCCCTGTAACACGTTATAATAACCCATTACCTTAGTAGTTTTTTTTTTAATTCTTACTTTAAATGGTAAAATTCAAGGTTATTTAAAAAAAACCTAAAAAATCAAATATCTCAGTGACCATTGAAAATCGGCCTAACATTTATGGCCTCATTTTGTTGCATTTTGAACCTATTATAACGTGTTGCAGGGAATAGGTCGACTTATCCAATAACCCTGTATTTAGTTTTTGCAAATTAATTAACTTGTTATGCTATAAAAGTAGTGAAATTGAAAATAGCCAACGAAAGTGAACAAAAAAGCTGTAACATCTGGTCGTAATCTCGTTGCTCAAACATATACCACACGAGACGCAAAAAAACGTTACAAATGTATCTTGTCGTATGGATGAATAAGATACACATTAAAATTATTATTTATCAGTGCTTTAGTCACAGATCGTGGTTATTCACTTAAGACAAAAGAATATTTCATCGATTTGATTTTATTGGAAAAGGTGTGTAAAGCATGCACAATAATAGTAAATTAAATAGCCACTCAATTACAAATGAATAAGCAGGGTCGGATTTAGCCATTATGGCGCCCCTGGGCAGTAACCAAATTGCCGCCCTCCGCCATTGGATAGGCATGAAATCAAATAGCAAATGTATGTAGGTATGTAAGTGATATGAAAATTTTATACTTTTTTACGAGTAACCGATGTGTTTTCTTTGCTCGAAAATATATTGCTTCCCAGAGCCGTAACCAGAAGGT
Source organism: Microchrysa polita (assembly GCA_949715475.1). Classification (NCBI taxonomy): domain Eukaryota; kingdom Metazoa; phylum Arthropoda; class Insecta; order Diptera; family Stratiomyidae; genus Microchrysa; species Microchrysa polita. The sequence goes on along the minus strand of OX454416.1, from coordinate 135,602,652 downwards.
CCGAGCCCTTTGCGAAATTGTTGTAAAAAGCATTGAAATTCAATGAAAACTGGAGATTGCATTCTTCAAAATGTGTTCTGAAATGTTTTTTAGACACCGTTTCAATCTCTAATGTTTTTTTCGTACTCTTTCGTTTTATAATTCTGGAACGGATAACAACAACAAATAAAATTTGATATTATCGTCATATTACTCATATTTATAACGAAAAAAAGTTTGAGTTTTCCTGATTTGTTTTTCATCACAAACTTTCACTCTATGAGCGAAGGGTATAAAAAAAAGTAGTAATAAATAAATGAAGAAAAATCTGTGCTCGCTTTGGGCTTTGCTTGCTTTTATTAACTAACTAGTGTTGGCGATTCACCGATGAATCTCATCCGGAGATTAGTCTAGTACGAAAGCAAGTATTTAACAATGTATTCTTCCAAAAAAGCAAACTTTTGTATACTATGGCAATGATCGATTTGGACCTGTCAACTGCTGTTTCAGCCTTTGTCTGAATCCTTTTAAGTAAGGGTCTAATATAACTACCTAGAATGCATTTAAAAACAAATACATTTTTTTCTGCATTTTTCAATGAATTTCTAGCTAATGGAAAGTTTTAAAATTTTGCCGCCCTTCAAAATAGGTTGCCCATATGGGAAATGCGGCCCTGTGAATAAGTACTTTTCCAAAAATCATATGAGTAGGTTAGGTATATGACTTCCGACTTATCTTGAGAAACATGTAATTTCTTCTAAAGGAAATAGCCCGTTTGTCTAGAACTAGATACAGTAAGAATAAGTGCTTAAATGAGGGATGCCACAATTTCGTGCTTATCACAGATTCCGGAGATCAACGCGTTTTTTATTAATCTACATATGTATGTATATAAAAAATATTACCTATTTCGTTATAATTTACACCTGGGTGAATTCAAATTGTAAGACGAAACCGAACGGGTAAACTTGCAAGACAAGATCCATCGTTCTTACAATATGAAATGCATAATGCTTGTCTGCTGGCGACTACAAAAGCTCTCGCCGTCCATTTGTTTGTGCTAATAAACGGACGGCGAGAGCTTTTGTAGTGGCCAGCAGACAAGCATTATGCATTTAAGATTGTAAGAACGATGGTTCTTGTCTTGCAAGTTTACCCGTCCGGTTTCGTCTTACAATTTGAATTCAGCCTATTAGCTCTCAATCGTTTGGCATAAACAGAATTTGTATTATTAATCATGAAAGGCTGTGTACCCACGTAGGAGCCAATGCACTTGTACAGAAAGTGAAAGAATTTGCTGTATTTAAATGACAAAACGTCTATAGACGCAGTTCGAGATAAGAAATTTGCATACATAATGTATGTACTTGAATGAATCGATGATTATCTCGGATTTCTTCTATTTTCCATGTAAAGTTTATTACAATACAATCGTAATGCAAAAGTAAATGAACATAATAGAACGTTTAGTAAAAAATTACATATAAATAAAATTACAATAAGTGTGGGTAATAAAATTATTTGGAAGGGTCAGAGTGTTGTCATATTTAATAAGTAATTATAACCATTATAGACTTGATGATTAAATCAACAATTTGTTATAGCACACATTCGCAGTGTGTCATAAAAATTAGAAAATTAGTAAAATTTCTAGCGAAAACTGTTCGCATTGCTGCCGAATATTCTCCTTATTCTGCGATCTCCTTTAGGACCCCAACTTCAAGTACCCACATAAATAATAAAAGTCTAGAGTGGCGAAATCAAGGAATCGAGCGATGCGGCAGGTCACTCTATGTATATCGCCAAAATGGTAGATTCAGCCCGAGTACAGCGCTGTCTACACTGAAAAAAAAAATCATCATTATATTAATGAACAAAGAGTATAGCCTTTTTTCATTACCATGATGAATTAGTTCCTTCACTTCCTTAAAATAATGCAGAGTTCATATATTTTACGAAACACCGGTCGTTAGTATAACGAAAACAAAATGTCAACTTAATGTAAAGCGATCATGAACACAATGAACAGTAGAATCTTATGCATAGTACATTCCGGCTATGAACCCATACATTAGCCCCGATAGTTAGTAAATAAAACAAAATTTGATGTTATTGTTCATTAATTACATGACATCGTTTATAGTTATATGTACTACTATGAACGATGTCATTATCGCTTTACGTGTATTTTATAAACCTTCGTAACGTATAGTCTGTTTGGTGTAGTTAGTTAGGGCGCATGTCTTCAAATCATAGGGTCTCGGGGTCACTATACCTGCTTATTGGTTTGCAATTTAATCGCTTATCGCAGAAACCACCAAAGTCCAAAAAGTGAATTTCTCGGGAAAGGACAAAATTTGTTGCATTAGAGAAGTATTCTTTTGGGTATTTATAATAAACGCTATGATAAACATTCGGTTAACTGGCTGTAAATGATACACCAATAGGTTAGCTTTTGGTTAGGGTTAACATTTTACAAGATAACCCGTCAGCAACGATTATATGAGCTCGAAACGTATATGGGTAGCGTAAACTAAATAAGGTTACTCATCTTCCGGCCAACAGTTTTTATTTAGTCTTTTCACCAAGACAGGGACGTGGCCAGGGGGTCCGGGCAATTTTTCGTGTTTCCCGTGTATCTTTCCAAATCCATAACTACGAGAATAATTCAAGTACTTTTATCACTTTTCATAATCTGTAATAGATTACGATTCTACCATTAAATTTGCTAAGAAAAAAGTTGATCGGAAAGCTCTGAAAAAGGACATAAAAGGATACTAATTACAAACATTGATCGAACTTGGCCATGTGGGGGGTCATATCAAAGAGGACGTCGAATGCATTGCATATCCGGTGCTTGTTTCCTGATTCGAGGACACTAAATGGAATAATTCGGGCTTAAATGGAAAATTACGGCTTTAGAAAGATACAGATACGGGAAACACAAAAATTTTTCATTTGAGCCCAATATTCTCCTTTGAGGGTCCTTGGAACAAGTAACAAACGTCGGATATGGAACGTAATTGATATCCTCTTTGATATGACACCCCATATGCCCACGTTCGATTAAGGTGTGCAATTAGTGTCCTTTTATGTCCTTTTTACAGAGCTTTCCGATAATTTTTTTCTTAGCAAATTTAATGGTAGAATCGTCAGCTATTATAGATTATGAAAACTGACAACTTGAATTATTCTCGTAGTTATGGCTTTAAAAAGATACACGGGAAACACGAAAATTTTCTATTTAAGCTCGATTTATTCCGTTGAGGGTCCTTGAAACAGGAAGCAAATATCAGATATGTAATATACTCGACGTCCCCTTTGATATGATACCCCGCATGCCGACCTCCGGTCAAGGATTAAATAGTATCATTTTTTGTCCTTTTTTGAGACCTTTCCGATCAATTTTTTTTTAGCAAAATGAGTTTCAGATTTTTGGGAGCCCACTGATTCAAAAACGACAAAAATTAGTCTTACTCTATTATTTTTTTTCTGTTTGAATTGCTAATGACTGGACTATTATATGTTGGATGTTCTTTCTTGTTCGATCGTATGGGAAATTATGAATGAACAACTTCAAAAGGAGGCTGGGAGTGAAATATCGGTTCTAAAGCTGAGTATTTTCGTGGCAATAACTCGATTTTGAAGAATTTTGACCAGCGAGGTTTTTAAAACGAACGATTCAATTGAGGGCGTGATTGGATAAAGATGACAACTAGCAATTTTTGAGAAACTGTTTTTCTTGATCAAATGGTGTTTATATGCCTTAGGGTATCTTTCAAACCCACAAATAACCAATGACAATTGGTTATTTGTCTTTCATTTCCACAAAAAAAATCAAAAGGTGATAACATCATCATCTGGTAAGACAAATTGGTGGAATAAAGTGATAACGATCCTTGTCACCCTTTTCCATTGAATTTCATAGCACTATTGTGTTGAACAGTCAGTGGAAGTTCGCCTATTTAGTGAACGGTAAATTTGGTAAAAATATGTAGATTAATCATAGATAGCCTTTGGCACAAATACACATAAAGTGAGTATTGCAAAAATTAGAGGGTGTCTTCTTAGGGGTGAACAAAATCGTGATGTGGGGTGGTAAAATTTCGTTTACATAGAAGAGGAGAGTGTGGGTACTCATATGAAAGCGCTAATTGAGGGCTTTTAATAAGTTGCTAAAGTGAGATTTCGACACACCTACGAGTACTATTGGAGGTTTTCACAATTATGTTAGATTACATTATCTGCGTCAAATTACAAAGCATACTTTACAGTTTCTTTTCTTTATTTAACTTCAAATAGCAAAAATCGCTTTAAGGATATATTAGTGTATAAAGTTTTACATTCAAAATCTCAAAGTTGATTTCTTTCTGAAAATTCTGACAAAAAGTTTATAAACAGTACTTTGTGAACTGGTAAATTTGTTAGTTGAGGAAAGTTGTTTTAGTAAAGCTTTGGGTGAAATCAGTATTAAAAAGGTTGCAAAATAACAAGAAATGAATTTCCTTTCTCTCCGACATGCAGCTAAAGCTTTGGTCTTTTAGCGCTTGAAAATCTCCTTGAAACTCAAAGGTTTAGATTTCAATATGATAATTTTTTTTTTATTTTGCGGCATTAGACCAAAGGGTTGGAAGTTATAATTCCTCGGAAAGGACCACTTTTATTTGCCTAAATCGCTACCTACACTAAAAAATAAATGCCTCGAAAGATCTATACAAAAATATCAGTCAGCTAATTTAACATTTAAGTTTATTGAATATTTCTTAAATTAAATTGATATACATATTAACCCGCTCCGATTGGGGCCCACCTCATGAAATTGGCGCACGTGAACGTCGTCGAGCTCGACAACTCCACTTTAGAGAGATATCATATCTCGGCGTTGTAAAATAAATGTACATGCTAAAAAAACACCAGTAAAGTTACACTGAAAAAAGCTCTTCATAATATTAATGAATTTCATTCATCGCATTTATTCATTGTATGTATGCAGAAATCATTGATATTTCATTGAGATATTCGACATGGCTATGAAGGGTTTCTTATATTTACTGAAAGAGATTCATTGGTTTCAACTTTCCATATTTCTGGTGAAATATCCATATAATTCGTAAAACAATGGCCGTGTTTTTCAACATCGGGGGTGCAAAAATAAAATCGAGGGTAGCATCCAGGTTAAATTTCAAATTCTCACGCAGGCATTGCAATTTATTTCAAAATATTGTTCATTTATATTATAGCCTCGTTTTCACTTTACAAATGCAAAAGTTTCAATGATATTTTTTCATTGAAAACATATTTTTATGCGCGAACCATATTTTTTTTCAGAATTTAATTTTGGAAAACGGGTTTAAACTTCTAACCTTAATAAGGCTCCGGGTTAGCATTTGTGAAAATTACCCCGTATAGTGCAGGTTAGCTATAAAAAAAACACAGCCAATGTAGTTTTACATGGATTCTATGAAATAAATTTAGATTCAATGAAATTATTTCAATGAAATATATATTTGCTAAAAACTATGAATTCCTACTTGGAATTAAGATTTCGTAAAGTTACATACACATGCGCAAGGTCAATGTAAACTTTGTCCTATCAATGAATTAAAATTAAAGTCCATTTAACTTTTCAAATGCTGGAAATGGAATGTCCGCAGCAACAGCAGCAGGGCGAAATGTCAAGCAATTTGCATTTTATATTGCTGACAAATGCATATTTTGCAGCCATGCAATGCTGCCGGTATTCTATTTCAAGCACAAGAAATAAAATACGAACAATGAACAATCAAATTTGCTTTAAATCCCTGATTTCTATTGCCTCTCATATTTATGAAAATACATTGGACCAATCAGTGGCGCAACCACGGGAGGGGCTAAGGGGGCTAAAGTCCCTACCAGACCCAGAAATTCGGAAAGGAAAAATTTCAAAATGAGATTTGAAACAATGCAATTAGTTGGAAATTTTATAAAAAATATGAAACGTGGGCTGTCCAGGTTGCAACATCCATACCATATACTTTCTACAAATGAGAAGACACACTGGTCTGAAGTAGTATTTGCAAAAAGGGAAAAATGTCTTCAAAATTAATGCTTTCGCAAAAAAAAACCCCGCCTAAAAATTAAAATTTTTCATTGCAATTGATGAAGAAAAATTATACATAAAATGGCCGAGGAAAATTATGGAACCGTTTTCGGATTGTAGCTTATGGAAATCCCCTGCATTTGGCACATATTCTACGACAGTAAGTATGCATTTTCATTGAGAAAATCGCAGCGGACAAACATTTCATTCTCATTCCGTCCGAGGTCTATCCAGGCCTTAACATGGCAAAGTGTTATTGCTTTAACATGTGACGCTACGAAAATGTTTAGATAGAAAAAACGTGAATTCAACTGCACTTTGAAACACTACTGTGCAGCGCTCTGACAACTAGCACCATTCCCCTTGCGACAGCAACATAAAATATCTAGTATAATATGGATGAGCTTAGCCCCCTCCAGGACCAAATCCTGGTTGCGCCACTGGAACCAATGATCTTTCGATCATGTACATATTTAGATTTTCTTTATTTCCTCTTCTGAAGTTTCCATCAAAGCGCAATAATTTATCCGTATTAATGAATTTTTCATAACATTAATGAACGCTATTATTAACTCTGACTAATACTCTATGGCAGGGTTTCTGTACCTGTTGGTTGGTTAGTCTTATAGCATAGAGAAGACACACACAATATTCAGAAAGCTTTTCCATTGTATTGAATGGAATTTTTGTTTATTTTGCATAGCTACGCGATATTTTGCTTGCTTACGCCATAATCTTAGATTGCAAAAAAATCATTGCGCACTTTCATCCAACAGCGTAAAGAAGCAAAAGATAATTTAACTATGGAAAATTAACAAAAATTCTCTTCAATATAATGGAAAAGCTTTCTGCAAATTGTGTGTGTCTTCTCTACGCGATAAGACTAACCATTCTATAAGAGTTTTGAGGGAATGGCCCTATGTGTGTCTAGAAACCTTCATCATGTAAAGTCTGGTTGGTGTAGTAGGTAGGATGAAGGTTTTGAAATCATAGGGTCCCGGGATCGAGTTTCATTGCAGCTAGGTAGGTGCAATTTATGATGCGTTTATAGGCAAAATAAATGTGTGCAAAACTTGTACCGGCCTAAATTCAATGCTGAACTCCAGAAGCTTTTTTTCATTTTAAAATAAATAAAAAAATAGTATGAAACCATCATAGGTAAAGTGAATATTTTTCACTAAATCAATGAAATTTTCTATTACAATTAAAAAAAATGTAAAATCAGTGAACTGAATTCATAGTAACCATTAAAGCCAAAAAGGTGTACTGAATGAATATGGTCGTTTACCTGTAGAAAAAAATATGTATTACCTCCCACATTTCCTAAAATTGTAAATGATATAAATTTAATGCTACGATATAATAATAGTGCAGGGCCATTCCTCTATAGGCGTGAGGCTGAGGGCCCTGAGTGAAGTATCCAATTGCAACACGGGCTGTTGGCAACAGTATTTTTTCCCGAATTCAAACACTTAATTTGTATCCTGTACTATATTTCTAAGTCATGCATACTAAGAAAATCCATTTTTTCCGTAAATTCCCTAAAATAATCCGTTATTTCCATGCCCTTCCGTTAACACAAAATTTCTGCAATAGAAATTCTTCTTGAGAAAACAAAAGGATAAAAAGAGGCGTTTATGGTCTTCACCCGATCTATAGTCTAGTCGGCTGCAATTAACAGGTAAACGTTCGGCGGACTCGTAAATTGATCCGGGCATTTTACTATACCAATACTACCTCATTACTGAAATTGTTTTGCATTAATTAGGCCCTTAATTAACGAAGTATATACAAAGAAATGATATTTTAATTAGCTAGGTAGCCCGAAAATTTTTGTATATAAATAACCGAAAATTTCCGAACTCACCGACACTACTACTCTAGTGATTTCTAGACAAGCAGCTGTTTGCGCAAAGCTTCTGACATAGCCGTGGTGGTATTCCTGTTTTCGTCAAAAATATGACACCGAATCCAGAATTTACTAGCAAATTGCCACAGATATTTCGTCAATTGAACGTCGAAGGATCGACGGCTAAAGCGAAGGAACATGAAGACTTAACTCCGATTACAACGCCAAAACGATCGAAATTTGACCGACCAATCTGTAGCGAAGATATCCATATCAGAAAGGTGCGATCTATAACTTTTGAAAGGTGTGAAAATAAGTCATTGCGACGAAAATCCAAAAATCAGAATACGGATATGACGCCATCACCAGCCCGGAAACGACTTCAATATTAGCATGGAATTTAGATTAATATTACTATAATTTTAAGCGCTATTTTATGTTGGTTTCAGAAAATATAATAACTGTTTTTGTTGAATTTCAAATTTGATGTCTTATTTCTTACCTGTTAATTGTATGTGTATGTAGTTTCCTTTGTACAGCATCCTTCGAATATGTTCACTCAATTTCGCTCGAATTCCTCGAAAACACAATTTTCAAATCGTCTTATGATAACATATGGGCTAAGCCCATTGGATTTTCCCACCCACCTGGGAAAATGCATGCACTATACCTGGTCCGTCACTGACAAGGGAATTCAGACCAGGATATTCATTTCAGTTCAAGTGTGCATCTTTATCCATTAACATGAACAATACAACAGTTTCAAATTCATCAATTTCCGACCTATCTTTCGATTTATCGTCGTTGGATATTAGTAGTCCTAAATCATTAAAAAACGGTAGAAAATCAATTTCCAAAGAATTCGCCGAATATTTCAAGAATGCATCGATTTCAACACCAAAGAGCGAATATGACAAACTTTTGGGTAGTTGCAGTAAGGACATTTCGACGGATCAATCTATTAAATCGAATGACTCCGGGATTACGGTGGACGATGAGCGAGTTTTGCGTAAAAATGGCTATTTCGGAAAAGTTGTGATAATCGAAAAGTCAAATGAATCGTTTTCATCGCCGCTGGAATTGCGTCAGGAAGCTTTGTTCGCGCGACAGCAGTTAAGGCGGCTAGTCCGTAGTGAACGGTGTCCGGCCAAAAGGATTTTGAAATTTGAGTGAAATATGAGCTGGCTGAAATGCAGTTTAGTGAAGTGTGTTTTTTGTAGAAGAGCAGATTTTCGAGTGATGCAGGTTCATTTGAGTCCCTTGTGGCCCGAATCTGTATACGGTGCAATTTTTTTACTATTGTAAAACAAGTCGGCTTGGAAGTTTGATTTAACTATTAGTCGGTCTTATTTCGTTCAGAGCAGAGTTTGTCGTGGCAAGATTATTGAATGTTTTTCTCTTAATTAATAAAGCAACAAGCAATAATTAGCCCTGGGAATAAATAAGTAACACTGCTCACAACACCTCAACGGAAAAGCAGTTAATATCTTGGAAATTGGATCAATGACACGACTCCGGTCTTAGTCCAATGTTGGACTGTCGCGCCAGTTATTGATTTAATTAGCCCTGAAGAGCCCTGCTCTGGGCAGAAAAAAAGTGAATTAGACAATTATAGGAATTTATGCAAACATGCATGTGTTGATGGAATGTAGCTCTAAGAATAATGTCTACGTAAAACTTCTATTGTATTTTTACCTTTCAATAAATTCATTGCAATATAAAAATATCTTTTTCTATTTGGCGATTACATATCGTTGCATTTTGTGTTGGGAGTTTTTTTTTAGGTTTTATTTTCCTTTCATATTTTTACAGATGTGGCGCTGCCAGTGCTACCATATTTCATATTTTGATTCAGCCTCGTTTGATAAATGATGAAGGATAGCTTTACTCTGGTATGCGGCTATAGCCACCACATATTTACCTAAATCCCGAGATGTCGGTTAAACTAGAAATCTGGATAAAATTTACAAGAATTCACAAACATTTTCAAAGACTTCGTAATGCGATTTCAACTTTAAATCCCAAACCAAAACTTTATTAAACCGTGGTAAAGTGTGGTGAACTTCACTTAAATGTATGAAATTCTTACACATAACTCTGTAAAAATTTATAAAAACTACAGTCGAAGTAGTGATTCATCTTGCGTTTGGTCCTGTGCTGTCAATCCGCTCCAATTACTAATGTGTAGGTGACAATTAGCGTTATGAGGCCGCACACACATGGAATTGCAATCCATGGATTCGAATCCATAAAATGGATTTTCATTCTGTCAAATGAGCCCATACACGGGCAGATTTGAATTTTGATCCAATAAAATCCATGTGAAATCCGTGGATTGCAATCTATGCATAGACCGTGTGTGTGCGCTGTGCGGCCTATTGCTTCCGCGGTCGCCCTCAACTCTATCAGCTATTGTAACACTTCGCACGCACAGTAGTTCCCCGGAAAGCTACTGTGGCCCGGTATCCACCATAATGACTCATCTAATTTAGAACTAGGCAACACCTCTGAACAGTTCCTGATGTATGTAGTTCCGACTCGAGTGATCGAATTTCAGCCCGACTATCAGTATGGTGACGTCCCTTCCAGTAAAGACCTGCCTATCCAGCCAAGTTTCCAGCGCTCCCACAATCGCAGAGACTACCGCTTGGAGGACTCTGCAGAGATTAGGCAGCTGAAGAGACAAATTCATGTCCAGTTGCTTCGAGTATATTTTAATACCAGCCAACTCCTGTTTCGGTCTTCGAGCCATCAGTATAAATAGTAATAGCTCCACTGGGCAGAGAGAGTGTTATTATTCCATTGATCTCTCGATGGGATCAAGCTATTGTGCTTCATCCAAAAAGAGTATTTGGGAACAATTTAGTCAGTCTCCAACGGTAGGAGAAAGAAGCGCAATATCGTTGAGTGGCCACGGTCTAGAGCTCGCCATACGCAAGTGTAAAGGTAGGACCATGTTTGCAGCCAATCGTTGAACGAAATGGTACAGTGGGAGGTATTGGTACAGTAGTATCACCATATCGAATCCGGCTCAAGGAGTGGTGCGGAAGTCTCCTGTTATGACAAGAGAAGCTAACCTGGGAAAACAGAAAAATTATAATATATGTATAGTTGTGCTATGTGCCGTCCACCATACACTGATTTCGTATAGTCAGATTGGCCTGTATAGGTACGACCAATACAACTTTTGCCCGCCATCCCTAGGTTTTTCCTATAGCCTCCCTGCGATAGTACAGTTAGTATCACATGTCACAATGGCTTTGATCACCCTTTATTCAATATTGGTCTTCCATCTTAGATTCTTGTCCAAAATGAGATTTTGGTTAAAGCTCTCTACAGACTTCAGACGATTTTGAAAAATCTTGAAATTTCATAAAATCTAGGCTGAAATCTTCAAGATTTTTCATACGTTTTCTTTGATTTTGTAACGAGATCTTAACCAAAATCAAGGTAAAATGTTGTCAACTCCACGTTTGACAATAAATGTTATGACTACAGTAGAGGCCGTCTAATCTATAATCCGCTTTGTCCAGGGTTATGTAAGCGTAAGTGTGATTTTTTTCTAACTAACATAAATCATTGACATAGATTTTTATAAGTAAGATACTACTTCTTGAACAAAGTAATATAAATGTCGTGCATAATATTTTCAGAGAGACCATTCAGACGGACTTTACTGTAGTGTCAAGTTGTGGAACAAGATTACGACCCTATCAGGGATTAGGTAGACTAGACACCGATATGAAAATCATAAGAAAACTTAAAAGTAATTTGCGGAAAACAAGAATTTGGATTTATATGTATTTAGTCTTTATCTTTTTTGCTTAGTACCGAAATTGTTTGCATGCAGTTCATAAAAATCTATTTGGCAATTAAAATTTTCCCGCCAACTGTATGCCCCCATCGTATGAAAAACTTACGGCGCCTATGGTGTAGTTGATAGTATGTGTGTTTTTTGTGATTGTGTTATAAAAACCTAGACAATTTTTTTCCTTCAGGGCCAATCCAGAAGTCTACTTAATCCCAGGACCCTATAGGCTATTCACACATGACTGCAAAATCTACGTTGATTATGAAAAATCTCGAGTGCTGTTCACACTATTGGCGTAATCTTGCTCCACGACTTGACAATTTCATGCACCACGACTGAAGGGTGCCACAAACCTGACGATTTCTCGGCCGATCGATTGGCCACAATCGATTAAAAATCTGGCCGATCGATCGGAAGGTCTGTGGCGCTTCTAAAACTGCTATCTTTATTAATTTCTTACAAAAAGAAGTAAAATCTATCTTATAGAAATTTATGTCAATAATAATTTATGTTCATCCAAAAGTGAACAAATCATACTTATGTGTACAAAACCGTGGACAGAGCGGAAAATGGCTTAAACAGCTAGAGTCTGTAGTATTGGCATTTTTTTTCAAAGGCAGACCTTACCACACTTCACCACTACTTTGTGGAGATTTTGGTTATAATCTCCGTACAAAATCTATGTATGTATGGAAATCTTGAAGATTTTAGCCTCGATTTTGTAAAATCACAAAATGTAGATTTTGTAAAATCTCAAAATTTTGTAAAATCTTCTGAAGTCTGTAGAGAGCTCATGCATCAATCCGATCGTTTGCTGGTTTTTGGATCATTTAAGGCTATCGCCTGTATTCTACGCACAATTTCGGTATTTTAGTAACTCTCTTTAAAAGGTTTTTATAACTGGGGTTAAAATGAAACGGAAATGAATCGGGAACATACCATTAACAATTTTAAATCTCCGCTCTTGAAATTTTACCCTGTATGAAAATTGAATGAAACATGAGGGTCGCATCATGTTGTTCACACATATATTCACAAACATTTCCATAAAATTATTTAGAGCAGAATTTTGATTGGCGTTGCTTCAGAAAGAAAACTACACAAAAACGAAAAAGAATTCCGCAGCCTAAATTTCCTGAGATGTTTCTTTCTTGATTTGAATGAACTTTCGCCGTTAAACTTTTAATATTCAGACACATCATTAATAGCCGAAGTAGTCTTTCAAACATTGAACGTACTCGCCGTCTAATCTCATATGCCATTTGTCACATTCCTTTCATCATTCCGGTAAATAAATAAACATTTTGGCGAAATAGGGAAACCATTCTCTAGAAATGGAGGCTGATTTTTCTCCGGCTGATGTGGAACCACTTCCCGAGGAAACTGAAACTTCATCGACGGACACTCCATCTCCAGAATATCTACAACGGAAATTGTATTTCCTTCTTGATCAGCTGAAAACAATGCACCAGGCGTTGCCCGAGTAAGTTCCGCTCTTGTTGGATGAATTTTACTCCTGCTATCAAATCTTCCTCGTTTTAGGACATTTCAAATGCGTATTTCGTACGAGCTCCTAACATGCTTGGCCAATTGCTTGCTCAACGATACAATCTTTCAAATTGTCAAGGGTCTGATGGAGATTCAACACGTTACCGAGAAGCATTTGCAAAAATTGCGTGACCACGTTGAGAACGAGTATCAGATTGAAGTACAAAATTGGATTGCTAAAATTCAGGACAAGGAAGAGTTAGAACATATTCTGGCACTGATGAAGATCAAGCACAAGAAAGCATTAAAGGAGACTGATATCAAGCTTGTTGCACATTTGGATCAGAAGGTGAGATAAAAATTCAAACCGTTTGATGACCACTCGGCAATAGGGTTTCGATTTGCAATTTGCTGTAGTCCTCGATATCGAGTGTTGAGTGGAATCTTCGTTTCTTTTTGTATAGCCACTTATGGCTGGCAATAGATATGATACATTTGCCATTTATTACCATTATGCAGCAACAGCAGCCCAATGAATTTTAAATTGGGGTCGTCGTGCTGGCAGCAAATGGCTTTTGCTGACAACATGACGTCGCCCTAGTTCGTTTTATTGGCACTTGACCTGTCGAAAGCCTTCGACACGGTTATCCATTCTGCGCTGTTGGCAGACTTCCTTAATATGATTGCTCCTGCTCAAGTGGTTAGATGGATTGCCAACTATCTAGCTGGGAGGCAATCCTATACTGAGTTGCGTGGCAGTTGTTCAAAGCATAGGAAAATTAAGCAGGGAGTTCCACAAGGTAGCGTACTCTCTCCTACATTATTCAACATCTACCTGTCGAGCCTTCCAACACCCCCGGAAGGTATCGAATTAATTTCCTATGCGGACGATTGCACCGTACTCACCACGGGGAATGATTTAAATGGCATGTGTGCTCGATTAAATGACTATATTGAGAACCTGGTGAAGTTTTTCAGTATCCGCAACCTCGTCATTTCACCGTCAAAATGCACTGCAACACATCTTACCACCTGGACGCAGGAATTTTCGGAGGAGCTTAGGATCCGTACTGGCAAGCATGCTGACGACGTTGTTCCTACTGTTACTAACCCCAAAATCCTTGGTTTCTATCTCGACACCATGGTCGAAGACGTAGTCGACAAAATGCACAGTAGAAACAACGTCCTAAAGGCACTAGCCCGGAATTCCTGGGGCAAGGACAAGGAAACTATGTTGGTCACCTACAAAGCGATAGGTAGAGCAATTTCCAGCTACGCAGGACCGGTGTGGTCACAAACCGTTTGTGAAACAAACTGGAACAAGATCCAGACATGCCAAAACGCTGCTCTACGTATCGCTACAGGTTGTCACCTAATGTCGTCCCAGGATCATCTTCATCAAGAAACCATCTGATCGGTTGCTATCTAGAGAATCACCCGAACCATCATCTCATGGACAATACTCCCTCTCCACGACATGTCAGGAGTGGAATCAGAGACCTCGAGAGAGACGTCCAGGGATACAAACGGGTACCTCCCGATATATTTGATGACACAGCATACCATGCGGCAATCGCAGATATTCACACAACCGTTTTGAATCGGTCAATAGGGAGATTAAGTATGAATAGAGTCCTTTCAGCGCCCCCACCACCTATATCACCTGAGGAGACTAGGCTCCTGAGAGCCACAAGAGCGACACTAGCCCAGCTTAGGTCGGGTTTTTGCTCGCGCCTCAATTCATACTTATCTCGAATAGACCCGGACATTCAGAACATTCGTCCGAGCTGCGGTGGTGCGCCCCATAATGTGGACCACCTGTTCCGATGCCCCGCTGCACCCACTAACCTCACTCCGAGGTCGCTATGGGACAACCCCATTGCAGCTGCTACGTTCTTGTCGCTTGAGACAATAGGCGAGAACGACGACGAAACATAGAGTACTTCCACAGACATGCACAGCGGTTCACGCCTTTCTGCACCGCTACTACAACAGAAAGTGCATTTAATGGCAATTCAAATGACTATGATTTTTATCTGAAGTACCGTTAACTCGCATTACAAACGATTTGTCTGTTTTGATTAGAGTTCGCGCTTACCATGTGGCCCGGTTTCATTGAAGCTCAGTGTATTATTCTCGAATAAATGAAACCCATTTAAACGGCGAACTCAATATAAAGGTGTTTCATTTATTCGAGACTACATTATTGTTGCTGCTGCTGTTGCGGCATCGTATGTATTTCAAGCATTACGCTACACCTACACCTGAAGAAACTGCAAGCGCAGTCATAATTCATTTCGACTGCAGACTTTTTGGCAACACAACAAATTTGTTCAACTGGCATCTGCTTCAATGTTTGCATTTGTGATGTTTATTCAAACTGCAGATCCAAATACCAGCCTAATCAGAATAGAGACACTTCAATTTATTCTGCTATTGTATAGATCTTTTTCGAGTAACCGCGGCGGAGCTCCAAGAAACATGCATTCGTTTAATTTTGTTTTTCTGGTTCGAATAAAACAAACATAAAAACTAATGTATGAATTCCATTTTCAGGTTCACGACCAACAAGCCACACTGGAGAAAGCCGGCGTTCCAGGCTTTTATGTTACAGATAAACCTAAAGAAATCAAAATTCAAATGCACTTATTGGACTTTATCTTGCGACTGAGCCAAATGAAATTTGAACCGAACAAATAACATTTATATTCAGTCGCATCTACCTCGTCATCGATGCGATCGTTTAATTCTAATTTTTATGATGAATGATTTGCCACTGTGAATTGGATTATGATAGTTTTAAGAAGAAGTTATTGAATATAAATGTAAGTAAGTTATTTTTTTGTTAATTATAAGTTTTTTTTTTTAATGTATAAGTGTTTTTGTGGTAGTATCATTTGCGAAAGCAAATCAAGAATGATGAGTTGGGTCAGATTATTGCTTAAATAATTAACGTGACCTTATTAAAACATTTAAGGTAAATTTATTTCTCTAAACCTGTCGTTAAGTTTCATTTATGGCTCCACATATAATGGGTTATCCATTTTTACTTTAGGAACGTCAAGTTAATGTTAGGAAGTATTTCTGTAACCGACTGTAACACATGTAAAGATAACCAACAGACCAGTTACGTTGTCATAGTGATACCAAATAGACGTTTTATAAGATGTCAAGTTTGTTTCATTCTAGCGAGCTATTAACCGTCCTGGAAATTACAGCGAAATGCAGAGACCATACGAAAATTTCCGCTTCAGCCTTCATCGTATCCCCACTGAAAGAAATTTAAGGGCGTCAAATCGTAAATTTTTTGGCCGATTTTTTTTTTGTAAATACACAATGAAACTAATGGGGTTGAACCAAGATTTAATGAAAAAGGGCTGGGAACTGGCATACTTGCTAAAATTACGCTAAAGCGATTATTATCAATTTGGATTTCAATTTAAGAAAGCATTTTAACATAAACAACCAGATTTTTATGTAACGGCATTTTTTCATCGGTAGTAAGTACACTTTCAGTAGTCTGGCTTTTCTAGCGGTAAGTGCGCGAACCTTCTCCCAATATACGTATGTATATACAGTCTGCAGTAATCGGGAAAAATAGTGGCTTCAACAATTTTGTTTAGTTACATTGTGTGGAAGCCCCCCTTTCGATCTCGAACACAAGATATTTTTGAAACGTTACGCCACTGGACTGCAGATAGCCGTCTGAACTCAGATTACTCGCTTAAGGCTGTCAAAGATTAAAAAAAAACTGTTAACCCTTTGAGGACCATACATTTTTGGCCGAAGCGATTTTGTTTTTTGTTTTATTTTCGTGATCACTAGGTCAATAGTAGTTATGTCACCAAAAATTGTGCCCCTAGCCCCCCATTTTACCCCTCATTCCGCTTGGCAAATATATTTGCCTGTGGGTTAAAAGGGAATTTATCACCTAAAAACGACTGAACATAATAACGGCATTGTGACGTGTAATTAATGTATTTTAAAAGTAAAGATCCTAATTGAAAACAATTAATGTTAGGTGTGGTAAATATTGAAGCAATCGCGAGATGTTGTGGAGCAAAAGGACACATTACGTTGGGTACAAAGTACATCTGTACAGTCATATTCATCCATAAAAGTACCACAAGGACAAACTTTCAAAATCTCTCGGTTTCCCATTTTATGAAGAGTTATTTCCTGATCCTGATCATCTCTGGAAAAGGATGGACTCGTGATCTACTAAAGTAGATGGAGGAACCGTAGAATAGCTATAGGTTACGGTAGAGTATTGTATATGCTTACGTAATTCGAAAAATATCCAAGAGCAAACTTGCCTTTTTGTATGTAATAGCTGACACCAAACAGGCACATTACGTATATTTTGCTAAATTATGTAGCGACAAACCGCGCCCGTTTTAGTTGAATTGTATCAGTCGGTCAGATGCAGATGTTATGTCCCATGCATTTTTCTTTATGTCGAAGTCAAGGCTTTACGGGATAACCCTTTAATTCAAGCATAGTCTTTGTGAAAGGGAAATTAGGGTAATTAGGGCAAAGGATCGAAAGGGGGACAACACAAACATCAATGCTCACAGTGTGGCTCGAACCCACGCTTCGGAAACTAAGAGATAGAGTGACTTCTCTTCCACTAATCCGCCGAATGCCCGCATATGCAGATATGCTCCCCACTGCATAGAAACCGATGTACCCTCGCTTCATTATCTGCCGGAAATTGTCCACCTGCCATATTAGAATGTTGCTAGAGAATGGAAAATTTATTGATCCTGTCAACATAAATTTCAACCCTTTTCTTTGCTGTCGATGGGCATTAATGTAATACAACAAACTCATCGAGGTTATAAATGTGTTTTTTTTTTCAGTGTAGACGTGAAAGTTGTGTAGCCAGTTTCAGGCACATAGAGGCTCCGAATTGCTTTGGGGGAGTAAATAAAGCTGGGCTTCTTTTTGAAACTGTCTATATTAGGAGTAGTTTAGGCGTTTTAGAGATACAGCAGAAGTCAACGACAATTTTTAGACTTAGCCTTGATTTGTCAAATATTATTTCCAGAAAAGACCAAATATAGTAATATTTGACAACGTTTTCTTTGCCATAATCTCTAGATTCATAAAGCAGTAGTCTCTATATTTCGTTTGGTTGCTGAAAAAAACAGCTGTCGTGAGATAGAAGGTTTTTACATTTATGAACGCTATATACCGCGAAATATTTGACCTTTCAGATTCATACAATTTTAAATTTCCCCCTTTACAAATTCGATAAATTCACCACAATTAAGAGCAAGTGCGAAAACCTTCTTACACTATTCATTTTCGCAACTCTAACTCTAAATGTTGCAAATGTAATAAAAAAAGACATAGTGCGTTTTGTTCCGTTTCAGACCATAGGCAAATATATTTGCCCAACTTATTTTAGGCCTGTACGAGTTCACTGAACTTCGAAAAACCTGGAACGTTGCAATTTTACAAAGGGAAGGGATTGACCAAATGCACTATTTCAGCCTCATCCATTTTTTGGATTTTACCGTTACATGACAGCCCCTTGAACTGTGACTACTTTTTACTTAACTTTGGGGGCCACGGCGGGGGGGGGGGGGCAAAGCGGGTCAGATAGGAAATTATACCCTTAATAATGTTGTTGCCCCAACTCTCATATATGAGTTTCTTTCGGAGTATTTTGTTATATTTTTAACGTGAACAATTTTAATTGTCAAAAACCTCCGGGTAAACATATTTGCCTATGGTCGTTAAAGGGTTAATTGAATTGCATATCATTTCGGTTATTTCAACCATCGAAGAATTTGATAGCCTGTGCTGAATATTTTCCTAAAAAAAATCGGAAAATTGCCTGGAAGGCTGTAACACTCAATTGCGAAACCACGTTTCGTCCCGTAATTTTCTTCTATCTTGTTCGCGTCTCGTTTTTTGATCTTTGGCGGGCGAGACACTCTCTTGATCACACTATAGTAAAACGTTATCAATATTAAAAACACTCGAAAATATCACTTGGATTTGTTTGCCACCTTCAAGGTCGTTCTAATTTTTTTTACTATTTCATAAAAAACTCCAAAAAAGAATTTAAACATAAAATTTAATCCCTTCGATAGTATTTCTTGAGAGCATCACGAAAGCATTAGAATTTTCAAAAAATATTCAACCGTTTTTGAGCTACAATTTTTCAAAATATAAATTAAATTGAATCGAACAGCTGTTGTTAAATTACAATAATCATGAATCTCTGTTGCGTTTACCGAGAGGAAAGCACGCTTTGTATGCTTGCCGGCTGTCTATCTTTCAGACAAGTCGGCTGCAGATTTAAAAATTGCATTCATGACTCTGCAATAAGTAGCATGTGTGAAGCTTATCGTTCATCGTGTTGCTCTGAGCACATGTCTTCTTGACCATCGGAAATTTTCATTCATGCTTGCTTTGCCGTTCGTGTATAACCGAACCGCTGCGCTGTTTACGGTTGCTCGCGATCAACAGAAATGCGAACAAAACACTTGTCTGAGTTTCCCATAGTATACGTATCTGATACGACCTTCACCCACTATTAGTTACTAAAGTCACTAAACAATTTTTAATCAAATCATATCCTATCGTATATCGTTGGAAAGGGTATCCTTTTACCTATCTTATGGTGTAAGTATCATTCAATTCTGATGCAAAGTTTAGCCTGTAGAATTTTTCAAAATGAAAATTAAATGTTTCCGATCTTGGCTAAAGAAAATGTTCAATGCTAGATTGCCGGCTGAGGAATATTGAATCTTGAATCGTCATAATAGTCAGTTCAGTGCACATGAGATTGATTGGTACGAATACGAGTTGATGACGCAAAAATTGAGAGCATATGCGGATTGTGGAAAGTTGAACGGAAACTTTCAATGCAGCATGATGCAATTATGCTCAGTATTGAATTGAAACTAAGAATTTATGTACATATGTACCTATGTACATATTATTGACAAAAAATGGCTTCGATTTGTCTAGGGATTTTATTTAAGCACTGTGTAGGTTTCCTTCGCGAGGAATTGAAATGCGAAAAATGGTTATAAAGCAAATTAAATTTCGGTGTTTAAACTTATCAAAAGACAATAATAGATGGTTTTACACTAACCTAGAAAATACCGTATACGAAAAAGAAAAACTCGTACAGAAAACTTTTGCGAGAGTTTTGAACTGATACTAACTACAAATCAAAGTCACGACCCTACAATTTCGACTATAAAGAACGTGAAATTCATTGAAATGCGGTATACTTCTAGACAAGCGAATTTTTCCTTTAGAACATATTATGTCAAACTCGCGACCTGCGAGCCGCATGCGGCCCACATCACAATTTTGTGCGGCCCGCGGTCAAGTCGAAGGAAAATGAAGTGTATCAGTTCTAATTCATATGATGAAAAACTGATAAAGTAGAACCTATGTTTACATATTTCGCTCAGACATCGTAAGAAGTCTGAGGCTTATGCATATTAAGTAAGTCCATATGTGTTGTCATAGTCGTCTACGTCTACTACTGCAAACAATTTGATATCATTGAAACATATTTTTGTTTAAGGTGGCTCATATTTTTTTATGCATAAGATACTAGGCACCTTCGCAAAACTGTTTTGTTCGGGAATTATATTTATGAAAGTTTTTCCGAGCATTAATTATAATTAAAACTTAAATTTTCTCAACAAACCTTTTAGCTTATGGAACAAAAAACGGATTAAGCTTTGTTTCGAAAGAAGTCCAAGGAGACTTCTATTAATTTCAGCTCAAGTTCCCGTTTCCCGTTTAAGTGTCACCAAAAAATGTCTATACAACCAAATTTTGTCTTTTTTAGCCACCTTTCCTATCGAAGTATATTTTATTTTTGCTTTCCCTGAAAAACCATTACGAAATAGTATTGATCGGCTGCAAATCGTTAGCTCGTATTTGCTCGGCACTAAAAATGACTTGAGCTATTTATTTAATTATAGTAAGTTAAGCATTCGAAGTATCAAGTTGGCTAAGCTTCTTTAAAACAGATCGAATTTATACCCAATAAATGTGGTATGAATAGAAAGGGAATGATTGCTATTTTCATTTTTGTTAATTAAGCTAACGAAGTACGCGACTATTCATTAGTTATTAACAGTTATATATTCGGAACGAGTCCTGACTATGACCAACAGATGGCCAAGCGGACGTTTTCGTAGACTCGAACCAGAGTGTGTTCCAATTCAAGCTATAATTGGAACACACTCTGGTTGGAGTCTACGTAAAAAAAACAGTCCTGTATAAAATCATAAAAAAAAACAATGAAAATACTCGTGTTTATGGATAAAAAACAAGGTAATTATTTTCTTATCGGAACTGAAATTTTATTCATTTATTTTTTATATTTTGCTATCGCAATTTTGAAAATTTGTTAAATAAACAACGAGAAGTTTTCCCTTAGGGGAAAAATCTTAGATCATGTATATGTCTACGTTATTGTTTACAAAACAATCCACATTGCATCAGCCGTTATCTTGTCACTCCAGAAGCCCAAAAATCCTTTCAAACCGATTGCATACAGTACCCCAAATATCGACTTTCGAACGACAACCATAATTCCCATTCATAGTTTCCTTAGAGAAGTGTCCTTTTTGGTAGTACATATGTACATAATATCCTTTGAACGCCCAAAATGAGCTTGTGGTGATTTTAAAGGGCACAACCTACCGAATACTGTATTTTGATATGCATATCGACTATAATGCATTCCCAAAGAAAAGAGACTCTTTTTATCCAAGGACATCTTTCTCATAACAAGTGCCGACACCAAAATAATAAGGATCGCACCACTCAACTTCTATCCGAGTTTCATCCAAATCGCTCCACAGGGGGAGCCAAGAGAACCAATTGAAAGATAACTTTTCATTCGCTTCAACGGCGAATTTACCGCTATTCCCGCAACTCATCAGTGATTGCCGACTCTTTTTAAGGGCGATCAAAGGAAAATGTATACCAAATTTAGCACTGATCAAACCACTGAAAGGTTGACTTAAAGCTTCGTTAGGTTTTCGCTATGTTTTACAATGTCACATTTTGCCACGGAACAACCTAGCGTACACATCCTAATTTCCTTAAAATAATCACACGTGTTTTACTATGTTCCAAATAATTATCACCAAGCTAAAAAAATTGTTTTGGACACTAATAAAAGAACAAAATGTTGCTGTGGGGACTCGAACACATTGCCATACGCACCAAACCTGGCGGATACCCAACCAGGCTACATCCACTACAGATTGGCCCGATAAATCTAGCAATCATCACAAAATCACGTTCGAACATTTTGCAGAGCGTTTACATATTGCTGAATGGAGAGAAAGAAATGTCCAACGAATCAATGATTTGCGGTGCGGTGACGGACATCAACGTTCAGTGGCTGTACAACCACTGTCAACGTCCCAAAATGTTCCCAACCCAACACACAATATCATTCTTCCGTTGCCTGTTCCGACGACGACAATGACAATTATGTTCTGCCTGCATGCACCGACCTGGACGAGATAATCTGTGATGATTGCTAGATTTACTTGCTATCACCGAGGTCGGCATAGCCGAGTAGGTTAGATGATAGGTGTTTGGTGCATGGGGTGACGTTTCCGAGTCACCACACAGGGGCGTTAATTTTTTTCTTTTTTATTAAGTTAGGTACCTGAATATTCTGTTGAATTTGGTGACCATCATACTGAAGATACTACAACGACTATTGATATTTTTGATTTTCTACTCTTCGTAAATTTACGCGATAAATCGTATGCATTTTGGATGCCTCTTTTTTACGCGCGCGTTTTACATGTGGCAAATTCGAAAGTGCACGCATAGGCAATCGAAAATTCAATTTATACCTGCTCGCCATTTGCAATTGAACCAGGCAATTGCATTAGCCGTCCGTTGCACGTCTCCACGTAATTATACTGCACTCTGTGATGACTATCGACCAGATGATGATCACTAAAGTTATTCGTACTGACAAGGCGCAGTGGTCGTGGTTGACTTTTTGACGACGATTTGGACCATAGTTTGAACCCTGGGACATCAGATTTTTTTCTTTTTTTTTTTCAATCAAAAATATTTTGAAACCGATCACATACAGTGCCTCAAATATCACCTTTCGAATGACACCCATAATGCCCATACTCTGTTTCCTATGCTAGAGAAATGTCCTTTTTGGTGGTAGTATCCTTTAACAAAACTCAAAATCAACTTGTCGTGATTTTACAAGACTCGTCGCATCGGATTCTGTATTTTGATATCCATATCCTTAACATAGCGTCTATAATGCATTCCGACAGAAAAAAGGACATTTTGTGTCCAAGGACATGTTCCCCATAAGAAGTGCTGGCACCAAAATATTAAGGATCGAACCACTTAACTTCCATCCGAGTTTCGTCGACATCGGTCCACGGGGAGAGCCAATTGAAGGATGAATTTTCGTTCGCTTCAATGGCGAATTTACCGCTATTCCCACAACTTATCGAAATCGTGATTGTCGATTCTGAGTCAGAGCGATCAAAGGATAATGTATACCAAATTTGGTGAAGATCGAACCACGGGAAGGTCGATTTTAAGCGTTAAACGTTTTCGTTACAGTTTTTCGTGACGCTTTTTCACGGAACGACACCCAGTATTTCTCAGGTAGCCTCCGCAAAGACATATACATGTCAAAACTTATAATTTATAAATTTAATGCGAAGAGTATTGAAATTTAGGACACTCTTCTAAGCTAAAATATTCTTCGAGAACATGTGTGAATTTTGTAAAGAAATGAGAATCTTTTTTTCTGCAAGATTCTCCACTGATTTGATTAGCAGTGAATGCACTGCACACATTACATCTCATCTGCTGTTCGAGGCACGCTTTCATCTATAGATAGTATGTAGTGATACTGATAAGCGCGTCGTGTATGACGACGGGAATCCCATGTATACGAGTAGTATTGACCCCAATAAAATGGGTAATTTAATTTAATTTTCAAAAATTTCTAGAGTCCTTGTCTAGGACACGATCGAAATGAAAATGGTATTGTTGGAAAGGTCTAGTATGGAGCTTTCCATTGGTGTATTGAAAGGGTAAATTTGGTAAAATTTGTCATTGGTGACGTATTATTCTACGTCATGAATCTTTAGTGATTGTGTAGTGTGTGTTGTTGATTTTATACAAAATATGAATTGTCTCAGTCTTGCTGTAATTTAGGTACTAGACAATAGATATTATAATGAGGAAGGTTGTCAATGTTTCTGATCCGAGTTTTGTATTCTATTTTCTATTGAAATAACTGAAAATTGATTAAAAAAAATTAATAGAGCTTACACCCTTTATTGACCAATATTCAATCAAAATTGAATAACTTTTAATGCAATGTATGCCTACATGTGTACAACAGTTAAATGTGCAAATGAAACAATACATACTTTACTTTAATTAGTACTCTGTGATTGGGTGAAGACATTATGGCTTCTTTAATCAACTATTAGTCGGTGATAGGGTTAAGGGTTGGATATTTTACAGACTCAGACTCAGATGTGTACTAATCACCATCGCAATTTCATTAAATCTACGAGTATTTAAAAAGTGAAAGAACCGACAAATTATTCTAAAAAAAAATAGCAGCCAATTCAACCATTCTTGCACGGCTTCATTTTGATTTTGTCTATTTCGATAACTTAAATGGGAGCTTAGTGAAAAGAATTACATATGTACAATGTAATTTAATTGGATATGAAGTGGTGAGTTCAAGAAACTAGACACGTGGCTTTCATAATGAAATATGCAATGATGCAAATATAAAATCGATTTCCTTTTTTTAGCCCATTTTAATCCAATTGACAATCTTTTGAAGTATTGCGTATAGGATGTACGAGTATGTTATTGAACTAGAAATAAATTTCACTATTTTTGCAATGCAATGTGCTTAGGCGTGAAAGAAATTACGATATAATGTTTTGTGATTTTATAATGCCGGTCATAATGCTGGTCATTTCGAAATAAACTCATTGTAGGGAAAAAATGTTTTTATCGTATTAAATGTTTCTTTTAATTATTATTATAACAGACGTTTTAGTTAATAATTATGATTTTGTAATAAATAACAAATTTGAACAATTCAGTTATACATATGTTTATTACATTTTAATTAATATATTTTAATATGCTCTAGAACAGTCATGGGCAAAGTACGGCCCGCGGGCCGAATGCGGCCCTTTGTGCTAGTTAATCCGGCCCGCGACATAGTTTTGAAGAAACCCTAAAAATTAGACATAGTGAATAACATAATTTCTGTGGAGCCAGAACAGGATAACAGTTTCCTACTTATTGCGTCTTAAGTATGGCATTGTCGCATCTAATATTCACTAAGTTTGCACGCAACATCACAAACATCAGAGGAGTAGTAGTAGTGTACGACCTTAGGACTTTTTTACAGATCTTGCCAGTCACATCAACAAATTGAACTTTAAACTCCAGGGAAGAAGTCAATTAATCAATGATATCAGGAGTAATGCGATTGAATTTATTTTTCAAACAACTTTTCAAGAAAGAGCTTACTCATTTCACAAGACTAAAAACTATTGCAGTTACACCCAGCAAAAAACGTGTATTAAAACCAATGAAGTTTTTACTTTACTTCTAGTAAACAGAAAATTTCTTTAAACGTATGAAGTTTGAATATAATTAATTAAAAATGCCATTGGATCAAATACACTTTCATAGAATTTAAAATTTCAGTAGTAATAGAATTAAAGCACGCCGACATACAACTAATGCAACAAATTATGTACTTAGAATCTAGTAAATCAACTTCATGGGAACTATGATTTTTTTGCATAGCCTCTATGTATAAACATTTTAGTTTTGTATTGCACCGCGTATCAAGTAGTTACGATTTTAGAAACGTTGACAACATTCCACATCTAGTCTCATGGCAATGTGAACGGACTGGCACGCAGGCGGACCGGGTTCGAATCCAAGTTTCGGCGTAAGGTTTTTTATGAATAAAAAAAATATAAAAATTTGAAATAAAAATAAATAGAAAAAATAAAAAAAAAAATAAAAAAAAAATTAAAAAAAAATTAAAAAATATTCTTTTCTATTTTTTTTTTAAATAAAATCCAATGAAATTTTTACATAGAATCGATGAACAATCTCATTGTTATAATCGAATTTTCACTTTATATTTTCAATGATATTTCTATCATTGTCCCAAAAAGGCTATTTCATAGGCTCCAAATCATAGCCGAAATTTCATAGGTTCTATGTAATTTTTCTTTAATAAAAGTAATTTTTTTTCTGGGTGTAGGAAAGGAAAAAATTCAAAAATGCTGTTCACGCTCAGAAGATAATTGCAACGTTTGATTCTTCCTACATTTGTGAACAGGTGTTCTCTCCCATGAAGCTTCGAAAGAACAGCTTTAGAAACCGATTGACTGACGTTGGCTTCCCTATTGCGAATCAGCTCAACATCGTTTGAACCAGATTACGAACAACTTTTAGAATCTTAGTCTTATATGCTGTATAAGACTGACTTATGTAAAAATTGGAAACAACGTTTATCATTATATTTTCACACAAAAATTAGAGATTAACAAGAAATTTTTAATATCAAATGGAAAAAAAATTAACTTCAGAATTCATGTTTGCTCAACAAGGAGAGAAAATTAAATAAAAAAAAACCGAGGTTTATTTCGGGCGCTGTCGAAATTTAAATACCCGGCATACCTAAATGAAACTCAAGTTTGTTTGTGGTAATAATTTCTACCGTTATGATATAATGACGTTTTCCGATTCCACCTGTTCCTAGATACGTTGAGGCTAAGCCATTTATTTATATGGGGAACGTGAGTTTTGCAGTTAGACTACTCGTTTATAAAATATATTTTTTTTTTCAATTTTTTTCGGCCCGCCTATATAATTTGGCCCTCCCCTTAGAAACTTTGCCCTCGTATTAGAATTTCAGGTAAGTTAGTATGATTGTATTGAAAGCGTAAGATTCGTTAACAGGTTCACTGTCTGACCGGTTTTCACCGATATTACCTCCACGTCTGATATTCTAAAATTCATGAATTTATGAGGCATATGTGACTCATGTGAATTTTACTATTATTCACGATTGTGTGCAACACCCTTTTTTTTTAAATGTGACTCATAGACGTGACCGGGAAGGAACGCTGTGAGTACATGTGACTCTTAGATTGTGAACGTGTTAAAATAGTTCCATCGTCTTTTTTAAGTAATAGAACTGATTAATAAAATACAGTCGAACTTCCCATAAGCGGACACCATTGGGGATTGAGATTTTGTCCGCTTGTTGGAAGTGTCCGCTTATGAGAATATTTCACAAAGGTATAAGATTTTATAAAACAAATTTGGACTGCGCTGCGAATTCAAAACCAGGATGTCTCATTTCAACCGGGTTTTTCAAATACAATTTTTTTCGAGATCGAGAACACTATTTTTTCGTGAATTCTAAAATGACTTGTTCTTGCACTTTTTCTTCAAAAGGCTAAATTGTTTATTTTTTTTTCATATTTTAAAAGAATAGAAAACTGCACGATTAAATGCCGCGACATAAATTGAACTCCTGAATCTCTAAGAAATCCCACCTCCACGGAGAGATAAACAAGATTTGTACAGCGATGTCCGGAAAGTGAATTTTGCTTTACGCAAAAGACCGATTTTCCGGTTATTTCAAAACTTCTTTGCTCGAAATACAATTCTGTAATGGAAGAATTTCGAATTTTATTTGTGGAACTGTCCATTTATTATTATAGACTTGCTTGTTCAGAAAGGGTATAAAAGTACTGTCCGTGTCCGGTTATGAGAGTGTCCGGCTATTGGAAGTTTCTAGTAAAATATAAGGAAAAACGTTGGGGAAAAGAAAAGTGTCCGTTTATGAGAAATGTCCGGTTATTAAAAGTGTCCGTTTAGGGAAGTTCTACTGTAGTTTTATATATAGAATTAAATTTTAATTTTTTATGCCAAATAATTATTTATGAAAATGAGATTCCACTGCATAAGTACATTTTGGACGCTACTGTTCAAGGTTGACGAAATTGAAATTGGTTATGCCGAGCCTATTTTGTGTGAAGATGGAAACAAAAAGTTTTCGTTTGCCTTTCCATATCAGAAAAAAAGTTATTAGTAAATAGAGTTTTTTTATAGTTACTATACAGGGTGTCCCGCATTAGGTGGTCAATACTGTAAGGGTTGATAGCACAACTTGTTTTAGCAAGAAAATTACCAAAACAATCGGATATTTTTAACCGTTACCTTGTTATCGGTTTTTTTGTGAAAGTCATCGAAAATCGTGATTTGTCATGCAAAATCATAATTTGCAGCCCTCCTGATGACTTAATTCAAGATTTGATTTCAGTTTCAGAAACTACATAAAATTTCACAAAAACTGAAGTTTTCCTATTGTCAACATTATTGCCACTTTCAAGATACAGATACTTAAACTTAATAGAAATTTGAAAAATAGATTTTTTCATCGAAAATTCAAACAGTAATTTCATAACGGTGCTTTATACGTACAACTCTGCAAAGTTGATAAAAGTTGCTTCAACCTTTTGGCTTTCCAACGGTGTAACATTTTTCATATTTACATTGCGGGATTTTGGAATTACTCATATTGGATGTAAAAAAAAAACAAGGTAATTATTTTTTTATCGGATTATTCAAACTGAAATTTTATTCATTTATTTTTTATATTTTACTATCGCAATTTTGAAAATTTGTTAAATAAAAATGAAAATAAAGTTTTGAATATGAGAAAGAACAAATAAACTGAAAATATTTTTTTCTTTCTCAGTACCGTATAGCCTCATGTGGGGCCATGGTGCGTTAACTAAGCCGTTTATAGGCAATTTCGAGTCAACGTTACATTGCATATCATTTCGGAGTGTATATAATCTCGCAGACACTATATATGTATTTCCTATCCGCACATGCACGGACATTTTTGGACCACGCCGAGATTCGAGATTCTCCGGACCTCTAGATTACTAGCATCGTAGAGTGCGACTCAACCAAGTGAGCCACAGAGCGTGATACTAAACTAAACTAAAAATATTAACTAATGATTGAATGAATCTGTTTGATGAATTGGCATAATGCCGCTGGAATTGGCCTCCTCAATTTTGTATGCAGACTCGACACCTTCGGCGCATGGAAGGAACGATCCGAAGGATTTCAGGAGGTTTTTTTTACGTTGTCACAAGCATCATTAATTTGCTGCAGGTAATCGCGGGAGGTAATCGGCTCGGAATAGACATTGTTTTTCAAGTTACCCCATAAATAAAAATTTAGGGGAGTAAATTGGATTGCATTAGCACGAGCGAACTCTTTAGTTTTATGTAATAATGATTTAGTCGCCTTTGTAAGAAGAAGATTAACATAAATTTTGCTCTTTGGCAAATGCTTGTCAAGAGCGTCGGCTGTAAGATTGGCTCTCTTGACTTTAGCCTTCGACAGCCAAGCATTACATTCAGTTGCTGAGTTGAATTTAGCAATGAGTGGTTTGGGATGTTCTCCTTTCGGCTTCACTTGTTTACGTTTAAGAGAAATCGGTTTATTGGCTTCTGAGATATCTAACGCTTTCTCCATTTTAGTAAGTATATCGTACAGGTCCTCGTTAGACGTCTCCGGTACACCTGTAATTTCTAATTCACATTCCAGTTTCTCTTGTTCCGTTTTGTTGACTAGTGCACTAAAATCATTGACTCGACGTTTCAAATCGATGTTTTCGCGGGATAACTCTTCGCAGGTTTTAGTTAGATGATCGATTTTCACGGAGTATTGTGCAAGTGTTATATTAAAATCGTCCACTTTGGAACAACAATAATCCAACGAGTTACGGTACTCTTGCAAGTCAAGCTTAATTGATTTTCGTATACTCTCAAATTCCATAGACATTTCGCTTCTCAGATCCCGAATTTGGCCAAGTATGTCACAGAGGGTTGACGGTTGGCTGTCCGCAGCTTCCAGAAAGCTTCTGGAATTTAGTCGAGGGGGAAGAATCAAAGCGCCAATAAGTTTATCACCCACAAGACCTACCCAAACATTGGCACGAAACTCATATTGAAACGGAGATTGCGGAGTTTCATGGAGATTGCTTTGAACCCAGATGGGATTATTCCGGGTGTTGAAAACGCCACTGCGTGTAAACGTGGCTTCATCCGTCCAAACTATTTTAGTTTGAAAATCATGGCCTTCCCGGATTTTTTGAAGAAACCAATTGCAAAATGTTATCCTCCTCTGACAGTCACTCGGTAGTAATTCCTGAACTTGCGTAAGGTGGTACGGATAGTCATCCGAGGAATATCTAGATGAAGTGCTGCTCTACGCGTGCCCAATTTTGGGTTAGTGTCGAAGAGATTTAGAATCTCTTCTTTTCTTCCGACACTAGTACGGCGAGCTCCTTCTATACCGGTGTGGCTTGGTGTTCGACCTATCTCTCCAAGAAGCCGATACGTTCTTTCGAAGCTACGTCTGTCTGGAATTCGTCGCTGTGGGAATCGCCGACTATACTCTCGAACTGCTTCAAATCCACTTCCTCCTGCAACTCCATACACAAACACCATATCCACATACTCTTTATCCGCTAATTGGTTTTCCACCATCGCGATTTTATTTAATTGGCTAAAAATGAGGGCTATATTCAAAAAGTATGAGTATGAAGGAGCCCGCCCTAAGCACTCAACCATATTTTACGAGTATTTGCCTGATTTAATTTAGAGAGAGAAATTACAAAAAATGTTAACTGGAGCCTGGGAAGCGTCCTTGGCAGGAAAAGCTATTTTTTTGCCCTTAACATGCTTCTTTTTATTGCAGGCAGTTTGTTTGAATCGCCAAATTCGGACCATGGGTTCATGGGGCTGCTATACAAACCCAACCTCCCCCCTTTTTTGCTAAGAAAAACTTTTTTATTTGTGCATCAATTTCAACCAAACTCTACACAAATGTGTTTCTATTGATGCCACAGAATATATGTGAAAATGGATGGAATAGCAATGTGTGGGTCATGGGCTGCCGTACGAACCCAACCCGACACCCCATTTTGGTTTTTCATAGAAAAAAATTTGAAGCACCAATCCCAACTAAACCTTATTTTCATGTGTCTTTATTCGAACCACAAAAATGTAAAAACAAATGGAATCGTACGATGGAGTCATAGGCCCTCCTTCCCTCAAAGTTTTCTAAAAAAAAAATTATTCCAACCAAACCTCACACAAATATTGATTTATCGACGCCATGGAGCTTATGTGGAAACAAAAGGAAAATAATGGGGGGGGGGGAGTGTTAAACGTAATTCAGAAAAACTTCGAGGTGAGACTAAAGCGCAGTATAGACCTTGGGCGGAGTGAAAATGAAATTTTTGTCCGCTGCGATTTTTTCAATGAAAATGCATGCTTACTGTCGTGGAACATGTCGGAAATGATGGGGAATTCCATAAGCTACAATCCGAATATGGTTCCAACATTTTTCTCGGCCATTTTATGTATTATTTTTCGGTTCCCCGGTCATTTCACCGTGAAAAATATCTAATGACGGGGGAATCGAAAAATAATACATAAAATGGCCGAGAAAAATTTTGGAACCATATTCGAATTGTAGCTTATGGAATTCCCCATCATTACCGACATCTTCCACGACAGTAAGCATGCATTTTCATTGAGAAAATCGCAGCGGACAAAAATTTAATTTTCATTCCGCCCGAGGTCTATTCAGGCCTTAACTCCAAAAATTGTCGAGGACAAAAAATAAGTACACCCCTCTTGTACTATTTTAAGTCACATTTTTAATTTACTGTGTTGGAATATTCAAAATAGATGGCCATTGTAACAATACGGATACAACAATACCAATGGGCCTGAAAAAAGCTCTAGCCCATTTCCTCAGATCCTGTTGATATCATCTTTGAAGTCGATAATCAGATTGGTTAAAGTAATAATCACATCGTACTGTGATTTTTTTAATTTTTTTTGAAGCAAGGGTTGACTTTCCGTAAGGCTTAAATTTTTTTATTGGTTTTTGTATGCAACTAATTTTAAATTTAAGACTAAATAATATTTAAAAGGCGAAAAATGGATGCTAAGCCCAAAGAAAGGCATTAAGATTCCAAATTTTAAGAATTCGCCTAATCGACGTCGGGCTTTGGCCGCCTGAATCGTTCACCTCATATTGTCGCGGTTACGTGACCTTGTCCTCCAGTTTTGGAAGCCCAGCAGCTGTAGGGCGTCTTCACCTACAGGGCTCTCCCAGCAAGTTCTCGGTCGTCCACGCAACCTCGCTCCGTCAATTCATTGTGCGTTCATCACCTTCTATGGAATGCGATTATCGTCCATTCGTTGTGCATGTCCCGCCCATTGCAAACGTTGAAGCTTCACGATTTTCGATACTTCCAGCTCATCGTACAATTGATAAAACTCATGGTTGTACCGGATACGCCATAGATCTCGCTCACAAACGGCTCCGAAAATTCGCCGAAGGACCTTTCGTTCGAATCTGCCCAGCAAAATTTTGGAGGCTTGGGTGAGGGTCCATGTTTCGCACCTATAGCTGCGTCACTGACTTATGATATATTAGGGTTGATTAAGCTTGAATTGATATTATAGATTATCTTTTATGTTTAAATGTACGTTTATCCTAAAAGAGTATTATGTAAAAATATCGACAAATAATGTAAAATATATACACATATTAGTATTATACGATTTTGGCAACAAGTAATAAATACTCGTATCGATAAAATATGGGCGCACTCCCAAAAATGCCTAAAAGAAACCATGAACAAAATGGATTAGAAATAAAATGCTCGTACATGTTTTTCTATTTGTTTACGCTTGTGTTACTTCGAAACTCAGAACCCAACTTATTCAACAATCAACTTCTAAGAGCTTATACGATACGAAATAACAATATATAATAAACAAAATCCATTTATATTCGAATGTATTCTATTTTCACATTATTTTACGATAGCTAGGTATGTATTTACTTCAAAAGTTTGGAAAACATTTTTTTCTTTAAATTGCAAAACCAAAACAAACCGGTGCACACGCTTTTCGTAAAAAATGCGAGTTCACGGCCATTTATCTAATTTTTTTATCGACTCATTGGGAATCACCCTTAATGTAAATATTGGAATGTATAGTAAATTCATTTTAGATTTTGTTTGTTCACACGGAATTTATATTGAAACCATTTAAATGTCTGCTGACCTTAATAAATATTTTCCTTTTAGTTTCCAGAAAAATGTTCTATTATTACAAAATAAACTCACACAATTTTTTTTTAGCGGGAAAAGAATTTCGTTGAATATGAAATTGTACAAGATCCGGTCATACAAGTATATTGGCGCCGGTTCGCACTGTGTTAATGGAATAAAAAAATAATTAGTAATAAAGTAGATCAAATTGTATATCAGGTGGGTCAACTTAATTTGAAAAATAAGTCGTTAACTAATTCCAGGATTTGCTATAGTATCCGAACAAAGTATGATAAATGTTTACAGATTTCATGGAGTACCTAATCATGTTGATTACTTATATAGGTGCTGTACATGTAAACATGAGTCAGCGCCGGCCTTGGCAATGTAGTGGCCCTGGGCCAAATCGATGATGGTGGCCCCTTCCAAAACCCATGTTATTTCAAGTTAATCGTTAACAATTTTCGAAAACAGCTTCTCTGAGTGAAATTTTTTTTTTATCCTGACACTTGTGTTGGACACTTTACATTTTTTGGCAAATTATTTTCGGGAGGGGTTTTTGAGAGGGAACATGTGTTTATACCCTGATACAAACATACAAATTGTATTCATATTTTGTATCTTAGAAAAAAATGTAATACCCCAAAAAATAGAAACTTTTGCAGAGATATATTTAGTGAGAGATTGTAGAATACAACAGAGACCGAGTTCTAATCGTGCGAATAGCACGATGAGTATAGGGTATATTTATTTATTTATTTATTTATTTATTTACTGAACAGAAATAATCCAATTACATCAGTAACATTAGATATTAATACAGGAGTTCAAAAAGGAAAGAGAAAAAAAAAACAATTTCAAAGGAGAAGAAAAGAATATTACAAAAAGCAAAAATCATTATGCAAAATATTAAAAATAAAAAAAAAATTAAACAAAAGAGCAAAACAAAAGTATGATGACTTAGTTATTAGTTAGAAATTTTTGACGAAATAATACTTTTAAATGATGCAAGAGAAGAGGGTAGAGGTCCAATTTCCATAGAATCATATGTTCTCATCATTCGAATCAAAGGAGAATTGGCATATAGAGCTAGATCAGTTACAGGAGGGTTAAAGATGGCATTAGATCGAGTGTTGTATAATGGAACTCTATAATCAATTTTATCCGCTAAACTTGAGTGCATAAGTCCTCGGCAAATTTTGTATAAGAAACACTGTTCAAGGAAAGTTCTTCGCTTCTCTAGGGAAAGGAGTTTAAGGAAGTCTAGTCTTTCTGGGTAAGGAAGATACGGAAGTTTAAATTTGAAAAATAATGATTTGGTAAATCTTCGCTGAACCCGCTCTATGGCATCAGTAGACACGTCAGTAGTCGGGGACCAAACCACTGAAGCATACTCCAAAATGCTACGTACAAGGGAGTTAAATAATCTGACAGCACTGATTTCAGAACGAAAATCACTTGTGCAGCGGAGAACGAAGCCCGCTAGCCTCGAGCCCCTTTTAACTATACTTTCATAGTGATCATGAAATCGAATTTTTGAATCAAAGATGATTCCCAGGTCTGTGACTGTGTCCACATGTTTTAAAGGAAGCATTTTGATGGAATACGAGAAGAATGTAGGGAAAAGCTTCAGAGAGTAGATCATTACCGAACACTTCGATACGTTAAGAAGTAGATCATTGGTGAGGCACCAGGACGACAATAAGTCCAGATCAGCTTGCAACGAAAGACAATCTTCTAGGCATGAAACAGAGGTAAACATCTTGCAATCATCCGCTTACAAAAGACATCGATTGCTTAGAATAGAAGGAAGGTCATTCACAAAGAATGAAAAAAGAAGAGGCCCTAAAATAGATCCTTGTGGTACCCCTGATGTTGGTGTGAATTCCGATGAAATGCTGTTATTATAAATTACTTTGGAAGATCTGTTAAGTAGGTAAGACGACAACCACGAAAGTAGCCAAGGGGGGAAACTTAACTCATGAAGTTTATTTAGTAGCACAACATGGTTGACCGTATCAAAGGCTTTGGAAAAATCGGTATAAATTGCGTGGACATCCAGGCGCTTGTGAAACGAGTTCGCCACAAAATCAACAAATTCAGCCAAATTTGTGGTAGTGGATTTTTTTTTACGGAAACCATGCTGAGCAGAGTCAATTAAATGACCAAAATGTTCATCAATATAATTGTAAATAATACGTTCCAGCAGTTTTGAACAAGATGATAATAAAGCTATCGGCCGGTAGTTTGACGCAATATTTTGGTCCCCTGATTTAGGAATTGGAACTATATATGAACACTTCCATAGACCCGGGAAGATACACTCACGAATACTCTTATTGAAAATTATTGATAGTGGTATTGAAATCGTGTTACTAACTCTCTTTAAAAAGGTGTTTGAAAGTCCATCAGGTCCACAGGACGATTTATTACCTAGAGAATTGATTAAAAGACTAACCGAATTTGGCGTAGTTTGAGGTAAGACTGGAAATGCTTCGAGTTGGGTTACAGGATTGGAAAAGTTCCTTAATCCAGGAGCTACAGAGGACTGTCGGAAAGTACTAGCAAAGTATGTTGCAAATAACTCGCAAATATCCTCGGGAGTGTTGGCAGACCGATTATCCAGAGATATAGTAGAGGGAATGGATGATGATGATCGCATGTTCTTAACATACGACCAGAAAAGTGTGCAGTCATTGTTCCCGA
The DNA here is from genome assembly GCA_949715475.1 of Microchrysa polita. NCBI lineage: Eukaryota > Metazoa > Arthropoda > Insecta > Diptera > Stratiomyidae > Microchrysa > Microchrysa polita. The sequence continues at coordinate 135,566,516 of OX454416.1, read as the reverse complement.
TGCTGTTTTCAATGCTGTCAATGTACGCATTTCTGGAAGCTTTAATCGATCTTTTAGTTTCAGAACGAAGTCTCTTAAAAAGGATAAGATCAGATTGGCGTTTGAAGCGCTTATATCGAATACGCACTCGGTTTTTCCTCTGGATCAATCTTTGGATTGATTTGGTTATCCAAACGGGGCCTTTGCGAGGTTTGGTATTGCAAATTGGAACACAGTCCGCAAAGATGTTGAAAAGAATATCATAACAAACGGAAAGAGCAGATTCACAGTTCATAACACCAAGTATTAAAGGCCAATCTACTTCAGACAACCTGGCGTTAATTCCTTCATAGTCGGCTTTATGAAAATTAAACCTTGTATTTGGATTAATTGCTGGAGGACAGGGAAAGTTAATTTTAATATCTAATAATAGTGCTGGATGGTAAGGGTCGCATGAAATAATAACATCTGAAGCCTCTGACGAGGTCAAGCATGATGGCGATAGGTTACTAAAAATCAGATCAAGATTACGATCCATGAAGTTCCTAGTAGTGTTGAATTGAAGTAGACTACAAAACTCCATGAACGAGGAAACCGACAGAAAGACAGAAGGAGAAGATGAGGATAATGGCAACCCTGGGAATTCAGGCCAGCTTAATGTAGGTAAATTAAAGTCCCCGCAAATGATCACACCTGAGTTGGGGTGGGACACATTAACGATATCTGAGAAATGAGAAAAGAGGTTCTCGTAATCGGACAAAACAGAATTAGGAGGAACGTATACACAGGAAATTAGAAGCGAAGAACTTTTGGATTGAACTTTAACAGTAACACAATCGAAAGAAAATGAGTTTGTGGTGGATATAAGTTGACACTCAAAGATACTGCGAATAGCTATAAGTGAACCGCCACCACAAGATTTACCCGTCAGATCAAAGTTACGATCACAACGAAATACCTTGTAACCTTCCAAAACCTCCGTACTGTGTATAGCATCGCAAAGCCAGGTCTCGGTAAAGCAAATAAAATCGAAGTTGGAAGCTAAAGATGATATCTTGATGTTATGGAGTTTAGACCTTAAACCTCGTACATTTTGATAATAAAGAGAAAGGTTAATTATTCTAAGATCATGTTTGATTGTTGACGACGAAAATTTCGTTTCTTAAATTCCTTTAGGAGAACCCCTGACGGCCAAAATGATTCGTTCGAAAGTTCATCGACATCCTCGGGAAAGGTAAGTTTGAACGATGAGACAATTTTGTTAGGAATGTTATCCTTGGTAAGCTTTTTACATGACAGCATCGAAGGTTCAAAGCCCAATTTATTAACGACGTAGCGTTTGATATCGGCTTCCGATGTATCGTAGGCTAGCCTCGAAATGAACAATTGCTTAGGAGGCTTGCATACGCGCAATACTCCGAGATGTCCAGATGTATCATTGTCATTTCTCGAAGGCGGTATAGGCGAGAAAGGCAACAGCAGATTGGGAGATTGAATGAAATGATCTTTACCTGATGACGCATATTTGGAGTATACACCCATGTACAGACCTAGAAGCCACGCAAAACCCAAAATATTCAATTTCATGTTTTTTGTAGGGGAGGGTGGGCTAGATGGGCTAGATGGGTCGGACCTGATATGTTTTATCAAAGCATCCAACAGCTACAATTTGATACTAATTTGGAGGTTTTCGCAACATCCTATCAAAAGATATGGCTGAATATAACTTTGTAGGGGAGGTAGGGGTAGAGGTAGTCGATCTACTCCACTTTCCATCAACACAAAGTTTATGTCAGAATGAGACACTGATCAAAATTTCAAGTCGATAGCGATATTCTATCGAAAGTTATGGTCGAATTAAAATATCAAAGAGGGGTAATTTGTACGGGAGGTAGGGGAACCCTTGGTCCGATTTGGCCCATTTTCAATACCGTCCAAGATTTATTCAAAACAAATATCTGACCAAAATTTCAAATCGCTAGCTTCATTATGGGAGTTATCGGGCGAACAGACAGACACACGGACGGACAGACAGACATGGCTTATTCGAATCAGTGACCGACCCTGATCATTTATATATATACTTTACCATACCTCCGCTGGCTCCTTTGGGGTGTTACATAATATCGGCGTAACAAAAACAATATACCCTATACCATCTTATGGGTATAGGGTAGGTATAGGGTACAGTCCCGGATTAAGCAAGCGCGGGGCCCGTGGCAAGAATCAAGGGCGGGGCCCCCAGGATTTGCTAGCTTCGTTAGTGGGCTCCCTTATATAACTCGTAGTCTTTTGCCTATTACCCTTTTTTATGCTTTTAGTATTCGAAATTATGTTTAACTATATTATTAAAATTGGAATATCATCTAATTATTTGGGGACGTTTCCGTACATTTTTTTAATAGGTATTAACCCAGCCAGATCGGTCACGACTCCACGTTATCTGGTAATTTGGAGGCCTGATTATAAGTAAATCCTTGGCGTGGTAGTTTCTCATATATGTATGTACCATGAAAAAAAACTTTGTGGTTAGAAACCATACATTTATCAAAATTATTGTTAGAGTATAACGGCTGGGACAACGCAATCGGCACACTTTCAATGGGGATGCGACATATCATCGACCTCTCGATAGTGCAAACTAAAGACATATTTGTCGCATAATGGCCAAAAAACAAAATCATGAGAACATCTATGGACATTATTCTTCGCGCCACAACACGCCATCACCACAAATGCACTAGGACAGTCCCTCAACTTATCATGGTTTTATGGAGCTGGTCTGGTCAGGAGCTTATGTAAAATTCTTCAACCTTATGGAATAAGTTAAGCTTTTTTTTCATGAGATTTTTTCTAAGTATTTTGGGATAAAGTTAATTTCTCTAGACGTATAGCTAGGGAGAAAAGAAAGAGGAACATCTCTCGTTGTCTAAAAAAATTACCGACGCTGAAAAACTGAAAAATGTTTTTTTTTTATATTAATTTTTTTTGCGGTTCAAAAAATCATTCTTGTATGGCTTTGGCTTTTGGGCCGCTAGTTGTCGTGGGCGGTTCAAAAAATTCAAATAATTCTCGTGGGCCTCCAGCCACAGGGGCCCTGCGGATAAGTTTTTTTTTTCAAGTCGAATTGATCAGCAAATTTCACCATAAAAACAAAAGTGCGTCCCTAAGGTAATTTAAGATGATAATGATAGCGACACTACTGTAGTCCGACGGAAGAATATTGTTCATCGATGTACTGAAGACTTTGAACTTTAGCAAACTAAACGAGCAATTTGTGTTTAGTTTCAATGATAGTAAGATAGTTGATCTCTTTTTCCCCATTTGCTGTTAAATTTATGCTTTATAGCGACATCCCCTGTGTGAAACCATGCGATCTAGAACCGAAAAGAAATATATCATACAAGAATTTGATTGTTTCACGGGCTATGTGGCTCTGGCCCTATTTTTGAAATCATGGTATGTACATATTCCACTCATAATTATTATCATCATAAACTAATGGGAGAAATACGTTCATTGGGAAATCGCGATATCGGCAACAAAATTGAGTCGAATCCATGCAAAGTTGTCATGGAAAGTTATGACACAAAAGAGACATTTGTCCAAATACTACCACTCGTTTTTAGAATTTGGTTACTATTAAGTTTTTTTTAAAGCCAGCGCGGGGCCCCCTCAAGGCGCGGGGCCCGTGGCATTTGCCACCTTCTGCCACGAGGTTAATCCGGCACTGATAGGGTATAGTAAATCAGAAAAGAAGATAAAGTGCACAAATGTCACGAATTGCCCATGTTCTACTACCAATTAATTGAATTTATTTGGTATCTCTAGCGCTAAGTCGTTAATAACATTATAAACAAACGAATTCAGACCTAAAGACGTTCATTCATCGAAATATAATTTTGACGAACTAAAGAGAATTCATCTTGACGATGATTTTTAACAAAACATATTAGGAATCTTCGCAATGTTAAGCTGTATCCACACTCAATACCAATTGGCAGTTCGCCAGCTCGTTAGTTTCAATTTAAGACATGGTTACCGCCAAGTTGCTTTAAAAGGACAGTGCCATAAGTGACACAACAAACGAGTTAATTCAAACGAAAGTTTTCAGACGCTGAATTGCAGATTTAAAATTCAGCTATTTTCGAAATTTCATCATGATCATCGCAATATAAATAAATCGCCTTGTCTGGAGGAAATATGCCCTCGTTAACTTTTCTCTATTGCAAAAGGTTTCTACGTCTCTGATTACCGGACGTTTTGTACTCGGGGAATATAATTTTATTTTTTGGTATACATGATTTTGTTTGGGTGCCCCGTGATTTTTTTGTACACCCTCTTCACCTGCGCCCCGGAGAGTTGCGTCCAAGGCGGCTGTCTACTTTCACCTGTTGATGCACCGGCCGTGGTCTGATGTAGCTTAGTTCGTAGTTTAAGGCCAATATCAACGCACTATTCTCCAATTATCCAATTACATATATAAATCTCATTATTATAATTACTTTGAAGCTAAATTTTTGTTCGCTAGCAGAAGTAAAACTTTCATTGTAAACCTGAGAAAGTAGTGTTTGCAGCCTCATTTCTAATAGATAGCTAATAGCCAACCCAATCGTTGTTTGAAATTGCACCGTGGCGGGTCGTAAGTACATTTTAAATTTAAAAAAAAAAACCTTAAATGAAATGCGGAGAGAAGATAATGCTCGAAAGCAGATGAAAGCGAGGCTAGTAATTTTTGAGCTGTTGCCAGGAATTTAGCTTATATTAACGCTTGATATTAATTTCAATAAATGTTTTAAAAGGCTGTTCTGTGGGGGCCCCTTTAGAGTGAGACCCATTCTAAGTGGTGGCCCTTGGAATTGAATGCGTGTTGAAGGGTGGTGGCTCCTTGAAAGTGGTGGCCCTGGGCGACCGCCCAGATCGCCCACCCCTAGGGCCGGCCCTGACATGAGTATAATCAGCTGATTGTAGTAAAATGGTTAGCAGAACAATCGTGGTGTAGTGATAAGCAGTATCACCACGCCACGTTTGCTGTGTAAAAGCTAGTAAATTTTGTTAATTGTCGGATATAAATAACGCACTAAATAGACCAATTCATTTTATAACATAGTACATACCAAGTAACAATTTGTAATGTTTTATCTGTATGGACTTTAAATATTCGAGGGTGAAAACCTGCATTTAAAAGAAACATAATTGCTTACGTATACATATTTTAAATTGATTATGATTGAAATCATTAGTAATTGAATAAATGAAGTAGATTTTAGTAATTAGTATAATATTTCGCTTAATTGTGGTATTTTATTTCACTTTTTTTTTTTTTTTGTTTTAGTGACTGGCGGTAATAATGCAATTGAGGACCGAAATCTATTTACATTCTGATTTAGAGAGTATGTCTTCTTCGAATCTGACAACGATTAAGATAAATACATATATGTATGTATGTATGTATATTATTTTGAAATTTTAGCTCCTTTAGTTTGGTTGGAAATCAGCCGAAACAACTCATGCGAAGGGGTGAGAAGCAGTGTAAATGAACACAATGGAAACTGGAATCAATTGAATATTTTGTCTCAAAGTGGACTCATTTTCATGTAAGCTGATTTATATTCCTCAGTCTTTTGTTTGTCAATTATTCCTTTCGAAAAGAATAATACATTAATGAGGTTCTGTGTCTGTTATACAGTTTTCTCATTAATAGTCTAGTACAAATAGCTCAAAACCCAAACATCCTAAAAAAAAAAAAATTTTTGATGCCAAATTGTTGATTACACTGCTCAATATACGCAGTAAAAAGTTACACTAATTTGCGCCATGGGTTAAGGGGGTGGCAAAGGGGTGAAAATTCAGTTTTCTGCAAATATCTGGAAAACTATGAGTCTGACCTTGAAATGTCCTTATACCTTAGACCCATAAGTATTATTGTGAATTTACATTTTTTGAGTTTTACATATCGCACTGTAACTTTTGATAGAATAGACCTACCGTCATAAGATCTTGTCCATATATTGATAACAAAATTTACTTGATTTGTACCAAAAATTGGAGTGCTCCGACCATTGACGCCCCCCTCACTCCTCCTAACATTTTGCAAAAAAAGCTTCTTTTCAAATTGAGCCAGGCAGATCAAATTTGGTGGGGTGCCTAGTCTAAGCTCCTTTATGCTCCCCACCAAAAATTATTACCATCCGATCAAAACTAAGGGTACCCCCCTTACAAAGTGAACGAAAATTCTAACAAATTTCACATTTTTTCACTTCTAAATTCTATGTAAAAAAAAAATTTATATCTTAGAACGTCATTATAACAGTTAATTGTAGTCTTGTGAATGTATGCTCAAAAGGTTGTACCAAGGCGTACGCTACAAGTATCAAAAAATTGGGTTTGAAGGTCAGTGATTCCAGTTCTAAGGCTTTTTGCGAATATTTCGAGTAACGTGTACTAGCAACCTTCAAACCCGATTTTTCGTACTTGTAAGGTACGCTCTGGTACAAACTTTTGGACATACATTTAGAAGACTACAGTTAACAGTTATTAAGGACGTTCTAAGAGATAAACTTTTTATTTCTATTTTAGATAGAATTTAGAAGTGAAAAGATGTTAAATTTTTTAGAAATTTGGTTCACTTTGTATGGGAGGTACCCTTAGTTTTGACTAGATGGTAATAATTTTTGGTGAGGAGCATATTGGAGCTTAGACTAGGCACTCCACCAAATTTTATCTGCCTGGCTCAATTTAAAAGAAGCTACAGGCATGCCTTTTAGAAAAATGTTAGGAGGAGTGAGGGGGGCGTCAATGGTCGGAGCATTTCAATTTTTGGTAGAAATTAAATAAATTTTTTTAGCAATACATGGACAAGACCTTATCAGCTAGGTCTATTCTATCAAGTGCGAAATGTAAGACTCAAAAAATGTAAATTCGCTATAATACTTTTGGGTCGGTCAAGGGTATAATTTTCTGAGAAAATGTCTAGAGTGTTACATATCATTACAAAGGTAATTTTATTTAGTTTGTTTTGTCCTCAGCACATTTTAAGGTCAGACTCATAGTTTTCCAGATATTTGCAAGAAACTGAATTTTCACCCCTTTGCTACCCTCTCCCTCCTTAATCCATGGCGCAAATTAGTGTAACTTTTTACTGCATATAAGGCTGCGTATTCAACAATTTGGCATCACAAATTTCTTTTTCTTTTGGATGTTTAGGTTTTGGGGCTATTTTGAACCAATTGTACTGGACTATAAATAATTGTTCAAAACTGCGAAAAATATAACTGAATTCTGTGCTAAAATATAAAAATTATTAACAATTCTGAGTTTGAAGAAATTTCACGATTATTTGCAATGACCTTGCTAAATTTCCATAAAAAAAAACAATAACAACAATTGATAAAGTGTCGCGTGTAAATTGTTTATCAACACGAAGAAAGTGCCACACGATATGATAACACCTACACTATGGCGTATACGCATTAATTTCACATACTAACTTCGACTTCTAATTCATCATTCGCTATTCTATACAAAGAAGCGTGGCTGAGAGTAGGAAAAAAATCACACGCAATATACTGGGCGCAATCTATGCGACAATGGAATACCGGGACCGGTTACATATTTTGTTAAGATATTGGCGAAATTTAAGCAATGACCTTGAATTTGAATTAACCTTACCGTTTTTGGCGATAATACATTCATATGTGTGCAATCGTCTAATCTTTTATTGGTATGGTAGCACTAAAACGATAGCAAAGCGACACGGAAGATACTCTAATCCTAATCTAATATGGTTTGTTGGCGTGCGTCGTTTTAAAAATAATTGTCCAAATGATTCTTAGTTCTTCATATTTGGGTTTTGGCAAGTTTTTTTTCGGCAATGAAAACGTACATACGTCATCGGGCAAACTAACGTGAGAACTGTGTACATAATGAGCAGTTTTGATTTCTAGTTTAGTATTTAGCATTCCTTTCTATAGGCTCTTGCTCTTCTACTAGTGCAGTCATTTTAGCATTTCAAATAGAAAAAAATAGAGTAAGGCTAATTTTTGTTGTTTTTGAATCAGTGGGCTCCCAGGAATCTACAACTGATTTTGCTAAAAAAAATTTTGATCGGAAAGGTCCCAAAAAGGACAAAAAAGGATACTCTTGAATCCTTGAACGGAGGTCGGCATGCGGGGTATCATATCAAAGGGGACATCGAGTACATTACATATCCGGTGTTTGTTTCCTGTTTCAAGGACCCTCAAAGGAATAAATCGAGCTTAAATGGAAAATTTTCGCGTTTCCCGTGTATCTTTCCAAAGCCATAACTACGAGAATAATCCAAGTTGTCACTCCTTTTATCACTTTCCAGAATCTATAATAGCTGAAGATTCTACCATAAAATTTGCTAAGAAAAAAGTTGATCGGAAAGCTCTGAAAAAGGACATAAAAGGACACTAATTGCACACCTTAGTCGAACGTGGGCATGTGGGGTGTCATATCAAAGAGGATGTCAAGTACATTCCATATCTGGCATTTGTTACTTGTTCCAAGGACCCTCAAAGGAGGAAATTGGGCTCAACTTAAAAATTTTTGTGTTTCCCGTATCTGCATCTTTCTAAAGCCGTAATTTTCCATTTAAGCCCGACTTATTCCATTTAGTGTCCTTGAGACAAAAAACAAGCACCGGACATGCAATGCACTCGACGTCCTCTTTGATATGACACCGCACATGCCCACGTTCGATCAAGGTGTTAAATGAGTGTCCTTTTATGTCATTTTTCAAAGCTTTCCGATCAACTTTTTTCTTAGCAAATTTTATGGTAGAATCTCTAGCTATTATAGATTCTGAAAAGTGATAAAAGTAGGGACATCTAGAATTATTCTCGTAGTTATGGCTTTGGAAAGATACACGGGAAACTCGAAAATTTTCCATTTAAGCTCGATTTATTCCTTTGAGGGTCCTTGAAACAGGAAACAAACACCGGATATGTAATGTACTCGACGTCCCCTTTGATATGATACCTTGCATGCCGACCTCCGGTCAAGGATTAAAGAGTATCCTTTTTTGTCCTTTTTGGGACCTTTCCGATCAAATTTTTTTTTAGCAAAATCAGTTGTAGGTTCCTGGGATCCCACTGATTCAAAAACAACAAAAATTAGCCTTACTCTATTTTTTTCTATTTGGAGGCCTGAATTGGGATATTTTGACTGCACTATACTGTTGGTATGAATTATGAATTATGATTAATGTTGTATGGAGTTATGACTGCTCCTACTCCCAAGAGCACTGCTAGTTTTCCGACAAATGATTGTGATTTATGTATCTAGATGCGCTACCTTGAAAGAAGTTTAATCCGTCTGCTAAACATGTTATTAGTCGCGATTATGGGTCTAGGTTGGGGAGTATCTTTCCGGTGACAAATAAATTATGCTGTTGTTACAAGGTATTGTTTTATGTTGTTACCGGCATAATTTGAACGTTGAACATTATCTTTTAAAAAATTTACATTTATTTTTCTATTATGCATCGTTTATGTATTTAACTGGCCCTACCTTAACTGCCTAGGCTAGACAAATTCCAAAATTCTTAAAAAACAAATACAGTGTTGGTCTGCTATGTTTGTATTCTAATGGCATCCAAAAAAATACCGGCGTACAGAGGGCTGCGCCCGCAATACGAGGGTTTTTTAGAATTTTGATGCATAGTGAATATTTTTTGTACCTACATATATTTTATAAGCAGATAAGAATTGGGCCCAGCATTAATGAAATGCTTCCTGTAAATCTATTTTTGAATTGGTTTAATTAAAGGTGGAACATAATGAAAGGCGCTAGGAGTAGATTTACTCTTTAGCCAGTTTGTATAAAAGTACTCCAAGGCAAATCTACAGGCATTTTTCGATTTCAGATTTCTGATGGCCTTTGAGCAAAAAGAAACTCAGGCAAACGTAAGGATGGCTTGGCTTTATATATGAACTGAATTATTAGCTTTAAATCTATAGATATAGTATACTGTTACTGTTTTTTTAATCAAGGAAAAGCCACTTACATATATGAAATGATTCCATTGTGTGCCTTGATATAAGAGCCCACGCAAGCTTTGTTATGATTATTGAACAAGTATACTTTTGCAGCTATTCAGGGACACCCTGTTAACATGGTCCTACAAACTTCAAAAATATTTGTGGCAAACACTATTACCATTTTATGCATTTCCACAAAATTTAATGTTCATTGTTTCATCAAGTTAAAAGATATGCAGTGAACAAATGCTTAAGAGTCTTCCCTTGCATTGTGAAAGGCCCTTACTAAATACTTACTTGGCTATATTTGCGGTTTGGATACATTTATTCGAATGAAAATTCGTAGACATATTCCCTATATAATTTGCTAAAAACCCTTAGCAGAATTTTCATATTCGGAAACCTAAGAGGGGGCTACACACGAACAAATTGAAATTTTACAAATTTACTGTTATTTACTTTTCTTTAGCAAAAGTCAACAGTCTTAATATTTAACGTATATAAGGCCATACTCACCAATCTTTGTGCAAAGTTTCATATCGATCTCTATAACGGTTTTGAAAAACGGAGGTCGAAAAGGAAGTTTCACTTTAAACGCCCATAACTTTTTTACCGTTACTCGAAACTGCAAAATATTAACTGGTATGAAATGTACTAATTTAGATTTTTGATCTAAATACCCATACATCAATCTCCGATAAAAACTAAAAAAGTCGACTTTTTTCAAACGTTCAGGACACCCTGTTATCTTCCTCCTACCAACTTCTAAGGTATTTGTACCAAATACTGTAACCATTCTACACATTCCTACCAAATTTCATGACAATCGGTTCAGCCGTTCGCGAGTTATTTAGTGACCAAACGGACAGAAGGACAGACGGACGGACAAAATCGATTTGATAAGGGTTTTTTGAAAAAAAAAAATTCTAGAAAACCCTAAAAACGGTTGATTTATTGTAGAAGTAGATTTGGGTTAGATTTTAATTTAACGGAGGATAGGTATGTACATTTATGTACAGTAAAACACGGATAAATGCAAAACGCTTAAGTGCAAGACTCGGAAAGGAGCACACAATTTTCATGCACCATTCATTCAATGCGATTTTCCATATAAGTGCACAACGGATAATGCACAATACGCTTAGGAGCATACAATTTGTTGGCAGCATTGGCAATATTGGCGAACGTTTCATGGCGGATAAGTGCACATCATGTTCATTGCAAAAATTCAATAGAGTGCAAAACCCATGAAATCCAAAATTAATTAACCCAAATTATAGAAATGGGAAAGTTCGTCCTGCCTTTTGTCAGCCTCGAATTTTATTATTGTTAAACAGTTATTATCACAAAAAAAAAAAAATTGAGTTTTCATTTTTTTTTAGAGATGAGCATCGAAAAAAAACATCGAAGCTAAACCATCGATGGTCATAAAACATCGAAAAAAACAAAGATGTTTTCGATTTTATGAGTACTGAATAAAAATTGAACTGTTCTCCGATATTCATTAGAAAAAAATGCCTAATTTATGAATTTATTTTTTAATAGCAAAGAGAATATGACGATTTATCATGAAAAGATAGAGAGGGATCAGTTATCGAGTCTTTTGTTTAAATGGTCGATCATTTTAGCATCGATGTTGCATGGCCGATGTAAAATACATTGATTATTTCTTCCTATCGACGTTTTGTTGGTTTTTTATTTACAACCTATGAATTTTTTAAATAGTAAAGAACAGCCCCATGCCGGGAAATTTTTTACCATAGTCACTTAAAATTTCGTTTATTCAAACTTGGAAAGGCAACTGAAATGCTATCCTAAAAAATTAAAATAGCTAAATCTTTCGTTATTTGGTCGTCCTTGTAGAGTATTGAACGTCGACTAAACCAGAATAAGCTGATGTTTCATAAAAAAAAGAACGAGGATAACAAATAGACATCGCGTAGGAGCTATTCTACAGAAATTTAAACGAATACTTAATGTTTTAGCTAGTTTTTAGGAGGTATATATGAAGTATTTTGCGGATTAAGTATATTGGGTAAATCTACGATGTTTTTGCCACCATCCCCAATAATGTATGTACTCGTATGTCAAATTGTTTGGTCACTTTAAAATTAAAAATATTTAAATTTATTTTTAGGGCTACATTACTAATTGCAAAAAACATCAGTTTGAAGATAAAAAACATCGATATGGTTATAAAACATCGACGCTGTACCATCGATGGTAAAAACATCGACCATCGAACCAAAAACATCGATGTTCGATGCTCACCCCTAGTTCATGCTTCGATCTCAGCTAATATTAGCTGAGATCGAAGCACTATATCCGTCATTCTGGGCTCTGGAAATTGATTTTGAAATAAATCGATGTCCACCAGCGTAGGTACAACGAGTCCCTAAAGAATTCAAACTACCTATTAGGCACACTCACTACACAAGTGGTTCCAATTAAATTCACTCAGTATAACTACAGCTTGGATAAACTGTGAAAAAAAAACAATTTCAAGTTTATTTTTGTTATTTTTCAATTATTCTCTAAGTTCACAAAAAAATCGTGCATTATGGATGTTCACTTATCCATGTTTTACTGTATTTCGACTAGCGACGTCTAATTGGCATAACCAGATTTTCGAAATAGATATTTATTTACATATTCGAATAAAGATTCTTTTAGAAGATCTTAGACTATCATCTTTTTTTTATTTATTTTTTTCATGCATCTTTGTACAAAGTTGAATGTTTTTTTTTAAGTGGAATCTACGTAGAAAAATGCATGGGCACTGGCACGGTGTTCTGTTCCAAATGCAGGAATCAAGTGGGAGAAATTTGACAATTATATTGTTGAAAGAACACATCTCTCAGGATGAATAGCTCAAGCAAAAAAAAAACATTTCGGAACACTTATTCCACACGTATAGTCCACCTTTTATTTCAACGTTCGGGGAAAGTATTACCAACTTAGTTTCCTTGTATTTTAATACACTTTTCCCCAAAGATGGTTTATTCTCTATCTCTCTCTCTCTCTCTCTCTCTTTGTATTTATACGATATTTTAACATAAATTTTGAATCAAAATTATTTTCTATTGAAAATGAAGCCAATTTAAGATCTAGTGGCATACTTAACTCAAAAATTGAAATAGTTGCCACTCAAATATGTATTACCTTTTGCAACTCAAAAATGACAATGTTTGTACTTACGTAGTTCTTCTTCTGGATGTACGATATGACCCATGCCTTTGTCTTGGACATTTTTTTTATGCAGATGCTAGGACTTTTGAATAAGGTAAGAGCGGAAGTTTTTCTTGCCGCAAGGCAACAATACGCTTAGGCGACGTCTGCTATGCTGACGGCTTCTTAATTTCCGGCAGAATAGTGCCTAATTCAAAGTTCATCCACGTTACAAATCGCCGCAAAAAATCCTGCTAAATTTTCTGCTGAATTTCGAAAGCGTGGGGAATTATGCTCAGAATATAGATATGTATGTCGACGACGTGTTTGACAAAATTAAGAGATCTCAAATTGATCAAATCCTCTGGAGTATTAATAGAATTCATCTAAAAATCACATTCACTACATAAAAAGGGGTACTACCACTATCGTATTTGATGATCCTCAATGACGATGGCGCACTGAAGTTTACATAAGATTTATCGAAGCTACCCAACGCATGCAACCGTAGTAACATTAACCCAGATTCTCCTAACGTCCTCATATGAGGATGCTTACAAGTTCTATCATTGATGCTCGCTAGCGTCAAGAATTTGCAAGTATTTGAATTATACGTTAATTGAACACATTCTAGAAATGGTAGAGTAAGTGTTCGAGTAATTTTTTCGGCATTTTAGTAAGTAAAATGGTGCATGTTAGTACATTTGTGAAAAAGTGATTTTGTGATGGCGGAGCAGACAGACGTCGTGTTAGATGGGGAAATACTGTTAACTTACTCGTATTTTTTTTTCTCAAATGCAGTTGGGAATTACATTAGAGATAATGAATGACGAATTAAAATAGCTTCTGTTTGATTACAACAAGCCATGTACCCATATTGGTAGATTAATTTTTCATATCCTCTCATGAGGACGTCAGGAAAATACAGTAACAAATTATTGTTTATAGGAAAGCAGTATCTCTACGCGAGTGGGTCGAAATTCTGGAGGAGGATGAAGATCCAGCGCTTCAGACTTATGATATATTGGCTTTACCGCCCTGCAATGGGATGGACGACTTAACGGACGAAGATTTTGCTTTGGAAGAGCACCCGACCGTCGAGAATTTTCCCGGTACTCAACTTCGAGTGGAGGCTTCGCTGAGGGGTAATTCGTCATCTTGCGGGCAAAATAAAGAAAATTATACAACTAAAAAATAAAAGCAACGGAAAAAACCTTTAACAGCTCTAGTAAGTAGCTGGAGTAATTGTGAGCTTTGTGTCCCCCCGCATGAGTGGCTGCCATTGCATACAGGGGGGACTAAAACATATCCTTTATAAGGTTTCAATAAGAGGCAAAAATCGTATTTCCCATTTATTGCACATGCAATTGATTTAGCAGAACAGAATGTGTATGGCATTTGCGGAAACGAGATGGAGGGAAATTGGACCATTTATGCTTCAGAGGAAGCGTGGCTGCGGCCTTCCTTAGGTCAAAGAATGCAGGGGTACGCCCAGCAAAAAGCTGAAGGTCCATGCCCGTTATAATGGCATCGAGCCATGTTGTAATGCCAGCACGCAAATCGTAAAAAACATTGTCACTGCAAATATTGTTCAAAAAAGTGCATTACAATGTGACTCAAAAGCAATTGTGCATTGCATGTTTCATGTTTCTTTGGATATCATACCTAAAAAAACTTCTCATGTGTACAAATAAAAACATATACCAAAACGAATTAAAAATAATATAATGCATTACTTAAAACGAATTTATTTCTGTTATTATTTTTTATATTTAGGACCACTTAGCAATAAATATGCTGTTCGTATAATATATTAACGGGTATAATCAATTTATCACATTTGACAAGCAATTTTCCTGACGTCCTCATATGAGGATGCATGTTTTTTGGGTCCTAAATCCATGTTTCTGGGTGCGGGTTAAAATTTTGTTGTTTTTATGGCTTAAACGCTACATTGTAATACAAAAATTATAAAATTTTGAGAAAACAAAATTCAGGGTTATCTGGGTTAAACCATACGCCTTGACAAAAGCGAGGTTTATTAAGAACGTCATTTTATAATAGACTCCGCAATAAAGAAAGCGTACACCGGTTATGAAAAAGAGCCAGTTATAACGCGGTAGATTATGCAAATGAAACCACACTCATATACGACGCTGTTCACTGCGGAGCTCCCAAATCGAATAAGTATTCCTACTTCGGACGTTTTCACTAAAATCTAACTTTTCTTGGGCGAGTTTTACGATTAAGTAGGAGTACATCTACCAGGGAGCCCCAAGGACCCGCTGGGAGTTAAGCAATAAACGGAATCCAACGAGTACATTCGAGATGCGGAGAATATCAGAAATCATCCAGGCAGAGTCGTTAGATAGTCGAGGAGGGACATGCCTTTAACATCAGCAACGTGGAGATCATAGTAAGCATCCCGAGTGAGAGAGCTTGAAAATAATACGTTCGGGTTCGAATAAATAACGACCAAGAAAGTTGCCCAACCAAAGTAATAAAATCCACCCCGAATCATCGTAGTGTAGTTACTATAGGTCGAGGATTCGAAAAGCCTTCCAAAGAATACTAGGGCGTAGCCAGGATTTTATTTTAGGAAGGGCCCCAAATTCGATAACAAAAATTTTGTGGGAACAATCCGAATGAAAATGAAACATTCATCCATTTCGTCTCTACAATTCGGGCAATTTTTTCCTTAGTACTGTAGAAAACATTATTCTGATAGTTAATAGTGATTTAAGTGAGGTATTAGCATTAGCGATTAGTATTGTTGCTGTCCGAAATGTGAAGCTCCTTCAAGAATGTGCATTGCCCAAAATTCAGTCGAGCCGAGTCTTATCGATTTCGACTATTATGTCCGAATTTATAGTATTCATCCAGCGACTACAGACATACATACTACAGTCGACAACGCATAACTGCAAAACGCTTAAGTGAAAAAAAACGCATTTCTGCAAAGTTTTTGAAAGCCCCATGATTTTTCACATGGTTTTCATATAAAATTGTCTCGATAAGAACAAAACGCATAAGTGCGAATTTCGCTTAAGTGCAACGAAAATGTATGAAAGGTGAAGCAACGGATAAATGCAACTTACGAATTTCGATGTCGTGCATTCGTTTTGCACGTGTTTTTTTTTTCTCACGAATATTGATGCGATTTTTTCTGAAGGTGATGAGCACTTAAAGAATTTAAAAATGCGAACCACTCTAAATTTAACAAGCGTTTTAAAATCGAAACTCGCAAATACTAGTGCCTTTCGGCTGGATAAAACATGATACATACTATGGGTGCCAAATTTATTGACACGGAGACACTTCTAAAATAACTAAATTCGAACGAGTAACAAGAAAATGGAAGAAAACGTAGTAAATTAATTTTTGCATATGCCGATTTGAAATGAAAATGGAAATATTGCCAAAGTTTAAGCAGTTACATTAAATGTAACAAATTTTGTTTTGTAATCTTCAGATTTCAGTATGCGGCGCGGCGCCCAATTGTGATTATCATTGATGATGGCAATTCATTGCCTTAATTTGAAATTGGGGCCTTTTCGCCTCAATTTTGACATTGAATCACTTCCATTCTAATGAAAATTACGTTCGGATTTATTCAGCATTGCTTGGCTCCTAAGTTTAATTATTTTTGCCCGTTAATACATTTTGGCATTTAATATACAAACATCTTCGACAATTTGTAAAATGTTCTATTCTCTTGGGGCTAATTAATATTAAAACGGAATTTTATTGCATTAATTTATCTTTCTTTTCCAATCAAAGTATACTGAACCATCCTCATCGAAAATTCAAAATTCGACGTGGAATATTTGGATAACTACAATGATCAGGCTAAAAGGAATTGCAGATCGATTGTTTCAGGCTATAATATTAATACAATGCCATGATCAACATTGGAGGACTCTAAGAGGTCTATTTCAAGGCTTTCTGATTTTTTTCTATCGAAAGGTTTTAATGTGAAAGGGTGAATTTATCGGCGCTTTATCCTATTTTCTGGACGCAATTATTCCTGATAACTTCTGATTCGGTGCGGCCAGCGATCGGTGGAACATCATTTGTATTATAGGAGAATCTTACATGTGGATTTATATAATATGCAATCACATCACATATCGAAAGGCAAGGATGGTAAAGATACAATCTTTACCATCCTTGCTTTTCGATACACAGGCGTATGTCCTTTTTTTATTTTTAAATACCCTTCTTTGTAAGAATCTTTTAATAATCCTGTCATTTACTTCTGCCAGGATTTTCTATGCCTAATTTTAACATTGTTCTTCTTGCAACGGAACAATTTTTTATTTATCTTTTCTTCTTTCACACTTCTAAAACATTGAAAATGATGTCCATATGTGTTCTCCCTGCTATAGTTGTCGTTTTTTTAATTATGTCGCCTCTCCAGTATTTATACTTTGAAATTAAAAGGCAAAAAAGCATATATTCCATTGTGTCGATAAATTTAATACTTATAGTATAGGGAAACTAATGCAATTAAGTAAAGGGCCCCATAGACTCAGCGATTTATCGGCCGATCAAAGCTCATTTCTGTGGAAAAAGCACATTTTTTAGGTTCCACTACCGCAGACGTGTCAAACTCGCGACCCGCGGGCCGCATGCGGCCCTCCTGGCAGTTCTGTGCGGCCCGCGGCCATGACGAAGCAGCACAATCTGTATCAACACAAAAATGGTCAAATGGGTAAGGTGAACAAATTCCGAAGTTGAGCTCAAGTCTACAAAAGTTACTAAAACTCGTCAGTGGCTTATGTAATATTATTTTAGGATTTTTTCTCCAAATACTACCAATTATTTGAGGCTGGTTATTTGATTTTATAAGATAGCTCATCTTTTAAGTACAGGACAATACTACTCTTCATGAAACTGTTCTGTCCCGAAATGCAGTTAATAAAAATTTGGTTGGCTTTACCGACCATAAATTGAGATTTATTTGGAAAAATGGCAAAGCTTTAAAAACTACGGAAATATTTGAATTGGTGACTAAATCACCTGGATGTGAAATTCCAACATAACAATTAGAGCCCAAGTGCCTGTTTTTTAGACCTATACTTATCAAACTGTATTAGCGCATGAGTTTGTTTAAAGCCATATCACAAACAACTTTTTGTCTCTTTTAGCAACCTTTCTGCTAAAATTAATTTATTTTGACTATTTTGCCTTCCAAATGTTATTTCGGGCGACCTCGATTGACTGGTGCTAAACATTTTTTATCATCAAATTTGGCGCAAATCATGCAATTGTGGTTACTTGAAGATCAATCATATAGTATAGTGACTTTAGCTCTAGACCCAAACATCCAAAAAAAGAGCTGACTTTTGATGCCAAATTGTTCTATGGCCTGACCGCATTACGCAGTAAAAAGTTAGACTTTTTTGCGCGTCACATTTGGGGGGGAGGGGGTGGCAAAGGGGTGAACTTAGGATTTTTCGCCAATATCTTGTTAACTGTAATATTTACAGCAAAATGTTTTGAGGACGATTTAAACTACACAAAATTTCCTTTCTAATGATATATTATATCATATACCTTCTCTTGGCAGATTATATACTAGACCTTAAAACATTTGGTGTAATTTAGATTTTTTTATAGTTACATTTGGCGCTCTAGCTCCTGAAGTAATTAAATTAGAGCCATGGTAGTTGGGATAACTATTCCTAACAATATATAGCTGTCCCACACGGAAACTCAGGCTGCCCCGACAAAGCATTCCCCTATACTCCCTATTAACATTTAAAAAAAAGACATGCCTGTAACTTTTCGCCGAATCACAGCAGGCGGGAAAAATTTTGGTAAACGTTAAGGCTGAGTCCCATTAGACCCTCCACCAAATATTACTTCGATCGGATTAAAACAAAGGGTACCTCCCATACAAATTATTCAAATTCAATGCCACTAGTTTATTAAGAAATAAGGGAAAAAGTCAACCAAAATTAAAGTTTTGCTCGTAGGCAATTTTCCGGTCATTTTGGCATCAAAAGTCAGCTTTTTTTTGGATGTTTGGGTTTCGTCATTTTTTCAGCTAAAATCACTATACTAATATTTTCAAGTTTCCTTTCTTGTCTTAATTTTTTAATGTTCTTGAAGTACATTTTCGAAAGGAAGAAGTCCTAACGGATAGTCCCGAAGCCGCTATAATGATCCAGACTCTGATATATTTTAAAAGTAATATTCTGTAATCAACTTTCGTAATACGATTACATAAAAAAAATTTGAAATTTTCTTCTTCTTCTAAACCAGAGGAGAGTCTTATTTGGCCCGCGCCAGGTTTTGAGTTTGACACTCCTGCACTACCGAATTCGCAAGAGAAAATGAGCTTTCTCCACAGAAATGAGCTTTGATCGGCCGATAAATCGCTGAGTCTATTGGGCCCTTTAAACTGGAACCCTGGGTGGATATTGCAAATGTTTAAAAAGTGCAATTTACTACTACTACTCAGCCTAACACACACTTTCATACACTTTTTGCACGCTTATTATCCTTCAATCTGAAATTATGTTTTTTTGCCAATCTGTCCGAAAACGGATAAGTGAAAAAACGGATAAGTGCAATTTTTCTTGCAGCCGGAGACGATTGCATACTTATCCTTTCTCGACTGTATACCTATAGAAATTTTGTGCAAAATATATTGAAGACCAATTTGTCAAAAATTCTGTTAATTTTACGCTTTATTTCCAACGCCGTTTTCCGTGAAAACCTTGTTTTTTAAATATAAAAAAAAAAGAAAATGCTGGCAATATAATAGGAAATGGTACAGCTTCCAAAATTAGAATTTGATTTTCCAAAGTTACGAAATTTTACAATGATACAAACTTGATTTTCCAGATGTCGTCACGTAGCTACCCGTTGTTACAATGGGCAAGAGCTGCTAAGCCCTCTAAATTCGAAAGAAGAAGAAAGCCCTAAATGAAGGCAATGACATACCACTATGACATAATAAACCAGGCTTACTTTTAATCCGTAACTAAAAATACGCAGCTGACAATGATTTCCGTATGACCCAGGAATGTAGGAAGGGCCTTCTGCCTTTTCCTCGTTCTTTATACCGCTCCATGGCTTCGCGTTGCTCCACCCGCGGTGTAGGCACATCGCCCGTTTCGGCGATAATATCCCAGCATATTTCTACAGGCAGCTCGATCTTGGATCGTGTCATCGCCGAGACCAATGCGTTGTTGTTGTTTTTTCATTTGACACACCCAGGTGTTCTTCGGTCTGCCTCTGGCCTTGGGTCCATCAACCTCTACTTAAATACTTCCAATCAGAATATCGGAAGACAACCCTTCAAACTAAGTTGCGCGGAATCTATGCGAAAACCTGCGGAATGCTTTGGGTCGAAAACTATTATTTACTGCCATGTTACTTGGAAAAATTTGTCAAATCAAGCAACCCTTTACAGGTAAACGAAACGGCACGCCGCGCCATGCCCACAAGGGATTTAAGCACAATAGTATAGAGTAGTAATCAACTGAACATCGTGTCGTTCTTCAAATTGTCTTTACAGCCTTCTGTGCCACAGAACCGAAATATTTTTTAAATGTTTTGGTTAAAGGTACAAACATTATAACAGATTTATTTGCAGATGTTATACAAACTCTGCTGCAATTTGCACATAGTATATACTCGGAAAATTGTTAAAAGAGAGACACGCGGTTCTATTTTAACGAAATTCAGTCGAGGGTTTTGAATACCTTCGTGCATCAGTTCTTGGTGGTAAGGCAAAGCTACTTTGCGATATCATGAATATCCTTCATCTTCAAGATGAGTAGCATTCGATTACTAACCTTCTGTACAGAGTAGCAAATCACTTATTCCTGTCAGATCATTTTGGGATTAGTTATACGAGTATAATCGCAACAAAGAGAGACGGTTTGTCGAGTTTTTTTTTAAAGGAAAATGAAACCTTGATTCACTTGTCTAGCCTGGGCAGCTATTGTCAAGTCCTTACGAGAATTCGCCTTAAAGGAAATTTGGGCCTATATTAGTCCGAACTTTGACAATATTGATCTTCAAGTTTCAAATTCATTAAAGGTTGAAAATATTATTTAAATACGTTTTCTTCGCTAGTAACTACCTATTCACCTTACCGTATCAAAGTTTTGAAATTCACCATCATTTGTTCAGCATCGTTATCTGCCTTACATATCTCTCGCCTCCTTTCCGTGTATGCTTTAGTGTGGGGTTTCGTTGTGTATATTTATTGGTGAAAATTTTCAGGGTCTGCTATTGTTTTTAAAATTTATTGTTTTTTCATTGAAAGTATAGACCGAAAGTTTTTTGTTTTAAATCTTATTTTATTATTTAAAAGGCATATTATCACTTATTGTGAATAATCACTTGCATATAAAAATATTCTGAATTAAACGTAATACACTATGACGTCATTTTATAACTTTCTTCTAAACGGCTACATATACAATCATTCTAATTCCTAATAGCTTCTGGACAACAATTCCTTACAAAATACATTTCACTAACATTAAACACAAAGTCAGTCACAATCATTCCCGGTTATACTTCTAAAAATGTCCTTTCAACTAAACTATTCTATTTTTCCGTATATTTCTTTCGTTTTATATCACAAGTCTTACGACGTCGTCAACAAAACAGGCCACCACCCTCGTTCTTCTCGACATGATGACGCACATACTCCTTTTGGGACGGTGTCAAACCAAAATTGTCGGCTTCACTTAAAAATTGTTCAACTCCTCCGACGCCCATAAGGTATCCGTTCAATTTCGCGGCAATATGGGATGTTTGCAGAAGTTCCGGTGTCATGCCAAGTGACTCGGCTAATTCTTTGTGCGATTGGAAGCGATACTTTTGATGATAGCTAGATTTTGAAAAAGAAGAAAGACAAAAAAGAAAATTGTTATGATTAGATCAGATGAGAAATAGGATGATCAATGATTGTGCAATTTCTTGCATTTTATATAACTCGATTGGTTTGAGTTTTGAAAATTCTGCAAAGTCACTGATGTTGTTGTGGCTTCATGAAAATGATTTGCACATTTTTTATAAGTTCACAAAAGTTCGGAGCTTATCAAAATTAATTTTTAAATTAGATTTGAAATAAAAAAAAACTTTTGCTGAACTCAACAAGTTAAATTCAGTGGAATAATAGTCAAAGGTTTTCACTTAAAAAACTACAAAGCATCGGTAATACAAATTACTTACTCTTCAGCTGGATAAAATTCACTAGCCGGAACAATTGTTGTTGTAATAACTTCGGGACGGCGTCGTTCCTGTTCTTGTTTTAGCGATTTTTCGGCAATTTCTCGTTGTTGTTCCGAATGGTACAAAATCATCGAAGCATATTGCTTCTTGATCTTTTTGGTCAAGCCGTATTCGTGATTGTTCCAGAAGAGTTGTAAAATGTCATCGAACTTAATGACGGTTGGATCAAATTCAACTTCTACGACTTCGGTATGATCGCCCCTGGAAGAAGATTTCCAGAAAAAGGACATAATGTAATTGAGCCTATATAGACGATCACAATATTGTCAAAACGGATGAAGGGTCGAAATTGCACGTACACATTCGATGAAAATTAAAGCAATATGATCGATGGTTGGATTCGTGTATGTATAACATGAAATAAAATGTTTATATGAATTTAAGTGGTAAATGCTTAAGTGAAATGAGCCTATAAACTAAAATGATCGTAAAATAATGGTTTAATTGATATATTCTAAGGGACATGCTCCAGCGCATTTTCAATAAGCCAAAGCATAATTATCAAACAAATAAGAATATAATTTATTGCGTCAAGCCTTTTTTATCGATTGCGATTGATATGAACGTTATTTATTAGCTGACCATTCATATAAAAGCTGATCCGAATTATTTCAGAATCGTCGTTTTGTATCGGATTTTCTACTTTTATCAACGGATGAATATGTTATCTTGAAAATTCCTAATTCCTAACAGTTTGATACCTAGTATGTACCTTCGAAAATACTTACATGCTTCGATATTTTGGATTGGCCGTAGTGCCAGCAGAATATCCCACACGGGTTCTCAACACTCCTTTCGTTCCACCATAAAGACATTCGGCACCCCAGAAGCAACCCATACCCAAAGTAGCACGCTCATATGGAGTATCAATGTGGTGGACAGGCTTCACTCCCAATTCCTTTTGTTCATTCTTGATAAGATTCTGTAAAAAGCAAAATAAAATAAAAATTAGATTAAAAATGGTTTTGGAATAAAATTTAATGTATCTCAAGAAGCTCTCTAATACCAAACATATTCCTGTATAAAAATCAGCGGAACATCCCCAATTATGGGAACTGAAAGTAGCACAAACATTAGAAACCAAGCATAGAAACAAAGTGAGAATAGCCATGTCTCACAACTTTGAGGAAAAAGAACTTTAAATGTCAATAACCCACAAGAAACCTGCCTGCCACTGACTGGTTTTCTATATCTTTCCAATACAAAAAAAAAATCAAGTAGCACAAAAGGGCGTTTCTAATTTACCAAAGAGAGTAAACATCAAAAAGTTGTTACCCAAATCAATACATTTATCTTCGTAATCAAAGTACTCGTATGTACTCCTTTTCCTTTCCTTATAACCACAGTGCCCAGGAGAAAGTGCATCGAGCTAGCTGATTGCAATGTCAAGTTCAAGAAATTACTTTTTCTCAATGAAACACACACACGACAATTATTCCTCCTCAAACCTATATGGCAGAGGAAGCTTTATATAGCTTACAATCTTCTTACCTTATCTTTAATATTGACATGAATATCAGATTGTTGTGATGTAATTGAACGAATCATTTTTAAACAGCAAACACAAAAACCACTCAATTTAATTTTTTCTAAATTTCAATTTAACAATTTCACTGAGGAAAATCAATAAAGTTCCAAACACTAACGGCTCAGTTCAGTTCAGCGTTAAAAGATGCACTCTATCAAGTATCTGAAGTAGAACTAAATTTTATGTTTAAACAAGTTCGAAATTTATAGTGGCGGGCCGGTGGCAATCCCCACATGCGCCTCTCTGAACAATGAACAATTTGAATTAATATAGAGAAAAAAGAAAACTTTTATAAGATTATCTCATCGCATTCGCGAATCCGAATGTGCTAACGAAAAGATTCATTCGTATGGTGTTAAGATACTCGGAGTGTGAAAGACAAGCACCACAAGCACACATGTGCTCGATGTGCTTTTTTAACTCGTTCCTGATGAAAGACAACATACAGAGAGTATTTTTGAATGTTTTTAGCTTTGTGAGAAAAGCCGCAGCAAAAGTTGTTAAGTATAGTAAGTTAAGTATGAGTAGATAGTGAGTGAAGTCATAGCATAGAAATGTAGAGCGAGCTTCGTATAAGAAGACTTGTATAAGAGTTATATAAAAGCATCTTCTGACTTGGTGAGGAGACCGATATAATACCATAGAGTAGGAATAGAGTTGGAACTCCATACAAAATTAAAATCGGCTGAAAAACATTTTACCTTTGAGTGTGTACTGTAAGTAACGTGTACATACAGGAAGATACTGAATAATCGAAGCCTTCCCCTTAGCATCATTTAAATCCACAAGAATGAATAGACTAACTAGCTTAACGATTCGATCTCTTTCTTAAATGTAAAAAAAATCTCCTCCTAAATAGTCCACCTCCACTCTCCCGCTACAGGCACACAAATTGACCGTTTTCAGTACTGGGTCGAGATGGGTGGAGTCTCCATCTAAAACTGGAAATGCCCCGTGAACAAGCACTTCATATTTGTTTATTGAGGATGAAGATCATATTCGTTATATTAACGTATTATAGAAAATTATGTAAAAAACACAAACTATCAACATTTTTCGTATCCAAGTGGATCTTCACGCAAGTGAACATAAAAAAAATGCATGCAAAATGTAGTATTGTTCACGAAATGGTCGTGTAAATTTTCGTCTACATTAGAGTTGCCGTGTAATATTATTTTCCTGACCACAAATGGATTGTCTTCAACACATAACATCAAATCATACTATTTTACGTACAATAAAACGATTATCGACAATTTAAGAACGCTTTTCTATATAACAACCACTCTAAATAATAAAATAATAATCTCAATTGAAATTTTTAAGATTATGCACACTACGCTATTGTACATACCGAAATGGTAACACCGAGCATCCATTGTTTTTAAACGAAAATGGCACCGGGGCGGGGTTTGTGTCATTTTCGTTTCGCTTTCGGTGTTACCATTTCGGTATGTACAATAGCGTAGTGCGCAAATTGTTAAAAAAGTTAATTGAAAAGTGTTATTTAGAGTGGTAGTTATATAGAAAAACATTCTTAAATTGTGAATCGATTTATTGTACGTAAAGAAGTATGATTTGATGTTATATGTTGACGATAATCCATTTGCGGTCAGGGAATTGATGTTACACGGCAACTCTAAATGTCGACGAAAATTTACACACTAATGCAATTCATTGAAGAAGTTAACGCACACGACTGCAATTAATGTTTTCGACCACGCATACACTTAAAAGTAAAACTTTATGACTCTCTGGTAAACAAAAATTAGCTATAGCTGTCTTTCTCAATACAATGGGCAGTTTAATGGAAATTCTATTCGTCTCACATTATTTATTTGTAGTGGTTTCCCTCTGGAAAAATTATTTTGTTCTAAGTTCCTGATCTATGTATATCTGATCTGTGATAATACTATGTTCACATGGAATGCTTTAAAAGTTTATTAAACTCCCAAAACCCTAACTAAAAAATTGACTCTAAACAATCTGCACGTTCTCTGGAAGCATTTTTAATAAAATACGAGGGCAGTTCAATAAGTACCCGTGTTTGAAGACATAGGATGGTACTGAGGGAAGTTGGTGTCATCATCGTGTGCTGCCATCTATCAAACGACGCCAAAACAAATTCCAGACTAATTTTTTTGGTTAGTTTTGATTTGACAGCCATTCGAGTAACGCGTGTTTCGTAATTTTCTATAAGTAAGATGGAAAGAGAGAGGTAATTCGATTTCTGTTTTTGGATCAGAAAAAATGCGAGGAGATAAAAGCGAAGTTGGATGCTATTTATGGGGACACTTCACTGTCTATGACCACCGTTAGATATTGGTTCAACGGTGAATCTGCTCCAAAGAAGGCCAAAACAGTTCCATCGGCCGGAAATCATGTCATGGCAGTCATGGCGATGATTTTTTGGGATGCGAAGGGCGTCATCCTTATGGATTTTTTAGAAAAAGGAAGAACGATCACTGGACAGTGACCACTTCGACAAAAAATTGAAGGAGACACGATCGCATTTGGTGAAAAATAAAGTGCTGTTTCGCCACGATAACGCGCCAGCGCATTCATCCGAAGTCGTCGCCGCCAAACTGAATGAATTGCGTAATGAAATGCTACCGAATCCTCCGTATTCACCCGGTTTGGCTCCCTGCGACTTCTTCTTGTTCCCTAACATGAAAAAATGGCTCGCGGGAAAAATGTTTAGCTCAAACGAGGAAGTCATCGCCGTATTTTGGCGAATTCGGCAAATCCAATTTTTTGGAGGGGTTAAACAAAATGGTAGGAACGTTGGGAAAAGTGAATCTTACTAAAAGAGGACTATGTTGAAAAAAAAAAAAAATTGGAAAAAAAAAAATTGTGTTTTCATTTTCAACACGGGTACTTATTGAACCACCCTCGTACTACTCCCCATTATAATTTAATCCTAAGCAAAACCCCTGTGATAACCGCTGTGTAATAAAGTGCATAGTTCAAATAAATGCGTGTGGTGTTTTACTCTCACAAACACCCACACTTTTCAATGCATTCCTTCCAGTAAATCGGATTCTGCATACATATTGATTACCTATTTTTGAAAAAAGGACTGTTATTCCTGAACGGATAGTAGTGTGGTTGGTCTAGCGGTTAGTGCGCGCACCTTCGGTGCACAAGGTCATGAGTTCGAATCTCACCGTGAGCCATGGTGTTTTTCGAACTCACGAGGTTGTGACGGACTATGATCTCACGCAGATGTTAAACGAGTACCCATTTATGGGGATAAATAACACTGCTGAGCGTGATGCTGATCTCATTACCTCAACAAAAAGCAGATAAGATCTTGGAAATAGGGTGTCACTAACACATCCTGCGGCCTTAGTCTAATGTTGGATTGTCGCGCCTGTTATTTATTTTATTCCTGAACGGATCGATCAAATCGATCCAAAAAATTACATTTAGAAAGATTTATGGTAGAATTAACGAAGAATTTTTTTGTTTTGAAAATTAAGATTTACCGTTATCCTGTTAATTACACCGATCATCTCTTTCAAGATGAACCCATTAGGTCCTTCGTTTGCTTCATTTAAAATAAATAACAGGCGCGACAGTCCAACGTTGGACTATGGCCACATATGTGTTAGTGACATTCAATTTCCAAGATCCTAACTGCTTTTTTTGTTGAGGTGTTGAGATAAACAGCACGCACAGTAGTGTTATTTACCCCCATAAACTTTAACTTATGAGTGATATCATAGTCCGTCAAATGGGTCGTGAGTTCGAAAAACACCATAAACTGAATTGGTTCACGGTGAGACTCGAACTCACGACCCTGTGCACTGAAGGTGTGCGCACTAACCACAACACCAAGCAGACTGCTTCATTTAGACGAATGTTTTTATTGGTAAGGATCAGAGCCGTGCGAAAATGTGGCGACCGGGGTGGAAGTTCGGTAGTTTCAATCGATCAATTTCTACATGTCGTCTCTAATTTTCTAGTTTACTATCCCTGATGGTTTGTTTAAGTACTATTGGTAATCAATACTGCTTCAAAAGGCAACAGTCGCAACGAAAACGTTATACACTTTGGTGTACAATCTAATGAAAAAAAAACGAAGAAATTTTAACCGTATTCCTGGCTCAAAACTGGCGGATGCTTGAAGAATTTGTTACGTTCTTTAGAACTAGATTGATGATGGTTTCAAGAAGAACCTAAAGAGCGGGGATGCCCAACGCAGGAGCTGGGTTATCAGACGTCCAGGTTTTCCAGGACATGTCCTGGTGCCTGGTTTTGACCCGTCTGTCCTAGTGTCCTGCTTTTCTCCCGAAAATAAGCATAGTTTTTACCGAACCAAATTTATTCTTTCAAGAAGTTTTACAATTTTAAAATAGAAAGACGCATCAATGAAAATAAAATAATTTATTATTTTAGTTTGGCTGCATGTAATTTTAATTACTGTATAGGGTTTGTCCTGTCTAAATAATTACGACATACAGGGCCGGTCCACGGTCGATATTTTGGCGCCCCCTCTCAAATAATAAACAAATTGACAGTTTTTAAAAATATATTTTTCTTGCTTTAATTGCAGCAAATTCTCTTATAATTATTTATATATCGCTTCTGAGATATTGACGATCTGAAATAAGTGTCAGAAGTTTCGGAATAGGCTAAATAAGCCATTCTTTATGTTCAAGCGGGCCGCATAATAAAAAAAAATTATACTTTAAATCGAAATGCAGTTGAGAAGAACCTCCACATTTCCTCAAAAAAAAAAAAATGATGCACCATTATTCTTTTCTAAATTTTACTGAAAAATGTCATTAGGGTGAAACTTGGAAAATCTGAACGTGCAAAGGACGAAAGACAGGAATGTACAAAAAATCACTCCGTTGTATATCGCAATGTGCAAGTTCACAAAAAAGTATCAAAATAAAGGATAACAGATAAAAGCTAAGTATGTATTTGTCACATATGAGGTAGGTCGAGTTGCAGATGGCCACACTTTGAAAGTCTCTAATTTTGGCATTAAACCTCTAAAATATAAGTTATTCTCAACTTAAAAGCTCTTTCTAAAAAATATAAAGAACATGCTGTGTGTGTTTGCAAAGTTTTCGGGGACGCCAGACTCCGAAGGCTGTGTGAAGTTAGCCAGTCATTTTTTTTTAATTACGCCCTTTTGCTCGGTGAACCGTTTGTTCGACTGCGGCTACGTTTGTTCTTGATTGTTCGCCAATTAATATCGTTTGTTCTTCTCTAATTATTTAATTATAACAACTTTAAAATTGTGAGTGTGAACTTAGCCAGTCATTTTTAAATATGGTCGGAAAGGTATAGGTTTGGTATCAATCGAAAGCCAGACGTTTGTTCATTTTGTAGGGCGTTTGTTCATCCTGGAAACGGAAGGATACAGGAATTATTAAGGAAAAAGAGATTAGTTGTGACGTCATCTTCACTCGACCAACGCCATCTACTCAGCTCAGCTGTACGATGATGGTGTGGATCTTGCATAAATCGTTCGCGGGACACGGGTTGTCCGTACAGCTGAGCTGAGTAGATGGCGTTGGTTGAGTGAAGATGACGTCACAACTAATCTCTTTTTCCTTAATCATTCCTGTATCCTTCCGTTTCCAGGATTAACAAACGCCCTACAAAATGAACAAACGTCTGGCTTTCGATTGATACCAAACCTATACATTTCCGACCCATATTTAAAAATGACTGGCTAAGTTCACTCTCACAATTTTAAAGTTGCTATAATTAAATAATTAGAGAAGAACAAACGATATTAATTGGCGAACAATCAAGAACAAACGTAGCCGCTGTAGAACAAACGGTTCACCGAGCAAAAGGACCTAATTTCAAAAAAATGACTGGCTAAGTTCACATAGCCGACTCCGAAAGGGGTACACGAACTAAAAAAGATTGGTTACGATCGTATAGTGTTACAAGCCTGATAAACTACCCCAAAATGCTGGTTTCGACATGGTACAGCACAACTCTGGCCAAAGCATCAAGTTCCTGAAATATCTCGTGACTAAATTCCTTAAATTCTAGGTATTTCTAAGAAGAAAAAAAATATAGAAAATCTTTTCAAACAAGATTTTTGTACTTTTTCCATGACGGCGCGACGGATCAAATTCGCACTTGTGCCATTATTTCACGCAAGCAAATTTTAAATTAAAAATATTAAATGCATCTCTAATCTGCACAAAATCATGGAGACAAAAAACTGGCAACCTTTATTTTGGAGAAAGGAAATCTAATTTGACGATGGGCTTTAATTTAATTGGTTCATAATTACTTAGGGCCAGTTTCTCGTACACAGTGGCGCAACCAGGATCTTGTCCTGGAGGGGGCTAAGGCATTCTATATTACTGATTGAGTCATGGTGCTATTTTCCAGTAATGGAATAGCTATACGGCGGTATTCTAAGCTCCCATTGCAACCACGCTTTTCTATTAAACCGAAACGTTAGGGCATTGTTTCAGAAGTAAGATCAAGAGGGACAACTGGATATTGTGAAACAAATGTCGCACCGCAATTAGAGAATAATTTATGAATGCCCGAACTACACGAAAAGAAAGGAATCTAGATATTTGTATCTATCTGGACCGAAGTTGAACTAACGTCAATCTATGGCTCCAGAGAATTTAATTTAGTGCGCTAACAGGACCCTGTCTTGCAAATGAGTAATTGACGTTGGAGGTGAATTGCTGCGATGGTGGCTGATTATGTTACAACAAAACATCGAAGGATATAACGATAGCCACATAATTTTTCTCCTAGAAAATATTTGCAGAACAACTTGTCTTAAAATATTTTTACGAAATGTTGTACAGAAATATGTTGTATCAATGGCTCCTTCCTTTTATATAAATCATGTACTCCCTGCCACGAACATGAGTTTAACATTCTTCCACAATGTTAATTGTAATGAAAAATTTAAATTGTTGTCTCATAAATGGAAAATATTTAGCTTCTGGTAAGGATGCTTCATCTTGCACAGGCCATCGAAGCTGCTGAATAATTTATGGTAAAAAAAATTCACGTTTTCACAAAATCTGTAAAGAAATGCATTGCTTCATGTTTCATTCTGGAATTTTTCCGTTCTCAATTTCCGGTTGCGCCACTGTCGTATGTCTTATCTAGTGGTTGGTCTAACGTATAGACAAGATGCACACTATTTTCAGAAAGCTTTTACTTTACACTGAATTGAATTTTCGTTTATTTTGCATAGTTATGCCATATTTTGCATGGTTACGTCATTATTTGATATTGAAAAATGGCGTAAAGGTACGTTGTGCTAGACACGACTGCATCGGCTCTAGCGACAGCGACTCGCTCATTTCATATAAAAACTCATTTTTCTCTCATTCTGAAAACGAGTTTTTATATGAAATGAGCGAGTCGCTGTCGCTAGAGTCGATGCAGTCGTGTCGAGCTCAACGTACCTTAACCAAGCAAAATATGGCATAACTATGCAAAATAAACATAAATTCAATTCAATATAATGTAAAACCTTTCAGAAAATAGTGTCTATACGATAAGACTAACCAGCCGACAGATAGTAAGTAAGAGTTATGAGAAATAAGCCCAAGATGTGCGAGAAACTGGCCTTAAGTGTAATGGGAATTCTGAATTATTTATAGTTAAACGAAAGAAGCCCCTTTTAATGGCTGTGTGAAGTTAGCCAGTCATTTTTTGAAATTAGGTCCTTTTGCTCGGTGAACCGTTTGTTCTACAGCGGCTACGTTTGTTCTTGATTGTTCGCCAATTAATATCGTTTGTTCTTCTCTAATTATTTAATTATAGCAACTTTAAAATTGTGAGTGTGAACTTAGCCAGTCATTTTTAAATATGGGTCGGAAAGGTATAGGTTTGGTATCAATCGAAAGCCAGACGTTTGTTCATTTTGTAGGGCGTTTGTTCATCCTGGAAACGGAAGGATACAGGAATTATTAAGGAAAAAGAGATTAGTTGTGACGTCATCTTCACTCAACCAACGCCATCTACTCAGCTCAGCTGTACGGGCAACCCGTGTCCCGCGAACAATTTATGGAAGATCCACACCATCATCGTACAGCTGAGCTGAGTAGATGGCGTTGGTTGAGTGAAGATGACGTCACAACTAATCTCTTTTTCCTTAATAATTCCTGTATCCTTCCGTTTCCAGGATGAACAAACGCCCTACAAAATGAACAAACGTCTGGCTTTCGATTGATACCAAACCTATACCTTTCCGACCCATATTTAAAAATGACTGGCTAAGTTCACACTCACAATTTTAAAGTTGCTATAATTAAATAATTAGAGAAGAACAAACGATATTAATTGGCGAACAATCAAGAACAAACGTAGCCGCAGTCGAACAAACGGTTCACCGAGCAAAAGGGCGTAATTAAAAAAAAATGACTGGCTAACTTCACACAGCCCCTTTTAATTACAAATTTACTGTCTTTCATACTCAAATTAATAAAAGACCTGTATGTCGATGTCTTAAGAAAGTTTTCAGCATTTTCAGAAGCTTTACAATTATTGGAAGCTTTATTCAAAATTCAACAAATCATTGAACATTTTTTTAAAGCTTCGTACATACTCATAAGACATAATTGAGATTGGGTGGTTTCACATTGTAAGACGAAACTGGACGGCTAACAAACGGACGCCGAGAGCTTTTGTAGTGGCCAGCAGACAAGCATTGCGCATTTCACATTGTAAGAACGCGTCTTACGAAAGAAAAAAATCGTGACACGATTGTTTTTCTTTCGTGAGAATCATACGATCGATAAGACGATTGCATCTACCGATAGTTCAGGCGTTCTGCGACGACAATTAGCGCGTGTTTTACTTGCATTTTAATCTTGTCGACTCGTCACTTTATTGTACACTAACTTTGGAGCGTGCCTGGCAATATTTATATGTACATACTTGCTGTGTGATTATTGTTCGCCCGTCCGTGTTTTGATCGGATAGTGTGAAATAATCATACGATTGTTCTTTTCGTGCAAGTTTACCCGTCCTTTTTCGTGTTACAATCTGAAAACACCCATTGGCTGAATTCAAATTGTAAGACAAAACCGGACGGGTAAACTTGCAAGACAAGAACCATCGTTCTTACAATCTGAATTGCATAATGCTTGTCTGCTGGCCATTACAAAAGCTCTAGCCGTCCGTTTATTAGCACAAACAAACGGACGGCGAGAGCTTTTGTAGTGGCCAGCAGACAAGCATTATGCAATTCAGATTGTAAGAACGATGGTTCTTGTCTTGCAAGTTTACCCGTCCGGTTTTGTCTTACAATTTGAATTCAGCCATTGGGTGAAATCACATTGTAAGACGAAACCGGACGGGTAAACTTGCAAGACAAGAACCATCGTTCTTACAATGTGAAATGCACAATGCTTGTCTGCTGGTCACTACAAAAGCTCTCGCCGTCCGTTTGTGCTAATAAGAACGATGGTTCTTGTCTTGCAAGTTTACCCGTCCGGTTTCGTCTTACAATGTGAATTCACCCATTCGGTAAAAATATGCATAAGGATTAAACTGTTGTCAGACTTTCAGATCAAACTTTCCTTTTTAAAGCCGCAATACACCCTTCGATCGATTGTACGATCGATTGTACGATCGATCTGACGATGGATTGCAATGAGAATATCTGTCGCCCTTACGATTAATGATTATACACTATACAATTCATCGTAAATAATATACATATTCTATGGCGATGGAAGATAAATATCCACCGCTTCTTTCGATTAATGATGATAACTACAGTCACAATATGAAAAATTCAACAACTGCCATCGCATGATTGTCAATCAATCATATGACATGGGAATCACCATCCAATCCATCTGACTATGAAAAAGGTTATACAATTGATTGGACAGTGTATGGCGACTCTTACCAAGCGCCAGGTAGAGATGGCACCAAGTCTGTGTCTGTGGATTAGTGGATCATGTCATCTCATGGTTCGATCCTATCTTTATTACTTTAGTAACATCACTAATTTTGTCGGTCATGTCATACGTTCCTCTTCAGATGATACAGGTGGAGGCAGGGGCGGCGCATAAGGACCCGCAGGGCCCGCGTGGCGGAGGGGCCCACGAGATTTAGGGGCCCACGAGATTTAGGGGCCCAAAAGCGACGTGAAAGATTTCTCGAACAGCACGACTGTGAGAAAGAATACTCTGACGTAAATATTTTTTTTTGTAGACAAGAAGAGATATAAACTTTTCGACGTCAAAACAAATGCTAAATTTATTGTTCCTCTTTCACCTGGTCCCTTAGATAAACAAATTAAATATTGTCCTAAAATCTTTTAAAGTTCATGAAACAATCTGGATTTTCACTAAAAAAAAATTGCTCCTGGCATGGCTGCGCTATTTGCTGTAACTGTAGCCGCGGTTTGTAATCCGACCCATCCTTTTCTTTGCCAAGTACCATATGGGTATTAAAACGTGTTTGGCGATAGTACCTTTTCTAAACTTTCGGACTAAATTCCAATCCACTTTGTGATGAACTGTCAAAGACGAACAAAACAGTTCGAGAGTGGTACTAAACTTAGTTCAAACTAGTTAGTACGGCCTGTATATGGCGTTGAAAACAAAACTCTTTTATCTTGCTTGCGCTATATACGGTCATTAGGGCTGTGGTGCAGAGGCCACATTTGGTTTGAAAGGAGTCTTGTCAAGATTGCTGTATTGAATTTAATATTAGTACAAACGCTCTTAACCCTCGGATGGTTCAGGTAAATTTCACATACGTAAATGGTTCAGTGGGGTCTGACAGACCCCAAGGCAAAAATCGTGAAGTCTTTTGATTAAGTAGTATACAACAAAAGTGGAATTCGGACAGTAGTTTTTCGTATGTGGAAGAAAAAATTAGGTGGTGTCAAATTTGAGGGTAATTTGAACTTATCACAAATAAATCAATATAAAAACTAATATTTTTACAAAATTTTGTTTTTATTAGTCAAGACATATTAAATTTTAATTAATAAAGATAAGTACATCAACATTTTTTAGCTAGGGTTAATATGTTTTCTTAAATCGGGATCCAAGTTTAATCAATATTTAGAGCATTCTTCACAGCTTTTTCCCTCGATGGTCTTCTCAGATTGGCTTCTTGCACTCGTTGCAATTATTTTTTTTCTTTCGATCTTTTATTCGTGGGCATAGAACACATCTGCCTCTTTTGGGGATCACCTGACCCCCATGTGTGTGTGGGGGGATGGGCTGGGGTATCTGACCCCATGGATGGGGGTTTAACAATACCCAAAATATCGCCAAATTTTGCACTGTGCTTCGACAAATATTGTCCGTTGATTTCCTCCTTCTTAGTAGAGGTTCGACAAGTGTATAGCCAAGTTCGTTGAGGAAGCTTTATGTATTATATGAAATACCCACCTAATTCTTACGCTCAGAAAAGTCTTTAATTTAAGACTTGACTTAAAAGTCATAAGATAATGACACAATAGTGTAAGGTGATCCTCATAAATGAAAACCAGGTAAAAAACCGCATAATTTTGAATGAATTGAGTAATAAAAAATAAATCCTAATTCAAAACACCCTAAATTTTCCATTTCATTCAAAAATAACATATCTAATTCCACAAATGTACTCTAATTACAAACTTTCAACACTTCCCGACCATTATTATTACATTTTATCGTTTTCCAAATAACATACTTTAAAAATTTCCCACAAAACGAAAAATGTATTTTTGTAAAAAAGACATACGTAAATGGTTCGTGGGGTCTGACAGACCCCAGAGCACTTTCAAACTGCTATAACTTATTAACAAAATCACAAATTCAAACAAATTTATGCTTAAATGAAAATATGTGTCACATACTTAAATTACATATGCATCAAAATGCCATTCAATAAGTTCTTCTATGAAAATTTTAAGATTTAAATTTCTCTGGGGTCTGTCAGACCCCACTGAACCATCCGAGGGTTAAAAATGAAGGATTTAAATTAGAGTAGGTACACTTAAATTTAAAGCTGAAACAAAGAATAGAGTTGAATTAATAACTAATAAATATTTTTTTGGGATTCTTCGTTCTGGCAAATTCATACATTTTCTTCGATTTTAACAGAATGAAAATTTCAAAAAAATTGTTTCGGATTGACCGTACGTGTGCCGCTTTAGGGTAGATAGGGCGCCCGTCTTCCAATCCTAGGTTCGCGGAATCCAATCCCGTTGTAGGCGCAAGTAATTTACTATGCTTAAATATCAATAAGAGAGGTCAATTCTGCGCTGCGTGAGCGTTTTTATTTTATAATAATATGTATAAAAAAAAGGTTATCGAAATCATTAATATAATAACGTTACAACAAGACAAGACAAGAGACCGCTATTCTCAATATCAAAATGCAGAGTCAATGTAGCTCTTAGTAAAATGATTTTAAGTACGACGTTCTTAATTTTAGTAGAAACACTGTAACGTCAAAATCATGTTTCAAGAGTTAGTTTTAAGGTCGATACAAACTTTTTA
Source organism: Microchrysa polita (assembly GCA_949715475.1). Classification (NCBI taxonomy): domain Eukaryota; kingdom Metazoa; phylum Arthropoda; class Insecta; order Diptera; family Stratiomyidae; genus Microchrysa; species Microchrysa polita. Next base: position 135,530,100 of record OX454416.1, on the reverse strand, counting down.
GTCATCAGTCACAGTAAAAGTCATTCCCCATACAAATTGTCAGATTGTCAGTCAATCAATTAACTGAAAATCTGTCAACTTGTATAGAAAATTACTGTGACTGATGCTTCAAAAGTGTAGATCGATCCCCAAGAGTGTTTTCCATTGATTTCACTGTCTTTTTTTCTAAGTGAATGGGGGCCACTCAAGAAGTTGGCGGGATGGCCCGAATGAAGTTGTTCCGCCACTGGGTGGAGGGGACGTTGCAGAATCAGTTGAAACCGGTAAATGACCTGCGCCTCATTAAGGAGATGGGGTCAAACACGATACAATTTTTATTTTAGGTGTTTGTCGTAATTCTCAAAAAAATAGTAAAAGTCCTAGTAAAATCACAATTATAAAAGTGTTTCCTCAATTTAAGGGATATCAATCTAAAGGAATTCTTTTCCGACAAATCATTTATTCTTGGGGAATATTTTTATGTTGTCCAGTCTTAAAAAGAACCCATAATTATCTATAGGTTCCTTTTCGATAAGATAAATCTTGTTTGAATTGAAAATAGTAAAATATACATTCATACTTTAATAGGCTGATCTGATGCACATAGTCAGTGTTATCTTTATATTCTATTGACTATTGTCGTCTGAATCATGGGGGTTACCAATTTACTCATACAAAATTGTAACCGTATCGATTCGTCTTTTTGCTATCAAAAAATAATAATTTTCAAATGATTGGAAATATTACTTGATTTATAAAGTTGATTCTAGTTATCAGTTGAATTTTAATGTGGGTTTTGAGTCACCATTTTAATCAAGATAAATTAGAAAAAAAGCCTTGCCAAACTTTTGAATTTTTCTTTTGTTTTAAATCTTCAACATTTTGTTGCATATCAGTAATCGGTTTGTTTTACAACATTGAATGATTGAAATGAACCAAATGGTTATACGTACAAAAAATCTGTATTTTCTCTGGCTTTTCGAGTTTAAATTGCTCCGTGTCTAGCTAAAGCTTGTCTGTATTATATGAAAATTATTACCCGGATTAGTAATTTTATCAAAATTACTTGTATATTCTGATTATGTCGCGTAATTCGGAGGATAGTGTTTTTTTTGTTTAAGTAATGCGTGTACACTGTATGTATTTGCTTGCAATATTCAGTGATTCTCGGTATGTACCTATGTAAATATGTATTGTGACAAACTTTCACGTTAAATTATTGCGATAAAAAATGTTTATTCATTGCGAAACGGGACAAACAAATAAAACAATTAAACAATAATGAGCGGATACAGTTGGACAATATACGAGCGTTATAAGTATGAATTTATGATTGCTCTTATCTCTGTTATGAAATTTGATTAAAATTTGAATGTGTATGTACCTACATAATCTTTACGTGGTCATCAAAATGTTGCAATTTATATATTTTACTTGCATGTTTTTGGGTCTTTTGAACGTGGGAACATTTCAATCCTGCATTACAGCTTCCCAAACGTCTATTGACAGTTACACGCATTCACTCGAGTTTAATGCATATTTTCAGTAGCAGCAGCAGGCTCGTGTTATTGTTCTCTACAGATATTAAGTTCAAGACATAAAATGCATCACAACTATATCTTTTTTGAATTTTTAGGTGAATTCGACTAATTTGCGATTACAATGGAAATACTTTTAGAATGACTCCAACCACTTTTTGTGCGAGATATACGAGTATATCATCACCCAAAATTTTAAAATATGTAATTACATTTTTTTTTGTATAATTATTTCTTACCATATTATTTAAAATATTCCCAATTATCAAAAATTATAAGATTATACGAAACTATCAACAAGAACTGTCAAATAAAATTTCTAACAAACGGAACAATTATCGAAATGACACTAGAAGCATTACTGCGAATCAATTGTTTTGACAATACTTATGTATGTATGAATGTACTTCCTTTTTAGAACTAGCTGGACCAGACAATACTTAGTACTTGAATGTGCCGGCCGGGAATTGATCACGGTACAAAAATCAAGGTCAGTGGCGTAACGTTTCCAAAGTTTGTTGTGTTCGAAATTGAAATGGGGGCCCTGCACGTTAGATTTTTCACTAGGGTATATAGACAGTATTCACATTTAAAGCCATTTCCCCCAAATGCGTAGGGGAAATGGAAATCTTCTGTTTAAGAGTCGCCATACACCATGCGATCGTACGGTATACAGTCGTTTTCATTGGGTGCAATACAGTGCGCACTTGATAATACAGACTAATTATTGCAACAAATCAATTAGTGATAGTTATTTTCACGGAGAATTCCATGCCGTTCCATTTATTAGACTACGTCCTACAGCGAAATTAAAATCAATCAATTAAAATTTAATCTTGGCGATATTATTGCATTTACTAAGAGAAAAAGTAGCATAAGAAATAAGGAATCGAAGCTCGAACTGTAAAGTGGGAAATTCAGTTTTTGCGAAAAACCATATTAATAAATATTTCAGATTTCGATGCTTTTGACTATCAAGAATTTAATTTACTTGGGCCGGGTTTCTGATAGCTCTTATTCAGTACCTGTCGGCTGATTAGTCTTATCGCGTAGAGAAGACACAAACCATATTCAGAAAGCTTTTCCATTTTATTGAATGGAATTTTTGTTTATTTTGCATAGCTACGCCATATTTTGCTTGGTTAAGCCATCATCTTAGATTGAGAAAATCATTGCGCACTTTCATCCAACAGCGTAAATAAGCAAAAGATAACATAACTATGCAAAATTAACAAAAAATCAATTCAATATAATGGAGAAGCTTTTTAAATAATGCGTGTGTCTTCTCTAGGCGATAAGACTAACCATTCTATAAGATCTACGAGAGAATGGGCCTTGGTATTATTGAATGAATTTATGAATTACCTTTTCATTAACGACTGGGTGTACATACTTATATAATCCTTCCGAAATTCCATATTAATTTATAAAAAACTAGCTGAGAGAGCTCGCCTCGCTCGCTCCCACATTTAGCGCTCGCTACGCTCGCGTTGTTCGCTTCGCTCACAGCTTGACACTACTTTAAATGTATGTGCGATTTTTTGCTTTTAGTGAATTTTGCTCGTATTTTTGTGGTTATTCCGAGTGAAGACCATTCCGATAAGGCAGGGGCGAACCCAAGGGGGGGATTAGGGGGGATAAAACACCCCCCGAAATTATGAACCCGATTTTTCAAAAGTATTAGTTTAAACAAAATTTACACAACATAACTATATTGGCATAACAAATAAGTGATGATTTACAGACTCAAGATCTATAGTGTAGTCACTAGATGATGTCAGATTGCAAAATGTGGTGGATAATTTTTTTTTTGTTTCTTATGTTTTTTGGAGTGCTGAGCTTGAATCCGGAATTTCTACCAAAATTTCGTTGCGAAACAGTGCCAAAACAACAAAAAACTCCGTTTTTTTGCTTATAACTCCGAAACTGTATACATTTCTCCTTTAAAATGCGATGTGCGGTATCGCTACAATTGTTGGTATTTTTTTTTGCGTTTTTTTGCGATTTTGACCCAGTTTCGGAACGAGACCCAAAAACAAAATATTTTTCCATCTTAACCCTTAAATGCATAGCGTACCATATATGGTACATGGCTAAATTCCTGTAAAAGTCTAGCTATTAATAAATTTTTGATTTTTTTGTTACTTTTTTCCAAAGTAGACAAAACAAGGACTCACATAAATTAAATTTTGGCTTCCCGAAGCTTTCCTTGAATTGTCTGTGCGTCGTCAAAGTGGACGAACGTTATTTTTTGTGAAATTTTAAAAGCTATTTTTTAGAGCTCAAAAGATTGGCGAAATTTACCGTTATTTGGAAAAGGAAAAATACTGGTGAGTAAATTGGAATGTGGTCTTTAGGTTCTTTTGAGATTTTGATCAAAAAACGTCACTAAAGGTATTGTTCGCACCAATTTTGCAACGTACCATATATGGTACACCATGCATTGGGGCATATTCAGAAATATCTATACATATATTCCGATCGTTCTTAGCTGATGAAATTAGTCTCCTTTAGTCTTGGGTAGAGTAGGATATGCTCATAAAATTTTAATTGTCGACTCTTTCAACATGATGATGCGTTTTATTGGGCCCAGAACAGGTCCAAATAACCTTTATTTTCATACAAATTATGTCATCAATCCATTTTTCCAGGACATTTACTGCCATTTTTATGAAAGCTATGTAAATCAGAATCCAAGGAAACGGAGCTGTCATAGTTGATCTAGAAGGATCGCTTTTGTCATTTTGTTTTCTATAGCACACCGGTCAGGGCTTAGCGTTTCTGTAGCTGCTCTTATAATCCCTGTCTTTTTAGCTGGCTAGCTATACTGGAAAAATGGTCACATCTTTTGTTTTGTCCTTAGGACACGCCGCTAACCGCCACACTAAAAACCCGAGCTTCCGTACTTGACATTATTTTTGATTAGTAAGATAATTGGACTTTCACCAGGACTCGAGCAGCTGCGCCTTGATATCCAATTTCTTATACCATTTGATTATGACAAGTATTGTATTGTAAGTCCACGGTCAGGATTCTCAGAAAATGTGCTTCTAGGATAAACCATTTCATATGGAAGACTATGTGGAGTACCACATTCGATAAACAAAAAAATACATCGATGTAATTCTTGTGGACATGTCCTGGAACCTGCACAAATTTGGGTTATAAAGCAGGCAGCAGTTCATTTCCATACTCATATCCTAGCAAAGTCAATCTAATCCATATACTTTTCAAGAAAGGAATCCCATTAGCTATGATAAGTCAAAAGAAGTCTCGAGATATACGTTTAACAGTGGAACAGGTTTATAACGAACTATTATATAAAAGATTTATTTTATAACGAGAACGAGTTCTAATCGCGCTAATAACATGATGAGTGTATACTCTATACCCATGTATAGGATTAGACGGCACGCAAAGCCCTAAAGAGTCAGTTCCGCGTTTCGGAAGGGGTATATAAGTCGGATCTGGCGCAAATTTTAATATTTTATAAGGACACCCAACAGCAACCACTTGACCCACATTTGAAGTTTTTCGCGACATTGTATCAAACGACATGGCTAAATTTAGGTTTGAAGGGGATGTTGGGGTAGTAAGACCTACTCCACTTTCCATCAACTTCCGGGATATTCCACAAATAGGCATCGATACAAATTTCAATAAGCAATAGGAAACTAATAACGCACCTACGCGACTTCCCTTTTAAGAGACTGAATATTCCCGATTTCCTATAGAAATTGCCATTTTTCCTTTAATGAAAAGGAGTTCATTATATCGAGTTTCCACTATAATTTCAATCAAAACTCTCAATAATCATTATCCTTTCTTTTTTGCACTGTCCCTATTAAAGTAAGACGCAGATTAAATAAACTTTGAAAAATGTCTTTCATTTACAACATATGGCCTGAATGCATGGCGTACCATATCTGGTACACAATGCAAATTCTACTATTTTCGCTTTTCTGGGAAAACGGGCTATTTCCTGGGAAAATAAAGGCCGATTCCGTATTCAGTGACCGATTTTACATAAGGGGAGGTCAGTTACAATAATGGGTTCAGACCCCATGCATTTAAGGGTTAATTTTCTTCAACTTTTGCCAAGGTGAGGTACGATTCCTTAAAAAATTGGCGCATAGTCTAACGATCAGTTTTTTTCTACATCATTTTATTCTAGCATCACTATTTTTAATAGTTTTAATGCCTTAAGTGCAGAAAACTAGGGTTAATTTTAGCTCCATTTCAATTCAATTCAAACTGCCCTAAAGATTTGCAATTTGGTAAAATTTGTTGAAATTATATCAAAATCGATCCAAAATTAACCCTAGTTTTATGCACACAAGGCATTAAAACTGTTAGAAATAACGAAGCTAGAATAAAATGATGTAAGAAAGAAATGATCGTTAGACTATGCGCCAATTTTTTTAAGGAATTGTACAAGCACCTCATTTTGGCAGAAGTTGGAGAAAATTGTGATGGAAAAATATTTTGTTTTTGGTTCAAGTAGCGAAAATTTGACTTTGAAGTTCTGTAAAAATCAAACCTCTTATCCGATTTTAGTACGGTTATTTTTATTTTTTAGGTTAATTTGTTGGCTGTAATAATCATTTTATTTTGCAATTCTAGCTAATCTAGCTTTTGAGATATTGAAGTTTTAGTCGTAGAAGAAAATGATTTTTTCAAAAATCTTCAAATGCCTGTGGCAGCTAAAGGGTTAAGCTTAGGGGGTATATCCCGTACAACTCTTTTGCTGGAAATCACATGAGGAATCATAATACGGTGCGTTTATGCGGCAGTTTCCGGACACCCTGTACAATGTTGCTATATATTTCCTATCCGCACATGTACGGAAATTTTGGACCACGCCGAGATTCGATCTCCGGACCTCTAGATTACTAGCATCGTAGAGTGCGACCCAACCAAGTGAGTCACAGAGTAGGCCGAACTATGTTAAAAATGGCAAACTTAAATTATTAATTGTAGTAATACCGCTCAACGGTTTAATAATATTTATGTCTCTTTGGACGCGTAATCATGTTCTCACTAACACATTCATGAAGAGTTTTTCGCAGAAATGAATAGTTTCAGAGTCAGGAGCCAAAAAACCGAAAAACAGTGAACATTTTGGGTTTTTTGCGGTTTTGACCCTGTTCCGCAACAGAATTTTAGTGGGGTGCTCCGGATTCGTGCTCAGCACCCTAAAAAACAATAGAAATAAAAAAAAATTCTCCACCACATTTTGCAATCTCTTGTACTAGGCTTCTCACCTGGTTACTACACTACTAATAAAAAATAATGTAATAACAAAATAATTAATTAATTAATTAAGTTTATTAGTTTTTATTATAAAACACGTTCTTTCGGTTGGTGGGCTGTTACAACAGTGACAGTTTATTTGTACTAGAATCTGTGTGTATATGACAGTCTTCCCCTACTAATTTTAATTGCTTGCTAGTTAAATCTAAATGTTGTATATTCTTCAATGCGATTAAATAAATTCAAATTATATTACTTCAAAATAAATTCAAATTACAAATTACATTACAAAAGTTTACATGTCTTTCTCTACTGATTTTAATTATTTTCTTGCTAAATCCAAAAATTATATTTTTTTTTTCAATTAAATAAATTCAAATTCTTACAATAAGTTGTCTCATGTTCATTCCGCAATTTGGTTGTGTTTGGAATCGTATTTCAATTGATTTGGTTGCTTCCTTACTCTCTGAGGCCTTAGTTCCGGAATCGATACGCTCGCAGCCCTGCCTTGCGGTGTCCTTGGTGGTTGTGCATCCGTTGCTTTTGAGCTGTCTTGCACATCTACTGGTTTTGCATCTGGGATTTCTCGATTTTCGACGGTTGTGCTTTTTGGGTTAGGTGGAAGTGTGGTTTCTTTTGGGACTATGTCGCGATTTTCGCTCGTGTCGTAATGGAATGGAATTAGGTCTGGTTTTGGTGGACGTATTTCTGAGCCGATGCGATGTATTTGGTCAATATGGCGTTTCCATATGCGGCCATCATCTAGTTTCACCACGTAATGTAGTTTTCCCAAAACCTCATTTATTGTACCGAATTGATACTTTTCGCCTTTCATGTAATCGCGAACGGACACTCGGTCGTTGACTTGTAGTTGACGTACTTTCGATTCATTGCACTGCGAACATTGTTTTTCAGTATTTTCCTTGGGAATCATTAAATCCAATCGGGAGCGTATTTGACGATTAAACATCAATGAAGACGGAGATTCGCATTCGATTATTCAGGACTTTATTGATGTCTGAACGGTTGCAGTTGATCGCTTTCAATTTGTTTTTGAAGGTTTGAACATTTCTTTCAGCTTGGCCGTTTGATGGTACGGAGCGCTGCGTTTGTGGACAATGCCATTCATTTTCATGAAGAGTTGGAACTCGCTGGACATAAATTGCGTTCCATTGTCGCTTACCAAAATTTCGGGAATGCCAAATCTAGAAAATATCTCGCGACATTTTTCAATAGCAATCGCGGTGGTGATGTTTGGTATGATGTAGATCTCCGGCCATTTGGTGTACGCATCAATAAGCAAGAAAAAGTATTTTTCCATAAATGGTCCAGCAAAATCTACGTGTACTCGCTCGAATGGTTTCTTTGCTGCTTCCCATACGTGTGTTGTAACCTTCTTTGGATTGGCCCTAGTTCGTTGACACTGAAGGCAATTTTTTGAAATATTCTCGATATCAGTATCCAATTTGGGTCACCAGCAATAGCTACGTGCCAGCGCTTTCATGCGAGTGATGCCGAAATGCGCCGTATGTAATTCGTCGAGCACTTGCTTACGTAAAACGCTCGGTACGTAGACACGAAGTCCACGCAGTAGGCAACCCTTCTGAATTGTGAATTCGTTTTGGTCGATGTTAAAACGTTGGTCGGATTTTACAGGAACACCCGAATGTAATCCATTAATTAATTCTCGAACGGTGTCATCCTGCATTGTAGCATCCCTAAGTTGCTCTATCGAAACCGGTAGTGTTTCAATAGCGTTCATCTCGATCCTTTCGATTTCCTCCTTCCTCCTGTTGCTTTCTGCTATCGGTAATCTAGAGAGTGCATCAGCGTTGGAATGGTCGGCTGATTTGCGATACCGAATTTCATAATCGAATGATTGGAGAAAAATTGCGTAGAGTTGCATTCGTGTGGCAGACAATATCGGTAGTCCCTTTTGCGGTGAGAGAATTTGCGTGAGAGGCTTATTGTCTGTGATCAGGATAAATTTGCGGGCATAAACATATTGATAAAATTTTCGTATGCCGAAAATAATTGCGTAAGCCTCTCGATCGATTTGTGTATAGCGTTGTTGTACCGGTGACAGGGTCTGGGATGCAAATTGAATTGGTTTCTCGCTTCCATCGGGATAAAGGTGGCTCAGAACTGCACCGACACCCACTGGACTTGCATCCGTTGCCAGTACCAGAGGTAGCTTTGGATCATAGTGTACTAGATGCGCCTCGTTTTGGATTTGGGTTTGAATAAAGCGGAATGCCTTCCTGCATTCGTTATTCCAAACGAAGTCAACATTCTCTTTGAGTATGTTGTTTAATGGGTACAGCAACGTACTCAAATTTTTAAAAAATCGACCGTAATAATTTACCAATCCAACGTATGCCTTGATTTCATCTTTGTTAGTAGGTTCCGGCATTTGCGCAATTGCGTCAATTTTGCTTTGGGATTTGTGGATACCCAGTCGATCGATTCTGTAGCCACAGTATTCTATTTCGTTCGCCATAAAAAAACATTTAGCGAAATTTACGCGTATGTTGTACTTACTCAACCGAGATAATACCGCTTCGAGCCTTTGCAAATGCATCTCATCGTTTGGTGCTGTGATTTTGATGTCGTCCAAAAACACAGACACGCCATCGATATCCTTCAGGATTTGCTCTATTTCCCGTTGCCATTTCGCGGGTCCTGATGCAATGCCATACATCAGTCTAGTGGGCTGGTACAGGCCGCGATGTGTGCTCAGTGTCAATATCTCACGGTCGTCTGGATGTACTTCTAACTGCAAATATGCCTTTGTAAGATCGATTTTTGTAAATTTCTCTCCGCCGGCCATCGATGCAAAGAGTTCTTCGATTGTAGGGAGGGGGTACTCCTCCACCACTATGCGCGGATTTACCGAAATTTTATAGTCCCCGCATAATCGCACTTTATTCCCTTGCTTCCGCACGGGAACGATAGGTGTAGCCCAGCTGGATGAGTCGACTTTTTTTAATATGTCGTTTCGCTCCAATTCGTCGAGCTCCTTCTCAACTGCATCGCGAAGCGCGAATGGCAACTTTCTAGATTTCACGAAAACTGGCTCCACGTTCGGCCGTAAACGTATGCGTGCTTGTACATTAATAATTTTTCCCATGCTTTTTTCGAAAACGGTGGCGTATTTCAGTTTGAGCTGTTCAATTCGCTTTGACAGTTTCTGCTGTTGTTGAATAGATGAAATGACATTTTCGCCCGTATTGAAAATTTCGTTCCAATTTAGTTTAATCTCGCGCAGCCATTCGCGTCCCATCAGTGGTTTGCGTTTCGATTCGACCACGTACATCTTCATTTTGCGACTTTCGATTCCCGAATTCACACTCACCCAAACATAACCCAGCACGTTGATCTCTGTACCACAGTAGCTGACTAATTTTGTGTCTGTAGGATGCAATGGTTGTGCACGAAAATACAGTTGCTTATCGTCATTGCTGATGATTGTGACAGGCGAGCCGCTATCGATTTCGAAACCTAAAATTATATCGTTTATTTTTAAATCAATATTAATTTTTGAACGTTTTATTTTGTTATTATTTGTTTGAATATTGAAAATCTCATCTGTTGAATCCGTTGTCGAATCCATTGCATCATCGTCTTCGATATAGTTCGTCTGTTGTTTCCCCCTTTTCTTGAAGCAGACTGCTTGCAGATGTCCCTTGACGTTGCAGAATGAGCAGATTGTATTTTGGTGTGTGCATTTGTTAGCCCGATGATTGCTTTTACCACATCTGAAGCAAAACTCCATTTTCTTCTCGTCGGATTTTGTGTGTGTAGTTTTTGTCGTAAAATTTGTTGAGATTGCTGGCTTACTCGGACCCGCCTTTGGCTTTTTGTTCCTCTGGTGGGTGTAGTTAACGGATTCAGTATCCCTTTGTTGTTGAATTTCGGCGCCTCCTTTTGCTGACAACTCCATTGCCTTCGCCGTAGTGAGTGCACCATCCATTGTGGGGTTTGTTGTTTCTAACAATCGATTTTGAATGCGTACGCTGCGTAGTCCGAATACGAATTGGTTGCGTAGAGCTGTTTCCAGGTACGTGCCAAACTTGCATTTGATCGAGAGTTTTCGCAAAGCTATTGAGTATTCCTCGACTGATTCATCATCTGCTTGCTTACGTAAATGGAAACGATAATTCTCCATTATTTCTAATGGTTCCGGATCGTAAATTTTTGTAATAAGCTCCCTGACTTCGTCGTAGGTTTTGTCTGATGGTTTCGAAGGCGCCAATTTATCGCAAAGCATGTCGTACGTTTCCGAGCCCATGTAAACCAGGAGCAATGGAAGTTTTTTTTGCATCTTCTGGCGCGATGATTGTTAGCGAGCTCTCAAAACGCTCAACCCAACGCGACCACTGCATTTTCGATTTATCGAATTTATCGAATATTCCGTATTCCGACATAGTACCTACTTGTCGTGTCGATGGAGAGAATGTATTCAATTTGTAATTGAATGGATGTATGGAATGAAAACTTGTAATTTTTTCCCGGCAACTTTTGAGGTTATGTCACAACTATGGTAAATGTTTCATTTTAATCGAACAGTTTGATGAAAATATTATTGTATTGTATATAATTTCACGTTTTAACTGTGTAACACTTCAGATGCCCGAGAAAATCAGGAACACTAATAATCGCGTGAAAATTCTTCCACCCCTCGTCGCCACTATTATAAAACACGTTCTTTCGGTTGGTGGGCTGTTACAACAGTGACAGTTTATTTGTACTAGAATCTGTGTGTATATGACAGTTTTGACAAACAAGATATTATGTAGTTGCGAATTATTTTATAAAGTTTTAATTTATGCGAAAGTAAAATAGAAAAGAAAATTAGATACATTCAGTAGTTTTTGTTTAGGGTCATTTTACATATTATAATTCGCGAGTTTCGAAAACCACAAAAAATAACAAATTTCTCATAGTGACCGTTGAAAAATGGGTAAAACATGTCTTCATTTTGTAAGACCTAAATGGATGTAAATGAAACTAAATTAATTTGGAGGAAATGCAATAAGGTAATTCCACCTAAAAAATTTTGTAGCAATCGATTACCAAAACCAGTTATTTCCTAAGGGAGTATTTAAAAAAAAATGAACTTAAATTTATTTGATGAAAATCAACTTTAAATATTTCAAATTAAATTTTTGTGATTATCTTAAGGTTAAGGTTTGAAAATATTTAAAACATATATGATTTCATGAGGCACTTGCATACTTAAATCTCCCCCCGAAATAAATTCCTGGGTTCGCCCCTGCGATAAGGCAAATTTACCGAGATACGCCAATATAAACAGAAGAAGAGGTAAAAGTGTGAGAAAATGCACTGTCCTCATAATTTTGCCCTTGAAAAATTTTGCGCGTGTTTGATAGTCATTCACAGCACAGCAATTATTTATCTCGTTAGCTTCTTCACCCAAAATTTAACGCAAAACGTCTTTTATCACAATAAATTCCACAATAATTATTCGAAATTATCAAAAGCCTCAATATGAATTTTCCACCTTTGCATCGTCTAAAATCATCAAATAATTCGATAAAATGCAAAACTTCGTCAAAAAAAAAACTCGAATTTTTCGACTTTATTCCTGGATTTTCCGAGTTTTCCACTAAGAATTTTATACTTTTTCATTCGAAAAGCTATTGTGGAAAAATTGCTCACAAAATTGCAAGCAAAAAAAAATAATTTTAAATTTTTCCAATTTTCCGACTTTTTCGCAGGGTTTACCCAAAATTTTCTTTCGTAAAAACCTTCTCCTGGCAATTGCAAGCAACTAAAAAAACTTGAACCAAATCGACCCAGCCGTTCTCAATTGATGAATTACTATACATTTTTTCGCTCCTTTTTTATATAAATAGATAAATGCATCAATAACCATAATTGTGGAAGACAATTACTACGCTTTTCTTCTGTTTTACTCCTCTGCCATTTGATTAGTTGAGTTCAGGTATTTCCTGTAATAATAGTCGGAAAAAAAAACCTAAAAAATAATGGTAATGTTGATTTATTTACCACGAATCACCATTGAAATAAATTTATGGAATGTCCTCCAATAAAAATTTCGCGACACGGTATCACACTATTTTTTATAGAAAAATATTAAACTGTGAAAAATGAAAATTTCCTACCGATGTTTGTAGTGTACACAAATACAGAGAAAGAAAGGTATGTTCCTACTACAAAGAATTTTATTTTGCATAATATATATACATTATGTATATATTTCGATGGCCACTTTCTCTCTTCTTCAGTGCTTCCGTTTACTAGATTTCGATTGAAAATGTGTTGTATTTGCAATGAAATTTCACCGAAATACCGTGTAATAGCTTTTTTCATTACAAAGTAATGAAAGTTGTGTTAGATATCGATAAGTTCACAACAATTTGTAGTAAATTGATAGTATTTTATTGAATCTGTAATAAATCTTTATTTTTTATCTAGTAGTAAATGTAAATGTAAAATTACTCGTTTTAGTAAAATTTACTACGGAAATTTTTCCCCGTGTATAAGTAGCGCTTCTGCATGTAATGATTTAGAATTCAAACAGTACTCCAGGCGATCGGTCGCGAAATCGGGCTTCAGAGTGCATGCCAGGCACTGTCTGAGATTATTTTAGAAATCGATAGGGTATTAGTCAGAAAGCTTAAATTTAAGTTTGCACCACTTGAAAAATTTTCTAACGGTACTTATGAAGGTTTTTGTCTTGTTTGGGTTTCCTCCGTATATCTCCGCTCCCAATGGTAGCATTTCCAAAAAAAGGCCACCGAATTGTTTGGTACAAAATTTTCTTCATCTTTGGCATAGCGATTGTTCACCATAAAGCAGTAGGTAAAATGTTACAGCGTGTCAAAGTTGAAAAAACAGTTTTTCAAATCAGGTTTTTGCAAATAAGTCAATAACGGTGATTTTTCGCGCAAAAATTAATAAGAGTGGACTTGTACCTTATTGGATTCCCTACAATCCAGAAAAAAATTAAGTCGATACGATCAGCTGCAGCCTAGATATACCCGAAAGAAAGTGAGCATTCCGAAGTAACTATGCGTTATACTCGTACATACTTATAGGTATAATTTGTTGCAGATGCAGTTAGGATGGTGAAGCTTCGGGTCTTTGCACGACATTTGGAAAACAAGTTGGAGTGCGACCGTTGTGATCTGCGCAATTTCTGCTCAAATATTCTATTTTAACACTGTTAAAGTCTGTAGTTTGTTGACGTATACCTTCTTTTTAAGGGAAAAAAGTCTGAAGCCATCAGAACAGGCGATTGCGGTAACCATTTTATGTTAGCATTTTTCATCATTAAATTTTCCAAAAATCTTTCCTCCTCATCGGAAAGGGACGTTTTACCCACCCGATATTTGTAATACAGTAGCGAAAATTGAAATAGGTTCACCCCCATAAAGTAAGGTTTTCCAAAAACCTGGCAGTTCACTAATGGGATAAAGTACCTAATTAACTTTCTTTTAATTTTGGATGGTTTATTTAGTGATGAGGGTACGTTTTTATTATTTTCTTCAGTAGAATCCTGAATATGATATACAGATCTACTTGGTTGTGGAAGGGGGACCAACGTTGGAATATCATAAATGGCATCGTAGCAATCTTCATCATTTATGTCTTCGGTTATGACTGCGACATTTGAGAATATTTTGCCACAACACGTTCTACAGATATTGGTACATGTGAGTCCAGCCTTCTGACAACCACATGCTGTCCCACAGTTTTTTTTACAAGAGCACGAAATAATATTTAATAGGTATGAAGGGATACTTTCTCCCGAAATCATCAAAGGCTCCAATCCCACCTGAGTGCGCTTCCAGCCCAAGTTTTCTGGATTTAAAACGTTGCCGAGCCATGTCTGTATTTGGTGGTACGCTCGTAAGGAATGATGATCAGCGGCTAATTCGGTGAAGGCAAAGCAGCAAGATTAGCTTTAATTTTCGTTCCTGCGCGAGCAAAAAGTTTGAAACGGAAATCGCTTAGTGATGTGTCGTTACGTGTACTTCCGTACAAGGCAATGAAAACATTCTTTCCGATAGTGCATATAGTGTTTGCATCTGAGCACTCTGCTTTAAAAACCTCGAGCGATTGTAAAACGTGAGTATGTTCCTTCTTCTTTAAAAAGGAGAGAAGCCTACTTTTTCCATATCTAAAAACGGCCGAAGTCGTATCACACCCTGTGAAGGCGTGAAGATAAAGTATATCCTCTGAAAGAGTTTGGTGTTTTAAACCTGTTGATGAATACAAAATTGTATTTTCGGATCCTCGCTCCATTTTTTAAAATAGACGCTCTAGACATGATACCCAATACCTGACAATATAACCAGCAGATCAACGTCTTCTCCAACGATGAAAATTGAGTCAAACCTGGACCACATGCCTAAAGCCGTTTGAACAATTTGTGTATCCGCATCCTCTACAGCCTGGGATACTAAGAAACCATGATTCGTTAAATAATTTTGCAGTATATCAACAAATCGTTTCTTTTTTCTTTAATTGGCCAACAATGCCTCCTGCTTCATACCTCTGAAGATTGTGGTCTACTCAAAAATAAATTCAGCTGACTGTTGAATTGTTGAATTTTCCAACATGATTGATGCATTAGAACACTATTCACATTTCCCAAAATTTCTTCATGCTGCCTAGACCACGTTCAATGCATCTCTCAATCAATGTACGGATACAACGTCACCTTCGTTTAAGGATTTTGCACAAACAAAACAAAAACTCATGGCGAAACTAAACAAACGAAACTTTCATTTACAAAAAATATCGCTAATGGAGTCACTGTTCGCAAGCGTGTCGCGTAATGAACATATATCTCTCTCTATCTGCAGCGAAAGACAACTGGCCGCCAAGTAAAGCCCAACTGAATGTTGGTACATACTAGGGATATCAAAAACCGGACGGTTAGTCCGAAAACCGGTACTTTCAGAACGGTTAACCATTTTTTCCGGTTTTAACCCGGACGGTTGTTTGTCCATCCGGTTAAAACCGGGACCAAAATTCTTTCCAAATTTATACAATTTTTTATATTTTCTTGATTTTTCCGTATGCAATTCTATTACTTGTCCCCAATGAAAAATTTTGTTTCCAAGTTCCAGCCCTTAAACACATTTTCGAGCACTCTTCTAATTGCTATTACTCGTAGAACCATCGCTTCGTCAAATTACTTCTCCTTGTAGCTTTGATTTAATTTTGCATACGATACGAACTATAGCAATACGAGTGTGTATGCATGTTTTTACTAGAATTCTAAGCAAATCAATGAAAAGATTCGGTTAACCGGAAAACCGGTACTTTGAGACCGGTTAAAACTGGACGATCTGACCTAACAGGCTTTGCAAAAAAAAAAACGGAAAAAACCGAAAATCGGGTTATGGGCCGGTTTTTGACATCCCTAGTACATACCCGTAGCATGTATTGCTATCTCAGATCGTCGACTTTCTCTTGGGCATATCTCGGTTGTGGATGATCGTATCGATTTAATTTTTTTTTCTGGATTGTAGGGAATTCAATAAGCTACAAGTGAACTATGATTAATTATTTAGTGAAAATTCACCGTTATCGACTTATTTGCAAAAAACTGATGAACAAAACGGGTTTTTCCACTTTGACACGCTGTAGCATTTTACCTACTGCTTTGAGATAAACAGTCAGTATACAAAAGATGAAGGCAATTTTGTACCGAATAATTTAGTGTCTTTCTTTTGAAAGTCCAACCATCAGGAGCGGAGATATACACAAAAAATCCTAACAAGACAAAAACTCTGATAAGTACCGTTAGAAAATTTTCCAAGTGGTGCAAACTTAAATTTAAGCTTTAGGACTAAGCCCCTACCGATTTCTAAAATAATCTCAGACAGTGCCTGGCATGCACTCTGATTTTACCAAACGCCTGGAGTACAGGGATTCCAACGACACAATTCGTTCCAGCTAAATTGTCTATGTGGCCCTGAAATAGTCGTCTTTAGCCAATGTGGCCCCCAAGTAACGATATCGATGCGCGATGCCTAACAAAGTGTCACCTCTGTTTTCAATTTAATTTCTTCTTTTCTCCTTCTTTTAGTGGGGTAAAAGGCGTACAACAGACGTAACTTCTGCCTTTCGATATCAACCCTTATTCACTCCACTCTACTAATTTATTGCCATATATCGAAAGCAAATTATCTGTTTACATAGTCGTATAATGTTTATAAATCCATTTTATGACTAAACATCTTTTTACAATCGGGTGATATCTCCAATAAAATAGATACTTTAAGTTGGTATGAATTGCTGACCACAGATAACATGTGTTATTATTACTATAAAGTCGCTAAGGGGTGGTTGGTGTAGTATTGATACTGATACGATGACGCACCTGAAGTGCTGTTTTTTTTTTTCAATATGCACATGTAACTATACATAAAATACGAAGCATTTATTGCTTTATTTCATTCGGTCATGGAAAAAAATAATGTTTGCAGTTTGATATATTCCGTACGATTTTGTTTGCACTATAGCAGGGTTCTCACTTTACTGCAATCGCAGTCGATTTATGGTTGAAATAGATTGGCTGCGTGAGCATCAGCATCGGCAGAGGCATCGGCATCAGCAGAAAAATTTCAATTTAGAACACACGCATTTGCCTTTGATGACCCACAATGACAGCAGCGGCAGAAGCAGAAAAATGCTTCTGTTGATGCTTCTGCCGCTGCTGTCAATATGGGTCATCATAGGCAAATGCGTGTGTTCTAAATTGAAATTTTTCTGCTGATGCCGATGCCTCTGCCGATGCTGATGCTGACGCAGCCAATCTATTTCAACTATTATTGTTCACATACAAAGTGGTATACTAAACTTGCTGGTATTCTCTGATAAATATTTCCATATCAGCAGAGTGCAAAAAGTAATAGCAAATAACAAGTTTATAAAGACGAGTTTTGGTACTCTTTGTCGCTTCTCAGCCAAAGAACTCGAGAGATGGACAGTTCCCAAGTGCACATATGGTGCGGTATCTAGCGTCTATCATCCTCCCCATGCTTGTGCAAATTACCCTAATAATGGGCGAGGCGTAAGAAAACGCTTAGAAATGACTAGGATGAAATTCCATTTAATCGAGACAATTTTTCCAAAAATAAAGTCAATTTTTAACAAAACAATCATACAAAGGACGCAGGGACGTAGCCAGGATTTTGTAACAGGAGGGGTCCGATGATCGGTTTCATAAATTTGGACATTATTAGAATTTTGTTGTTAGCTGTGGAAACTAGCACTAGCACGCATAAGTACTTAATTGCCCTGGTAGCATAGCATCAGAAGCAGACAGTGCCACGTCTACAACGCCAAAGGCCATTTTCTTGTACAATTTATTATCAAAGAGCTCACGGTATCAAATAAAATAAACAAACAAGGAATTCGAGATACACGACATTCTTCACTTCATAAGGTAATGAAGCTCTATCACGCATTTATGTTCATAGAAATTTACATTACCTAAAAAATTAAAGCATTACAAACAACAGTCAAGAACTATTGACAGAATGGTGGGGTTCGCGTATTCGGTGCCCGCGTCGTGCCGCTTTTGGCTTCGTAGGACTTTGAGAAAAGCAACTTCATTCTTACAGGGAAAAATATATTATTTCAAATTTTGGAGCCTGTATGAAGCCTTACGAAATTTGTCTGTAAGTTTCCATTATGAAAGACTATCCCAATCTTGGGTCACCAAATTTTAACGTTTTTCAAAATGCGTATTATTTATTCACGGTTTAGTCTATACCTTCGTCCAGACGATACAATTTCTCAAATTGCAAGCTTCGGTACCTACAATCTAATTTCAACAGCATTCTAGGAAGGAATAAATTAGAAGCACTTTGGGAAGTTAAGTTTCAAAGCCTATTAAAGTAATTTTGGGAAAGGTCCGGACCGTCTGAACTCCTTCCCTGGCTACGTCCCTGGAAGGACGGTAATGTTTATAAGAAAAACGCTAAGTTCTAAATTTTCCTAAAAAAAACGCAATATCAACAATAACTAATTTTTAGATCTACTGCGAAAAATAAGCAAAGACTGCTGTTACTGCTTTACATCTACATACTTCGATTTTAATTTTCTGAAGTGAGAACCCTGTATACGTGTAGTCATGATGTAATGTGCACTTACTTTGCTGCATGGAAAAGTACGTATTCAGGTTATCGATGAAAGTGAAATTACGAGTTACGCGAAAAAAGACAAGTGCATTGAATCCTGTGGTAGAGGCAGCTATACGAGTATCTGTACTGTATACAAATTTCTATATGTTATATGGATTCAAGTCTACCGGGACCGGGAGCCATAGTGATAAGGGCAATATATTTGTCATACCTTGATTGCAGGGCGGTGGCGGTTGTTTCCCCATACCTGAATGAAATAAGAGAACATTCGGCGGCGTAAAGTTCGAAGAGAGCGCTCGAAGGTAGTGGGCGAAACCAGGGCGAAACAACCGAAACAGCCCACCCCAGAGGGCGAAACAGTCCATGTAAAAACGAGACCGTAAGTCGCTGGACTATACAAGTTATCTCATGGGAATTTGCCTGGTCAGATTCCCAGTCGTAAACAAAATCTAACCCGTTCCGCATATGAAAATGTGGAGGGGTCCGATGATCGGTTTCATAAATTTGGACATTATTAGAATTTTGTTGTTAGCTGTGGAAACTAGCACTAGCACGCATAAGTACTTAATTGCCCTGGTAGCATAGCATCAGAAGCAGACAGTGCCACGTCTACAACGCCAAAGGCCATTTTCTTGTACAATTTATTATCAAAGAGCTCACGGTATCAAATAAAATAAACAAACAAGGAATTCGAGATACACGACATTCTTCACTTCATAAGGTAATGAAGCTCTATCACGCATTTATGTTCATAGAAATTTACATTACCTAAAAAATTAAAGCATTACAAACAACAGTCAAGAACTATTGACAGAATGGTGGGGTTCGCGTATTCGGTGCCCGCGTCGTGCCGCTTTTGGCTTCGTAGGACTTTGAGAAAAGCAACTTCATTCTTACAGGGAAAAATATATTATTTCAAATTTTGGAGCCTGTATGAAGCCTTACGAAATTTGTCTGTAAGTTTCCATTATGAAAGACTATCCCAATCTTGGGTCACCAAATTTTAACGTTTTTCAAAATGCGTATTATTTATTCACGGTTTAGTCTATACCTTCGTCCAGACGATACAATTTCTCAAATTGCAAGCTTCGGTACCTACAATCTAATTTCAACAGCATTCTAGGAAGGAATAAATTAGAAGCACTTTGGGAAGTTAAGTTTCAAAGCCTATTAAAGTAATTTTGGGAAAGGTCCGGACCGTCTGAACTCCTTCCCTGGCTACGTCCCTGGAAGGACGGTAATGTTTATAAGAAAAACGCTAAGTTCTAAATTTTCCTAAAAAAAACGCAATATCAACAATAACTAATTTTTAGATCTACTGCGAAAAATAAGCAAAGACTGCTGTTACTGCTTTACATCTACATACTTCGATTTTAATTTTCTGAAGTGAGAACCCTGTATACGTGTAGTCATGTAATGTGCACTTACTTTGCTGCATGGAAAAGTACGTATTCAGGTTATCGATGAAAGTGAAATTACGAGTTACGCGAAAAAAGACAAGTGCATTGAATCCTGTGGTAGAGGCAGCTATACGAGTATCTGTACTGTATACAAATTTCTATATGTTATATGGATTCAAGTCTACCGGGACCGGGAGCCATAGTGATAAGGGCAATATATTTGTCATACCTTGA
This sequence comes from Microchrysa polita, assembly GCA_949715475.1. Lineage (NCBI taxonomy): Eukaryota > Metazoa > Arthropoda > Insecta > Diptera > Stratiomyidae > Microchrysa > Microchrysa polita. Next base: position 135,509,544 of record OX454416.1, on the reverse strand, counting down.
TTGCAGGGCGGTGGCGGTTGTTTCCCCATACCTGAATGAAATAAGAGAACATTCGGCGGCGTAAAGTTCGAAGAGAGCGCTCGAAGGTAGTGGGCGAAACCAGGGCGAAACAACCGAAACAGCCCACCCCAGAGGGCGAAACAGTCCATGTAAAAACGAGACCGTAAGTCGCTGGACTATACAAGTTATCTCATGGGAATTTGCCTGGTCAGATTCCCAGTCGTAAACAAAATCTAACCCGTTCCGCATATGAAAATGTAATATGTAATAATAATTGACTTTTCCTAATGATGCGATATGCGAAAGATAGGGACAACAACCCTTGCGTAAATGGTTTAGGTAAACCATAGAGTAAACATCATAAACAGAGATCCAGGCAAACTCATAATGAGTTGTAATGATGATCTTCTTGGAAGGATCATGGGGTATATGTTTATGAAATAGATGAATATGTCATAGGGAATGTGTTACGTATTTTCCCAATGAAATCATTAGATTAAGGTAGATCAGATTTACTATATAAGACAGTAGATCGTAAGAAACAGTTCAGTTGTTAAAATACCCTCGGACTGTAGAGTCCGATCCATTACACTCAATAAAATAAATAGTGAAGTAACCACGTGCGTAGTTATTCTTACTTAACTTACACATGCACAAACCTAGAATATAAGTTAATTTGAAGTTTTTTGTAGAATTAGTTGTACAGTCGAACTGCCCTAAACGGACACTTCTAATAAACCGGACATTTTTCATAAACGGACACTTTTATTTTCCCCAATGTTTTTCCTCAAATTTTACTATGAAACCCACTTCTAATAGCCGGACACGGATAGTACTTTTATACCCATTCTCAACAAGCGAGTCTCTAATAAACGGACAGTTTCACAAATAAAATTCAAATTCCCTTATTAGAGAAATGTACGCGGTTACCTGAAAATGGGTCTTACACGTATTTCCGGCAAAATGATATCAACGACTGCGAATCTCTTTGTGCAAGTGCTCACATATTTTCATAGAAGTTCACATGAAGTTCAATTTACGTCGTACCCTTTGCTCATAGAGTGTATTAACTTTGTCATGGCGTTTGTAGCGCATTGAAGGGAGCATATAAAAAGTATACATATATGATCAACATGAATTGGGGAGTCGATTGGGCGATGTCAGTCTGTCCGTCTGTTGCGACGCGTTTTACTCGGCCAATTAAAAAGCTATGAAGCTGAAATTTTGCAGAAATGCTTCTTTTTGCTGCAGGTAGTTTATATGTTTGAATCGGTAAAATCCGACAATGGGGTCATGGGGCTGTCATACAAACCTAACCCCCAAATTCGGTTATTCTAAGAAAAACTTTTTATACACAAATGTGTTTCTAATGATGACACAAAACCCTTTTTGGTTCTTCTAAGAAACATTTTTTACACTAATTTCACAAAACCTTGAATTAATGTGTCTTTATCAAAGCAACTAAAAAGGTCAAAACAAATGGAATCGTACTATGGGGCCATGCTCGCGCATCCCCCAATAAAATTTTCTGAGTACATATTTTTATTTGCCCACTTATTCCAACCAAACCCCACAGAAATACTATTTGGCGACTGAACGGAACTTTTGTGAAGACGGAAATGAGCCTCGGTTTTGTTTTTTTCTAAAAATGGAAGTGACAAAAGAATTTGGCCAGTTGAAGAAAAATTGAAAATTGGAAGTGGTCTTGAAAAAAAAAATTATTATCTCAAGTTTCCGAAACGTTGAAAAACGGGTATAAAAAGTTAAAGTTATTTTAAAAAAGTGGTCAGAGTATGGGAATAAAATGGCTGCGAAACCGTCGAGACTAGAAATTTATATCGCGGTCTTTGAATAGATTCGCATTTGGTATAAAACTATTTTATAAAATTGTATCTCTTTGTGAAATATTCTGATAAGCGGACAAAATCTCATTCCCCAATGGGAGGCTTATGGGTAGTTCGACTGCAGTTTGTAGTGTATACAGTGGCGTAACGTTACCCAAATTTATTGTGTTCGAAATTGGAATGGGGATCCTTATCTTAGATTTTGTTAACCAGGAACCAATAAGCAAGCGTAACGAAAATTTTCTGTTTGATCAACTTTTAAGATCATCTTCTTGGATTATTTAGTTAGTTATTTATCAAATAATGTAGGAGAAGCGACAGAGAACACCATATCTTAAAGGAACTCCCCTACATGCCAATCTCATAACAATAATTGATTTTAAAGTAGAAGTGCTTGCCCAAAAATTTGAGAATTACATATGTAGAGCCTATATGTAGTGCTTCACCTTATGGGCAAGTTTAACTAACACCAGTCTTTGGCGTATCCTCGTTTTCATCTTAAATAAAATCGGCTGGAATCAAATTCGTATAGTGGAGCTCCACCAAAAATAAGTGCGTCGTGCAGGGAAAATGGTGGATCCATTAGGACAGAAGGACATTTGTTTTATAATTTCATGAGACTTTTTTGAATTATCTTTGGGTGAAAGGATCCACAGTTATCGTTTTATATATAAACGTCGTGAACACATTTTTCTTAATGCAGCAGTCACTTTTTCTTCAAGAGTCAATGAACTAAATCCCAATGGCCCAATTTTACCCAAAACCCTTTAAGAGCTCAGTAGAAACTGAAATACAAATCCCCACTCAACCAGCTTGGAAGACGTCTGTGTCCATGCTAATCTATTGATTGTTCTGATGAATGTTTTATTGCAAGATTAAGCCAATTGTAAAGTTGTAGCTCCCTCCATGATATGCTGTTCAATACTACGAAGTTTAAGCTTCTCCTCCGTACACAAAATTGGTATTTTCGGAATGTTTGCAGAATCTTCAGCTGGAAAGCAGCAAAGAAAAACCCTCTAAAGTCATTTTGATTGTCAATAGCGGCAGTAATCTGTGGTCACGCAAGTTTTTTTTGCGGACTAATAAAAATGGACAATTTTTGACAATTATACATCCCTATAATTGTCCAAAATTGTTAGCACAACTATTAAAGTTTCCGAAATTTTTACAAATCCATTTCGTTTTGTTGATGAAAAAATGAGATTTGTAAAAGACAACAGTATCGTTCAACAGGCCATATTTGTAAAATTTTAAAAGTATGTTCATATGTATATATTACATAGTATTTATTTGACTCTTTGAGTATGTCTTTCATTTTGAAAAAGTCCATTATAAGCTAAAGTCAACTAAAGTTACTCTGAAGGTCTGAAGATTGAAAATCCAATCGTCCCATCGGACGCTCGAAATAACATCTTAAGGACGTGAAGATTAAAGCATTTCAGGTCATAAATATGTAAATCTGTAGCAGAGCAGTTATCCCGGCAAAAATAGAATTTACAAAGTATGTATGTCTTACTAAATCAAAGGAACCTTTTAAATTTTCATAGTATGTACAAGCAATTTGTGTCATATAACATTTAAAATTTTTCCCATACTCTGTTTTTTTTTTAAATTTGTTGTTTAAAATTGTGACTTTTCTGTGTCTATGCCATATTTTCTTCACAAACTGTTAATTTATTTATTATGTGCATATCTACTCTCTGATAACTCTCATAGTCACAATCTCTACAACGTTATCATTCACTTAACTTGGTATTAAAGTAGTGTACGGTCTGAATACGATTTTAGATGCCAAGAGCCTAGTGAACTCGTGATCCAAGCATTGAAGCAACACAACTCAAGTGTTGTTGCCGTAGTCAAAGTGAATTCATAATTTGTTCGTGGAGTGTAGAACGGAGAACGATTCCAAGAGAAATTTGTATTTTCCGAAGAGTAACTCCAGACGAGTTTCCCCTTACAAAATATATCGACACGGCCAGGCCTGGCAGAGCTCAGCACCTGCACCACATTTTACAATTATTCCACGACAGAATCGAACGCAGCAGGGTGTGTAGTGTTTTGTGTCTGCATAGTGCGAGTGTCTTTTTTGCCGTGCGGTGTCTACGTGTTCCATTTATTTTAAACCGAGTGTAATAAAAGATTGCATTGCAGCAAGTAAATAAACACAAATATTGTGTGAAGTTGAATTAGTCGTACGATTGCAGTACAGTACTGAGGAATACGCCAATTGTTCAATTGAGTTAAGAAGAAAACCAGCAAGAAAATGTGCGGAATTTGTAAATGTGCTGAAAGCGTTGTGTGCTGGTAAGTGTATTTTCACTATTTTCTAAAGATAAGTCTAAAATTAATATTATTCTACAAGTAATCCCATATTAGTAGAGAGTAGTATGTGTTGCATTAAAAGATAAAGTGGGCAGTATGTTGTGCAATTTCTTGGGAATTAGTATTCATAGTATACAACCTTTTGCTTGTTTCAATGGTATAAAAAAGGTCTGGTTTCCTTGGACGTGAGCAAAAAGAGAGGCGGTCTGTACTCGGTTAATGCATTGAACAGACCGGTTGTGAGGGAATTGTTTACGCCATTCCCCATTCGTACCAGGCCAGGTGTATCTTTTTGGTTCCACTGTACATTTGTTTTCTTTGTGAGAACCCAAACCATGGTCGTAAACAATATGCAATTGTGTTCCAGTACAATGCAGTCATGTGATGGCAATTCGAAATTAGCATCTCTTAGCATAGGCAGTGTTGGCTCATCAATTAGTGTAAACATATACGATATTTTTATTTCGAGTCTAAAACTTCATCCATATTGCTCATAGATGAGAACTACATAATAAATTAGTTATGGTTTCCTTATTAATTTTAAAAATGTTCCACAGTTTTTTCAGTAAAGGGCTGAATTAAAATCGAGAGTGTAATTTTTCGCCCAGGGATTTTATCAATAAAAATGGACACCTACTGTCGTGGAATATGTCACAAACGGTGGGGAATTCCATAAGCTACAATCCGAGACCTGTTCCATAATTCTCCTCGGCCGTTTTATGTATGTATTATTTTTCGATTCCCCGGTCATTTGACATTTCACGATGAAATAACCGGGGAATCGGAAAAAAATACCTAAAATGGGCGAGAAAAATTATGGAACTATTTTCGGATTGTAGCTTATGGAATTCCCCAGCATTCCCCACATATTCCAAGACAGTAAGAATACATTTACATTGAAAAAATTGCAGCGGCGAAAAATTTCACTCTCGAGGTCAGTACTAAGAAATCTCTATTGAACAACATGCTCAAAGTATATTCGCAGCATTTTACTATGTAGACATCTCAATAAAACTCATCACATCAAAGATTGCAAATGCCACTCATGAGAAGCTTTAACTTCCATGACAGCAACATCATATCATTCCCCTGTGTATCAGATCGTAACAATAAATAATTTCGCTCTGAGTATGATACTGTCACGGGGTGATCTACAACATCTGTGTTGATATAATAAGCACAATTAAGGGTGATTCGAAAGTTCTGTAATGTTTGTTTGCGGTTCAGTAATTTATTCAGGAATAGAGTTATTCGTTGAAACTATGAAAATTAGTATAGTGACTTTAGCTCTAGACCCAAACATCCAAAAAAAGAGCTGACTTTTGATGCCAAATTGTTCTATGGCCTGACCGCATTACGCAGTAAAAAGTTAGACTTTTTTGCGCGTCACATTTGAGGGGGAGGGGGTGGCAAAGGTGTGAAATTATGATTTTTCGCCAATATCTTGTTAACTGTAATATTTACAGCAAAATGTTCTGAGGACGATTTAAACTACACAAAATTTCCTTTCTAATGATATATTATATCATCATTTTTTGATAGTTACATTTGGCGCTCTAGCTCCTGAAGTAATTTAATTGGAGCCATGGTAATTGGGATAACTATTTCTAACAATATATAGCTGTCCCACGCGGAGACTCAGGCTGCCCCGACAAAGCATTCCCCTATACCCCCTATTAACATTAAAAAAAAAACATGCCTGTAACTTATCGGCGAATCACAGCAGGCGGGAAAAATTTTGGTAAACGTTAAGGCTAAGTCCCATTAGACCCTCCACCAAATATTACTTCGATCGGATTAAAACAAAGGGTACCTCCCATACAAATTCAATGCCACTAGTTTATTAAGAAATAAGGGAACAAGTCAACCAAAATTAAAGTTTTGCTCGTAGGCAATTTTCCGGTCATTTTGTATGGAAGGTACCCTTTGTTTTAATCAGATCGAAGTAATATTTGGTGGAGGGTCTAATGAGACTTAGCCTTAACGTTTACCAAAATTTTTCCCGCCTGCTGTGATTCGGCGAAAAGTTACTGGCATGTCTTTTTTTTAAATGCTAATAGCGAGTATAGGGGAATGCTTTGTCGTGGCAGCCTGAATCTCCGTGTGGGACAGCTATATATTGTTAGGAATAGTTATCCCAATTACCATGGCTCCAATTCAATCACTTCAGGAGCTAGAGCGCCAAATGTAACTATAAAAAAATATAAATTACACCGAATGTTTTTAGGTCTAGTATATAATCTGCCAAGAGAAGGTATATGATATAATACATCATTAGAAAGGAAATTTTGTGTAGTTTAAATCGTCCTCAGAACATTTTGCTGTAAATATTACAGTTAACAATTTATTGGCGAAAAATCATAATTTCACCCCTTTGCCACCCCCTCCCCCCCAAATGTGACGCGCAAAAAGTCTAACTTTTTATTGCGTAATGCGGTCAGGCCATAGAACAATTTGGCATCAAAAGTCAGCTCTTTTTAGGGTTTTTTAGATTTTTCAAAAAAAACCCTTATGAAATCGATTTTGTCCGTCCGTCTGTCCGTCCGTCTGTTCACTAAATAACTCGCGAACGGCTTAACCGATCGTCATGAAATTTGGTAAGAATGTGTAGAATGGTAACAGTCTTTGGCACGAAATATTTAAAAGTTGGTAGGACAAAAATAACAGGGTGTCCCGGACATTTTAAAATTTGTTCACTAAATAACTCGCGAACGGCTTAACGGATCGTCATGAAATTTGGTAGGAATGTGTAGAATGGTAACAGTCCTTGGCATGAAATACCTAAAAATTGCTATGGCAAAGATAACAGGGTGTCCCGGACATTTACAAATTTGTTCACTAAATACCTCGCGAACGGCTTAACCGATCGTCATGTATTTTAGTAGGAATGTGTAGAATAGTAACAGTCTTTGGCACGAAATACTTAGAAGTTAGTAGGGCAAAGATAACAGGGTGTCCCGGAGATTTAAAAATTTGTTCACTAACTGATCGTTATGAAATTTGGTAGGAATGTGTAGAATTGTAACAGTCCTTAGCACGAAATACTTAGACGTTGGTAGAATAAAGCTAACAGGGTGTCTCGGAGATTTTAAAAATCCGACTTTTTTAGTTTTTATCGGACATGGACGTATGGGTACTCACATCAAAGAACTCGATGGGTACATTTCATATCAGTCGCTTTTTTCCAGTTTGGAGTAATGGTAACGGAGTTACAGCTAATATATCCAGTTAATATGTGTAGCCATGATACATAGTAAATCTATTTTTGGATTGGTCTAATTAAAAAGTGTTACAGAATGAAAGGCGTTTATTTAGACCAATCCAAAAATAGATTTACGAGAAGCATTTCATTAATATTGTGCATAATGCTTATTTATTACCTATAAAATATATGTGCAAAATTATTCACAATGTGTGTACCCAAAATCTAAAAAACCCTCGTATTGCGGGCGCAGCCCTCTGTACGCCGGTATTTTTTTGGATGTTTGGGTTTCATCATTTTTTCAGCTAAAATCACTATACTAGTAAAATAATGACGATAATAAAAAGAAATTACACACCGACCTCGATTATCAGAATTTATCAAATGAAATAAAATTGACTTCCTTACTTTGGGGATTGTGGTAATTCGTATACATACACTTTACAGTATCTGGCCGTTCAAATTTTCCGAATATAATAATTTTCCAAAGTGCGAATTGTTGTCTTTTAGATAAAATTAAAATGGAAAATTTTAAAGACTAATATTTTTAAGCGTAAACGCTACAATGGAAATGGAAATTCGCATTTGGCACCAGTAAAATTTTCGTTAGAGTTCCGGGAGTTAAAGCGATTGGTTCAAAAGAACCCGTTATAAATAACGAAATAATGGACAGAAATTCCATGCCAACTGAATTTCTATAAACAAAATTATTATGAAGTTGCAATTTGTGAAGCGTGTAAATCTTCGTGTCAATTGCACTTATAAAGTAGGGATGTCAAAAACTGGCCCATAAGACGGTTTTCGGTTTATTCGGTTTGCAAAGCCAGTTAGACCGTCCGGTTTTAATCGGGCTCAAAGTAACGGTTTTCCGGTTAACCGGTTCTTTTCATTATTTTGTTTAGAATTTTAGTAAAAAAATGTATACGGAGCAGTGGCGTGCAGTCCATAGATGCGGTGGATGCGCCGCATCCCCTAAAATTTTGAATTCATAATATGTATAATACCTAATATTATACAGTTAAATAATATGTATGGATCTACATCTACATGTGTAAAATATACGCCATAATCTAACACATGAGACTAAGGTTTAACCCGAATGTTAGATATAAACATACCCAACCCAATAATCGTAGATCAAATTCCAACCCTTTAATTCTAAATGCATATGTACATACTAATATACGACTATGTACTTGGTCCATAGTAGAGATGTAACGGATCTTGTTTAGCGGATGAGGATGCGGATGCGGATGCAAAATAGTATAACATTGAGGATGCGGTTGCGGGGGATGCGGATATTAATGGAGAAATTTTTGAGGATGCGGATGAGGATATGATCAATTATGTAGACAAAAATATTTAGGTTTCACACTTTTCATGAAGATGAAAAAAAGTTGAAATTCCTCTGATTAGTGTTGTTAAAAATTAAAAAGTTGCATACTTCCTTACTTCGCTTCACCTTAAAAAAACGCACTTAACCCGCCTCAGTTCAATTCATTTAAAACAAAACCACTAGTCACAAAAAAGTGAACCGGAGTGCGTTCCTTAATTCACTCGTAGTCCTAGCTGTAGTCATCGCAGACTACTCAGATCATATAAATGGAACGCGCTCCTGCTGTGCTGACCGACAAACTGAAGCTCAGTTGTGTATACGATACAGAATACAATTTGTCTCAATGCATTTCTTTATAGCACGTGGGTCGCATATATCCGCTAATTGTCTGCATACAAAAATGAGGATTGCGGATGAGGATGCGGGTGTAAATATTTATAAGATGAGGATGAGAATGCGGATGCGGAGTTTAATTTTTATGCGGATAATCCGCGATTGCGGATGCGGATGCGGACATCCGTTACATCTCTAGTCCATAGTACCATCGTTCTGTGTACTCAACTCATTTTTCCACTGGATGCGGTAAGAAACCTTCGCTCAGTCGTGCATCCATTCGAGCCAAATTTGCGTTGAGACGATATACGAGTAAATGCTGCTTGTGCACTCTACGTACCATTGGAGATGCGTAGACCAGCCCGCTACACGAAACGCATCTAAGTCAAATTATTAACTGAGCTGGGCAAGCATGAGAGAAAATAAGCGTGTAGAAAAAAAAATGCTGAAAGGAATCGATTGTGCTGGAATCGAGTGAACGCATCTGTAAGTGATTTCGTTATTAATCAGCATTCAGTTAATTATGTACGTTCAGGGCTCAGTCGTAAATATTAGAATAGGACGTTTTACTGTGAAAATTTGGTATGTAGCAGTATGTATTTGGTTTAACCCTAGTTTACTGTTTGGGCTGCAGATGCACCCCAGCGCATGTTTCACTTCATATAAGTTAACTTTTTCAAGTTTTTATTATCAATTTTCCAATAGCTTAGTCAAATTTAGTTCTGTTTTTGTTTTTAATGTTTGTTCAATCGTTGCCAGATAAATTGATTTTTTTGTGGAAAGAAGTCATTGGTTCTGTCGTGGGGTGCATTTGCACCCCTAATAATTTATTTGAACTCCGAACTATTTATTTTTGAACTTGATATTTATTTTAAAATAAAGATAATATCTAAAATTTCATCTGGGATGAGAAAGAAACTTTAAACATGCTAATATTAGTACGAAATTTTGTTTCATCGGGATGACCTGTGGGACATCAAATGTGGCTCATAAATAAACAACAGAAACTTAGTCGAATTATCAGAGATACTAATTGGAGAAGAGTTTGCTGACTAAGATTTCGAAAAAGAGGTGCATTTCGGAATTTGTGAACATAATTCCCCTTCGAGCCCATTAGAGTCTCGGCCTGCTATTCTTATCTATGCGTAGCGATTTCACTTTTATAACTGAAGTAATAAGCTCTGCTAAAAACGTCAAATGATGAGGAACCCGAAGAGATGCGTAACACTCGCAAAATCAGTGAATGGGATGATGCACACCATACAGAAGTTTCATGAAGATGACTCTTGTTTGAGTTTATCATGTCATTCATAGTATGAATAAGTATCAGTGCCTGCCGTCCAACCAAACTCAACATGTATGCCTCTAGCATTTCGCACTCACTATCTCATTTTTGTTTTTCTTATTTAATTAACGTAACACACGATCAAAATGATTAAAATTAAAGACATTTTGAAAGTCAGTTAACCCATTTCTTCCCAGCGTTGCGTATACGCAACACGAAGTTTGACCTCTGTAAAAACCAGCAAAATTAAATTGAAATGGAAAAGAAATCATGTAATTTTTAATGGACATTTCTTGGCTCTATTTTTGCATATTTGTTATATCAAATCAGCCATTGGGTACTTAAGGATATAAGAGAAAGTAATACCATGTTTTTCAGGACATTTTTTATCATAATTTTAAAAATATTAAAATATCTTAAAATCAATATCCAAACACACTTTCTAGACGAAAAACAATTGCTAATTAATTAATTTAACTTGGTTTTGGAAAAAGGTTGGTCCTTGCTGCAGGAGCATGTGTTAAACGTAGTTGATGCGTTCACGCAACGTTGGGAGTTTCCCGGTACAGTAACTCTGGGGCAAATGCCTAAGGAGCAAAGCATTTTCTTGCTATGTAACGCAGGTTTCGCATCAGCAATATCTTAAAATGAGTCCTAAGTACCTCACTTTTGACGAGACACACGTGACTCATGGTATTCATATCCAGTACTCTTTTATGAGTCACATGTCTCTCATTGCAGAAAGGAAAACGATAAAAGAAGTTGCGGGACAATGACAGCTAGATACTTGTCAGTTGGTCTAAAGTAATTTTCCAAATACATATTTCATGATGGTGTCGAGATATCCAAATATGTTACAAGGATTTCTACAGTGGGTAAAGGGAGCCTTTGTAGTGAATGTATATGTACCCTGAAAAGTCTATGAAATTATTGATACAGTTTTCACTCCACGGTACAGTCTGAAGTCATCAAGTATGGGATCAGAAACCTTTTTTCCATTTAAGGACAGTTTTGTTAGAATAGAGCTACTAAGTAAAGTAAGACAAACTTCCCAGCGATAATTGTGGCTAGCAGTCTACATGTTGAGCAGTTCCCCTCTATGTATTTTGGCTGTTGAATTTAAAACCTAAATTGCAATATGCCTGTTCAAATCTGAAATAGATAATAATAAAAACAAGGGAAATCCGGGACAAAGTTACTATGAATTACCACCTGACGTTAACGGCAAAGTACGGCCGACCCCCATTATATTACAAATGGCCAGTTAAATTTCAGATGTAACCAAGCAAAATATGGCAGATCTATCTTCAATTCAATATAATGTAAGGCTTTCAGAAAATAGCGTGCCTCTTATCTATACGATATGACCAACCACTAGAAAAAAAACCGAAAAACCCGCCCAAAATGTTGCAAAAAAATGTCATCTATATCGCTGTAGTGAGTGTTTCAGGATTTTATCACTAAATTTATTATTCGCCATATAAATCAACAATTTTTTGCAACACAAAAGCTTAAAATTTAAATTTTGGTTTAAATTTTTTTTTACCCAAAAACTCCCAACGTTGCGTCAACGCAACATCACGTTGGGAGCCACTGGTAACACTTACTGAAATTTTTTAAATTTTTTTTTCTTAATTGTATTGTAATTGATTGGAATTTACCAAAAAACTTTGTAGTTTTAGCGTATTTCTATCCTTGGGAAGAAATGGGTTAATGCAGAAATATGGACATACATACCGTGAAAAATCCTTGTGTGCGAATTAAAATAAAATGAATTTAGAAGGTGTTTTAAGTTGTTTCTTGCATCAAATTATGAGGTGTGGTTGATGTTATTGAGGATACGAATAGCATCGGCTTCGTGGGGTTGGCTAATGCAATTGCCGTGGTTGGACATTTATGAAATTTTCTACTCGTACGAAAAGTTCCTTGTGTGTTGATCTTCATCACATACGCATACGCATGAAATTTGGTAGAGATGCGTAGAATGATAACAGTCTTTGGCACCAAATACTTGAAAGTTGGTAGGGCAAAAATAACAGGGTGTCCCGGAGATTTGAAAATTTGTCCTCGCGAACGGCTCAACCGTCATGAAATTTGCTAAGAATGTGTAGAATGGTAACAGTCTTTGGCACGAAATACTTAGAAGTTGGTAGGGCAAAGATAACAGGGTGCCCCGAAGATATGAAGCCGAAGTCGACTTTTTTAGTTTTTACTTAAATCAAAATTTTTATTTGTGCGTGTGTAGCCCAGGTCTGCAGATAACGCCTGTGTGGGTGTATGTTTCGTATAACTTTTTTGCTGGAATTTACACGAGGAATCACAATCCGGTGCGTTTATGCGGCAGTTTCCGAACACCCCGTATAATGCTGCAAGCACTATTGTATATTTCCTATGACTCATCATAATTTTCAATCTGCAGACCAGGGTTCTCTCTCTCTCTCTCTGTACCGTAATCCCTTGGCATGGTGCGTTCACTAAGCCGTTTATAGGCTACTTCGAGTCAACGTTGCATTGCATATAGAGTAGTGTATATAATGTTGCAAGCACTATATATTTCCTGGACCACGCCGAGACTCGATCTCCGGACCTCTAGATTACTAGCATAGTAGAGTGCGACTCAACCAAGTGAGCCACAGAGCGTGTCAAGGCAGACCTGGGCTACACACGCACAAATAAAAATTTTAATTTAAGTAAAAACTAAAAAAGTCGACTTCGACTTCAAATCTTCGGGGCACCCTGTTATCTTTGCCCTACCAACTTCTAAGTATTTCCATTGTTACTGTTACCATTCTACACATTCCTAGCAAATTTCATGTTGGTTGAGCCGCTCGCGAGTAAAAATTTTCAAATCTCCGAGACACCCTGTTATTTTTGCCCCCTTCCAACTTTCAAGTATTTCGTGCCAAAGACTGTTACCATTCTACGCGTCTCTATCAAATTTCATGACGATCGGTGTGCGTATGTGATGAAGATCAAAAGCCAACCACACACAAGGAACTTTTCGTACGAGTAGAAAATTTCATAAATGTCCAACCACGGCAATTGCACGAAGCCGAACTCTAGCTCTTACTATGAAAAGGCTACATTCGAAGTTCTAAAAATCTACCACCTTCTACCATTATTTTCAAGAAAAATCTACATGAACTTTTGGGTTAATTTTCCTGTATGCCACACCGTCTCCTCAGTAATATTTACGAGTCCCGAAATCAATTACATATTCAAATTTAATTTTCTAAAAAAGTATTCAGTTATTATAGAAAACAATCCAACTTTTTGCCCATATCGGTGATCATTGCTTCAACGACAACCCAATCTAATTTCATAACTTCATCACACGAGCAGTGGCGGCTCGTGAAGTACAGAGCCCGGTGGGCAGATTTACCATCAGGAAAGAATACTATACATGCATATCCACAATGTTTTTTAATGCGTTAAAATTTTGCTCTTTGTTAGTCAGTCCAATTTAATGTTTTTAAGCTTGTTGTATCTAGGTATGTATTAGGTGAATCGTTTAGAGTTTTTTTTACAAATCAGTTATGCTCAATCGCACCATGAAAATGCATACAGATAGCTAAAGTTCGGAATCCTATATTACATCAATTTTTTGGCAGAGAACGGTAGCAATATGGAAAAATAATCCAGTATTTACCTTTCAAAGGGACCAGCAATAGTCGCGACAATATTTCAATAAAATTATATTCAATAAGTAAATATTAAGCACTGCTCCTTTTAATGGTAATTCAAATTTGGATACCTCTTTCTTTTTTTTCATTTGAGGCTAGAAAAGGCAACCCAAACGGATCACCTAATATATGATTAATTGTAATGATATGTATATTAAATTATGATGAGACATTATGTTCGAAAGTTTGTTTACTTAAAATTATTTTTTAAAAGCAATGCCAACATTCTTTCGCACAATAACAGGACATACCTACAAATCTTCCTGAATAAATAATAATTTATCAAAGATAATTCCTGTAAATTTATATGGAAGTTAGGTTATACTTTGAAGCTGCTATGTATTTCTACAATTATGCAAATAAAATGCACTGCCCAGCAAGAGCTAGCGGGGAGGGTTGAGATCCCTCTTGCCATGGGGAGGAAAAAGGTGTGAGGAATAAAAGTGGGAATTTTTTTCTATATCATGCACAAGCAATAAGATAACAACAACAAAAATCATTTTTTAAGTACATACAAACTAAATTTAAAACTTCCAGATCATATAGAGGAGAAAATATAAATAGGTATCTATATCAAGCAAAATACATATTAGATCAAATAAATAAGATTTTAATATTAATCCCATCACCAAAATAAATATTTTATAATATAAAATACGTAACAAATAAAAAACGGCCGTTGATAACGTAATCATGCACTACTGCTACAAGTACGAGTATAACGCCTCCAAACCACTTCAAAAAAGGAAGAATATCTGACAAAAACACACGCACAATTTAATTACTCTACAATGCACCATGCACTTAAATGCGAAACGGCCTTATTATTGTATCCATGCACTACGCGCTATGCTACGTGCACGAGTATCTAACTACTAGAACAGCGCCACGGGCCACGCGCTCGCGAACGTTACACAAGTTCATGGATACCTACTAGTGTAGTATTGGGCATGCCCTTCAGTGAGTTCAGATACTTTCAATGCGCATGCGTTGAACGTATAAGAAGATTCATCGTGTCTCTATGTGCTATGGAATAGCTATAGAATAGATTGATGGTATATGTGGGCAGAAAGGCATTCTGCCCATAGGTTGAGTTGAGTTGAGATGATGATGATATGATGAGCAGATACATGAAGGAAGTATGAATGGGCGCAATGCAATGTACATAATGGTTGGTGATTCACGCGTGCGCTTCTTATAATTATTCAATTGATATCAATATGAGCTTTCGCTTATGTAGTGGAGAGGAGTTTTTTATATTGGCAATTTAATCGTGTTTAAGTACTAATGAATGGCTATTGTCATTTTAAGGAAAGTTACGTTAAGTTAGATATGCATGTAGGTACCGAAGTGAATCAATTATGTTCTAAGAAATAATTTTTATTTTATTTTTATTTTTAGCTAGCATTTTGTAGGGTGGGCAGTGCCCTACCTGCCCACTTAGACCGGCCGCCCCTGCACACGAGTACCACACATATGTGTGTCATACATATTTCAAATTGGCTCTGATTGTCATTAACACGGAAATTTCTTATTTAAAACGTGCGTATGGTGTCATGCGAAGCAGTTATAAATAAAATTTCATACACATATTTTCGTTTATTGATACTTTTGGTTGATGGGGTGGGTGGTGTGTATCCGTGCAGTCATAACAGGCTGATTGGGTCGAATCTATAAAGGTTAGACAGGACTGTGTCTAACTGCCCGTAAATAACGTGCTCAAATTCATATTTTTAGAATTAACCTTTAGTCCAGGAGTAGATAGATATTCATCCATAAAGGGCGTCGCACAAATTCAATTTCTGCAATATTTTTATCATCTCTTCAATGTTGTTTTTTTTTAGGAAAAATAACCAATCGGTCTTAGTCACATTATCTCAGATCTCATACTACCGAATAATATTTTATATCCTGAATAAATTTTGTATTATGCTAGGCTCGTCATCATTGACTTCCTGTTTTTTTGGCATGAGTGTTTATTCTGGCGACAGCGTGTCGCTTATTTAGGCTTTAGGGTGTACACGTGTATACCCTTCTATGCCGATAAGGATATCTATACGTAGTGCGTAATATATTATTCATATTGCCGGCATACGCACTGAAGATGCCGCCTTGTAGAGTTTTCATGTGTTCTTCTGTGTGTTTGTTGCCACTGTGCGTTGCGCATATGAGATCCTGCTCCAGCTTACATAATCTTCTAATACATTCACACACGTGTGGAATAGGAGGAGAGAGGACCCGACATTTTGAATGAATGAAACGCACCGTCAGACGAGAAGATACGTTGCCCCCCCCCTTCCCCGATCTACTTGTTTGCTCAAATTTACTATATAGAAACTCGTCGAAAGAGAGGGAAATTTGACCTTCCTTTGCTATAGCGTTTGAATTTCATTTGAATCCAATACGATTCGGTCTACTTGACAACTAACAGTATGTATTTCGAAATTCTCCTAGGTTTAATGCATTGTCATGATGGTCCTTGAACTAGAAATATTTTTTTAGGTCAGGTCAGGACTAGTACGAAGAATATTTGATTAATATTCTAATGCTTCTCGTATAGTATTTGCTTCACCGCCCTGTACTGCCAAGGACATTTGCAATTAGGCGATTAACCTATGTCAGTTCTAGATTTGTCTGAAGCTAAGCCACAGTTATGCTACGAGCATTTGTATGTACGAGTATAGATAGGTAGCATGTGTAGTATGAATGAGTTACATTTCTCTCTTTGTTAGGTGTTAGATAACGATTATCGTGGTGACGATAGGTGTTCACTTAGCGTAATTAATTAATTAATTATTCCGCTCGACTTCACGTTGATAACCTTAATGAAAGGGTGATATCATTTTTCATAAGGCGAATTAGAATAAGTGCTCGACGTGTTCAAATCAATTTCATTCATTTATTGCTGGTCAGTGTCGTGAAAATTAGTATTTAAAGGTGGTTATACTAATCTTTATTTAATTTATAATATAATTCTTAGGGGTATGATTAGACATTTAGACTTATCTAAATTAGCTAAAATGCTTTTGATATTATAAATATTTTATTGATAATATTGTCAGTACCATCAATTTATTATTGAAATGAAAGTTGCAGTTTTTACTTATATCAAAAAGCGTTGGCGCATCCCGGGTACGAGTACCCTTTAGCTTTGGTGCTCGGGGAAAATTGACACATAGTCCTTGGAAAAAATATATTTTTGGAGTAATTACCATCAGTAACCCGCAGACACTTACTGGTCTCTCACGAACTACGGACCGCGAACCACCTGTTGGGGTAAAATTTTTGGATAAAGAACATTGTCTTGATCCAATCATGTTCGATGCTAATATGTACAACACAATTTTTGCTTGACACTGCGGGCGATGCGATGCGATAAGAAGCGATAGGCTGATTTCAGATTGTAAGACGAAACCGGACGGGTAAACTTGCAAGACAAGAGAGCTTTTGTAGTGGCCAGCAGACAAGCATTGTGCATTTTTATTTATTAAGAACGAGTCTTACGAAAGAAAAAAATCGTGACACGATTGTTTTTCTTTCGTAAGAAACGTACGATCGATAAGACGATTGCATCTACCGATAGTTCAGGCGTTCTGCGACGACAATTAGCGCGTGTTGTACTTGCATTTTAATCTTGTCGACTCGTCATTTCATTGTACACTAACTTCGGAGCGTGCATGGCAACATTTATACATACTTGCTGTGTGATTATTGTTCGCCGGTCCGTGTTTTGATCGGATAGTGTGAAATGATCATACGATGGTTCTTGTCTTGCAAGTTGACCCGTCCGGTTACTTCTTACAATGTGAATTCACCCATAAGCTTCCCATCGCAAGAAAAAAATATTCTTAGCATTTAAATAGGAACCCGCTTGTACCCTTTAGACTGCTTGCGATGCGACGTCGGGTTGTGCAATGAAGAACTTTTCCATGTCGAATCATCGTGCGCCGTTTCAGACGATGCAATGCGCATTATTGCCGATGAAAGCGACATGGAGGTTTGTGTTTGGATCGGTTTCGTGCTGTTTGACGCTGTTTGATACTGATAGGGAGATATCGACATGAGAGGCATGATTTGTGCAGATCGGCTCCCAATACCATTGGGAATTTATATACATATACATACACCCCCAATCAATAGGATAGTTCCACTAGAAAAATTGCTGTATCTCGGTGAGTGATAACGGTATTTTCTTCAAACTTGGTGACATTATTTTCAGTAGCCTGCTTGTTCTTTGAATAACAGAAGGTCTCAAATCTGGAGTCCCGTTAGGATTTTCTAACGAGAATTCTTAATTGTTCCACTGGAACTATCCTATTGGCTTCACCATTTGTACTGTTTTTAAGAATTATCGTAAGAAAATCCTAACGGGACTCCGGATTCGAGACCTTCTGTTATGCAACGAACAAGCAGGCTACTGAAAATGCGTATTGTCATTAAGGTTGAAAATACCGTTACCACTTACCGAGATACAGCCATTTTTCAAGTGGTACTATCCTATTGATTGGGAGTGTACATACATACGTGTCGGATGTTGTATGTATAGTGTTATAGATTGTATGTAGGTAATGTAATAATGGATTGGTCTACTAAATAGCCTTTGTGGAAATTTACAGTGCTGTCCAACCCAGTTCGTAGCGTACGCGTATCCCAAAAAAAGGGCGGTATTCGGATCTTACAGTTGATGTTGTATAAATCTATGAATGGGTTAAATAAATAACATTTGTGGAAACATGCAGTGCAGCACAATCCGGTTTGTAGCTTACGCTTACGTATAAGAAAGTTTCGAACAGCGCATGTATTTCCAATGAATTATTGAAGATACCGGTAGATAGGTCAGTTGTGGGAGCATACGGTGACGAGAAAGCCGGGGTACCATGTTGGGGCGGGCAACCCCAAATTTTATTTGTTTTTGGCCTCAAATTCGGAATCAGCGGCCCATAATTCTTTTAATATATCCTCCCACGGCGATTGGACGAATATTTCCCCGAGAAATTTGGGGCGCGCAACCACACAATTTTTTTCTTATTTTTGATCTCAAATTCGGAATTAGCGGCCCGTAATTCTTCCCACGCCGATTGGACGAATTTTTCCTCGAGAAATCAGGGGTATCATTTTGGGGCGGACAACCATACAATTTTTTTCTTAATTTTGACCTTAAATTAGGAATTTTTTTCCTGACGATTGATTGGAAGAGTATTTCCCCGAGAAAACAGGGGTACCATTTTGGGGCGGGCAACCCCAATTTTTTTTCTTATTTTTGACTTCAAATTTGGAATCAGCAGCCCATAATTCTATTAGTGTTTCTTCCCACGCCGAGTGGACGAATATTTCCCCGAGAAATCAAGGGTATCATTCTCGGCGGCAGCCCCAAATTTTTTTCTTATTTTAAATGCAGGCTTTCGTGGTTTCATTTTAAACTGGTTTAAATCATATTTAACAAATAGGTCGCAACGTGTTAACATTGGAGGGATAAGCAGTAGTGCTAAGTGTTTAACTTTGGGAGTCCCTCAAGGCTCCGTTTTGGGCCCCATATTATTTTTAGTATTTATAAATTCATTGTTTGGATTAGACTTTAAGGGATCAATCACCGCTTTCGCGGACGATATAGGGTATACCTACGGTTCTAGAACTCCCCTGGATTTAGTTGCGGATATTAATTGGGATTTGAATTTATTAAGATGTTGGTTTTCACATCATAAACTGATACTAAGCTCAAAAACTAAGCTCATGTTTTTTAATTTGTCTTCTACGGCTATAGCCTATGACGAGTTTTGGTACCACGCACCTGATTGCTCACGTTTTAGTTTAAATTCTTGTAGTTGCTCGGTACTGCCTAATTCCCTACCATTTAACGAAAGCAATCAATGTAGTGATAATTGCTTAGATATTGAAGTGGCTGATAAGTTCAAATACCTGGGCCTTACACTGGACTCCAAGTTGAGTTTTGCCCTCCACACGCAAGATCTAGGTAAATACTTCAGATGTACCTTGAGGTATTTTTATTACTTGAGAAATGTTTGCTCGAATGATCTGTTAAAAACTATTTATTTTGGGATCTTCCATTCCAAACTTCAATATGGAATTGCGTGTTGGGGGGGGGGGGGGGTGGGAACAAATTATAATAAAATCCAGCCTATCCTCATTCTGCAAAAAAACGTGGTGAGAATCATTTGCCGAAAAAACCGGAGATACTCTAGTTTTATTCTGTTCTGTGACCTAAATATCCTTCCAGTCAGACATTTGTATTGCTACAAAGTGTTAAATATATTTTTTGCTCGATCAGGTAATCTTAATTTTAGATTACATTCTGACCATAATCTTCGCAGTAACTTCAGAAATTTGGTATCAGTTCCTTTTTCCCGGACTACCACCTTCCGAAATTACTTTGTGGTTTCCTCGTGCCGTCTCTTTAACAGCCTTCCGCATTCAATCAGATCTGTATCAATAGCTGGAAGTTTTGCTAAGTGCGTTAGAAAATGGCTCTTCGGTTTAGATTTTGATAATATGGAATCCTTATATTCTTGCATTCTGGTATGACTGCAAAGAGTTTGTTGCTTTTGCTTCCTAGTTTTAATCTTATTAGTCTCTATAAATTTAGTTTGCATTTGTTTACTTACTCTATCATCTGAATTATATCTTGTCTTTTCATTGAATTAATTTTGAGATCACCCCACACATACATTTTGAATTTTGTTTTCCTCGAAGTAACATTAAACACTATTCTTAATTCTTTTAGTTTTAGAATACATAATGTTTCAAAATTTTCATAATTTTCAACGGATTACTTCCTGAAATATTTTTATATGTCTATTTTGTAACTCATTTTGAATTTTATGAATTAAATACAATACAATACAATATACATTAATACCCACAATTATCTACATCACTACATAAATATACCGACACGTTTGTATAGTAGATAGTAGAACACTCGAAGCGCCATGTCGCGAAGTCGATCTGAAATCATACCCATATTAGCAGCAAATCGCACGAGCCAGCGCCGTATAAGATCACCTTGAAAAATCTGGTTTTCTTGTCATAGAAACAAATCGCGTCAGCTCGCAACAAATCGCATCGCATCGCCCGGCCCGGAAAAGCTCGGCGTGCGTTGTTGTTGTTGTAGCGATTCAAGAGATTTTTTTTGTTTTCTCTTGAATCGAGGGGGGGTCTTGGCAGCTCTTAGCCGTTTTAACAACGGGTAGCTCTGGGACGATTCACATCGAAGAACAGGCTGCCGTAGGAGCATTTTATGGACAACACAAACATCCATGGGTCACAGTGGGATTCGAACCCACGCACCGGCAACTCAGAGATAGAGTGACATCTCTGCCACTGAGCCACCGAATGCCCGAACAACTCGGCGTGCGTCGCACTGTATGTACGCGCCCTGAATCAACAGAGCGTTTTTGCGTGCACGAATAAAATTTTAAAAATGTGCCGTCCCCCATTTATGTGCGGCGCACCTACAGATTTTGCTCGCGATCAGTGTTCTTGCGCGCACATTTGCTCAAATATGGGTAAGTAAATGCCTGATGAGGCATTAAAATGAAATCTGAGTTGACGTTTATGATTTAGATTTTTCTTTACATTGGTGGTTTTGTTTTAACGATGACTAGTCCAGGATGTGACTATCCATTTGTTTTGCTATCTTTCTTATCCGTATCTTATCTATTCATTGAAAAAATACGCTCTAGCCGCCGCAAAGATAAGTGCGTCATAATAAATAAATGTCTACAATATTTTTATTTGATACAAATATACAAACATTTGTACACAGCTCCGTTTACACGTACATACATGGTATAGCAAACATGAAGTAAAACAATTACGACACATTTATTATGTCATACCATTCAAGATAGATTTTTTTTCTTTTTTTTTTAAATATTCAAAACAATAAAATCAATTAAGTACTAATCACCTTTTGTTTTTCCATATCTATTTTACAGTTGCTTCTCATGTGCCTGGAGTCTGTTCATTTCATTGGTCAGCGGCTTTATAATTTTACTAGTTATCATCGGTGTTATCGTCTATTTCACTGTATATCACGACAAAGACAATACCAACCACGATACGGTCGATCAAATTCACCGAAACTTATCAACTCTGATACAGAACAGTGTGCAAAATGTGAAGAATCAGATTTCATAAATAGCACACAATTCAAATTGTGTGTTATGTAATTTTAAGAGGAATGTAATGTAACAAACAAAGATGATTTATTCACGATAAGATCGTCCCATTGGATGTAATGCCAAAACAGTTTATTTTGAACATCACCTGGAAAGCGGAAAGGACAAGAAGGAGAAGAAGAAACATTGATAAAGAAATAATGAAAAACACACACACTTACACAAGAGAAGATAACTATGTTCCTCCGTAGAAACCAACCTTATTAATATACTAAACATATTATTCGATTAGATGTATAAAATTTCGCAGCATCTCATTGCCATTTACTTGGATATTTATTCGCTTCCATTTTTGTCGTGCAGCTTTAGTAAACATTATTGTAAGTATATTCTTTAGTGTGAAATTTTTATTTTGTTTTGTTAATAAACAATCAAGTGTGATTTAAAATTATTTTGTCATTTCCTTTATTTAACTTAATTTAGAGCCAGTTTCTCGTACATCTTATCTAACGGTTAGTCTTATCGTATAGAGAACACGCACACAATTGTTTTCGGAAAATTTTACATTTATTGAATTTATTTTTTTGTTTATTTTGCATAGATATGAGTGTTTTATGACAAATTTGGCTGGGTAACACCATTTTCTGAAATTGCGCATTGATTGTTAATATTGAAATTTAAATGAAGCCTATTGATAATTTCTTTAATTTCGATCAAAGATCGTACGCGTTTAGCATAATAATTTAATGAATTTTCGAAGAAGTTACTGTTCAAAAGCAAGATACTTTCTGTGTTAGGTGAAATAGAGTTCTTACACCTCTTGTACATATGCAATTTCGAGGCTAAGAGTTCTTACTTTATAAAGGCCTGAATAGACCTCGGGCGGAATGAAAATGAAATTTTTGTCCGCTGCGATTTTCTCAATGAAAATGCATGCTTACTGTGGTGGAACATGTCGGTAATGATGGGGAATTCCATAAGCTACAATCCGAATATGGTTCCAAAATTTTTCTCGGCCATTTTATGTTTTATTTTTCGATTCCCCCGTCATTAGATATTTTCCACGGTGAAATGACCGGGGAATCGAAAAATAATACATAAACTGGCCGAGAAAAACTTTGGAACCATATTCGGATTGTAGCTTATGGTATTCCCCATCATTTCCGACATGTTGCACGACAGTAAGCATGCATTTGCATTGAAAAAATCGCAGCGGACAAAAATTTCATTTTCATTCCGCCCGAGGTCTATACTGCGCTTAATCGATAAAACATTTATCATCAGTGGGTCCTAGCTCTCAAATCTCTGTGGATCACTTAGCCTAAAATTGAATAACAATTGAATATGTTTCCTCTATTTTACAGTAAAGCGAGAGTCATCAAAAGTGCTAAACATCATGAGAAACCACGACACCATCATTAACCTCTGGGTCTGTCTGGTGTTGGTGTTGAATCAGTTTTCTATTAATTTACACCTGCAATATCAAGCCTAGATTTAGCCTCTATGGTACACCTACCTGAGATATAGTATCCCTGCCGAAGTACTTCATCTCTTATAGTTGGGAACATGCAATGCCAAATGAAACTTATTAACAATTTCTGGCAAAAATTGAAACCTAAAATTGATTTTGGAAAAAACAATTACTGTTCTTCACAAAATGGCAAGCAGGACGCCGCATGCTTAGTCCCGAACTAAATATGTAAATCTTATGGGTTCCTTAATCGCTTGGTCAAACGTTTTTTATTCGAAAGGCATTAACATTTGAAAATAATTTCAGGCATATGACCGATTATGTGCACCATAAAAATAACGAAATCGTCGTCTAACGGGTAGGCCAATTACAAGCTCGTTTTTAAATCATAGGTTAGTTTGACACTGACACTGCTGTTTTTCGCTCGAAATCTGGATAGAAAGTCAGTATCATACCTCCGCGGAACGAAATGAGTCACTTTACGCTTGAACAACGTTGGGAAATATTGCAAACTTATTTTCTAAGTGAATGCTGTCTAGCCCAAACCGTGCGTTTATTGAAAAGAAGTTTTGGCCGAAATGAAGCACCCACAGAGCCTCACGTACGCAAGTTTGTTCAAAAAGTTCGTGAGACTGGCATGCTAGTGGACAACACTCACGGTCCCCGTCGTCGTACGGTGCGCACAAATGAAAATGTGGCTGCTGTAGCTCAGAGTGTGAGACTCTATCTACGAACATCAACACGCCATCGATCTCAACAGTTAAAGATTTCACGCACTAGTCTGAGTAGAATTCTGCACAAAGATCTCGGATTATTCCCTTACAAGGTCCAATTGACTCAGCAATTAAAGTCACACGACCATCCACTTCGTTATCACTTCGCAGTTTGGGCCTTAGAGCAGCTTGAATTGGACAACGATTTTGGGCCAAAAATTATCTTTTCTGATGAGGCGCATTTTCATCTCGGCGGCTACGTTAATAAACAAAATTGCCGCATCTGGGGCTCGAAAAACTCCCACGTTGTTGTAGAGAAGCCAATGCATCCACAGAGAGTGACAGTTTGGTGCGGATTGTGGAGTGGTGGCATCATTGGACAATTTTTTTTTTTCAAACTGAGGCTGGTAAGGAGGTTTTCACACTTGTACTTAATCTGGCCAGATTACGTAATCTGCGGTGTGGTGAATTTAAAAATATATGGAATTTGACAGCTCAAATTAAGTAATTTGCACAGATTACGTAATCTGGCCGCAAGTGTGAAAACCTCCTAACAACGTTTCGGTCAACGGTGTGCGTTACCGAGCCATGTTATCCGACTTTTTTTTACTGTAATTGAAGACATGGATTTGGACGACCTCTGGTTAATGCAGGATGGCGCGCCATGCCACACAGCCCATGACACAATCGATTTTTTACGCAACAAATTCCCAAATCGTGTTATCATCGTCTTGGCGATGTCAATTGGCCGCCTCGGAGCTGCGATTTGACCCCTTTGGACTTTTTTTTGTGGGAAACCGTGAACGACCGATGTTATGCCAACAATCCAGAAACGATTCAAGCACTTAAGGCTAATATCATTCAAGCAATCCGCCAGCTACAGCCTGAAACCATCAATAGGGTCTTGGAAAATTGGTGTGACAGAATGCGGTACTGCGACGCCAGCGGGGGCAGCCACTTGAATGAAGTAGTGTTCTATCATTAGTGGGAGCTTACTTACTTTCTAAAAAAGCCATAAGACATGGAAAAAAAATAATTTTTTTTTTGTTTATTGCATTTTTAAAAACGAACTTGTAATTGGACCACCCTGTATATTGACAACATTCCCAGTCGTCACTCATCCGGATGTGTACGAGCATTGCTTGAAATTTTATGTAAAATTCGCGTAGCACCCCAAGCAGCCGCTCCCCCAAGCCTTCAAACATGTGTCTTACACCACGGTCACCACTCATCCAGGCAGCATGCACAACAATGAGGGCGATCGTTGCCACGATAGTTTTATTCTACACATGCCACACGACCATCGCATGACAAGCTCAACGACTATCGTTTGGAGCAGTTCCAGTCCAGACGATGAATCAGTGATTATCGTATGCGACGTGTCTTGGAGCACAAACCTTCAGCCTGACTGGGAACCCCACTCTCGCAATAAGTATCAATGAACAACTTGTTTAAGGCATTATTTGCCGCATTAACCACGCCATTTTTACAGGCGAATGTGGCATTGGAAGGGTGATAACTGCATTGCTGGTCGCGCTATGCGATGGAACCCCTTCTCCCAATAAGGCTGAGAAAGGGGTCATCCTAAAACCACGTGGCGCAGATCTGTGGATGAGGGATGTGCGTATTTGAAAAAGAACTGGGGTAAAATACGATACAAACTTTTTTTTTTAAACAGACACACGTTGCGGTTGCTTCTTCTCTTGCCAATCTGTCCAATAAGAGTGTACAAGAAGGATTTTTTCCGGAACAATGGAAGACTTCTTATGTCTTCTCCATTCCATAGAAGGATGATCCTTGTCTTGCGTCAAACTATCGGCTGATTTCATTACTATCGTCTTTTCCTAAGGTATTTGAGCATATGTATTCAATTACGACTACTTTGGCACCTAATTGTCCAGAACGAGCATGGTCTCTGCAAAAACAAGTCGACTAGCATTAACTTGGTGGAATTGGTGAATTACATCTCGAAATCCTTTAATAGTCATAGTGACATTCATGTGGTATATACTGGGTGCATCACTCTATTTTGTTGGAAAACTTTTACGCTTTGGCTTCTCTAGCTACCTACTGTCTTGGCTTTCGTCGTACTTATCGGAGCGTTCAGCTAGAGTGGCTTACAAAAGTCTATTTTCATCTTCGTTCTCCCCAACATTCGGAGTTCCGCAGGGATCCAATCTCGACCAAGATTCACTGATCATCACACCTTCATAATAAAAAGGAGACCGAGTTATAATCGTGCCAATAGCACGATGAGTGCCTATAGATATAGTGCCCTATACCCATGTACACCCCTACAAAACATGCATAACCCAAAATTTTCATTTTCATGTTTTCATTTTGTAGGGGAGGGAGGGTATAGATGGGTTGGACCTGGCACATCTTTAACATCTTATCAAGGCATTCAACAGCTACCATTTGATACTATTTTGAAGCTCTTCGCGACATTCTATAAAGAGATATGGCTGAATAATAATAAACTTTGTAGGGGAGGTGGTGGTAAGGGTAGCTATGGACTTACTCCACTTTCTATCAACTTAAAGTATCTGTCCGAATTAGGAATTGATCAAAATTTCAAGTCGATAGCGATATTGTATTGAAAGTTATGGCCGAATTAAAATATCAAGGAGGAGTAAGTTGTATGGAAGGTAGGGGAACCCTTGGTCCGATTTGGCCCATTTTCAATCCAAGAGTATTTTGACGAACTTCTAAATGAAGAATTTCCTCGAGCAGCTTTTCAAGATGTTGAGCCGAATACCACAAATATTGAAGATACTCGTATCTCAGAGGAAGAGGTGATGGAGGCAATGCATCAGATGAAACGCCGAAAGGCAGTCGTACCGGACAAAATCCCCGCGGAATTTTGGTTGAAAATGGAAAATGTCAGCCTTAGTTGGCTCACAGTTCTCTTCAACAAAATCAAAGGTGGGCAACCGATGCCTGATGCTTTCAGGGAAAGTTTTATTCTTCCTTTCTATAAGAACAACGGAGACTCACCCAAACTCAACAACTATAGGGCTATAAAGTTAACACCTCATACACTGAAGATCTACGAGCGAGTTGTCTGCAACCGATTGAGAAAGATTGTGCGATTGAATGACAATCAATGCGGCTTTGTTGAAAGTCGATCTACAGTCGATGCGATTCAGTGCATTCGTATTGCGATGGAAAAGTATAAAGCAGCACGAAAGGACTTGCACTTTGTGTTCATCAATTTGGAAAATGCATTCGATAGAGTACCTCGTGATCTGATATGGTTGGCCTTGATAGCACTTAATGTCCCTGAGGCATACGTCAGGATGATACGAGATATGTATGATGGAGCTACGACTAAGGTTAGATGCACAGCCGGTGAATCAGAAGAATTTCCGGTGAATATCGGATTACACCAGGGCAGTGTATTGAGTCCGTTGCTCTTCAACATCATCATGTGCTACTTATTAACACGTATATCCGACGAGATATTTCTAATATCTCTTCTTTTTGCCGATGATATAGTTCTCAGTAGCCCAAACATCGTTGCCTTGCAAGCTGCACTTACAAAATGGTGTGACATTCTGGAGGAGCATGGACTGAGTGTAAGTATAACAAATACTGAGTTCTTATGCTGCCAATTCTCAGATCCAGATGCACCGATACCAGAAATGTACGTCAAACGAGAGCAGCTTAAGTCTTGTACCAAGTTCAAGTACCTTGGCTCGATGGTGAACAACGGAGCTACATGCGATGATGACATCAAACATCGCACAAAGGTTGATGACGGGTGGGTGGATGACGTGGCGAGAAAACTCTGCGATAAGAAAATGCCACTGAAGCTAAAGGGCAAGTTGTTCAAAACGGTTGTACGTCCCGCACTCATGTATGGATCAGAATGCTGGACCATGTATGAAGGTTACGCGAAAGAAATGACAGCGACTGACAGGCGCGCACAGAGGGTGGGGCAAAAGGGGCAATTTGCCCCGGGCCCCGCGTTGGAGAGGGCCCCGCAGGGACAGTGGTCTCGTAGTGCGCATACGTCTGCAAAATTATTACACGAATTGAGTTCAGATAAATTTTATTTAAATCTCTATTTATCTTGTTTTGCGTTATTCAAAGCATTTCTAGAACCTTATAGGATTTCCCTTCACCTACTTTTTTCAATTCAATTTGCTAAATCTAAAATTGGCACTGATCTTGATATATTTTAGGTGTTGAGATCAACAGCACACTCTGCCGAAATTTATCTA
Organism: Microchrysa polita; assembly: GCA_949715475.1. NCBI lineage: Eukaryota > Metazoa > Arthropoda > Insecta > Diptera > Stratiomyidae > Microchrysa > Microchrysa polita. The sequence goes on along the minus strand of OX454416.1, from coordinate 135,480,991 downwards.
ATTAATCGGTATTAATCTAAATCTGAGTGTCCTCGAACTATGTGTGTTTTATAGAGAAAGTGTTAACTAAGAAACTGAACACGATGGATCCTCTTTAAATTACTATTTCTTATTTAGTTTCCATAAACTTATATTTATTCAAGTCTCTCTCTGATTGTTGTTAACTCATTGTAGTCTTATCTGTAACTATGCTCTCGAACTAGCAAAATTTCTCAACGTTTTCTACTGGTTTGGTTTTAGACTTTTGTTCTTCTATGGATCAGTGCACACTCAGTCTTAGTAACGTTTATGAAGAGACAAGAATTTCGATTTTTGCAATGCCATCAGCAGTGACGAAACAACTTCACTCTGCGCCCTCCCGCCAACTTCTTGAGTGGGCCCCCTACACTGAGAAAAAAAGTAAAGTGAAATCAATCGAAAACACTCTTGAAGTTCGATCCACACTTTTCAGTCACAGTCACTTTCCATACAAGTTAATTGATTGACTGACAATTTGTCAATTTGTATGAGAAATTACTGTGACAGCGACTGATGACTAAAAAGTGTGGATCGATCTTAAACCAAGTATTTTGAAGTTTTTCTACTAAAATTAAGAACATCGTACTTAAAATAACTTTGCTAAGAGCTACTTTGACTCTTTGCATGCTTACATTGAGAATAGCGTTCTTGTTGTAACGTTTATCAAATTAATGATTTCATCAATTGTTTTTTTTTTTTATAAAAATGCTCACGCAGCGCATCATTGACCTCTATAGGTGTTAGTGATGCCTACTGCGCCTACAATGAGATTCGATCCCGCGAACCTATGATTCGAAGACGAGCGCCCTATCTATCTATACCCTAATGCCGCTCTCTCAGGTACCAGCATCCTGGCATCCTGTAGTAGGAACAACATTTATAGAGTTTCCAGAGTTCTTTTTCTCAAAGGGGCCACTTTTATTTATATGCCCCGGGCCCCGTAAATCCTCTGTGCGCGCCTGGCGACTGAAATGAAAATGTTACGCATGTCAGTTGGTGTAACCAAAAGGGACCACATCAAGAGTAGCTACATCCGAGGCAGCTTGTCCATAGACCAACCAATCACCGAAAAGCTCAAAGACCGACGAATGGATTGGTATTGCCATGTTCAAAGGCGTCCGCCTGAGAACCCCGCAAAGAGAGCGATATCAATGGAAGTTCCACATGATGGACCCAAGGCCAGAGGCGGACCGAAGAACACCTGGATGTATCAAATGAAAAAGCAACAACAACGCATTGGTCTCGGCGATGACACGATCCAAGATAGAGCTGCCTGTAGAAATATGCTGAGATATTACCGCCAAAACGGGCGATGTGCCTACACCGCAGGTCGAGCAACGCGCAACCATGGAGCGGTATAAAGAACGAGACAAGGAAGAAGAAGAAAAGCTCCAGGAATTCACGTTGATATTATTTGTACATAGATTTTGAAAGCGTTGCTACTTAATATTATATTTGATACTAGGCACACAGGGTTACAAAATATGTTTGAGTTCCTTTCTTTTTGGCAGATTATGATCAAAGATACTCGAAGATACGTACTCCAAGTTTAGCTTTGGGTTGTATCTTTTTTTTACTGATTTTAAGGTTTGTGTTCCCAGAGGCGACTCATGCGATCGTAGATCAGCGACCAATTCTGATCCCAATTTGAGCATTTTTTTTAATGGCTACATTTTGTCACTCACTCGGTTATTTAACTATGTTCACTATCATCGCATGAGTTTTCTTTAGGATGCAAGCCTTTATAAGCGCAGTCGATAACTTCAATTCGATCTTAGGCAGTCCATATTCTCGTTTAGAAACAGAGTTATTGTCAAATAGTTGGGAAGTGTTAGTACTGGTTTGTATGAATACTCGTATCTTGCAATGATGCGAACGATCTTAACTTCTTATCTACTTGTATCATTTCCATAATGATCATGCTTTTATTCGTTATTAACAAAAGGTATAATCTTTGTAGTACTTAACTAATAAGCGTTTTATTTTTTTTTTCTTTCAGATATGCATATTTGCTGAATCCAATAGCTTATTTCATCCGAATATTCTGCATTAGTATGTGGTCATCGCAGTTCTTTTTGATAACAATATTATTCCATCCAAACTTAAACTGTCAAATGACTTGAAACTGAAAACTCAGAATATGTACACCTCAAATTAAATCCGTAAGCACAATAATAATAATAATAATAGAGCCTTAAAAACATACATATTTCGAAATAAAATGTACAACAGTTTTTTACAAAAATTTTACAAAAGCAATAGTAACGTACAAAGAGCGACTAAATTCACATAATACATAAAAATAAATGAAAAGAACTCAAAACTCAAAATAAAATGCTGTTTAAATATTGTAGCCAGAGGCAAGATATTGTACTGTATTGATCAACAAGTGTTTTATAAAAATTATGTAATTGTAATTATTTAAATTATATGAAAATAATATTGGAGAAATTCACTTTAATAAATTATATTTATAAATATATTTATGACCTTTTTATATATATTGTCTAAACTATGTATTATATATTTTCATAAATGTATTTATATTTCCAAAACCGAAATCTTTGCGTTGTTGGATTGTTTTTTGGCACGACACGCGTCGCCCGTTTTGATGGTTTTTCGGAATACCTACATAATCCCGTTCATAGTCCCGCTTTTTACAAAAAAAAATCCCGGTTTACACTGTTTGTATGAATTTTGACCGTAATACCGTTACATTATGTTGACTAGTCACAAATTAGTAACTGTTTTTGCCGAAATGGATGTTTTAAGAAGTTCAGTTTATGTGGATTTAATTTTGTGAGTGGGTTAATTTAGAAAATAGTCTCTAATCTTTGAAAATCTAAACTCAGGCCAAATCCTTATAGTAGAAAATATCTAAAATAGTAATTGTGATTGTTGTCGGTTAATATATTTTCTCATATATGTAATTAAATCCAAGGATCAATTGAAAAATTAAGACAAGAAACCGAAGGCATGTCATGGGCGTAGCCAAGGAGGGGGGGGGGGGCAGGGGACAGGGTCGCAGCAGATGCCTTTTTACCACTCCAAGTGCTGCCGGAGAAGCCATGATCGGGACAGTTTGCAGTCAGGAGGCGCATACAAATAGATCACAGCGAGTGGCCTCTCGTAACTGACGGAGGCTGCGTACCAGCACACACATTTCACTTGTGAGTTTGCTACTGTGGCTGCGTGGATCCCATATTTCCTGTTTCATTTCATGGCTTCTGAGCTGGAGTATACAATTTAAACCGTTAGGTCCCTTCGGGAAGTTAGTGGAATTCAACTTATTTTCATCTGAAAGGGTGACATATGGTACACAGCTTTGCTTTGTTACGGACCTTGTAAAGAATAGGTCTCGTATTTCAGTGTCTTTCAAGTTATTTAATCAAAATTTATTTTCTAGCTGAATCATACAGCAATAAAATTTAGCCACTGTTAATACTTTGATAAATTTAGAGGAAATCTTATTAAAACCGTTAACCATATTTCAATCAATAAAGGATTTATAAATATACTGACGATGCTACTTTGCTAAGATGAAAGTGACATACGAAACAAACTGATTTCGAAAGTGGAATATGCAGTCTGAGATACAAAAATTGCAATGAAAATAGACAAACTACGCTCTAAAAGGCAGATATTACAGGCCAGTTGAATGTAATCAGAATGCAGAAGAAAATCATTCTCATATCCATTTTTAAAATTTTACTCTAAAATTAGCAAAAAAAACGACAAAACAATATATTATTTGTGTGGGGCTTGGTTGGAATAAGTGGGCAAATAAAAATATTTACTCTGAAAATTTTATTGGGGGATGCGGGAGCATAGCCCCATAGTACGATTCCATTTGTTTTGACCTTTTTTGTTGCTTTGATAATTCAAGGTTTTGTGAAATCGGTGTTAAAAAATGTTTTTTAAAAGAACAAAAATGGGATGTTGCGTTTGTGTAGTAGCCCCATGACCCCATGTTCCGATTTGCTGCTGTTTTGTTGAGGTGTTGAGATCAACAGCACGCCCAGCAATGTTATTTATTCCCATAAATGGATACTTTTTTACAATCTGAGCGACATCATAGCCCGTCACGTAGGTCGTGAATTCGAAAAACACCATAAAATGAATACGTTCACGGTGAGTCTGGAATCGATGACCCTGTGCACCAATCCAACCACAAGCCAGGCTACTCTAAAATTTGCTTCATAAAGGGTAAAAAAAACTGTCCGTGTCTGGTTAAGAGAGTGTCCGGCTATTGAAAGTTATTTTTCTAGTAAAATATAAGGAAAAACGTTGGGGAAAATAAAAGTGTCTGTTTATGAGAAATGTCCGGTTACGAGAAGTGTCCGTTTAGGGAAGTTCGACTGTACCAAAATTTTCTTCATTTATTTTTTTAAGCACCTCAGGTGCAATTTTTAGCCCAAACGGCAGACGCTTGAATGCGTAGCATCCAAATGGTGTGCTAAAAGTACACAATCTTTTTGATTCTTCATCTAGCTTCACCTGATTGTTTTATCCCTCTCTCATGTCAAATACAGAAAATACATTTTTATTTGCAAATTTACTTTTGAGTTGCTCAAATTATGGTATTTCATAGAAATTTTCTTTCACGGCTATGTTTAGATATTTAGGATCTAGACAAATTCTGACTTTTTTGTTTGGCTTTTCCACTATAACTATATTTGAGACCCACTCGCTAGAATTTTCTGATTTTTCTACAATGTCAGCCTTGATAAGTCTTTCTAATTCAGATTTCAATGGCTCCCTAAGAGTCTGGGGTATTCTCCTGGGAGGTTCGGCTACTGGCACACTATCCTTTTTTAATTCAATGTGAAATTTTTCTGAACAACGACCTAATCCCTGGCACAAATTTTCAAATGCTTCAGTGACCTTTTTGTATTTTGTTCTATCACTTTCCGCAATGTTAATTACATTATAAAAATTTTCGGTTGCATCTTCTCCCGCTGCATTTAAAAACATGTACAAAACCTCCCCATCTCATTTTATACCAGTACATAACTAAAAGTATTAGAATCAGTTGGGCTAATCGACAGCAGCAACGGATTGGGTGATCTCTGGCTACCCGGGTTTCCAAATATTCATGCGAGTATTTCTTCTCAACGAACGTATGCAAATCAATTGTTATAGATTTTTAGATAAAAGTAAAAAAAAATAATGCAAATTGATTGATAAATGAGCAAAAATAATACTAATAACACTAAAATGGCTGTTAAGCGCCCAATTGCAATCAATTATATTAACAATTCAATGAAAATAATATCGAACGTTATATGCTTAATTCACATATTGATTTCAACAGTCAGGTTTAGTTATACAGTATCCTCAATAGAGGCGGGGACGACTAAATCAATTTCTACTCAGAATATTAATTCAAACGAAAACCATGAATACGAACGCGATTTCCGGGAAAATGATTTTCCTTCTTATTATAATTCAACAATTTTCCGTATCCAATTCAACGATCCCTGGCCTAGTGGACAAGCTCCATAGTATTTTTAATTTTCAAACAATTGTGTGTATTTGTGGTAGCATAAAAGATTTTGAGAAAAGTGCCCTAGGAGCGGAAATTAGTGCAGTTGAATCAAATGTGCCCATTCTTATCGTCAATGAAACGTTTAAACCTATAGAATTGAGAAAATATCTAAACACTAATATATTGACATTGGTTTCCATCAAAACGACCGATCATAAGTCTCTTTTGAATCTGACTACGCAAATTTTGACAAAAAATCGCGCATCTAAAATTATTTTCGAATTTTTTGATAATGTTGGATTAGTTGGCAACTTAGAAACTTTCATCAATGACCTGTGGAATGATAGAATATTCAACAGCTTAGTAATAATTGACAACAGGATCTTCACATTTAATCCTTATCCCAACATTCAGATAAACGAAATTAATGTGATTTCATCTGAATCATTGAAATCAGTGTTATCCAAAAAACTGTCAAATTTATACGGCTGCAATGTGGAAATTATATGCCTGACTGACATTCCACGAACGCTCAAATACAAAGATCGACGAGGAAACGTACGTTACGCTGGCTATCTCATGAAAACTATTCTTACGTTCATTGAAAAATATAACGGTACAATGACTGAATACGTAAACGACAAAAAAACTATTACAGATCTAGAATCACTTTCAACCTATCTGGAAAATAGACGAGCGGATATGTTCGTTTTGATGTCGATGGGATTTGAGGGTAACATGGAACTCTCGAATTCAGTGGGCAATTTAGCGTATTGTGTAGGTACTCATGCCGTACCAAATGGAATTTCCGCGAATGTTCTACTTGACATTGCCATTCCAAATCCCAGTATGGATCTGTATAGCTGCGGGAATGGTTTTACTCTTCGTTGTCACACTAACTACTGAAATAGCTCTTGAAGACGTACATGACGCAGTCGTTCTATCAGTCGCTTTTCAAACCTATCGGATTATTACTCTTCAGTTACATTTCCGCAGGACCGTTTCGCAACTGACATCGAATCGTATCATTCAACTCCTGGCCATTCTCTGGTCAATGTTATTGTTCAGCGTTTATCAGAGTAGCTTAAGCAGTTTTTACACACAATCAATATTGGGCAATCAAATTAACACCATTGAAGATCTTTCAAAAACCAATTATAAAATTTTAATTCAACATGAGATATATCAATACGCCCAGTTTATCTTAAATGTAAATAGTGTTGCAAGTGGTGTATTTAAGCATCTGGAAAGCACCACAGATCCAGGACAAAAATTATTCGAATTAAATACCAAATTTGGCTACACAGTGACGGAGGATTCGATGGATTTTATCGCCGAACTGCAGGAACGAACATCGGAAAAATATTTCCATAAGAGCAAGATTTGCTTTTTGAATAGTATTCATTGTATTGCTCTTCAAAATGATTATCCTATGAAGGAGTTGTTGAACGACGTTATTCTACGAATGTGGGACGCCGGTATGATAGAAAAGTGGAAGCGAGATTTCTATTATGAGAGTAGAGAAGCCAGATTGTTTAAAATGAACAGCACCAGCATTAGTCATTTGAAGCCCTTGAAAATTAAGGATTTTTCTGTATGCTGGATAATTTATGGCATCGGCTTGTTGATATCGATTATTGATTTTGCTTTAGAGAAATATCGTTAATTAATTACTCTATTTGTTAGCATTGAAAATGTATTTATTATTCTGTAATTAAATTTTTATAATTATTTTATACAATAAAGTAATAATTTTGTTTTGAATATATTGGTTATCCCTTTTTTATTAGACAAGATCTGGTTCTTCATTATAAGGAAAAAACAAATATTTTAGTATAACATCAGCACTTCGCGTGTAATATAGGTAAATGCGCACCCTACCTTTAGCGCGACATTAATGTTTCGACCCTAATAAAGCTCTTGGTATTTAAGTTTGTTTGCAGTATAAAAGCTTGATGATTGGAATCTCCGAATAAAGCTTTAGGGAGCTTTTATCGAAATTCCTTCGTTAAGCTATTGATATTGAATGTGTACAGTAAGGGACACTTGAAACGTACAACGTACACCAAAAATACTGTGGACAAGGCATAATATATAAATAGTGGTCTACTGGTGGTTATGTAATATGTAGGCATATACTTCATAACGGCTAAGTGTATGTGTCATTGGTGCATAGCCAAAAAAGTGTGCTTTGAGTAGCGGGTCAGTGGAACTGCAAGTGGCAGTTTACTTTTTGATGATTCGCTAGCAGTGGCCACACTATATAAGTGAGCATCAACCATCTGCCTGGTCATTCCCGGTCATGCCATCCGTGGCGGTACACGGCCGTACTGAGATGGCATCTGATGAGAAGAGCCGTGTACCGCCAGTCGAAACCGGTCGAATCTCTTTTTTGAATCCCCGAAAGGGAAATTTTTATTCTGAAAGCAGACATTTGCATTTGATCGCGATATCCACACCTATGGATAAATCATGCCGCTTGCAAAGAGGGGCTGTTCCAGACTATTTCGCAAGTATAATTTGAAGCTACCTCTTAACTTGGGTCCTCGAATACAATATCAGACCAGCGATGACTCGATATAATAGAATAGGGTAACAACGGGAGTCGTACACGCCTGCTGCTGTGGATATTATATGTTCTCGAAGTTCACAGGCCCAGAGAAATGATTTTGGTAGGGTTTTCTGATGAAGTGGTAGCTGTGGTCATAGCTAGCTGATAGAAATAGGGTTATCAACTCAACCACGACACTCCTCCAGCATCTGCAAGAAGGAAATCGTTGAGAGTACAATATTTTTGAAGCGCGGTTGCTGTGGCAGTTAGATAGATTGCACAATCAGCTCATTTACCCTATTGCTATGTGCACATGGTATTAATGCTGTATTTAATGCTGTAGCCTAAAGGTTTGTGTTCGTAGAAACGACTCATGGGATCATCGCTCAGCGATCGAAGTTAAACCACCGGTTTTGAGCACTATATGGGTATATTTTCTATACAGACATGTTCCTTTAATCCATAGTCGATACTAGGAAAGTAGAACCATTAAAAAAATATTTAAATACGGCTCGAAACTGGATGCAAAACTGCAATCGCTGAGCGATGAACCCATGAGTCGTCTCTACGAACACAAACCTTAATTGATCAGGCCATTTTTCGTATGAGAACTTATACATTCTTGAATCGATAATCGGTTAGTAGAGAGTCAACATACCTGTCAAAATCGGGACTATCAAATATACGGTGGAAGCATTTTGTGGTCCGAATTACGATGATATCCGGAACTTTTTATAATGGCAGAGGAAAGTGTGATAGGCGCTTGCACACAATCGATTCCAAAAGGAGTCTCTACCACGCCCCTCATACCGGCTCTACTCGCAGTGGTAATAATAGTCATGTCAAGGAAGGGTAACCACCAACTCGTTCAAATGAGAACGAAGAATATAAATGTGAAAAAAAACGAGACCGAGGCTAATTTCGGGCGCGGCCAAAATTTGGATACCCTTCGCTCCCCTCGGGCTAAAAGTTTTTTCGGGCGTACCTATGACTTGTGTTCAGTCCTCCCCGCTTCCATGCTTTTCCTTGAATTTTGACATAAGTGCCGGGCGACGATTTATTGGGGGAAGCGGGGGACGTGGGTTTCTTAAGCCGGCTCCACACCGACCGGAGTGTGGCAAACACCGCACAAAAGATTGATACGAAAAATCGTGCAGCAGCACTGCAGCAGTGTCGTTGGGCGACTCCAAGGTATCATTCTTGTGTAATGAATGTGTGTTTCGAAACGCGCACAATCGTTATTTAGAAGGAAAAACAAGACACCAAGAGAAATTCAATCATATAAAATATATTATGTTGCTTATTTAACAATATTACACAAAAATCATTACAATATTCATTAGAATCGCGTACCTCATCGACTGCCTCGTATTCTTCTGTTTCCGTTCAATATATAAAAATCGATCGATCAATATTTAGCAAATTCTGCAGAATCGCGGGTCAACACAGGTTGTTGCTCGTAGAACTTTATTGCTACGTACGCGTAATATTCGCGTAGGTACATAGTACACATTAGTAGTATAGGTACATATTATAATATTACATTACACCTCCCCCTTTGAGACGAGAAGTATTTCGAGGCAAAACCAGCAAAAAAAAATTGATACATATTGGTACAGAAATAAAATGAGCGATTTTATGCGATGATTTAGAGGGTGACAATGCAGCTGTCCTCTTTGTTGTTTGTTGATTTAGTTTGGGTGATCATCTTGGTTGGTTGGCTTTCGATTTTTCTGGAAGGAGAGTGACTTCGACTTGTTTGTTGCTGTTTTTGGATACCGCACGATCTTTTCAAAATTTGATTTTTAACTTTAATATAGATTTTATAAAGAATTATTAAAATGATAGTGGTAATTAAAATTGTTGGGAAGACTGAAGATAATAATATTACATTTTTCTTGTATTCTATTTTTTCATTGGATTCACTTTGATATTTTTCTAATTCTTTTATGTCATGTCCTAGGCTTACTAACTCATTTTGATCGGACTTTAATTCTACTATTGGCTGTTCTTTAATCTTGTTATAATACGAAAGGTTTGATATTTCTAATTTTCTAAAATGCAAATCGGGATTTATAGTAGTGTTAGAATTTATTATAAATGTGTCTGGTTTCAAAACAATATTTTCATTTTCTATGATACAATTATCGTTTAAAGCTATTAATTTGGGATTATCAATTTCGATCTTAGTTATGTTGCTATCACAATTTACATCAAATACAGTTTTATTTATACTGTATAAAATATAGTTTCGTTCTTTTATTTTAAGCCAAATTGGTACAATAACATTAATTATTTTTAGGTTACATAGTTCAGTATCTAGATGCTTTCCTTTGAAAATATTTATTTCACAAGTTTCATGGGTATTGAGATTTAAATTTAGTTCGGAAGAATGACAAAAGGTAATATTCATGATTTTTAAACAATTTAAGAAATCTTTTTCGTTCATAAGTTTGTATATTTTGTGTTCATAATCTACTGCAAGATGATTGAAACGTATGTCTACAATGGCCAAACTGTTCTCACTGTGTTTGAAAGGCAATGGTATTATTTCGAATAGTGTGAATTCGTTGGACTCCAGTAATGGAATTTCTATTTTGAAGATAATCGAACCATTTACTCGTTTAAACTCAACGTTTGATAAACGGTAAGCGATATCACAATTATTGTTAATAATTGGTGATTGTAAACCTCGACCTATTTCCGATTTGATGTCGCTCAACTGTTTTTTTAAATGAGCTGGTGAAATCAGAAACGGATGCAGAATGTGTCTTTCGGCGTCTCTAATAATTGAAATTATTTTCGATAATTCTAGTTCTAGCTCGCGTGTTGCTAAAATCAAGTATGGAATATGTATTGAAAGTTGGTCCAGTATTTTTAAATGAGCAGAATTATTGTTAACTTGGTCGGTTAATTGCTTTATATCGCGTTGTATTTTAAAAAATGTTTTGTTATCAGTATTGATTTTTCTATGCAAAATTTCAAAAGAAGATTTGAAAATACTGGTTTGTTTGGATAGAATTTTCAGGGTTTTATCGTTACTTTGTTCTAACAAATTAATTTTTTCGTTATATATTTCGCCATCCTCATCGCTTAAAGTACCGAAAAGGAATTTACTTAATCTACCAACGCCGTTGAAGAAGGATCTTTTATATTTTCTATTGTGTTGTGAATTTTCGATTAATTCAAGGTTTGTTTCCATTTTTTCTATTATATGGTTTAATTCAAATGATAAGTATTGACAGTTAGTCTTACTTTTGGGATCTAAGGAAATAAGGTTACATAATACGTCAATGTCATGAATTGAGGTTAGCATGAATTGCATATCGTTACTAATACTAACTAGGTTGATACTAGTTACGAGATTCCATCTACCATGGTTGAATATAATTTTATCGAGGGGGCTCACGAAAGCCCTAGCGTTCAAGTCCAGATCTTTTATTTCAAATGATGGTTGTGCACATACGCGGTTTGTGTACAGTAGAACTGCGAATATAGGAAAAAAAAATTTGTCTTTAGTCTTGGTGAAAATGTTTTAATAGATTGTTATGGACTTTTCGCTTTTTGTTCTTAATGAGTATTGTGGAGTTTTCATTAGAATTCGCAGCCACCACTAAGTGGGGTCCACTCCACAGGGGTTCTAAAGACTTTCGGTTGTTAATCTTCATAAGAACAAGGTCGTTAACATGAAAATTTTCGTTGCGTGAATTTTTGTCGTAATATGTTTTATTTACGTTCTTTTGTTTTATAATAACTTTCTTCGCTTCTTCCCAGGAGAAGCTTAGTTTTTCTCTTAATTCAGTTAAATAATCATCGTAAGAGATGCTTGTTGTTGGTTTCTTCCAGACGGCTGATGGAATATTAGCATCGCAGCCGAATAAAAGTTTGAAAGGGGTAAATCCAGTTGAGCAGTGGGGTGTCGTGTTGTACACGAACATGGCATAAGGAATGTATTCATCCCAATTTTGCAAATGCTTATCGACATAGTGCCGCAAATAGCTCTTAAGTGTCTTATGAGATCGCTCAAGTGCTCCGTTTGTTTCAGGATGGTAGGCTGTAGATGTGAGTTTCCTGATTTTGAGCAATTTACAAAATTCCTTGAAAAGGTTACTCATGAAATTTGCTCCTTGGTCCGAAAGGATTTGTTGGGGTATGCCAAAGGTGCATACGAAGTTTTCCATTAGAGTTTTTGCTACTGTGTGCGCTTCCATATTGGGAATGGGGAACGCGGAAGAATGTTTCGTTAGGTCGTCCTGTATAGTGAGGATGTAATTATTGCCACTGGAAGTCGTTGGGAGTTTCCCCACTATATCAATACTAATTCGCTCAAAAGGAACCGAGGAAGTTGTCGTTATTTTTAACGGAATTTTTGTAGTTTTGCTGTGTTTGTTGAGTTGACAGCTTTTACAATTTTTTATGTAATTAGCAACGTCAGATGCCATTCCAGGCCAATAATATTTCTCTTTTAGCCTTTTTATTGTCTTTGAAATACCCTGATGACCACCAATGGTGAGGTCGTGGTTTTCGCGTAGCAGTTCCTCTATTTGATTTTGGTCTGGGATGAATTTCTTACGGTTTTCATTTTCTGTTATCTGTTCTTTGTCATTTTCGTTTTGGATACTATCATCTTTAGTTTGCTTTGTATCACCAATTTGTTGTGTTTTGGATTTGGATCGAGTGATTGCATTGATAGGTATCCTGCTCAACGCGTCAGCGTTACTATTTAGTTTACCCTTTTTGTAAATAATTTTGAACTCATAGCCGGAAAGTTTTAGTTTAAGTCGTGTTAAGCGTGTAGTGGTATCAGTAATACTTTTCAAGAAGGTTAAAGGCAAATGATCTGTGACTACTGTAAAGGAACGACCATAGAGGTATGGTCTGAAAACTTTGACTCCCCACACAACTGCGAGTAGCTCCTTCTCAGTTGTGCTGTAGTTGCGTTCTGCCTTGTTCAATGTTCGACTGGCGTAGCTAATAGGCGGATCTGTACCAATAACTCCTTGGGATAGTACAGCCCCTAGTCCAGTATTGCAAGCATCAGTTGTGAGAATAAACGGCTTTGTATAGTCGGGATATCTCAAAAGGGTGTCAGCTGCCAGTATTTCTTTGATACTGTTGAATGCGTTGGTGGAAGCATCAGTCCACACAAACGGAACGTTTTTCCTGAAAAACTTTAAAAGTGGTTCCGCTGCAATTGATAAACCTGGAGTGAATCTATGATAATAATTTACCAGACCTAAAAATGTATGTAGCTCTGATACGGTTCGGGGTACGGGAAAATTTTTTATACTTGAAACCTTGTCTTCATCGGGTTGGATTCCATCGCCTGTAATTACATGGCCCAAATATCGAATTTTTGTTTGCAAAAAGTTGCATTTCTCGGGGTTCAAAGTTAAATGATGGAATCGTAGCTTGTCTAGGACATGTGCCAGTCGCTGGTTATGCTCGCTAAGAGATTTTCCATACACAATTATGTCGTCGAGGTAAACGAGACATTCAAATCCTTGCAGACCAGTCAAAACGTAGTTCATCATCTTCTGGAAGGTAGCCGGAGCTCCCTTCAAACCAAAAGGCATCCTGTTAAACTCGTAGTGACCGGTAGGAGTACTAAATGCTGTTTTGCACTTGTCTTCCTCGCGCATTGGAATCTGGTGGAACCCGTTGGCCAAGTCGAGAGTTGTGAAGTATTGAGCGAATCCCAGCGTGTCGAATATGTCTGCAATATTCGGCAGGGGAAATGCATCTCCGATGGTAATGTCGTTCAGTTTACGGAAATCGACAACTACACGATATTTTTGTGATCCCTTCTTGGGTACAACTAGTAATGGTGCGTTGAAAGGGCTCTTGCTAAATCGTATTATATTATTATTAAGTAAATTTCTTATCTCTTCTTCGACTACTTTCTTATGAACTTCAGGTAGTCGGTATGGTTTTACATAGACCGAAGCAGAATCTTTGGTTAGATTGATCTCGTGCTCCACAGCAGACGTGCAAGGTAGTTGCTCGTCCTTGAAATGAAACAAATCATAATTTTTTATAATCATTTCCATAATTGAGTCCTTTTCTATCTGGCTAATGTTATCTGGTAGTTTGATAGCATTTTTAATCATCTCTATTCGCTTTTGAGGCGACATAGGATTTTCCTTAATGTTGTATAATCGCGTAACTTCTGAGCATAACTGTGAGTCTACGTAGGGTTCGAGTTGAGGTTGAATTTCGTTCGAAATGTTGACGTCTTCATCTGAGTTATTTAAGACTGAAACAAGTGTGTGTCCATTAGAAGGACTACTAATTGAATTCCCTAAGTATACACCGTCTTTAATTTGTTTTGAAATACACAACACATCTGACTCTATGGTTGTCGGTATTTCCAAGAAGTAAATACTCCTAGCTGGTATAGTTATATGGTTTCTAGAAGATACATCTTTCTGTGCTTTATCCTTATCGCAAGGAACGCCATCGTTCTTTATTGTTTGATCATTTAATCGTTTGATACGTCTATCGAGATAGGAATCATTCGATTCTCCCTGGATTAGCAATGAGTCACTTATTAGCGAGAATACTTTGTTGAAGTCGACAAACTGTAGAGTTTTTGTTTTATAACACACGGTTGCGTTAAATTTTTCCAAAAAATCTCTACCAATAATACCTATTACTGATTTTTCGCTAACACACTGTAGGTCTGGTATAGTGTGAAACGTGAAGACACAATTCAATTCATTAATTGATGTTGCGCAAGTGCCATAAGAATCGAACGAATTTCCTTGTGCATCGTTTAGCGTAATCTTATCGTTGATATTTAGTTGTGTTTCTGGTTTTATTTTGTTTATATTTAACAAACTGACGTCAGCACCGGTATCAACTAGGAAATGGGAATCCCCATCATAGCGTTTCGCACTAATATTCATGCATACATAGCTATGCGTTTTCCGATTAGTGAACCCAAGCACATATGTACGTTGGAAGTTCGATGCACTGCTATTAGAAGCATTATTATTGTTTGTGGTCATTTGAGTACTATTGTTTGTAACATTAGACGATGGTCTAGAACGTGTAAGATCATTTCGTCGTTTTAATGCACGGCAATCATTTGCTGAATGGCCTGTTTTCAAACAATAAGCACATTCAATTGCAATGTGATTGACTTGAGGTGACCTAGATATATTGGGTCTTGAAGACCGGCAGTCGCGGGCGTAATGACCGCTTTTGTTGCAAGCTCGGCAGATAATTCCTGAACGACACTGACCAGTGTTATGAGTTGTACTTTTACATTTTTCACAATAAGCACGGTTGTTGGGTTTTTGAACTTTTGTACCCGTTTGTTGTAGATTTCTACTAGAATTCTCCAGAGTTTCCCTCGTTTGGGCAAAAGTAATCGCTTCCTGAAGCGTTTTGCAACCTTTAGATTGTACAATAACCTTGTAGGAACGTCTAATGCCTTCTTCGAAGGCTGACAATGCCAGTGTATTGTTCATGGCCATTGTTTCGCGGGAAATTTTTTTATCGTCTATCCTGAGAGAATTTAATTGAGATAAAATTTTCTTAATTCTTTCACCGAATTCGGCGATAGGTTCGTTCTGGTCTTGTTTACACGCGTTTAGTTCGGCTATTAACTGTGGAATTGTTTTTCGGTCTAAAAAAACGGATCTAAAGTGTTTCGCGAATTCTTCATAGCTTTCAAATTCATTGTGAACAGTTTGTTCATATGCGGAGCCATTCAATTTACAAATTATGAGTTTAAGGAACAAATTTTTGTCGGATTCTGAACTAATTAGACTATGTACGGTATCACAACAGTTTAAAAAGTGGTGTATTTGGTCACTCTCACCTGCGAATACTGGTATTAAGCTATTAAAAAGTTTTTTCCAATCCATCGCTGTTATCCTTAAGGAAGTCGATTCCCTCGTTGTAATTGCAATTTTCGGGGTTGGGGTTAGATTAGGTGAATTGTCGCTTGAGTCTGAGTCCTCCGGACTGTACTTCTCGTTTGACTCACTCGAATCGTCTGACTGGCTCGAATCGTCTGGCTCACTCGGATCGTCTGGCTCACTCGGATCGTCAGGCTTTCTTGAATCGTCTGGCTCGCTCGGATCGTTCTGAATCACTTTTCCGTTTCTCAGGACACGTTCTTCACTCATTGATCATGCCTAGTTTCACACACAGGAGTAATATTTAGCACAGTAGAAATAAACTAACCGATCACGAAATTATATGCGTGTTCAATTCACTTTCACTGTTTTTGTATTCTGCTAAATATCCTGTCCGCAGCGCCAAATGTAATGAATGTGTGTTTCGAAACGCGCACAATCGTTATTTAGAAGGAAAAACAAGACACCAAGAGAAATTCAATCATATAAAATATATTATGTTGCTTATTTAACAATATTACACAAAAATCATTACAATATTCATTAGAATCGCGTACCTCATCGACTGCCTCTCTTCTGTTTCCGTTCAATATATAAAAATCGATCGATCAATATTTAGCAAATTCTGCAGAATCGCGGGTCAACACAGGTTGTTGCTCGTAGAACTTTATTGCTACGTACGCGTAATATTCGCGTAGGTACATAGTACACATTAGTAGTATAGGTACATATTATAATATTACATTACACTTGGAACCGGTCTTTTGCGCGGTGTGTGCCACACTCCGGTCGGTCTGGGGCCGGCTTTAGATTAACCAAAGGGGGGTTGTACGGCAACCCAATGAACGCATGGCCTGTCCATCAATTTTTACGTATGTTTGAGGCATTAATTATAAGATTTGGTTGAAATTGGTGGACAGATAAGAAAGTTTTTCTTCGAAGAACCTAATTTGGGGGTTGGGTTTATATGCCAGCCCCATGACCCCATGGTCCGATTTAATTCATTTTTGCATATGTTTTGTAACATAAATAAAAATACATTTCCATGAGGTTTGATTGAAATTGGTGTGCAAATATAAATGTTTTTTCTTAGAAAAATTTAATTTGGGGGGCTAGGTTTGTATGGTGGCCCCATGACCACCTGGTCCGACTCCATCTATTCATACATATGTTTTGTGTCATGAATAGAAACAGATTTGTGTGAAGTTTGGTTGAAATTAGGGTATAAATAACAAAAATTCTAGAAGAACTTAATTTGGGGAGCTAGGTTTGTATGACAGCCCCATGACCCCATGGTCCGATTTGGTCCATTTTTACATATCTTTTGTGATATCACTAGAAACACATTTGTGCAAAACTTGATTGAAATCGATGAAAAAATAAAAAAGTTTTTCTTAGAAGAACCTAATTCGGGGGACTAAGTTTGTATGGCATGGCGGCCCCACGACCCCATTGTTCGATTTGGTCGATTTTTATATATGTTGTGTGTCAGCAATACAAACACATTTGTGCGAAATTTTATTGAAATTGGTGCATAAATAAAAAGTTTTTCTAAGAAGAACCTAGTTTTGGGGGGTAGTTGTATGGCAGCCCCACGACCCCCTTGTCGGGTTTTAGCGATTCAAACATACAAACTGCCTGCAACAAAAAGAAGCATGTGTACAAAATTTCAGCTCCATAGCTTTTAAGCTGGCCGAGCAAAACGCGCCGCAACAGACGGACATACGGACAGACTGACATCGTCCAATCGACTCAGCTCGTCACGCTGATCATATACATACATATTTTATATGGTCGGAGATGCCTCCTTCAATGCGTTACAAACTTCATGACAAAGTTAATATACCCTTTTCGCTTAATAAGCGAAGGGTATAAAAATATTATCGGAACGGCTCATTCAATCATATTTTTGTAAGTTTCGCTTTTCGATAGTCCGTATCACCGTATTGATCGATAGTAGTGTATCACATCTTGGTAATTTACTTCAGTAGCACGTCCGCGTTATGTTAGACCATAATTCGTAAAAATATTAAAGACCTTCATTCCATTCGCTGCGCCTCTACCCTCCATTCCTTTCGTTCCACGGCTGTCAGCATAATAAAAAATTAACAAATATTCCCCCGTGCCTTTTTGTAATATTCATACAGATTGTTCCAATCCCTCCTGTTCAGAATCGCATTCAGTTCAGTTCCATCCAAAACATTCTTTCCGAAACAGGATAGTCTTATTTACTTACTGGACAAAATCCAATAAAATGCCTCGAATCCTCCCTCGCTTCTAGATTACGAAAAAGTATGGGTAAATTCCTTACATGCGGGATATAATTTAGCGGAAGCAGGTTTCCTCTGGCTCTAAATATTAACGAAATTTTCGGTTCCGAGTAAGCATTTTGAAAATACGTTTTTGCTTGTAGGCGTGATACAATTGAACATATATTTCGCGGTGTTTTGAGCTCCTAGCACTTTCTGCAGTCGATTTGATCTCAATACGTCTCATATCACTAAGCAGTGTTTTTTAGAATACAAACTGTGTCTGAAGTGCCGTTCCAAGTAAAGTTTGAGCCTTCTCTGCAATGTCCATGATGTCAGCGTAGAACAGAGCCTTCGTCTCCATAGCACTTTCCTCGGAAGCCTGTCGTTGCTCATGGCTGACACTTCCATCAAATAGCTTAGGTGCGTTTTTAGTGCATCCAGAAACACCGGCAGTAGACTTGTCTCTGTGTTGCTGCAACATACTAGGGGGCTTCGCTTCGATATGCGTCTCCATTCGCAAATTACTGCTAATTCATACCCAGGTATTTTGCATTTTTGTAAAAGCTTTCTGAAAATTGAGTGCGTCTTCTCTATAAGATACGACTAACTATTAGATAAGATGTTAGATGTACGAGAAACCTACCCTTTAGCCCGTATTTATGAACATTCCTTGACTCAAGGAGACCTTGAGTCAAGGATGCCGAAATTCAATAAATTAAATGTCATTTCCCATACTTTTCTATAGAAATCATTTATATTCAGAAGTCAATGCATCCTTGATTTAAGGCGAAACTCAAGGAGACCTTAAGTTTTCAATAGACTTGAAATATTATATTTCAAGGGGTAGCTTGACTTCAAGTGAGGTTGACTATAGAAAATTTCAAGGTCTCCTTGAGTTTCTCCTTAAATCAAGGATGCATTGACTTCTGAATATAAATGATTTCTATGAAAAAGTATGGGAAATGACATTTAATTTATTGAATTTCGGCATCCTTGAATCAAGGCCCCCTTGAGTTAAGGAATGTTCATAAATACGGGCCTTACACCCTAGACAGACGATTGTAGCTAAACATACTTGAGTTAATGATATTTGAGTTCAAGTATGTTTAACTACATCTAGTGACACACGAGTAAAAAATGCAATTTCATTTCAACTGTAAAGGTAAAATAATTCACTAACTATAGTCCGGATTTCTATGCAACTGGTATGCATTTAGGATACGATTTGCACAAAATTAAACTAATAAATTCGATATCGAGCAAATAAGTAATCCTAGATTATCAATTCGAATAAATACAAATTCGTATTGGCAAGTAAATCCTTAAAAAAAAACAACATTATTTCTTTTGCTATTGATTTTTATTCTTCATTAGAAGAACTAGCGAATTTTGTACTATCGAGTTGTACATCTGTTAGTATAAAATTATATAAAGTAAGAAAAATTAGAAGAATAAAAAGTAGAAGTTAATTGGTTCGTTCACTGGCTTTTTTTTTCTCTCCACAACAAGACAAGACTGGTTCCATGTCAATTTGACAGTATTCTTCCTTAATAAGATTAAACAAGAACAAAATTGGTAATTAATTAAAAAACGTTGCGATCATACCTCCTCCAGTTCTACATATGTACTAGGGATGTCAAAAACCGGGCCATAGCCCGGTTTTCGGTTTTTTGTAAAGCCGGTTAGACCGTCCGGTTTTAACCGGGCCCAAAGTACCGGTTTTTCGGTTAACCGAGTCTTTTCATTGATGTGCTTAGAACTGTAGTAAAAACACACTCGTAATGGTGGTATTCGTATCGTATGCAAAATCAAATCAAAATGCATGCACAGGGTCCGCCAGAGAAACTTACTTATTTGAAAAAAAAACTTCTGAGCGGTGAGTTGGGTGGATAGATGGGTGAGAGGGAGAAGTTCCCAAGCGTGTTTCCCATTCTAGTCAGTCGCCATCATGCTCTGACGTAGAGAGCAGCGGGCCTTTGCTGTCGAGAGTTTCTTTTCTAACGGTCGCATGATCGCGGATTTTTTTAAACGAACGTTAGGGACGTGTGGTTTCAGTCACAGATGGAGCCATAGAAAACACTGCACGAGGCTGAATAAATTTGTTGCGACAACTCCTCCTCGACCACCTCATCTCTCAGAGCGATTCCCCATGGCCGGCACGCTCTCGAGATTTGCTCCATGCGCTTTCTTTTATGTGGTTATTTGAAATCTTTGGCCTACCTAAGAACCTTTCATTCGCGACGCCATTGCTAAAATACCGATTGATATGCTGCAACGAGTTGAGACGAACTTTAAAAATCGACTTATCGACTTGTATGCACAAAGGGAGTCGCCATTTAACTGATGTCATTTCCATGACTGTACGAAAAAAAACTTGGAATATTGTATTCTCAAAGAAAGAATTTAAACAATAACTATGAAGAACCTACTTTGGTTTTTATTGACCCTTCAAATAAGTAAGTTTCTCTGGCGCCGCCTGGAGAGTGTTCGAAAATATGTTTAAGGCTTGAAATTTGAAAACGCAATTTTTTATAGGGGACAAGTAATACAATTGCTAACTGAAAAATCAAGAAAATATGAAAAATTGTATGAATTTGAAAGAATTTTTTTCCGGTTATAACCGGATGAACAAACAACCGTCCGGGTTAAAACCGGTGGAGGAAAAAACCGAAAATAAACCGGTTAACCGTTTTGAAAGTACCGGTTTTCGGACTAACCGTCCGGTTTTTGACATCCCTAATATGTACATACTTTCACTTCTCCCTCCATCTACATATATTTAAAAATACTCCACAGTTTTTACTGCATAAAAATTTGCTTCCTTAAGTTGACAATTCAAAGCGTCGTCCACCCGTCAATTTTTTCCGTTTTACTGAGCTAAAAAGAAATTCTGTTCAATTCAGAATGCCTTTCTTCTTCCTTGCCTCGTTCTTTATACCGCTCCATGGTTCCGCGTTGCTGGACCTGCGGTGTAGGCACATCGCCCGTTTTGGCGATATTTTCTCAGCATATTTCTACAGGCAGCTCTATCTTGGATCGTGTCATCGCCGAGACGCGACGCGTTGTTGTTGCTCAATTCAGAATGCCTAAAATTAAATAATTTGTATTTTGTTACCTTTTCAAAGTTGAATCTACCACAGGGACGTAGCCAGGGGAGGGGTCCAGGGGGTCCGGACCCCTCCCGAAATGTTTTGAATGGGCTTTGAAATTTCAGTGACGACATGAAACATGGACACTGTAATAAGTTACATGGGGATTTTTTCTATGGAGATTCCTTTCCGTAATTTACTCTTTGCTATAGTGAAAATACAAGGTGGCAAGAGCATAAGCATTAATGGGGCGACACAGTCCAGTGTAATTATAATCAGCTGTGGCTGTGACGCAGGTTTAAGTCGGTTCTCATCGTTTCTCTCTCGTGTGACTAAATTGATTTCCTCGGGATTGCAAATTTGATGCAATTTGATCTAACGAATAAAAAACATTAAATTCATATTTAACCGTTTCCATAAAATTTGGACTAGTATTCGGCCTACGATGAGTTACCCTCATTCATATGCAAATACTTTATCATAGATTTTATGTCATTTTCAATTAATGGCCGTTACTTAAAAACTAATGATTCACTTTAGTTCGTTTTGATATGTTCATTGAAAGATTCCATCAGTTGTTTCATTGTGTGTGGTTTATTTCAACAAAATCGCTAATCAATGAACGCCTCGGGAAAAAATCGACGGAGGGCATTGGGTAGATCAAGAAGACACTCTTCCTATGAATTGCCGGAGCGTGAGTTCGAGTTCCACTGCCACCATGGATGTTTGTGTTTTCTTTATCAAAATGCTCCTATCCGTATATACGACAGCAGCCGGTTCTTCGATGTAAAGCGCCCTAGAGCTGCCCGTTGTCATGTGGATAAGAGCTGCAAAAACAATTGAGGCTATTTCCGCAAACGCCTTCGTTGATGAAAAGAACAGCATCTCACGTATGAAATTTTAGAATTTTCATTAATTTTTGAATCAAATCTTCTTCTTTTCAATCTATTTAAAGGTTCCCGTGGTACGTGAGATCATTATGGTAGGTGCGTTTTTTTTTATCGGGTACAGGACAGAACAGCACAAATTTAACAGTTTTGTTATATATAGAAAAACTCGCAACCAACTTCATGTTCGAATTTGTATGTGAAGTTGTTCTGCCCCGTACTGGATAGGCAGAAAAACCGTATCAAAGTCATGATTTTCGTGTTTAAAATAAATGAATGTTACGATTTTTTCGCAGTGTATTAGGCAACCGTGATTCAAAGCGTGCATTTTATTATTATTAATAATGCTATAAAAGCAACGATTTGGGTGTCTAAGTAGGGCTTGTACTGCTATCCGTCTCATAAGGAGAACTGTTGTGGTTCTTTGTGTTCTTAATTGCCCGTTATATGGCGAATGGTAAGGTAATTGTCGCTAGTATCGATAAAAAAGGAATTCATCTATCGAGAGCTGATAGCGTAACGTTCCCTGAATATCAAGTCAGTGTAATTCGTGAATACATTATTGGTCAAATAAAATAGGTCGAAATCTAGATGGTTCTTCTGTAAATTGCAAAAGGTTTCATAAAGTTTCAAAAATTTGAAACCACTTTTTTCTCTTAAGAAATGAAGTGACGTTTCCTGTACGATCGGACAATACTATATCCTCTTGAATCAATACCAAAACTCTAATTTCAAAAAACTGTCTTTACCTGGTTGAGCGTTCGACCCCTCCCGAAACCAAATCCTGGCTACGTCCCTGATCTGCCACCATTCAATTTAAATTTAGCATCAACTGACAGGACAAATCAGCTGTTACTTCCAGTTTTCCAATATTTTTTAAGTAGTCGAGAGTCGAGACCGGATTACTTGACGAGTAAGCACCAATAAATTTTAATGACGTTGTGATAATGATGTTTAAATTAAATTTTTCGAGTATCATAAAGCCAATGAGCACATGACACACGAATTAGTTAAACATAATCAAGAGTTAATTATGTTTATCTATTGTCGTCTGGCTAGGGCAGGGGTGTCAAACTCAAAACCTGGCGCGGGCCAAATAAGACTCTCCTGAGACTTAGGTGGGCCGCAGGAGGAAAATTTCAAATTTTTTATGTAATCGTATTACGAAAGTTGATTTCAGAATATTACTTTTAAAATATAGCCGAGAGTCTTGATCACTATACGGCTTCGGGATTATCCGTGAGAACTTCCCCTTTTCGAAAATGTACTTCAAGAACATTAAAAAATTAAGACAAGAAGCGAAAACGTGAAAATATGATTGATGATCAAGTAACCACAATTACATGAGTTGCCCCAAATTTTGGACAGATGATAAAAAATTTTTAGCACCAGTCACCCTAGGTCGCCCAAAATAACATTGGTAGGCAAAATAGTCAGAATACATTAATTTCACCAGAAATGTGGCTAAAAGAGACAAAAAGTTGTGCCGTTGTGCACCAATACTGCTTGATAAGTATGTACATTTATGTCTAAAAATCAGGCACTTGAGCTCTAATTATTATGTTGGAATTTCACATCCAGGTGATTTAGTCACCAATTCCAAGATTTCCGTAGTTTTTAAAACTTTGTCATCTTTCCAAATCTCTATTCATGTTTGGTAAAGCAAACAATTTTTTTATTAATTGAATTTTGGGGCAGAACAGTTTC
The DNA here is from genome assembly GCA_949715475.1 of Microchrysa polita. Classification (NCBI taxonomy): domain Eukaryota; kingdom Metazoa; phylum Arthropoda; class Insecta; order Diptera; family Stratiomyidae; genus Microchrysa; species Microchrysa polita. The sequence continues at coordinate 135,457,131 of OX454416.1, read as the reverse complement.
TCGATGAGACTTAGTATTGTCCTGTACAAAAAAGAAGAGCTGTCTTATCAAATCAAATAACCAGCCTCAAATTGTTGGTAGTAACCTAAAATAATCTTGCATAAGCCACTGACGAGCTTTAGTAGTTTTTTTGTAGACCTGAGTTCAACTTCTGAATTTGTTCACCTTACCAATTTCACCATTTTTGTGTTGATACAGATTGTGCTGCTTCGACATGGCTGCGGGCCGCGAGTTTGACACTAGGGTGTTAGTCATTAAATTGCTATTTAAATTTTTATTTTTTGCACCCTACATTTTATGCGTTACAAAGTTATAGAGACGAATAAAAGGGGCTGCATTCCTAAGGACACTTGTTCAGTTATTTTGCAAAAACCAATACCAGATGCCAATTTTAAACCATGCAATCATTCGACCAATACCATCTTAACATTATTGCTCAAATCAAACAAGCTAACACAACAAAGATTTTAAATTTTATAACATATTCATGTAATTTCTCTTAAAAGTCACGTAACAAATAAATTCCGGCGAATTCCTCCGCCTGCAGAAAATTCCATAAAATAGCACGTGTAACTTGAAAAGGCACTTTGGACGGATGCTGCATGCTCAACTTTAAAAATAAATAAAAAAAAATTAAGAAAGCCAAGCAAAGCACCAAGTAAAGCGATAAGGACTTTTTCATCCCGACGAGCGACGCGACCAATGTTTTATGCATTTTCCTGTTTTATAGTCGCGGGGTTTTTTTTTTTACGGGAAACTTTTAACATTTAATGAATCTGAGCTATTTTGATCCACTTGAAAATTCCCCAGCTATAGTAAAAGATTCGACCATAACTCTTGAACGTTGAGATGATAATAATCGATTGAATTTAACGGCACAATTCGGGTCATTAAGGTTCGCGTAACGTGCATAGAAGAGAGGTCATAACTCGCGCACAAGCAACCATAATAATTCCATTTTACATTCAATCTTCTTACAACATATTTTATGATAATCCTTCGCATAAAATCTAATCGCCATGGTCGTTCGTTGTCGTTGTCGTCCTTGATACGATTTTTTCTTCTTCTTCTTTTTTTCTATTTGCAAACTTCCAAAACCCTTTAGATGAATGTCTGTGACGGACGAGATAAAGCCGTGAGGATAAATTGTCGAAGAAAAGATATATTCAAGCTGGGTCCATGAAAATCCGGAACTGATAAAAGGGACGTTCCTTTCATTATATTCGTGTACCTATATAGTGTATAGTGTGGAGGTATAGGAGAACTGGATGGCAGCAATGACGGTGAAGACAATTTTAGATTATTACCTAATGCAATGATGACATAAGCAGGACAATAAAGCTGTATACGAGTGTTTAGAAATAACTCTATACGCCATTAACAAAATTTTTTTCGTAAATGTAGAACGATTATAATGCCTTTGATTTCCTTAAATTTTAAATTTCGCTTTTTTCTTGAATGTAATAATACATAAATTGAATGGTCTAATCATATACAAATAATACATATATGTCCAAAGCTCACTCAAAATCGGGTACACATTTTTTTGGCCATGTAGTCCGATCGGCACCCAATGTCACAAATACGACAATACAGATACACGTATACAGGCTATTAAAGCTATTTGCTCTTTTGCTACACAGTTCAAGTTGAAGAGAGTTAAGATACTCTGCCAGAGCAGGTTTTCGTGCATTTGTCGACTTCATGAGTGTATCTTCTTCCACTGTCCCATGCCATGGGTCGGGGTGGCTTACGCAAAAGTATCTGCGCCTGCGAAAACTGCGTATTGAAAAAAGATGAAAGATGATTTGATCACAATGCATTTCTTGAGGTTGCGGAACAGGTAGCCATGCGTTCATTGACCTCATTAGTGCATTTCGTAAGTTGCAAGCCGCGCTGTTAATGCAATGTGGTGGTAGCATGCGGTAGAGTGAGTGGATTTAGTGCAGGAGAAGGTAACACAACTTCCATACACATTTGAAAAGAGTTATATTTCTATACAGAACATCAACTGAAAATTTGTATGCAGGTTGTTCTGTCTGGTTCTGTACTCGATTCAATTAGAGGGATATGAGAACGAGAATGAGTTGAGTATTGATCAAATAAAAATACGATATTTGATCGGCAAAAATCGTATATCGCTGGATTTTTGCAGGATGGTTGGTGATGCTGATGGCGTCCTGATTATGGAAAAAAAAAAACTCCCCAACGATTGGAGGGCTCCAACCTTGGAAAAAGGGGATAGGGGAGTATTTTTTTACTTTTTAGCAAACATTTCAAAACCGACAAAATACATATACAGAAAAATGGTCTGAGAACGAAAAAAAACACATAAAATTACCCTTGCGATTGTATATAATACATCAGGATTTTAGTGAAAAATTTGTCGCTAGACTAAAAAATAAATTAGAATATTTTCATTTTAGACTCTTTTAAAAACCTCCAACCTCTGAAAACGCAAGTACGCCTCCCTCCTTTTCAAGGCTGCAAACCTATAATCTGTTGGGACTCCCCATAATCAGGAGGCCATCCCCAAAAATCCATCAATGTAAGATTTTTGTCGTTCGACGTCCATATTTTTTTTTCTTCGGCTATAATAAGATCATATTGATTAAATTGTTTGAAACAAATCAGAATGCCCACTTTAGTATGAAAGTTTGTTAACGAAATTTGTATCAGAAGTCTGAAAACGCAAAAGTCTCTATTGGAGAGTAAGGAATATATGAGTTTCAATTTTGGATTGATTTTGATATAATTTGAATAAATTTTACCAAATTGCAGATCTTTAGGGGCAGTTTCAATTGAATTGAAATAGAGCTAAAATTAACCCTAGTTTTCTGCACTTAAAGGTCCATCTAGATTAGTCGCCAAATGGCGACACGTACAGCCAAATGGCTGTTGTAATTCCATCCAAGCTAGTCGCCATTTGGCTATGCGTCCAGTTTTGATATTCAATATGGCAACTCAACCAACCGCTTGTCAATTTCAAAGTGACAATTTTACAACTTTTGTTCGATCTTTTGTGTGAAATTGAATAATTATTGAATGGCCATGTAATAATTCAAACGCGCAGAGTCCGATTTTGATAATTAAATTTTAAAAAATCACCAAAATGAAATTTTGGCATTAAAACTGTTAGAAATAACAAAGTTAAAATAAAATGATGTAAGAAAGAAATGATCTTTAGACTATGCGCCAATTTTTAAAAGAATCGTACAAGCACCTCACCTTGGCAGAAGTTGGAGAAAATTGAGATGTAAATATATTTTGTTATTGGGTCAAATCACAAAAATTTGACTTTGAAGTTCCGTAAAAACCAAACCTCTTATCCGATTTTAGTGCGGTTAGTTTCATTTTTTGGGTAATAATCATCTGTACCTAATAATCATCTTATTTTGCTATGCTACCTAGTCTAGCTTTTGAGATAATGACGTTTTAGTCGTAAAAGAAAATGATTTTTTCAAAAATCTTCAAATGCCTGTGGCAGCTAAAGGGTTAAGCTAAGAGGGTATGTTCCGTACAACTTTTTTGCTGGAAATCACAAGAGGAAGCACAATCCGGTTCGTTTATGCGGCAGTTTCCGGGCACCCTGTATATTTTCTTAACTTACAACTAATAAAAAAAAAGCTATCGGAAAATTGGTTTTGATACCGAAATTTATACTTTTAGGCCCGTATTTATAGACATATGTATGTCCCTTAACTCAAGGCGACCTTTAGTCAAGTATGCCAAAATTCAAAAATTAGATGTCATTTCCAGTAGTTTTTCATTGAAATAATTTATATTTAGAAGTCAATGCATCCTTGATTTAAGGCGAAACTCAAGGAGACCTTAAGCTTTTAATACCAGTGTAATATAATAATAACTCAAGGTAGGTAACTAGCTACATTGACTTCAAGTGAGGTTGACTATTGCAAAATTTCAAAGTGTCCTTGAAATCGCCTTAAGTCAAGGATGCATTGTCTCGAGAAAATAAATTATTTCAATGAAAACTAATGGAAATGGCATTTATTTTAAGGTAAGGTATGTTTATAAATACGGGCTTTCGTTTTGGCTAATTCTTGCTATGCTTGTTGCGGCCGGCATATCAAGAAACAATACTATGTATACTATAAATTGAAAAATCTAGAGCTGTCTAGACGGGATCGCATAAATGCAAATTTAGAAAAGGTATTGAATAAAGTGGTCGCAACATGTAGGAACAGCTTCTTCCAAAAATAATATGTGCAAAATTTGAACTTCCTTTATTCTGTCACAAGTTATGGAGTGAGTAAAATGCCCGAAGGGACTAACAAAGAAGGTATTTTTTCAGAAACTCCATGTCTTTGACCCTAAAACTCACCTACATTTATATTAATTATCGTCTCCAATAGAGACTTTTCATTTTGACATCGGCTCAGATAATCTGAACCTCAAAATATAGATGCACGTGCCACAGACGAATTTTAAATGGTCCACTTATCTTGCGCGCGCCGCGCCGCGGTGCCATACATCGCACACCACACAAGACGCGGGCGGGACGTGGCAGTGAATGAATTTCATAATCATTTCTGTGTTCATAACATAACATATTGTCCGCAACGGCAAGTTGCTCTCTTCCTCGGACCCACTCGGTCCACTTGTCATGCGTCACGGAGTACGGAGATATCCATCACACACCACGGAAGTCGCAGGCAATGGCAAGCGATGAGTGATTCTTAAAAGATACTATAAAAAGAGTCTCTTATTGACTCTCTTGAACTGGAAAACGTTATCTCAAATTCACACGCACACAGGCTCATGCGATTCACTTGAAAGCTCTAGGAAATTTCAGATACATTTTCATAGGAACAACATTTTGTACCAATTTGGACATATATGTATTATTTGTATATGGTCTAATCTTACACCGGCTGATTTCATTATATTCAAGAAAGGCGTTTAGCAAATTACTGTTAAAATTAATACTAAGAGTTTTTTAATAACGCTATCCATTACCATCTTCCCTACACTTAAAAAAAATACACAATTGACCTACTTGACCTTTAATGGAAACATAAGGCAGACCAAAAAAGAAGACACTTTTAATTATACTCTTCCAGAGCACATCGCCGTCATATTGCTCCAAAGCTTTTTACCATATTTTTCAGGATTCTTTCTTATTCGACCTTTTTGCACAATCATTCACGTAATCCTTTCCTTTCCGCATATAAAAGCTTTTGTGCAATCTGATATAAGGATTCTTGCTGGTTGTGCATAGCATAGAGTGACCGCACTGAAAATGGAACGTAGACTATTCGCACGAAAATCTGTTAATTAAAAAGGAATCTTTGTAAATGGCTTGAATGTTCCGTTTAGAGACAAAGGATGTTATAGATTTTTTTTTGAGTTCGTTCATTGTGTACTCCGCAGCACGTAGACAATGGATGAGGTTATAAAACACAACGTTCGCGTAACGTTTCGCGTTTTCCGAAACGTTTCCTATTGTGTTCTGTAAACGCATAGATCCGGATCAGACTTGGTGTTCCCATCGCCATCTCTCGGAAAGTGACAAATGTGACAACTGACACATCACAGCTGATACGTTTTGCTCGAAAATTAAAATTTCCAGTTTTAAACGAGATGCAGATACATTTTATTTTTATTATAAATAGTTTAATAAATAAATGAGGGCGGAAATGCACGGTTCGGCGGCAGATTGTAAATTTCTGTCAATCAATCAAGCTATCCCTCGCAAGGGGGCGCTTAGAGGATCTGTTTGTAGGGAGAAGTTTCTGATCCGTAATGGCCGATTGATTTGAAACGTTGCGCGAAACGTTGCGCAACGTTGTGTTTTATAACCTCACCCAATGATGACCCGTATTATGAATGAATTGATTTTGCATTTAGAAAGGAACGGAAATTAATTTGTATTCACCGTTCTTTGTTGAAATCGTAAACCGTTAAGTGCAGGACTAATAATGCTTTTCGACTTGGACTGGAAGTCCAAGAAAAACGCAAATGGATCCCAACTAGCATTGTTAGTAGAGCAAACGTAAATACCACTCCAATATTGCCATTGGCGGAAGCAAATTCTTTCATTCGCTCCGTGATGAGGACCTAACCTAATATGGGTAAACTCACTAATATGCGGAATGAAAAATTTGGTGCCCAGAGGGCCCCTTTAACACCAGTAAGCTGCAATGCGATTGGAACGTACCAACCAAGTGGCATTGTTTGTCCAACCACCCAATTGGGACTTTATTGGTACCGTCTTCGCACACAATCCTAGTTGTGAATAGGCGTGTAGTTAAAAGTCGACACAATTTTAGAGTAAACATAAATTGAATGATATACTCGTACATATACTTTTACACATTTGCTAAAGTTGTGTTTTAGCCTATTCAGACATTGATCCTGCGTCTACTGGTGCTGCCTAAGGAGTATCTAAGGCAAAGTGGCATACCTCCCTCCCATTTAGGAATGGCAATTTATCCGACTTACAGCCGGAAGGGTGTTCTCCGCCGGTATGCCTCGCTTTGGAACCCCACCTTGGGATGCGACTCTAGCTGGTCGACTTGTCGAGCACCACATACCCCCTCGCGTCCAACACCATGATGGGCAGAGACCATGGTCTCATGGTCACACCCATCCCCAAGGTACAATATTCGCTAAAGATTTCTCTATAGCAGGTGTGATCATCACTTGGCCCCCTTTCGGAAGAGCTAACGAATTCGGCTTGCCAGCCGCAGGATCGTTTTGCCTGTTTACTACTCGTTTGCCTACCTAAAGCATACTCGTGAAACGCTACCGTTCACTTCAGAGTGGCCCCTTCCGCAGCAATTTCACTCAGGCCGTGTCGTAATCAATCCAAAAACTAGTTAGATACAGGTGCGTAGGCATTTTCACCAAGGCCATTCTCCCTAAGTAGCCCCTTCGTGGCTCGGGTTATGCGAAGCCGCCAGCTCCGTGGCTCTACACGATCGCTTATGACGGATTCCTCCCCTACGAAGAAACACTGCGTTTAATTCCTCCGATTATTTTGTAACTAAGGGGAATACCCCAGTGATACAGGAATCGAATAGAGTGGAATAAAACTAAAGACACTTTCGGGGTTCCCCGACTATGCATGTCAATTGTCCGACAATTTTACGTTGTAGTGCACAGTTGTAGTGTGTAAATTTCAAAATTTCTCATCCACGAAAAAGTTTTTCCGTCAAAGCGAAGTTATTGATTTATCTATGAAATGAAAAAAGGGTAATTAAATTTTATTGCTGCAAACAACGCTATGGAATATCCGAAAAAACCATGTGCAAATAAAAATTTGCAAAATCTAGATGAGTGGGTCAATGATGTTTTGCCAAAATACCTGGAAAAATATGATAAAAACGATGTGTTCAATGCCGATGAGACCGGCCTTTTTTTTTTAAATGCTTCCCAAACAAAACACTAGCATTAAAAAAAGAAAAATGTTTCGTTAGCAAAAGGAACAAGGACCGGATTACGGTTATGGTGGCATGCAATATGACGGGCACTGAGAAGATTAAATTGCTAGTTGTGGGGAAAAGCAAAATCCACGATGCTTTAAGGTCGACGCTTAAGTCAATAGATGTCGATTATGAGTTCAATTTGCGGTCATGGATGACATCTGAGATTTTCGAAAAATTAATTTTGAAGTTGGATAAGCGATTTGGCAATGAGAAAAGAGAAAAGTTATATTTTTCGTAGACAATTGCACGGCACACCCAAAAAGTGCTCAAAGCAAGTTGCAGAGCATTGAACTTTCATATATCGGTTCTTCAACCTATGGACCAGGGCATTTCAGAAAGCGAGTTTTGGTGGAAATATTAAAACAAATGGATGATGAGCAACCGCCTGTTTCCATAAATACTTTAGATACTATTCGGTATTTAAATAAAGTGTGGACTTTTGACGTTGCCTTTCGGCTTCAGAATGGGATCATGGTGACAATTCACGATTATTCGAATTAAGAAAGTTGTGGACGTCACTTGGAAGCACGTTTAACGATGATAATTTAACACTTGACGATTTTGTTAATAAATGGATAATGGAGTCGTTACCTCGGAGAGTCTATCTGATGAAGACATTCTACAGAGCATTCTTGAATCGCGATCGGTAGACTTAAACCCTAGACAGACGATTGGAGTTAAACATGCTTGAGTTAATGATATTTGAACTCACGCATGTTTAAAGTCGTCTAGTGACACACGGCTAAAATACATAATTACATTTGAACTGTCAAAATTAAATATTTTACTAATTAGAGTTCGGATTCTCATGCAATTGATTTTTTTACAATCAGTGTAAATTGTCGGTTTAACTATTATATATATTTTTAATATTCAAAAAAATTGTTTTTTATTAATAATTTAATAAGTAGTATAATAAAGTACCTACAGTTTGCTGCTTTGCTTTTTTTCTCTCTCTCTCTCTAAAGCAGTAATAGGCTATTATGATAGAAATAGAATGAAAACGACAGCAGCGTTCAAATGCATATTATATGGATGATTAGTTCACTCCTCTAAAGTGCCTTGTGTTTTATTCGGCAGCATTCAACCTGTCTAATGCCTGAAAAATATTAGACGCATTGAATACTGCCGAAGAAAGCAGCACAATGCATTTGAATAGATGACGTCATTGGAACGCTGCTGCTGTTACTGTTCCTGCTTCCATTCTATTCCTACTATAATCTGTTTCAAGCATGATACCAAAATATGAATTCAAAGACATATCCAGGACGAGTGAGCAATTAGGAGGAAATATCTCTCAAATAATAACGGAGGTGTTCGTAAGCCAGATCACTGCGGACCAAAGCCACCTTAATTTAGAAAGCCGGGAAGCAGCAATGGCTTGTTCTGCTATCCGCTCTAATAGGGGGAACTTTTGTGCTTCCGATATTTTCCGCTATATGTCCGCTATATGGCGGACGGTAAGATAAGTGTCGCTAGTGTCGATAACAAGAACACGAAAATTCTTCTTGCGAAGCTGATAGCGTAATGTTCCAGCGCACACGGTCGGATATTTAGTTTATTTATTAAACCTTTTTTGATTGTATATAGTTCCAATACAAAAAAGTTTAATTTTTAAACTTTTCGATTGTTTACACCTAAATAAAACTGAATAGTTTAAATACAAAACTTTGCATTATATTTGATTTTAATACATTCCGTTTAGGTTTTAATCCAATAAAAGTTTAAATCCAAAACTAAAATAATTAAATCCAAAACCAGAATGGGGTGAAATATTAAAACTGGAGAGGTTTACTTTAAAAAAGAATTTAGTTTAAAATGTTTTTTTTAAGTCGATTTTTTTCATTTCATATTACATTTTTTTGTGGGGCATGGGTGCGTTCACTCAACCGTTTATGGGCTATTTGAAGTATATAATGTTCAGACACTTGGATCAGGCCGCACATGTATGGAAATTTGGATCACGCCGAGATTCGATCTCCGGACCCCTAGCTTACTAGCATGTGCGACTCAACCGAGTGCGCCACAGAGGGCTTATACCTCATGATTATTTATTATTTCATGAACAATTGGCCATATGGCAAGTACTTAAAACTGTTTTTGGTTTAAAGTTAAAATTTTAGTCCAAAAGATTAAATTTTAAACTCATGGTTTGGATTTTAAACTCTGAGGTTACAACTTTTAAACTTTTAGTCTCAATTTTAAACTTTTAGTTTACACTTTAATATAAGTCTGGTTTTATTGAAAAATTTTAATCATTAAGGTCCAATTGGTTTACTTTCTAATACTTTTAGTCTTAAAAATTTATAAAACTTTTGGATTTCTTAAGAAATAAACCGAATTTCACTAAAATTAATAAAACAATTGAATTGTTTAGATTTAAAACAAAATTTGCTTAAAATATGGAGTAAACTTTTTCGGTTTACTGTAAAAGTTTTAAAAAGAAACTAAATTTCCGACCGTGCATGTAAAAAAAACCGTGTCTGATCTGATAAAAATCGCGAAAACACGTGGAAAATTCACTTTTTATCGGGGTTTGTTTCTTTCACTGCATTATAGACACTTCAATTCACGACACATTGCACTTTTCGCGACGAAAATCGACCGGGAACCAATACTTTTCGTGTAAAGTTTGCCGCGACCCAACCCGATTTGCCCTTACCGCAATGTAAATTTTCGATCTGAACAGGCCTATGAATTGTCGTTTCAGTATATGACCGTGCTCTGCTTCCGGGCTTGTATGAAGGTGGCTTTGCTGCGGACGCAACTAAATAAAATATTAAGTGCTTTTAAATATTGATTACAACAAAAATAAGTATAATATCAAGTTTTAGTGTTGAGTAAATGAATAAAGACCACACAAACTTTACTTCCTTCGCTTGTTATTACAGGCACTAATATTAATATTACAATAACTGTCCAGCTTAGTACTATCGAGTTATATAATAGCAATAAAAAACGTGGAAGTGATTAGACCCGTTTACTGGGGTTTTGTTTTTTTTTCTCCAGAATAGAACAGGATACCCTAATTTGACTGTGAATGATTTTACACGAACAAAATTTAGGTTGTTCCTGCCTGTTCTCCACACGAACACGAACGAACCTAATCACTTTTTCTAATCACTTCACTTCTAAATTTTCAATTCATTTCACTTTATGGACATAAGTATATTTTGTATATTTTGTTCGCAGTTGATGTTGCACAAAAAATCGGGTCCTTAAGTTGCAAACTACGGATGTCATCCTACCGCCAAACTGCTCGCTTGTTATTGAGCTAAAATAAATTGTGTTCAATTCAAAATGCTTAAAATTAATTATATATTAATTGTATTACCTTTTTAAGATGGATTCTGCCATTTTTCGGTTAATATTTAACACGATTTGACAGCCGAAATCAGCTGTTACTTCCAGAATTCCAATATTTTTATAGTAGTCGAGACCGGAATACACGACGAGTAAACATCATTAAATTTTAATGACGTTTTGTTAATGATGTTTAAATTAAGTTATTCGAATATCATCAAGTGAATGAGCACATGACATACGCACTAGTTAAACATAATCAAGAGATAATTATGTTTAACTGATGCCGTCTGTCTAGGGTTTTAGGTAATTTAATTATCCGTAAACCCTGTAAATATGGCATTTACAATCCATTTTGCATTAATACACTTATAGATTCCGATGGAGATGAAGAGTAGCCAGAGCCTTCATAGAAGCTGCCTACAATGTCAGAAGTGTCCTCGTCAATCAGGGTCCTTCGAAGTTTTATTGAGATGACGGAAAACGTTCATCCAAATATGGCTGCGTCTCTCAATGTATGTATTTTAAAATTACATAGAGAACGAGAAATGGAAAACGTTTACTCAAACTAAACTGCTAATTATAAAAAAAATACAATTAATTTTGGAAATTATTTGAAATGAATTAACACATTTCCTTTATTTGAGATTTATTTTGTTTTACATATTTATGTTTAACTTTTGATTGATTTTTTACTCTGATACTTGTAGAAACTAAAAATGAACAACAAATGCACAAATGTATATCTACATATCTCTCTCTCTCTGGTTCCTTTTAACCCCTAGTGGGGCATAGGGCATTGACTACGCCTGTTTTCCACCTCTGCCTATTGGCAGCCATCGCCTTTAGCGGCTCCCACGATTTGCCTATAGATTTTCCCTCTGCCTCAACAGATCTTCTCCATGTATTTTTGGGTCGTCCCACACGACGGCTAGCATTGGTTCCCTGAGGATTCCAATCTAGAGCCTGTTTTGCAATGTTTTTTGGCTCTTTTCGAAGTGTGTGACCTATCCACTGCCACTTTCGCCGTTTGATGTCGATATGCCTATCCTATTTTGGCGAGTAATTTTGAGGAGGTCGTCGTTAGATATTACCTCAGGCCAGCGAATTCGTAGGATGCGTCGTAGTCACTGATTCACGAAAGTTTGCAGTTGGGTGGTAATGTTACTGGTCACCTTCCACGTGGAACACCCATATAAAAGCACATTGCTTTCGAAGATCCGGAGTTTGGTATTTCTGGAGATGTTGTGGTTTTGCTAGAGAGGAGTCAAACTGAAAAATACTGCTCGGGCTTTATTTATACGCGACTCTACATTACATCGGCATCAGCCCCACCATCCGCAGTTACTACGCTTCCAAGGTAAGTAAAGTTCTCGACTTTTTCTATCGGTTGTCCGGAGATAGAAATGGTGTTTGCCCTCCTGATGACAAGCTCATGTATTTAGTCTAGGCGGCATTAATTTTTAAGGCAGCACTTCGACTTTTACGATGCAAAGCATGCGTCATTTGAGCCAGATGATCTGGTGTGTTTGAGAGAAGGCAAATGTCGTCGGCGTAGTCCAGGTGCTGAAGGTAATCGAATAACTTCCACCTGATACCCTTACTTTTATGGTCGCGTAGAGAATCGCAGATTGGTTACCTCCATGAAATGCTCTCTCCAACGTCGCAGTTGTTGTTCGTCTGTGACTAGCAGAGACCCGTCTTTATCTTTTACAAGATGCTCATGGGTAAAAGATTTGCCAGTCAATGGCTTAATGAGCTTGTAAAGGGTCCCACTGTCACCACGGTATCTTCTGCCTCCACCGCTAACGCGTTGATGTTGTTGCGTTTATCACGTCTTACGCTTCTCTGCACTCTTTTTTGAAAAGAATTGTACTCGGTCCTTAGTTGTTGCTTGACTGTAGTGTAAGTAGCCGAGTTCAATTGCTCTTTAATTCTCTTCCGTGCAGTTATCAGAGACCATGTATCGTCGCTGATAAATGGTCTCCTACCTCGCTGAAGTCTGCCCACAAATGTTTCGCCACACGATATAAAAGCGTCCTTCACAATGTTCCATTTATCATCAATTGATGAAGGAGTATCTGGCGTTTGTGCATTAGCTATCTCGTGCAATGCGCTAGAAACTGCACGTATTGTTGATGGATCTTTAAGTTTTTGCACATTGAATCGTGGCGATACACGCACGTTTTGTTTGCGACGAATAGCAGCGGTCCGCAAGCGAATTTTTGCGATGAAAAGTTGGTGATCGCTGCCTACATCAGCACCACGCTTAGCCCTGACGTCCATGAGACAATTTCTCCATGTTTTGGAGATGGCTATTTGGTCAATCTGGTTCTCTGTTCGGCCATCTGGATATATCCAGGTTGCTAAATGGCAAGGTTTGTATTTGAACAGGGTGCCGCCAATGACAAGTTGACGAGAGTTACAGAACTCTACGAACAACTCACCATTGTCGTTCCTAACACCCAGACCGTGATTGCCCAATAGATGTTCCAATCCGACATTGTCAGACCCAATTTCAGCGTTGAGATCCCCATAATAATTTATATACATATATACAAATTAACAAAAAAATAAAATGTTTCTCTATAACGAAGAAATTTAACGGTCCCTTCCTGATGCGTTATAAAGAAGTTTGACTGTAGTTCTTAATTTTATTATGAAGTAGTAAATCTTTCAAAGTTACAATGAAATTACGCGGCTACGGTTTTGTCACTTAAAAATATTACTTTAAAGTTGTTGTTGTTAGAGAGTTACTATGTAGTAGCAAAGTGGGGTACCATTCCCTCGCACTTGTTGAATATGTAGTAGCAACCTTTCATTCACTAAAAACTTCTAACTATCACCATCCTGGAACGTTCCAAAAACTACTTAGCAAGATTTGTTACAATGAAGTTAAAATTTTGGTGCCAAAAACGTAACCAAAACTTATTAAAGTGGCGCAATCAAAAGCACTCGCTACTTGAAATGCTGCTTGTGATCAAAATATTCAGAATTGAAAATTCCATTTGACATTATGCACCGTGCGTGATACAATTTAAAGGAAAATGCATAAGGAGATATTAAAAGGATTAACTCTAATAAAGATTAGAAACCAAAAAACTGCAAAACAAAATGGTATACGGGAAATTGTTCGCGAAGCCATCTGGGGGACGGTTTAGGCAGATGATATCCTACCACCGCAATCAACATTTTCCCAAAACCATTAAATCAAATTTCATTAACATAATTATTTCAACCCGAAATAAATTATTCAAAACATTCTATGAATTTTGACCTTTCAATATTAATTCAACTTTTAATAAAAGGAAAATAACATCAAGCATATCATATCAAAATATCCCTCCCTCCCAGGAAAAGCTCCATAGTCCTTTTTGTATAGAATCTGAAATATTTCATAATTTAAATTGTACACTAAAATCACCATTGAATTGTTTATGCTAATCAAGCTGAAATGGGAAATATTTACCAGAAAGAAAAAGTTTCTCCATAGCAAACACTGATTTCTATTTAAGTATACACTTTGCATACGCCAAAAAGGAAATTCGAATAAGTTGGTGGAATTCCCTAGCCTAGACATCCTTATTCCATTTTCTTTTGCGATGTCCAGCCATGCCTCATTCAACCGAGTTCAACAGCTAGCACAGCTCGTTTGCATTTTGAAATTCTATTAGATGTAAAATAAAAAGAAAAATGCCCACAGCAAGGGAATATTAAAAATTCTCAAAATTAAAATGTCCATAGTACTCGCACTGAGACTGAAGTGAATGTACGTGATGTTTAGGTTCTAACTACAGAAAACATAACTTTCAGCCACGGAATTACAATCATGTGTTGGATGGTTGTGTATCCTGATGCCTGAAGCGTACATGCGTGTGGAATTGAAATCTGTTTTTACAATAAAGAACCTGTACTGTTTTAGTTTACATCCTTGCTTTTATCAAATGCACTAACTTCATTTAAAGTTTGACATTTTCACTGTAAAATTAACTTTTGTTGAATGCAACCCTCAAGCTCAAAGATAATAAAGCTATTTACTGTATTTCTCAAACTTTATTACTATAGAAACTCGAAAGGTAACTTCTCGTGTTTATTTATTTTTGAATTTGAATTCAGCAGGAGCTGTTCTAGATGTTTTACATGAATGCGTTGCATAGGAAATGGGATTCAAGTTGAACTACGAAATACCTTCGTAATCTGCAATCGCAATGTGTAGGGAGACTCTTTATACCAGGGGTGTTCAATTTAATTTTCACGGGGGCCACATTATTGGTTTCTGTGCTGAAGCAGATTTCGAACGAAATTTGTCAATTGTGAGGGTTGCTTTATATGTACATGAAAAAAAAGGTGTACGTGACATACCCCCAATTCTTAACCCTTTAGCTGGCACAGGCATTTGATGATTTTCGGAAAAGTCTTTTTCTTACACGACTTAGGCTAAGCTGACCAGACGTACAGCATTTTGCTGTACAGTACAGCATTTTTACCTGTCGTACAGCATTTGTAAATGTACAGCATTCTCAATGCCACACAAAGAAATCTTAATCCCTACATAAGCTCCTCGGTGAGGCCTGTGATCAGTCTTGTCTGTTTTAAATGTATTTTTAGCAAGATAATCCCTCTTTCATTTGGCAAGCGTTCAATTTCGATAACTTTTTGGTTGATCGTTCTGAAATTAAACACACATGTAGATCTACTTGGCTACATATTTTATGGTCCTACCTATTCGCGTCCGAAAGTTACAGCTGCCGAAATCGCACTTTTGTCTTTTCTAATCGAACATTGTCTATGAAATTTGTCCAATAAATTTGTGGAGCACTGCACCGCCCATATTTGGTGAAAATTTCAAGGCTCTAGCTGCGAAGGTTCAGAAGTTACAACCCTCGAAAGAGGCAATTGAGTTGAAGGTGTTAAGTTTGACACCTGTGTAGAATAGATGTTTAGCACGATAATCGCACGTTTATGTTTGGCTTCTGAACGCATTTGCCTTTGATGACCCACATTGACAGCAGAAGCGGAAAAAATGTTTCTGCCACTGCTGCTGCTGTCAATGTGGGTCATCAAAGGCAAATGCGTGTCTTCTAAATTGAAATTTTTCTGCTGATGCCGATGCTGACGCATCCAATCTATTTCAACTATGATACCAATTTTTCGATTTTGGTTGGAGACAATTTGTATAGCGAAGCGATGTCAAGTTTTTTTAATTTCAAGTTTTGTTTAAAAATTCAATTTGATGCTTGTAGGTATGCGTGTATTAGGGATGTAAAAAACCGGACGGTTAGTCCAAAAACCGGTACTTTCAAAACGGTTAACGGGTTTATTTTCGGTTTTTTCCTCCTCCGGTTTTAATCCGGACGGTTGTTTGTTCATCCGGTTAAAACCGGAAAAAAGAAAATTCTTTCGAATTCATACAATTTTTCATATTTTCTTGATTTTTCAATCAGCAATTCTATTACTTATCCCCTATAAAAAATGGCGTTTTCAAATTTCAACCCTTAAACATATTTTCGAACGCTCTCCTTATGACTATAGGGGGCGCCAGAGAAAGTTAGTCTCCACTCATAAATCGGTATTTTTTAGTGAGCTATGGTCCGTGGTCGATCGATATAAGCCAGGGATTTCAAATAACCACTTAAAAAATGGAGCAAATCTTGAGAGCGTGCTGGTCATGGGTAATCGCCTCTTTGAGAGATGAGGTGGTCGTGGAGGAGTTGTCGCAACAAATTTATTCAGCCTCGTGCAGTGTTTGCTATGGCGCCATCTGTGACTGAAACCACACGTCCCTAACGTTCGTTTAAAAAAATCCGCGATCATGTCCCTGGTGAGCGATCGTTAGAAAAAAAGCTCTCGACAGCGAAGGCCCGCTGCTCTCTACACCAGAGCATGATGGCGACTGACTACAATGGGAAACAAACTTGGGGACTTCCCCTTCCAGATGCGCCTCCTCTCACCCATCTACCCTCCCAACTCACCGCTCAGAAGTTTTTTTTTTTTAAATAAGTAAGTTTCTCTGCCGCACCCTCTGCATGCATTTTGATTTGATTTTGCATACGATACGAACACCACCATTACGAGTGTGTTTTTACTACAATTCAAAGCAAATCAATTAAAAGACTCGGTTAACCGAAAAACCGGTACTTTGGGCCCGGTTAAAACCGGACGGTCTAACCGGCTTTGCAAAAAACCGATAAAAACCGAAAACCGGGTTATGGCCCGGTTTTTGGCATCCCTAGCGTGTATGTAATTTCTGGTACGTGGAAAAGCCATTTTTTTTTAGAAAAACGAGTAAATTGTTCGAAAGAATATCGATTTTCAAAATGTATAGTAATAGAGAGAGAGCGTGTCAGCATGCGTTCTAATAACTTTTCGACAACATCTTTCTGGTGAAATACATTTTCGGAGTTCATAGTAAGTACAGTCACTCCCCGACATACGTAAGGCGGACTTACGTAATTCCGCACATACGTTAAAGCCACAACCTATGAAAAATTCTTGGATGATCCACTTAAATAAATCTGTGCTTAGGGAAAAACCCAGGTATTTTCCAAAATAATCAAAGCAATTTAAGAAAATTCTTGCACATGCTAATTTAAGTCTTAAATTCAAACATTTGTTAACTTTTTGGGCATTTGAAATAATATTGATATATGTATTAGGAACATTTCGAGTTACGTAAAATTCCGACTTACGTATAGACTTTTGGAACGAAATGCTTACGCAAGTCGAGGAGTGTACTCGTATGTATGTAGATACTGGAATAACTAATAATGTAATAGAATAAACTATAGACAAAACTTGCGTCTTCCTAAGACTTCAGAATATTTTTTGTTTAGTTTGCAGTCATTTTTATTCCATAAATTAAGATTTCATTCTCATGTCTGGGGGATACTTGAACATTAATGAAGAGTCATACTTTTGAGACTGCTTCCCTCTACTCCAAAAGTCACGCCACGCCACTGCTCTAACCTTATACTCTCTATAACAACTCGCGAAATCATGCCATTTTGAAAAAAAAAGCCACCCGAGCTGAAACCACTAAAGAAACTCGTCCACGAAGAGACCCGGTTAAATTACACAGGAGAACAATTTTAACACTTTTTTCTGTTTTTTTGAATCTGGCACCTAATTTATAGTAAAACGGCCTCGCTGATTCCAAAAATGCAGTCCGTTTTTCCCCTATACGTCAGGTTTTTGAGATAACGGGGTTTTTTGAATTTTACGGAAAATTACAATAGGCCCCCTTAAATAACAACTTTTTTTAAAAGCTACGGGGTTGCATCCTTGTGCAGGACCTTCTAGTACTTGTATACAATAAAATTAAATAAACAAAAGAAAGTAATTTGTCGCGACCTGGATTTTTTGTTAAAAGTTGTGAAATTCTTCGGCCATTTTTAAGCCTTTTTAATCAAAAAAGTGTATTTAAAAGCCTCCGTTCGAGTATATAACCCTATTTTTGTGCTCTTAAATTGTGTAATGGAAGCCTCTACTATCCCTTGTCGAAAGTGTCTCAATGCCCGGAGTCAGTTTGCTATATATGTGGCAGTAATACATTTCTAAGTCAAAGGGCAAAAAATAGGCCCCTTTGTCCACCAGGCATATCATATGTGTAGGCCTCAAGATGGTTCTTCCTTCTCGGTTAGCAACGTGGATATACAAAATATCCGTGCTTTTTGTGTATATGGGATAGCAGAACTCGCGATAAACATTGGATACAAAGGAATTGGCCCCCGAGATCTGATCTGAAGGCTGGTGATCAAAATATTGTTCATGAACCGCTTGTGGATCGACAAAAAACATTTTCCCGCTGTTGCATATAAAACTAGGCCTGGCGAAACAATTTGTAAAAGCCTTACCAACAGAAGGAAATTATTTTAAATATATGCTGTCGGCCCTTCCTTCGCTATCATACGAGAAAATAAAGGCTGGAGTATTTGACGGTCCACAAATTCGGCAGCTTCTCAGCGATACAAATTTTATGGAATCAATGAAAGAAAATGAAAAGACAGCATGGCTGGCATTAGAGAATATAGTCAACAACTTTCTAGGCAATATAAGTGCATCGAATTATGCGATAGTAGTCGAGCAACTATTGGACAGTTTTCAAAGGCTTAGCTGCAACATGAGCATCAAAGTTCACTTTTTACACAGTCATTTAGATGAATTTCCGGAAAATCTTGGAGCTGTGAGTAATGAGCAAGGAGAGCGATTTCATCAAGATTTCAAAATCATGGAAAGTCGATATCAAGGCAGATGGGATGCGAATATGATGGCGGACTATTGATGGGGCTAAAAACGGGACTGTCCGGAAATTTAACACTCCAGAAAAAGCTACAAACGAAAATTGTTGCCATAATTTTTTTTTAATTCTTAGGTAATGTTGTTAAGATATAAAATCAATATTTACAAACAAAAATTTTTTAGCGAGTTTCGTTTGTTTTGATTTCAATGAAGGGAAGGTTTGTATGGGGGCCAAAATTTGAGCCCCCTGTATCTCAAAAACTGGACGTATAGGAGAAAAACGCTTAGCATTTCCGGATTTTACGACCAAAAATTAGTTAGAAATGAATATCAAATCTAGATAAACAAAATGCTGTTCCCCTGTGTTATGTTTATCGGCTCCACCTTTTTTGGCATACCGTTTTCGAGAGCAGAGTTTTCTAAAATGTGTTGAGTGTTTTTGTGGAAAACAAATAATGTTCTCATTAATTTTCAATCTCTTGCGTCATTCTAAGTTTTGCCAGGTTTCCGTATGACATCTGTATATTTTTTTGCTCGTGGTTTTGGAATTTCAAACAAACTCTCTAGAAGGCCTTGCTGAGCTTAGGTGAATTGCGCTTAAGAGTATGAATGATGGCGGAACAGGTTTCTACTACATACTAGCTGGGCTTTCTCAGTGGATAGACATTCTATTCTCTGAATTACTATAGCGTTGGTTTGAATCCCACGGTGACTATGAATTGTTATGTTGTCGACAACTTTGATCCGCAGGGTTTGGCAAGCCCCGAACAGTGTGGGGCCAGCATAAGGGGCGGCAATTTGTCCTCTCGCCCGGGGCGGCGTAAGTGCTAGAGCGGGCATTGCTTTAGCCCATTTAGCCCCTCCACTTGTACACCCCACTGAATTAAACAAAGCACAGCCACCGTCAAATAAATTACAATTTCCGCAGTGAATTCGATGAATTTAATATTAATTTCCTTGTATGCAATTACCACTTCCGTACATGCATAAAATATTAATGTATAAATCAGTAAATTAAAACTTCTGACTTTCGGTTTAAATTTTCCAGAATACTAATATTCATTAAATTCCCTGCATAAATATTTTATGGTAACATTTTCATCCGAAAAAATCTCTGTTTAACACACATGGTGATTGCTATAGTAAATAATACTCTGTGCATACTAATTAAACGACTCTATAGAAGATAATTGAGAATGCATGTATGCATATGCGTCATCGGATGCAATATTTATTACATAACCGAGAAAGACGCTATTTTGTAAGGCCTATACAAAGAATATTTTGGCTGTCGTACTGCGTAGGACACTAATTGACATAATAGCGGCATCGCCATGGCATCTATCCGATATTGGAGTCTGGTAATCAATTTATTAATTTTTGGTTACTTTTGACCTTTTATTGTTTGTTGGAAAGCCAAAGTCAAGGACAATGGGGTTTCATATTTTTGCATGCAGGTATCCCTATACATGTCGGGAGAAATGTAACACCATTCTTCGTCATTGATTCCATTATTTTTAACAATGTGACCTTTGACAATAATTTTCAGTTGCGGTGAAAGTTCATTATTCGATTAAAAGGTAATTGCTTTTAATTAGTATTGTTTGTATTTCTAGGGAAAATGTTATCAGTTTGTTTTTCTCTATATTTTTCGTGAAAAAAAAAAGAAATCGTTTATACTGTTCCAGTTCAGTTTGTATAGCAGTGGCGGATTTACCAGTAGGCTGAGTAGGCTTCAGCCTAGGGCGGCAGATTTCAGGGGGCGGAAAATTTCGGGATAATATTTTTTAGTTTGTTCACACTTCCGTAGAAGACTGTAGGATGTAGCCCTTATCATCATTATGCGCTTTAGGAACAGGCGAAGTGTATTTTTCCCCTTAGTGAGATATAAACATGAAAAGGCATTTGTCGCTATTGTCTAAGACCGTCAAACACTAAGTCCATTTCAGCTTAATTTCGAAACCAAGATCCTTCCTGTTTTTATTTCATGCCTTGCTATATGCCCAACCTTTAAAAACCATTTGCTGCTTCGGCTTTTTGTCAGTTCGACATATCATAAATTGCACAAATTGATGTTAGAAATTCAGAAATGGAAAACACAAAACAAAGCAAATTTGGTATGCATTGATTAATTTTCACATCTCCATTTCGTGTAATTAAGGCGATCGAGTTTCATAGACAGCTGATTTTCTTAGAGTTGGCATACATTATCCAATCGAATGACCAATTAAAGCTCATTTCTGTGGAGAAAGCACATTTTCTGTGGAGAAAGCTCATTGTGTCTAGCGAGTTCGGTAGTGGAACCTAACAAATGAGCTTTCTTCACAGAAATCAGCTTTGATTGTTTAATCGATTGGAAAATGTATGCCGACCCTTAGTCGACCTTTAGGGAAGGAGAATACATTTTTAAATATCTCCTTAATTTAGAAATCTGTTTCTTGGTTGTGACTTTCACATTTAAAAACGGAAAACTGAATTAAAATTTTGGAAAAAAAAATTCCCGTTGATGGTGGTTTTGCACAAACAAATTTTACTATCGACCCTGCTAATTTTCCCCAACCAATACGGGACGGCCTATAATATTCTTAGTGGTTTTCAACAAGCAGATTTAGCCACATCGCGCTTCCAGGTGCTTTTTTTATCAAAGAAAATAAAATACTTGGCCGATGTATTTCAACAATGGATTACATCTGAATCATCGAAAAAAAATTCAAAATCGTGGCAGCAATATTTGAGCCTGCCACAGTTTGGAATTCGCCGCTTCAAAGCGATTCTCCAAGGAGAAAATTGTTGCATAAGCTCTACACTCTGTGATAAATATTGAAGAATGCTCAGGACCTAAGAAGCGGAAAGCTCGAAGATCACACATATTTAAGTACAAAGTGTAAATTGAAAATGATTGGAGGAAAATAAAGCATAATTGGTCCCGAATGTTCATTATCGACAAAAAATAGGGGCGGCAATATGTGAATAGCCTACTGGCGACAAAAGGGTAAATCCGCCACTGTTGTATAGGTTTCATTAGCAATGATTGTTTTTATTTGTCTGCTTGTCTGTACTAAATTTCTAGAGAATACCAATGAAATTACCTATAATTTCAAATAAATATGTACTCGTATGTGTAGTTTCGTACTTCTCCGGATGTTACATAAACAAACACTGCTAAAGGTGCCAGTTATTTCAGTATAAAAATTTATAGGTCATTTTAAAAATTATCTGTGTATGTATAATAAGGTGACCAGAATCCCGAAGACTCAATGCTGTACACATGCTTGCGGAATTCGGTTTTCGGGTAAATCCTCAGCCATATTTGGATTTCCTCAAGCGTTGTTTTTAAGGATAGTGCGATTGCCACAAGAACAGATCACTAAGAAAATTTTGTGATACAGCGGCACATGAGCGGCTTAAAATTGAACTATACTGCATCATACTATCCGATATGTAGTTATGTAGGATTTTTCTGACAACCATCTCGTTCACTCAACCACCGGATCATCTTTCGGTATTACTTCACAGGGGCTGCCCAACGTATTTAAGTCCTACTTCCTCGCTCTGCAGAACATTATTGTATGCTGCAGACAAACTACTTATTGAGACCTATATGTTTACCGCATCCATCTCCAGTGCGGGAACGATTCTTAACATTTGCACTCGATGTTGCAGAAGAACAAGAACCTTCAATTTCAAGTTCCCCCACAACAATATTTGCTTCACTGTGTCGAACCTACTCCTCTGAAATCTCAGTTAAACAAGTTAAACAAAATTGAAACAATTTCAAAACCGGCCCATTTTTCGATTTCGTTAGCAGACCTTGAACGACTAAAGAACATTTTTATTCGGCAGAAAAGCATAGAAACAAGATTGGTGTTGACTATTCCTTAAATTCCTTATTTAGAACCCCTGAGTTTAATGCATTTCTCCTATGCTGAAAATAATAATCCTGACCACTGATCTCCTCCCCCTTCGAAATGCTTTCTACGCCACTGGTTCTCTTTGACAAAAAATCATCTGCATGTGAAGGACAAACGTATGGTACGGTTATACACATAAAACTAGATATAGATTTCAGAAATTTCAGATTTATGTAAGGACAGTCGTAAGATCTGGCATCTGGCTTTTCATGATGCCCGCAAAGTACCTACTTATTTAAAAGCTTGGTTTCGTTTATTGTAATAGATAAACTGAAACCTCATTGGGTCGAGAATTCTTAAGCCATGGTGATGGTCTTGCAGGTACAGTTTCAATGTAGCTATGGAAAGAAGTCTCATGAGAACCTCCAGAGCGGTGGAAGAGTGCCTCTTATCCACTGCAAGTGTGCCAAATTCCACCTTTTGGAGGAGAATATGCATTCCTCCATGGTTTCATTAGTGATGCTATGTTCCCTAGGCTCTTAACGCCATTTTAACGGATTCAAAGAACATATTGTGGGCAAAAATCTTTATCTAAAAACCCTTGCAGAGTCCTTCCTTTGTTATTGTTTTTCCTATAGAGGGGAATCTGATGGAGTACAGTTTTGTGATAAACTAAAATTGCATCTTTTGACGGCTGTAATTTTGAACCTTGGAACCTAGAGCCTTGAAACGTTCACGAAATATGGTCAGCGCGGTGCTCTACAAGTCAGCAATTTTTCAAAATTTCGCTCAAAAATTTCCATGTTATGGACACAATTTTAGAAAACTCAAAAGTTCGATTTGGGCAACTGTAACTTCCGAGCGAGGATAGATAGGACCTTGAAACTTGGAGGAGTTGTGCGTCAGGAAGCTCTACAAGTGTACCAAATTTCAGAAATTTCGGTCGGTTCTCGAGTTATGGATAATGAATGATTGGCAAACATAAAAGTACGATTATCTCGCTTAATATCGATCGTACCGGAGTCAAACTTGACACCTTAAATTGCATCTTTCGACGGCTATAACTTCTGAACCTTGACCGCTTGAGCCTTGAAATTTTCACCGAAAATGAACAGTACAGTTCTCTACTCTAAGTTATTTAAATTTCCAAGTTTTTCGCTTACGACTTGTCGAGTTATGGGCACCCGTAACTTCTGATAAAATGTAAGCGCTAAGATCGAGAAGGGTTCCGGAGATCTCGAAAATAAACGATTGTCAAACATAAAAGTGCGATTATCTCCCAAAATAATCAATCGGATAGGGTACATGAGTCAAACTTTACACCTTAAAAACAGAAAAAAAAACTGATCAAAAGCCTCACCGACCGAGCCGAGCTCATTATTTGGTGAATTAGGTTTCATTATTGTGTGTCATGGCGAATGCTGTAAATTTTCCATTGCTGTCTCTCTCTTGATTACCGTAACTCCTAGTGGAGCATGGTGCGTTGATGATCACCGTTACCGTGTGTAGTCATCAACGTTACAAAGACAACTGAATTCGGAGTGTGATATGGTTGTCAGCCATACCACTTCCTAGTCGCATTGTTAGTTTATTATTCTACGATAAGAATATTTCTTATCATCTCCTTCTGAATAATAAACTTGCGGCGAGTCGTGCCGAGTTTGGAAACTCGTTTCTCTATGAGTGTCTATTTCACAGAGTGGTGACCGAACGATCACGGCCACAGAGCACGTCAATGCTGTACGACAGGTCAAAATGCTGTACTGTACAGCAAAATGCTGTACGTCTGGTCAGTTTAATGTAAAAGAATTGACCTAAATTCAAAGTATGCCATTAACAGACAAACCTATCACACCACCTGTAATATAATCCAAGCAATCCTACTTTCCTCTAAAGATGACATAATGTTGATTGATTTCCTCCAATCATTTCAGGCTTAACACAACTAATTGAGTGTAATGATTTCAGGATTATATCACTGATCATTTCTATGCAGATTAGTTACACTCCTGCTGAATTTGATGGCTTTTCACCGAAATGCTGTACAAACAAGCTAATGCAAAACACCATCAATTTTCCTTATCGTCTTTCGTCGCAAGGACAGTCAACTTGGTCTAGTTTGTAACTTATACTTCATACTCCTTGTGCGCCCAATGCAAGTGAAAATTATTCGCATAAAACCAGACCAATTAGCAACAAATTATAGAATAAATTTGCAAACAGTTTGAAAGTGTAATAAATTTTATGACTTGGATATATAGTAATAGGGAGCGGGCTTCGGCCTTGCCTGACGATATAACTTAGTATAGCTGCGACCACGAGGGACGAGGGACGTGGGCTGTATTAGATATAGCAAATCGTGCTCGAAAAATATCTAGTAAAATACAAGGAACCATTTACACCCCGCTGTTTGCAAATTTCCAAAGATGTTACTACAACATAATAAATTTCATTAAAACTCCAAACAAAGATTGCTTAATGTTTACAGCTTTTTGGTCTGCCTCCATTGAGTGTAAGGAGCAACTCCATTATAGTAAATTGTTTTGTTCCATGAAGAAACACGGCTGGGCTTAACATATACGAAGTTTTCGCACTCAGAGCTTAGTGTATCGTATCCGTATATGCTAATTTTACAAATCGATATTGTACAGATTTCGATATAATTTCGTAGACGTTGCTTTACCCAGCATCGGATGTTTGTGTTGTATTATTATTGCGCCTATATGGCTATTTGGGATAGGGACATCCGCACGCACACATAATTTCCCAGAGCAATCATTGACACTCCTTTCAATCAAAATCTCCGTTTTCCCGATTCGATTGGATCATACGGATGCTAGTCACGCAAATCTAGGATTTGTAGTACATATTACGAATACCTACGCATAAAAGTTATTTTCGTTTCATGTGTGTGTTTGCCTCTTTTTGGGATGGAAAGACATAGAAATTCTATTTTATTTTCGCTATGTGTTTTATTTTCACAAAATACCTTAACGGAATCAATAATGTCTTTAATCAGTGATAAGTTGATTGGATTTTTTGGATGACACATGTTAGCCATTTAATGAAATATTCCTGCTTATTCGATGTTCTAAGTACATACATATACATACATAGGTATGTAAATAAGAAAAGCCACATCCATACGCATTGTTTTGTGTACGGCAGTATGTCTACTATGTCGTACTATTTTGTACGACATGCTAAAGCTCTCTTTTCATTTTATGCAAACTATTTCCAGTCGAAAAGCACTTTAATTGCAAAAATTCAAATTAATTGACTGTGTTTGGTTTTCGGTGGATATAATTTTAAGTTCAGTGACGTAACGGCAAATATTTTCTTTCTCAATTATTAAAATCATTACATTGCAAAGAGTATAATAAATTAACACCTTGCGTGTGCGTGCCATGTGTCACCGGTGAACACACTAAACTCAATTCCTCACAGGCCAATGTGTCACCCGTGAACACCACACAATTATTCCTCCCAGGCCAATCAATTTTTTTCAGGTTTTCGGCGGATTTTGATGGAACATTTTTAGGGTCTTTACAACTTAAATTCAACGTGTGTTTACCGGTGACACATTGGCCTGTGGGGAATTGCCTGTTTTATAACAAATGAACTTTGTGTCACCGGTGACACACAATACAGAAAGGCAAATTTAGTTTGCGTTGTTTATTTCATCTTTCTAGTATTTTTGATCCTTAAAACTGAAATTATTTGTCTTTCTACCGGGTAGGCCACGAAAGACCTACCAATTTGAACCATGTATAGCTTTTCTATTTTTAATTTTTTTTCCTTTTTTTATTTTTACAGATTATAATTTAACTCTTAGAAATTTATAATGAGTTCATACAGTACACTACAACGAGTTAAAATTATCGACTTTTTCTATTCTTGTCAACGATCTATTGTTATGAAATGACACAGCGAAAATATCGCCAATATTATCGAACGTTCCTGAAAAGTAAAAACACAAACGGAAACACAAAGTATCTTGTCGTGCACTCTGGAATTACGTAATCGAATACTTATCTGAACATTCTTCCGTCTATTGAAATCACAATTATAGTCGTCATCGGCATTATCGGTGTCACCGTTATCTTCGTCGTCATCATTATCATCGCTGTCGTCGCTATCTTCATCATTGGCATCATAACAGATCTGCAAAATCAATAGCTAATATTAGTTAATTCGATCACTTAGAATTTAACACAATTACTCACCTTTGAATTGTATACTTTATTTGTTTACTTTGATTTGTTTATATTTAATGTCATTTATCAGCTGATCAGCTTATGTATACATATTTGACCCGATTATAACTTATAACACTAGAATCCTGCAACATGATATTATTGAAATCTTGGATAAAATTATCACATACTTGAACCTATTACGATATATGTTAATATGTACACATTTTCAGATTACATACATACTCATGTATTAGATCTAACCTTGAACTTGAATAACGTTTCAATCGTTCGATACAAGGTTTCAAGGAAAGTCAAAGTTAGCATAACATTTGAATTGTTGACCCCATCCGGGAGTATACTTTTGATACCCTTGTATTTTCGACCTCGTACGGGAATTTTACTTCTTTCGAATTTGAGCACATTTTGTACAGATTTTGTGTACTCTCTTTTTTTTGTAATAGACAATTTTTTTAAACTTATTATTTCGCGAGTTTAATTATTGAATATTATGGTCCGTCGAGTATTCGCCCCTTTGATTTTATCTCAAACAAAAGAAGACTGCAAATGTGTCACCGGTGACACATTGACCTGTACAGAATGTCTTTCTCTGTGTTCACCGGTGACACATGGTCTGTGGTGAATCATTTGTGTGTATTCACCGGTGACACAATGGCAGCCAAGGTGTTTAAGAAAACAGACGGGTCGAAACACATTTCACGAATCTGGCAGAGCTGGTGATACGTTGGCCACACAATAGGCGAATCCTGATTCGTCCAATTACAGTTTCGTTACAATTTCAAGTAGCGACACAGGAAAAAATGGTTTTAGCAGTGAAATTTGCGAACAATGTTTGCTGATTGCCTAAGAACTATTAGAAATAGATCAATACAAATAATTTCCACCTGATACCCTTACTCTTATGGTTGCCTGAGCGTCGCAGATTACGTCATTGAGGGTAATAAGGAACAGTATTGGTGATAAAATGCAGCCTTGTCTAACTCCATTATTCACCTCAAAAGGACTAGACAATTCGCCCTTGTGTAAGACATGACCACAGAGCCAATTAACTAATGACATTGGGCTTTGTTATAGGACTCCTTTATGATGGCAATAAGTTTCTCTGGTATGCCTGTCCTACGTAAGGCTGTCCAGATATTTGCCCGGTCGACGCTATCAAACGCCTTCTCGAAGTCATTGAACATAAGATGTAACGGGGATCTCAATTCAGCAGATTTTTCAATTATAATTCGGAGGGTGTTCATGTGATCGCTACATGAAAAACCCTCACGAAAACCAGCTTTAGTTATGCACCCATTTGAAATGTATATATAAAACGAGACCGAGGCTAATTTCAGACGCGGCCGACATTGGGATACCCTTCGCTCCCCTCGGGCTAAAAGTTTTTTTTCGGGCGTACCTACAACTTGTATTTAATCCACTCCCCCCATTCTTTTCCTTCTGTCTTCAAAAAAGTTCCGTTGCGTCGACAAAACAATATTTGTGTGGGGTTTGATTGGAACAAGTGGGCAAATAAAAAATCCTTTAAATTTCCTTTCTTAGGGATTTTAATAATGACGCCAGTTTTCCATTCTTTAGGGAGAGTCCCGGCTGTCCAACACTCTTGGATCAGGGGATGAACAATATCCGCTGTAGCGTGTATAAAAAATCCATCTGCCCCCGGGGCTTTACCAGCTTCCAATGTTTGAAGCAAGGGCATTAGGTAATTCCAGCTTGGATGCTATACCGGTGTTAATTCTGGCCATTTGCGGAAGACTTACCTGCCTCTCGACTGTAATTTCTTAAAATTTGACTCTTAAAGCTTGCTTAATAATATTTTCCCGACCGACAATTGCAACTCCTAAATAATCATGATGTTGGAAAAATTTCGGGCTTGTCCCCCCTCCCCCTTACCGAAATCCTGGCTACACCCATGATATTGGGTATTGAAGCAATTGATTGCATTCCGTACGCCATGCTTTTATTTCATTTGACGAGATGGAGCAACTGATGACCGAAATAATATCCAGTGACGGAAAAACAAAGACATGACCTGGAGAGGAGAACCTATATCGTTTCAGCAAAATGCGATCACCACACACATAGCCTCGTCTGAAAATCGCGAGCATTTATGGTGATGCCACACACGATAGGATTACTGAAAATCTCAATCCGTAAACGGATCAGACCAACAAACACAAATATTCCCTTAAGAGTGCCTAAAAGTTCCGAAAACGACCATTGATTGAATCATTACAGTTTTCTCACAAGAGCTTTGTTAAATGCTTATACCGTCAAAAATTCTTTAACCTAAATTAAATTTTCTACAAATATCTGAAAAACGTCCGGTTTCTGTCTGTCTCTATTTTTTCATCAATATCCTACCAATAGGTCTCGTGATGGTAGTTGTCATTTCGCCATTCAGCAGTCTTTTTCACCATTTAGCGTTCGAATTTTCTAAAGACTAAACATTTCATTTGTTATTTGTTGCCTCTTCTTAACCCTTACCATTGTTGAATTTTTAATGTCTGAAAGAAGCAACAAATACAACTGGTTCTCGAACACCATACAACATATCACCAGCAACTAAAAAACCTATCACAAAGGGAAGGGACAAGGGATGTTTTTTTTTAGACTGATTGCCGTGTCGGACAATGAGAAACCAATTTTCGCTTGAAGTACATTCAGCATGAAAAACATTTTGTTTGAAACCCCGAAAACGACAATCAATGCGAATACTAAACAAGAAGAAGGATTGAAAGGTTTTTCTTTTGTGTGTTGGAATGTCCATATAGGGACATTTACCGAGACATCATGGTATCCATGGAGTTTGATTTGCCTGAAAATAAATTGCCTAAAGTAATTTTGTGTTCGATTTCGTTTCAGAAATCGCCGGAAAATGTCCTGTATACGTAATAGAAATTGAATGCCGTCCTCTAAGGACACCATCACATTTTGGTTTCCAATTGTTGGTCGTTTATTTTTTTTTCACACAATCTTCTAACATTTTATTCGGAATTTTCTGTCCGGCTTACGACATTTGGAATCTCGCTCACATTACTATACTTTATACGAAATAATTGTATAGTGAGTGCTGGTATGATAACGATACCGCAATACGCAACGTCTTCAGCAGAGCTTCAGCTTATCATCGTGCATAGTAAGGGTTTCTCCCTCATAGTCGTGTTGGAAGAAATCCGATATCAATTCTGGCTCTATAAAGCAATAGAATAAATCCCGATCGTCAGCCACATTATCTGAAGTCATTTGTTTAACTCCATGATACATGGAGGGTTGAAAGACAACATAATTTACGAAAATCACATTGTAATCACTATCCGGGCACGGACGCCAATGGTAATGGTAATGGAATTTTTGCAAAAAAACCCGAAGGCAAAAGAGAAAATTAGCAGGCTAATCACGTGCCAAATCTGAGATTTGTAAACATAGAGATTATTGTGTGGGAAAATATTCAGCTGATGATATGCTGCCAATTAGTCATCTGATTGCCTAGGATTAAGGCATCTATGGCACATGAAGATTTATGAGAATGGGTCATAATTATGTCAGTTCTTAGTGTTAACTAGAATGAATTTTTCCTGTTGCATGGAATATCAATTTTGGTTCTATGGTAAGATGAAAATCAATCAAGTAAAAAAAAACTCCGAGAAGTTTTCCCTTAGGGGAAAAATCTTAGATCATGTATATGTCTACGATATTGTTACAAAATAATCCTTATTGCATCAGCCGTTATCTTGTCACTCCAGAAGCCCAAAAATCCTTTCAAACCGATTACATACAGTACCCCAAATATCACCTTTCGAACGACACCCATAAAGCCCATACTCTGTTTCTTATGCTAGAAAAATGTCCTTTTTGGTGGTAATATCCTTTAACAAAACTCAAAATCAACTTGTCGTGGTTTTACAAGACTCGTCGCAACGGATTCTGTATTTTGATATCCATATCCTTATACATAGCGTCTATAATGCATTCCCACAGAAAAAAGGACATTTTGTGTCCAAGGACATCTTCGCCATAAGAAGTGCTGGCACCAAAATATTAAGAATCGCACCACTTAACTTCCATCCGAGTTTCGTCGACATCGGTCCACCGGGAGAGCTAGGAGAACCAATTGAAGGATGAATTTTCGTTCGCTTCATTGGCGAATTTACCGCTATTCCCGCATCTTATCGAAATCATGATTGTCGATTCTGAGTCAGAGCAATCAAAGGATAATGTCTACCAAATTTGGTGAAGATCGAACTACGGGAAGGTCGATTTTAAGCGTTAAACGTTTTCGTTACAGTTTTTCGTGACGCTTTTTCACGGAACGACACCCAGTATTTCTCAGGTAGCCTCCGCAAAGACATATACATGTCAAAAATACAAAAAATCATATAAAAGCCGAATAATCGTGAATACTCGTATCTCTTATGTATTCAATGAATATACGAGTATTCAAATTTACTCTAAAAAATTTACATAAGTACATAGTTACAGGTGTAGACAACATTCAGCTATATTTATCAACGCTTTCAAATTGTAATTCATTTCTCCAAATTCATTTGAGTCGGAAAATTGAAATGTCTCCCTGCGGACATTCCCTCAGAATTCGGATCCACGCCATGCCACACAAACACAATTGCTGCAAACAATTGTGCAAATCCCATTTTCAATTGTCGCTCCTCGTTGTACGCATCCTGTTGAAACAATGGCAAATGACATGCAGCTATGAAACCAACGTTTTGTAGTCAATTACGACTATAGCTCATTTGGGGCTCATCATTATGTTAAAATATTTCGCAAACAAATTATGAGGCTTTTTGTGGGTTCTTCCTTTTGATTCTATTATGTTGCGGCTCCTGATTTTCCTCGTACATGTACAAACATACCTACATACTCGTACATACACCTCATACAGAGACGTGTCAGGACACATTAATAACGACAATAAAGTGGTTTCTATACAGGCACATTTTCCCAACTAATGGTATAGACATTAGGATTTAAGTATTTTCCTTAATTAATCTAAAGTCGGTAAAGAGAGTAGCTTAGGTGGATTGGCAAAGAAGATTTAGCTCCAGGCGGCAACCGTAAACTTCAAGGTATTTGTACTTCACCAAGGGCGCTTGTGTCAACTTCAATTTAATCAAAGCACACTTCCTGGCAAATGTCTGACATCTAATTAAGGAAATAACACTAAAGTCATACATCTAAGTGAAAAATACGCTTAGTCAAACGGCATTCTCCAGGTGAGCCTGACGCCTATACTCAACGTCAACCGCTTTCGCCTTGTCTTTTCGAAATCAAATATCGAAATAGGTCTAATTAGTGTTACATACGCTTGAGAAATATTTGTATGCATGGAATAGGCAACTTTTTGAGAATAGGTACGATCATGCAGGTTAAACTCGTCTCCTACATATGTACATACATATGTATGTATATGTACATATATGTACATACTTACATATATTAGAGCCCGCAGCGAGCGTGAACGATATGGATATGACGCCTAATTAATTTCAATGGCATATAAATCAAAGTGAGGCATGACATTTTTGCTGACTCAATAAGAGCGTTTTTTTCCTCATCACGGTTAACTCTGACTCAAAAGAACCTTAGCAGTTAACTTTCAGGTTATGGCCAGCTGTTTAGTCAAACAGCTGGCTGCTGGCTATTGACAGTTATTTGTATCCTAGTCTCGTTCTGGTCGGCTTAGTTTTTAGATTTGGTGGCTTTCATCACAAAAGACTATTATTTATTTGCAAAATCTACAACCACCATAAGAAAATTCTCACATTTGGTTTGAATTGTTATTTTTTACACAAACGCCAACATAGAACAATAAAATTCCCGTATTTTTCCCCTATGCATTAGCCATCTACATTTGATTCCCCTAAACTCTATCCCGTGCTGGGTAGTGGCCCGCGTGAAACATACCTGGGTAAGTGTAATTTTTTATATGGAGTTCGTTACCTTAAACTACACAAGATGTAGCAAAAAAACGAACCTAATGTTGATTTTGAATGAGCGTGATGTTAAGGTGGTGGTTCTGATTATCCTAGCAATTCAGAAAAGAAAACAGATTCTAGTTGGACCCGATCGTAACGAAGCTCATAGTCAAGTAAAGCCTATATTAACGAATTAAAAAACATTACTCGTAACATCGAGTTTTTTTCCGAATGAATTGTAAAAGGTGAAGCTGTCCACGAAACATTAGATTTTTTTTCAAAATTTTTCGTATTTTCGTATTGGAAAACATTTTTTGTGTGAAGTTGAAATCACTTTTAAATATTTTATTCTTTGTCCAAGAAATAAAAATGTTTGTCCGGTCATGTCCTCGAACCAAAGAAAGTTATCATTTGAGAAGAGGTGCGTTTACAATTTTGAACGGGGCAGAAAACAACAAAAGCCCGATAACATTTTGCCTCTCTCTCTGGTTCCTGTTAACCCCTTATGAGGCATAGGGCATCAACTACGCCTACTTTCCACCTCGTTCTGTTCTGTGCCATCGTCTTTAGGTCTGACCACTGTTTGTTTAATGAAGCAGCCTCGCTATTAACCGATCTTCTCCACGTGTTTCTTGGTCGTCCAACACGGCATCTAGCATTGGCTCCCTGAGGGTTCCAATCTAGGGCCTGCTTTGCAATATTTGTTGGCCCTCTTCGGAGAGTATGACCTATCCATTGCCACTTTCGCCTTTTGACAGAAGTGCCTATCCAATCCAGGCCTGTGATACTCAGGAGATCATCATTGGAAATAATCTCCGGCCAGCGGATTTGTAGGATGCGCCGTAGGCACTGGCTTACGAAAGTTGGCAGCTAAGTTGTTATCTCGTTGGTCACCTTCCAAATTGAACAGCCATAAAGAAGCACAGATATTACAATAGAATTGAAGATTCGGATTTTGGTGCGCCTGGAAATGTTGTTATTTTTCCAGAAAGGAGTCAAAGTGAAGAAGGCTGCCCTAGCCTTATTGATACGCGATTGTACATCAGCGTCCGCGCCGCCATCTGCTGTGACTATGCTTCCGAGGTAACAGAATTGTCAACTTTTTCGACTGCCTGGCCCGAAACACAAATTCCGGTTTATCCCCCAGGATGGGAGCTCAAGTACTTGTTCTTGGCAGCGTTTATCTTGAGCCCGGCATTGCGACTTTCGCAATGCAGAGCATCGGCCATTTGAGCTACATCCTCCTTTTTATTTGAAAGCAGACAAATATCGTCAGCATAGTCCAGGTGTTGCAGGTAATCAAACATTTTCCATCTTATACCTTTCCTCTGGTTTTGAAGCGCGCTCACTAGTACATCGTTAATGGCTATGAGGAAAAGAATAGGTGATAAAATGCAACCTTGTCTCACTCCACTGTGCACCTCAAAAGGATCTGAAAGCTTACCCTTGTGCAAAAAGTGACATTGGGCTCCCTGATAAGATTCCTTGATGATGGAAATTATTTTATCTGGTATGCCCCTCCTACGAAGAGCTCTCCAAATATACTCCCGATCAGTCTATCGAACGCCTTCTCGAAATCAATGAACATGAGGTGTAATGGGGATCTCCATTCGGCGGATTGCTCAATAATAATTCGGAGGGTGTTTATATGATCGCTACATGAAAAACCATCACGAAAGCTAGCCTGTTCATTGCTTAAAGTGCGATCAACTTCATCCTTGATCCGGTTCAAAGTAATTTTAGCCATCAGCTTGGATACAGCTGGAAGTAGGCAAATACCGCGCCAATTATTACAATCCTTAAGGTTACCCTTCTTGGGAATTTTAATAATTACGCCCTTTTTCCATTCTACTGGAAGAGTTTCGGTTTCCCAACACTCTCTGATGAGGGGAAGCAGAATATCCGCTGTAGCATTCGAATCCGCTTTAAATAGTTTGACCGGAATTCCATCTATCCCCGGAGCCTTACCGGCGTCCATAGATTCGATAATCCGCTTTAATTCCGTCTTAGATGGTGGTCTGGAATTAATACTGGCTACTGGAGGGACGTCTTCTTCTGCCGATGAAGATGCACTTGCAGGCCCAAAACGGTTGTTAAGGACCTCAAAAAAGGGTTCTTTCCATCTCTGAAGCTGCTGTTCTTCAGTAACAAGCGGTAACCCTTCTTCATCTTTCACAGGATGGTCCGTTGTGAACGATTTGCCAATTAGAGGTTTAATTAGCTTAAATAGGGTACCGCTTTCACCACGGTAAGCCGCATCATTTGCCTCCTTCGCTAAAGCGTTGATGTAAGTACGCTTATCACGCCTCAAACTTCTCTGCACGCCTTTTTGTAGTGAACGGTATTCAGCACGAAGTTGATTTTTAGCTGAATCATCAGCAGCAGAGTTAATCTGTTCCTTAACTCTTTTGCGTGCTGAGATAAGAGACCAAGTAGCATCACTGATAAATGGTCTCCTACCTCGATCCAATCTTCCCACAGTCGCTTCGCCATTTTGCCTGCTGGTTTAAAATTAAAATTACAAAAATCTGCCACACAAACGCAGTCTCACGTAATCTATTTTTGGTTAAATATTTCCTCCATGTCATCTTCTTTTGCAGTTATGTTTGTCCGATTGTAACGAGACTCATCCTGATCCTTAAATTAAAAAACAAGAACTCTGAGTGCATTCAGCGAGCACATATTGGAAAAACAACTAGAAAGTGTTCCCTTCCCGCGTCCCACTTACCCGCTAATCGGTCCACATGCGTGTATCGAAAATTTCCCCTATGAAGCGTTGAATTGGAATGCTACATTTAGATGTGTAGCTGCTACTTGGACTGCTCGATCAACTGTCATGCACAGCTGCTCGACCATCAATACTGGAAATTGTTTATTCACAGTTCAGCTGAAAAAATGTAATTTCTGAGCTATGTTTTAGTGAGCGTTACAATATTGTCCGTTGAGAATACGTATTTTGAAAGGAAAGTTGCAGTTTTAGGTTTTTTTGAATTTTTAATGGCCGCAATGTCTGCGGATGTATCAGCTGATTAGAGAGAACTGACATTTCGTGTAGCAAGTCCATTTAGCGAACACAAATTTAGCAGTTTCCAATTTATTGTGGTGGGGATATGTAGCACATCCCAATCTGTGCTCGCTGAATGCACTCAATGAATATCTGGAATTTGATTTTCGGTTGGGCCCAACATAAGACAAGACTTGTTCTGGAGGTAAGGTTTTATAGCAATAGCAAACCCTTAACACTACAAGGGTCAGAGCCAATTTGATGGTTTTGTCAATTAAATCATATATACAGGGTGTCCGAAAACCATCACATAAACGCACCGGAAAATTATTACTTTTTATACTACTTTACATAACATCTTATATGAATACGTCCCGATATCTAATTTAAATCGAAAAGGTCCGATTTGGCTTACACCTCAGATTCGCAACTTGATTCTAAAAAGAAGCGACTTCACTAAGGCGACCAACTTTTTGAAATGCCAATTCCGGGACATTTTAAGTATGATGTGTACTTCAGGGTATTGGACGTTAATAGATTTTTTATTGATACTGTCATATAAAGAAAACATTTCCAAGATTACCAAATGTGAAATTGGGTCTAAATCGGGGTCTTAATTATAATCAACTAATATGAGAAAATAACATCTTCTAGCGCCTTCTTAATCCCAGTTTTATCGTTGAGCTGCAGATTTAGAAAGGGATTCATTCAGAAGTGCTATAGGATAGATACTCATATCTCGTATGAACTAATTGTATGGTAATGTTGTGGGGGTGAATGGGGTCTGAAGGTATACAAAAATACAAATAAAACGTTTAATGAAATTATTTGTTGGAATGACATTTTCTGACAAGTTCCGGATTGTCATTAAGTACTCGGTAGAAGTCGTCGCCAGTTTCCCATATTGAACTTTATTTCGGTTATAGCTCGAAGCGTTTCGAGTTTTAATGATGTTTCTGGAAGTATCCAGTACGAATTTATAATTGAAAATAGACGTTCAGTTGGCGGGTTACTACCTGGACCTTGGCCAAAACAATCTTGAATGAGACATCGTTTTACTTCATTGCTTGAATAATTTCCATTCATCGCTGCTCTGGACTTGAGCTCCTCCCATTTTGTGTGCACTTCATTCGATATTTATTTGGATATGTATCGGATCTCATCAAATTCCCCAAATATTAATGGATACGACTTTTCTACCTCGGACCATTTTAGATGAGTTTGTTTTAATAACAGCCATTTAAATGCGTGAAATGTTAGCAACTGAGATTTTTGAGATATTGAAATTGCAAGCATGTCCTATAAAATATTGCCTTTCAATTTGGCCAACTTAGACCAGTTTGTTTAAGCCGCTTTTTATTATAAGAGGAATGTATTTTTTCTCCGACCGCCGCCTTGAATATTTGTCTTTCAAATCTGAGAGTGAATGTCATTTTATCGCTTTTACTAAATCGTCGAAAACAGAAGAAGAGCTCAATCAGATCTCTGAGCATTCGCTGGTAAAAAAAAAATTGTGTAGAACAGCAGGACACTTTCCTTATGATAGAAAATATGATATTAAGTGTTGCTCGCACTTTTACCGGCTGTAGAAAGAGTTTTACACATGTATGTGCCATAAATCCTATTTTCTATCATAAGGAAAGTGTCCTGCTGTTCTACACAATTTTATTTACCAGCGAACGCTCAGAGCTCTGATTAAAATTTATACATACACAAACTTCTGTTTTCGACGATTTAGTAAAAGCATAAAATGACATTCACTCTCAGAATTGAAAGACAAATATTCAAGGCGGCCGGAGAAAAATTATATTCCTCTTATAATAAAAAGTGACTAAAAGTTTTGCTGTACCCGAGCATTTTCTTATATTGGACTGCTTCTTCACAAAAATCTTTGAAGCTCTCAACGCGCGAATTATAATATCAATATGGAAGCAAGCATGTAGTTAGAAAATCCAAGTACACAGAAGACTACACTCAGAAAAAAAAATCCTGTAAATTCAAAAAATACGCATATGATTCAGACATTCAAATATGATTTTGCTTCATATTTGTTTCCCTTTGAATCATTGTCGAATGCGAATCCCTTTATTTCATAGACTTTTTAATTCAAACGGATTTCCCTTTGAACTAATAAGATATTCCTTTTGAAAGTCTATATATAATCACTTTAAATTAAAGTGATGCAGTGTCAATTTAATCAGGTCACAACCATAAATCGAAAAGATTTCCTTTTAATTTAAAAGAATGGACTCTTTGTTTTAAAGGCATATAATTATATTTAAAATTAAAGGATTGTTCTTATTGTTTATCCAAATGCATGAACTCAAAAGAATAATTTAAATTACACCAAAAGGAGTAATTTTCACAGGGAAAGAACATTATTACTCATAAATGATTTTGTATAACTGACCTCGCTATAGGTGTTGGTGACATTTCATTTACCTCGTTACGTTCTAAAATGCATTATAAACTACCTACCTACAGTGGGATTAGACTTCACACTCTTTCGAAACGTTTTGGACACCAATCAGACCGCTTAATGTTCCGTTACCTTAGATCGAGGATCAAAAAGCTAATCCCTCTTGCACGGTCTGTCTATATTAACCCTTCTGTCGGCACCTACTACAATATGCATATTCTATACCCAATAGGTCTGGCTGGACCTACTGAGAAATTTTTTTTATTTTAAAAAAAAAAGTGAAATTTTTATCGTTAGAATCGTTCTACTTTTTCTTTACAGCCAATAAAACAACAATACACAGAAAGAATTAATTAGTCAAAATCACCTAAAAAGTAGGTATTCCACCTAAAAAGAATGATCGATTTTCATCCTCCTAATTACAATAGGCAATCCAGCTAAACCAAAATGGCTAATAAATAGATTTCTACATGTAGACACTTCACCAATTATGTTTCGGTAAAAACGAGATTTGTGGAAAATTCACCGAAACTAGTGTAGGCATCATGACGAACATTTGTAGTCAAAAATCCGATTGTAATCAGCTGAAACTACTACAATTCTTTGGTATTTTTGTCTATGCTAAATGGCTGGA
Organism: Microchrysa polita; assembly: GCA_949715475.1. Taxonomy (NCBI): domain Eukaryota; kingdom Metazoa; phylum Arthropoda; class Insecta; order Diptera; family Stratiomyidae; genus Microchrysa; species Microchrysa polita. The sequence goes on along the minus strand of OX454416.1, from coordinate 135,418,081 downwards.
TTTTCTTTGTTTCTTTTCTTGGCAGTCAATTTTATTGAATTCAATTTTGCTGAATTCAACAATCCTGAAAATAGCTATTCCCATCAATCAAATAAAAAAATACGAGTATTATTTTATTTTTCAGAAAATGTTTATTCTAACAAATATTGCATTCAATAATGTGTACCAATACAAATTGAAACGATATTTATTATTAATGTCCTTTACCTCTGCCTGATAACAACTTTGAAGATTTTCCTCGTTAGGTAGAGTTTCTCGAATTCAATCTGTTGGATTAAAATATTACATGTTTTATAATGTAAAGGGGCAAGTAGAACTAACTAGAAATTAGATCTTGTTATATGTATATCACTAGAATACCAAAAGGTAACTTACCAAAATTGAGTCAGTTAATTGTTTCGGCCAGTCTGATAATATATTTATTTGTGGACTTATCGTTAATGTGACTTTTTGTCCACTTGGTGAGTACCATAAGCTCTCGCCCCCGTTGCACTTGAGGCGTTTGAAGTTATTTCCATTCTGATCATTTTCTTCTGATCTAGACAAAATCAATTAATAGTTTAAATTGCGAACGAAAATTTAGTAATTATATATCTTACCTTCAAGGTTTCCAAGCTAATTACAATCGTGAGAGGTTTCTCCATCGCTTTTCAAATTTTTAATGAGTTCAGCAAGCAGTCTCACTCCTGAAGATGTTACTTAAACTCACACTTTTTGATGACTAAATAACTTTCGAGAAATCTGCATTTATCCGGAAGTTTTACCTAATACATGTCGCTAAAAAGTTCGTTTGTAAAAAAAATCAGCTACAAACTGTAGCCACATAAATTGTTGATTGCATTTTGTGGAAAAATTGCCGAAAACAAATAGTCAATCCAGCCATTGAAAAAATGAATAAATCCATGGATGTACAGTTATCTGTGTGCTTTGCCTAATCAATATTGGTAATATGTTGAGTTGTCAAGTATTCGCCTAATTATTTTAGGTACATAAGTCTTTGCCTATTTTTTGCCGAAAGATTACCAAAAACAAATAGCAAATGTACCACATTTTAATTGACTATTCCTTTGACTATTCGTTTTTGTAGATATACTAGAAGCGTTTTTAAGTAGACATATTTTGAGGTGGTATTAGTACAAACATGTTTCTCCCGTATTCTTTTTTCTATTTTTGCTTCTCTTTTTTCATTGCGTATCAGTACAGAAAGTTTGATCGAATTTTCCAATTTCAATATCTTTGGGGAAATATTTGGCGCTTTGTTGGTAGATTTTACCTCGATATTAGTCTGCAAATCTGGAGAAATAGATAGAAAGAAATAGGGAATTTTCAAGCGCAAAAATTATTTCATTCTAGACTTCATGTAAATATCTCAATTAAATCTATTTCGAAACACCATCGTAAGTCACTAATATTTAGCTCTTCCTATTACAAAGGAAATAAATCTCGTTTGAATTTCCTAGAATCGAATCTCAGTTGATTAGGTGACGGGATAAAATTAGGCGTACCCAATTTCCGAACTTCACGTCTTTTAAAGCAAAAATCTCAGAAAATTTTATCGTTTATCGTACAAATAGAATTTTAATGACATCAATACATCATAAAGGATAATTTTAAGAGAATTTAGTATTTTCACTTTTTACCTCAAGACGCAAATGGGGGGAAAAACTATAGGTCTGGCCAGACCTATTGGATATCAAAAAGCACTATAAATTGAAAATCATGAAAAACATACTCAAAACTTCAACCGATTTATTTAAATTTTTGCAAAATGCTTCTAAACATATTATTCTAGGATATCATGAAATATGAAGTCGCTGCGATTTCATCTTCTATACTTTTTTGACCAAATATAGTGCCAAGGTCTGGGCAGACCTTTGTGCCGACGGAAGGGTTAAGACTGTTGAGTTAAACTTGAGATCCTCTTCAAATCAGCCTTCCATTCTTACCTTCAACAATATTAGCGCAGTTAACCTTCTGAAATGTGTGAACTTTTTGCTACATTTTTCGCCAGTACTTTTAAAACATCATCATTAACTTGTTTCCTGTTGTACCTCAAGAAATGTACAATTTACATTTACCACTTCGCATTTTACCATCATAATGTTGAATTACTTATATCTTCTTTTAAAACTAATTCTTCTTCTGGATCTGATGAAATCCCAAATTCGTTTTTTAAAAGAAACACAATTTTCCATATCTAAACCTCTCGCCATTTTATTTACTAAAAGCCTACATGAAGGTGTTTTCCCAACTCAGTTGAAATCGTCGTATGTAGTTTCCATACCGAAAAAGGGCGATCCTAGTTCTGTGTCTAACTATAGAGGCCTATCTCTTTGCTGTCATCCTTTTGGAAACTTCTTGAAAAGATTGTTTATAACTTCATTTATGAACATTTTAGTTATCTCATTAAGGATGAACAACATGGATTCTCCAAAAACAAATCCGTTGTCACCAACTTAGTTGAACTTGTTAATTTTGTGTCCTTCAATAAGCACTTTGACGTACATGTAATCTATAATGACAAAAGCTTTTGACACCGTCAACCACCAAATTCTTCTTAATAAACTAATTGCATTGGGATTCCCATCTTACCTTATTGTATGGCTCTTCTCTTGTCTTAATGATCACTCATCTAGAGTTGTTTTCCAAAATTTCACATCTTCCGAATTTTGTCCATCATCGGGTGTGCAACAAGGATCCATTTTAGGTCCCCTTCTTTTTTTACTTTTCTTAAACGATCTTCCATCATGTCAAAGGACCACATAAATTCAACGATTTATCGGCCAGGTTTGTGGCGGCCTTTAACTGCTGCTCTCTTTTTTACGCCGATGATAGCAAACTATTTTCAGCTGTCTCATCTATATCTGATTGAATAGCTTTGCAATCCGATTTGGATAGCTTTACGTCCTGTATCTCAACGAGCTGGATCTTAATATTTCTAAGTGCCCCGTTATAGTATATTCATTAAAATCCAATCCTTTCATTTTTCAATACCAAATAAACCCCCCTCCAATGTGTTTCTACGGTTACAGATCTAGGGGTTGTTTTTGATTGTAAATTTCGTTTTACTGATCACTACTCGTCAATAGCAAATCATCGAAACTAGCTGGGTTCGTTTTACGGTGCTCTTCTAGCCAGCGCCCGCTCTAAGGGGGGGCAAGCCGGGCGGTAGCCCGGGGCGCCAAATTTCAGGGGCGGCTTTTTGGCCAACACTCGAATCAAAAAGGTGAACAAAAAACAGAAGGAAAACTTCAATATCAACTTCGACTTAGTTGGCATAATAAGATAAGACATAAAAGTTTTTTAAAGGTAGGGAAGCATATCAATTTATTAATTAAGATGAGTTCAAAATTCATTTGTTTATCAACTGTATCATGAGTTCTCCATTGAAAGTTGTGTTTTTTAAATACAAAGTCCTTGGGAAAAGGTGCTGCATTTAGAATAATACAATACGTATGTGATGGTAGCACCCGCCCTTTTTTTGAAAAGCCAAGTGGATCAGTTCGCTCAGTTATGCGCTACTCAAATTCTTCCATAAAAAAGAAACTCATTGGAGAATAATTATGTGCTAATTTGATCCTCCAGTTGAAAACTTAGTTCCTATTCTTTTGACCAGCATTAAGGATTATAATTGAACCTGCTAATGATCTCTAGTTTTTACCCAAAGGGATGGCCACCTAATTTTTAAATAGAGGACAAAATAACGAATTTTCATTATTGAGTCTATATGCGATACGTCGCAGTTTTAATTTACGCAACTAAGGCCAAAGAAATTGTTTAGTCTATTGATTCGGAGGAGAGCTCGTCTACTGAAAAATATTGAACATCCGGAGAAATTGATAGGAAATGATAAATGATGAGTCGCATAAACACTAAGTACAAAAGTGTGAAAACAAACTCTTCTACATAAAGGCACCATTTTCATCACTAATTTTTTTCGATAACTTCCCTTGACCTACGGGAGCATTTGAACCCTTCGTTAGGCGCGCACCTATTTGTCAAGGGGTTAGGCGCCCCAAATTAAAAATTATATAAAAAATATTGTTCAATTTTAATTTTTTTCCCTGTCCAGTCTGCGGTCTCTTGATTACTGTAGATAATAAAAAATATAAAATCCTTAATTTTCAATTAAAATATATATAATAAAAAAGGGTAAAATGCTGATTAGTCTTATTTTTGGAATTTTTCACATTAACTTACTAAGGTGGACAAAATAGTTATTTTTCAAAATGAAAACCACAAAAAAAGTTTATATTCACAGAAATCAACAAAAAATCTTCGAAATGGAACATCGAGCGAGAAAATGCCGTTAAAAATGCCCAGTTCGTGGAATTCCAAACTTAGCCCATTTTTGGGTACCCAATATTCACAATTATTTACACTTGTGGTACAATTTCATGCTAGAAGGCTAAATATTTAGTGAGTCAATCTGATCGAATTTTTACAATATTTACGCTAGAATTAGTAGAAAGTTCATCCAGAAACTAAGTAATTTTACCTACAGGTAACATATGCATGCTGTAAGAAATTTTGACCTCAACACCAGGTTTTTGGCTAAAATAGTAATCTAATTTTTGAGCATTTATCTGGAAACCTTTCTTTTTTGTCAAACATTTTGCTGTTGCTATTTTCTACAAGGTATTTTAACAATATTTTTATTTTTTATGAGAGCCAAAACAGTTACATGATTGGGCGCGCGGGCTACACATGTAGCCCAGTGGACTTTGATCGCAAAGAAATATTAGTTTTTAAGCTAAAAAAATATTAAAAATATTATTATTCGATTAAGAAGCAACATTTTAACAGCTACTGAGCAGTTGGAATGAATTCGGTTGATATCCTGAAAATGATCGCTATTTAAAAAGGTGTGGGCTACAATCGTAGCCCGCGCGCCTAACGAAGGGTTAACTTCAATTCGACCGATCTCCCCGTGGATGGATCACGTCAGTTGGTTCCAATTGCATTGATTCATTTAGAATTGAGAGGACAAATTTCAAACAAAGTAGTTTGGATTTCAGCAAGATGGGGGATGGAACTGCAGTTACGCATTATCGGAGCCGTAATAGCATTCCCCAATTCATTCCCGGACATGCTAATATCAGGATTTGGCCAGGCTCCCCCGATTTAACTACCTCTGAGCTTCTTCTTTATAGCAATTCTCAATATGGGCTTAGATTTCGTCCAGAGGGGGGGGGGGGCAAATTAAATAGTCTAGGATTTCCTAAAGTATTTCACAGCAAAGATATTATAAGAAAAGGGGTAAACAATTTGTGAAAGGCAATCCAGAGCGACTTTTGTTCTTTTAACGATAAATGGCGTCTGCATGTGTTTTACTCCTGAATACATCATAAAACCTTTGTCACCAAATGTACCCCTTTCAGACGAAGTGGTGTTAAATTCCATTAATTTGCTAGAGAAAACTTCGTGTAACGTATCCTTTATTCTAACGGTAAGGCATGTGGGAGAGCAAAAATGCAATAAATGATACATTTAATCCCAGAAGTCATGCAGTGATGAAACACGGAAAACATGGGTCTCTTGGTGGCGACATATACATACATAGTTTTCAAACGTAGAGCATCGATTTTACGTATATGGAATATTACAGCAGTAAGAAATAAATGTACCGTGCTCACTGGGAGTGTTCAAGCGCTACTCTATGCCCTACAATCCCCCTTCCGGGCGACGAGCATGATTCTCAAGTTGATGCAATTACGAAAATAAGTCACGGACGTTTTACCCTGAAGTAATGAGGTTAATTGAAGCTTATCGGCTGCGCAGTGTGCAAGGAAGTTATGAAAAAATACTACTTTTCTACTTCAACGACGTATCAATCTGACTGACAATACCTAAGGGGCGGCAATTTATCCTCTTGCCCGGGGCTGCGTAAGGGCTTGAGCGGGCGCTGCTTCTAGCTTACAATCCATTAATACTTGTGTGAACTTATTTGTGACGCTAGTACGCAGCATATTAGAATTCGCCTCGGTAGTTTGGTCTCCTTATTCTTCTGTTTCTCGTGTTGCATTAAAAAAAGTTCGGAAAAAGTTTTCTAGAACCTGAATGTTTAAATACAACTTTGCTTATAGGCCTTATCAAGATCGGCTCAATTTCCTAAATCTTCCATCTCTAAGGAAAAGAAGAGACTGCCTTGACCAGTGTTTCTTCTACAGGTTATGCAAGGGTCTTACTACTTCATCACTCGTAGAAGATATAAAATATCGGTTTCCGTCAACACTCGATCGGTTGCAATTTTCAATCCTCCGCAATCTTCACTTTTTATTTATAAAAACTCTCCGCTATAGAGCTATGAAAAACTACGACCGATTGGAGATTGGTCCGTTACCTTCCTCTTTTTACTCTTTTAAAAAACCGTGCTACAAAAACTTTAATTGTTTTTCATTTTACATTTTGAATTTTTAATTGTTTTTTAACTTTTTGAATCTTAGCTTAGCTTGAACTTATTTTTTTATTTATATATTTTTTCATTTCTCTATTTTTTTATCTTTATTTTTATAAGTTTGTTATACTTATTATCTTTACTTTGAATTCTTTACATTACATATTTTGGGAAATTATTCCCTTTTTGTAATATTTACGTATTAAAAATAAAAAAATAAAAAAAATAATATGTTCCCTCACACCGGTACACTGGTTTCAAATCAACACTGGTACCGGTAATATTTTGAAATACTGATATTTTTTGGCACCTGTTCTGTGCCGTTTTGTTTTTCAGTTTGTTTTTAGCACCTGTACAACACCGAGTGAACTGAATTTCACGGATTCGGAGTTTGCGTCCAAAACTATACCTAAACTTTGTTTTGGACGAGAGCCTGTCTCAGAATGATACATCTGTGAAAACAGAAAATATAAGAAGGAAGGTGGCTGGTTAGATCAACATTGTGTGCGCAGCATTGGTCCTCGAGAGATCAGCCCACCTTATGCCAGAGCAAAACACAAGCATCATAGGATATGGCCAGTGGCGGAACAGCTTCACTCGGGGCCCTCCCGCCAACTTTTTGAGTGGGCCCCCTACACTGAGAAAAAATCAGAGTGAACTCAATCGAAAACACTCTTGAAGGTCGGTTCACACTTTTCAGTCATCAGGCACAGTAATTTTCCATGCAAGTTGACAGATGTCAGTTAATTTATTGACTGACAATTTGGTCAATTTGTATGGGAAATGACTGTGACTTATGACCAAAAAGTGTTGTCGTATGCAAAATAATTTACGCATACATAATTTTACAAATAGACACTAGAACATTTCCCACACAATATGCAGACGAAATACGAGATCTGCAATTGTTCGCGTACATTGTATCTTATTCTTAAGCGCGCGACATTTCCCACACAATGTGCAGAGGAAATACGAGATCTGCAATTGTGTATATAGGCCAGTCAATAAACCGAAAAATAAGGCGATAGGTCGCAAAAAATTGCTCGGCTCTGGTTTTTTGGGATATTGTTAGGATAGATACCAGAAGTGTATCACCAAGTTTGCAACTTCGAAAAACCTGTGCTAACCCCATGACCCTCAAAACACCTCAAAATTTTCGGACTTTTTTCATATTTTTGTTTGTAATTTCTAAAAGGTGATTCCTACAAGTAAGTTGTCCACTGCACTGTTAAAGCTAAGAAAATCTTCTTTAATTTGAGTGTAACCCCAGCTTTGTAGGCGCAAAGGATCCCAAGATACAGCTCTTTAAACATTGTTTTTTGAAAAAAAGTTCGAAATTGTAATTTCAGTCATGTTCCGAGCTGAATATCGGCTTAAATGCATATTTTACAGAGAAAGTCATGTGACATGAAGTTATAAACCAGTTCCTTAGCTGTATATATGTCGGAACGAATGGATTCAGACCATGGGGTCATAGGGCTGCCCCTGAAAGTTAGGTTCTTCTAAGAAAAACTTTTTTCTTTATGTACCAATATTAACCAAACTTCACCCAAGTATGTTGCTGGTTAAGCCTAAAAAAATATCTGGGAACGGATGAAATCGGAACACTACGTTATAGGGCTGTCATACAAACCAACCTCTGGAAATTAGGTTCTTCTAAGAAAAACTTTTTTCTTTATGGACCAATCTTAACCACCCTTCCCCCAAATGTGTTTTTTAGTAAAGCTTCAAAACATATCTAGAAACGGATGAAATCGGAACACTAGGTCATAGGGCTGTCATACAAACCAACCCCTGATAATCAGGTTCTTCTAAGGAAAACTTTTTTCTTTATGAACCAATCTTAACCAAACCTTACCTAAATGTGTTCCTAGTAAAGCCTCAAAACATATCTAGGAATGGATGGAATCGGAACATTACGTCATAGGGCTGTCATACAAACCTCCTAAAATACAATTTCGGACTTTTTTTTACAAAAAAAGCACATTTTTTAAAGTCCTGTATCTTGGGATCCTTCGCACCTACAAAGCTGGAGTTACACTCAAATTTCTTAGCTTTAAAAGTGCACTGGACGACTTACTTGTAGGAAGCACCTTTTAGAAATTACAAACAAAAATATGAAAAAAGTCCGAAAATTTTGGGTTTTCTTGAGGGTCACGGGGTTGGCACAGGTTTTCCGAAGTTGCAAACTTAGTGGTACACTTCTGGTATCTATCCTAACAATATTCCAAAAACCCAGACCCGAGCAATTTTTTGCGACCTAAAATCGGTAATTGACTGGCCTAATATGGGAATTCCACCAAGTGAAGTAAAGTTCGCTTTATGGAATTCCCATGCTTAGGTAAGCTAATTTTAAGTAGTAAATTATGTATAAATAGGATAATGAAAGATAGAATAAAGGAACAGTCGGCTGGACGCATTCAAGAGTCTATCATTTAGGAGTTCTAGCTTTTCAGCTGCTCCTCCAAGTCCATTCAGGAGTTCCAGCTATTTAGCTGCTCCTTCGCGTCTCTACTCAGGAGTTCTAGCTATTCAGCTGCTCCTCCAAGTCCATTCAGGAGTTCTAGCTATTTAGCTGCTCCTTCGCGTCTCTACTCAGGAGTTCTAGCTATTCAGCTGCTCCTCCAAGTCCATTCAGGAGTTCTAGCTATTTAGCTGCTCCTTCGCGTCTACTCAGGAGTTCTAGCTATTCAGCTGCTCCTCCTTCGCGTCCGCTCAGGAGTGCAAGCTATTCAGCTGCGCCTCGTCTCTGATAGGAGTCCGAGCTAACCAGCTGCTCCCCGGGACCAGAAATAACCACCACAGTGTGGATCGACCTTAAACCAACTCTTTTGAAACATGATTTTGACGTTAACATGTTTTTATACAAATTAAGAACGTCGTACTTAAAGTAACTTTGCTAAGAGCTACTTTGACTCTTTGCAACGATTTCTTCAATGTTTTTTTTTATTTTGAAATAAAAACACTCACGCAGAGCAGCATTGACCTCTGTCGGTGTTGGAGATATTTAAGCATATTAATTTACCTGTGCCTACAATGGGATTCGATCCCGCGAACCTATGATTTGAAGACGAGCGCCCTATTTACACTAATGCTGCACACGCACGTTCAATCCTAATGGTTTTTTCAATTTTAGTTCCGTCAAAACCAAAGAAAATGTATGAATTTGGTCGAAAAATGGATTCGGACGCTTCGTAAGTGGGCAACCAAAGTTTTTAACTTGCTGGACAATTGGAAAAAGCTACACGTTATTAATTCAACTCTATTCCTTGTTTAAGCATTGAAGTGTACTTTAATTTAAATCCCTCAATTTATAGAACGTTTGTGCTTAATATTAAATTCAATACATAAATCTTGCCAAGACTCCTTTCAAACCAAATGTGGCCTCTGCACCACAGCCGTATATATACCGCAACCAACATAAAATATTTTAGTCTTCAACGACATATAGAGGCCATATCAACTAGTTTGAACTAAGTCTACACTGAAAAAATTGGGCTATCTAAAATTAAGAAACTCTTTTCTCATTTGCAAAATTCCCGAATTTAGACAAAATTTCTCAAAATGTGACAATTTCTTCTTGAATCGATCCTATTTTCAAGACCTTCTTTTGAGAAATAGGAAGTAGATTCAAGCCTAAACCATTATTCCCAATTCAAGCAAACAAATGCTTGATAATAATTTTTTGTTGACATATTCCATGCAAAGCTCGTGGAAAAGCTTTATTTTAGCTTTAGCTTATATTGGAGCGTTGTAGTGGATTAGTCAGAAGTGTCTATGGCTCAGTGGGTAGCGCGTTTGACTGGGAAGAATGGGGTTATGTGTTCGATGTTGGTTGGATGCAAGTTTCTTTTTTTATTTTTATTGATTCTCATAAGAAAAGTTTGCTTGATTCAAAGTTACTTTTCCTTAAAGCGCCGCTAATGGCATTTCACTTGGATCAGTGTGACTAATTCTCAAATGAAGAGAAATATTTCTTGGCTGTTTTTTATTGTCTTTTTTTCTTGATTTGAGCCAAATTTTCTTTACTTTAGCAGGCGATTTGGTTCAGTGTAGTAACACTTTCAAGCTATTTTGTTTCTTGTTTACCAGTTCCTAACAAATTGGATTGGAATTTAGTCCGAAAGTTTAGAAAGCCATGCAAAGCAAATTTTACAAGCAAATTTGAGGATCCGGATTTTAGGATAATATTAAATTTGTTTATCTAAGGAACCTGGTGAAAGAGGAACAATAAATTTAGCTTTTGTTTTTACTTCGAACAGTGTATATCTCTTCTTGTCTAGAAAAAATATCTATGTAGTTCGGAGTGTTGTTTTTCGCAGCGATGCTGTTTTTATGGTTCGAGAAATCTCGTGGGCCTCCCGCCAGGTGGGCCCTGAGGGCCCTTATGCGTTGCCCCTGGATATGGCTACTCATACTAAACTGTCTGAGCCACTTTTCGATGTTAACTCTGTCAAGCATTCGCAAAGTAAAACTTGAATTCCTTTTCTTTAAAAAAGCTACCCCCTTAACTAGAAACCAAGTAAATGTGAAACTCTTCATGAAATCACATAAATCTACTTAAACACAAGGATCTTAAAGGTATTTTTAAAGTTTCCTTAAATTTGTGATATTATTATGGCTGTTGTTGTTCATTTGAATATTGCGCTCTTCCTTTTGTTCACCTTTCAACATAATGTTGCTAAAATCTCTGCTTGAATAATGTGAACGCCCATTACATTACATGTCAGTCGTACGTGAACACCTTCAAGCGCGGGCATGCAAATAAGAAGAACAATCGAAACACTTGAAATAGGGTTGACTAATGACACAATGACAAAATTGCCGACGGTACTGACAAGCCACCACCTTGTTGTCAGACAATTTAATATTACACTTCGGAGGGGTTGAATGAAAGATTGCCTGTTTAAGAGATTGTAATCAAGCGTCGTTATGGTGGCATTAATGACGTCCTTTCGTCGCAATCTAATATTGCAGGTGATTAATCTTTCGAGGACTGGGATACGAGAGCCAATTATGAAATATCACTCCAATTCCAAAACGATGAATTCAACACTACAATCCCTTGAGCTGTGCAAGGAGGATTCATTATGGCGGGAACATGAGGATTTGTTGCTAGCTGCGTGGATTTCGATTTCGACTTAATATAGCTTGTAAAATAATAGAGCTATCATGTAACCTTTTCTACTGAATTTATTGAGTAACATAATGAACGCATTGTCCACAAGCAAGCATCACTATCTAACTTTGTGTCTTCCTTGCCGCAAACAAGTGTCTTGGAACATCTCCCGGACTACTTTGCACCGGAGGATTGATGGGATCCAAAATAATTTTATTCGGTTGACTTTTAACTCCGTTCACTAGAAATGGATTATCCTTTAATTCAAAACGATTTCTTTGGTTTGCCGCCTCCTCGTCTTTGGGTGGTGTGGCCGTTTTGTTTAGCGTGCTTTGGGTCGTTGTGTCGATCGAGGAATGTCCTGAGTCTGCCTGACGGTCTGATGTGGGTGAATCATCTTGGCGATTATTATTCGTCAAGTTATTATCATTCGAGAGTGTTGCACCTACTTCTTGATTTTCGTCCAATGGGGCATTGCCCGTCGACATGGGTTGTTGCGATAAATCTCCGTTTGGATGTGGCGGTGCTGTCGGGAAAGATGCATGGCTGTGGGGCGTAGTCGGTTGATTATAAAAATCTCTCTCGCACAAATACTGACTGTAGACACCATTTAATAGCTCTTCCGTTCGACGTGATAGTGGCACAATAATGTTTTGATCTTCCATTGCCGGTTCGTAGGTATGTCGCGGATAGTCGGCTCCATCGTCATCGTTCGACATAACTCCCACGTGATTTGTACGAACGTGATACGGAAAGCTTATGTTGGCTCGCGATGGCCACGTCAGCCACAAGAACGATGCATGTCCGCTGAAAGCGAGTACGGCAAACACAGCGCACATGACGCTTTCGCGTACCCAAGCATCGAAAAAGGATATGCCAATAAAAACCAATATTGGTCCACCTAGAATCCAAACAGATCCCAAAATGCCAAAAGGATAATAAAAATTGGATTTTTCCGGAAATTTTTTCGCCGTTGTCGCTGCCGATATGAGAAATGCTCCCCACGCTCCACACCTGAGTCCTGATATGGCCAGACCGGCCGGTGATTCGTACAAATTGAGTACTTCGCCCGGGTCGAACACTTCTTCGCGATAGATGAACAACGCAATATAGACAATGACGTAAACGTTGATAAAGGTCATCAGTTTCATGGTCGAACACGTTGAGAGTCGTGCTCGTGTAATCGTATAGCCTTTGGCCATTAGGAGCAACAACGCGAGAAAGGACACTTCGGATGCACCCTGAAACAATGTGCCCAAAAGTGCATGTGGTCCTAGTCCGGTGATTGCATACTTGGTCCAAGCCACTCCGGAAAAAAGTACGCCCATATATTGCATTGAAGCGCTGGCGGTGAAAAGTCGATATGTGCAATGGAACAGATGGCGACTTTTCAATTCAATTGCACAGATGAAAATGGCCAACATTAGGAATGTATAGCAGATGGCTTCGCCTAGCAGGATGGGCGGTATATCTGAAAATAGAGATGGAAAAAAGTTACCATGGAGAACAAGGATTTCACTTTGATCATATAAGAAATGACTATGCATCAAGCACGTGCTCTCTTCAGCGGAAATATACGATACTCGTAACGACAGTGTACTTACACATTTCATCTGCCGAAAAATGTTCGTGCCAGAAATCACCTGGTGGACCATTTGTCATCCTGAACTTGTATTTCACGTCGATTCCTTTCTTGCTACCACAATTCGCTATGGCAATGTACCACCAACGCTCTCGAGCTGTAATAAATCCTCCACTACTTCGACAGCTCAGATATAAAGTTCCGGTTTTTTCAGATTTTAAGTGTGCTCGTTTCACTCTATTGAAAGACTATTTGAGAGGAAGGAAAAAATTTAAGAGGATTATTTGTTCAGGTCATTGTTACAGAGATGGCTTAATATTTATTCTTTAGCAAACTTAATTTGAGACGTGTTGGCTAGTAATGTAGTAAGATTTCCCCTGGATTATCCCCAAATTATGTTTTTCGAGTTGGAGAAGTTTTCAAGTTTTCGCAATTTTATGTTTTCAAATGAAAATTTTCGAAATCGGGGCTTCAAAAAGTCGATTGATAGGGCATCCATTCCCAGGGTCCTAGCTATCACCATTTCAGAGATACAGCCCTCTAAAGTTCGGGTACTAAATGGACATTTTGCCCCTCGAAAGACGAAAGGCCTCAAAATCGCAATTTTAAGTTTTCAAATGAAAATTTTCGAAATCGGGGGTTCAAAAAGTTGATGAAGAGGGCATCCAGGCCTACATTTTGCTGAAACCTCCAGGGTCCTAGCTATCACCGTTTCAGAGATACAGCCCTCTAAAGATCGGGTACTAAATGGACATTTTGCCCCTCGAAAGACGCCCGGAAAGGCCTCAAAATCGCAATTTTATGTTTTCAAATTAAAATTTTCGAAATCGGGGGTTCAAAAAGTCGATGAAGAGGGCATCCAGACCTACATTTTGCTGAAACCCCCAGGGTCCTAGCTATCACCGTTTGAGAGATATAGCCCTCTAAAGATCGGGAAATGGACATTTTGCCCCTCGAAAGACGCCCGGAAAGGCCTCAAAATCGCAATTTTATGTTTTCAAATGAAAATTTTCGAAATCGGCGGTTGAAAAAGTCGATGAAGAGGGCATCCAGACCTACATTTTGCTGAAACCCCCAGGGTCCTAGCTATCACCGTTTGAGAGATACAGCCATTTAAAAATGGGGTACTAAATGGCCACTTTGCAACTCGAAAAACGCTTCGAAAGGACTCAAAATCGCAATTTTATGTTTTCAAATGACAATTTTCGAAATCGGCGGTTCAAAAAGTCGATGAAGAGGGCATCCAGACCTACATTATGCTGAAACCCCCAGGGTCCTAGCTATCACCGTTTCAGAGATACAGCCCTCTGAAGATCGGGTACTAAATGGACATTTTGCCCCTCGAAAGACGCCCGGAAAGGCTTCAAAATCGCAATTTTATGTTTTCGAATGAAAATTTTCGAAATCGGGTGTTCAAAAAGTCGATGAAGAGGGCATCCTGACCTACATTTTGCTGAAACCTCCAGGATCCTAGCTATCACCGTTTCAGAGATACAGCCCTCTAAAAATCGGGTACTAAATGGACATTTTGCCCCTCGAAAGACGACCGGAAAGGCCTCAAAATCGCAATTTTATGTTTTCAAATGAAAATTTTCGAAATCGGGGGTTCAAAAAGTCGATGAAGAGGGCATCCAGACCTACATTTTGCTGAAACCTCCAGGGTCATAGCTATCACCGTTTCAGAGATACAGCCCTCTAAAGATCGGGTACTAAATGGACATTCTGCCCCTCGAAAGACGCCCGGAAAGGCCTCAAAATCGCAATTTTATGTTTTCAAATGAAAATTTTCGAAATCGGGCGTTCAAAAAGTCGATGAAGAGGGCATCCAGACCTACATTTTGCTGAAACCTCTAGGGTCCTAGCTATCACCGTTTCAGAGATACAGTCATCTAAAGATCGGGTACTAAATGGACATTTTGCCCTTCGAAAGACGCCCGCAAAGGCCTCAAAATCGCAATTTTATGTTTTCAAATGAAAATTTTCGAAATCGGGCGTTCAAAAAGTCGATGAAAGATCGGGTACTAAATGGACATTTTGCCCCTCGAAAGACGCCCGCAAAGGCCTCAAAATCGCAATTTTATGTTTTCAAATGAAAATTTTCGAAATCGGGGGTTCAAAAAGTCGATGAAGAGGGCATCCAGACCTACATTTTGTTGAAACCTCCAGGGTCCTAGCTATCACCGTTTCAGAGATACAGCCCTATGAAGATCGGGTACTTAATGGACATTTTGCCCCTCGAAAGACGCCCGGAAAGGCTTCAAAATCGCAATTTTATGTTTTCAAATGAAAATTTTCGAAATCGGGGGTTCAAAAAGTCGATGAAGAGGGCATCCAGACCTACATTTTGCTGATACCTCCAGGGTCCTAGCTATCACCGTTTCAGAGATACAGTCCTCTAAAGATCGGGTACTAAATGGACATTTTGCCCCTCGAAAGACGCCCGGAAAGGCCTCAAAATCGCAATTTTATGTTTTCAAATTAAAATTTTCGACATCGGGGGTTCAAAAAGTCGATGAAGAGGGCATCCAGACCTACATTTTGCTGAAACCTCCAGGGTCCTAGCTATCACCGTTTCAGAGATACAGCCCTCTGAAGATCGGGTACTAAATGGACATTTTGCCCCCCGAAAGACGCCCGGAAAGGCTTCAAAATCGCAATTTTATGTTTTCAAATGAAAATTTTCGAAATCGGGGGTTCAAAAAGTCGATGAAGAGGGCATCCAGACCTACATTTTGCTGATACCTCCAGGGTCCTAGCTATCACCGTTTCAGAGATACAGTCCTCTAAAGATCGGGTACTAAATGGACATTTTGCCCCTCGAAAGACGCCCGCAAAGGCCTCAAAATCGCAATTTTATGTTTTCAAATGGAAATTTTCGAAATCGGGGGTTCAAAAAGTCGATGAAGAGGGCATCCAGTCCTACATTTTGCTGATACCTCCAGGGTCCTAGCTATCACCGTTTCAGAGATACAGCCCTATGAAGATCGGGTACTTAATGGACATTTTGCCCCTCGAAAGACGCCCGGAAAGGCTTCAAAATCGCAATTTTATGTTTTCAAATGAAAATTTTCGAAATCGGGGGTTCAAAAAGTCGATGAAGAGGGCATCCAGACCTACATTTTGCTGATACCTCCAGGGTCCTAGCTATCACCGTTTCAGAGATACAGTCCTCTAAAGATCGGGTACTAAATGGACATTTTACCCCTCGAAAGACGCCCGGAAAGGCCTCAAAATCGCAATTTTATGTTTTCAAATTAAAATTTTCGAAATCGGGGGTTCAAAAAGTCGATGAAGAGGGCATCCAGACCTACATTTTGCTGAAACCTCCAGGGTCCTAGCTATCACCGTTTCAGAGATACAGCCCTCTGAAGATCGGGTACTAAATGGACATTTTGCCCCTCGAAAGACGCCCGGAAAGGCTTCAAAATCGCAATTTTATGTTTTCAAATGAAAATTTTCGAAATCGGGGGTTCAAAAAGTTGATGAAGAGGGCATCCAGACCTACATTTTTCTGATACCTCCAGGGTCCTAGCTATCACCGTTTCAGAGATACAGTCCTCTAAAGATCGGGTACTAAATGGACATTTTGCCCCTCGAAAGACGCCCGCAAAGGCCTCAAAATCGCAATTTTATGTTTTCAAATGGAAATTTTCGAAATCGGGGGTTCAAAAAGTCGATGAAGAGGGCATCCAGACCTACATTTTGCTGAAACCTCCAGGGTCCTAGCTATCACCGTTTCAGAGATACAGCCCTATGAAGATCGGGTACTTAATGGACATTTTGCCCCTCGAAAGACGCCCGGAAAGGCTTCAAAATCGCAATTTTATGTTTTCAAATGAAAATTTTCGAAATCGGGGGTTCAAAAAGTCGATGAAGAGGGCATCCAGACCTACATTTTGCTGATACCTCCAGGGTCCTAGCTATCACCGTTTCAGAGATACAGTCCTCTAAAGATCGGGTACTAAATGGACATTTTGCCCCTCGAAAGACGCCCGGAAAGGCCTCAAAATCGCAATTTTATGTTTTCAAATTAAAATTTTAAATATCGGGGGTTCAAAAAGTCGATGAAGAGGGCATCCAGACCTACATTTTGCTGAAACCTCCAGGGTCCTAGCTATCACCGTTTCAGAGATACAGTCCTCTAAAGATCGGGTACTAAATGGACATTTTGCCCCTCGAAAGACGCCCGGAAAGGCCTCAAAATCGCAATTTTATGTTTTCAAATTAAAATTTTCGAAATCGGGGGTTCAAAAAGTCGATGAAGAGGGCATCCAGACCTACATTTTGCTGAAACCTCCAGGGTCCTAGCTATCACCGTTTCAGAGATACAGCCCTATGAAGATCGGGTACTTAATGGACATTTTGCCCTTCGAAAGACGCCCGCAAAGGCCTCAAAATCGCAATTTTATGTTTTCAAATGAAAATTTTCGAAATCGGGCGTTCAAAAAGTCGATGAAGAGGGCATCCAGACCTACATTTTGCTGATTCCTCCAGGGTCCTAGCTATCACCGTTTCAGAGATACAGCCCTCTGAAGATCGGGTACTAAATGGGCATTTTGCCCCTCGAAAGACGCCCGGAAAGGCTTCAAAATCGCAATTTTATGTTTTCAAATGAAAATTTTCGAAATCGGGGGTTCAAAAAGTCGATGAAGAGGGCATCCAGACCTACATTTTGCTGATACCTCCAGGGTCCTAGCTATCACCGTTTCAGAGATACAGCCCTATGAAGATCGGGTACTTAATGGACATTTTGCCCCTCGAAAGACGCCCGGAAAGGCCTCAAAATCGCATTTTTATGTTTTCAAATGAAAATTTTCGAAATCGGGGTTCAAAAAGTCGATGAAGAGGGCGTCCAGACCTACATTTTGCTGAAACCTCCAGGGTCCTAGCTATCACCGTTTCAGAGATACAGCCCTCTAAAGATCGGGTACTAAATGGACATTTTGCCCCTCGAAAGACGCCCGGAAAGGCTTCAAAATCGCAATTTTATGTTTTCAAATGAAAATTTTCGAAATCGGGGGTTCAAAAGTCGATGAAGAGGGCAGCCAGACCTACATTTTGCTGAAACCTCCAGGGTCCTAGCTATCACCGTTTCAGAGATACAGCCCTATGAAGATCGGGTACTTAATGGACATTTTGCCCCTCGAACGACCCCGGAAAGGCTTCAAAATCGCAATTTTATGTTTTCAAATGAAAATTTTCGAAATCGGGGGTTCAAAAAGTCGATGAAGAGGGCATCCAGACCTACATTTTGCTGAAACCTCCAGGGTCCTAGCTATCACCGTTTCAGAGATACAGCCCTATGAAGATCGGGTACTTAATGGACATTTTGCCCCTCGAAAGACGCCCGGAAAGGCTTCAAAATCGCAATTTTATGTTTTCAAATGAAAATTTTCGAAATCGGGGGTTCAAAAAGTCGATGAAGAGGGCATCCAGACCTACATTTTGCTGATACCTCCAGGGTCCTAGCTATCACCGTTTCAGAGATACAGTCCTCTAAAGATCGGGTACTAAATGGACATTTTGCCCCTTGAAAGACGCCCGGAAAGGCCTCAAAATCGCAATTTTATGTTTTCAAATTAAAATTTTCGAAATCGGGGGTTCAAAAAGTCGATGAAGAGGGCATCCAGACCTACATTTTGCTGAAACCTCCAGGGTCCTAGCTATCACCGTTTCAGAGATACAGTCCTCTAAAGATCGGGTACTAAATGGACATTTTGCCCCTCGAAAGACGCCCGGAAAGACCTCAAAATCGGGGGTTCAAAAAGTCGATGAAGAGGGCATCCAGACCTACATTTTGCTGAAACCTCCAAGGTCCTAGCTATGACCGTTTCAGAGATACAGCCCTATGAAGATCGGGTACTTAATGGACATTTTGCCCTTCGAAAGACGCCCGCAAAGGCCTCAAAATCGCAATTTTATGTTTTCAAATGAAAATTTTCGAAATCGGGCGTTCAAAAAGTCGATGAAGAGGGCATCCAGACCTACATTTTGCTGATTCCTCCAGGGTCCTAGCTATCACCGTTTCAGAGATACAGCCCTCTGAAGATCGGGTACTAAATGGACATTTTGCCCCTCGAAAGACGCCCGCAAAGGCCTCAAAATCGCAATTTTGTGTTTTCAAATGGAAATTTTCGAAATCGGGGATTCAAAAAGTCGATGAAGAGGGCATCCAGACCTACATTTTGCTGAAACCTCCAGGGTCCTAGCTATCACCGTTTCAGAGATACAGCCCTATGAAGATCGGGTACTTAATGGACATTTTGCCCCTCGAAAGACGCCCGGAAAGGCTTCAAAATCGCAATTTTATGTTTTCAAATGAAAATTTTCGAAATCGGGGGTTCAAAAAGTCGATGAAGAGGGCAGCCAGACCTACATTCGAAAGACGCCCGGAAAGGCCTCAAAATCGCATTTTTATGTTTTCAAATGAAAATTTTCGAAATCGGGGTTCAAAAAGTCGATGAAGAGGGCGTCCAGACCTACATTTTGCTGAAACCTCCAGGGTCCTAGCTATCACCGTTTCAGAGATACAGCCCTCTAAAGATCGGGTACTAAATGGACATTTTGCCCCTCGAAAGACGCCCGGAAAGGCCTCAAAATCGTAATTTTATGTTTTCAAATGAAAATTTTCGAAATCGGGGGTTCAAAAAGTCGATGAAGAGGGCATCCAGACCTACATTTTGCTGAAACCTCCAGGGTCCTAGCTATCACCGTTTCAGAGATACAGCCCTATGAAGATCGGGTACATTTTGCTGAAACCTCCAGGGTCCTAGCTATCACCGTTTCAGAGATACAGTCCTCTAAAGATCGGGTACTAAATGGACATTTTGCCCCTCGAAAGACGCCCGGAAAGGCCTCAAAATCGCAATTTTATGTTTTCAAATGAAAATTTTCGAAATTCAAAAAGTCGATGAAAAGGGCATCCTGACCTACATTTTGCTGAAACCTCCAGGATCCTAGCTATCACCGTTTCAAAGATACAGCCCTCTAAAGATCGGGTACTAAATGGACATTTTTCCCCTCGAAAGACGCCCGCAAAGGCCTCAAAATCGCAATTTTATGTTTTCAAATGAAAATTTTCGAAATCGGGGTTCAAAAAGTCGATGAAGAGGGCGTCCAGACCTACATTTTCCTGAAACCTCCAGGGTCCTAGCTATCACTACATATATGAAGATCGGGTACTTAATGGACATTTTGCCCCTCGAAAGACCCCGGAAAGGCTTCAAAATCGCAATTTTATGTTTTCAAATGAAAATTTTCGAAATCGGGGTTCAAAAAGTCGATGAAGAGGGCGTCCAGACCTACATTTTGCTGAAACCTCTAGGGTCCTAGCTATCACCGTTTCAGAGATACAGTCATCTAAAGATCGGGTACTAAATGGACATTTTGCCCTTCGAAAGACGCCCGCAAAGGCCTCAAAATCGCAATTTTATGTTTTCAAATGGAAATTTTCGAAATCGGGCGTTCAAAAAGTCGATGAATAGGGCATCCAGACCTAAATTTTGCTGATACCTCCAGGGTCCTAGCTATCACCGTTTCAGAGATACAGCCCTCTAAAGATCGGGTACTAAATGGACATTTTGCCCCTCGAAAGACGCCCGCAAAGGCCTCAAAATCGCAATTTTATGTTTTCAAATGGAAATTTTCGAAATCGGGGGTTCAAAAAGTCGATGAAGAGGGCATCCAGACCTACATTTTGCTGAAACCTCCAGGGTCCTAGCTATCACCGTTTCAGAGATACAGCCCTATGAAGATCGGGTACTTAATGGACATTTTGCCCCTCGAAAGACGCCCGGAAAGGCTTCAAAATCGCAATTTTATGTTTTCAAATGAAAATTTTCGAAATCGGGGGTTCAAAAAGTCGATGAAGAGGGCAGCCAGACCTACATTCGAAAGACGCCCGGAAAGGCCTCAAAATCGCATTTTTATGTTTTAAAATGAAAATTTTCGAAATCGGGGTTCAAAAAGTCGATGAAGAGGGCGTCCAGACCTACATTTTGCTGAAACCTCCAGGGTCCTAGCTATCACCGTTTCAGAGATACAGCCCTCTAAAGATCGGGTACTAAATGGACATTTTGCCCCTCGAAAGACGCCCGGAAAGGCCTCAAAATCGTAATTTTATGTTTTCAAATGAAAATTTTCGAAATCGGGGTTCAAAAAGTCGATGAAGAGGGCAGCCAGACCTACATTCGAAAGACGCCCGGAAAGGCCTCAAAATCGCATTTTTATGTTTTCAAATGAAAATTTTCGAAATCGGGCGTTCAAAAAGTCGATGAATAGGGCATCCAGACCTACATTTTGCTGATACCTCCAGGGTCCTAGCTATCACCGTTTCAGAGATACAGTCATCTAAAGATCGGGTACTAAATGGACATTTTGCCCTTCGAAAGACGCCCGCAAAGGCCTCAAAATCGCAATTTTATGTTTTCAAATGAAAATTTTCGAAATCGGGCGTTCAAAAAGTCGATGAATAGGGCATCCAGACCTACATTTTGCTGAAACCTCCAGGGTCCTAGCTATCACCGTTTCAAAAATACAGCCCTCTAAAGATCGGGTACTAAATGGACATTTTGCCCCTCGAAAGACGCCCGGAAAGGCCTCAAAATCGCAATTTTATGTTTTCAAATGGAAATTTTCGAAATCGGGGGTTCAAAAAGTCGATGAAGAGGGCATCCAGACCTACATTTTGCTGAAACCTCCAGGGTCCTAGCTATCACCGTTTCAGAGATACAGCCCTATGAAGATCGGGTACTTAATGGACATTTTGCCCCTCGAAAGACGCCCGGAAAGGCTTCAAAATCGCAATTTTATGTTTTCAAATGAAAATTTTCGAAATAGGGGATTCAAAAAGTCGATGAAGAGGGCAGCCAGACCTACATTCGAAAGACGCCCGGAAAGGCCTCAAAATCGCATTTTTATGTTTTAAAATGAAAATTTTCGAAATCGGGGTTCAAAAAGTCGATGAAGAGGGCGTCCAGACCTACATTTTGCTCAAACCTCCAGAGTCCTAGCTATCACCGTTTCAGAGATACAGCCCTATAAAGATCGGGTACTAAATGGACATTTTGCCCCTCGAAAGACGCCCGGAAAGGCCTCAAAATCGTAATTTTATGTTTTCAAATGAAAATTTTCGAAATCGGGGTTCAAAAAGTCGATGAAGAGGGCGTCCAGACCTACATTTTGCTGAAACCTCCAGGGTCATAGCTATCACCGATTCAGAGATACAGCCCTCTAAAGATCGGGTACTAAATGGACATTTTGCCCCTCGAAAGACGCCCGCAAAGGCCTCAAAATCGCAATTTTATGTTTTCAAATGGAAATTTTCGAAATCGGGTGTTCAAAAAGTCGATGAAGAGGGCATCCAGGCCTACATTTTGCTAAAACCTCCAGGGTCCTAGCTATCACCGTTTCAGAGATACAGCCCTCTAAAGATCGGGTACTTAATGGACATTTTGCCCCTCGAAAGACGCCCGCAAAGGCCTCAAAATCGTAATTTTATGTTTTCAAATGAAAATTTTCGAAATCGGGGTTCAAAAAGTCGATGAAGAGGGCGTCCAGACCTACATTTTGCTGAACCTCCAGGGTCCTAGCTATCACCGTTTCAGAGATACAGCCCTCTAAAGATCGGGTACTTAATGGACATTTTGCCCCTCGAAAGACGCCCGGAAAGGCCTCAAAATCGCAATTTTATGTTTTCAAATTAAAATTTTCGAAATCGGGGGTTCAAAAAGTCGATGAAGAGGGCATCCAGACCTACATTTTGCTGAAACCTCCAGGGTCCTAGCTATCACCGTTTCAGAGATACAGTCCTCTAAAGATCGGGTACTAAATGGGCATTTTGTCCCTCGAAAGACGCCCGCAAAGGCCTCAAAATCGTAATTTTATGTTTTCAAATTAAAATTTTCGAAATCGGGGTTCAAAAAGTCGATGAAGAGGGCGTCCAGACCTACATTTTGCTCAAACCTCCAGAGTCCTAGCTATCACCGTTTCAGAGATACAGCCCTATGAAGATCGGGTACTTAATGGACATTTTGCCCCTCGAAAGACGCCCGGAAAGGCCTCAAAATCGCATTTTTATGTTTTCAAATGAAAATTTTCGAAATCGGGGTTCAAAAAGTCGATGAAGAGGGCGTCCAGACCTACATTTTGCTGAAACCTCCAGGGTCCTAGCTATCACCGTTTCAGAGATACAGCCCTCTAAAGATCGGGTACTAAATGGACATTTTGCCCCTCGAAAGACGCCCGGAAAGGCTTCAAAATCGCAATTTTATGTTTTCAAATGAAAATTTTCGAAATCGGGGGTTCAAAAGTCGATGAAGAGGGCAGCCAGACCTACATTTTGCTGAAACCTCCAGGGTCCTAGCTATCACCGTTTCAGAGATACAGCCCTATGAAGATCGGGTACTTAATGGACATTTTGCCCCTCGAAAGACCCCGGAAAGGCTTCAAAATCGCAATTTTATGTTTTCAAATGAAAATTTTCGAAATCGGGGGTTCAAAAAGTCGATGAAGAGGGCATCCAGACCTACATTTTGCTGAAACCTCCAGGGTCCTAGCTATCACCGTTTCAGAGATACAGCCCTATGAAGATCGGGTACTTAATGGACATTTTGCCCCTCGAAAGACGCCCGGAAAGGCTTCAAAATCGCAATTTTATGTTTTCAAATGAAAATTTTCGAAATCGGGGGTTCAAAAAGTCGATGAAGAGGGCATCCAGACCTACATTTTGCTGATACCTCCAGGGTCCTAGCTATCACCGTTTCAGAGATACAGTCCTCTAAAGATCGGGTACTAAATGGACATTTTGCCCCTCGAAAGACGCCCGGAAAGGCCTCAAAATCGCAATTTTATGTTTTCAAATTAAAATTTTCGAAATCGGGGGTTCAAAAAGTCGATGAAGAGGGCATCCAGACCTACATTTTGCTGAAACCTCCAGGGTCCTAGCTATCACCGTTTCAGAGATACAGTCCTCTAAAGATCGGGTACTAAATGGACATTTTGCCCCTCGAAAGACGCCCGGAAAGGCCTCAAAATCGCAATTTTATGTTTTCAAATTAAAATTTTCGAAATAGGGGGTTCAAAAAGTCGATGAAGAGGGCATCCAGACCTACATTTTGCTGAAACCTCCAGGGTCCTAGCTATGACCGTTTCAGATATACAGCCCTATGAAGATCGGGTACTTAATGGACATTTTGCCCTTCGAAAGACGCCCGCAGAGGCCTCAAAATCGCAATTTTATGTTTTCAAATGAAAATTTTCGAAATCGGGCGTTCAAAAAGTCGCTGAAGAGGGCATCCAGACCATTTTGCTGATTCCTCCAGGGTCCTAGCTATCACCGTTTCAGAGATACAGCCCTCTGAAGATCGGGTACTAAATGGACATTTTGCCCCTCGAAAGACGCCCGGAAAGGCTTCAAAATCGCAATTTTATGTTTTCAAATGAAAATTTTCGAAATCGGGGTTTCAAAAAGTCGATGAAGAGGGCATCCAGACCTACATTTTGCTGATACCTCCAGGGTCCTAGCTATCACCGTTTCAGAGATACAGTCCTCTAAAGATCGGGTACTAAATGGACATTTTGCCCCTCGAAAGACGCCCGCAAAGGCCTCAAAATCGCAATTTTGTGTTTTCAAATGGAAATTTTCGAAATCGGGGATTCAAAAAGTCGATGAAGAGGGCATCCAGACCTACATTTTGCTGAAACCTCCAGGGTCCTAGCTATCACCGTTTCAGAGATACAGCCCTATGAAGATCGGGTACTTAATGGACATTTTGCCCCTCGAAAGACGCCCGGAAAGGCTTCAAAATCGCAATTTTATGTTTTCAAATGAAAATTTTCGAAATCGGGGGTTCAAAAAGTCGATGAAGAGGGCAGCCAGACCTACATTCGAAAGACGCCCGGAAAGGCCTCAAAATCGCATTTTTATGTTTTCACATGAAAATTTTCGAAATCGGGGTTCAAAAAGTCGATGAAGAGGGCGTCCAGACCTACATTTTGCTGAAACCTCCAGGGTCCTAGCTATCACCGTTTCAGAGATACAGCCCTCTAAAGATCGGGTACTAAATGGACATTTTGCCCCTCGAAAGACGCCCGGAAAGGCCTCAAAATCGTAATTTTATGTTTTCAAATGAAAATTTTCGAAATCGGGGTTCAAAAAGTCGATGAAGAGGGCGTCCAGACCTACATTTTGCTGAAACCTCCAGGGTCCTAGCTATCACCGTTTCAGAGATACAGCCCTCTAAAGATCGGGTACTAAATGGACATTTTGCCCCTCGAAAGACGCCCGGAAAGGCCTCAAAATCGCAATTTTATGTTTTCAAATTAAAATTTTCGAAATCGAGGGTTCAAAAAGTCGATGAAAAGGGCATCCAGACCTACATTTTGCTGAAACCCCCAGGGTCCTAGCTATCACCGTTTGAGAGATATAGCCCTCTAAAGATCGGGTACTAAATGGACATTTTGCCCCTGGAAAGACGCCCGGAAAGGCTTCAAAATCGCAATTTTATGTTTTCAAATGAAAATTTTCGAAATCGGGGGTTCAAAAAGTCGATGAAGAGGGCATCCAGACCTACATTTTGCTGAAACCTCCAGGGTCCTAGCTATCACCGTTTCAGAGATACAGCCCTCTGAAGATCGGGTACTAAATGGACATTTTGCCCCTCGAAAGACGCCCGGAAAGGCCTCAAAATCGCAATTTTATGTTTTCAAATGAAAATTATCGAAATCGGGGGTTCAAAAAGTCGATGAAGAGGGCATCCAGACCTACATTTTGCTGATACCTCCAGGGTCCTAGCTATCACCGTTTCAGAGATACAGTCCTCTAAAGATCGGGTACTAAATGGACATTTTGCCCCTCGAAAGACGCCCGGAAAGGCTTCAAAATCGCAATTTTATGTTTTCAAATGAAAATTTTCGAAATCGGGGGTTCAAAAAGTCGATGAAGAGGGCATCCAGACCTACATTCGAAAGACGCCCGGAAAGGCCTCAAAATCGCAATTTTATGTTTTCAAATGAAAATTTTCGAAATCGGGGTTCAAAAAGTCGATGAAGAGGGCGTCCAGACCTACATTTTGCTGAAACCTCCAGGGTCCTAGCTATCACCGTTTCAGAGATACAGTCATCTAAAGATCGGGTACTAAATGGACATTTTGCCCTTCGAAAGACGCCCGCAAAGGCCTCAAAATCGCAATTTTATGTTTTCAAATGAAAATTATCGAAATCGGGGGTTCAAAAAGTCGATGAAGAGGGCATCCAGACCTACATTTTATGTTTTCAAATGAAAATTTTCGAAATCGGGGTTCAAAAAGTCGATGAAGAGGGCGTCCAGACCTACATTTTGCTGAAACCTCCAGGGTCTCCTAGCTATCACCGTTTCAGAGATACAGCCGTCTAAAGATCGGGTACTAAATGGACATTTTGCCCCTCGAAAGACGCCCGGAAAGGCCTCAAAATCGCAATTTTATGTTTTCAAATGGAAATTTTCGAAATCGGGGGTTCAAAAAGTCGATGAAGAGGGCATCCAGACCTACATTTTGCTGAAACCTCCAGGGTCCTAGCTATCACCGTTTCAGAGATACAGCCCTCTAAAGATCGGGTACTAAATGGACATTTTGCCCTTCGAAAGACGCCCGGAAAGGCCTCAAAATCGCAATTTTATGTTTTCAAATGGAAATTTTCGAAATCGGGGGTTCAAAAAGTCGATGAAGAGGGCATCCAGACCTACATTTTGCTGAAACCTCCAGGGTCCTAGCTATCACCGTTTCAGAGATACAGTCATCTAAAGATCGGGTACTAAATGGACATTTTGCCCTTCGAAAGACGCCCGCAAAGGCCTCAAAATCGCAATTTTATGTTTTCAAATGGAAATTTTCGAAATCGGGGTTCAAAAAGTCGATGAAGAGGGCGTCCAGACCTACATTTTGCTGAAACCTCCAGGGTCTCCTAGCTATCACCGTTTCAGAGATACAGCCGTCTAAAGATCGGGTACTAAATGGACATTTTGCCCCTCGAAAGACGCCCGGAAAGGCCTCAAAATCGCAATTTTATGTTTTCAAATGGAAATTTTCGAAATCGGGGGTTCAAAAAGTCGATGAAGAGGGCATCCAGACCTACATTTTGCTGAAACCTCCAGGGTCCTAGCTATCACCGTTTCAGAGATACAGCCCTCTAAAGATCGGGTACTAAATGGACATTTTGCCCCTCGAAAGACGCCCGGAAAGGCCTCAAAATCGCAATTTTATGTTTTCAAATTAAAATTTTCGAAATCGGGGGTTCAAAAAGTCGATGAAAAGGGCATCCAGACCTACATTCGAAAGACGCCCGGAAAGGCCTCAAAATCGCAATTTTATGTTTTCAAATGAAAATTTTCGAAATCGGATTCAAAAAGTCGATGAAGAGGGCGTCCAGACCTACATTTTGCTGAAACCTCCAGGGTCCTAGCTATCACCGTTTCAGAGATACAGTCATCTAAAGATCGGGTACTAAATGGACATTTTGCCCCTCGAAAGACGCCCGGAAAGGCTTCAAAATCGCAATTTTATGTTTTCAAATGAAAATTTTCGAAATCGGCGGTTCAAAAAGTCGATGAAGAGGGCATCCAGACCTACATTTTGCTGAAACCCCCAGGGTCCAAGCTATCACCGTTTGAGAGATATAGCCCTCTAAAGATCGGGTACTAAATGGACATTTTACCCCTGGAAAGACGCCCGGAAAGGCTTCAAAATCGCAATTTTATGTTTTCAAATGAAAATTTTCGAAATCGGGGGTTCAAAAAGTCGATGAAGAGGGCATCCAGACCTACATTTTGCTGAAACCTCCAGGGTCCTAGCTATCACCGTTTCAGAGATACAGCCCTCTGAAGATCGGGTACTAAATGGACATTTTGCCCCTCGAAAGACGCCCGGAAAGGCCTCAAAATCGCAATTTTATGTTTTCAAATGAAAATTTTCGAAATCGGGGGTTCAAAAAGTCGATGAAGAGGGCATCCATACCTACATTTTGATGAAACCTCCAGGGTCCTAGCTATCACCGTTTCAGAGATACAGCCCTCTAAAGATCGGGTACTAAATGGACATTTTGCCCCTCGAAAGACGCCCGGAAAGGCTTCAAAATCGCAATTTTATGTTTTCAAATGAAAATTTTCGAAATCGGCGGTTCAAAAAGTCGATGAAGAGGGCATCCAGACCTACATTTTGCTGAAACCCCCAGGGTCCTAGCTATCACCGTTTGAGAGATATAGCCCTCTAAAGATCGGGTACTAAATGGACATTTTGCCCCTGGAAAGACGCCCGGAAAGGCTTCAAAATCGCAATTTTATGTTTTCAAATGAAAATTTTCGAAATCGGGGGTTCAAAAAGTCGATGAAGAGGGCATCCAGACCTACATTTTGCTGAAACCTCCAGGGTCCTAGCTATCACCGTTTCAGAGATACAGCCCTCTGAAGATCGGGTACTGAATGGACATTTTG
The DNA here is from genome assembly GCA_949715475.1 of Microchrysa polita. Taxonomy (NCBI): domain Eukaryota; kingdom Metazoa; phylum Arthropoda; class Insecta; order Diptera; family Stratiomyidae; genus Microchrysa; species Microchrysa polita. The sequence continues at coordinate 135,389,517 of OX454416.1, read as the reverse complement.
CCCCTCGAAAGACGCCCGGAAAGGCCTCAAAATCGCAATTTTATGTTTTCAAATGAAAATTTTCGAAATCGGGGGTTCAAAAAGTCGATGAAGAGGGCATCCATACCTACATTTTGATGAAACCTCCAGGGTCCTAGCTATCACCGTTTCAGAGATACAGCCCTCTAAAGATCGGGTACTAAATGGACATTTTGCCCCTCGAAAGACGCCCGGAAAGGCTTCAAAATCGCAATTTTATGTTTTCAAATGAAAATTTTCGAAATCGGCGGTTCAAAAAGTCGATGAAGAGGGCATCCAGACCTACATTTTGCTGAAACCCCCAGGGTCCTAGCTATCACCGTTTGAGAGATATAGCCCTCTAAAGATCGGGTACTAAATGGACATTTTGCCCCTGGAAAGACGCCCGGAAAGGCTTCAAAATCGCAATTTTATGTTTTCAAATGAAAATTTTCGAAATCGGGGGTTCAAAAAGTCGACGAAGAGGGCATCCAGACCTACATTTTGCTGAAACCTCCAGGGTCCTAGCTATCACCGTTTGAGAGATATAGCCCTCTGAAGATCGGGTACTAAATGGACATTTTGCCCCTCGAAAGACGCCCGGAAAGGCCTCAAAATCGCAATTTTATGTTTTCAAATGAAAATTTTCGAAATCGGGGGTTCAAAAAGTCGATGAAGAGGGCATCCATACCTACATTTTGATGAAACCTCCAGGGTCCTAGCTATCACCGTTTCAGAGATACAGCCCTCTAAAGATCGGGTACTAAATGGACATTTTGCCCTTCGAAAGACGCCCGCAAAGGCCTCAAAATCGCAATTTTATGTTTTCAAATGAAAATTATCGAAATCGGGGGTTCAAAAAGTCGATGAAGAGGGCATCCAGACCTACATTTTATGTTTTCAAATGAAAATTTTCGAAATCGGGGTTCAAAAAGTCGATGAAGAGGGCGTCCAGACCTACATTTTGCTGAAACCTCCAGGGTCCTAGCTATCACCGTTTCAGAGATACAGTCATCTAAAGATCGGGTACTAAATGGACATTTTGCCCCTCGAAAGACGCCCGGAAAGGAATCAAAATCGCAATTTTATGTTTTCAAATTAAAATTTTCGAAGTCAGGGGTTCAAAAAGTCGATGAAGAGGGCATCCAGACCTACATTTTGCTGAAACCTCCAGGGTCCTAGCTATCACCGTTTCAGAGATACGCCCCTTTAAAGGTCGGGTACTAAATGGACTTTTTGCCCCTCGAAAGACGCCCGGAAAGGCCTCAAAATCGCAATTTTATGTTTTCAAATAAAAATTTTCGAAATCGGGGGTTCAAAAAGTCGATGAAGAGGGCATCCATACCTACATTTTGATGAAACCTCCAGGGTCCTAGCTATCACCGTTTCAGAGATACAGCCCTCTAAAGATCGGGTACTAAATGGACATTTTGCCCCTCGAAAGACGCCCGGAAAGGCTTCAAAATCGCAATTTTATGTTTTCAAATGGAAATTTTCGAAATCGGGGGTTCAAAAAGTCGATGAAGAGGGCATCCAGACCTACATTTTGCTGAAACCTCAAGGGTCCTAGCTATCACCGTTTCAGAGATACAGCCCTCTGAAGATCGGGTACTAAATGGACATTTTGCCCCTCGAAAGACGCCCGGAAAGGCCTCAAAATCGCAATTTTATGTTTTCAAATGAAAATTTTCGAAATCGGGGGTTCAAAAAGTCGATGAAGAGGGCATCCATACCTACATTTTGATGAAACCTCCAGGGTCCTAGCTATCACCGTTTCAGAGATACAGCCCTCTAAAGATCGGGTACTAAATGGACATTTTGTCCCTCGAAAGACGCCCGGAAAGGCTTCAAAATCGCAATTTTATGTTTTCAAATGAAAATTTTCGAAATCGGCGGTTCAAAAAGTCGATGAAGAGGGCATCCAGACCTACATTTTGCTGAAACCCCCAGGGTCCTAGCTATCACCGTTTCAGAGATACAGCCCTCTAAAGATCGGGTACTAAATGGACATTTTGCCCCTCGAAATACGCCCGGAAAGGCTTCAAAATCGCAATTTTATGTTTTCAAATGAAAATTTTCGAAATCGGCGGTTCAAAAAGTCGATGAAGAGGGCATCCAGACCTACATTTTGCTGAAACCCCCAGGGTCCTAGCTATCACCGTTTGAGAGATATAGCCCTCTAAAGATCGGGTACTAAATGGACATTTTGCCCCTGGAAAGACGCCCGGAAAGGCTTCAAAATCGCAATTTTATGTTTTCAAATGAAAATTTTCGAAATCGGGGGTTCAAAAAGTCGATGAAGAGGGCATCCAGACCTACATTTTGCTGATACCTCCAGGGTCCTAGCTATCACCGTTTCAGAGATACAGTCCTCTAAAGATCGGGTACTAAATGGACATTTTGCCCCTCGAAAGACGCCCGGAAAGGCTTCAAAATCGCAATTTTATGTTTTCAAATGGAAATTTTCGAAATCGGGGGTTCAAAAAGTCGATGAAGAGGGCATCCAGACCTACATTTTGCTGAAACCTCAAGGGTCCTAGCTATCACCGTTTCAGAGATACAGCCCTCTGAAGATCGGGTACTAAATGGACATTTTGCCCCTCGAAAGACGCCCGGAAAGGCCTCAAAATCGCAATTTTATGTTTTCAAATGAAAATTTTCGAAATCGGGGTTCAAAAAGTCGATGAAGAGGGCGTACAGACCTACATTTTCCTGAAACCTCCAGGGTCCTAGCTATCACCGTTTCAGAGATACAGCCCTCTGAAGATCGGATACTAAATGGACATTTTGCCCCTCGAAAGACGCCCGCAAAGGCTTCTAAATCGCAATTTTATGTTTTCAAATGAAAATTTTTGAAATCGGGGGTTCAAAAAGTCGATGAAGAGGGCATCCAGACCTAAATTTTGCTGAAACCTCCAGGGTCCTAGCTATCACCGTTTCAGAGATACAGCCCTCTGAAGATCGGGTACTAAATGGACATTTGGCCCCTCGAAAGACGCCCGCAAAGGCCTCAAAATCGCAATTTTATGTTTTCAAATGGAAATTTTCGAAATCGGGGTTCAAAAAGTCGATGAAGAGGGCGTACAGACCTACATTTTGCTGAAACCTCCAGGGTCCTAGCTATCACCGTTTCAGAGATACAGCCCTCTGAAGATCGGGTACTAAATGGACATTTTGCCCTTCGAAAGACGCCCGCAAAGGCCTCAAAATCGCAATTTTATGTTTTCAAATGAAAATTTTCGAAATCGGGGTTCAAAAAGTCGATGAAGAGGGCGTACAGACCTACATTTTCCTGAAACCTCCAGGGTCCTAGCTATCACCGTTTCAGAGATACAGCCCTCTGAAGATCGGGTACTAAATGGACATTTTGCCCTTCGAAAGACGCCCGCAAAGGGCTCAAAATCGCAATTTTATGTTTTCAAATGGAAATTTTCGAAATCGGGGGTTCAAAAAGTCGATGAAGAGGGCATCCAGACCTACATTTTGCTGAAACCTCCAGGGTCCTGGCTATCACCGTTTCAGAGATACAGCCCTCTAAAGATCGGGTACTAAATGGACATTTTGCCCCTCGAAAGACGCCCGGAAAGGCCTCAAAATCGCAATTTTATGTTTTCAAATTAAAATTTTCGAAATCGAGGGTTCAAAAAGTCGATGAAAAGGGCATCCTGACCTACATTTTGCTGAAACCTCCAGGGTCTCCTAGCTATCACCGTTTCAGAGATACAGCCGTCTAAAGATCGGGTACTAAATGGACATTTTGCCCCTCGAAAGACGCCCGGAAAGGCCTCAAAATCGCAATTTTATGTTTTCAAATGGAAATTTTCGAAATCGGGGGTTCAAAAAGTCGATGAAGAGGGCATCCAGCCCTACATTTTGCTGAAACCTCCAGGGTCCTGGCTATCACCGTTTCAGAGATACAGCCCTCTAAAGATCGGGTACTAAATGGACATTTTGCCCTTCGAAAGACGCCCGGAAAGGCCTCAAAATCGCAATTTTATGTTTTCAAATTAAAATTTTCGAAATCGGGGGTTCAAAAAGTCGATGAAGAGGGCATCCAGACCTACATTTTGCTGAAACCTCCAGGGTCCTAGCTATCACCGTTTCAGAGATACAGCCCTCTAAAGATCGGGTACTAAATGGACATTTTGCCCCTCGAAAGACGCCCGGAAAGGCCTCAAAATCGCAATTTTATGTTTTCAAATTAAAATTTTCGAAATCGGGGGTTCAAAAAGTCGATGAAAAGGGCATCCAGACCTACATTCGAAAGACGCCCGGAAAGGCCTCAAAATCGCAATTTTATGTTTTCAAATGAAAATTTTCGAAATCGGATTCAAAAAGTCGATGAAGAGGGCGTCCAGACCTACATTTTGCTGAAACCTCCAGGGTCCTAGCTATCACCGTTTCAGAGATACAGTCATCTAAAGATCGGGTACTAAATGGACATTTTGCCCCTCGAAAGACGCCCGCAAAGGCCTCAAAATCGCAATTTTATGTTTTCAAATGGAAATTTTCGAAATCGGGGGTTCAAAAAGTCGATGAAGAGGGCATCCAGACCTACATTTTGCTGAAACCTCCAGGGTCCTAGCTATCACCGTTTCAGAGATACAGCCCTCTGAAGATCGGGTACTAAATGGACATTTTGCCCCTCGAAAAATGCCCGGAAAGGCTTCGAAATCGGGGTTTCAAAAAGTCGATGAAGAGGGCATCCAGACCTACATTTTGCTGATACCTCCAGGGTCCTAGCTATCACCGTTTCAGAGATACAGTCCTCTAAAGATCGGGCACTAAATGGACATTTTGCCCCTCGAAGGACGCCCGCAAAGGCCTCAAAATCGCAATTTTATGTTTTCAAATGGAAATTTTCGAAATCGGGGGTTCAAAAAGTCGATGAAGAGGGCATCCAGACCTACATTTTGCTGAAACCTCCAGGGTCCTAGCTATCACCGTTTCAGAGATACAGCCCTCTAAAGATCGGGTACTAAATGGACATTTTGCCCCTCGAAAGACGCCCGCAAAGGCCTCAAAATCGCAATTTTATGTTTTCAAATGGAAATTTTCGAAATCGGGGGTTCAAAAAGTCGATGAAGAGGGCATCCAGACCTACATTTTGCTGAAACCTCCAGGGTCCTAGCTATCACCGTTTCAGAGATACAGCCCTCTGAAGATCGGGTACTAAATGGACATTTTGCCCCTCGAAAAATGCCCGGAAAAGCTTCGAAATCGGGGGTTCAAAAAGTCGATGAAGAGGGCATCCAGACCTACATTTTGCTGATACCTCCAGGGTCCTAGCTATCACCGTTTCAGAGATACAGTCCTCTAAAGATCGGGTACTAAATGGACATTTTGCCCCTCGAAAAATGCCCGGAAAAGCTTCGAAATCGGGGGTTCAAAAAGTCGATGAAGAGGGCATCCAGACCTACATTTTGCTGATACCTCCAGGGTCCTTGCTATCACCGTTTCAGAGATACAGTCCTCTAAAGATCGGGTACTAAATGGACATTTTGCCCCTCGAAGGACGCCCGCAAAGGCCTCAAAATCGCAATTTTATGTTTTCAAATGGAAATTTTCGAAATCGGGGGTTCAAAAAGTCGATGAAGAGGGCATCCAGACCTACATTCAAAAGACGCCCGGAAAGGCCTCAAAATCGCAATTTCAAATGAAAATTTTCGAAATCGGGGGTTCAAAGAGTCGATGAAGGGGGCATCCAGACCTACATTCTGCTGAAACCTCCAGGGTCCTAGCTATCACCGTTTCAGAGATACAGCCCTCTAAAGATCGGGTACTAAATGGACATTTTGCCCCTCGAAAGACGCCCGGAAAGGAATCAAAATCGCAATTTTATGTTTTCAAATTAAAATTTTCGAAGTCAGGGGTTCAAAAAGTCGATGAAGAGGGCATCCAGACCTACATTTTGCTGAAACCTCCAGGGTCCTAGCTATCACCGTTTCAGAGATACAGCCCTCTAAAGATCGGGTACTAAATGGACATTTTGCCCTTCGAAAGACGCCCGGAAAGGCCTCAAAATCGCAATTTTATGTTTTCAAATTAAAATTTTCGAAATCGGGGGTTCAAAAAGTCGATGAAGAGGGCATCCAGACCTACATTTTGCTGAAACCTCCAGGGTCCTAGCTATCACCGTTTCAGCGATACAGCCCTCTAAAGATCGGGTACTAAATGGACATTTTGCCCCTCGAAAGACGCCCGGAAAGGCCTCAAAATCGCAATTTTATGTTTTCAAATTAAAATTTTCGAAATCGGATTCAAAAAGTCGATGAAGAGGGCGTCCAGGCCTACATTTTGCTGAAACCTCCAGGGTCCTAGCTATCACCGTTTCAGAGATACAGTCATCTAAAGATCGGGTACTAAATGGACATTTTGCCCCTCGAAAGACGCCCGCAAAGGCCTCAAAATCGCAATTTTATGTTTTCAAATGGAAATTTTCGAAATCGGGGGTTCAAAAAGTCGATGAAGAGGGCATCCAGACCTACATTCAAAAGACGCCCGGAAAGGCCTCAAAATCGCAATTTCAAATGAAAATTTTCGAAATCGGGGGTTCAAAGAGTCGATGAAGGGGGCATCCAGACCTACATTCTGCTGAAACCTCCAGGGTCCTAGCTATCACCGTTTCAGAGATACAGCCCTCTAAAGATCGGGTACTAAATGGACATTTTGCCCCTCGAAAGACGCCCGGAAAGGAATCAAAATCGCAATTTTATGTTTTCAAATTAAAATTTTCGAAGTCAGGGGTTCAAAAAGTCGATGAAGAGGGCATCCAGACCTACATTTTGCTGAAACCTCCAGGGTCCTAGCTATCACCGTTTCAGAGATACAGCCCTCTAAAGATCGGGTACTAAATGGACATTTTGCCCTTCGAAAGACGCCCGGAAAGGCCTCAAAATCGCAATTTTATGTTTTCAAATGAAAATTTTCGAAATCGGATTCAAAAAGTCGATGAAGAGGGCGTCCAGACCTACATTTTGCTGAAACCTCCAGGGTCCTAGCTATCACCGTTTCAGAGATACAGTCATCTAAAGATCGGGTACTAAATGGACATTTTGCCCCTCGAAAGACGCCCGCAAAGGCCTCAAAATCGCAATTTTATGTTTTCAAATGGAAATTTTCGAAATCGGGGGTTCAAAAAGTCGATGAAGAGGGCATCCAGACCTACATTCAAAAGACGCCCGGAAAGGCCTCAAAATCGCAATTTCAAATGAAAATTTTCGAAATCGGGGGTTCAAAGAGTCGATGAAGGGGGCATCCAGACCTACATTCTGCTGAAACCTCCAGGGTCCTAGCTATCACCGTTTCAGAGATACAGCCCTCTAAAGATCGGGTACTAAATGGACATTTTGCCCCTCGAAAGACGCCCGGAAAGGAATCAAAATCGCAATTTTATGTTTTCAAATTAAAATTTTCGAAATCGGGGGTTCAAAAAGTCGATGAAGAGGGCATCCAGACCTACATTCGAAAGACGCCCGGAAAGGCCTCAAAATCGCAATTTTATGTTTTCAAATGAAAATTTTCGAAATCGGGGTTCAAAAAGTCGATGAAGAGGGCGTCCAGACCTACATTTTGCTGAAACCTCCAGGGTCCTAGCTATCACCGTTTCAGAGATACAGTCATCTAAAGATCGGGTACTAAATGGACATTTTGCCCCTCGAAAGACGCCCGCAAAGGCCTCAAAATCGCAATTTTATGTTTTCAAATGAAAATTATCGAAATCGGGGGTTCAAAAAGTCGATGAAGAGGGCATCCAGACCTACATTTTGCTGATACCTCCAGGGTCCTAGCTATCACCGTTTCAGAGATACAGTCCTCTAAAGATCGGGTACTAAATGGACATTTTGCCCCTCGAAAGACGCCCGGAAAGGCTTCAAAATCGCAATTTTATGTTTTCAAATGAAAATTTTCGAAATCGGGGGTTCAAAATAGGGATGTCAAAAACCGGCCCATAACCCGGTTTTCGGTTTTTTCGGTTTTTTTGCAAATCCGGTTAGACCGTCCGGTTTTAACCGGGCTCAAAGTACCGGTTTTCGGTTAACCGGTTTTTCATTGAATTGCTTAGAATTTTAGCAAAATAATGCATACACACTCGTTAAGCTGATGTTCGTATAGAAATATGACTGTGTAATGGAGCCCTAAAAGAGAAACATGTTGAACTAAAAAGATAATCAAATAATATTGTCAGAAGTATTCATAATGTTTCAAAATTAGTTAACTGAGTTTTATTGGTAGACAATTTATATAGTGCAGTCAAAATATCACATTTCAGGCCTCCAAATAGAAAAAAATAGAGTAAGGCTATTTTTTGTGGTTTTTGAATCAGCGAGCTCCCAGGAATCTAAGACTCATTTTGCTAAAAAAAGTTTTGATCGGAAATATCCCAAAAAGGACAAAAAAGGATACTCTTTAATCCTTGGCTGGAGGTCAGCATGTGGGGTATCAAATCAAAGGGGACGTCGAGTACATTACGGTGTTTGTTTCCTGTTTCAAGGACCCTCAACGGAATAAATCGAGATTAAATCGGAAATTATTGTGTTTTCCGTGTATCTTTCTAAAGCGATAACTACGAGAATAATCCAAGTTGTCACTACGTTTCTCACTTTTCCGAATCTATGATAGGTTAAGATTCTACCATTAAATTTGCTAAAAAAAAATTATCGGAAAGCTCTGAAAAAGGACATTAAAGGACACTAATTACAAACCTTGATTGAAAGTGAGCATGCGGGGTGTCATGTTAAAGAGGAAGTCGAGTGCATTGCATATCCGGTGTTTGTTTGCTGTTTCAAGGACACTAAATGGAAAAATTCGGTCTAAAACGAAAAATTACGGCTTTGGAAAGATACATAATACGAGAAACATGAAAATTTTCCATTGGATCCCAATTTTCTCCTGTTAGGGTCCTTGAAACAAGTAATAAACGCCAGATATGGAATGTACTCGACGCCCTCTTTGATATGACACCCCACATGCCCACGTTCGATCAAGGTTTGTAATTAGTGTCGTTTTTGAGAGTTTTCCGATCATTTTTTTCTTAGCAAATTTAATGGTAGAATTTTTAGCTATTATAGATTCGGAAAAGTGAGAAACGTAGTGACAATTTGAATTACTCTCGTAATTAGGGCTTCGGAAAGATACACGGAAAACACAATAATTTTCGATTTAATCTCGATTTATTCCGTTGAGGGTTCTTGAAACAGGAAACAAACACCGGATATGTAATTTACTCGACGTCCCCTTTGATTTGATACCACATGCCGACCTCCAGTCAAGGATTAAAGAGTATCCTTTTTGTCCTTTTTGGGACCTTTCCGATCAAAATTTTTTTTAGCAAAATGAGTTTTAGATTCCTGGGAGCCCACTGATTTAAAAACCACAAGAATTAACCTGACTCTATTTTTTTCTATTTGAAATGCTAATATGACTGCACTATGATGTAGATGTTGAAGTCTTTGTGGACACGACGGATGTTGAAGTGGACGCGGACGTCGTAGCAACTGCCGATTCGTCTTCCTATAACAATTAACTCTAAATGCACTGATCTGATACTCATATACATTCACGACGCACAAAAGATACACGTGTGACACGCAACGTAAACAATATCTGCCTTGGAAAGGAAAAATGCAAGGAGCGGTAGTTTGACGAAGCGATGGTTCTTGGAATAATAGCACCAAGGAGAGTGTTCGGAAATACGAAATTTTTCATAGAAAACAAGCAATAGAATTACAGACTGACAAATCAAGAAAATATAAAAATTTTATGAATTTGGAAAAAAAATTTTCGGTTTTAACCGGATGGGCAAACAACCGTCCGGGTTAAAACCGGGAGGATGAAAAAACCGAAAAAAACCGGTTAACCGTTTTGAAAGTACCGGTTTTCGGACTAACCGTCCGGTTTTTGACATCCCTAGTTCAAAAGTCGATGAAGAGGGCATCCAGACCTACATTTTGCTGAAACTTCCAGGGTCCTAGCTATCACCGTTTCAGAGATACAGCCCTCTGAAGATCGGGTACTAAATGGACATTTTGCCCCTCGAAAGACGCCCGGAAAGGCCTCAAAATCGCAATTTTATGTTTTCAAATGAAAATTTTCGAAATCGGGGTTCAAAAAGTCGATGAAGAGGGCGTACAGACCTACATTTTGCTGAAACCTCCAGGGTCCTACCTATCACCGTTTCAGAGATACAGCCCTCTGAAGATCGGGTACTAAATGGACATTTTGCCCTTCGAAAGACGCCCGCAAAGGCCTCAAAATCGCAATTTTATGTTTTCAAATGAAAATTATCGAAATCGGGGGTTCAAAAAGTCGATGAAGAGGGCATCCAGACCTACATTTTGCTGATACCTCCAGGGTCCTAGCTATCACCGTTTCAGAGATACAGTCCTCTAAAGATCGGGTACTAAATGGACATTTTGCCCCTCGAAAGACGCCCGCAAAGGCCTCAAAATCGCAATTTTATGTTTTCAAATGAAAATTTTCGAAATCGGGGTTCAAAAAGTCGATGAAGAGGGCGTACAGACATACATTTTCCTGAAACCTCCAGGGTCCTAGCTATGACCGTTTCAGAGATACAGCCCTCTGAAGATCGGATACTAAATGGACATTTTGCCCCTCGAAAGACGCCCGCAAAGGCTTCTAAATCGCAATTTTATGTTTTCAAATGAAAATTTTCGAAATCGGGGGTTCAAAAAGTTGATGAAGAGGGCATCCAGACCTACATTTTGCTGATACCTCCAGGGTCCTAGCTATCACCGTTTCAGAGATACAGTCCTCTAAAGATCGGGTACTAAATGGACATTTGGCCCCTCGAAAGACGCCCGCAAAGGCCTCAAAATCGCAATTTTATGTTTTCAAATGGAAATTTTCGAAATCGGGGGTTCAAAAAGTCGATGAAGAGGGCATCCAGACCTACATTTTGCTGAAACCTCCAGGGTCCTGGCTATCACCGTTTCAGAGATACAGCCCTCTAAAGATCGGGTACTAAATGGACATTTTGCCCCTCGAAAGACGCCCGGAAAGGCCTCAAAATCGCAATTTTATGTTTTCAAATTAAAATTTTCGAAATCGAGGGTTCAAAAAGTCGATGAAAAGGGCATCCTGACCTACATTTTGCTGAAACCTCCAGGGTCTCCTAGCTATCACCGTTTCAGAGATACAGCCGTCTAAAGATCGGGTACTAAATGGACATTTTGCCCCTCGAAAGACGCCCGGAAAGGCCTCAAAATCGCAATTTTATGTTTTCAAATGGAAATTTTCGAAATCGGCGGTTCAAAAAGTCGATGAAGAGGGCATCCAGACCTACATTTTGCTGAAACCTCCAGGGTCCTAGCTATCACCGTTTCAGAGATACAGCCCTCTGAAGATCGGGAACTAAATGGACATTTTGCCCCTCGAAAGACGCCCGGAAAGGCCTCAAAATCGCAATTTTATGTTTTCAAATGAAAATTTTCGAAATCGGGGTTCAAAAAGTAGATGAAGAGGGCGTACAGACCTACATTTTCCTGAAACCTCCAGGGTCCTAGCTATCACCGTTTCAGAGATACAGCCCTCTGAAGATCGGATACTAAATGGACATTTTGCCCCTCGAAAGACGCCCGCAAAGGCTTCTAAATCGCGATTTTATGTTTTCAAATGAAAATTTTCGAAATCGGGGGTTCAAAAAGCTGATGAAGAGGGCATCCAGACCTACATTTTGCTGATACCTCCAGGGTCCTAGCTATCACCGTTTCAGAGATACAGTCCTCTAAAGATCGGGTACTAAATGGACATTTGGCCCCTCGAAAGACGCCCGCAAAGGCCTCAAAATCGCAATTTTATGTTTTCAAATGGAAATTTTCGAAATCGGGGGTTCAAAAAGTCGATGAAGAGGGCATCCAGACCTATATTTTGCTGAAACCTCCAGGGTCCTGGCTATCACCGTTTCAGAGATACAGCCCTCTAAAGATCGGGTACTAAATGGACATTTTGCCCCTCGAAAGACGCCCGGAAAGGCCTCAAAATCGCAATTTTATGTTTTCAAATGGAAATTTTCGAAATCGGCGGTTCAAAAAGTCGATGAAGAGGGCATCCAGACCTACATTTTGCTGAAACCTCCAGGGTCCTAGCTATCACCGTTTCAGAGATACAGCCCTCTGAAGATCGGGAACTAAATGGACATTTTGCCCCTCGAAAGACGCCCGGAAAGGCCTCAAAATCGCAATTTTATGTTTTCAAATGAAAATTTTCGAAATCGGGGTTCAAAAAGTCGATGAAGAGGGCGTACAGACCTACATTTTCCTGAAACCTCCAGGGTCCTAGCTATCACCGTTTCAGAGATACAGCCCTCTGAAGATCGGATACTAAATGGACATTTTGCCCCTCGAAAGACGCCCGCAAAGGCTTCTAAATCGCGATTTTATGTTTTCAAATGAAAATTTTCGAAATCGGGGGTTCAAAAAGCTGATGAAGAGGGCATCCAGACCTACATTTTGCTGATACCTCCAGGGTCCTAGCTATCACCGTTTCAGAGATACAGTCCTCTAAAGATCGGGTACTAAATGGACATTTGGCCCCTCGAAAGACGCCCGCAAAGGCCTCAAAATCGCAATTTTATGTTTTCAAATGGAAATTTTCGAAATCGGGGGTTCAAAAAGTCGATGAAGAGGGCATCCAGACCTACATTTTGCTGAAACCTCCAGGGTCCTGGCTATCACCGTTTCAGAGATACAGCCCTCTAAAGATCGGGTACTAAATGGACATTTTGCCCCTCGAAAGACGCCCGGAAAGGCCTCAAAATCGCAATTTTATGTTTTCAAATTAAAATTTTCGAAATCGGGGGTTCAAAAAGTCGATGAAGAGGGTGTCCAGACCTACATTTTGCTGAAACCTCCAGGGTCCTAGCTATCACCGTTTCAGAGATACAGCCCTCTAAAGATCGGGTACTAAATGGACATTTTGCTCTCGAAAGACGCCCGGAAAGGCTTCAAAATCGCAATTTTATGTTTTCAAATTAAAATTTTCGAAATCGGGGGTTCAAAAAGTCGATGAAGAGGGCATCCAGACCTAAATTTTGCTGAAACCTCCAGGGTCCTAGCTATCACCGTTTCAGAGATACAGCCCTCTAAAGATCGGGTACTAAATGGACATTTTGCCCCTCGAAAGACGCCCGGAAAGGCCTCAAAATCGCAATTTTATGTTTTCAAATGAAAATTTTCGAAATCGGGGGTTCAAAAAGTCGATGAAGAGGGCATCCAGACCTACATTTTGCTGTAACCTCCAGGGTCCTAGCTATCACCGTTTCAGAGATACAGCCCTCTAAAGATCGGGTACTAAATGGACATTTTGCCCCTCGAAAGACGCCCGGAAAGGCCTCAAAATCGCAATTTTATGTTTTCAAATGAAAATTTTCGAAATCGGGGGTTCAAAAAGTCGATGAAGAGGGCATCCAGACCTACATTTTGCTGAAACCTCCAGGGTCCTAGCTATCGCCGTTTCAGAGATACAGCCCTCTAAACATCGGGTACTAAATGGACATTTTGCCCCTCGAAAGACGCCCGGAAAGGCCTCAAAATAGCAATTTTATGTTTTCAAATGAAAATTTTCGAAATCGGGGGTTCAAAAAGTCGATGAAGAGGGCATCCAGACCTACATTTTGCTGAAACCTCCAGGATCCTAGCTATCACCGTTTCAGAGATACAGCCCTCTAAAGATCGGGTACTAAATGGAAATTTTGCCCCTCGAAAGACGCCCGGAAAGGCCTCAAAATCGCAATTTTATGTTTTCAAATGAAAATTTTCGAAATCGGGGGTTCAAAAAGTCCATGAAGAGGGCATCCAGACCTACATTTTGCTGAAACCTCCTGGGTCCTAGCTATCACCGTTTCAGAGATACAGCCCTCTAAAGATCGGGTACTAAATGGACATTTTGCCCCTCGAAAGACGCCCGGAAAGGCCTCAAAATCGCAATTTTATGTTTTCAAATGAAAATTTTCGAAATCGGGGGTTTAAAAAGTCGATGAAGAGGGCTCCCAGACCTACATTTTGCTGAAACCTCCAGGGTCCTAGCTATCACCGTTTCAGAGATACAGCCCTTTAACGATCGGGAAATGGACATTTTGCCCCTCGAAAGACGCCCGAAAAGGCCTCAAAATCGCAATTTTATGTTTGCAAATGAAAATTGTCGAAATCGGGGGTTCAAAAAGTCGATGAAGAGGGCATCCAGACCTACATTTTGCTGAAACCTCCAGGGTCCTAGCCATCACCGTTTCAGAGATACAGCCCTTTAACGATCGGGAAATGGACATTTTGCCCCTCGAAAGACGCCCGGAAAGGCCTCAAAATCGCAATTTTATGTTTGCAAATAAAAATTGTCGAAATCGGGGGTTCAAAAAGTCGATGAAGAGGGCATCCAGACCTACATTTTGCTGAAACCTCCAGGGTCCTAGCCATCACCGTTTCAGAGATACAGCCCTCTAAAGATCGGGAAATGGACATTTTGCCCCTCGAAAGACGCCCGGAAAGGCCTCAAAATCGCAACTTTATGTTTGCAAATGAAAATTGTCGAAATCGGGGGTTCAAAAAGTCGATGAAGAGGGCATCCAGACCTACATTTTGCTGAAACCTCCAGGGTCCTAGCCATCACCGTTTCAGAGATACAGCCCTCTAAAGATCGGGAAATGGACATTTTGCCCCTCGAAAGACGCCCGGAAAGGCCTCAAAATCGCAATTTTATGTTTGCGAATGAAAATTGTCGAAATCGGGGGTTCAAAAAGTCGATGAAGAGGGCATCCAGACCTACATTTTGCTGAAACCTCCAGGGTCCTAGCTATCACCTTTTCAGAGATACAGCCCTCTAAAGATCGGGTACTAAATGGACATTTTGCCCCTCGAAAGACGCCCGGAAAGGCCTCAAAATCGCAATTTTATGTTTTCAAATGGAAATTTTCGAAATCGGGGGTTTAAAAAGTCGATGAAGAGGGCTCCCAGACCTACATTTTGCTGAAACCTCCAGGGTCCTCCAGCCCTTTAGCGATCGGGAAATGGACATTTTGCACCTCGAAAGACGCCCGGAAAGGCCTCAAAATCTCAATTTTATGTTTTCAAATGAAAATTTTCGAAATCGGGGGTTTAAAAAGTCGATGAAGAGGGCATCCAGGCCTAAATTTTGCTGAAACCTCCAGGGTCCTAGCTATCACCTTTTCAGAGATACAGCCCTCTAAAGATCGGGTACTAAATGGACATTTTGCCCCTAGAAAGACGCCCGGAAAGGCCTCAAAATCACGATTTTATGTTTGCAAATGAAAATTTTCGAAATCGGGGGTTTAAAAAGTCGATGAAGAGGGCATCCAGACCTACATTTTGCTGAAACCTCCAGGGTCCTAGCTATCACCTTTTCAGAGATACAGCCCTCTAAAGATCGAGTACTAAATGGACATTTTGCCCCTCGAAAGACGCCTGGAAAGCCCTCAAAATCGCAGTTTTATGTTTTTAAATGAAAATTTTCGAAATCGGGGTTTAAAAAGTCGATGAAGAGTGCATCCAGAGCTACATTTTGCTGAAACCTCCAGGGTCCTAGCTATCACCGTTTTGGAGATACAGCCCTCTAAAGATCGGAGACTAAATGGACATTTTGCCCCTTGAAAGACGCCCGGAAAGGCTTAAAAATCGCAATTTTCTGTTTTCAAATGAAAATTTTTGAAATTCGGGGTCAAAAAGTCGACGAAGAGGGCATCCAGACCTACATTTTGCTGAAACCTCCAGGGTCCTAGCTATCACCGTTTCAGAGATACAGCCCTCTAAAGATCGGGAAATGGACATTTTGCCCCTCGAAATACGCCCGGAAAGGCCTCAAAATCGCAATTTTATGTTTTCAAATGAAAATTTTCGAAATCGGGGGTTCAAAAAGTCGATGAAGAGGGCGTCGAGACCTTCATTTTGCTGAAACCTCTAGGGTCCTAGCTCTCACCGTTTCAGAGATACAGCCCTTTAAAGATCGGGTACTAAATGGACATTTTGCCCCTCGAAAGACGCCCGGAAAGGCCTCAAAATCACGATTTTATGTTTGCAAATGAAAATTTTCGAAATCGGGGGTTTAAGAAGTCGATGAAGAGGGCATCCAGACCTACATTTTGCTGAAACCTCCAGGGTCCTAGCTATCACCTTTTCAGAGATACAGCCCTCTAAAGATCGGGTACTAAATGGACATTTTGCCCCTCGAAAGACGCCCGGAAAGGCCTCAAAATCACGATTTTATGTTTGCAAATGAAAATTTTCGAAATCGGGGGTTTAAAAAGTCGATGAAGAGGGCATCCAGACCTACATTTTGCTGAAACCTCCAGGGTCCTAGCTATCACCTTTTCAGAGATACAGCCCTCTAAAGATCGGGTACTAAATGGACATTTTGCCCCTCGAAAGACGCCTGGAAAGCCCTCAAAATCGCAGTTTTATGTTTTTAAATGAAAATTTTCGAAATCGGGGTTTAAAAAGTCGATGAAGAGTGCATCCAGAGCTACATTTTGCTGAAACCTCCAGGGTCGTAGCTATCACCGTTTTGGAGATACAGCCCTCTAAAGATCGGAGACTAAATGGACATTTTGCCCCTTGAAAGACGCCCGGAAAGGCTTAAAAATCGCAATTTTCTGTTTTCAAATGAAAATTTTTGAAATTCGGGGTCAAAAAGTCGACGAAGAGGGCATCCAGACCTACATTTTGCTGAAACCTCCAGGGTCCTAGCTATCACCGTTTCAGAGATACAGCCCTCTAAAGATCGGGAAATGGACATTTTGCCCCTCGAAATACGCCCGGAAAGGCCTCAAAATCGCAATTTTATGTTTTCAAATGAAAATTTTCGAAATCGGGGGTTCAAAAAGTCGATGAAGAGGGCGTCGAGACCTTCATTTTGCTGAAACCTCTAGGGTCCTAGCTCTCACCGTTTCAGAGATACAGCCCTTTAAAGATCGGGTACTAAATGGACATTTTGCCCCTCGAAAAACGACCGGAAAGGCCTCAAAATCGCAATTTTATGTTTTCAAATGAAAATTTTCGAAATCGGGGGTTCAAAAAGTCGATGAAGAGGGCGTCGAGACCTTCATTTTGCTGAAACCTCCAGGGTCCTAGCTCTCACCGTTTCAGAGATACAGCCCTTTAAAGATCGGGTACTAAATGGACATTTTGCCCCTCGAAAAACGCTAAAATGAAACATCAAACATACCTCTGTATCATTTTCCGAAATGCTATATGTTGCACCGTTCGACATAAACAATTCCTCAACATATTCCATGTAGTGGGTGTTGTTTTCAGCTTCATTTTCCAAACCGACATCAAATCCAACGGGAACATACGACCCAAAAGATGAATTAAACGACTCAATGCTATCGTTAAAGGAAGTGACATTGAAGTCGTCTAGGGGTGATGTGGAAGTTCCGGATGCGGTTGGTGTCACAGTTGACTCTGACGGAATGGTTGTGTCTGATGAGGTTGTCTTGAGAAATTGTCCATAGTAGGTGTAGTTCCATTCATCATCCTTATTTGCGGTATTGTCATTGGGTTTTGTTGTTGTTGTTGGCGTTTTCGTTCCCGTACGAGGTCTGCAAAAATGACAGTTTTTGAGATAGAGTCAAACAACAGGAATATTTATTGTAAATATGGCTGAAATACGGATTTGGGTTGAAAGATTTAACGACCTGGGCAATTCAAGAAGAATGATATTCAAATCCTGGAATTCCCTATCGGATAAGTCGTGATGGACATGGATGGAATTACGAAAGGTGACGGAGATATTTATAATGCAGCATGATATCCTAGAATGGAATGTTTAATTTTGTCAGAACGTTTCTGGAGGGATTTAAAATAGGCAAACTCAAACGGACGGTATTTCTTTAAAAAATGCATGAACTAACTATACAAGCCAACGTCTTACAGTAGTGCGTCGATTATTCGAACATTCGACTATAACCGAACTGGCGATCTAGTTTTTTCTTATAAAATATATTGAATCAATTGGAAAATCAAAAAGTGTCTGAAAGAAGCATCAGTATTATTAAATTTCTAAAAATTAATTTAAGAGAAAATACTACACATTATTACCATTCCATTGCATTTGGAATACTTTTTCTTTTTTATATGAAAAGTACATTTATCCCCTCATGAAATTTCATGATTATTATCTTTACTCCAGTACCGTCTCGTATCCATTCAAGAGGGATGATAACGAGATTATCCTGACCTTTTTCTCTCAGTTTCGTCTTTTGTTTCAAGTTCACGACCATTAAAGCTTCGATATGTTCTTTATGTTTCGAATCCCTCTCGACTTTTTTTGTATTTAGCTTCCAGCAGTTCGATTATACATACCTCCTCGTCTTCAATTTAATTCTATAAATGTTGATTCAATTTAGGGTCAAAGGAATAACATCTTACTGACGACCTTTAAAGATGTGAACTACCACGTCAATGCTGAAGGAGGCAAGGTATGAATGGACTACATGGTGTCAGGTCATGGTTCAGAAAAAGTCAAATGATGTTCAAAGCCTAATAAAAGACCATTAACTCGATTGTTTTTGTGTTTTTTCCCCTGCTTTGATGTTGTGTGCAAGGGCAAGTTCAGCATAAAGTCTTGTGTTTTGGCACAAGTCAAGGGCAGATTATGTTTGATATAAAAATCGGTGGGTTCGGAAATAATGAATGAACATTGAATTCTTTTAGTGCGGTTTCAAAGACAACTTTTATTATTAAAAATACCGGCGTACAGAGGGCTGCGCCCGCAATACGAGGGTTTTTTAGAATTTTAATGCATAGTGAATATTTTTTGTACATATATTTTATAAGCAATAAATAAGTATTGTGCACAACATTAATGAAATGCTTCCTGTAAATCTATTTTTGGATTGGTCTAAATAAACGCGTTCCAGAATGAAAGGCTAGCGCCTTTCATTCTGTTCCACCTTTAATTAGACCAATCCAAAAATAGATTTACTATTTACCCAGTTTGTATAAAAGTACTCCAAGGCAAATCTACAGGCATTTTTCGATTTAAGATTTCTGATGGCCTTTGAGCAAAAAGAAACTCAGGCAAACGTAAGGATGGCTTGGCTTTATATATGAACTGAATTATTAGCTGTAAATCTACTGTTACTGTTTTTTGATCAAGGTAAAGCAACCTTATATGAAATGATTCCATTGTGTTCCCTGTCATAAGAGACAACGCAAGCTTTCCAATGAGTATTGAACAAGTATACTTTTGCAGCTATTCAGGGACACCCTGTTAACTTGGTTCTACTAACTTCAAAAATTGTTGTGGCAAACACTATTATCATTCTATGCAGTTCCACCAAATTTCATGTTCATTGTTTCATCAAGTTAAAAGATATGCATTGAAGAAATGCTTAAGAGTCTTCCCTTGTGAAAGCCCCTTACTTAATACTTATTTGGCTATATTTCCGGTTTGGATACAGTTATTCGAATGAAAATTCGTAGACATATTCTATATGTAATTTTCTAAAAACCCTTAGCAGCATTTTCATATATGGAAACCTAAGAGGGGCTACACACGAACAAATTGAAATTTTACAAATTTACTGTTATTTACTTTTCCTTTGCAAAAGTCAACAGTCTTAATATTTAACGTATATAAGGCCCTACCGACCAATCTTTGTGCAAAGTTTCATATCGATCCCTATAACGGTTTAGAAAAACGGAGCTCGAAAAGGAAGTTTAACTTTAAACGCCAATAACTTTTTTACCGTTACTCAAAACTGGAAAATTTTAACTGATATGAGGTGTACTCGTTTAGATCTTTGATTTAAATACCCATACGTCAATCTCCGATAAAAACTAAAAAAGTTTTTTCAAACGTTCGGGACACCCTGTTGTCTTCTTCCTACCAACTTCTAAGGTATATGTGCCAAAGACTGTAACCATTCTACACATTCCTACCAAATTTCATGACAATCGGTTGAGCCGTTCGCGAGTTATTTAGTGAACAGACGGACAGACGGACAGACGGACGGACGGACAAAATCGATTTCATAAGGGTTTTTTGAAAAAAAAAATTCTAAAAAACCCTAAAAATTAGGGTGAAAGTCATAGTTTATACTTAAGGAATAGGGAACCTGCGACTGCGAGAGTAAGTAAACCGTTTTTTTCGGCCCAATTAGCGACATGAAAAAGAAGTTGTGATTCTGTACAACTATCCTGAGGGGTGGGAGGAATTGATTAATCTTTCAGATGAATAAAGTGCCCCCATCATGTTATGATTGGTATTCCTCCCGCCGGAAGGTGAATAAATCATTGAATTGGATAATCTAGAATGGGTTTTTATCGGTATAGTCTTCGCACGGAGAAGTCGCGTTTGAGAGTCACGTGAGAAAACAGGGTATCTCTGACTCCCAAATTCCAAAAAGGACCAACAAAAAACTTAACATACCAAATTTTAACAAAATTTCCACCGCATAATTGGAACACAGGGTTTTTGCGTTACTCAGTGGCGTTGAAAAAAAAGGGGGCTCAGCGAGCACTGAGCATTGGACTTTGTTCAGCTCAGTACGCATGTGATTCCACTAAGCCGTCGTTTTTTAGGTCAACAGTCTGTTGTACTGAGTGGGAATGATGTGAATGATTTGTGTCATTCATGTCGATCGAAATCGTGATGTACGAGAAAATTTATGCTGTGTATTTTGGGACTATTCGGACGTGTGTCTTTCTTCTGTGGCCTTTGCTGATTACAGCACTATACTATCGCGATAGTACCCAGTCCGCACACGGAAAAAATTAGGCTATCTAAAATGAGGAAATTGCTTCCATATGTTCAAAATTCTCAAATCCAGACAAAATATGGAAGATCTTGAAATAATCCTATTTACAAGCCTTAGTTTTGGGGAACAGTAACAAGAATCAAGCATTAACGATTATTCTGAAATCAAGCAACAAATGCTTCATAATACTCGATGCGTACAAATCACTTTTACGCAAGCACATCGGGCAATTTAATGAATCTTTGCAACGGCGGCATCGAATCTCCACGTTGTAATTTGTTACAATGAAACGTTGTTAAGGT
Source organism: Microchrysa polita (assembly GCA_949715475.1). Lineage (NCBI taxonomy): Eukaryota > Metazoa > Arthropoda > Insecta > Diptera > Stratiomyidae > Microchrysa > Microchrysa polita. The sequence continues at coordinate 135,368,490 of OX454416.1, read as the reverse complement.
TTATTCTTAATTTTATTTTTATTTGTTACTTTTACATCGATTTTTTAATTTATTAATTTTAATTTTATTTTAACTTCATCATTCCAACTGTTTTTTATTTTGTTTAATTCTGTCATTTTGTTTAAGTTTTTTACATTAATTCTATGTTTTACACATTTTATAGCTTTAATTTTATTCTAGAATAATTTTCTTATAAACCACCCTGTTGCAATATACCACACTGAAAAAATAATTTGCTGAAAACAAGATAAAAACAACAAAAAACTGTTAAGGAATATTTTTTTTCGATTTGAGATGTATTTGCTTGTTTCAAAAAAAGTCTTTGCTTAAAATAAATAAATAAGCATTATTTTAAGCAAAGACTTTTCTTGGAACAAGAAAATACAAAATCAGGAAAAATTATTCCTTGGCTGTTTTTTGTTGTGTGTATTTTTTTCTTGTTTTAAGCAAATGAGTTTTTCAGTGCAATGATTAAAAACTTAGTACCCCCCCCCCCTATGATAGAGTTTTTTTTACATTTCCATATAAAGCTTTATTTAAGCTTTAGGATTTATTGGAATATGATGTATTGTAGTGGTGGTGTAGTCAGTATAGTATCTCTGGTGTAGCAGGTAGTGTGTTTGACTGGGAAGCATAGTGTTGTGAGTTCAATGTCTACTGGCTGGCTAATATTTGGTTGATATTTTCATGCTTTTTTTAATAAGAAAAGTTAGCTTGATTCAGGGTTACTTTTCCTTAAAAAGTTGTTACAGCATTTTACTTGGATCAATGTGACTATTTCTCGAATAAAGATAAAGAAGCAAATCAGCCAGATTTAGACTTAAAGGCAAAGTCAGAGATAATCTTGCTGATAGGACCATAGTGGAAGCAGAAACTGCGAAGGAAGAATGGAATAATCTTGAAAGTGTGTTCGAGTCGAGGATAGTGGTACTGGACGAAAAGTGAGTTTGTTACAGCAGCTTGTGTTCCTTAAATTCTGCGAGTGTATATCCATGGAAGATTACGTAAATCGAATTACTCTTTTATGGATAAAAGTAAAAAACGCGTGTTTGAAGATCGATTCGGAAATCGTATGATCGCTAGGCTAGGCGGGCTACCTGTGGAATATAACCCAATGGTGCTTGGTATCGAAAACTCGGGACAAGCAATCACGGTCGATTCGATGATAACAAATTTGTTACAAAGTAAAACTTTCGATAATCATAAAACTGAAAAGGCGTTGTACAGAAAAAATAAACTATTTAAACAGAAAGTGGAATTAGAATCGGTAAATCGGATTAAGACATTAAGATTCGATAATGGACTTGAATATTGTAACCATGTATTTGACGAATATTTAAAAAGTTGTGAAATCAAGCATGAGAAAAGTGCACCATATTCACCTCAGCAGTATTTTTGGGGCGAAGCAGTATCCACCGCGGTATACATATCAAATCTGGCGAGTAAAGGTACTACTCTCAAGACTCCGTATGAAATGTGGAAGGGTCGTGTTCCGGATTTAAGATGATAACGGTCGTCGGTTGCTTGGCAATGGTACAGATTCCTAAGGAAAAACGGACGAAGTTGGACTGTAAATCGAAGGAGTATGATTTCGTCGGGTATAGTGACGAGTCTAAAGCATATCGGCTATATGAGCGTGAACCGTGAAACAAGGAAAGTTATCGTCAGCATGGATGTCATTTTCTTAGAATCGAAGTTTTGAAAGTCGTCGAATGAAGGTAACGATACAAGTGACTGTTTATTCCTTTCTTATCCAATACAAGAAGAATCCCCATTATTGGAGTCGAGAGTGCTGGTAGTCCTAATAACACTGGATCAGAATCGTTCATTAGTGTAAGTGGGGACGATTCAGAAGAATTGGAGGATGAGGTAACTAATGTTTCAGAATCGTCATTCGTCGCTTATAATTCGCCGAATTTTGAACTAAGTGATCCAATGTCTGGTGAGGAGGCAATGACACGATCCGTCATTGGAACAACAAATTAAATGACACTTTACTTGAATTTGGACTTAATCGTTCCGAAGCCGATCGATGTGTATATTATCGAAGCAGTGAGAGACACATTTTAATTTTACTGATTTATGTCGATGACATTTTGATTTTATATAATAGTGAAAATCAAGCTAACGAACTAACATAAAAGCTAATGTCGCAGTTTAAATTAAAGAATTTGGGAGAAGCATCGAAATTGCTCGGTATGAACATTGTACGCGATATCAACGCCCCTTGATATTAATCAAAAACTTACCACTGATATGTCCCCTTGCAGTGAAACCGAAAAGAGTGAAATGAAAAGTATTCCTTATCAGGAAGCGATCGGAGGCCTTCTATATTTATCCCAACTTACTAGACCTGATCTCTGTTTTGCGCACATTTAATAATTATCCCGGAAAAGCACATTGGACGGCGCTGAAAAGAGTTTTGAGGCACTTAAAAGGAACATTAAATACAAAACTTGTATATTCTATGAACAGGAGTCAGCTGCTTGGTTATTGTGATGCCGACTGGGCAGGCGATGTAGATCAACGCCAATCGACAACTGGCTACATCTTCATCATGCAAGGTGCAGCAACATCCTGGAGCACGAAAAGTCGGTTGCTTTGTCGACTACGGAAGCAGGGTTGATGTCTATAGTTGCTTAGGCGCAAGAAGCGATTTGACTAAAGCGGCTGCAAGTGAAGTTATTCCCAGATTCAACAGAATCGACTACGATATCCTGCGACAACAAAAGCGCCATTCAATTAGCTACTAACGATTCATTTTCGCAGAGGCCAAAACACATCTGAATTAAAGGCCATTTCATTCGTGAGAGGATCGAAGAAGGAAGCGTGCGTCTGCAGTATATTCCAACTGACCAGATGGTGGCCGATATTTTGACCAAAGGAATAAGTAAGCTAATTTATGCCTTATGAGATTACGTTAAATTGTATTAAAATTTGATCTGGCTGAACAGGTATCTATCATTATTCACGATGACAAATCAAATCGAAAATTTGAATGTACAATGCAAGGGTCCTTGCTTCGAGATCGAACGCAAAAATTTAGAAAGTTACGCCACTGTTGAGAGGCTAAACGTGAGTTTAACCCCAGAAAGATAACCTACGCCTCAGAGGCGCCTAAGAAAAATTTAACCCTGCATGACCAATGTTAGTCGTTTCGACTACCATTGATATTTCCTTTGGTTGCTGCTTTTTGCTCTTCCACTCAATAGTTGTGTCCTTTCACATCCTAGGAGACCTATTGCAGCTTTAGTGACTGATACTGATACTTTTTGGTCTAACATTTAGTAAAAATATGATAGTATTTCGAGTTAGAACCGCTTTTAATGTATTTGATGCATCCTTAGGTTAAAAAAAACGAGACCGAGGCTAATTTCGGGCGCGGCCGAAATTTGAATTCCCTTCACTCTCCTCGGGCTAAAAGTTTTTTTTGGGCGAACATATGACTTGTGTTCAATCGTTCCCCATTTTTTTCCTTCTGTGGCGTCGATAAAACAATATTTGTGTGTTTTTGGTTAAGTGGAAAAATAAAAATATTTACTCAGAAAACTTTATTGGGGGGATGCGGGAGCATGATCCCATAGTATGCTTCCGTTCGTTTTAATTTTTTTTTTACAAGAACGCATTAAGTTTTTGTGAAATTGGTGTGGAAAATATGTTTCTTAGAAGATCTAAAATGGTTTGTATGGTAGCCCCATGACCCTATAGACCGATTCCATTCATTTTTACACATGTCTTATGGCATCAATAGAGATGCACTTTCACGAGTTTTGGTTGAAAGTGATGCACAAATAAAAAAGTTTTTCGTAGAAGAACTCAATTTGGGGGGTTGGGTTTGTATGACAGCCCCATGACCCCATTGTCCGATTCCATTCATTTTACATATGTTTTGTGGTATCAATAGAAACACATTTGTATGAAATTTGGTTGAAATTGGTGCACAAATGAAAAAGTTTTTCTTAGAAGAACCTAATTTGGGGGGTTAAGTTTGTATGGCAGCCCCATGACCCCATGGTCCGATTTTAGCGATTCGAACATACAAACTGCCTGCAATAAAAAGAAGCATGTGTGCGCAATTTCAGCTCGATAGCTTTTAAACTGGCCGAGTAAAACGCGTAGCAACAGACGGACAGACGGACAGACAGACAGACGGACATCGCCCAATCGACTCAGCTCGTCATGCTGATCATATATATATACATATTTTATATGGTCGGAGACGCTTCCTTCAATGCGTTACAAACTTCATGACAAAGTTAATATACCCTTTACTCTACGAGTGAAGGGTATAACGAGTCTTAATATGGTGTTAGTCGAATTGACTAACATTGGTTACAATGTAGAAATAGTACAGTAATCGGGTATTTTTTACCTAAAAAAAGTACGTAATGGCTGAAATTTGGTGGAGATGTTAAGCAACTAAATCTGAGTCTGAATCTGAGTTTTCGTATTTTATAGGGGAAGTTTGCGGTTTTCCTTAATATCATTCTAACTGGTATTCCTACAGTAATGTGATGCATAGAAGTTTTGTTTCTAATCGAATTCTCTATTCAACGGTACATAAGTCAATATCGTCGGCCAAATGGTTCCGTTTTAATGACCGGTTCCAGGGCAAAAACGCACTAATAATGAGAATATTTTGCTTAAGTAAAACATGTAACGACTGAAATTTGGTGGAGATTTTAAGGGATACGTCCTAAAGCTATATAATTATTATCTCTTAAACGAGACCAAAATCAAGCTAGGCCGATTAGCGCAGTCGCAAGGATCGTTCAAAAAAAAATTAATTTCTTCACATAGTCCTTGGAGTTTTATTGATGCAACAACAGAAATATATGACTACCTCAATTTTGGTTTCTTAGATTGATTTTCTTCCTCCCTTCCGGATTCATTATTGCTTGCGCTACAATTGTGACCAGCTTCGCATCCTTCTGGGTTCGATGAAAAAAGCCCATCGTTATGGAGGAAGTCCTCGTTTTCGGTAAGAGTAGAAAAGTCAGGACTATTGCTACACGCGTTTTCACAACAAACCATACAAATTGGAGAGCACTTCAATCCTGCTTTCCGACACCCCATGCTTTTCCACAACCAGTTTTACAGGTACACGAAATAACTCTTCTCAAGCAAAAAAGCAAATTTAGCCTATAACTAGGCAATTTACTATAGATATAGATTTATAATGCATCCCTTAACGACTCCACCGAATTTCAGTAAAATATGCCCATTATTGGTACTATTTTGACCTTTAATTGGTCACTATAACGGAACTATTTGACCGATGCAATTAATGTAGGTACCGTGGGATAGATAATTTGATTAGAAACAAAACTCCTATACATCACTTTACTGTAGTGTCAACAGTAAGAATGATATTAACGAAAAATGCAAAATTCGCCTATAAGTAGGCAATATACTCTAACTTCCCCCACTCCCACGAATACGAAAATTCAGTTTTAGATAAAAGACATGTCCCCTAACATCTCCAGCAAATTTCAGCCATTACGTTTTTTTTTCTAAGTAAACGGCCGTTTCGTGTCTTTAAATACTGTACTAAAAGAAAAACGTTGGTTATCTAGGGTTAAATCGTTGTCTCTTCTGATCCGACAACTCCTAAGTTGTGCTTCACGGCCAACTCAGTCGTCAAATAACACTTTGCCTGGACGGTTGCGTTAAGTTGGTATGTATCATAGTTTCGCTGTTATATAGAGGGGTCATGCGCTCCCGAGACGTATGGTTATTTTTTGTGTCACTTTTAGTGCTGAACTGTTATTTTAATTTTTTAGATTGAATAACTGTATTCGTTGGACCTAAAGAAAAGTGTCTAAAGGAATTGGTCTGAGGAGTTGCAAATTATTTTTGTGGGTGTCAATTTGTTTCCTGCCTTGCGGCATTTTTTTCGCCTCTTATCATTTCATCTGTCTGTGGTTTACTTTCCACTGAATAAATTGAATTAAATCCTTTCTATACCTAACATTTCAATTTGCTTGGAAGTGGGAAGTGATCACACTTGAAAGCTTGACAAAGATGTTCATCAATTCTAAAGCCAAATTTCATCCCTCCTCATCCCCGTTGACAAATAATATTCTCAAATTCTAAAAATCACTACCAAATTAATTGTTACATTCTTACTTTTGGTTCTCATTCTCCAGATCCTCAGAGTCCTCCTTGGACGATCGCAACGTACATCCGGAGAGTACGTTGAACGGACTACGGGCCGATAAAGTCACTATTTGATTATCTCGTATACTTAGGACTGACAATTTTTGCAAACAAGTCTGAAATAAACAAAAAGAGCAACGAAAAAAAAAAGGAAAATTAGACGCCAAAGGCAACATCGCATCGTATGTAGACGTAGACATCCGACGTTATCGCCGACGCTCGAGCCCAAATGAATGTTGTAATAATAATGGTCCTCGCTGGGGACATCCCATTAGTATTTTGTTTTGGCAAACTTATACCTTTCCGGTCTTGTATATGGCCGGCCATTGAGTATCATCATCGTAGTAGAGAAGCAACTGTGGTTCGCCATATCGACGCTCGAATTCAATATGATACTCGTAGCGTCCTTGGCCGGAAAGAAAGCAAAATCGTGCAACAAAGGCCCAATCCTGTGAAAACAGAAAAATATTTACATAATTTGTTTTGTATTTTTCTTTGTTTTGTACATATGAAACATCGACAATGTTGCCGAAAGTATGAGATCGTCATCCACCATCATAACAGCTCGTGTATCGGTAGGAGGACATTTTTTTTGCATACAAAATTCATCAACACTATTCCAACAACAGGCTTCGTGTTAACTAGCTTGGGTTTGGCTTACCTCCAAAGTTTTCAGATGTCCTTCAAGGTATTTTGAAAAAACACAAAAATTTGAGATGCTGTAAAGAATCACATACAAGTACAGCCACAATGACGGAAGGATCATAACGCGGACTCATATAAAAAGAGGAAATAAGGGATTCAATGGAGCGTACGATATGACTGTGGAATAACTTTCACTTTGTGTAAATTGAACGCGACTTGAGGTGGAAATGTTCATGCATTTTTAATCGATTCGCGGTGCGTGTACGTGTACGGTGTACGTCTATGGTTTTCGTTTTTTCGACGACCTTTTGTTATGATCCTTGTTGCTTTGGTAGCGGCGGGTATACGTCAAATTCAGAAGTGTCATTATGTTGGGCAGTTGTGATTTGAATTTTACTTTTGGCTTTTTGAAATCGTGTATGCATATGTAGGTATGTAAAATGCGTTTTTTTTGCCACCTACAATATTCATCTCTACAGGAATATGCAAAATTGAATACATTATGGGAGTGTGCCTTTCGTACAACACTTACGAGTATGTACCCACATTTTCCGCTCTGAATATGTACCAGTTTTTTTTATAAAATTCTTTTTAGTTTTTTGTAACTTTTTCAAACTCACAAGCTCTGCTGGAGATAAATCGATTATGGAAGAAAATTCTATAGAATTACCATTCATAAAAAAATCAACAACCATTTGCTTTTTTTTGCAAAAAGTAATTAAAAAAAAAACAAATACCCTGATTTGAAAAAATCTGCTTGGACAACCGTTATGGAACTGCTTGTTTTGCCATATGCCAATGTCATGACAACATGACAAAATACATACTTTTCAGGACATCACTCTATCACCATGACAACCGATATTGTCGAATTGCCAAACTTTCTCCGGGTATTTTTCATATTATTCATGTCCGTTCGGTTTCGGTATATTCTTCATCATCTCGTCCGTGAAAATAATGAGAAAACTTGTAAAGCGAATATAAAGTGGTCGTCGTCGATTGGATCGAATCCGGAACTCCGGAAGGACATGTTGTATCAATATGTATAGTAAAATACGAGAAACAGAAAGTTTTTCTCGAAGTGATGAAAGCGATTCGTGTTCAGATAAGCAGAATGGCGGCACTAATTCAGATACGGATACTAATACAACAAGTGACTATGGTAATGTACCGATCGTAGTTTTTTATACATTTTTATTGGTTTGAAAGGAAATAAAAACCAAAATTTTGGTGATATATTACATACATACATATGTATGAATTTCTCTGTGTGACTAATTGAAGGTTATATTCAAGGTTTTAGAGTGGAATTTAAATCCACTCGACGGAGTCAGCGGAGTCTGAAATCGTGGTCTGAAATATTTCTGGTTGAAGACGGCCAACGTCAATCAAAGCAATACAGTAGAGCGTCGATTATCCGAACGTCGATTATCCGAACAGTCGATTAACCGAACCGGGGATATAGTTATTTTCATATGAAATGCTTCGAATCAAATGAAAAAATCAAGTGCCTGAAGGAAGCAAATTCTTACCAACAGCACTTAATTCCTTCGAATTTCATATTTTTGTTCAGTGCTATTCGTTTGGCACATTTCCAGGTTGTCGCTTATATTAACTTTTAGGCAATCCTCCAGTGTTTCTATGAAAACTCGATTAACCGAACTTTCGGTTATCCGAACCACCCCTTGCCGACATTAGTTCGGATAATCGACGCTCTACTGTATATCAGAAAAACGAGACCGAGGCTAATTTCGGGCGCGGCCGAAATTTGGATACCCTTCGCTCCCCTCGGGCTAAAAGTCTTTTCGGGCGTACCTACGACTTGTATTTAATCCCCCCTTGCGTCGGCAAAACAATATTTGTGTGGGGTTTAGTTGGAATAAGTAGGCAAATAAAAATATTTACTCAGAAAATTTTATTGGGGGAAGCGGGAGCATGGCCCCATAGTACGATTCCATTTGTTGTGACCTTTTCAGTTGCTTTGATAAAGACACATTAATTCAAGGTTTTGTGAACTTGGTGTAAAAAATGTTTCTTAGAAGAACCAAAATGGGGGGTTGGGTTTGTATGGCAGCCCCATGACTCCATGGTCTGACTTGATCCATTCATACATATATTTTGTGTTATCAATAGAAAGACATCTGTGTAAAATTTGGTTAAAATTGGAACACAAATATAAAAGTTTTTCTTAGAAGAACCTAATTTGGGGGGTTAGGTTTGTATTGCAGCCCCATTATCCAATTATCCGATTTGATCCATTCTTACATATGTTTTGTGTCATCGATAGAAATACATTTGAGTTAAGCTTGGTTGAAATTGGTACAAATAAAAAAGTTTTTCTTAGAAGAACCCAATTTGGGGAGTTGGGTTTGTATGGCAGCCCCATGACCCCATTGTCTGATTTTACCGATTCAAACATACAAACTCCCTACAGCAAAAAGAAGCATTTGTGCAAAATTTCAGCTTCATAGCTTTTAAATTGGCCGAGTAAAACGCGTCGCAACAGACAGACAGACGGACAGACAGACAGAAGGACAGACGGACATCGCCCAATCGATACCCCAAGTCATGCTGATCATATATGTATAGTTTTTGTATTTTGTACTTCCTTCAATGCATTACAAACTTCATGACAAAGTTAATATACCCTTTCACTCTATGAGAGAAGGGTATTATAATAGTTATTCAGGCAGGCTAAAGGAAATTCAATATAGAATATTTTTCTTTAATCAAAATTCTAGTGTGCCTATGTTTAACATGAAAATGTTTCTAACCATACCTGAACGGATTTGGTTGAAAAAATTTGTATGACATTGCGGGATAATTTTGGGCTACAAATAGAAAAAGAGTATGTAAATGTTTAAGTCAGGAAGCTGTCATAGAAACCCAGCTTAAATAGATCAACTTTGACCAAACCTTAAATCAATGTGTGCCTATCGAAGACATAAAATCTATTTAATAAATCTGACCACGAGGTTATACGGCTTTCATATACACATTCTCAAACGAGACCGAGCGCGGCCGAAATATGAACGCCGCCTACGATTTCGTGGAACGCATCCCTCGCGAATGTCGGGAGCTCACTGTACGACTTAAACCTCAATATCTTCATACATAGACTAGCTAAAATAAGGAAATGAAATGACGATTATAGCCAACAAAATCGCCTATAAAACAAAATTAACCGAACTAAAATCGGATAAGACGTTTAGTTTATACAGACCTTCAAATTATGTAAAACTTTTTTGATTTGACCCAAAAACAGTATATGTACATATTTTTCAATCTCAATTTTCTCCAACTTCTGCCAAGGTGATGTGCTTATACGATTCTTTCAAAATTTGACGCATAGTCTTACGATCATATTTTTTTAACATCATTTTATTCTAGCTCCATTCACTTTTAATGCCTTAAGTGCAGAAAACTAGGGTTAATTTTAGCTCGATTTTGACATAATTTGATAAAATTTTATCACATTGCAGAACTCCTAAGGCAGTTGGAATTGAATTGAGTTCGAGCTAAAATTAAGCCTAGTCTTCTATACATTTAACGTATCAAAACTGTTAGGGATAATGGAGCTAGAATAAAATGATGTAAGAAAGATATGATGGCAAGACTATGCACCAATTTTTAAAAGAATCGTACAATCACGTCACCTTGGCAGAAATCGGAGAAAATTGAGATGAAAAAATATATTATTTTTGGGTCAAATCACAAAAATTTTACTTTGAAGCTCTATAAAACCAAACCTCTTATCAGATTTTAGTGTGTTTAGTTTTCTTTTTGAGCATTCGGACTATCAAGTTGGCTAAGAAAGTTAAAAAAGATCGCATGGGTATAAATGCGGTATCAATTGGAAGGGAATTGGCCGTTTCAGATTGTAAGAAAACGACCGTACGGGTAAACTTGCACGACAAGAACCAAACGTACGTCCATTTCACACTATCCGATCAAAACACGGACGGGAGAACAACAATCACACAGCAAGTATGTATAAATGTTGCCATGCACGCTGCAAAGTTAGTGTACAATGAAGTGACGAGTCGACAAGATTAAAATGCAATAGTGCAGTCAAAATATCCCAATTCAGGCCTCCAAATAGAAAAAAATAGAGTAAGGCTAATTTTTGTTGTTTTTAAATCAGTGGGCTCCCAGGAATCTACAACTGATTTTGCTAAAAAAAAATTTGATCGGAAAGGTCCCAAAAAGGACAAAAAAGGATACTCTTTAATCCTTGACCGGAGGTCGTCATGCGGGGTATCATATCAAAGGGGACGTCGAGTACATTACATATCCGGTGTTTGTTTCCTGTTTCAAGGACCCTCAACGCAATAAATCGAGCTTAAATGGAAAATTTTCGCGTTTCCCGTGTATCTTTCCAAAGCCATAACTACGAGAATAGTTCAAGTTGCCACTACTTTTATCACTTTCCAGAATCTATAATAGCTATAATTTTGCTAAGAAAAAAGTTGATGGGAAAGCTCTGAAAAAGGACATAAAAGAACACTAATTTCACACCTTGATCGAACGTAGGCATGTGGGGTGTCATATCAAAGAGGACGTCGAGTGCATTGCATATCCGGTGCTTGTTTCCTGTCTCAAGGACACTAAATGGAATAAGTCGGGCTTAAATGGAAAATTACGGCTTTAGAAAGATACAGATACGGGAAACACAAACATTTTTAATTTGAGCCCAATTTTCTCCTTTGAGGGTCCTTAGAACAAGTAACAAATTCCGGCTATTGAATGTACTTGACATCCTCTTTGATATGACACCCCACATGCCCACGTTCGATTAAGGTGTTCAATTGGTGTCCTATTATGTCCTTTTTCAGAGCTTTCCGATCAATTTTTTTCTTAGCAAATTTAATGGTAGAATCTTCAGCTATTAGAGATTCTGGAAAGTGATAAAAGTAGTGACAACTTGAACTATTCTCGTAGTTATGGCTTTGGAAAGATACACGGGAAACGCGAAAATTTTCAATTTAAGCTCGATTTATTGCGTTGAGGGTCCTTGAAACAGGAAACAAACACCAGATATGTAATGTACTCGACGTCCCCTTTGATATGATACCCCGCATGCCGACCTCCGGTCAAGGATTAAAGAGTATCCTTTTTTGACCTTTTTGTGACCTTTCCGATCAAATTTTTTTTTAGCAAAATCAGTTGTAGATTCCTGGGAGCCCACTGATTTAAAAACAACAAAAATTAGCCTTACTCTATTTTTTTCTATTTGAAATGCTAATATGACTGCACTACAAGTAAAACGCGCGCTAATTGTCGTCGCAGAACGCCTAAACTATCGGTAGATGCAATCGTCTTATCAGTCGTACAATTCCTACGAATCAATCGTACGATTCTTACGAAAGAAAAACAATCGTGTTACGATTTTTTTTCTTTCGTAAGACGCGTTTTTACAATATGAAATGCACAATGCTTGTCTGCTGGCCACTACAAAAGTTCTCGCCGTCCGTTAATTAGCCGTCCGGTTTCGTCTTGCAATGTGTAACCACCCATTGGGTAAATTCACATTGTAAGATGAAACCGGACGGGTAAACTTGCAAGACAAGAACCATCGTTATTACAATCTGAACAGCACAATACTTGTCTGCTGGCCACTACAAAAGCTCTCGCCGTCCGTTTGTTTGTGCTAATAAACGGACGGCGTGAGCTTTTGTAGTGGCCAGCAGACAAGCATTGTGCATTTCAGATTGTAAGAACGATGGTTCTTGTCTTGCAAGTTTACCCGTCTGGTTTCGTCTTACAATTTACGATTTATCGGCAAAATAATATTGTCTGTTGTCATATGAAATAGCAGTCGGGCTGGTTAGTGCGCGCACCTTCGGTGCACAGGGTCATGAGTTCGAATCTCACCGTGGATCAAGGTGTTCGAGCTTGTGACGGACTATGATCTTACTCAGATGTTACACGAGTAGGTACCCATTTATGGGGATAAATAACACTGTTGAGCGTGATGCTCAGTGGCGTAACGTACGGTGTTCCATGTGTTCGGTCGCACACGGGCCCCCAACCCACAGGGGCCCCCTAACGTAGTGAAGAGGAGTGGACAATTTTGGACTGATTAAAAAAATACTTGATTTTTTATTCATAGACACACTGAAGTTAGATTTAAAACAGATGAACAAGTTAGGAGTGCTCTTAAATGAAACATTTTTTTTTACTTCAAAGCAGTTGGAACATTACGCTATCAGCTCTCGAAAGGGGAATTTCTTCTTCTTTTTGGTGACACTAGCGACAAATCAGCAGCAGCCGCCATATAGCGGAAAATATTTGTAACATAGAAGTTCTTCTTATGAGAACGGATAGCAGAACAAGCCGTTTTTGTCATCTGTGGCGTGGTGCCTTTCCCTGTCTGCTCCTATTCTCCGTCAATATTAATACTATACATTTCTCAGTAATTATTCAAAATAAATCAAAATTAAGATAATTCCAATGTGTTTGTAATCTGAATAAAGTGAACAGAAGAAATTACTTCACCCATTAACGGCTCTAATACTAAAGCTCAAATTCAATTAACAGAAAAAAATTCACAAAATCCATGACTAAATCTATAAAAACGCTTGGAAAAATGTCGTTAATTTCGCCTATGTTGCACAAAAAAAAACAGTTTTAGTCATGTATCAAATATTCGGAATGTACATTTAAACAGGTTCTACTCTAAAAAAATAATTTCGACCCGCTTACTGGATTGAATCGTGAGGTTTTACTATATACTGTCGATAGTGTAGCATGTCAGTTAGTGTAACCAAAAAGGACCATATCAAAAGTACCTACATCCGAGGTAGCTTGTCTATAGAACAACCAATCACCGAAAAGCTCGAAGACCGACAAAAGGATTGGTAATTGGATTGTTGAAAGGCGTCCGCCTGATAACTCCACAAAGAAAGCGATATCACTGGAAGTTCCGCTTGATGGATCCAAGGCCAGAGGCAGACCGAAGAACACCTGGATGTGTGAAATGAAAAAGTAACAGCAACGCATTGGTCTCGGCGATGACACGATCCAAGATAGAGCTGCCTGTAGAAATATGCTGAGACGTTACCGCCACAACGGGCGATGTGCTTACATAGCAGGTCGAGCGACGCGACGCCATGGAGCGGTATAAAGAACGAGACAAGGAAGAAGAAGAAGTGTAAGTCCCTTTAAATATAGTCCTGGAGGTACTTGTACCTTCAATATTTTTTTCAAATTTACATTACGTGTACTAATCAGAAAAAATAGTGGTTTCAACCATTTTGTTTAATTATAAATTACACTTTGCGGGGGCCCCCATTTCGATCTCGCACACAAGATATTTTAGAAACGTTACGCCACTGGTGATGCTAATCTCATTACCTCAACAAAAATCAGATAAGATCTTGGAAATAGGATGTCACTAACACACCTTGCGGCCTTATAGTCCAATAATATCGTATTTGCGTCAGGAAAAAAAATACAGAAGTTTATTTCTCAATTTTTTTATATGTATTTTGGGGCGCTGATTCCGAATATCAACTTTGCACCCTAAAAAACGTGCCGCAACCTTTAAAAAAGGGGGGAAAGGGGGGCATTTTTTCGGTTTTTTGCGATTATTTCAAAAACAGTAAGAGATACAGAAAAATGGTCTGAGGACGATAAAAACTACATAAAATTATCTGTGCAATGATATATACCTTTTTTCCTTCAAGTTAACACATTTACGGACCGAATGGACAAATTTGTGAGTGAAATTGACGATTTTACGAATCAAGTTAACAAATTTGCGAAACAAACGAACATTTTTTCGAGTAAAATAAATAATTTTGTCGATGAAAAAAATACTTTATTGGATGATTTTAACAATTTTGCTAATCAATTTAACAAATTTACGGATCCAGTGAAAATATTTTCGGAACAATTAAGCACATATGCGAATGAAGTAAACATTGTTTTGAATGTTAGCAACTTTATAGAACAATTTGACAAAGTCGCGAATCAAATTAACAATGTTTCGAACCTAGTAAGTATAATCGTTAATCATATTTTTAATTCATCAATCAAGTAAACTTCGATTAATGCAACTCCATTCCGGCTGCGGCAACTGGCAGTTGCATCATCTTATCTAGTACAAAGTTTGTACAATCCGTTGAAGTTACTGGTTGCACTCCTTGAGCAATCAAGTCAGTTAAAACATGATCTCGTGTAAGATCACCAAGTTCTCGACGTACAAAGTCTTTTACTTTTGCGAACACATTTTCAATAGGGTTGAGCATCGGCGAATACGGCGGGAGATATTGTAGCGTAAGTCCAGCGCGCTGTAGATTTCCTTGACCTCAGCACCTTTATGTATTTGGGCATTGTCCATTATAACAAGCGCACCTTCCCATGATGAGTCCAGATTATCCACCAACTCTCTAAGAAATGTGCAGAATTTTTGTGCATTGCATGGAGCTCTGCTCCAGAAAGCCCGCGGTGGTTGCCGACGGCAAAAATTAACCGATGACGTTGTACGTGAAATAGAACGCATCGTGGAGAATATTCCGGTAAAGCGATAACTTGAACAGGCTGGCACTTCTATGAGTATTTCCACCGTCAATGAGGGTTTACGAAGGCTTAAAATTACGCTTAAGCTTGCTTCGTTTGAGCTTGACCGGGTTAACGAACCACGTACTATCGAATTAAGGAAAAATTATGCCATCGAGATATCCAGCCGCTGTCAACTTAACCGGACCAAAATGATTTTTATTGATGAGTCTGGATTTAATTTATACATCTCCACAGAAAACATGCTCGCTCCGGACGGAGTACACGAGCTCGAGGCGTACTGCCTACTATTCGCGGAAGAAATGTAAGCCTTGTTGCTGCAATGTCTAATGAAGAAGTTCTCCATAGCAATATTCTTGCACACTCAACATGCAATGCAATGCGAAAATTCTGCACATTTCTAAGAGAGTTGGTGGATAATCTGGACTCATCATGGGAAGGTGCGCTTGTTATAATGGACAATGCCCAAATTAAAGGTGCTGAGGTCAAGGAAATCTACAGCGCGCTGGACTTACGCTACAACATCTCCCGCCGTATTCGCCGATGCTCAACCCTATTGAAAAAGTGTTCGCAAAAGTAAAAGAATTTGTACGTCGAGAACTTGGTGATCTTACACAAGATCATTTTTTAACTGACTTGATTGCTCAAGGAATGCAAACAGTAACTTCAACGGATTGTACAAACTTTGTACTAGATATGATGATGCAACTGCCAGTTGCCGCAGCCGGAAGGGAGTTGGATTAATCGAAGTTTACTTGATTGATGAATTAAAAACATGATTATCGATTATACTTACATACTAGGTTCGAAACATTGTTAATTTGATTCGCGACTTTGTCAAATTGTTCTGTAAAGTTGCTAACTACATTCAAAAAAATGTTAACTTCATTCGCATATGTGCTTAATTGTTCCGAAAATATTTTCATTTGATCCGAAAATTTGTTAAATTGATTCGCAAAATTGTTAAAATGATCCAATAAAGTATTTTTTTCATCGGCAAAATTATTTATTTGACTCGAAAAAATGTTCGTTTGTTTCGCAAATTTGTTAACTTGATTCGTAAAATTGTCAATTTCACTCACAAATTTGTCCATTCGGCCCGTAAATGTGTTAACTTGAAGGAAAAAAGGTATATAACACATTAGAGTTTAATTGCATATTTCGGCGTTAGAATAGAACATAAATTAGAATATTTTCATTTTAGACCTTTTTTAAAAGCTCCATAACTTTTCAAAGAATGTTAGTTCAGCCGTAAAATTTTGTACAAGTATTAACAGCAAGTTTAAGATAATTTTAACGTAAACGCTGAGTCGCTCCGGGCAAGGACCCCCATTATCCCCCCCATTTAAATTTGTCAAAACGGCATGTCCATAACTCCCCCCAAGAGCAGAGTGCTAAATAAGTGCTAAATAAGTCACCCCACCCACCAAAAATCAGCTCATTTGGATAAAAACTAAGGGCACCTCCCATACAAAGTGACCCATGACAACTTTGTTCTACAGTTTATAAAATGAGTAGTACGTGTACAAGTACGTAGAACAAACTCCTGATGATAATTTTATGTAGTTTTTTTCGTCTTTAGACCATTTTTCTGTATCTCTTACCGTTTTTGAAATAATCGCAAAAAACCGAAAAAATTCCCCCCTTTCCCCCCTTTTTTAAAGGTTGCGGCACTTTTTTTAGGGCGCAAAGTTCATAATCGGAATCAGCGCCCCATAATACATAAAGAAAGAGTGACAAAAAAACTTCTGTATTTTTTTCACGGATTGGTACTAAATCGACCCGATATTACTGAACTATTAGTCCAATGTTGGATTGTCGCGCCTGTTATTTATTTTATATGATATTACAAATGGTGCATTGTGGATCCTTTTTGGTGATTTATGAAAACGTACGGTGAAATAAATCCGTTTTCATCCACTCTGAACATAATATAATGCTCCAAAGGCGATAAAATTTCCATTGTTTTTTAAATACATACATTAATTGATCAAATTAAGACACGTTTTATTTGAATTGAAAATTGAAACTTTATAGTTTGGGAAAATAAATGCGAACATTTAACGTATAATTCATTATGATCAATTAATGTTAAATCCCACATGTGTTGGGCAGTGCTGTTCGGCACTTCACCAGTTTGCTGAGCTAGGTACATCCCTTTTGATGTTCATCGTGTGAACAGAATTGTTTGAAATTATCAAAATTGTTAGAGTTACATATACATACATATGTATGTATTTATTACGCTAACATTATTATATACATACGCGTCTAATTCATTTTACACGTTTTCATTTTATGTCGTTAAGTATCACTTTTCCAATTTTCCACAAAACTATCTTATATTTTTGTATCGCGCTCATTCCCCATAACTGTGTCACGTGGACAGGATTTCATTAAGTCCACTTCAATTAATTTTTATCTATCACAAATGTCAAAGAATACTTTACTCAGAAAAATGTACGTTCATCCGAGTGACCATAGCAACAAGTATTCATTTCCCACTAAATTGTTCATATATACATATGTACAAAGAAATCTCTTTTTTATACCTATGTCTACATTTCCTCTCCTCTATTCATTAGATTCGCCAACAGTTGCCTCTTCATCGCATAAGAGTGATTCGCACCACAAAGGAAAAGCATCTGCTCAAAGGCAAACGATTCAAATTAGCCGAGGTGATATTCCGTCAAGCCACCATACGAACGGACGGCCCTCAAGGGACAGTATCCCGACAGAATTATCACATGCCAGGCGTAAAAATGCTAAAGAAAAGGGAAATAAATTTCGAAAAGGTTCATCGTATACATATGAAACGATTATCGGTAAGTGGCTTTCGTTTTTCCATGAAAAGGAGATCTTTGAAGATAGAAAGTGTGGCTGTGATAATATTAATTATATCATTGTGTTTTTAAGAATGATAATAGTAATTATAAGTAAATAATTAAATTTTATATATTTTTCAAGGAGTCTGCTTGCACAAAACGTCCACTTTAAAGTTTAAGAAATATATAAGGTCGCCGAGAGTTAAAGTTTCGATATTTGACATAAAGGATCGTTCACTGTTGCGAAAAAGTGATGTTAACCGAAATGTTGTTATTAATATGGAGCCAGAATATGTGGACTATATCCTTCCAATTTTGAGTAGAGAGGCGAAGTTGAATGATGATGGGAGGTAGGTAAGAACTTTTGTTTAATTATGGTGAACTCAAATCAATTATGCTCATACTGCTCGCAATAAGTTATACAAATTTAGAATTTCTTTTTTTTTTCTTTTTAGCTTTTCATTCATTTTCGATGAAAATCTGATCATAAACGAAGACATAAATCATATTGCAGATGACAATATTGTGATATTGTTCGAAATAATGGATACTGTTGTAACAAACTTCAAGACACGTTGGAAAATGAGTGAGTATTCGGATTTAACCGACCTTTAGTAAATTTTAATTGCCTTTCATCTTTCTGGGGCAGGGATTCACAATTGAATTAATTAAAAACGCTGCTAAAGCTTTCTTTCTTGACTATAGATAATAGCAATAAGCGGATTGTATTAAGTAGCAAAAATAAAAATAGGGAGCCCCTCGTCATTAAATATTTTTATTGTTAGTAGTACATTCTAATGACGGATAAGAAAAAGTTTTAAGGAAAACAAAATTGTGATCACAACTCATGAAATCCATTTATATATTTTCCTAATTCGATTCCACATTTTCCCAGCAAATTATAATTCTCATTTTTTTCCTTTGTAAATTCATTTCTACATTTCTGCCAGGAAACTCCGACGGATGGCATCACATTTGTTGGGCATTCTACAAATTGAAATCATCAAGCGAATCTTTTCTAAACAAGCGTCGAACTTTGCAATTGTACAAATATCGCAAATCCAAACGAAACGCCTCAATATTCGAACATTGGTCGGATGACGGTCGTAAAAAGTATCCGGGAACCTTGGAAGTAGCAATCGAAGAAGTTAAGTATCAACAAGAACAAGTCGAACTCAACCGACCGCACACAGCCCTTCAGAAAGACAAACACATTTCGCGCAAAGTTTCAACGCAACAGCGAAATATGCTAACGACAAACATCGCAACATTGGAGCCGGATGATGAAGAAGGAAACTTCATAATTGCCGGCACAAGTCGTCAGAAGGGTGGTGTTGAATTTAAGACAAAAGCTGAAAAAATGTTGCCATTAATTAAGTTCAGAAACTTTTTTCGTTGGCGTGTCAAATTCGAGTGTCCTACACAAGAAATTATACGCAAACAGTTGTCATCAAGATGTTTGGTTTGTCGTTTTAGCACCGATGGTAGCCTACTAGCGTATACCATCGAGTCGAACGATGAAATTGCCGGCTATGACATTGTAATCGCTCAAGTTCCAAGTCTAGCGCAACAATATATTCTAAAAGGACACACCGGCACTGTAAATAGTTTGCAATGGATACCAGCGGTTACGACCTATACGAAACAAGTCGATAAACAAGTACTTATGTCGTCGTCCGAGGACCACACCTGTATTTTATGGTTCCTTGCCAACGAGGGGAATTACTCGTTAGAGGTGGGTTTACTTCTATTGTTTGCATAATCCAGGCACACTTCAGAAAGGAATTGTCCAGGTATTTATATTGTTTGCCGAGTGGACGTGAAGTGGGCCGCCTGTACGGATGTCGGTGAAGGAGGCCCCAGTGTTCGTTTCGAAATACGAAATTAATTAATGTAATATGCTGAAACGAACTCTTAGGATTAGATGTATATATTTTTGAACATCAAGAGAATTAACATTTCTACTAGCACATCGAGTAAAATAATATATCCTGCAGGTTTTGCCACACTCCTGTCCAATGTATGGCGTAGACTTTCTTCAGACGTCGTCAGACACCGCGAGGCATTTCAACAGTAACGGGAATCTGACAATTGCTTCTGGAGGACGCAATGCTGTTGTATACATTTGGCGTTTAGATATGGTAAAGCTAAAACTTTCTGGAAACAAAGATACACTTCAGTTACCGCAAGCGGTAGGTCTTACATGGAAAACAAATCAAAAGAAAAATATATCGTTTTAATTAACTGAATTACAAGTTTTATATTTCTTTCGGTGTGCGAATTAGGATTCGGTTCAATCTCAATGTAAACGTCAAGTACATCTTCAACAGGAGTTAAAATCGCACGTTGCTTACATTGTTAGCGTAGTATCTAGCCGAGAGTTTCCCCGACTTTATACAGGAGACAAAGATGGAAATATTTTTGAATGGTGCGAGGAAACACAGTCGAATGATGGGGTAGCTGCAACGCTATGGATAAATTCTAGGTGAATATCAGAAAAAGTGCCTGATCTGGTAACATGTTTTTTTCAACGAATTGGTCATATTAATTTGAATATTCTTTCAATGTTATAATGATGTCCTCTCACTGTTTCACTCCCTTCTGGTATCTCGAGTCTACATCGTTGCATAGTTCAATTGGGACTTTGAGAAACGAGTAGAATTTTGATGCGTTGCGTATTTTTTAATGTCCTTCGCACGATTGTTTTTTTATGTAGGCGCCCCTCCCTGGCTTTTTCTGTCTATCCCCATGATTTCCTCCAAAAAGTAGTAACTACCTTTGGCTATACTTCTTGAGCATGCTTGTACACGGCCTGGAGCGACAATCCGGCATGCGAAGGACTTTTAACAGGCCCGTTTGTTAATGGATCTAAAACTGTTGTCATATACTCTCAAATTAGCATATTTTTCACAAAATTATAATTTATATATATTTTTTTTAATTCAAGGTGGTGAAGTGATTTTTAGTGACTACAACTCCTTCGCTCATAGAGTGAAACGGTATATTAACTTTCTCATGAAGTTTGTAACGCATTAAAGGAAGCATCTCCGACCATATAAAAAGTATACATATATGATCAGCATAACTTGTGGAATCGATTGGGCGATGTCCGTCTGTCTGTCTGTCCGTCTGTCCGTCTGTCTGTCTGTTGCGACGCGTTTTACTCGACAAATTTAAAAGCTATGAAGCTGAAATTTTGCGCAAATGCTTCTTTTTGCTGCAGGCAGTTTGTATGTTTGAATCGGTAAAATCGGACAATGGGGTCATGGGGCTGCCATACAAACCCAACTCCCCAAATTAGGTTCTTCTAAGAAAAACTTTTTTATTTGTGTACCAATTTCAACCAAATTCAACACAAATGTGTTTCTATTGCTAACACAAAACATAAGTTAGAATGGATCAAATCGGACCATGGGGTCATGGGGCTGCCATACAAACCTAACCCCCAAATTAGGTTCTTCTAAGAAAAACTTTTTTATTTGTGTAACAATTTCAACCAAATTCAACACAAATGTGTTTCTATTGCTAACACAAAACATAAGTTAGAATGGATCAAATCGGACCATGGGGTCATGGGGCTGCCATACAAACCCAACCCCCCAACTTAAGTTCTTCTAAGAAACATTTTTTACACGAATTTCACAAAACCTTGAATTAATGTGTCTTTATCAAAGCAACTCAAAAGGTCAAAACGAATGAAATCGTACTATGGGGCCATGCTACCGCATCCCCTACCACGGATGCAACTGGAGTCTATACCCGCCAACGAGCGAAGCAACAAAATCCTCCTCAACGCTCATCTCCGCGTCTAATCGTCACCGCCGATCTACAATCTACGAGTACCTCGAATATTGATCAGCGTCCTCTTCTTCCTCTACTTGCTCCAAACATGCCTCCACAACTAAAACAGCTCCAATCGCCGAATTTGTCACCTAACTTGACGCCTAATCTGCTGTTTTCGCCGCCTCCATCCGCTTTTCAGTGTAACTGGCAGAACACACTGAATCCGAGTCAACTTCTTCTGCAAAAAGCAGTTGCACCTCGGCAGCCACCTTCTGTTCACGGCGATCGTCAGCTTACACAATCGACTGTTGCGCTGCCACTAACGAGCCCACCAAGGACTGACTCTTGTCCGTCCTTAACGATTGTGTCTCCGCCACTCCAAATCTTCTTATCGCGTGTGGCCTACAACACCTCTGCAGACGATGTGTATAAATACATCTGTGCTAAGTTAGGCCACAGACCGGACCTGCTTAACTGCAAAAAACTTACGGCGAACGACATCAAGGATCGCATCGTTGCATCTTTTAAAATTTCAATTTCTCCTCTTTATGAGAATTTACTTAAGACTGATTTCTGGCCTGAGGGGGCTTTCATTAAAACTTTTACTCCTGTTCAACGGAAGCCCTTTCAAAATAGCTCCCGGCGACCGCGCCGCAACTAACAGTAATACGATCGCTGTCTATTATCAAAATGTGCGTAGGCTTAGGACTAAATTCGAAGAACTTAATCTTTCTTGTATTTTATTTAATGATGACATTATCTGTCTTTCGGAAACGTGGTTAAATCAAAGTATCCTCTGCGGCGAAATGCTTCCGAACTATAATGTCTACCGAAGTGATCGGAATCTCAGCCTATTTAACAAAAAAGACGGCGGTGGTGTCCTTGCTGCTGTTAAAAGTTCCTTCTCTAGTTCGCTCTGTAGAAACTTCATGCCGTCTCATCCTGTAGAGTGCGTAATTCAGTAATTAAACCCTCCCCATATCATTAACACTTCTAGTGACATGCGTATATATTCCCTGCAGTTCTCCTCTCAGCGTTTATGAAACCATTTTTATCGAATTTGCTTCTTTTATAACAACATACTTCCCTCTCTCTTTCATCTTAATTTGTGGCGACTTCAATCTTCCCTCCATCTTATGGACATCCTCAGGTTGCAGCGTTGATATTACATCCACAAACTCTTATTCTCTAGCGCTTTCATCCTTCTTGTCACTCTGTAATCTATCTCAAATAAATTTTGACAGAAATCCGAATGGCCGTCTTCTGGACCTGGTCATGCATAATTTTCCACCTTTCTGTGTATCCCTATCATCCTCTCTTAATAGTTATGTGAACCCTGACCCTCATCATCCTCCTCTTTGTATTGAGCTTGCACTTCCGAAGTCTACACCTAAACATGTTTCAAATGCTCGCAGATTTAACTTCCGCAAAGCTGATTTTAATGCTATCTCTTCTGAATTGGAATTAGTTGACTGGTCTTCCTTTTTCAACAATCTCAGCTGTGATAATGCAGTCGATAAATTCTATTTGCATCTTAGCACTCTCATCGCGCGCTTTACTCCTGTCTTCTCGCCTAATAAAAGTAAACACTTCCCTTGGTTTACTCAAGAGGTTGCTAATGCGTTACGCAAGAAAGATATCGCTCATACTAAGTGGAAACGCTCTCCGTCTTCGCTTACTCTCTCCAACTTTAAGCATTGTCGAGCAGAGGCTAAACGCATTACTAAAACCGCAATGGTAAGCTATTACAGCAGTGGCGTAACGTACGGTGTTCCATGTGTTCAGTGGAACACGGGCCCCCAAGTGAGAGGGGCCCCTAAATCCTAAACATAAAAAGATTTTCTTTGATCCTTGGGTGACTGTTCTTTTAAAAACATACGTTTTTTATAAATCTGCAAAAAAATATACGCAAGTCAGCTGCAGCATTTACAAGTCTGAAAGTGACAAAACATTAATTCGGTGTACGCGGAAGCCTGCACCACGTAGTTATAAACTTTATTTATGCCACAGAGACGAACATTTTTGTTCAGCGTCTCTCAGGCTTGTTGAGTATGGGTCTATCTGAATATCGATTTCTTCTGGGATAAATAGGCGCTTAATTTGCCAGAAGGAATGCCTCTGTTGAAGATTTTTGCGAAAATTGAGTATTTATGGTCCAGGTGTTGGAGTATTTGAATCTTGAACTGGATGGTACGTCATCAAGAAAAATATGTTCACATTGTTAACAAAGATATAACTGTTGATATAACAACGGTTACTAAGATCATTCAATAAGGCGTAAGTCAAAAAGTCGTTTTTTTTTAAACTAAGACTCAAGAAATCAGGAAACAGGACATGCAGGTCCTTGGCACGAATCGTCAAAACTCTTCATGTGAGCTAGTTGATGTGATCCTTTGGACAATCACATTTAGTCTAGGTTCAGCGACTATTACGAGACAGGTAGGGGCACTCCTCAAGGTGGTTTCTTTATGCCTCCTTGGATTTTGTGGTAAATAGATGATCACACAAGTAGGATAAAATCGAATTTAAATTTTATCTCAAAAAATTAAAAAACAAAGCCCTTTGAAACAAGTTGCTGAAACGGAAAATTTCTGTTGCTCTTGCTAATTTTTCGACGGCTTCAAATGTGAGTTATGATCTGTAATTTTTCCTCATGAAAAACAATCCAACGTAAGGGGCCCCACTTTGATTTCAAACACAAGAAATTTGGGAAACGTTGCGCCACTGTATTACAGCAATATAGAAGTTTTTCTTGCGGCTAATCAAGTGAAGCCTCTCTGGTCATATTTACGATCGCTGAAATCATCATCCAGTTCGCCTGCATACTTACCCCTCATCCAGCGGGATAGGTACAGGTGTACCTTTTTCGTTTTTAAAACACCGTAGCTTTTTTGATATGGGTCCGATCGGGCTGAAATTTTCTGACATCTCTACGATTTTAGTTTAAAATATGTATTCCAAATTTCAGAAATGTGTGACCACCCATCCCCAAGTTAGGGAGCAAAATTAATCTTACACCCTTTAACGGCGGCAAAGGTACATTTGTACCTTCATATATTTTGTATGAAAGAAAATTTACAAAAAAAAACGAAAATAAAATATTTTTGGTGAATGCTCATGCTTAGAGAGATTTATTATAGCATCAATAAGTTGAGAATCGAGTGATGTACAGAAGTATTTGATTTACGAATTTTATTTGTAATGATCAAGGTCCTTGGAGATATCGATCTATAAGGACTAGGCTAACTCATACAGCGGTTTTTGGTTATTTGACATCAATCTGAAGACTTTTACTGGCATACCAAACTTTTTGAAGTAATGACTTCGGGCAACCAATACAATATATTACGCCTTCTTTCCTCCATAACATCTAGTGAAAATTAGGTTTGTAACAAATGCTAAAATTTTGGATTTTAGCGGTTGATTTTCTTTACCACAAATTCCCATAATTTGTATTCCATCACCTAATATTTATTATTTGTGTAATTCGGGACCTCCACCCGAGTTCCTTTTGAAGTTTCAGCTGAAAACCAGTAGAAGCATCCAACCAAATTTCTAAATGGATGTTTGGGTGATACTGTACTTGGTTGAATTGTACGTCGGTACCATATATAGATACCGATAACTGCTATAGAATATGCCACATGTCTTCGGTTTCTTGTTTTAATTTTTCAATCGATCCTTGGATTTAATTATTTATACGAGCAAATATATTACAATTAACAAACAACAATCACAATTAAAATTTTAGATATTTTTCTACTATAGGAATTGGCCTGAGTTTAGATTTACAAAGATTAGAGACTAAAAATTATACTAGCCGATTCTACTTGCTTGTTGCTTGGCAGGACCTTTCTTTCGTATAATAACACATTTACTCATTTCTCCAATATATTATTATTATTATTATTGCGTCAAATATTGTTGTTTTATGGAAAATAACCAGAATGTGATAATTATTGACGTTTTTTTCGTTAGCGATAACGGGTTCTAGTAACAGAATAATATATTGGGGGCAGGGGGGTAAATTTTAACCTAAGACTCCACAATTCGCAATTCAAACATACCAAATTCTTCTAAAATCATTAATGACTTAATTTGAACCGTTTTCGACTTATCATTTGTAAATCAATTTTAGATTTCGTCAAATTAAAATTCCAAAAAACCCATTTTTTCAATTTTCTTTTTAAAATTTTGCCTATTTCTTAAATTTACCCACTCCAAAAATTAAATCCACATAAACCCAACTTCTTAAAACATTCACTTCGGCAAAAACAGTTACTAATTTGTGGCTAGTCAACATAATATAACGGTTTTACGGTCAAAATTCATACAAATAGTGAAGATTTTCATACAAAATGTACTAAGGTACAGGTGTACCTTTGCCGCCGGCAAGCGTTGTAAAAATCTGCCGCTGGATGAGGGTTACAATTGGATGAGTCTACTCCTTCAAATCCAAGCGAAGCCTGCGAATTGTTTGCCAAATTCTTAGCTTCTACTTTTTCTGCAGCTAGTTCAACCTCCTCTAACTTGGTGCCTACTCCATCCTCACTTCTCCAAATTCCAGCAATCACAACTAGTCCCCTTGAAATGGCTACTATTATTGCATGCCTCAAGGCAGATGATGGCCCTGGTCCCTGAGTTACCTAATTTGTTTGTTAAGGGTTTGTCTTCATCTTTAAGTGTTCCCCTATCCCTATTGTTTAATCTAAGCTTTAATTGTGGCGTCTTCCCTAAATCCTGGAAAGCAGCTAATATCTTACCAATTCCTAAGACACCAAATTCGTCCTCGGTATCTAACTACCGTCCCATATCCCTTTTATCCTGCTTCTCTAAAATTCTCGAGCGTATCGTCCATGATAAACTCTACCCAACAGTTTCTACGCTTTTCGCCGAGCAGCAGCACGGTTTCCTCAAAGGTCGTTCAGCCTGCACCAATCTGATGACTTTTACGAATACTGTGGCACGGGCCATGGACAATCAGTGCCAAGTTGATGTTGTGTACACCGACTTTTCAAAGGCCTTCGACACTGTTGATCACAGCATCTTACTTGCCAAACTACAGCAGTTTGGTATTAATGGAAACCTTCTGAAATGGTTTTCGTCTTATTTATATAATCGTGAGTGTCGGGTTTTTTATAACGGCTTCTCCTCCTCTACTTTTTGCCCCACATCAGGTGTTCTCCAGGGATCAATTTTAGGACCTCTTCTGTTCAATATTTTTATCAATGATTTGCCTCTAGCAATTTCATCTTCTTGTCTACTTTACGCCGACGACCTGAAAGTTTACCGAGCGATCAGGTCAGTTGAAGACTGTTTTTTCCTTCAGGATGACGTAGATGCATTAGGAGACTGGTGTGAAAGAAACCATCTTAACCTAAATGTAAAAAAGTGTCACACTTTTTTCTCTGAAACAGAATCCAATAATATTTGACTATCACATTAGTGACGCTCCCTTATGTAAAGTTGACCGCTTTAAGGACCCGGGGGTCTTTTTTGACAGCAAGCTCAAATTCGATCTGCATGTATTTGATATATGTAGCAGAGCATCTAGAACGGTTGGCTTTGTCCTTCGTAATTCGCACGTTTTTAACAATACTTCTACTAGTCTTCTGCTTTTCAATTCCCTAGTACGTAGCATTCTTGAGTATTGTTCTTCTGTTTGGTCCCCTCACTTACAGTACTTAAATGCCCTCATCGAGTCGGTGCCACGTAAATTTACTCGCATCCTTCTCGTCAAATACCGGGTCCCATATTGTTCTTATAGTGATCGTCTGACACTTTTAAATGTCTCTCTTCTTGAGAAACGCAGAGTGTTTCTGGATGAGTGCTTTCTTTACAATATTTGCAACAGTCCATCTCTGCCGTCTTTAATCAACGAAATCACTGTTCGCGTTCCTAATAGACCTACCAGGCTGACAACATTATTTGCAATTCGTTTCGCTCGCACAGATTTATACTTTCATTCGCCACTGTTACGCTTACCAAGGAACCCCGACATTTTCCAACTTGGTCCTTTCCCCTCTTCACTTTATTTATTTAAGCTTGCAGTTAAGAACATTATCATGCCCTGTGGCATGGGTCGCGAATAATGCGGAACATTACGCTATCAGCTTCGCAAGAAGAATTTTCTTGTTCTTGTTATCGACACTAGCGACACTTATCTTACCGTCCGCCATATAGCGGACATATAGCGGAAAATATCGGAAACACAAAAGTTCCCCCAATTAAAGCGGATAGCAGAACATGCCAATAATGCCACCGCCTTTCCCGGCGTGTCGTAGAAGGCGACTAAAAAGGGACCTAATCCAAGGTGGATCAGCATGCGCCGAGGGATGCATGGTCTAGAGGGTGCTTGGCCGCTAGTATGCGAAGGTCGCAGGCAACCATGACATCTGAAGCCTGAGGCACGTTTTAACATCAACAAGACCTCCCATAGGTTAGTGTGTGTGTGTATGGGTTGCCGCGTCTGGAGATAGCCGGCGGACGTAAAAGGAAAGTCCATAAATTTACTTATTTCAACACACTAGTGCCAAAAACACAACCTTTCTCCAAAAGGTGTAAAAGAATGGAAGGCCTTATGGAAATTGACGCAGATACAAGCACTACCCCGCTGGGCACTACTTCTGCTATGCGGTTGAGTGATCTCGGGGCGAACCTAGTTCGCGCCAGAGCTCGACAGTTTTCCGGGGGGGGGGGGGGGGGGGGAGAAATATAAGGCAGTCCAATTACATTGTGGAGAAGCTGAGGGTTGCAAGCTGGAATGTCGGTTCCATGACGTCAAAGAGCGAGGAGATTGAGGATATCATGAAGCGGAGAGGGATAGACATTATGTGCGTGCAAGAGACAAAGTGGCGAAATACCCATATCGACAGAGCCCGGTTTCTTACGAATTCCATGAAGTACAAATTGTCCTACTATGGAATTACACACCAAAGAAACGGAGTTGGCATTATTCTGGCGTCGTCTTTACTTGGCAGTATAATAAGTGTCGCGAAGAGAAGTGACCGCTTGATCAGCATCAAATTGGTTATCTGCGGAAGGGTGTGGAACGTAATAAGTGCCTACGCTCCCCAAGTGGGACTGCCACCAGAAGAAAAAGAGGCATTTTGGAGCGACGTTGACACCCTAATTCAGACCATTCCAGATACCGAATTGGTGTTCTTGGGAGGAGATTTAAATGGCCATGTGGGTGAATCAAATTATGGTTACGAGGATTGCCATGGTGGAAAGGGTAGCCCTTCAACGGTCAGAAATGACGAAGGTGAAGCTATTCTGACCATGTGCTGATCGTATGGTTTGGTCATCCTAAATACATGGTTTGTGAAAAACGAGAGACACCTAATCACCTACAGTAGTGGACACGGAGATCGGAAACACGAAACGCAGATCGATTACCACCTCTGTTTCGATTTTATGAGAAGGTGGGTAAGAGACTGCAAGGTGATCTTGGGTGAATCTGTCGTCAGCCAACATCGTTTGCTTCTGTCAGAATTTATTTTGAAAGCAGGAGGAGCAAGAAATAGAAGAACTCCCAAGCCTGTCGAAAAAATCAAGTGGCACAATCTCACAAACGACAACTTTGAACCTGTAGTAGCCAGAGTTGTTCATTTTCATGTAAAAAACATTTTTTTACATTTTTACTGTAAAAAAAATGTAAAAAATAGGTAAAATATGTAAAAAATGTAAAAAGCACGTAAAAAATGTAAAAAATGGAAAAAAATGGAAAAAAATGTAAAAATAATATTTTTTGTCTTCCAATTGTTACTACGTGGTACAGTTTCGTTTGTATTATTGTGCGTAAAGCTGCCGTTTGCGTTTGTGATAAATATTCCGTAAAAATGAACGCAGGAAAACCGTCCACCACCAAATGCAAAGGGTTGAAAGCAAAAGGTATTTGCAATATTTGCCACAAAGTATTGCAAAACACCGAAAGTTCTCGGCTGTCTACACATAGGTAAATTCGTATTATACCCTTCGCTAATAGAGTGAAAGGGTATATTAGCTTTGTCATGAAGTTTGAAGGAATCATCTCTGACCATATAAAAAGTATACACATGTGATCAGCATGACTTGGGGAGTCGATTAGGCGATGTCAGTCTGTCCGTCTGTTGCGATGCGTTTTACTCGGCCAATTTAAAAGCTATGAAGCTGAAATTTTGCACAAATGCTCCTTTTTGCTGCAGGCGGTTTGTATGTTTGAATCGGTATAATCGGACAATGGGGTCATGGAGCTGCCATACAAACCCAGCCCCCCAAATTAGGTTCTTCTAAGAAAAACTTTTTAAATTGTGCACCAATTTCAACTACAAATGTGTTTCTCTTGGTGACACAAAACATACGTAAGAATGGATCAATTTTGGTTCTTTTAAGAAACATTTTTTACGCCAATTTCACAAAAACCTCGAATTTATGTGTCTTTATCAAAGTAACAAAAAAGGTCAAAACAAATAGAATCGTACTATGGAGCCATGCTCCCGCATCCCTCAATAAAATTTTCTGAGTAAATATTTTTATTTGCCCACTTATTCCAACCAAACCCCACCCAAATATTGTTTTGTCGACGCAACTGAACTTTTGTGAAGACGAAACGAAAAGAATGGGGAATACAAGTCGTAGGTACCCCCGAAAAAAAACTTTTAGCGCGAGGAGGAGAGCGAAGGGTATCAAAATTTCGGCCGCGCCCGAAATTATCCTCGGCCGCGTTTTTTGTTTGTTTGATAAGCCTAGTATTGACATCGAGAGTGAAATTTTTGTCTGCTGTGATTTTTCCAATGAAAATGTATTCTTACTGTCGTGGAATATGTGGGGAATGGTGGGGAATTCCATTAGCTACAATCCGAAAACAGTTGCATGATTTTTCTTGGCATTTTATGTTATTTTTCGATTCCCCGGTTATTTCAACGTGAAAAGTCAAATCACCGGGGAATCAAAAAAAAAACTACATAAAATTGCCGAGAAAAATTATGAAACTGTTTTCGGATTGTAGCTTATGGTATTCTCCATTGTTTGTGACATGTTCCACGATAGTAAGTATTCATTTTATTGATAAAATCGCAGCGGAATAAATTTCACGCTCGAGCTTAATTCAACCCTTTACCAGTAAATTATGCCGAATTTTCCTTCAGAAACCGTTGTACAAACACTGAAAAGGCGGGAGGGTGCCGATAACGGAGTCTGGAAAGTGCAAACGAAAACAATGTGGAAACTTCTGAAACCGGTTTGATCCCGGTAATTTGTTGGTCTCTATGATGTTGCTACGTTCCGTGCAGGCAGGGGCGTACGCAGAAAAATATTTCGGGATGGGTTTTAGGGAAGAGGTTGATGTTGGCCGTGTAGGTTCATCGCGAGTATATAAAGCTGCTAAGTGTGACCACATCACTTAGAGACACTTTGATTCATAGCCGGATAAAAAAATCAACCTGAAATTTTTTTGTAATACTGGAATCATCTTCTGAATAGCAGAAAACATGTTAGCAGTACGTTCCCTTGCTCAATGTCAGTTAGATTGCTTGAGGAATTCATCAAATGCCAGGTGCGAAATGTTCTCACTTTTCGTCTATTGAAACGACTGTAGTGATTAATGTCCTCCTTTTCTATTAAGACGATCTACTTTCCAAAATGTAGAAGAACACTTGTAATCACTATGTCTATAACTTTATTTCGTAAAAAAAAACTCAGTGAGGGTTTGAACCCTCACAACCTCTACCAAGGATCGCCACTGCGTGCAGGCATAAAGTCGTACTCTTAACATGTGAACGCACGCACGATAAAAATGTGCTGCCCGGCTGCATAGCTGAAACAGTATCCTGTCCTGTATTCGATCCAATAAAACGCAGCAATTATGCTGTCATATGTATTTCTGGTGCATCATTAATTACAAATAATAAATCAATCACACTCCAAATCGGTGACGAATTTGTATATCCGATTCCGATAGCAGAAAGTGAAAAAAAATTTTATTGGATGTAGTTTTTTACATTTAAGTTTTTTACATAATGTAAAAAAATCTTCATGTAAAAAATTGAATTTTTTACATGTAAAAAACTAAGTAAAAAATGTAAAGTAAAAAACTCGAACAATTCTGGTAGTAGCTCCATTCATTGATAAAATGACGGAGTGGTTTCAAAACAACATAAACTGCACCGAGCACAGTCCAACACAAATGTGGAATAGTTTCTCTGAAATGTCAGTAGATGAGGCGGAAAAGGCACTTGGAGTTTCGAAAGGTCCACTCCACACGAAGAAAGAAACATGGTGGTGGAACACCGAAACTAAGGAAGCAGTGCATGCCAAATCGAACGCATTTAAGGCATGGACGAAATGTGAGTCAAGCAGTGAAGCCGAACGGGTTCAACTTCGCGAAAATTATATGCCATGCCGGAAGAAAGTAAAGCGCTTGGTAGCTCAAGCAAAGGCGAAGGCAGCTGAGAAATTCTACCAAGAATTAGAAACTCAGACTGCGACCGAAGGACCGTCTTTGCACGAGAGACCTAAGCACAACGCCAGGATATATAGGGTCGCAGCCCAAAGGAGAAGGAACGCTCGGGAAATACAGGCGCCAAAGTACGTGGAGGACTCGCAAGGAATGTTGCTGATTGACGATACGGCAATTTGTAGCAGGATGCGAGAGTATTTTGACGAACTTCTAAATGAAGAATTTCCTCGGGCAGCTTTTCAAGATGTTGAGCCGAATACCACAAATATTGAAGATATCTCAGAGGAAGAGGTGATTTAGGCAATGCATCAGATGAAACGCGGAAAGGCAGTCGGCCCGGACAAAATCCCCGTGGAATTTTGGTTGAAAATGGAAAATGTCGGGCTTAGTTGGCTCACAGTTCTCTTCAACAAAATTAAAGGTGGGCAACCGATGCCTGATGCTTTCAGGGAAAGTTTTCTTCTTCCTTTCTATAAGAACAAGGGAGACTCACGCAAACTCAACAACTATAGGGCTATAAAGTTAACACCTCATACACTGAAGATCTACGAACGAGTTGTCTGCAACCGATTGAGAAAGATTGTGCGGTTGAATGACAATCAATGCGGCTTTGTTGAAGGTCGATCTACAGTCGATGCGATTCAGTGCATTCGTATTGCGATGGAAAAGTATAGAGCAGCACGAAAGGACTTGTACTTTGTGTTCATCGATTTGGAGAAGGCATTCGATAGAGTACCTCGTGATCTGATATGGTTGGCCTTGAGAGCACTTAATGCCCCCGAGGCATACGTCAGGATGATACGAGACATGTATGATGGGGCTTCGACTAAGGTTAGATGCACAGCCGGTGAATCAGAAGAATTTCCGGTGAATGTCGGAGTACACCAGGGCAGTGTATTGAGTCCGTTGCTCTTCAACATCATCATGTGCTACTTATTACCACGTGTCTCCGACGGCCTAGAAATATCTCTTCTTTTTGCTAATGATATAGTCCTCAGTAGCCCAAACATCGTTGCCTTGCAAGCTGCGCTTACAAAATGGTGTGACATTCTGGAGGAGCATGGACTGAGGGTAAGTATAACAAAGACTGAGTTCTTATGCTGCCAATTCTCAGACCCAAATGCACCGATACCAGAAATGTACGTCAAAGGAGAGCAGCTTAAGTCTTGTACCAAGTTCAAGTACCTTGGCTCGATGGTGAACAGCGGAGCTACATGCGATGATGACATCAAACATCGCACAAAGGTTGGGTGGATGAGGTGGCGAGAAAACTCTGGAGTTTTCTGCGATAAGAAAATGCCACTGAAGCTAAAGGGCAAGTTGGACAAAACGGTTGTACGTCCCGCACTCATGTATGGATCAGAATGCTGGACCATGTATGAAGGTTACGCGAAAGAAATGACAGCGACTGAAATGAAAATGTTACGCATGTCAGTTGGTGTAACCAAAAGGGACCACATCAAGAGTAGCTACATCAGAGGCAGCTTGTCCATAGACCAACCAATCACCGAAAAGCTCGAAGACCGACGAATGGATTGGTATTGCCATGTTCAAAGGCGTCCGCCTGAGAACCCCGCAAAGAGAGCGAAATCAATGGAAGTTCCACTTGATGAACCCAAGGCCAGAGGCAGACCGAAGAACACCTGGATGTGTCAAATGAAAAAGCAACAACAACGCATTGGTCTCGGCGATGACACGATCCAAGATAGAGCTGCCTGTAGAAATATGCTGAGAAATTATCGCCAAAACGGGCGATGTGCCTACACCGCAGGTCGAGCAACGTGGAACCATGGAGCGGTATAAAGAACGAGGCAAGGAAGAAGAAGCAGTTAAGAACATTATCTTTGAAGGGGTTTCTCGTTAGTAGTTTTTAGTTTTATTTTCCCTTTCTTTATTCTTATGTATTTTTTTTCTTTCTTTTTTTAATTTAACCCTAGAGAGATAATCTACGTCGAATCGAAGTACAGAAATTTTTCTTTTTATTATATCTCATTAGTGAAGCTTCATAATTTGTTGGTTCCAAGATTTAACTCAATTCATGTCTGTAGGCGTAATTACGTGGCAAAATTATTGGTTTGGGTGCCACACAGCCTAAGATATTGGGGGTCATAAGTCAAATATACGTCGAATCGACGTATGATTATCTTTAACAAATTTGTACTGAAAAATATTTTAATTGCCCCGAATTGACATTTTTATAAATCTTCATAATGTGAATGTGTATTCACTTGGATATAACCACTAAAAGCCTGTTTCGATAAAGATATCCTTTATTTTAATCTATTGAAAGGACAGTCCACTTTCTCCTAGTACCACTTTTTTAAAATTAATATTATATAAACAAACAAATGATAATTTAGCAAAACCACGAGTTTAACAGATTAATATTAAATACAAATGATTATATATCTACCTTTTAGCAACATGTTACTCTTAACAAAGAAGTTATAAGGATGTTAACTAGGAACACGTCGAATCGACGTATGATTATCTTTTCAGGGGTAAAAAATATGATTATCTCTCTAGGGTTAATATTTTTTCTTCTATTTTTAATTTTTTATTTTCCGAATTTCATTTCCCTCTCAGGCATTCTTTTCTTTATTGCCTTAATTAACTTAATTTTGATATAGTAACTCAGTAGTCATTATATTATTTTTATTCTTCCTTTTTTTCATTATTGCTACTTTTTTTGTTTCTATTAATGCTATGTTTTGGTTCATCTTTCTTTTTTTCTTAATATTTAACTTTTGTTGTTCTGTTGTTGGGGCCTATGGGCTCTGTTGAACATCCTATAATAAATAAATAAATAAATCACCCAATGAAATTTTCCGAGTTAATGTTTTTTTTGCCCACTTATTCCAACCAAACCCCACACAAATATGGTTTCGCCGACGCAACGGAACTTTTGTGAAGACAAAAGGAAAAGAATGAGGGGATTAAATACAAGTCGTAGGTACGCCCGAATAAAAAATTTTGCCCGAGGGGAGCGAAGGGTATCCAAATTTCGGCCGCGCCCGAAATTAGCCTCGGTCTCGTTTTTTTCATATTTTTTTTATAATTTATTCATTGGAATTGAATCAAAAATTTATTGTTATAATTTCTTGAAAGCATAATCCCCCGTATGTTTAATTTTTTGCAAATTTACTCCATTTTCGGTCAACACTATGGTATTTTATTAACTGTAATATAACGCCCTTCTCACTTGCTTGTGCTTTCCATTATTGGCATCAAAAGCCTCATTCCCGGAAATTTGATTTTGAGAAAATTTCATATTACGTGCATAATTACCATGTGACGGCCATTCATGGATGTGTGTACGATACTCTTATGTGAAATACGAACAAAATTTTCATTAAACGTTTTAATGCACACCGCGCCGGCCGTATCGTGCACATCACATTTATGCAGGAGAAATTAGTTTATCCGAAGTATCCTTTCCGAAATTAATTTTATACGGAGCGTTATTTTGGTACATACTTATCCGTACTTATTTTGATGAAAATTATTTCGCCTATTGCCAAGTTCAAGTTGCTTATAGTGTGTCATTTAAAGGATTATTAATTTATTGTATTAAATGTTAAATTTTTTACCTTCAATTTTTCGCAGATTTTTGATACTTTGTGTCTAAAAGTAGTTGTTTTAGCAGAATGCAATAGTCGTTAATTTAATTAAAAATGTAATTTCCTCCTGCCTATAAAATATCTAATCTCCTAATCATATCTAATGTGTTGAAAAAATCTTGATGTGTATGTTATATGAATGTTATTTATTTCAGACTATTCACGGGATTAATTGAATCCTGAATTTCATTGACAATTATACTATAGTGTACTGCAATGGTAATTTTGTGAATATTAATGGTGTCACTATCCGAAAAACCCCCGACATTTATATTTGACCACCAACAAAAAATTGAATCATGTCACTAAATTTAAAGAATATTGTAGATTCACAATATTCTTTAAATTTAGTTAAACGATTCAATTTTTTTTTGTGTTTGAATATAACGTGGGTGTTTTCCGGATTTTCAGTGTTGTTTCAATTTAAAAGGTTACATTTTTTCTAGCCGACGCGAAACCCCAAATCACCTTGTCGTTGCCAAATAATAATCAATTTTCATTACAAAAGGTTTAGATACTTGAGGGGGCTTTGCCTCATCAATGTTAAATTTTAATTGAAAGCAGCTGAAATGAATTTGTAATCAACAGAGAATGTTCCTTTTATGTCCGACTGCGTAGCGAATCTGAAATCTGGGTTGCGGTCGGTGCCGTTTACGGAATGTCAATTATTCTCAGATTTTCACAATTCACCGTGGTTAGCATGTCGAGTTTCCAGCTTTCTAAATATCCATAAAATGGGTACAAAATATTGCCCATATATACTCCTACTCCAAATAAATATACTCGCGTTCATTTTGCTCCCATGCTTCCATCTGAAGTGCTCTTTTTATTCTTTCCAGAACGTTTCGTTTGCCGTACACTTTGCGGTCTCTTCAAATAATCGACAAGCCGCGTCAGGACGGAAGCATTTTGTATGCATCCACTCTGGTCAGCATGTCAAGTGGCCGCGGACACTCGACTGTAACCCTCTATAAAATCGATACTCGTACTGGATATCAATGTGAAGTAACAGCCCGGAATTTACCACCAACCATGATGAAATCAACGATATTCAACTTTGTGCTAACGAATTTTTCCACCACGGACGCTAGTCATGTCCTCTTCACAACGGACGTCAATAAAATCACTTGTTTAAATTTGAAATCAGATACGGCGGAAGAGACCATTGAAATCAATCCCGCAAGGACATACACATCGGCAAACATGCGGACAAAGCATTCTACAGCTGGTTTCATCAAAACTATCGATTTCGCTATCAGCAGCCCGACAAGCGGTCACGACACAACATCATCCTCAAGGAGTCTTCTGGCCATTGCTTTTTCATCGGCCAAGCAGTTACATGGAAATTATATTATCCTTTACGGTTCGGGGGCATCTCAACGCAGTAGTAAAACAACTGATTTGACAGAATATAAAAATACAGGACATAGTTACGATGCAAGCAATATAAAATACGGTAGTACGAACTCAACTTCGTCGTCGTCTGATTGTAAGAACGTTTCGAAATTAACGTCATTTTTCAATGAAGTTCTGGATAAATGCGACCGAATTATTCGACATGGATCGACTGCGGCGACCGGCTATAAGTTGGCTCAAGTCGATGATGGTAATTCAGCCCTGGAGGCGAATGGTAATGACGACGACGATAACAACGATGTCGATAGCGACAGGACATCCATAAAGTCGAATGGAACTTTTACAATCGAAAATTTAAGCGTGAATAGTAATAATAGCAATAATCGATTTGGGAATACGTTTTCGATTGAAGCAGAGAATCAGATTGGTGGTGAATCAAGTGGGGCGAAGGACAATACATTTGTGATAGAGAAGCAGAAAATGGGAGCGAGGAACAGTCACGTTGATGATACGGATGTGTCCGAGGATCTGGAATCTCTTAGTGTTATCGAAGATTTTAGGAAACCTGTCAGGACTAAAAAATGATGCTTTAATTTTCCTTTTACTATCTATTGAAATGTGTAAATAATGGAATATGATCGTATTTTGTCTGTATATGTATGTACTAAAATATTCAAATTTGAGTGTCAAATACACATTTATCCGAGCAAATATTCAGAAGTGTTCATTGTCAAGTTAAAATAAGCTGACCAGACGAACAGCATTTTGCTGTACAGTACAGCATTAGTAAATGTACAGAATTCACAATGCCGGACAAAGAAAAACTTGGTACATAATAAGCTTCTCGGTTAAGCCTGCGGGCAGTCTTGTCTGTTTTAAACGTGTTTTAAGCAAGATAGTCGCACTCATTCGTCGTTCATTTTCGATAATTTGAGAATTCTTTGATGATCGATTGCTCTGAAATTTAACACTTGTAGTCTTGTAGAGCTGGCGCTTATATTTACATACTTACATTCCTCCATATTTTAGGGTCGCCCCTATCCGCGTTCGATAGTTACAGCTGCCCAATTCACACTTTTGTCTTTTCTAATCGAAAATTCTCAATAAAATTGGCAGACTTGTGGAGCATCGCACTGTTCATATTTGGTGAAAATTTCAAGGCTCTAGCTCATACTTGTAGCTTGTAGAGCTACTTCACCCTCAATGTTCGCATTTCCTCCAAATTTCAAGGTTCTACCTATCTGCGTTCGGGAGTTTATTCAAATCCATCGAAAATTGTCCATAATTCGGAAATTTTTGAGCGGAAAATTTTGTAATTTGACAGCCATGTATAGAGCACCGCGCTGCCGAAATTACTAAAATTTGAATCATCTATACAGGGTTATTGGTTAAGTCGACCTATTCCCTGCAACACGTTATAATGAGGCCATAAATGTTAGGCCGATTTTCAATGGTCACTGAGATATATGAATTTTTAGGTTTTTTTTAATAACCTAGAATTTTGCCATTTAAAGTAAGAATTTAAAAAAAAAAACTACTAAGGTAATGGGCTTAAACTTATTTTTAAGTTATAGTCAACCCTATAGCAGACATTTCTTAATCATTTAAAATTTCAAAAATCCATCATGTGGTATATGACACTCAGTTAGCAAAGGGGCAGGCAGGTACTTTATATTGAAAAGACTGGGGGCCTATCATGTAATTCGAAACGAAAACGAAAGTCTCGGCGCTTTCGTATTCGATTCGAAAGCAATTTGGTATCATGTAACTCGTTCGTTTCGAGTAATTGGTATTGCCTCATGAATTAGTCAAAATTCCCTACATGTACTAGACTGAAACGACTAACGTAGTAGACCATGTCACATGATTCAAAGTCAAATTTAATATTTTTGTGTTTTAGATTATATTTTAGTGTTTCGGTGTAAAAAACAA
Organism: Microchrysa polita; assembly: GCA_949715475.1. Taxonomy (NCBI): domain Eukaryota; kingdom Metazoa; phylum Arthropoda; class Insecta; order Diptera; family Stratiomyidae; genus Microchrysa; species Microchrysa polita. Next base: position 135,329,209 of record OX454416.1, on the reverse strand, counting down.
GTTAAATTCGAATATAAAATATAGCATTTTTGTGGTATTCGGTTAAAAAAAGTGAAATAGTGACGGAGAAAAGACGTTTAATTGTTCGAGTCGCGATTGGGATTCGAACACACGCTCGAATTCAGTGTATCGGGTCAGACGGGAGAAAACGCGCCCCCCATTGTCACGACGAAAATTTAGGATGTGCGAACAAATTGTATAATTTTAATAAAGCAATTTTTGATGTAGATGCTATTTTTTAAACTGTGGAGTTTTGTAAAATATAAAATAATGTATGTGTGTGTTAACTATATTCAATTCATCTTGTCCTCCTAGCTTGTCAAGTTTTAAAAAATAAACGAAAATTCCCGGAATACAACATATTTCTATACGTGTTATAAATTCATTATTTTGAGGAAAACTTATAGTCTTTGTCTTAAGAAGTCCGTGGTAAGACTCAATCTGACCAAAAACAACAAAGTTGTAAAAGTTACCCCGCCAAAGAAAAACTCATCTGCCGCAAAAAGAATACATATCACTCCAATCCGCTGCTCATATCTAATTTTGTTTGCTGGATATACTTTTGTTTTAGGTGTAAATGCTGGAGAAGTTTAAATGTACAGGACTACTTCTTAAAGTAATTTGGTGGGAGCTTTAACATTTTATTCAGTGCCACTTTGACGGCTCCCTCCAAATTACTTTAAGAAGTAGTCCTGTACATTTAAACTTCACCAGCATTTACACCTAAAACAAAAGTATATCCAGCAAACAAAATTAGATATGAGCAGCGGATTGGAGTGATATGTATTCTTTTTGCGGCAGATGAGTTTTTCTTTGGCGGGGTAACTTTTACAACTTTGTTGTTTTTGGTCAGATATCATATATTTTTGCATACTTAAATAGCCAACTAATATTTTTGTTTTGGGAAAAGTTTCAATAGGTTTTTGTTCAGCATATTCCATAAATTTAATATCATAAGTTATATTCACAGGGTCTTCTTTAAAATAAATAGATACTGCAAACGCAATTGCAAATACGCCACAAATGGCTGTTGCTGAGCTTTTTTAAAAATAATTTTGGGATGAAGTGGGTATAGTTTATTAATATGTATTTTGTTTAAAATAGATTTGTGTTATCTTTGTGTTATGGCTCTGCTAACATTCTGTTAGTAATCTGTTAATTTTTTGTTAACTCTGTTAATGCTCTATTAACGTTCTCTTAACACTCTATTATCTTTTCGTTAATGCTCTGTTAACGTTCTGTTAATGTTCTTTTAATTCTCTTTAATCATTCGGCTAACGCTCTGTTACCTTTCTTTTATTACTCGATTTACGTTCTGTTAACGTTCTGTTAAGGCTCTGTTAATTTTCTGTTAACACTCTGTTAACGATCTGCTAACGCTCTGTTGTTGCCTTGCCAACGCTTTGTTAACGTTCTGTTACTGATCTGTCTTAATGCCCCCCTGACCCAGTGTCCCAATGTCATATTGTCCCAATGTCACAGTGTCCCAATGTTCCAATGCCCTAAGGTCCATTGTCACAGTGTCCTCATGTCCCAATGTTCTAATATCCCAGTGTCCCAATGTCCTAATATCCTAATGTGCCAATGTCCAATATCCTGATGTCCCAGTGTCCCAATTTAGGTCCTATTGTCCCAATGTGCAAATATCACAGTGCCTCAATGGTTTAATGTCCGAATGTCCCACTACCCTAGTGTCCCAATGTCCCAGTATCGAAATATCCCAATGTCCCAGTCTCCCACCTAATGTCCTAATATCCCAATGTCTAACTGTCCTAATGTCCCAAGGTCCTAATGCCCAATTTCCTAATATCCCAGTACCCCAATGTCCCAAACGTTCCAGTATCCTATTGTGATAATATCCCAATGGCCCAATGTCCTAATGTACCAGTGGTCAGTGTCCCAATGTCGCAGTATACAAAGTGTCCCAAGGTCCCAATAGCCTAATGTCCTAATATCCTAATATCCCAGTGCCCCAATGTCCCTGTATCTCAGTGTCCTAATGTCCCAGTATCCCAATGTGCTAATATCCCAATGTTACAATGTCCCAATGTTCTAATATCCCGATGTCCCAGTGCCCCAATGTTCCCACGTCCCAGTTTCCCCAGTGTACCTAATGTCCCAATGTCCTAATGTGTTGATGTCCTAATGACCCAAGACCCTAATGTTCACATGTTCTTATATCCCAGTGCCCCTATGTGCGAATATCCCGATGTCACAATGTCACAACATTCCGATGTCTCAGTGGTCCAATGCCCCTATGTACCAGTGTCCCAATGTCCGATTGTCCCAAGGTCATAATGTCCCAATGTCCTAATATCCCAGTGTCCTAATGTCCCAGTCTCCCAGTGTCCTAATGTCCCAATATCCCAATGTCCCATTGTCCCAATATCCTGATGTCCCAATGCCCCAATATCCCGATGTCCCAATGTCCCAATATGCCGATGTCCCCACGTCCCTGTTTCCGCATTGTGCCTAATGCCCCAATGTCCTAATGTCCCAAGACCCTAATGTCTCAATTTCCTAATATCCCACTACCCCAAGATCCTAGTCTCCCGTTGTCCCAATATCCAAATGTCCCAATGCCGCAGTGTGTTTTAAAAAATTGTCAATGCGATGAGCCGATAGACGCAATTGTTGGAAATCTTTTGTTAACTTTACCTATTAATTTACCGTTATTACATCCACTTAGCTAAATGGAAGACATTGATTCTTTAGAAGGACCACTAGAGGATCATTCGTTCCAAATTTCATAAAAATCCCATCACGAAGAGAGACAGTAGAAGCAAGTCTTTCTGCAATTGTAGACTTCATTCTGAAATTGGGTTACTCGCTTAAGTCTGTGAGGGTGAAAATTTCACCGTTTATTGCATATATCTTACCCGTTATTGTGCCGATCGAAGATTTTATTTGGAAAGGCACTAGAAAAGGATATGTGGAATATTTCGGTAAGAAAATTTTTTTGGGGGCTTTTGCCTGGAAGGCTGTAGCCTGGTCAAACAAAAAAGCAAGTTGTCTCCGGTAATCATAGACTTGTTCGCTTTCGTTTTTCTTTTTCCTTTGGCGGGCGAGACGCTCTCGCGTCTCTTGATCTTCGCTGGAAACAAAACATATAAACGTTTGCTTTTCGAGAGTACCCTACCTTTCGAATGAATTTTCGATAGAATAGTCCCCATTCTCGCACGCTTTCGAATTACATGATAGGGGATTTTCGATTCGTATGGTCGAAAGACGAAAATCCTATTACTTTCGAATAGATGTTATTCGTTTTCGAGTTACATGATACCACTTTAGTCGTTTCGAAAGCAATTCCTTTCGAATCGAATTACATGATAGGGCCCCTGGTTTCAGGTATATGTGTCTTTATTAGACGGTGGCTACTTAACAACTGGCTAAATCTAAAGTCTTATCACTAACTGGTAGTAAAGTACTAGATTACATTCTAGTACTATTCTTGGTCTTAGATATACTAATAAATGAAGGAATGGCTATATACATCATCTTCCTCTTTTTGGGATTACTATCTACATTCAATCAGATATAACAATTTCATATATTTAAGTGATTTCAGTTAATAACTTGTTATTACATTAATTATTTTCAAATCTCATTTAGTTTTTTAATACAAATTATTTTAGTAAATACATACATACATATTTTTATTTCATGCTTATATTTCCAATTTAAACATTTTCTTCTCTAAATGCTATTAACTTATTTTCATTTTTCATGTTCTTTTTTTGTTTTTTATTATTTAGCAAATTATTCTGGAGTTCAATAGTTCAAGCGCATATTGTAGCAGCAACTGTCCAACACTCATTTATAAATCATAATTGGTAATTTCATATATTATTTTGCTTCATTTTTTATATTTTATTTTATAGTTGAACGTAAAAAATATGAATTTTGTCGTAAAATTGTACCGTCTTCTAACTTGACAACATACGATCTTGGAGTGGAATGTTTATTGTCAACTACACCTTTCTTCCATATTTTTCCACATTTGACCAATATTTCCTCCCCTATTTGGAAGTCCTTTCTATATCTAGCACTTTTATTATAGTAATTTCCATTTTTCGAATTTTTATTTAATAATTTTTTATGGAAATCGTTATATATCTCTTTTTTAAATGCTCCTGTTCTTAATGGTAATAACGTACGTTGTTTCCTTCCCATAAGGATTTCCGCTGGGGACTGGTCACATCCCTTTATCGGAGTATTACGGAATTCAAGTAAAGATAACCAAAGCTCTTCCTTTGAATCTTTAGCTTTGATTATCAAATTTTTTGCCGTCTGCACGGAACGCTCAGCTAATCCATTTGACTGAGGGTAGTTAGGACTAGTTGTTATTACTTCTATGTCGTGAGCTGCACAGAAATTTCTGAATTCATATGAATTGCAAGGATTATTATCCGCAATAATTGTCTTGGGTAAACCGTGTGTAGCGAAGAAATTTTTTAGTTTCGCTATTAGCTCGGTAGATGTTTTATTTTTAATGGGTAGAATCTCTAGGTATTTAGAAAAATAATCATTTGCCACTAAATACAGTTCATTCCCAATTTCAAAAATATCTATACCGATTTTAGTGAATGGTATGTCTGGAATGTCATGGGACAAATAAGGCTCTTTAATATTATTGCTACGATACTTTTGGCAAGTTTGGCACGTAGCTATCATATTTTCGATAGCCTGATCAATCCCAGGCCAGTAAACTATCCCTCTGGCTCTATTTTTTGTTTTTTCGATACCCATATGTGATTTGTGTAACTGCTGCAAAATTTCAGATTTCATTTGGTTAGGGACGAGTAAACGCTCATTTAAGAAAATCCAGTGTAAGAGAATCCCTCATTTTCCAATAAAATTTTATTTTATCATCTAATTTAGTTTTTTGGGTGGGCCATCCGTTTTCCAAAACATTTTTCAAAAGTTTCAATGTTTCATCCTTTTCCGTTTCGTCGATGAACATTTTCTTTTTACTTTCACTGACGTTAATTGTGTGAATCATATAATCTAAGTCAGGAATTTCAGGTATGCTTTCCTCTTGTATGAAATTTCTCGACAACAGATCTGCAATGTACATATACTTTCCAGGGCTGAACTGTATTTGGAAATCATACTTGCACAATCTTAACAACATTCGTTGCAACCGAGCATTAGGAATTTTGTACAATTCCTTCTTGTAAATGCCTAAAAAGGGCTTATGGTCAGTCGTTACACTGAAGCAATGACCATATACATAATAGTGGAACCTTTGGCAAGCAAACACGATAGCCAAAAGCTCTTTTTCAATCTGTGAGTATCGTCTCTCTGTATCAGAAAGGCTTCTAGACACAAAGTGTACGGGCTTCCCATCCTGTAACAAACATGCTCCCAAGCCATCTTTTGATGCATCCGCCTGTATAACAATTGGCTTGTTCTCATCAAAAGTACTAAGGGTTGGTGCGGTTCAAATATTTTCTTTAATTTTATCTAGACAATTAGTATGGACCTGTTCCCATTTAAAGCAAACATTTTTGCGTAGCAGTTCTGTCAAAGGAGTTGACAGCTGAGACAAGTGAGGTACAAAATTTCTAATATAATTGACCATACCGAGTAGTTGTTGTAGCTCCTTTTTGTTTTGTGGAGGCTTGAAGCTCTGAATGGCTTTTACTCTACTGGGATCACACGATATGCCTTCCTTAGACAATATGTGTCCTAGAAATTTCACTTTATTTACTTTATATTGGACCTTCTCTCTATTGAACTTAATGTTCAATTTCCTTGCCCTATCTATAACTTGTTTCAAAATCTTATCATGACCTTCCTCACTTTCTGCAGCTATTAAAATGTCATCTATATAGATCGACACACCTTCTATATCACTAAAATTCCTTTCATTATATTTCTGAAATACTTCTGGGGCAATTCTTATTCCAAATGGTAGCCGTTTATACCTATATAATCCAAACGGCGTACTAAAAGTACAGAGCTGGCTGGAGTTCTTATTTAACTCTACATGGAAATATCCATCCTTTAAATCAAACACGGAAAAACATGCTTTATTAGCAAGTTTCGCTGATATTTCATTAAATGATGGTATTGGGTGATTTATTGGTTTCAACGCATCATTTAATTCTTTAGGGTCAAGACAAATACGTATTTTTTTTCCCGGTTTTTCCACAATCACTATGTTTGAGATCCACTCCGAAGGACAATCGTTTTGCTCAATGATCCCTATACTTTCTAATCTATCCAATTCAGCTTTTACTATGTCCTTAATTTCAAGAGGTATTCTTCGTGCGGCTTTTGCCACTGGCTGAACACCATTTTTCACTTCAATATTAAAATTTTTAACAAAAGTACCTAACCCGTCAAAAATATCTGCATTTTGTGTCATAAATTCCGATTTGTTATTATAATTGCTAACTGTATCTAGTCTTTTTATTAAATTTAAATCAATGCATGATTTCAAACCTAAAATTGGTATATTTCCATTTCTTATTATCGCGAATTTAATTTCTTTGCTTTTGTTTCGTACCGCACATTCAAACTTGGCGTTCCCAATACAATCTAATTTAGCACCACCATATGCTTGTATTTTTGTCTCATTTTTTTTCTAACTTTGGTTCGCCAAACAATTTATACAATTTGTATTGTATGACATTTAAGTCCGCGCCCGTATCTAATTTAAACTTTACAATTTTATTTCCTACTCTTATATCTTCCGTCCAAGAGCGTGTGTTTATATTATTCTCAACTACGTCGATAAAGAAATCATTATTTAATTTGTTTACTGTTTTATCATTATCACTATTCATATTTTGAAGTTCACGTACCTGTTGTATGTTTGTTTCGCAGGCGATCGCAAAGTGATTTCGTTTATTGCATCTTTTACAAGTTGACCCGTACGCTGGACATTTGCGGAATTCGTGTTGCTGCATACAATATTTACATTCGCTTCTATTGTTGTGTTTTACATTATTGTGTTGATTAAACTTCCTAAAATTATAATTTAAAATTGGATTACTATTTTGTTTCTTTTTATTTTGCATTGGAACGCTTTTTACCATTTGTATTCTTGTGCTGTGTCCTTGTGGCAGGTTTCTGATTTGCTCCATTGACGTCTCCGTTGACCTTGCCATGTCCACGACTTTTTCCAAAGTTAGATTCTCCACATCCTGAAGTTTCTTTTGCAGGTTATTGTCGGCGGTGCCCAGGACAATCCGATCCCGCAGGATTCGTTCTTCCTGGTCCCCGAACTCACAATTTTTGACAAGTTTTTTCAGGTCCATATAAAACTGCCGAACGGCTCTCCAAACGTCTGGTTTCGCTTGTGAAATTTATAGCTCTCGTACACCGTGTTCTTTTTCGGTCTGCAGAAGTTTTCGAAAGCTTTTGTCACTGAGTCGTACTTAGCTGCTTCTGCGTCTGACAGGTTAAAGGTGTTGAATATTTCAATTGCCTCCGGCCCGATAGCGTTAAGAAAGATCGCCACTTTCACGTTTTCGGGCTTTGCTTCTATTTCGGCGGCCGTGGCGAATATTTGAAAGTTTTGCCAAAAAGTGCGCCAACTTTCTGCCAGATTGCTCGCACGGGTGTTAAGCGGCTCAACTTTCCTAACATAATCCATCTTTTCTTGGATTTTCGTCACGTACCGAATTCCTTTTGGTGGTCTGCCACGAACTTTTGGGAATGGGAGTTTTTCCTCCGATTTTTTAGAAATTCCCATAAACACAATTAATTAATTAATTAATTTTGTAATGGCGTTTTTAATTTTCACGTGAAACAAACTATTTATTATTATTTCACTACACCGATTGATACAATATTTTCCGATTTTTTACCGACTGCGCCATGTGGTATATGACACTCAGTTAGCAAAGGGGCAGGCAGGTACTTTATATTGAAAAGACTGGTTTCAGGTATATGTGTCTTTATTAGACGGTGGCTACTTAACAACTGGCTAAATCTAAAGTCTTATCACTAACTGGTAGTAAAGTACTAGATTACATTCTAGTACTATTCTTGGTCTTAGATATACTAATAAATGAAGGAATGGCTATATACATCACATCACAATTCCAAATTTTTAATTTTAAATAAAAAAATATTTTCTTAAATTTTTTTAAAGATATTTTTTAATATAGTATTACTAAAAAAAATTATATGACATGGAGTCTGCAGACCACTGCAAGAACATACGCGTGTTGTCACCTTTCCAAAAAGGTGTCAATGTCAATACAAATATTTGAAATATTAGAAACAGCTACACGGTTAAAAATTCTGGTGTATTTTTTATACCAACTGATGGTATAAAGCTCATTCATACATTTTTTAGTATAAATTTTAATAAACAGCGATGTATAAATTTTGTTTATATTAATTTTTATAAAATTTATCCGAAGCTTGTATTAAAATATTGAATTCGAGATGTTCGTATAAAAATTATACGAAGCTGTTACAAAATTAATCCAAAAATACTATTGAAAATTATGCAGCATTTATATGAATCTTTTATCAGAACGTGTTATTGATTTTATACTATAAATTACAACTTGCATACCAATCGAGAATTCGTTTAATAATATTGAACTGATAGAGAAATTTTATACCAAAGTGAGGTAAAGTTTATCCTAAATTGTACATTTCTGAAAAAAATCATTGCATTCGCATTTGGAAAGGTGGACTTCGTGCGTCGCTGTGGCGCACCTGGTTGAGAGTGCATGCTAGTAATCTAGAGGTGCGGAGATCGAATCTCGGCGTGGTCAAAAATTTCTGTATGTGCGGAAAGGAAATATACGAGTATAGTGCCTGCAACAGTATGTCCCAGAAGGGGTTTCCTGCAGGCATACATTATCCTTCAGATCTAAATGAATGTCGTTTTTTTTTAAATTTTGAATAAAAAAAATTGTATAGTTTTTATCATATATCTGGATAAATACTATTTACACCTCATTCGGATTATTTTTATATTGTTAGCTTATAAAAATATTTTATACGCAACTAGCATGAACTGTATAGCTTCAACTGATAATAATAAAGAAGCTTGGTATAATTTTTATACAGAAAAGTCTATAGAACTATGTATATGTATACCAAAATTTATAAAGTTTATACCATTTTTTTTAACCGTGTACTGCAACCATCATTTCGTTTGATAAAAAATGAAATAAATGTCATTGAATTCAAAATGCATCGTACGAGTACGTATAATGTACAACTGCTTTATTTCATTTATTTATATAAACTTTCATATATCTCAGTGACCATTGAAAATCGGCCAAACATTTATGGCCTCATTTTGCTGCATTTTGACCCTATTATAACGTGTTGCAGGGAATAGGTCGACTTAACCAATAACCCTGTATGTATTTGAACTGGATTAAGTTAATAACTTTACGATTTGAGCGTTTTTTTATTTTTCAGTACATTTATTTTTATTTATGAGTAATTTATTTAGTAATTGACATAATTTCTAGTTGCTTAAGAATTTATTGCTCGGCTACTCTTGTTTTAAGACAGCTTTAGTTTGTATTTTTATTTTGTATGATACGCCAGTAAAATATTGCAAAAATAAGGCCTAACCTCGGAATAAATCCAAGATCGCCGTTCTTTCGCTTATCTATTTTAATGTATTACTGGCTATATAAATCCAGATTTGCAACCCTGGGGACCCTATGCTAACTTTTTTGCGGGCGAAAAGGGGGCTATATTTTTGCTCTTTTTTGCATTTCCAACAATATTCTTTAAAAAAATTAACGATCGACATTTTGAAAGTAGACAGAATATCCAATCCAATGATACCCTAACCAATTTTTTAGGTCAAATATTGACGGAATTACAGGTTTTTAAAAACAGGGTATTCTTTACCAAAAAATTGCGAATTTCAAGTAAATGTCGTTTCGGCAAACAACATAAGCTTGGAATTCGCTTTTTTTGCGGAAAACACCCTATTTTTGAAAACCTGTACCTCCGTCAATATTTGACCTCGTAATCGTGATAAATGATATCACTGGATTGGAAATTTTGTCTACTTTTAAAATGCTGATCATCGTTTTTTTTTCAAGATATTTTTTTTTTGTAAATATTGTTGGAAATGTAAAAAAAAGAGCCAAAATTTATTCCTTTTTTGCCCGCCAAAAAGCTAGCACAGGGTCCTCAGTGTTGCAAATCTGGATTTATATAGCCAGTAATACTTTAAAATAGATAAGCGAAAGAACGGCGATCTTTCATTTATTCCGAGGTTAATGTCGATTTTGACGTCCGATTATGTTCAATAAATAAATATATATGTAAATATATTCACCAAAACAAATATTTTTTACTAATATAAAAAAAGTGTTACTCTAGATAAAAACCTCGATTTTAGACCAGCAAATTAATACTTTATATCGTTTTTCTCAAAACTATAAAAAGGTGAACTTGCAGTTCTGCCATATTGGTGCGAACAGGGTTAAAAAAAAATTTGAACTCCGGTGTACCCTCGGAAGACTGAACTTTTGGACCAACAAAATATGTATACAGGGTGTCCCGCATTGGGTGGTCAATACTGTAAGGGTTGATAGCGCAACTTGTTTCAACAAGTAAATTACCAATACAATCGGAATTTTTTTTTACCGTTACCTTGTTATCGCTTTTTTTGTGAAAGTCATCGAAAATCGTGACTTGTCACGCAAAATCGTAATTTGCAGCACTCCTGATGACTTAATCCAAGATTTGATTTCAGTTTCAGGAACTACATAAAATTTCACAAAAACTGAAGTTTTTCCTGTTGCCAACATTATCGGCACTTTCAAGATACAGTTACTCAAACTTAATAGAAATTTTAAAATAGATTTTTCATCGAAAATTCAAACAGTAATTTCACAACGGTGCTTTATACGTACAACTCTGCAAAGTTGATAAAAGTTGCTTCAGCAGGTTGGCTTTGCAACAGTATATCACATTTCATATTTACATTACGGCATTTTGGAATTACACATATTGAATGTAAAAAAACGAGGTAATTATTTTGTTATCGGATTATTTAAACTGAAATTTTATTCATTTATTTTTTATATTTTACTATCGCAATTTTGAAAATTTGTTAAATAAAAATGAAAATAAAGTTTTGAATTTGAGAAAGAACCAATAACCTAAAAATATTAACCCTTAAATGAATGGGGTCAGAACCCATTATCGTAACTGACCTTCTTTTATGTAAAATCGGTCACTGAACTCGGATTCAGCCTTTATTTTCCCAGGAAATAGCCCGTTTTCCCAGAAAAGCGAAAATAGTAGAATTTGCATTGTGTACCAAATATGGCACGCCATGCATTCAGGCCATTATGTTGTAAATGAAAGAAATTTTTTTAAATTTTATTGAATCTGCCTCTTACTTTAATAGGAACAGTGCAAAAAGAAAGGATAATGTTTATTGAGAGTTTTGATGGAAATTATAGTGGAAACTCGATATAATGAACCCCTCTTCATTAAAGGAAAGGTGGTAATTTCTATAGAAAATCGCGAATATTCAATTTTTTAAAAGGGAGCTCGGGTAGGTGCGTTATTAGTTTCCTATTCCGTATTGAAATTTGTCTCGATGCCTATTTGTGACATATCCTGGAAATTTGTGGAAAGTGGAGTAGGTTTGACTACCCCTACATCCTCTACAAACCTAAATTTAGCCATATCTTTTGATAGAATGTTGTGAAACACTTCAAATGTGTGTCAAGTGGTAGCTGTTGGATATCCTTATAAAATATTGAAAGTGCGCCAGATCCGACTCATATACCCCTTCGTCCTCTACAAAAAAAAACATGGATATTATTATTTGGGGCTTTGCGTGCCGCCAAGCTCTGTATATGGGTATAGAGTGTGTATGCTATTAGGGCGATTAGAACTCGGTCTCGTTATAAAATAAATATTTCATACAATAATTCGTTATAAACATGTTCTACTGTTAAATATATATCTCGAAATTTCTTTTGACTTATCATAGCTCATGGGATTTTTTTCTTGAAAAGTAAATGGATTGGAATGACTTTGCTAGGATATGAATATGGAAATGAACTGCTGCCTGTTTTATAACCCAAATTTGTGCAGGTCCCAGGACATGTCCACAAGAATTATACATCCATATAATTTTTTATTTATCTGATGTGGTACTCCACATAGTCTTCCATATGAAATGGTTGACCCCAGAAACGCATTTTCTGAGGATCCTGACCGTGGACTTCCAAGACAATACTTGTCATAATCAAATGGTTTAAGAAATTGGATATCAAGACGCAGCTGCTTGAGTCCTGGTGAAAGTCCAAGTATCTTACTAAGATGTCAAATACGGAAGCTCGGTTTTTTAGTGGCGTGTCCTAAGGACAAAACGAAAGCTGTGAACATTTTTTTCAGTATACTTGCCAGCTAAAAAGACTGGGATTATAAGAAGCAGCTACAGAAACGCTAAGCCCTGACCGGTGTGCTATAGAAAAGCAAATGACAACAACGATCCTTCTAAGTCAACTATGACAGCTCCGTTTCCTTGGATCCTTAACAGAACTGATTTACCTAGCTTTCATAAAAAATGGCAGTAAATGTCCTGTAAAATGGATCGGTGTTATGTTATAATTTGTATGAAAACTTAGGTTATTTGGACCTGTTCTGGGCCCAATAAAACGCACCATCATGTTGAAAAAGCTGATAATTAAAATTTTATGAACATATCCTACCCTACCCAAGACTAAAGGAGAATAATTTGATCAGCTAACAACGATCGGAATGTATGTATAGATATTTCTAAATATGCCCCAATGCATGGTGTACCATATATGGTACGTTGCAAAATTGATGCAAAAATACCTTTAGTGACTTTTTTTGGTCAAAATCTCAAAAGAATGTCAAGAACACATTCCAATTTACTCACCAGTATTTTTTCTTTTCCAAATAACGGTGAATTTCGCTAATTTTTTTAGCTCTTAAGAATAGCTTTTAAAATTCCGCAAAAAATTACGTTCGTCCACTTTGACGACCCACAGACAATTCAAGGGAGGCTTCGGGAAGCCAAAATTGAATTCATGTGAAAGCTTGTTTTGTCTACTTTGGGAAAAAGTAAAAAAAAATCAAAAATTTAAAAATCGCTAGACTTTTACAGGAATCTAGCCATGTACCATATATGGTACGCTATGCATTTAAGGGTTAACTAATGATTAAATGGCTCTGTTTGATTAATTGGAATAATGCTGCTGGAATTGGCCTCCTCCATTTTGTATGCAGACTCGACACCTTCGACGCATGGAAGAAACGTCCCGAAGGATTTCAGGAGGGGTTTCCTTAATGCTTGTGTCATCATTAATTCGCTGTAGCAGCTGTTCCCGGGAGGTAATCGGCTCGGAATAGACATTGCTTTTTAAGTTACCCCATAAATAAAAATCTATGGAAGTAAGGTCGGGACTTCTCGCAGGCCACGCAACTGTCCGAAATCTACCAATCCACTTTCCGGGAAATTCGTTTTCCAAATATTCTTTGAAAGGTCTCGCATTATGAGCGGGCACCCGTCTATCTGCTATAAATAGCAAATATTAAATTTTAACTGTTATAAGTACCGTTGCATTTGCCAAACAATGTACCAAATCTCAAATATCTTACAGTTCTGGTCAAAATAATGTAGCGAGATTCTATCCTGAATTATAATTGCCTTTGTATGTCTTTTTTCGAGTCAAGGGAAAATTGTTAACGATTTCACTGAAGCCATGATTTTTACCATTCAATGCGTGTTTACCTAAAATTCTGCAATTTAAATAAGAAAAGTGATATACCGTTGGAAAGCCAACATGTTGAAGCAACTTTTATCAACTTTGCAGAATTGCACGTGTAAAGCACCGTTATGCAATTACTGTTTGAATTTTCGATGAAAAATCGTTTTTAAAATTTCTGTTAAGTTTGAGTAACTGTATCTTGAAAGTGCCGATAATGTTGGCAACAGGAAAAACTTCAATTTTTGTGAAATTTTCTGTAGTTTCTGAGACTGAAATCAAATCTTGGATTAAGTCATCAGGAGTGCTGCAAATCACGATTTTGCGTGACAAGTCACGATTTTCGATGACTTTCATAAAAAGAGCGATAGCAAGGTAACGGTAAAAAAAATTCCGATTGCATTGTTAATTTTCTCTCTGAAACAAGTTACGCTATCAACCCTTACTGTATTGACCACCCAATGCGAGACACCCTGTATAGTGACACAATAATTATTTAACCTTATGGTGGAAAATGGTGATATGTGGACAATTTCTTTCACTTTCCCATCTACCCGGAACTTGAACGAAGTTTTTTGTGAAGTGCACAAATATAGAAGGTACTATTAGATTATGTATATAAGTAACGAAATACATACATTGTTGCCCTTAGCCAGTCCCTGCCGTTATTCTACTTTCCCAAGGAATATGCTCCCTCTCAGCTCTCAGCACTCAGTCTATAATTACTGCTTACTCTGAACGGGAATCTTGCAGATTTCATTCTAAATTTACTCATTAAAGTAGCTTTGTCCGTTGGCAGCAGTAAACAAAATGGAATAAATTAAGCCATTTTATAAATAAAATTCAACAATCGTTTGTTTCTTCAATCTTCCTGAACAACATTAACTATCGTTTGAAGACAGTGAGAGCATGGTCACTATTCTAAAAACGAAAGCGACGCCCTTAAGATCTAATTACTGAAACGAATGTTTATGCGACCATTTAACAAAGGAACTTATTTGCGCTCGAGATGCCAAAATCGAACAATAAAATCATTACAAACGCCGCGGCTTAGATCTTAATTGAGTTCAGAAATGAAATCAAATACGACAGCCCGTAAATACAATGGGCGACGTTAATGAACATTTCCATTATTATAATGAGAAACTTATACCTTACCACTAAAAATGGCTATTGACTGGGTAACAAAAAGCAATTATCTGCCCTCTCGCCAAACAACGGGTTCCCCGGACAAATATTATGAATAAAGGTGTGGGTATAAATGGGCTTCCTCTTCCTTGCATGAACGTTACATTGAGTGCATTCAGCGAGCACATATTGAGATGTGCTACATATCCCCACCACAAGAAATTGGAAAACTGCTAAGTTTGTGTTCGCTGAATGGACTTGCTACATGAAACGTCAGTTCTCTCTAACCAGCTGATACATCCGCAGACATTGCGGCAATCAAAAATTCAAAAAACCTAAAACTGCAACTTTCCTTTCAAAATACGTACTCTCATCGCACAATATTATAACGTTCACTAAAACCTGGCTCAGAAATGACATTTTTCTGCTGAACTGTGAATAAACAATTTCCAGTATTGATGGTCGAGCAGCTGTGCGTGACAGTTGATCGAGCAGTCCAAGTAGCAGCTACACATCTAAATGTAGCATTCCAATTCAACGCTAAATAGGGGAAATTTTCGATACATCGTATGTGGACCGATTAGCGGGTGAGTGGGACGCGGCGAGAGAACACTTTCCAGTAGCTCTTTCCAATATGTGCTCGCTGAATGCACTCATTATTTCCACTAAAATTGCGGTAATAGAGATAGAGAAACCTTTTTGCCCCAAAATAGCACTCCGGATGAAAGTCTATCCTCTATACGGGGTCAAAGTCAAAACGCGTTGGATTGAATCCAATTCACAGAGCGAAGCATTATAATGATTATGTCGACTTAAAGAAGGATCAAGTTCGTATCAAATAATACACTAGCAGCTTGATTGGCTTCTTATCACAAAGGAATTCACGCCTTCGTGGCTCCGGAAAATGACATCCTTTCATTAAGAAGTGTCGATGATATGTTTTTGTACTCAGTTTTAGTGAAACGAAAGCTGTCATTATCGGCTATCTTCGGGCATCAATCAACATCAAGGATAATACAGAATTGCAAGTTCCGAATTGACTTTTGTAGTTTATTTTCCGGTAATGGCCAACGGCGTTGGGGAACACGTCTTTTAACTTGAAATTGACCAACGAGCGGAAAGAGATAAATCAGCCTGAGGGCTATCCAATTCCTTTCGTTTTATATAAGAGTGTAACTTTTTTGGGCGGCTTACATATATTCAATTCGGGGTTTGAATGCTGTTCGCTGCCTTGCCTTGCCTTTTGTCCCGCAGGGAGTAATAAAAATTTCATTCACTTGTGATGAAAGGAAGTCGTTGATGGACTGCCCGAGGACTATATAAAGGAAACGGGTAAAGATCAGTAGTGGTATTTATTCGTTAAATTGGAATTGGATGAAAAATGTATTCATTAAGGATATTCTACTCAAACTTTCCACCACATCAATGCCATTAATCATTTATGATTGGTCACGAGTTTCTGACATTGCTTTCAGATTTATTGAAGAAGTTTTAACGAAAAATCATAACCGTAATTACCACATAAATGCCTGGAAATATTTCCTGGCTGAAAGTCCTTCGATTTTTCTCCATAACCCTTTATTCGCCATAGATGCTGAACGATTCTGTCTACAGATATATTTACGAGTACTCGTATATGTAACATTTTCACGCTTTAATTCCGCCGAATGATACGTAAAGATAGAACCTTGGATACCAAAAGCCTATATCCGGATTATCATTCGAACCCTATATACCCTGACGGAATGTATCAGTGTACATATCACTACATAGATACATCTACAGTAGAGTCTCGATAATCCGAGCTCCAATAAATCCGGATTCGCGATAACCAGAGCTTATCTGGCGACATAGATTTCACTACATTTTTATACCCTATACCCATAAGATGGTATAGGGTATATTGATTTTGTTACACCGATATTATGTAACACCTCAAAGGAGCCACCGGAGGTATGGCAAAGTATATTTATAAATGATCAGGGTCGGTCCTTGAATCGAATAAGCCATGTCTGTCTGTCCGTCTGTCTGTCTGTTCGCACGATAACTCCCGAAATAATTAAGCTAGCGGTTTGAAATTTTGGTCAAATGTTTGTTAAAATCATGGACGGTATTGCAAATGGGCCATATCGGACCACTGGTTCCCCTACCTTCCATACAAACTACCCCTCCTTGATATTTTAATTCCGCCATAACTTTCGGCAGAATATCGTTATCGACTTGAAATTTTGATCAATATCTCATTCTGACATATACTTTGAGTTAATTGAAAGTGGAGTACGTCCGACTACCCCTACCCCCACCTCCCCTTCAAAGTTATATTTAGCCATATCTTTTGATAGAATGTCCCGAAAAACTTCAAATTAGTATCAAATATATTAGTATCAAAATATGAAATTAAAAATTTTGGGTTTTGCGTTCCTTTTAGGTCTGTACATGGGTATAGGGTATACACTCATCGTGATATTCGCACGATTAGACCTCGGTCTCGTTTAAATTGTCAATTGTCTCATATAACTATTTTAGTAGATTAAATTATATATCAAAGGTAAAAAACGCGACCTAAAGTACAACATAATCATCGTTTTAAAGAAATAGCTTCACTACACTATTAGTTCCAGTTTTTCGATAATAATCCAAAGGAATGCTTGTCCCATCCAAATCGGATTATCGAGACTCTACTGTACCAATACATATTCGAGCTAATAAGCCGAAAGTGTTACACAAGGGCAAAGGCATTAGGCTTCTTGCAATGAAAGATTAATGGTATTTTGCCATCACCACATGACCGACCATCTTGCTGGGAGTATTGATGAGATTTTTATCGGCATATTGAATTTTTCGTTTTCTCCTCGTCATTCTTCGCTTTATTGGCGTCAATGGGATATTGTTTCGTGAAGTCCTGATGTAAGGTTTTTGCTTTGTTGTTTCTCGCATTTTGGGGAATATGATGTGTATTGCATCAATCATTAAACGAACAGAGAGAATGGGAATGAGCTATCTAATGTAATAAATTACGACATCGCAAAATAAGTTATATATGGAGGTTAAACTAATTACAAATCAATTTCGATAAAAAAATGAACTAAAATATTAGTACAGGGTAACATGGCCTTTTCAGTTGACCCACATGTAAAGCCCCAGAGACGAAATAGGTTTTCTGTGTCCACGAGCAAAGGGACAGGAAGTAAAATTAGTTAGTTGTAACGTGTGCGACAGGCCAATCTGGGAAGACTATTGACGAAAAGGACGAGAAAAATACTGTTGAGTACCACCTTATTCTTCCGTTCACATACTAAAAACGGATCACATCCAAATTCTTTGGAAGAGGAACCTCCAGTTCCAGTGTTCCAGACAAATTAACAAAGACGTGCAAATGCAATTGTTTTCGAAAAATATATGCATTTGAGTTCAATGTTGGTGGTGGTTGCACAGTTTAAGGCGAGACAGGCCAAGAGCCCAATTAGAACTAAAAGCGCCGTTTTGGGACCACAAATTCCGTTCAGCTACTTAAAGGATGGAGGTTTCAGGAAATATAATTTCGAGTGTAGAGACGCATCAATAGCCATTCAGAGAGATTTAGGAACTGATATACCAGAACTATTTCGCCTCCGATGCATCCTCTAAGCTGCCAAAAACCGCACTTTCCCAAAGCGCGGTATCGAGATCTGGCGAGACCTCGGCATTCGCAGAGAAAATGAGTTAGAATTTCTCTTTCATTTGGATTATCGCAACTGAGACAGTACGAGGTGTGGGGAATACGCACCCTGGCTGTATGGTCCCCTATCGGAGAATGTCCAGTTATTTCCGCTGTTCCTGTTAGTATGGCGATTTGTTTAAGCGGTGTGGTTAGAATGTCAGACGTTCTTTTTCGGTCATAGGATGCAGTGGAGTATTTAGAAAATTCTCAAAGGGGGGGCACAGAGTACGGGGCTAATTTGTTACATAAAGTTTTGGTGTGGGAATACCCGAGAGCAGCTACATAGGAAAAACATTGGCAAGACTGAGGGATCGTTGATCCTTGATTTAAGGCGAAACTCAAGGAGACCTTAAGTTTTCAATAGACTTGAAATATAATATTTCAAGGTAGGTAGGTAGCTTGACTTCAAGTGAGGTTGACTATAGAAAATTTCAAGGTCTCTTTGAGTTTCTCCTTAAATCAAGGATGCATTGACTCGTGAATATTAACCTTCGGGCGGGCGCAATGCATCTGACAGATTAAGTGACCAGTTTTTGTTGCGCCAATCAGCGATATGAAAAGGGAGAGATCTGAAACTCACAGTAGCTTAATCTTTATCGATCAACTACCCAAAGCAGTTTTCAATTTCTATCTACCATATGTCTGAGGCGCGGGAGGGGATCAAATAATCTCTCAGATGTATTGCGCCCGATTGTGTTATTTTTCTTTTCTATGAAAATTTCCACTCGTTATACTCTTCACATTGCGTAATAATGTTTTGTTGACTTTTAGGCTCAGCAAATCGTTCAATAGTGTGTTTCAAGTAAAATTAGATAACATTTTTTAAGCGGTCGAGTTGTTGGAGGTTTTTGAAATATTGAAGCGATTGAAAGCGGAATTTTCTTAGAAAATAAAAAATGTGAAGGGTATAAAACTTTCTGAGCCAGTACTTGTTTCTAAAATTTCGTTGAACTGTTTAAAAAAGATAATGCAACAATAAATAAGAGTATAAAATATACTGGAACTTAGTTTCATCCTATTTTCTGCACTTAATCTGTCAGATGCATTGCGCCCGATCGTGTTAGGATTAGTATTGCGCCCGCCGGAAGGTTAAGTGATTTCTATGAAAAAGTATGGAAATGACTTTTATTTTAATTTCGGCATCCTTGACTCAAGGTCTCCTTGAGTTAAGGTATGTTTATAAATACGGGCCTGAGTGTCCTTTGCATTTCAGGTTTATTACACCAAAAGTTTAGTTTTCCTGACAGATCTTAGAATAACACTCATTAACTGCTTTTGGCTTTTCCTGAACCAAAATACGGAAGGCCTTAAAAAAGTTTGCGTAGTATAGTTCGAAAGAGCCTGAAGCCGAAAAGGAATTTTACGAATATGTACTTAATTGGCTATGGAATTAATGCAATGACCAAAGACATATGACAAAACGGATTCCATACGGAACACTTTTCTTTGGAATAGAAATTTCATACATCGTCCGAAATTCTGCAAAATTTCGGCCAAATTCCGCCAAAAAGTGTTTCTGCTTTCTGTTGAAAGAAACACAGATGAACAGCTGATACAACAAATTTTGGCTGACATTGTGGTCTTGAATTCCATGGCAAGTTTAAGCGAATTTGAATGCAAAATTAGGATTTACCGAAAAAGAGGTTTTTGTATGTTTTGTAAAAAATCTAGTAACAGATTCTGTAAAATCGTAACAAGTGCCGAATAATATTTTACAAGTACAATCCAGAATACTACACGGTTGTAAATTTTGCTGTAAACCGGGAGTAAATTTTATAAATAAAATAGTATAACTCCTATCTATTCCAAAACTTGAATCAAATTTGACCCTTTCCAACTTATAATTTTAGTTTATTCAAAAATTATATTAATTATAACCACTACAGAATAAAACTATCCAAATACCCTTTTTATATTATACATTTTACACCGTTCGGGATAGAATAAATTGCATTGAATGTTGTTATAACATAAAAGGGTAGAATCAATCCTACTATGTTAGCAAATCTCCACTATCAACGCAAGAAACCCATTCAAAATATAAATCTATTGATTTGTAGTCTGTCTGGTTCAGTGAACAGCGCGCTTGCCTACAAATCACAGAATTGTGGATTCGAAGCCGCCTGCACTCGTAGTACAATTTTTATTTTTTCTAACGGTTTGTATAAATTTGCTTATCAATTTTATACTATTGAAGAGTAAAAATTTTATCAAGAATACTTATACTTTGAATATAGTTCAATTGTACTATTGATAAAGTTTTTATATGGAAATGTATGAATATATTTTTTTATAAAAATTACACCAAAATTTTCAGCCGTGTAGGAACTATCCGTGGCGTAGAGCCGGGATCAATCGGTTGATTAAAATGAAGCAACAAAAGTAAGCAGGAAGGTATGGTTATTTCCATATGTACTACACTAGCTTCAAATCTATAGTATCTGCAAAACCTTTTAAAATGAGTCCTAGATGGTAAGGTGAAGCAACATGCTTTAACAAATCAATTGCAAAATAGAAATGAGAAGGAATGGCTACGATGATGTTTACTTCGTGAAAATTGAAGCATTGAAGAAAGTACCCCAGGCAGGGCACCACAGAGACCGAGCCCTAGGAATTCGAAAATGTATGCTAAAAATGCTTTCCCACCAAAACACTTCAATTTTTAGCATTTTAACAGAAAGAGAAGCATCTGGTTACAACGAATTTACGGCCAAATTAAAATACACAAGCCCGATCGAAAAATCAGACCGATTGTTTCAAATATTTATCAATTCAGCGGCTTCCAAGACATCGATACCGCAACAACATCTCCTCAACTTATATCAACATAAGATGGGGTCACTTCACACATGATGAGACTGTTGGATTGACTTTGTAATAGATTTAATATAACTAAAATTGTACTAGAAAGACAAATTTACCAGTTGTACCAATCGCTATTAGTAATATAATTTCGATGTGTCAAAAAATTTGTCCTAAGTAGTTCTCACTCTGATCAGAACCACCGGTAAGATAACACGCCTCCATTATTATTAACTTCGAAAACGAAAATAAATTGTGTAACATATTATCATCATCAATGTGGCACGATAGCCCGACGTCGGGCCTTGGCCGCCTGAATCGTTGACCTCCAATTGTCGCGGTTACGTGACCTCGTCCTCCAGTTTCGGAAGCCCAGCAGCTGTTGGGCGTCTTCACCTACGGAGTTCTCCCAGCGAGCTCTCGGTCGTCCACGCAACCTCGCTCCGTCAATTCGTTGTGCGTTCATCACTTTCTTTGGCATGCGATTATCGTCCATCCGTTGTACATGCCCCGCCCATTGCAAACGTTGAAGCTTCACGATTTTCGATACTTCCAGCTCATCGTACAATTGATACAATTCATGGTTGTACCGGTTACGCCATTGGTCTCGCTCGCGAACGGCCCCGAAAATTCGCCGAAGGACCTTTCGTTCGAATCGGTCTAGCAAAATTTCGGAGGCTTGGGTGAGGGTCCATGTTTCGCAGCCATAACATAGCACGGGTCGGATGATCGTTTTGTACACGCGGAGCTTCGTGTTCCTGTGCGCAAGTTTCGAATTAATTATAGGGAGGACCGAGAAATATGTCTTATTGGCTAGTTGTATCCGTCGCTTAATTTCGTCGGTTTCGTTGGCGTCCTTTGATAAGTTACAACCCAGATAGTTGAAGTTGTCTACATACTCGATATTAAGGTCCCCCACTATGATGCTTGAATTTGCTGGCGTCCTTGTTTTCGATTGCATCATGGCCTTTGTTTTACTTTCGTTGATATGTAGTCCAACTTCCTTTGCGGCGTTATTGAGGTTATGCAGAAGGCTTTCTGCATCACCCAACCTTCGAGACATGATGTTGATATCGTCGGCGTACGCTACTAATTGAGTCGACTTGATGAGTAGCGTTCCGCTGCTGTCCATATTCATGGCTCGAATTACATACTCCAAAGCAAGTTTGAAGAGCGTCGGCGCCAGCCCGTCGCCCTGCTTGAGTCCAGTACGAGTTTCAAATAGGTCAGTGAGTCGATTCTGCACTCTGACCTGCGAGACGGTATTAGTCATCGTCATCCTTGTGAGTCGCACTAACTTTGCCGGTATACCAAAATTCAGCATAATGTTGTACAGTACACTTCGATCGATACTGTCGTATGCCTGCTTGAAGTCGACAAAGATTTGGTATACGTCGATGTTATATTCCCAGCACTTTTGGAGTAGTAGCTTCACTGTGAAAAGCTGATCGGTCGTTGATCGACCAGGTCTGAAGCCGCCTTGATACTCGCCAATGATTCGTTCTGCGTACGGATTAATTCTCTTTTCAAGAATTTTAGATAATATCTTATAGGCCGTACAAACTAATGATATGCCCCTGTAATTCTCACACTTCAGCTTGTCACCCTTTTTGTGGATTGGGCAGATTATGCTTTTGCGCCAATCTTCGGGGATTTTCTCGTCGTTCCATATTTTCAGCAGTAGCACATGTATTGCGTTGGTCAGGCACGTTCCACCATGCTTCAGCAGTTCTGCTGGGATCTCGTCAGCGCCGGGCGCTTTATTATTTTGAAGCGACTGTATGGCAAGACTCACCTCCTCTACTGTTGGGGGTAGAACGGGAGGGCCTGGTTCGGCTAACTGCTCAAGAGCTGGCTCCGCGGGGGATGTTGATGGTGCATTGAGGAGCTCTTCAAAATGCGAGGCCCATCGTTTGTTGACGCTTTCGATGTCGCTGATGATGTTACCATCCTTGTCCTTACATAGGCTTGTCCTGGGTTGATATCCGTTCTTAACATTATTAATAAGTTTGTACGCCTGTCTAATGTTCTTACTGGCTAATCTTTGGTTTATTTGCTGTAACTGCTCGTCAAAATGTTTGCGTTTCTTACGTCTAATTAACTTATTAGATACTCGCCGAAGCTCGTTATATCTTTCTTTCTTGGCTCGGGATGCGCGTTGTGTGTATTGGCGATAGGCTTCATTTTTCGCCTCAATCGAGGCCCTGCATTCTTCGTCGAACCAGTCTGCTCGTCTGCGCCGGCCTTTATAGCCCACGACCTCTTCTGCGACCCCCTTGATGCTGTCTTTGAGCTCCTCCCAGAACTCATGGATGCCTAAATTGTTGATGTCATCAAGCATGGGCGACAGTT
Organism: Microchrysa polita; assembly: GCA_949715475.1. Lineage (NCBI taxonomy): Eukaryota > Metazoa > Arthropoda > Insecta > Diptera > Stratiomyidae > Microchrysa > Microchrysa polita. Next base: position 135,305,524 of record OX454416.1, on the reverse strand, counting down.
TTTCCTCTAGTGCTGTTGTATACGCAGCCGCCGTGGCATCATCAATCAAATTGTCAACCTCGAAGATCTTGGCAGGGTTGATTCTCGTTAGGTGCACCGAAGAGATTCTGCACCTGTAGGTCGTCTTCACCAAATAGTGATCGGTGTCACAGTTGGCTCCTCGATAGGATCGAACATCTAGGACATTAGAAGCCCATCTCTTGCTGGTCAGTACGTGGTCGATCTGGTTCACGGTGTATTCATCTGGAGACTTCCAGGTCTGCTTATGGATTCGTCGATGAGGGAAGCATGTAGAGCTTATTACCAGGTTTCTGCCGCTCGCGAAGTCGATAAGTCGCTGACCGTTGTTGTTGTTTTCTTCGTGGAGGCTATGACCTCCAGTAGTTCCCCTATGCCAGCTTTCATTTCCGACTTTGGCGTTAAAGTCTCCTAGCAGCAGCTTGACGTCGTTTGATGGAAGTGAGTCGAAGAGTGTTTCTAGGTCGTTGTAGAACTCGTCCTTAATCGCGTCTTCTTTTACTTCTGTAGGGGCATGCGCATTAATGAGCCAGAGATTAGCGAAACGGGTCTTAATGCGGATCGCACATAGCCGCTCGTTGATGGGTTTGAAGCCGATAACGTGGTCCTTCAGCTGCTTATTCACGATGAAAGCTACTCCAAACTCCTTGTTGCCCTCCTCTTTACCACTCGTAAAAATAGTGTGCGAATTGAGGTCGTTAATCTCGCTTTTGAGCCATTTAGTTTCCTGGATTGCAACTATGCTCAGCTTGTATTGTTCTACCTGATCCAGGAGGGCCCTTAAGGCCCCCGGTCTATTCAGGGAGCGTACATTCCAGGATCCGAAAGAGTAATCAGTTGTTCGTTTGCGGGGTCGTCGTTGTTTTGTATCCGTCCAATCCGAGGCTTTTGTTTCAGGTTTCTTGACTTGAAGTTTTTCTTAGGATGAGTTGTCGGCACATCGCTAAACCATGATAGGGTTTAATCGTTGAGTAAAGGCCATCATGGGCATGCCTCGAAGATGCTGCTTTAGTGGTTGACTTAAATGTTTTCTGTCACCTATCACGTTAAGTAACCTGAGACGCTGCAGATGTTAATGCAGCACTCAGGCGCAGCGGTTACTCGGATAATGCGGGAAAGTAACGCCCCGTAGAGAGACATAGGAATTGGCCGAAGTCCTTTTCCTATGAAACTCCTCCTGCATAGCTAAGGGTCCGCAGTTATGCCACAACTGAAGAAGATATAGGAATTAGCCGAAGCCTTTCAACCTTTATCTTCCCCCTTACGGGTTACGGGTAACATATTATAATTGAATTGAATTAAACTAAAAAAATAAAATAATAATAAACCAAACAAATCAAAAAGTGTTGCTCTCTAATTTATATTCATGTAGTGCAAGCCGCTACAAATGGTGACCCCGACGAAAGAAAAAAAACAGTTAGTGCAATTACTGAGTACAGTTATCAAACTGATAAAAACGTGTTAAATCTAAATTAACTGTGATTTCTTTTCGAAATTTGGAGTGTAAAGCAGTGTAACTCGATAATACCCGGTGGAACTCGATAATACCCGGTGGAACTGATTATAATTGACGATTTACACGCAACGAATTTAATACATAATAATAAAAATAATAGTATATAAAAATCAACAAAATACCAAAAAAAAAAATAATTGGAAGCTAATTCGCTGCAGAATATCATCATTAAGCTCGTACAAATTCCTGTACAAATTCATTTTGTACGACCCCGATATTCGCATACATAAAAAATACGTAACCGACTGGAAACAAAAGACAATAATTTTTTTCAATGATAAATTATTGCATTTCGCCGTAAAGATTGTTGACGAGCTCCGTTATGTACGTCTCAAATTATGTATGTAACACATTTGTGCAGCGTTTCTACGATTATTAAATCACATATTGTCAATCCGCGGTGGAATTTCGCCCAATACATTTGCAACGCCGCCCGCTAGCCGTCTAAATTTGGATGTATGTATCTAGTCATCGTGGGTACCCCTTAACGGAACGTTCAAAAAACCGTTCCTGTACGAGTGTCAAAGTATCCTCTTTGAAATACTTCACCGATACGTACCCGTTTTCATCAGTGTGGAAATTGTGCGACTTCCAATTTTACCGGGAGTCACGTTGGCGCTCTGTGACAAATTACAACCCAGTGCCGATTTGCCGAATTCAGAAATATACATCTGTTCGTAGCCCCAAAATTCGTACATATCATCTGAGGCCCCACACCAGCGAAGACGTCGTCGCTACAAATGGTCGTCGTCGTCGCTACAAAACGTTTTGAAAAAGCTTGGAAATAACCTCAAAATTGGGTCAAAACGCTTCGTCATCCCGAGATTAATTTACAGTGACTCCGAAGTGCATACGTGAAAATACATCAGGAAAGTAATAACCGTTATCGGATATGTAATATTTTTTTCAAAATTATATAATATTTTTTTTTTTCAAAATTCCAACAAATACCAATTAATTTGACATTTAGTATTTTTCCGAATTCGTTTTTTTCTAATTTCTTTATTGTTCAACTCATTTTAGGTAATTTTTTCTTTAATTTAAAATGTCAAAAAACGAGGAAGCAAATAAGGAAGCAATTGTCAATCCCAGTAATAGCTCCCCGCAAGTTGATCTCAGTCCAATTAGTGTGAAATTGCCACCATTCTGGAATTCATCACCAAGAACATGGTTTGGATTGGCCGAGTCTCAGTTCGTTCTATCGCGTGTGACCGCTGAAGTTACAAAATATCATTATGTCATCGCAGCACTTCCGCAAAATATAGCCGAATCAATCGACGACTTTATACAAAATCCACCAACTCAAGGTACTTATACAAAATTAAAAGCACTCTTAATTGATAGACATTCCTTAAGCCTTGAGACAAGGTTAAAAAAATTAATATCTGAGGAAGAAATGGGAGACCGTAAACCCTCCGATTTCTTCCGAATTCTAAAGACCTTAGCCGGTTCCATTGGTAACGTAGGCGAGGACTTGTTAAAGAAGCTCTGGCTTAGTCGTATTCCAAACAGTTTGAACGTGGCGTTAATCCCGTTCGATTTTGACTTAGACAAGACTTTGGAGATTGTAGATAAATTATGGGAGGCTCTTTCAACTCACACACATATTTCAGAAGTAAAACAAGTGCCGCACACTAACAATTCCGGTGACAATTTTAGTTTGGAAAGTTTACAAAAGCAAATTAACGTTCTAAATGATAAAATCGATAATATGAACAGATCCAGGTCACGTTCTAGATCTCATTCGCGAAGTGCTCCTAGAAGTCGGTCTTTGAGTCGTAAATTTAATAAAAACGGGAAGTTTTGTTGGTACCACTTTCGTTTTGGAATCAACGCAACTCGTTGCATTAAACCGTGCAGCTTTACAGAAAAGACCAACTCAAACCCACAAAATAATACTCTAAAAAACTAAGTGAACCCATTGACGAGGCGGCAGGCAATGGAAGCAAATTTACAAGCCGCCGACTTTGTATTCGAGATGCAATCCACAATTTAAACTTTTTAGTGGATACCGGGGCTGATTTATCAGTTATTCCGTATAACAAATTTAAAAACACAAGCAAAGATACGCATTTAATGCTGTCCGCTGCTAATGGAAGTACAATAAGCACATATGGCAGCAAACTTCTCGAAATTGATTTAGGGTTAAGGAGAAAATTCGTACACTCCTTTATCTTGGCCGAAGTTAAAAGGCCGATATTAGGCGCGGATTTTTTAGCAAAATTTAATTTATTGGTCGATCTTTTCCAGAAGAGAATCATTGACCGAAACACCAAACTCGAGGTTAATGCTCTCGAAATCACATCTACTGATGTTTCACCTAAGAGAAACTCTCCATAGAGAATGATTTTGGGAATATCCTTAAAGAATTTCCATCACTTACAGCCGCACCTAACTTCAATGACCCCATTAAACACAACGTGGTCCATCGTATAGATACAAAAGGATCCCTTCCATTTGCAAAATCACGCCGTTTGGACCCCAAGAGATATAAAGAAGCCCACTTAGAATTTTCTCATATGATAGAATTGGGAATTTGTCGTCCTTCTTCTTCACAAGTTTCTTCACCACTTCATATGGTAAAGAAGAAAGATACAACTGATTGGCGACCATGTGGAGATTATCGGGCTTTAAATGCCATTACAACTCCAGATCGCTACCCAATACCACACATCCACGATTTTTCTATTAAGTTAGAGGGATGTAACATTTTTTCAAAAATTGATCTTTTTAGAGCATACCACCAAATTCCCATTCATGACGACGATATTTACAAAACCGCAATTACGACTCCATTTGGCTTGTTCGAGTTCGTACGAATGCCATTCGGACTACGAAATTCATCACAAACTTTCCAACGCTTTATGAATGAGGTTTGCAAAGGATTATCGTTTGTATTCGTATATATAGACGACATTTTAGTGGCAAGTAGGTCATTGGAAGAACATAAGGATCATCTTCGCACGCTGTTTAAGCGATTAAGCGAATATGGAGTTACTATTAAACTGCCTAAATGCATATTCGGTGCAACTTCAGTTGATTTTTTGAGCAACAATATATCTGCAGACGGAATTCGTCCTTCTCAGAATAAAGTTAAAGCAATTTTGGAATTGCCTTCTCCGAAGTCGGTTCGAGAAACACAACAATTTATCGGTATGATAAATTATTTTCGTCGTTTTGTACCGTTCTTATCAAAATTATTAGCTCCTATTATAGATAATATATCCGTAACTAACAATGAGAAGACGAAAAAGAAATTAAAAAAGGAAAATTTCACTTGGTCCATGGAATGTGAAGAAGCATTCAAAGAAACAAAAAATGCTTTAGCACATGCCACTTTACTTGTGCATCCATCACCAAGTGGATACCTCAGTATTACAACAGATGCTTCAAACGTAGCTGTGGGTGCAGTCATTCAGCAGCTGAAAAATTCTGCCTGGGAACCACTAGAATTTTTTTCTAGAAAACTATCGAAAACTGAAATGAAGTATTCAGCATTCGACAGAGAGTTATTAGCAATATATCTTGCTATTAAACATTTCAAGCATTTGGTCGAAGCTCGCGAATTCTGTGTTTTCACAGACCATAAGCCTCTTACTGGTGCAATATTCACCAAAACAGAGCGCAACCCCAGGCAGTTTAGGCATCTTGACTACATTGCTCAATTTACGCACGATATTAGGCATATCTCAGGTAAAAGCAATGTCGTTGCAGACTATCTTTCAAGAATTGAAAAAATCGATACGATGGAAATAAAATCATTTCTCGAAACAAAAACAATATCTAAATTACAACAAGAAGACTGTGAGTTACAGCAATTAACTTCTCCTAGCAGTTCAAAGTATAAAATTAATTTGAAATTAATTGAGTTGCCAGTAGATGGAGATAAAATTTGGTGTGACAATTCTTCAAATAAGTTGAGACCCTATATACCAGAAGTCCTCCGTAAGATTTGTTTTGATAATATACATAATCTTTCACATCCTGGTATCAAGGCCACCAGAAAAGCTGTTGCTTCCAAATACTATTGGCCTAATTTAAACAAGCAAGTTAATCAGTGGACCAGGTCGTGTATCAATTGCCAAAAAGCTAAAGTGGTAAAGCATACAAAATCTGCACTCGGAAAATTTAATATACCTTCCGAAAAATTTCAACATATTCATGTTGACATTGTAGGACCACTACCACCATCAAAGAATAAGACGTACATATTAACAGTGGTAGACAGGTTTAGTCGATGGCCAGAGGCAAATCCTATAGCTAACGCGACTGCCGAAACAGTCGCTGAAAAATTAGTTACGGAATATTTTGCTCGATTCGGTATTCCAGAAACCATGACTACGGATAGAGGCGTACAGTTTGAGTCGAACTTATTTAGGGAGCTCATGAAACTACTAGGCGTCAACCGGATAAGAACTACAGCATACCATCCCCAGTCAAATGGAATGGTTGAAAGATTTCACCGGACTCTCAAAGATTCTTTAACAGATTCAGAACAATCTTGAAAAAGACCATACATCGTACATCAGCAGACTGCGACATGCAATGCAAACATATTCCCCTGTCCCTCCAAGGTCTAAAGCAAAATCGAACGGCTATTTCATTCCTAAGGAACTTAACCAGTGTACTCATGTTTTTGTAAGAGTTGATAAAGTCAAAGCTCCTTTAACACCTCGCTATGAAGGTCCTTTTGAAGTCGTACGTCGCTTTCGGAAATATTTTGTGATTAAAATTAAAAATAAAAATACATCGATCTCAATAGATAGACTTAAGCCAGTCCATACCATTTCAAACTTTGAATCATATAAAAGGAAAGTGAATTTTAAATTAGATTAAAACATTAATTTTCGTAGACGTTTTACTGCGAAGGGAGTATTGTTGGATTGACTTTGTAATAGATTTAATATAACTAAAATTGTACTAGAAAGACAAATTTACCAGTTGTACCAATCGCTATTAGTAATATAATTTCGATGTGTCAAAAAATTTGTCCTAAGTAGTTCTCACTCTGATCAGAACCACCGGTAAGATAACACGCCTCCATTATTATTAACTTCGAAAACGAAAATAAATTGTGTAACATATTATAATTGAATTGAATTAAACTAAAAAAATAAAATAATAATAAACCAAACAAATCAAAAAGTGTTGCTCTCTAATTTATATTCATGTAGTGCAAGCCGCTACAAGACTATCAATAGCAGTCCTTGTTTCCGAACAGATTCATGTCGAGATTGGGCAACGTTTCATGACCACCTCGTTGCCTCGACATAATCATAGCTTGTACTTATTCTCTGAGAGTTCTTGTTCTTGAAACCAAACTTCTATGAAAATAAACTCAACCCATTCGAAAAACGGAAAGGGTTCATCAACGAGGAGATCTGGCGAATTGAGAAGATGATGTGATGATAATGTTTCGAAAAAGATTTACAAAGTTTAGTACATAATAGAAACGCTCAAAATAAAAAGGGAATATTTGGTACTGCAATTTTTAGTATGGTGTGAAAAAAGTTCGATGTGCTCACAGGGGGGGCACGTGCCCCCCCTGTAAATACGCCACTGATAGGATGGCCATAGTTTCCTTGATATTACACAAGCTCTAGAGTTCCGCCAATTACGATTAGCATTCGTGATATAATGAGTGGAAATATTTCCTCTGACAGCTGCCATTGGAATGTCCACGGGCTCAAAATGAGAGCTATTCAGAGCATGGGCGTAGCCAGGATTTCGGTCAGGGGGGGGGCAAGCCCAAATTTTTTTCAAAATCATGATTTTCTAAGGAGTTGAAATTTCCGGTCGCAGAAATATTGTTAGCAAATTTTAGAGTAGCCTGGCTTGTGGTTGGATGGGTGCACAGGGTCATGGATTCCAGACTCACCGTGAACGAATTCATTTTATGGTATTTTCCGAACTCACGACCTACCTGACGGACTATGATGTCGCTCAGATTGTAAACAAGTATGCATTTAAAAAAAAATGGAATGTGTATGCTGGGACAAAGCCTCCGCATCGCACGAAACAGCCGTGGAGCCCTGCGCTGCCGACCAGTTTCCCATTAGTGCGGGTACACAGGTAAATACAATTACTACATTGTTAGGAATGCTGCTCTCCGATCCATTTATGGGGATAAATAACATTGCTGGGCGTGCTGTTGATCTCAACACCGCAACAAAACAGGAGTCCAGATCTTAGAAATTGGATACTCACACATCTGCGGCCCTAGTTTACTGGTTGCATGTTATTTCTTTTTTTGCTAATTTTATAGTCAAATTTTTAAAATGGAGATGAGAATGGTTTTCTTCTGCATTCTGATTACATTCAACTGGCCTCCAATATTTGCCTTTTAGAGCGTAGTTTGTCTATTTTCAGTGCATTTTTTGCATCTCGGACTGCATATTCCACTTGCGAAATCAGTTTGTTCCGTCTGTCACTTTCATCTTAGCAAAGTAGCATCGCCAGAATATTTATAAATCCTTTATTGATTGAAATATGGTTAACGGTTTTAATAAGATTTCCTCTAAATTTATCAAAGTATTAACGGTGGCTAAATTTTATTGCTGGTATGATTCAGATAGAAAATAAATTTTGATTTAATAACTTGAAAGACCCGCTCTGTGGCTCACTTGGTTGAGTCGCACTATACGATGCTAGTAATCTAGAGGTCCGGAGATCGAATCCCGGCGTGGTTCAAAATTTCCGTACATGTGAATGGAAATATATAGTGCTTACAGCATTATATACACTCCGAATTGATATGCAATGTAACGTTGACTCGAAATTGCCTATACACGGCTAATTAACGCACCATGGCCCCACAAGAGCTATACGCTACTGAGAAGAAAAAGAAGAACTTGAAAGACACTGAAATATGAGACCCGTTCTTCACAAGGTCCTTAACCATGGAAGGTCATGCTTATTTTTAGTACGGAAAGGTCATGCTTCGTCGATTCGACGACGCTCAACTTTTGACACCTCATACAAATCACCCTTTCTCAAAATTTTTATAAAATTTGACAGATTTTCAATCGTTAGTTTATTTAGAATGGAAAAACATAGATTTTGGAGCCGATTTTTATGAGTTCGAAATGCAATCTTCCTAAAACGAGACATTTTCCTGATTTGTCCTATTTTTGTCCTAGTAAATATTTTTTCCATTATTTTTTAAAAAATAGGTCCCACATTTCAAAAATAAACATATTTGTTACGAGCTAGTTGTATGGACGCAGACTTATCGGTGAATCGACAACCAGCCATAAGAAATACTGGAGCTCTAAAAGTTACACAAAGTTCATCTTTCGTCGTTTCGACGACACCAATTTCCAAAAAATCCAACTTACCCTGCTTACCTCGTCTGTGCCGCAATGTACCCGGCAAGTACATCGGCACGGTAAATGCTGTACGAAAACTTAGCTTCAAATATGGAGAATTGTCACGAAAAATGGGATAAATTTGATTATGCGTATAGTCGATTCGACGAAGCATAACCTTCCAGGGCTAACAAAGCAAAGCTATATACCATTTGTCACCCTTTCAGATGAAAATAAGTTGAATTCCACTAACTTCCCGAAGGGACCTAACGGTTGAAATTGTGTACTCCAGCTCAAAACTCATGAACCCACAGTAGCACACTCCAAGTGAAATGTGTGTGCTGGTACGCAGCCTCCGTCAGTTACGAGAGGCCACTCGCTGTCATCTATTTGTATGCGCCTCCTGACTGCAAACTGTCCCGATCATGGCTTCTCCGGCAGCACCTGGAGTGGTAAAAAAGGCATCTGCTGCGCCAGTAGCAGAAAATTTTTGAAAATGTTGTATAGTGCAGCGATTTTTTTTACTACATCGATAAGGATTTTTTACCATCTTCATCGACCAGGGGGGGGGGGGGCGACCGCCCCTCCCTGCCCCCCTGGCTACGCCCATGATTCAGAGGCCAACTCATCTGCAACCTCATTTCTCTCTGTCTTCATATGTCCCGGCACCCAAAGTAGAGTGACTGTGTACCTTCCTCCAAGGTTGCTCAGTGTTTCTTTACAGCACTTCACAAGATTGGAAGATATCTCTACAGATTTCAGTGATAAAATAGCAGCCTGACTATCTGAACAAAAGGGAATGTTGGTGTTGTCTTGTATGCGCCCGAGTGTGTGACATGCTTTCATGATTGCAAACAATTCAGTCTGTAAAATGCAAACAAGTGCGCGAAGCGCGATTGTTATGAATGACAGCATTCGACCAGACGAATTTCGTTCGTAATCGTTCGTACACGTTTTGTACGAACCACGTATACGATCGCTCACGACCGAAATTCGTCTCATCAATGTCTCCACAGGCATATCTAATTTCTTTCTGTTTAGGGGTACACAGTTTTTGTTGCTGCTAATTTAGCCCACTCATTACGTGATTTCAAAATGCAAAGTGTGGCGGAGACATTTTTTTTGTTTCTTATGATTGTTGGGGCGCTGAGCACGAATCCAAACACCAAATGTATGCCCCGTCATATGAAAAAGTAACAACGCCTTTAGTGTGGTTGATACTATGTGTGTTTTTTGTGATTGTGTTTTAAAATCTAGACAAAATTTCCCCTTCAGGGCCGTTCCTCTCTTCTCTCTATTCGCCTTATCGCTAAATCATCTGCATACGCGACCACCTCTATACCCTCCTCATCAAGTTTAGTTAACACAGGAGTAGTCTGGTTGGTGTTGTGGATATAGTACGCACACCTTCGATGCAAGGGTCGTGGGTTCGAGTTTCATCTTGCTTGAACGAATGGGTGTTTTTCAAACTTACGACCCATGTGACGGACTATGATCTCACCCAGATGTTAAACGAGTACTCATTTATGGGGATAAATAATACTGCTGAGCATGCTGTTGATCTCGATTGGCTTTCAAGTCTGTCAATTGGCTGTCACTAACACTACCCTGAATGGTGCCTCTTCAAACGAATTTACATAGTGAGTTGGCTGTCTCTCAAATTCACATGCATTACTCTAATAATTATCAGTAGAGTCACTATCCATTTATCGAGCCCCGTCTCTACAATCAGACTCCGCGAGGATATCGTGGATAGATTATATACGGATATTGTTGAGTCGCTCTGTGGCTCACTTGGTTGAGTCGCACTCTACGATGCTAGTAATCTAGAGGTCCGGAGATCGAATCTCGGCGTGGTCCAGGAAATATGTAGTGCATGCAACATTATATACACTTCTCTAAATGCAATGTAACGTTGACTCGAAGTAGCCTATAAACGGCGGAGTGAACGCACCATGCCCCACAAGGGGTTACGGTACAGTACAGATTGTTGAGAGCCCTCTATGTCTATGTGTATTGTTTGTATTGAAGACTGTACTCGATGCTACGCACCACTTCGTGGCGGGAAATGCGAACTCACAAAAAGCTCGAGGGTCACATCCGTAGATTTTATCTTCTCTCTTTATCAACGACAGAAATGAATGTTCTTTTGACAGAATTTTACTTATCCTTGCTGAGTCCTTAACGTGCTCCACGGATTGGCCTTTTCTAATGCCCAATTTCCCTTGCCCAACTGCCCAAATGGAGGGCGTGGGTGTTTGTTCTTAAAACTCTGTCTAAACTTTTGAGCCCGGAATTATTCAAAGTGATTAGTGATTTTTCAATTTTTGAATTTCAATGTTTCAAACTGATACAAAAATCATGAAGCTATTTGTACCAAAAATACCCCTCTTGCCCTCTTTGTACCCCACCTATTTAAAAGTTTCCTTTCGTTTATTACCATAGATAAACTAATAACTCATTGGGCAGAGAATTCTTAAGCGGATGGCGATCCTCTGAGTATTTAGCACCATTTTATTGGATTTGGGAGACATATTGGGGAAATCCTTGCAGTGTCCTTCAGTTGTTGTTTGTTTCCTTCTCCTAAGAAGGAAGCGGAATCGGATGGAGTACAGTGATTTTTTCATCGCTTTGTGAAAAATTAAAATTACATTTTTACACGGCTGTTATACTTCTGAATCTTGGCAGCTATACAGGGTTATTGGTTAAGTCGACCTATTCCCTGCAACACGTTATAATAGGGTCAAAATGCAACAAAATGAGGCCATAAATGTTAGGCCGATTTTCAATGGTCACTGAGATATTTGAATTTTTAGGTTTTTTTGAAATAACCTTGAATTTTACAATTTAAAGTAAGATTTTAAAAAAACTACTAAGGTAATGGGTTAAAACTTAATTTTGGATTTTAGTCAACACTATAGCAGACATTTCTTAATCATTTAAAATTTCAAAAACCCATCAGGGCATTCCATAGTATGGTTTTTAGACTATGCGGATTGCCCCTCAGCATCACTGATTTCATGTATTAAATGGATAGAATGAAAAAATGATTGAGGAGTCGATTTCCCTACACTCAAAGAAAATATCTCGATTCCAAAAAAACCAAATTAATTCCAGAAAAATCTCAAGAAAAAAGAGTTGCTCTTACATGCGTCTTTGAAGTTACAAATAAATTAAAAAATGTCTTTAAAAAACACCATCTCAAGATAGTCCATAATAGTAAGGGAAAGTTGCAAGACCAAATTGTCAATATTAAGGACAAAACTGAAACAATTGAGAAATCGGGAATATTTGAAATTTCATGTAACGATTGTGAGTTTACCTACATTGGACAAACAAAAAGGACAATCCGAACACTTTTCAAAGAACATTTAAACGCGATCAACAAGAACATGGTCCAAAAGTTAGCAGTTGCTCTTCATGCCGCGGAAAACGACTAAACTCAATTGAGCCTCGACAATGTAAAATTGAAAAAGCAGATGAACCAGCCAGCGAAGCTAGATGCATACGAAAGTATATACATTGGACCATCGGTAAGCGAACATTTCGTACAACGAACGAAATTTTTTGGTAGGAAATGTTTCGCTTAGCGAACGGAATTCCGGATAACGAACAAAGAAAATGGTGAAAATTTAGATTTTAGTGTAAAACTTGTGTAATTTTTAGACAAATCTCCATTTCACAAGAATTGAACGCTTTTATCAATAAATAGAACCAATAGCGTGTAGTGTTTTGATCGGAAATGAACCATTGTATGTTGGATAATTAAAGGTTTCGCTTAACGAACGATTCTCATAACGAATATCATCCCCGAACGAGTTTTGTTCGTTAACCGAGGATCCACTCTACATGCATCTAAATAGGAGAGTACTAATCAATACCATCGATGCACCGATACGATCATCACTTTTCAATTGCATTAAATCAATTTTTTCAATTCAGTTTTATTATAATGTTTTATAAAAAAAAATTGCATAGAGTACAGTAATTTTCTCTATATTCGTACATAAATTCAATTAGAATTTGTGAATAACATTTTAACAGTAAAGTCTGGTTTTTTGGTTTTTGAATTATTGAAAAGGTAAATCTAAGATTTTAGTAAATTTAGCTTAAATGTACTGGTTGAGGATGACGGTTTTTAGTCGAAATGCATCCGAAAATATAAAAAGTTTATTGTAAATAATTAAAATCTATAATAAACATTTTCAAAAGCAAAATCAATAAGATGACTTTTAACCTTCCGGCGGGTGCAATACTAATCCTAACACGATCGGACGCAATGCATCTGACAGATTAAGTGCAAAAAAAAGAATGAAACTAAGTTTCTGTATATTTTAGACTCTTATTTATTGTTGCATTGTCTTTTTGAAACAGTTCTACGAAATTTTAGAATCAAAAACTGGCCCACAAAATTTGATACCCTTCACATTTTAAATTTTCTACGAATATTCCGCTTTCAATAGCTACAATATTTAAAAAAACCTCCAACAACTCGACCGCTTAAAAAATGTGAGCTTATTTTACAAAAAACACAATATTGAACCATTTGGTGAACCTAAAAGTCAACACAACGATATTACGCAATGTGAAGAGTATAACATGCGGACATTTTCATAGAAAAGGAGAAAATAACACAATCGGGCGCAATACATCTGAGAGATTATTTCATCCCCTCCCGCCACTCAGACATATGGTAGATAGAAACTGAAAAGTGCTTTGGGTAGTTGATCGATAAAGATTAACCCTTCAGTGGGCGCGCGGGCTACAATTGTAAATGGCAATCATTTTCAGGATATGAACCGAATTCATTCGAACTGCTTAGTAGCTGTTAAAATACTGTTTCTTAATCGAATAAGAATGTTTTTAATATTTTTTGAGCCTAGAAACTAGTATTCCTTTGCGATCAAAGTCCACTGGGCTACAAGTGTAGCCCGCGCGCCCATTCATGTAACTTTTTTGGTACTCATAGATATCCATTAAAATAAAAATATTATTATAAAAAATTGTAGAAAATAGCAACAGTAAAATGTTTGACAAAAAAAAAAACGGTTTCAAGATAAATGTACAAAAAATAGATTACTATTTTCACGAAAAACCAAGAGTCGAAGTCAAAATTTCTTACAGCGTGCATCTGTTACATGTTGCTAACATAACTTAGTTTCTGGATGAAGTTTCTATCAATTGTAGCGTACATCTTGTGAGAACAGCTAATCTGAATATTGTAAGTAGAAATTCAATCAGTTTGACTTACAATATATTTAGCTCTGTAGCAAGAAACTGTACTCCCAGTGCAAAAAAGTGTGAATATTGGGTACCCAAAAATAGGCTAAGTTTGAAATTCCACAAACTGCGCATTTTTAACTGCATTCTCTCGTTCAATGTTCCATTTGGAAGATTTTTTATTGAATTCTGCGAATATAAACTTTTTTTGTACTTTTAATTTTAAAAAGTAACTATTTTGTCCACCTAAGTAAGTTAATATGAAAAAACACTAAAAATAAGACTAATTGGCACTTTGCCTTCTTTTATTATATATATTTTATTGGAAAATTAAGGATTTTATATTTTTTATTCTGTACAAGAATCACCAGACCGCAGACCGAGCAGGAAAAAAAAATTAAAATTGAACCATATTTTTAATATTATTTTTTATTTGGGCTACAATTGTAGCCCGCGCGCCTAACCACGTGACAAATAGGTGCGCGCCTAACGAAGAGTTAAGCTACTGTTAGTTTCAGATCTCTCCCTTTTCATATTTGGGGGTTTAAATCAATTTTGTCGTTTTTTACTACATTAAAACTTATTAACGTTTAACAATCCAAATTTTAAGTTCTACTCACATTTTTATACCCTTCGCTCGTAGAGTCAACGAAGGGTATATTAACTTTGTCATAAAGTTTGGAAAGCATTTAAGGAAGCATCTCCGACCATATAATAAGTATACATATATGATCAGCATAACATGGGGAGTCGATTGGGCGATGTCCGTCTGTCTGTCTGTCCGTCTGTTGCTACGCGTTTTACTCGGCCAATTCAAAAGCTATGAAGCTGAAACTTTGCACAAATGCTGGTTTTTGCTGGAGGCAGTTTGTATGTTTGAATCGGTAAAATCGGACTATGGGGTCATTGGGCTGCCATACAAACCTGACCCCCCAAATTAGGTTCTTCTTAGAAAAATTTTTTTTATTTGTGCACCGATTCCAAACAAATTCCACACAAATGTATTTCTATTAATGACACACAACATTTTTGAGAATGGATCAAATCGGACCATGGGGCTGCCATATAACCCAACCCCCCAAATTAAGTTATTCTAAGAAAAACTTTTTTGTTTGTGCACCGATTTCAACCAAATTGCACACAAATGTATTTCTATTGATGACACACAACATATGTGAGAATGGATCAAATCGGACCATGGGGTCATGATGCTGCCATACAAACCCAACTCCCCAAATTAAGTTCTTCTAAGAAAAACTTTTTTGTTTGTGCACCGATTTCAACCAAATTCCACACAAATGTATTTCTATTGATGACACACAACATATGTGAGAATGGATCAAATTGGACTATGGGATCATGGGGCTGCCGTACAAACTCAACCCCCCATTTTGGTTCTTCTAAGAAACATTTTTTTCCACCAATTTCACAAAACCTTGAATTAATGTGTCTTAATCATAAAGCAACAAAAAAGGTCAAAACGAATGGGATCGAACTATGGGGCCATGCTCCCGCATCCCGCAATAAAATTTTCTGAGTAAATGTTTTTATTTGCCCACTTATTCCAACCAAACCCCACGGAAATATTGTTTTATCGGCCTCAACGGAACTTTTGTGAAGACGGAAGGAAAAGAATTAGGGGGGGGGGGGGGGGTTAAATACAAGTCGTAGGTACGCCCGAAAAAACTTGTAGCCCGGAGGAGAGCGAAGGGTAGCCAAATTTCGGCCGCGCCCGAAATTACCCTCGGTCTCGTTTGGTATCCTTTTAACCCTTCTGTCGGCACAAAGGTCTGGCTAGACATTTGGCACTATATTTTGGTCAGAAAAGTATAGAAGATGAGATCGCAGCGACTTCATATTTCATGATATCCTAGAATAATATGTTTGGAAACATTTTGCAGAAATTTGAAAAAACGGTTGAAGTCTTGAGTAGGTTTTTGATGATTTTCAATTTATAGTGCTTTTTGATACCGAATAGGTCTGGCCAGACTTATAGATTCCCCCCCCCCGTTCTTCTATTGAGGTAAAAAGTGGAAATATGAAATTCTCTTAAAATTCTCCTATTTATGATGTAACAATGTAATTAAAATTCAATTTGAACTATAAACGATAAACATTTCTCAGATTTTTCTTTGAAAAGCCGTGAAGTTCGGGAAATAGGTATGCCTAATTTCATCACGTTTCATAACATCACCTAATCAACTGAGATTTGATTCTATGAATTTCAAACTAGTTTTATCTCCTTTGTAATAGTTAGGACTAAGTATGAGAGACTTGCGAACGTCTTTCTAAATAGATTTGATCAAGAAATTTACGAAAAAATTAGAATAAAATTGTTTTTGCGCTTGAAAATTCAATATTTCTGTCCACCTGCTTCCCTAAATCTGCAGGCTAATATCGAGGTAAAATCTACTAACAAAGCGCCAAATATTTTCCTAAAGATATTGGTATTGAAAAATGCGAACAAACTTTCTACTAGATATACGCCATGAAAATAGAGGAGCAGAAAGAGATGAAAATAAGGGAAAAACATGTTTACAATTATACCACCCCAAATATGTCCACTTAAAAACGTTACTAGTGTATCTAAAAAAATAATTTTAATACTTTTCACCTTTTCTAAAAAATAAAAAAAATTTCTCAGTAGGTCCAGCTAGACCTATTGGGTATAGTATATG
Source organism: Microchrysa polita (assembly GCA_949715475.1). Taxonomy (NCBI): domain Eukaryota; kingdom Metazoa; phylum Arthropoda; class Insecta; order Diptera; family Stratiomyidae; genus Microchrysa; species Microchrysa polita. The sequence continues at coordinate 135,288,785 of OX454416.1, read as the reverse complement.
CATATTGTAGTAGGTGCCGACAGAAGGGTTAACAATTGGCTAATAGCTAGGGCCTCGAAATTTATAGATATGTAATTATATACGGTGTCCTACAAGTTTGAAAATTTTGGAAATTTCTAATCACGAATTTCTGAGTTATTAGAAAATTTCGATTTAAAAACACAAAAGCTGTACTTTATCCACATATACTGGGCATACTCAACGCGCTCTCGTTTTCATAATTTCCCTTTTCTGGACATATAACTATATGATTTATTTTAATCCCTGCTTTGAGATGTTCCGGCCGGAAAAGTTTGGGAGCCACTGATCTAACCCAAATAAAGCTCTGATGCTTCAATCACAGTTACGAAAATTTGAATACTGTGGATTCAATCACCGTCGTAAAAAGTCAAAATTATCAATGCAATATTTTCAGGAATTCGTATTTCTTCGTATGGCAAAATTGTGATCTATTTTGCACCAAAACTTACTAAAAAACTGCTAATTTGAAGTGTAATAAATATAGAAATTGTTATTCTAAAATTCAACATTTTATAACCGTAAAAGTAATCCTGCAAAATGACCCCCCCCCCTCACCGAAAAGCTATCTACGCCACTGAAGCACTAAAGCCAGCACTAGATAAGAGAGCGAGCGAAGCGAGTTCTTTCAGCTAGTTTTTTAATAAACTAGTTGCATTAAATTTGAATAATTTGTATGGGAGGTACTATTTGTTTTAATCCGATCTAAGTAATATTTGGTGGAGGGTCTAATGCAGTACTTCCCAACCGGTGGGGCGCGCCCCCCTAGTGGGGCGTGACGGTCGGCAAAGGGGGGCGTGGGCTCAACTCGAGTATTGATGTGATCAATTCATGGGCGTAGCCAGGATTTCAGTCAGGGGGGGGCAAGCCCAAAATTTTTTCAAAATCATGGTTTTCTTAGGAGTTGAAAATTCCGGTCGCAGAAATATTGTTAGCAAATTTTAGAGTAGCCTGGCTTGTGGTTGGATTGATGCACAGGGTCATGGATTCCAGACTTACAGTGAACGAATTCATTTTATGGCGTTTTTCGAACTCACGATCTACGTGACGGACTGTTATGTCGCTCAAATTGTAAACAAGTACCCATTTATGGGGATAAATAACATTACTGAGCATGCTGTTGATCGCAACACCTCAACAAAACAGCAGTTCAGATCTTGGAAATTATGTATGTCACTCCCACATCTGCGGCCCTAGTTTACTGGTGGACTGCATGCTATATCTTTTTTCTCTTTGGTAATTTTAGAGTCAAATTTTTAAAATGGAGATGAGAATGATTTTCTTCTGCATTCTGATTACATTCAACTGGCCTCCAATATCTGCCTTTTAGAGCGTAGTTTGTCTATTTTCAGTGCATTTTTTGCATCTCGGACTGCATATTCCACTTGTGAAATCAGTTTTTTTCGTCTGTCACTTTCATCGTAGCAAAGTAGCATCATCAGAATATTTATAAATCCTTTATTGATTAAAATATGGTTAACGGTTTTAATAAGATTTCCTCCAAATTTATCAAAGTATTGACAGTGGCTCAATTTTATTGCTGGTATGATTAGAAAATAAATTTTGATTTAATAACTTGAAAGACCCGCTCTGTGGCTCTTGGTTGAGTCGCACTCTACGATGCTAGTAAACTAGAGGTCCGGAGAACGAATTTCGGCGTGGTCCAAAATTTCCGTACATGTTCGGATAGGAAATATATAGTGCTTGCAACATTGCACTCCGAAATGATATGAAATGTAACGTCGACTCGAAATTGCCTATAAACGGCTAAGTTAACGCACCATGACCCCACAAGGGGCTATACGGTACTGAGAAGAAAAATAAGAACTTGAAAGACACTGAAATATGAGACCCGTTCTTTACATGGTCCTTAACCATGGAAAAAGTAAATAAATAACAGGCGCGACAATCCAACATTGGACTAAGGCCGCGGGATGTGTTAGTGACATCCTATTTCCAAGATCTTATCTGCATTTTTATTTTAGGTAATGAGATCAGCATCACGCTCAGCAGTGTTATTTATCCACATTAATGGGTACTCGTTTAACATCTGAGTGAGATCATAGTCCGTCATAAGCTCGTGAGTTCGAAAAACACCATGGATCATGGTGAGATTCGAATTCATGACCCTGTGCACCGAAGGTGCGCGCACTAACCGCGATACCAGCCAGACTACAGACCATGGAAGGTAATGCTTATTTTTAGTGCGGAAAGGTCATGCTTCGTCGATTCGACGACGCTTAGCTTTGAAGCCTCATACAAATCACCCTTTCTCAAAATATTTATAAAATTTGACAGATTTTCAATCGTTAGTTTATTTAGAATGGGAAAACATCGATTTTGGAGCCGATTTTTATGAGTTCGAAATGTAATCTTCCTAAAATGAGGAAGAATTTTGAGGCATTTTCCTGATTTGTTCTACGTTTATCCTAGTAAATATTTTTTCCATAATTTTTAAAAAATAGGTCCCACATTTCAAAAATAAACCTATTTGTTACGAGCTAGTCATCGACAACTAGCCAAAAGAAATACTGGAGTTCTAAAAGTTACACAAAGTTAATCCTCCGACGTTTCGACGATGCCAATTTCCAAAAATCCAACTTACCCTGCTTACTTCGTCTAGCCGCAATGTACCCGGCAAGAACATCGGCACTGTAAGTGCTGCACGAAAACTTAGCTCCAAATAATGAGAATTGTCACGAAAAATGGGATAAATTTGATGATGCGTAGTCGATTCGACGAAGCATGACCTTCCAGGGCTAACAAAGCAAAGCTGGATACCATTTGTCACCCTTTCAGATGAAAATAAGTTGAATTCCACTAACTTCCCGAAGGGAACTAACGGTTGAAATTGTGTACTCCAGCTCAGAAGCCATGAAATGAAACAGGAAATATGGGATCCACGCAGCCACAGTAGCACACTCACAAGTGAAATGTGTGTGCTAGTACGCAGCCTCCGTCAGTTACGAGAGGCCATTCGCTGTCTTCTATTTGCATGCGCTTCCTGACTGGAAACTGTCCCGATCATGGCTTCTCCGGCGGCATTTAGAGTGGTAGAATGGCTGCACCAGCAGCAGAAAATTTTTGAAAATGTTGTATAGTGCAGCGATGTTTTTACTACATCGATGAGTATTTTTTTACCATCTTCATCGACCAGGGGGGGGCGACCGCCCCTCCCTGCCCCCCCCTGGCTACGCCCATGGATCAATTATATATTACAACGGCCATGAGCTGGTAAAATACTTCATTTCATCTACAAAATCTGAATCGCAGATATAATTATTTAAACCACAATAAAATATGTCCAAAGTCTATTTGATGATGATCGCTGAAATTGTTTTCGGAATAGAGACCGAGGGAAAAACCAGGAGTGCATTACCTATTAAACTTGAATGAAATTGAAATGATGCTTCATAAAATATATCCAATGGCTTCAATTTTGCTTGTTAACGCACCGCTGAACCAAAAAAATGGATCTCGCCAGGAAAAAAATGTGTTTTTGGTCTAAAACCGGATTTTCGGTCAACATTTTCAATTTTCAATTCAATTCAATTCTTGACCCAATGTAGTAGGGATGTAGCCCTCCGGCAATGCCTAATTCGGCTGTATAATGGCCGCTACGTCTGCTGCGTTCTCTTCACTTCGTACCAGTCAAATTCAGATCTTGCCATGGTGCGACGTTTTATGTTTTAGTGTGGAACTGAGTGTTTTATAGTTTAACCTTCCGGCGGGCGCAATACTAATCCTAACACGATCGGGCGCAATGCATCTGACAGATTAAGTGCAGAAAAAGGGATGAAACTAAGTTTCTGTATATTTTAGACTCTTATTTATTGTTGCATTGTCTTTTTGAAACAGTTCTACGTAATTTTAGAAACAAAAACTGGCTCACAAAGTTTGATACCCTTCACATTTTAAATTTTCTAAGAATATTCCGTTTTCAATAGCTTCAATATTTAAAAAACCTCCAACAACTCGACCGCTTAGAAAATGTGAGCTTATTTTACTAAAAACACACTATTGAACGATTTGGTGAACCTGAAAGTCAACACAACGTTATTTCGCAATGTGAAGAGTATAACATGTGGAAATTTTCATAGAAAAGGAGAAAATAACACAATCGGGCGCAATACATCTGAGAGATTATTTCATCCCCTCTCGACCCTCAGACATATGGTAGATAGAAACTGAAAACTGCTTTGGATAGTTGATCGATAAGGATTAAGCTACTGTGAGTTTCAGATCTCTCCCTTTTCATATCGCTAATTGGCGCAAAAAAAATGGCGACTTAATCTGTCAGATGCATTGCGCCCACCCGAAGGTTAAATTTTAAAAACAATCTATTCGATCTTGGATCTGGCGGTTTAAATCAATTTTGTCGTTTTTTACTACATTAAAACTTATTAACGTTTAACAATCCAAATTTTAAGTTCTACTCACATTTTTATACCCTTCGCTCGTAGAGTCAACGAAGGGTATATTAACTTGTCATGAAGTTTGTAACGCATTTAAGGAAGCATCTCCGACCATATAATAAGTATACATATATGATCAGCATGACGTGGGGAGTCGATTGGGCGATGTCCGTCTGTCTGTCTGTCCGTCTGTTGCTACGCGTTTTACTCGGCCAATTTAAAAGCTATAAAGCTGAAATTCTGCACAAATGCTGCTTTTTGCTGCATGCAGTTTGTATGTTTGAATCGCTAAAATCGGACTATGGGGTCATTGGGCTGCCATACAAACCTGACCCCCCAAATTAGGTTCTTCTTAGAAAAACTTTTTTATTTGTGCACCGATTCCAACCAAATTCCACACAAATGTATTTCTATTAATGACACACAACATTTTTGAGAATGGATCAAATCGGACCATGGGGGTGCCATATAAATCAACCCCCCAAATTAAGTTCTTCTAAGAAAAACTTTTTTGTTTGTGCACCGATTTCAACCAAATTGCACACAAATGTATTTCTATTGATCTATTTGATCAAGAAATTTACGAAAAATTTAGAATAAAATTGTTTTTGCGCTTGAAAATTCAATATTTCTGTCCACCTGCTTCCCTAAATCTGCAGCCTAATATCGAGGTAAAATCTACTAACAAAGCGCCAAATATTTTCCTAAAGATATTGGTATTGAAAAATGCGAACAAACTTTCTACTAGATATACGCCATGAAAATTGAGGAGCAGAAAGATATGAAAATAAGGGAAAAACATGTTTACAATAATACCACCCCAAATATGTCCACTTAAAAACGTTACTAGTGTATCTAAAAAAATAATTTTAATACGTTTATTGTTTAAAAATGGCAGTAAAGAATCGAGAGAATGATTCTACCGATAAAAATTTCACCTTTTCTAAAAAATAAAAAAAATTTCTCAGTAGGTCCAGCTAGACCTATTGGGTATAGTATGTGCATATTGTAGTAGGTGCCGACAGAAGGGTTAACAATTGGCTAATAGCTATATGGCCTCGAAATTTATAGATATGTAATATATATACGGTGTCCTACAAGTTTGAAAATTTTGGAAATTTCTAATCACGAATTTCTGAGTTATTAGAAAATTTCGATTTAAAAACACAAAAGCTGTACTTTATCCACATATACTGGGCATACTCAACGCGCTCTCGTTTTCATAATTTCCCTTTTCTGGACATATAACTATATGATTTATTTTAATCCCTGCTTTGAGATGTTCCGGCCGGAAAAGTTTGGGAGCCACTGATCTAACCCAAATAAAGCTCTGATGCTTCAATCACAGTTACGAAAATTTGAATACTGTGGATTCAATCACCGTCGTAAAAAGTCAAAATTATCAATGCAATATTTTCAGGAATTCGTATTTCTTCGTATGGCAAAATTGTGATCTATTTTGCACCAAAACTTACTAAAAAACTGCTAATTTGAAGTGTAATAAATATAGAAATTGTTATTCTAAAATTCAACATTTTATAACCGTAAAAGTAATCCTGCAAAATGATCCCCCCCCCCCTCACCGAAAAGCTATCTACGCCACTGAAGCACTGAAGCGAGCACTAGATAAGAGAGCGAGCGAAGCGAGTTCTTTCAGCTAGTTTTTTAATAAACTAGTTGCATTAAATTTGAATAATTTGTATGGGAGGTACTATTTGTTTTAATCCGATCTAAGTAATATTTGGTGGAGGGTCTAATGGGACCTAGCCTTAACTTTTGCCAAATTTTTTCGAGCCTACTGTGATTTGGAGATAAGTTACAGACATGTCTTTTTGAAAAATGTTAATAGGGGAAATATGGGTATGCTTTGTCGGAGCAGCCTGAGTCTCCGTGTGGGCCAGCTATATATTGATAGGAATAGTTATCCCAATGACCATGGCTCCAATTAAATTACTTCAGGAGCTAGAGAGACAAATGTAACTATCAAAAAATCGGAATTACATCGGATGTTTTTAGGTCTAGTATATAATCTACCAAGAGAAAGTATACGGTATTGAACAATTTGGCATTAAAAGTCAGCTCTTTTTTTGGATGTTTGAGTTTCATCATTTTTTCAACTAAAATCACTATACTCTTACTGCGCATTCGTAATTACCTACATTTAAATAATTAATAAATAATAAATTATTAAATTATTCCTTGGACTTACCGTTTCCATGAATAATTAAGGGTCTATTAGAAGATTGAACCATAATTACAATTTTAAAATATAAACAACCATTTTAGACAAATATACAATTTTCATCTTTATTAAACAGCCAGTATAGTTTTATTTCTTATGCGCACATTAATATTTTACACAATTTGTTTTACTTGCTTACACATCATGTGTTCTTTACAATTAGGTCAGTTGTATTTTGCTCATTATCTATGTAGTATCTCTCTCGTAATAAATTCAATACAATAGTTTCGATATTTGTTTAACAGTTAATACATGTACTAATAATAACTATTTTTTTATAACTAGGTTTTCCATTTCGTTTCTTTTTTTTTAATTCTTTGTATTTAAGATTTTTGATGTAGTTCATAATTTAGTACTTTTTTTAATAATCTTAAGCAGTTTACATTGTATTTCGTTTCTAGTTATCATTAGCCTTATTTAACAAACATTTGTTTTTTTTTTATAATATGTATAGTAACGTTGTTTTCATTTTATTTATTTATTACCTCATATCATTATGCTACAATTAAAATTGTATATAACTATCAACTAAATTATATATTAATAATAATAATCATCATTGTGTGGATGCGTCTGTTTGATATAATTGTTTGTATCGATTTAACTTATTTTTCTAGCAATAAATTTCTTTATAAAAATGGAACTGGCTTTTGTACATAAACTTTTAATACGGCCAAATTCATAGGAAATTAGTTGATTTTTGGAAAATTTTCAGGATGATTTTAGACGTTTGTTTTTTTTTTTTAATTTTATTCTTTTTTTACATTTAAGTATTTATTTGTGTTCAATAAAACATTTATACCTTCATACAACTTTCTTTCCTTTTTCAATGAAAAAATTATCCGTCTACGAATATTTTCCAAATGGGGCTCATTGAATAATTTCCTATGAACTTGGAGTAAAAATGTGCAAATATACATTCTTGCTTCTTTGGTCACAAAATGCAATTTAGGTCATAAAAATATTTCCGTTTATGCATTCTTGCATTGTCTCTCATTCTTGCATATTCATAAAAATGGTTTTTTACACATTTGTGCATTGCTATTATGCAAAAGTATAGTAAGTAAAACATGAAAAACATTCGTACAAGTCCATACATATCACTTCATCACTGGAGAGCAATATATTGTTGCGGTAACAAAAAAAAAAAGAAGAAGAAGGAAGAACTGAATTTCTGAATGTAAAACTGGAAGGCAACGTTGCGAATTCTCCAGACAATATAAATGTTATGCTCTCGAAATACAAAATGGAGTGTTGTGAATATAGTCTGTCACATTTTAGTAACCACGCAGAAGATACGAGTATGTAAAGATGGAAAAATGTGCGTTATTTGTAAAGATGTGAAAGTTTTTTAAGATCTTTTTGTGTTTTTTTTTTGCTGGAGGCGTCCGATGAGATTTTAAAGAAAAACTTTTTTGCTTCTAACTTTTGTTTGTATTTTCTTTTAAACATTCACTCCAACTGCTTTAGAATTTCTCGGTATGCAATTATAAATAAATTATTCAAAAATATCATTTAATGGTAAAAATATTAATCATTTCGTCTAACTTTCAAAAAATACCAGAAAAATTATTCCAACCATTATTGTCCATATTTGAATGATTCCAAAAGTTTTTGAATCAATAAATTTGCCTTCAATATTGATCTTTTAGATGATTTCGAAAAGTTGATGTAAACACAAACAAACGGACAACGCGAGCTTTACTTTTGTTGTTGTATGCTGTGATGCCCTACATTTATATTTGATGAGAAAAGTTTTCCCCGCAAGGATGGTATAGTATCGTTCAAGAGATTCACAGCATCATCATCATCAATGTAGCTTATTGCCAATATTGCTGGGATAGTACATTACATTTCAAAAGAAGTTCTCATGAATATGGAAACATAGTGGGTTTCGTTTCAAGTTTAGGAAAAATTGACCGTTGATTTAGTACACGGAGTTTGAAAGTATTGTGGGTGGATATAATAGTGGTGAACACATAATAGAAAGTCTGATGGGTCTCGAATAGGATAACCAAAGGATATGCGGGATATTTAATGAAAAATAAATTTACCACTGATAAACAACAAGATTTTCTTGTTTTTCTGCCGTTGGGCTCCCCACACTCGATTTTTTAACCTAGAAATATTTACAGTACATTTTATCCAACAAATAAACATAAAGCATTCTATAGCCAGTGTAAACGACCATGCTACAAGTTTGCTTTAACCTTCAATTATGAATGGATATGTACGAGTAACCGGCCAATAGTGAAATGCATCTCTCGTATCAGTCAGTCATTGTTCCTATAGGCTAGAAGTGTTTACCGTAGATCTGATAATCACAACAGGTAACCCACATATAGAGCTTTGGCGACCCTGGCCAATAAGTAACCACGAGCTGTTGCCGCATATCCCTGCCCAAGACGATAGATGCTAAAAAAAATAAATGTATCATGAAAGAGAAACGGCGGATACTTTATCTGCATAGAAGGATTTATCAGCAGGCATCTGTTTCCCGATTGATGAGTTTTATAGTTTAAAAATTATGTCTGGCCTCAAGCTTGTTTAACCCGGGAACACTAATGTGAGTCATTTTGACGCATACGCCGCAGATTATATTTTTCGTAGAAAGGGCGATACGCCCAACCGGGTATCGCTACCCATGTTTTCCTTGAAAAATATGTTCCCTACCGAATGTCGAAGGAAGGGGAGGGTTCTGATTTTATGGTAAGCAGCTATTCGTGTTTTTCTGTGACGTCGTTAGTACTAAAGGAACCTTTTTTTGTCAGTCAAAATGACTCACGTTAGTAATAACCGCCTATGTTTTGTAATTTACATACTTGGTTTCTGGGTGATATTTTACAGTCTATCCAATTATCAAACACACATTCTTATTATCCCTATATAAAACGAGTATTCCGAGTTTTTTGGCGCATCCTTTCATACTCTTCTCCTTGATATACCAAAGTTTCTGTAGTGAGTCAAAATGACTCATGGTTAGTAATAAGCGCCTAAAATTAAGGTTAGTGTTCCCGGGTTAACAATCTTTCTGTCAATAGATACATTATCTACTATGTACTAATTAAGTTCTTCTTAAAAAAAGATTTTCATGGCAGGATTATGTGGTAATATCGTCTCCAATTGAAAATTTAGTTTCTCTTCTCTGGAATTAAGGATTGTTATGCCTGGTCCTTAACCCTTAGATGACCGACAACTTTTCCAACGGTTAAAGCCCAACAAGGTCTCCAGGGACCTACACTATGCAATGATGCATATAAATAGTTTCATCGGTGAACATTAATTGAATTATCATTTTTTTGCGTTGAATATTAAATGAATAGTAGTAAAAAAATATAGTAAGCAATTTGAATTAAAGAAAAAACAATTTATTTTCGGCAAGAGCGTCGATGTTCACGTGGAGCCAATGGTGAAGCGGCATCTGTGTGTTTACGCCGCAACCTATCCCGGTAAAATTAAAATGTTTTTGGAACGTAGGAGCGCAGCAATACATCGCTTTCGTAAAACTCAAAGAAAGTGCTAAACACTTCCCAAGACCAGTCCTTCAAGAAATCACGTGGCACAAACGTTCTGTTGGTTCGAAGTGTCCCTACACAGATCTGCTCTTTGGATTCAAGCTGCAATGCCAACTCTAATGTCGTAAAAAATTATCGCCGTCCACTTCTTCCATTGCGGTGAACCAACTCTAAGACCATTTTTCTCCCTGGTTGGTTTACCGTTCTCCGCTTGTTTTCCACTGTAAATTACCCATTTTAAGGGGTAATACAATTTTGCATCGCAAAGCTACCATATTTTGATACCGTATTTTGTTGTTTTCGACCATATGTACTGCGGGAAGCGAGTTCGGCCTCGAAAGGGGAACAATTACACTTCTAGAGTCATGGACTCATGTGGTGTATAGGCATTCTGCAAATTGGCTATTCCCATGGTCCAGATGTTGTCTATTGCAGCAGTCTTGCTTTCCTGAAGCCTCGCCTCTCGAGTGTTGCTATTCTCAAATCGAATCATTCTGTTTACTGCTTTGAAGAAATTTTTGACCATGGTTGCTTTATACATATAGAGGCAAATGTGTTTCGCTGCATATTTTGTTAGAGGCTCCGAATTCGACTGATGGCTATACTCGAATACACTAAAGTCCCACTATATAATCGTGAAATTCATTGAGGGTCAAGGGATTCCATTGCCTTGGTTATGCATTTGGGTTTTCAGAATTCCACTTTGCTGCGCTTTCATTCCTCTTCCGGTTTGTCTCGCGAACAGTAATTATTGACTTGAATATTCCCAAAGGATCTGCAACATTTCCAGGAGCAGGCCCTGGACGACGTTTAGTATACGACGTTATGACCTCGAATGCGGCCACAAACGGGTGGATCAGCGTACCATTTGTGGCTCCAGGAAATAAAATGATGCCTTTCATTGGGAATTTCACAGGCTGTGGGGTTTTCGAACAGGTCGTCATCGTCCGACGAATCTGAAAAGCATTGCATTGAAAGCAGTTCGCCAGTTATCAGCAGGTCTATTTTATCCCAAGCACTAATTTTTCCGATACTTGTTACCTTTTTACATCGACTTTGATATTGAAGGAGTTTTAGCGCTATGATGCGTTGAACTAGTAGCAAGACGAAGTCATCTTTATATCCAAATCACAAGAACTTCCCAGAATCGAACGATTCTTAGGAACAAAATTGAATTGGTAAAATCCCATGTATACCTATTCCAAACATACTAATAACAAAAGTTACTGATTAGGTACAAGAAAGTGTAGCGAATGATTTTTGTTTTTATTACCCTTTTCAATTGAGTTTGGCAGAACCTAAAGGCCTTTACCAACAAATGAAATTAAAAACTTATTATCGTTTTCATTTCCACTGAATTCGCAAATAACGTGTATACAATTGCTCTTAATACATGAAGGTCCCAGTGGACCTAGTTGGGCTTCACCGCCATATATCACTTTAGCCGGTTGGTTATGATAGAAAATTTCAAGGAAATAATTCGAAACACATTGCATTTGCTTCTAAACATATCGATTGGAGAAGTCAAGGGAGCGGAGCCGGTTCGGGGAATTCAATACTAAGCCTTAATTTTGAAATTTTAGACAAACTCACTCCAAGGCCTAGCTCAACTGTGAGCTTAAGGAAATTTTGGTCATAAATCGAAAATAGACATGAAAAACCGTCCATGTACAAAGTTTGACTTAAATCGTGACCGAGTCCAATACTCAAATTGAGCTGGTTAGAAAATTCAAAATATGTCTAATATAATTGCCCTTAGGAGCCATAAATTAAAATAGGCTAAGTTCCATTAGACCCTCCACCAAATATTACTTCGATCTGATTAAAACAAAGGGTACCTTCCATACAAAATGAACGGAAAATTGCCTACGAGCAAAACTTTAATTTTGGTTGACTTGTTCCCTTATTTCTTAATAAACTAGTGGCATTGAATTTGAATAATTTGTATGGGAAGTACCCTTTGTTTTAATACGATCGAAGTAATATTTGGTGGAGGGTCTAATGGGACTTAGCCTTGACGTTTACCAAAATTTTTCCCGTCTGCTGTGATTCGGCGAAATGTTACAGGCATGTCTTTTTTTTAAATGTTAATAGGGGGTATAGGGGAATGCTTTGTCGGGGCAGCCTAAGTCTCCGTGTGGGACAGATTGTTAGGAATAGTTATCCGAATTACCATGGCTCCAATTAAATCACTTCAGGAGCTAGAGCGCCAAATGTAACTATCAAAAAATCTAAATTACACCAAATGTTTTAAGGTCTAGTATATAATCTGCCAAGATAAGGTATATGATATAATATATCATTAGAAAGGAAATTTTGTGAAGTTTAAATCATCCTCAGAACCATATAAAAAGTATACTTTTATGATCAGCATGACGAAATGAGTCGATTGGACGATGTCCGTCTGTCTGTCTGTCTGTCCGTCTGTCCGTCTGTTGCAGCGCGTTTTTCTCGGCCAATATAAAAGCTACGGAGCTTAAATTTTCCATACGTGCTTATTATTGTTGCAGGCTGTTTGTATGTTTGAATCACCGAAATTGGATCACTGGGTCATGGGGCTGCCATACAAACCTAGCCCCCCAATTTAAGTTCTTCTAGGAAAAACTTTTTTATTTGTGCACCAATTTCAACCAAATTGCACACAAATGTGTTTCTCTTGATGACACAAAACATATCTTGGAATGGATCAAATCGGATAATGGGGTCATGGGGCTGCCATACAAACCTTAGCCCCCAAATTAGGTTCTTTCAAGAAAAACTTTTTTATTTGTGCACCAATTTCAACCAAATTACACACAAACGTGTTTCGCTTGATGACACAAAACATATCTAAGAATTGATAAAATCTGGCCGTGGGGTCATGGGGTGGCCACACAAACCCAATCCCCCATTTTGGTTCTTCTAAGAAACATTTTTTGCACAAATTTCACAAAACCTTGAATTAATGGGTCTTTACCAAAGCATCAAAAAAGTTAAAAACGAATGGAATCGTACTGTGGGGTCATGCTCCCGCAACCTAATAAAATTTTAAATATTTTTATTTGCCCGCTTATTTCAACCAAGCCCAAAACTTTTGTCAAGATGGAAGAAAAAGAATGAGGAGGGGGATTAAATACAAGCCACTTCGCTAGCGCTAGCAACTAGCCAAATGTGACTGTAGCTTTAAGCTAAAGTCACATTTGGCGAGTAACTAGCGCTAGTCAAGTTGCATTCGAGAAATCACCATAGGCGAAGGCGACGTCACGTAATAAACAACGAAAACAGTGTCATGTAAATGGGTGACTATGCGTTGTTACGACGTCGTCACCGAAAGTGTGATGCAACTAGACGCGTAACTAGTCACCTTATCTACAGGTGTTAGTTGCAAACGAGAAATTACTACGGTGACTAAGGGTAACGTAATCCTAAGTACAACCCGCCCAACTCATCGCTCGGGAGTTTTTTCAAATAAATAAGTTTCTTTGGGGCACCTTGTACGTGCATTTTGATTTGATTTTGCATACGACGAGCACCAGTAATATGAGTGTGTATGCATTTTTTTACTAAAATTCTAAGCAAGTCAATGAAAAGACTCGGTTAACCGGAAAACCGGTACTTTGAGCCCGGTTAAAACGTGACAATCTAACCGGTTTTGCAGGAAACCGAAAACAACCGAAAACCGGGTTAGGGGCCGGTTTTTGACACCCCTAATAGAAACCTCGTCCCAAAGGTAGTTGCGAATAATTTTTTCATCATCATAAAAGAAAAGCCATAAAATTTATTAGCCTGATAGGCTAAACACCCGAAATTAGCCTAACTCTGCTTTAATTTTTCTTTCGCTGCCATGTTGATTTTATATGACAAAGGGGACTCTTTCGGGTTAATCTTATAGATATCTTTAGAATTTTGGGATAACTCTGTGCTTCTTAATCGAAGAGGCTGAATTGTATTTTATGTATTCGAAACTACTCACGCCAACCCACGATTGTCACATAGGCGGCCTTTGTAATTTTTCGGGATTTTTAAGACCGATGGATGATCTTCTTTGCTAATAACAAAATGCGCAACTACAGAAACGGGGCGATTGTCTTCGATGCCTTCTATTTCTCCAAGCAGAGCAACAGAATAGTATAGCTTTGATCTCAGTTACGCTCTTGTGATTGTTGTTCATGACCATCTTGCTATCTGATGTATCCTTACGATTATAACACTCGAAATTGTTTTCTTTAAGCCTAAGTAATAGGGCCCTCAAGGCAGCCGTTCTGGGTCCGGGGACCCAGAGATTGACTAAAAAACCTGGAGAACGCATACTGTAAAAGCCTAATTCATTGATGTTCCCTTTCTTGTACAGCATCATTATCAACAACAAAATGTTCTCCCGCAAGCACACAATCCGTCTTTTCATCATATAATCCGAAACGAACATATGGAATTTAACAATCAATCTGTCATTTCTTTGTTACGTCATTACTGTCGTAAGGAATCAAAAGTCAAGAAAATGGTTCACGTGAAATAAGTAATGATGCAAAAAGGTCGCCATATAGAGCTAGATATACACAAAGACGAGAAAATTGCCATGCTGACTCCAAGATTCTGTATTCTGTGTCTTTCACTGAACCTCAATATACATATTATTGAAAAAGACCTCAAGCATATCAGCTGATTATGAAAAGATGTATGCCTTAAACATACACGCACACATACTTAAATCCGGCTTTGTTATATATGCGTCTCGCATATCTTTGGGGCACATATATTTACTCGTTCGCGTTGTATCCTTTCGTCGTGGAAAATGAAAAATGAAATGATAAATGAACCTAAGGATTTCGAGATAAATGTACTTCAGGAGAACAGTGAAAAGAGCGCGTACATTTTTCTAATCTTCTTGTTTGCTTACTTCAATGAGACGTAACGGTAATATTTATGATGATATAAGACGAGAATGATTTTTATCTTACGCAACATTGGATTCTTGGAAAATTATATAGGTTCAGGATGAGAAATGTAGGTAAATAAACTACATACATTATTATCATTCATCATTTAAGAAAAAATTAATTCATTTTTTTAAACTGCGTGAATGCAATCAAGTTTATGAAAATATTTTCTTTTTTGGAATCACTCATTTGTGGTTCATTTCTAAGCAAAAGGACGATTGCTCTCAGACTGAATATTCGCCAGCATGGTCAAGAAAGACTGTTGTTATTCTTAAAATATTCACTACATATGAGTCACATGTGACTCATGATCGTCTATGAGTCACATATGACTCATACATATTTAGATTTTCGGACATTTCCGGAGTACGTGAATGGCAGACATTTAATAATGTCGACGAAAAAAGTGGACGTGTTAAAAAAAAAAAAATACAAATAAGTGCCGAAGTGAAACATAACAAAACACAAGTATAATCTAACATATTTTGAAAATCCCCGACAAAAAATACAATCATTTCGGCAATAAATCATTTTCCCCAACCAACACACAAACTCTGGTTCTTAATCCTGTCTCAATCAATTTTTATGAACTGCAGGCGTAGGAAATTGATAAAAGACTGGTGACACCTGGCCGACTATATGAACGGTTATCGAACCATATAATATGAGGTCTGTGAACATGACACAAATCCTTTCCTTTTAGCATATTCCCGCGGGTTTAAAGTCATCTTCCATTGTTGTCGCGTAACTTTACCTTCATTGACACCTTTGCGGCTGACGACGACGACGCCACTCAGTTCAGTAAAGCTCTAAGGGAAATAAGCATAAAAATATACACAAACAGCTATAGGTACCTACACGAAATATTCAGGGTAGGTATGACAGCGTGAAAAGGGTTTTTATTATTTTGAATTTACGAAGCATTGTGGCTTACGAAAATGCGACATTTTCGCGCATATAACAATGCCTGTAATGCGTATGTATGTACATTTTATTTTATCATGATACGGTACGAAACACGATGCTTGTCGTTCGCCAAAGAAGGAAAAGAATTGGCTCGGATGAGCTTATTGAAAAGGATTTCCGGAGACCATAAAGTGAAGGTTGTCATTTTCACGTATACAGTCGTTCATTCTACGAGTATATCGCATTGTCGCAGTCATTTCTTCGGAAAATGATTATGACAATCTGGAAAAGTTGGAAGTGAAATAAAACAAGGAAGGGGAGTGAATTTGAAGGATCTGTTTGTAAGTATGAATCAGCATATTGTTAAAATTGAAATCAAATCCTAAAACAAATTGATACGAATTTGCAATTTAATTGATGTGTTTTTTCTTTAGTGAAAAAAAAACATAAATTTTGGGTAAGGTGAATTAAATTGAATGAAATAAAAAAACTGCTGTCATCCACGATGTTTTGATGAAGAATTTCACTTATCTGAATACGTATTGCTCATACGTATTTTGAATCAAAAGCTCGCGACGAAACAACGTTTTGAATAGTATCGTCGGAATCATGTGCGTAGCCAGGCGGGCAGGGAGGGGCCCCTGGCCGATGATTATGGTTAAAAAATTCTTACTAATGTAGCACAAAATCACTGCACTTTACAATGCTTGAAGGCGTAAAAATGCGAGTTTGAATCCAGGCACCTCGTAAAATTTTCTGTTGCCAAAACTGTAGTCTGGAAAACTGACTTCTTTCCCGATCCATATACTGCCGCGGCATGCCCATGATAGTTTCCAGCCAGGTGGAACGGACAAATGGACGGCAGCAAGTGGCCACTCGTAACTGAGTAACCCGTAGAAAACTAAAATATTTGTAGCTTTTAGGCCCTTGCTGTAAATAAAAGGGATTGCTACGTGTGAATATCATGAATCGATATCATAAGTAAATCGGAAATGTTTCCCTTTAGGGAAACTAGTTTTCCTTTTGATGGAGTCCCATATTTTCATGCGTTTCATTGCATGGCTTCTGAGCTGCAGAATACAATTTTAACTGTCACGTGAAGTCGCACCGGGATGGTAATGAAATGGTATACAGCTTTGTCCAGTTAGGGACCTTAAAGAACGAATCTCACATTTCCTTGTCTTTCAAGTTATTTAATCAAGATTCATTTTGCAGCTAAATCATACCAGCATTAAGATTTAGTAGATCTCGCAAGTGGAATATGCCGTCCGAGAGACAAAAATAGCACGGAATATAGACGGACTAAAGTCTAAAACACAGAAATTTGAGGCCATTTGAATGTAATAAGAATCACCAGTCAATGTCTAAACACATGCACGTTAAATGGTGTAGAAAGCAGGAATTTGGAGTGACACTTTTTTTGCTCCGCTCCGCTCCTGCTCCGACCAATTCGAAACCGCTCCGCTCCAGCGGTCCGACTACAAAATTTTTCTCCGCTCCATTACAACAATACAACAAAACTTCATTGTTCTTAGTAAATATTTTCCGCGAATTTATCATTTCAACTTATATCAACTCACGTATTATAGAATATGACTTAATAGCGGTTTAATTGATCAAGTACAGAACAGGATAGCACCAAATTGGTACAAATTTGAACATCAAATTGAGTTGTTCTAGATAGGGTACCCGGAAACTAAACTATCGCATAAGCGCACCGAAACATGACTACTAATGTCATTTCCAGCAAAATAGGTATACAGTAAAACACGGTTAAGTGCAACACGCTTAAGTGCAAAACTCGGATAAGTGCACACAATTTTCACGCACCATCCATTCAATGCGATTTTCAATACATTACAAAACGGATTTTAGGCTACACACAATTTGACGTCCCAAAAGCCTACAAAAAGCTCGGTTCACAACATCTATGTTCGATGGTCTTCCCTCGATGTATCCCTCAAAGCCGGCGCTTTTGACGGGATTGTTGCAATCAGCTGTTAGTTTGATAATGGTGACCCCTGCATTGATCGCATTTCAAAAAGATGGGTAGTGCCCATTTGTTAATATTTGTTGCCAAAGTTCGGAAGCTTTACAAAGTCGCTTGTACATGGCTCTGTCAAATTTAATTGTTGAAGCCGGCCGGCCTTAGCATAATGGTGGAGCTGGGCCAAATCGATGATATGACCCCTACCAATTTCCAACCAAAATTTTGGATTTTTTTTTTTTCAATTTTTGATTGTCAATATTTTTTTATTGTGTTGATGTAGCACGACACCCTAATGTCTGACCTTGTTGGCCTGAATGTTTTTTGCGTACGTTATATCAGTGATTCGCAATCTTTTTGATGTCGCGGAAGTTTTCGCTTTGCCAATGTTTTTTTTTTAAATAGAATTTTGATAGTTAATCACCGTTATATATATTAAGGCTAAACTGCAGAGAGCTGGGAATGGCAAATGAAATTTTTTTTTGCACCATTTTCGTAAAACATTATGCACGAAGATTGATTTGTAAAATAGAGAAATAATTAATAATAATTTTAGCGCGTGTAGTTCGAATTATTGAAACGAACAAGTTTTGATTTGTTCTCATGGAATCAAAGAGGTTTCTATCGAGTTGGTGGTGTTTTCGGTCCAATTTTATCCAGAAAAATGCCTAAGGACGAATACAATAAACCCTGCCTACCTATTCCTAATAATCAGAATGAAATGTTTTACATTTTTGGTAATAATAATTTTTACTGGAAAGAGATAGTTTTGATGAGTCCGATATGGCAAGAAATGAGTTTTGATTAAACCGGATGCAAGGAAAGAGCTTTGATGCCTACCACTACGTGGAAGAAGTTCGAACTGCAAATTTCAAAGCCTCGAAAAATACAAAAGGAATGTGTTTTGGTAAAAACTGGGCTCAATACCGTGTAGAGCCCGAAAATACTTTCAAATGCAATTCATAACAAAATTTTGCAAAAAAAATGGAATTAGCAAGATGTGCCGTGCACCTCATATAATCCCGAGGATAGTTGACTCGGACGTGTAATCATATTTTAAAACTAATTTCCTGTGATTAAATTTCGAAAAACTATTGTTTACAGCCAGTTTTTATCCTGCGGCCCTCTCAAAAAAAAAATTTTTCATTGTATGTTTGCAGAAATCATTAAAATTTCATTGAGATTTTCGGCATGGCTATGAAGGGTTTCTTAAATTTAATGAAAGAGAATCATTGGTTTCAACTTTCCATATTTCTGGTGAATTAATCATATAATTCGTAAAACAATGTAGTTTTACATGAATTCAATGAAATAAATTTAGATTTAATGAAATTATTTCATTGAAATATATTTGCTAAAAGCCTCTCATATCTATGAAAATACATTGGATTAATGATATTTTCATCACGTACATATTTTTATTTTTTTTCTATTTCCTCTTCTGAAGTTTCCACCAAAGCGCAATAATTTACCCATATTAATGAATTTTTCATAACATTAATGAACGCTATTCATAACTCTGACTAATACTTTATGTGTGTCTAGAAACCTTCATCACGTATAGTCTGGTTGGTGTAGTAGGTAGGGTGTAGGCTGTAGGTCTTGAAATCATAGGGTCCCGGGATCGAATCCCATTGCAGCTAGGTAGGTTCAATTTATGATACTTTATGATCATGGGCGTAGCCAGGATGTCGGTCAGGGGGGGGGGGCAAGTCCAAAAATTTTTCATCATGATTTGGTAGTCTTAGGAGTTGACATTTCCGGTCTCAGAAATATTGTTAGAAAATTTTAGAGTAACCTGGCTTGTGGTTGGATTGGTGCACAGGGTCATGGATTTCAGACTCACCGTGAACGAATTCATTTTATGGTGTTTTTCGAACTCACGACCTACGTGACGGACTATGATGTCGCTCAGATTGTAAACAAGTATCCATTTATGGGAATAAATAACATTGCTGGGCGTGCTGTTGATCTCAACACCTCAACAAAACAGCAGTAAAGATCTTGGAAATTGGATGTGACTCACACATCTGCGGCCCAAGTTTACTGGTGGACTGCCACGCAATTTCTATTTTTTTTTAAATTTTAGAGTCAAATTTTAAAAATACCGGCGTACAGAGGGCTGCGCCCGCAATACGAGTGTTTGGATACATACATAGTGAATAATTTTGAACATTTTATAGTCAAGAAATGAAAATTATGCACAATATTAATGAAATGCTTCTTGTAAATATATTTTTGGATTGGTCTAAAAATAGATTTAGGTACTATGTATCATGGCTACACATATTAACTGAATTTATTAGCTGTTTTTTCTTTTGTTTAGCAAAAGTCAACAGTCTTAGTATTTAACCTATACTTTGATTATAAAGGCAATGACGTATATAAGCTCATGCTAACCAATGTTTGTGCAAAGTTATATATCGGTACTTATAGCGGTTTAGGAAAACGGAGGTGAAAAAGAAAGCTTACCTTAAAACGCCCATAACTCTGTTACCGTTACTCCAAACTGGGAAAAAGCAACAGGTATGATATGTACCCATCGAGTTCTTTGACCTGATTACCCATACGTCCATGTCCGATAAAACGAAAAAGTCAAATCTCCGGAACACCCTGTTATCTTTGCCCTACCAAATTCTAAGTATTTCGTGCCAAAGACTGTTGCCATTCTACAGTTTCCTACCAAATTGCATGACGATCGGTTAAGCGGTTCGCGAGTTATTTAGTGAACAAATTTTCAAATGTCCGCGACACCCTGTTATCTTTGCCATACCAACTTTTAAGTATTTCGTGCCAAAGACTGTTACCATTCAACACATTCCTACCAAATTTCATGACGATCGGTTGAGTCGTTCGCGAGTTATTTAGTGAACAGACGGACGGACAGACAAAATCGATTTCATAAGGGTTTTTTGTAAAATCTAAAAAACCCTAAAAATGGAGATGAAAATGATTTTCTTTTGAATTCTGATTACATTCAACGGGCCTCCAATATCTGCCTTTTAAAGCGTAGTTTGTCTAATTTTCAGTGCAATTCTTGTATCTCGGACTGCATATTCAACTTGCGAAATCCGTTTGTTTCGTCTGTAACTTTCATCTTAGCAAAATAGCATCGTCAGAATAGTTATAAATCCTTTACTGATTGAAATATGGTTAACGGTTTTAATAAGATTTCTTCTAAATTTATCAAAGTATTAACAGTGGCTAAATTTTATTGCTGGTATGATTCAGCTAGAAAATAAATTTTGATTAAATAACTTGAAAGACCCGCTCTGTGGCTCACTTGGTTGAGTCGCACTCTACGATGCTAGTAATCTAGAAGTCCGGAGATCGAATCTCGGCGTGGTCCAAAATTTCTGTACATGTGCGGATTGGAAATATATAGTGCTTGCAATATTATATACACTCTGAAATGATATGCAATGTAACGTTGACTCGAAATTGCCTATAAACGGCTGACTTAACGCACCATGGCCTCACATGGGGCTATACGGTACTGAAAAGAAGAAGAAAAACTTGAAAGACACTGAAATATGAGACCCGTTCCTTACAAGTTCCCTAGCAAAGCAAATGTGTATACCATTTGTCACCCTTTCAGATGAAAATAAGTTGAATTCCACTAACTTCCGGAAAGGAACGGTTGGAATTGTGTTCTCCAGCTCAGAAGCCATTAAATGAAACAGGAAATATGGGATCCACGCAGCCACAGTAGCACACTCACAAGTTAAATGCGTTTGCTGGTACGCAGCCTCCGTCAGTTACGAGAGACCACTCGCTGTCATCTATTTGTATTTGCACCTCCTGACTGCAAACTGTCCCGATCATGGCTTATCCGGCAGCACTTGGAGTGGTGGAAAAGGCAGAAATTTTTTAAAAATGTTGTATAGTGCAGCGATTTTTTTTACTACATCCATAAGGATTTTGTTATCATCTTCATCGATCAGGAGGGGCGACCGCCCCTCCCTGCCCCCCCCCCCTGGCTACGCCCATGTTTATGATGCGCTTATAGGCAAAAGAAATGTGTGCAAAACTTGTACCGGCCTAAATTCAATGCTGAACTCCAGAAGTTTTTTTTTTATTTGAAAATAAATAAAAAAAAAACTATGAAACCATCATAGCGATACCTTAAGTCCATTTTTTTCGATTTTGAGATTTTTGCATCGTATTATTCCTTGTCAAGTTCTCCATCGAGTACTTAATCTTGAAACAAAATTTACTCAGCTAAATTCAAGGAAATTAACATTTACAAGAAGCGCTATGTCCTAGGTTGATCCAAAAAAAATTGCACAAAAGTGCTAAGTCCAGTTATAGTGCTATTTTGTGCTAAGTCCATACTTGCAACAATTAGGAAGTTAAATTTGTGGTAATAACTGCCATAAAACGAATGTGTATCATTATGAGACATAAATAGGAATAGCCAGGGTTGCTTCCCGATTAATATAAGACGGGTTTGTCTGCGGGATTGCAGGATAACTCTAGATGGGATGAATTGTCTGTAAAATGTTTGCATGGGCGTATTCTTTCTTTGAATTGTATTGAAATGGGTAAAAGCCGATTGATCGTCTAACTCCGATGCAAAGGTTCAAATGAGCACTGGTGTTCAATTAAGCCCTCACATTTAATGGCTTAATTTGAATTCTCTATTTTCTCTTCAAAATGAAACCTTCATAACATACATTGGGGCTTGTGTAAATGCCAGCTTACATTGAATTTTGTGTAAGGCCATCCCTCTCCAAAATCTACAGTTCAGCTTGACACCTGGCACTCGCATATGTTCAACGCGTTGTAACGACATATTTTTATCAGCTATACTCACCCACTGTGCTCCAAAAGATATACTTCCCAAAAGACCCGTTATAAACAGTTTGATCATACTACGAAGAAGTAAAAATTGTTTTACGCCAAAAAATTACTTACTATGTCCACATAAAATGTTTGGAAGCTCTTTATCGTGCAGTCTGAAACACGGGTAATTCGGGTATTACCAAAACCAAACAATAAACTTGCATTTAAAACAACCAGAAAGGGACGATTGTACTAAATATACGCAAATTGGATTTTAACAGAGTTTAACAGTGGTTGGTGCAGTGAATAGTGTACTCGCCTTCGAAGCGCAGGGTCGTAGTTTATGATAGTTTCCAATTCATGATCCAAGTGGCGGAATATGGTCTCATTCAGATGTTAAACAAGTGCCCAATTATGGGGATAAAAACTTCTGCAGAGCGAGCTGTTGATCTAAGCAGTTTAAATCTTAGGGATTAGATGCGAAGGGCAGCTATTTATTTATTTATGACTTGATCGACATATTTCGAGAGTAAATTGAAGCTGACTCAAATAAAAGACTACTTTGAAAAAGATCTGCCAAATTAGAAAAAGTAAATGTATAACTACTGATATACGTCCTTAATCCTAATGTGTGTCTGGCGTTTGTATTTCACCAGCTAATGCATGCAGAGACTAGACAGAGACTAGATAATATTCGAGTCGAAGCTACACCCAAAACTTCATTCAAAAGAAAGGGGATGTCGTTTGGGACCGAGTTATGGGATGTATGTATGCATTTCTTTCTAAAAGTCCGGCGAGGTTACCTCTAGACCAGAGATAGGTCCGAATAATACATTTATTAATCAGTTGTTTGAAAAGATGCCATTCTGGCAATCTTATTTAACTTACATCTCTAAATTCGCAGTTCCACTGCAGGCATTTTGGGGCAACATCTTTGACCATAGCATGATGGTCACATAGCCATCGCACTGGGAAAACGCGATTCGACAATTAGGAGGTCGTCCTATGCCTCGTTCGTCAATATGTTGCACTGGGCGACTTGCGTTTAACTAAAAGAAAAACTATATCTTATATTGAAGGAGTTTAAAATTTTGTCGCCGTTGACAAAGAGGCAACGTATCTTGTGGCATTGGCTTCGCCCAATGGAATGACGACTTAAGATCATCCGTGTCATAAAAGTATGGCTGGTGCCGAGCAATGACAGACCAGGTACATCACCCTCTCTTTATCCTCACAACTTCTGCAGTAGTAATTTTGTGATGAAGTTGAGTCTAATGCTAAAAATAGAATAGACGCAGCAACAGCAGCAGCATTGCATTGCTGACAAATATGCTGAATAGCAAAAATGCTGTTCAGCTGTTCAGCATTTTTGTCTGCAATTTAAAATGCATTCTGCTTGACATTTCGCGCTGCTGCTGTTGTTGCTTCTACTCTATTTCTACCATAAGTCTCCTGGCGAGCTTCATAATAGGACCACCATGTCCTGTTATGACCCTCATAACACTACAAATTAGCTTCCTGGTCAATGACAGTAGTGGGATAGAAAGGACGACGTCGAGTCTTGACCAGATCATTTTTTGGTCATATCGCGATCATTACCTCTTTCGAAAAGCATAAACTGATGAAACACATTTGCTTCATGGATACGAACTGGTGGAAACTCAATGAATTGCTTGCATCTCATGGTATGTACATATTAAAAATATTATCACTACATCCACATTTTACAATATTGTAACGACAATACGAACATTTCTCCGTCAAGTCCATGGTTGGTATAAAATTAAGTGCTCAATAGTGCCAAGTCCGTACTTTCCTCTTTTTTTTCTCGATTTTTCTTTGAAATTGTGACGATTGCTTGCCAGATTTTAATACAATTATCCTTTTGACAGTGTAACCTGCTTGAAAAGCTAAAACAATTTGCAAAAATAAAGTTATCGGAGATGGGAACAAGGTTTGAAATGTTATTTTCGCGTTTTCTCCAAATGTCGAAAAATGGACTTAGCACTATTGTGCTTTAAGGTATCGATAGGTAAAGTGAATATTTTTCATTAAATCAATTAAATTTTTCATTAAATCAATGTAATTTTTCATTACATATTAAAATAATGTAAAATCAATGAACTGAATTCATAGTAACCATGAAAGTATTCTTTGGCTGAAAATGAATGAAAAATTCATTGCATACACGAAAAATTGCATTAATATTATGTAAACATTTGGTTCAGAGTAACTGCTTTTGTGTTGAAGTGTTGAGATCAACAGCACGTTCAGCAATGTTATTTATCCCCCATCATAGAGATCATAGTCCGTCACATGGGTCGTGACCCTGTGCACCGACTATTCTAAAATTTGC
This sequence comes from Microchrysa polita, assembly GCA_949715475.1. Taxonomy (NCBI): domain Eukaryota; kingdom Metazoa; phylum Arthropoda; class Insecta; order Diptera; family Stratiomyidae; genus Microchrysa; species Microchrysa polita. The sequence goes on along the minus strand of OX454416.1, from coordinate 135,263,645 downwards.
CTAACAATATTTTCGTGACCGACAACTTCTAAGAAAATCATGATGTTGAAAAAATTTCGGGCTTGCCTATTCCCCCTCCCCCCCCCCCCCCCCCTGACCGAAATCCTGGCTACGCCCATGGTCTCAATCAAGGCTAAGTGAAAGTTGAAAAAAAATCAATTTATATTTCAGTTACCTAACATGCAGATTCATACATTCTATTGATCAATGCCATCCTCACTTTCATTGTGACCTAAGCCAATTTCTCAATGTCGAATTTATTATCGACCTACTTCTATATTTAGCTTTTTATGTACATATAACCTCTATATTATATATAATGACATTAATTCGGTAACTTATCCAATCATTTCATATAAGATATAACTGACACATGGCTTCCATATAATGCAGAGCACTCAATTTTTTATGACGATATCTAATCAGCTCCTTTTATTATTATCCAATGCATACCTATACGATATGTTCTATGTATAGATATTAGTGGATGCAAGTCTGGAAGTTTATTCTTCATTTGGCAGCAATTAACAGCAACCTATAGATAAAATGTTTTACCACATTCGGATATTAGATAACATCCCATCCAATTCCTAGACTATAAAAGTTATCGTTTAGCTTTCGGAAATTGGAAGGCGTTTTTTGGATGGAGTATCCTTTTATTTGGGTTGAGATAAAAAAAGAGAATGCTATCAATGAAAATGAATGCATCAGCCTATCCCGGGCAGCAGAATTAGATTAGAAAAAAAATGAGTGACAAATATATAATTTATCATGGGGATACGTACGAATATGTAGTTTTGAATGGTTTTTAGGCTCAATTAATCGTATGTTTACTAACATATGGTTAACGGGGAAATAATGAACCTGCTAGCTATTAGTGATATTCTGATATAAATTTATGAGATTCGGTATTAATTGAATCAAATAGACATAAATAGATGTTTAGCCGCATATTATTAAACGAATGATTACTTAACGTAATAATGTATAATTTTCTATTCTGATTAAATCTTTCTAAGCGTTCCGTCAGACGATCAAAGCAGACCGAATCAATTTTTATTTTTCACTAGCTTCCAAAGGTGCCACATAGTTTTTCGGGCATCATAACAATTAAAAAAAAAATTAATAAAAAATCACCTCGTCTTTATATATACTGCTACATGCTACAATATTTACATACCAAAAGCTGGAAATGCAGTACAAAACGACAACAGCACCAATTGAATGTTATCCTTCCTATGTTGTTCTTTTTAGTAAAGATGTTGAGGTGTTCTTGCATACAGTCATCCTTCTTCCCCATCGTCTAATTACCTCTTTACACTCACAATTGGAAATTTATGTGATCCAAGCCAACAATTATCAACTCTCGCAAACACCTTCTAATCTTGTCCTTTATCGAATCGACTCAGGGAAAGTAAAGTTATGAAAGAAATGGAATTGAAGAAGAATGATAAAATTGTTTGAGTTAAAGAGATTCTCGATTCAGGAAAATTCGACTTAAAGATTGACAGTGGCGTAACGTTTCTAATAATATCTTGTGTTCGAGAACGAAATGGGGGCCCCTACAAAGTTTAATTTTCAACTAGCAAACACTTCTAAAACCTCTTCTTTTGTCCGATAATGTTTTGCCAAAATTTCATGAGACTTCAGGAAATCTAAAATAAATTTTACAGGATTTTCTATACAATAATTTTTCAAGATTATGTAACCGGACATAAGATTACAATAACCATCGGTTCATTTATCGGTCATGTCAACGCATTTGGTCTGCACGTGCTTTTTACGCTTTTCTCTCGCTGTTCCAACTTAAACTTCTTATTCCAATAGGGAAAAATCCATTTCAGGGATGCCCCTGAATGAAAACGTTATAGTTTACAGTGACACCACTGTACATGTAATTTGCAGAAGAAGAATAAGACGATAGTGATAAGGGGATTCATCTTGGAAAACCCCAACATTTCAATTATACTAAAGTAGATATCCCATTTTCGCTTCAAAGTGAATTTGGCTTGTTCTGCTATCCGTTCTCATAGGGGGAACTTTCGTGTTTCCGATATTTTCCGCTATGTGTCCGCTATATGGCGGACGGTAAGATAAGTATCGCTAGTGTCGATAAGAAGAACAAGAAAATTCTTCTTGCGAGAGTTGATAGCGTAATGTTCCGTGAATTTTCGCTTTAATTACAAAAAAAAGTTGGTAGACTATGACAGTGTTATTTTGATTATGTGGTCCTTGACCGAATGGATTTTTTGCTTTGAATAGATTTCAACTTTCGTATCAGAGCCTTTTGTTAGTAGGTTAAAACTCACCTCATCTCAATTTACCCTCGCATAAGCGCCTGCACAAGAAGCCGGCCCAAGTACAGAGCCCCAAGCTCAGCCGGCGGCCATTTTGAAATCACCCTGCACACCATCGCGTGAAACATCAGATTTTCATTCCTATTACCCGCCTCCTCATGTCGATTCCGTTCAAATAAAAATACCTGCTTTTTGGCGACAACGACCTAAATTATGGTTCAGGCTCATCGAATCGCAATTTGCTAGCAACCGAATAGTGTCAGATTCGTCAAAATTTTAAGCCGTCATAGGCGCACTCGACATGTCCATTATCGACGAGGTTGCGGATATCATCGAGAATCAGCCAGCTAACAATAAATACACAAAGCTGAAAAGCAAGCTTATCAATCGTTTTACGGAATCCGCGGAAGATTCCTTGACTAAGGCATTGGAGTTAGGCGATTTCAAACCGTCTCAATTGCTACGGCGCATGCACTCCCTGGTCGGCGACCAATTAAGCCAGGGCACATTGCGCATGTTTTGGTTAAAAACAATTACGCACCCGCGTCCGGGAAGTTCTAAGCGTCATTACTCACGTCGACATCGAAGCCCTTGCCGAGATGGCAAACAAGATTTTCCGAGAGAAGGAGAACTTGCCAACCGTCTCAATCGTCACATCAGACAATAACACTCTTCCACGCGATGATATGAGTGACATGGCAAAACAAATAGCCAACATCAGCGAAAGGCACAGCCGGTTTGAAACGCAGTTTAAAAATCGTCCTATGCCGCGTAGTTGACGCCCTCGGTCACGAGCACCAGCACATTCGTGTCAGCGGAAAGATAACGGTAACAGTTCCTTGTGCTTCTACCACCGTGTCGTTTCGGTGACAAGGCTCGGAAATGCGACCGTGCACCTTCTCGGGAAACTAACCACATCGTCGCGTTATGTGCGATTGGCGACGGCGAGGAACAAACCCATCGCCTAGTAGTACGAGAGAAAGACGGAGGCTTCCTTTTTCTCGTTGACACGGGAGCGAATGTTTCGGTAGTGCCTCCAGACAGACGAAAAAACAAAACAGCGCCAATCACCCGAAACTTTTCGTCGCAGAGAGTACCTATGGCGAACGCCTACTTACACTGAATCTTGGCCTACGTCGTTTTCATGGAATCTTGATTATGGAAAAATGTGCAAAAACTGCAAAATCAATTCTCTACACTTTGAGAGCCGCTGATTTCGTACTGTGACAGATATCGGTCCGATTTTTTTTTTGTAGAAAGAAACTTCAAAATGTTTACTATTCGATAAATCATTCACAAAAGCTCTCCAATAGTATACATTTTTTGAATTTTTGCCTCTACCGCCCCACTGTGCGACGGCTTCTTTGGCCTACAATAACGACGATAAATGCTCACACAAATTTAATCAACAATTCGTCGAGCATCTTGAAAAAGATAGGGTCAAGCGCACTATCACAAGAGCTATCCGCAACAGCACCACCGATCAACACCTTCAGGTTACCTCAAACCAAGTAAGACTTGCAACTAAAAATGCCAAAAATTCTAAAGCGTTCGGCCCTGACGGCATTGCTATGATCATGCTGAGACATCTAGATTCACCGGCCATTGATTATATCACTGCCACGATGAATCTATCGTTAAAATCATTCATAATTCCTGAGTTATGGAAGAAATGCCGCGTAAACCCAATACCCAAACCAGGTAAAGACCATACTCTAGCAGAATCCAATAACGCTCCTGTATCCTGTGGCCAAAATACTGGAAGCACTTGTATTGCCGAAACTTTTAGAGCACATACAGCTTGCAAATCATCAACATGGTTTTCATGAAATGCATAGCACCACCACCGCTCTCGATACGATCATGTCCAACATATTTAATGGACTCAACCAACCGAAACCATGCAAGCGTACCGTCCTGGTTGCTCTCGATCTGTCAAAAGCATTTGACACTGTCAACCACACTCTATTGCTAGCAGATCTCCGCAATACTACACCACCGTACATCCATAAATGGATCGCTAACTACCTTGCCAGTCGTCAATCCTGTACAGAAAATCAAACAAGGCGTTCCCCAGGGTGGAGTTTTATCCCCCACTCTCTTCAACCTCTATATGGCAGGATTACCCACACAACCAACGGGATTACAAATCATCTCATACGCAGACGACTGCACCATCATGGCAACTTGTAACGACATTCCCGAAATGTGCGATCTAATCAACGAATACCTGCAGGTTCTCAACGCTTTCTTCGTCAGTAAAAATCTGAAGCTATCTGCGCCCAAGTCCTCCGCCACATTATTCACAAGCTTCAACCAAGAGTACAACACACAACTGCCCATCTACGTTGACACCCACATCATCCCAACAACCAGGACCCCCAAAATCCTTGGTGTCACGCTTTGCAACTCCGGCAAATTCAACACCCACGCCGAAAATATATGTTCCAAACTCAGGAGCAGGAATAAAATATTAAAAGCACTTGTCGGAAGTACATGGGGCACAGACAAAGAAACCCTCTTCGATACGTATAAACACTCAGATAAAAAATCCTGTAAATTCAAAAAATACGCATATGATTCAAAGAGATTCAAATATGATTTTGCTTCATATTTGTTTCCCTTTGAATCATTGTATAATCCCTTTGAAATAATAAGATATTTCTTTTGAAAGTCTATCTATGATCACTTTAAATTAAAGTGATGCAGTGTCAATTTAATCAGGTCACAACCATAAATCAAAAAGATTTCCCTTTAATTTAAAAGAGTCCATCCTTTTAAATTAAAAGGAAATCTCATTGTTTTTCCAAATACATGAACTCAAAAGAATACTTTAAATTACACCAAAAGGAGTAATTTTCACAGGGAAAGAACATAATTACTCATAAATGAGTTTTGTATAACTGACCTCGCTATAAGTGTTGGCGACATTTTATTTACTTCTTTACGCTCTAAAATGCATAATAAATTACCTACCTACAGTGGGATTCGATACCGCGGCCCTATGAATTGAAGACTAACGCCCCTACCAACTACACCACACAGACTATACGGGTCGACGTTTGTAATTTATACCATACATTGAGACATCGCTCTACCACACTGCCGACCGACTGCGAGTGTAAACCAAAAAAAAATGACAATTTTCTATGTAAACAAAGCGATTTCATTTCATTTTAAAAAGATTTCCCATTGAAAATTTGGATTTATAGGATTTCCCATTAATTTAAAAAGAATGAATTTGAATCAAAGAGATATCTATTTAAAAGGAAAGGATTATATTTAATAGGAATGTAACTCGATTTCAAAGGGATATCGATTGAATTTTAAGGGATGTTATTTTTCTCGGTGAAGCGATCGGTTGCCCCCTAGTCAATTACACAGCACCAACGTGGACAAATGGTCTCTGTAACACCAACTGGAGCCGCATTCAAATCTGCCAAAGCACAGCACTACGCACCATCACCGGCTGTGTTAAGATGTCTTCACAAGATCATCTACACCAGGAAACAAAACTAATGACTTTGAGGAGCCATAATGAACTTCTCAATAAGCAATATTTAGTCGGATGTTATCGAACAAACCACCGGAACAACCTACTCATGGACAAAACACCACCGCCACGTCGAATCAGACGTTCAATCAGGGACAAAGAGCGTGCAGGTCAGCGTTACAAAAAAGTTCCTTTCGATGACTCCGACTACAAGGCGGCCATTGCAGACTTACACACATCCGAAGTTCATAAAGCTACTCAAAGTCTCACGAACAACCGTATACTTGGGATTAAACCTCCTGTCATATCTCCAGATGAAGAATCACTACCAAGAGCAACTCGTACCGCACCCTAGCTCAACTTCGATCCGGCTGGTGCCCGCGACTAAACTCCTATTTGTCACGAATTAATAATGAAGTCGGCAACACCTGCCCAGCCTGCGGAACCAGTCCACATGACGTGGACCATATTTTCGATTGTTCAGCTGCTCCTACGCATCTCACACCACTTGCGTTATGGACACAACCCATCGAAGCAACTTTTTTCCTAAATCTTGACCTCGAGGATGGAATGCCCACCATCTTCGAATGACAATGTGCAACTTAGACTGAATGTTTCCCCATTTGTGCCGCTACTACAACAACAACAACGGCTTCTTTGGCATGATAACCCAGATGCATATCCTCTCGTTAAGGATAATATTGAAACAATTTCGTGAAATATTTTGTTTGTTCCAACAAACGGTTTAATATTTCACTATTTTATTATATTGGGAGCTTGAAATTGGTTAAAATTGATTATAATCTGGGCAACGAAAGATTTTCATGTGGCGTGACTGGCAAGCTGTTTATGAGCATAACATAACTCAAAGTTTAAACAAAACAATAAACTCTCAGTAACCCTGCAACTCAAATTGACCTGGCCAAGATATAATACATAATCATGTATCAACATATATGTATGTCTTCAATTAACCCGTAATTAATCCTACATCATTCTTGAAAACGTAGCCACGAGCAACGAGAACACGCAGACAAAAAAGGAAAATTTAACATGGAACATTTGTGTTAATGATACACGTTTAACATCCCCATAACGTACATAATATACATACACTTTTGCTAAGTGAATAAAGTGCAAAGTATCTTGTGTCTGCCCGTATTAATGATATTTATGTGGATAAAGGATATGAAGATAAATTTACTTTACTTCCTTCCTAAGTGAGCTTCTAAGTAGAAAATTTGTGAAATGTGTCCAAAAAGATTATGTACATAACGTATTTGATTTTGTGTTTTGAAAATGTTACTTTAAAAAAAAATTAGGCAAAATTATTGTTGATCATATTCATATTCATGTTGAGTTTAATTATAAAGGCATAGCATAGTAGATACTCAAAACTAATTAAGAAATGTATAATAAAATAATTTCAACTTTTTAAGTAACAAGGAAATTGCAGAAACTGTTTACTGCTAAGCGAGTGTTTCGTAAAATTCAAACGATATTTGCAAGATATGAACGTGAAAACGACGACAGAAAATGTAAATCAAAAGAAACAAGTTAATTCAATCAAACTTTTTAGAGCAATCAGAATTTATAGAAGAAAGTCTCGTGTCCTCATCTATCAAATTAGTTTAGTTAGAATTGGATTGGCAAAGATGTCTTCCAGTTTTACAATGTTGATATTATCAAATGACTGCAGAGGAGTTATTACACAAAGTGTGTGTGTGTGTGTGTGTGTACAACATTATGCTGAATTTTGGTATACCGGCAAAGTTAGTGCGACTCACAAGGATGACGATGACTAATACCGTCTCGCAGGTCAGAGCAGAGTGCAGAACCAACTCACTGACCTATTTGAAACTCGTACTGGACTCAAGCAGGGCGACGGGCTGGCGCCGACTCTCTTCAACCTTGCTTTGGAGTATGTAATTCGAGCCATGAATATGGACAGCAGCGGAACGCTACTCATCAAGTCGACTCAATTAGTAGCGTACGCACGATATCAACATCATGTCTCGAAGGTTGGGTGATGTAGAAAGCCTACTGCATAACCTCAATAACGCCGCAAAGGAAGTTGGACTACATATCGACGAAAGCAAAACAAAGGCCATGATGCAATCGAAAACAAGGACGCCAGCAAATTCAAGCATCACAGTGGGGGACCTTAATATCGAGTATGTAGACAACTTCTATCTGGGTTGTAACTTATCAAAGGACGCGAACGAAACCGACGAAATTAAGCGACGGAAACAACTAGCCAATAAGACATATTTCTCGGTCCTCCCTATAATTAATTCGAAACTTGCGCACAGGAGCACGAAGCTCAGCGTGTACAAAACGATTATCCGACCCGTGCTATGTTATGGCTGCGAAACATGGACCCTCACCCAAGCCTCCGAAATTTTGCTAGACCGATTCGAACGAAAGGTCCTTCGGCGAATTTTCGGGGCCGTTCTAGAGCGAGACCAATGGCGTATCCGGTACAACCATGAGTTGTATCAATTGTACGATGAGCTGGAAGTATCGAAAATCGTGAAGCTTCTACGCTTGCAATGGGCGGGGCATGTACAACGGATGGACGATAATCGCATGCCAAATAAAGTGATGAACGCACAACGAATTGACGGAGCGAGGTTGCGTGGACGAACGAGAGCTCGCTGGGAGAACTCCGTAGGTGAAGATGCCCACCAGCTGCTGGGCTTCCGAAACTGGAGGACAAGGTCACGCAACCGCGACAATTGGAGGTCAACAATTCAGGCGGCCAAGGCCCGACGTCGGGCTATCGTGCCACATTGATGATGATGATGATGATGTGTGTGCTTTCCAGTCTGTATACGAATCTATTTGGTCAACATACAATAACCATATACTAAATAGTGAATTAGTCAAACAATCACTCCTGTTCATTTCCACTCAACGTAAACGCATACCTACTCGTTAAAAATAACGCATTCTGAGTCTTCAGATTTCTCTCTAAATCATTGGAAAATGTATATAGCCAATATAAATGTATGCACACGAGTACAATTACCTAAAAGAACAAGCTTACGTGATGCTCGATACGATTCACTCTCGCTCTTACTCCGTACACACTTCCTTTCCATATTTTCCATGAATCAACAATTCTTTGCTACATCAAAAAATCCATGAAGCAGAAGAAACAAAAAAGGATAAGATCTTGCCAATGGCTAGCTATCATTCGCAGTGTTCCACGCCAATCTACGTCGTCGTCGTTACAATAAAGGATTCATCGCTGCCGCATCATCTGTATCTCGTGCGGAACCCTTGATATTACGGATGCAATATCTCTCATCTATCCACGCTGTGAACGCTGTGAACCCGCAAGATATGATTCTATCGATCTCGTTTTAGTTGGCTATGCTTTCCTAGTACATAGTATAGTCGGTCTAGCGTAAAGATATCAATTCTGAGTCTGAGTTTCGCACGGCTGAAATTTTCATCCCCCGCAATCGTTGACGCAAAATGGACAGTGTTCTCCATCAAGAACACCATGTCGAAAGATACATAAAAAAGAGAAACGAGGAAACGACGCTATACCATTCCATTTTAGATGCCGTTCCTTGCCCAACGGCCAAAGGATGTTTGTTGTGAGCTACGTTACGCGAGATGGCTTCTTATGCTTTTCGTCCGGCAAGAAGTTATCAGACCTGAAAGTAAACAAAGTTCCATCTGAATACATATTTTACAATCTTTCGCAGTTATGTTCATTTCGTGGTCCGTTGAATGGAGGAGTGAATGGGTGGGGTTTTGACTATGGATAAGTAAAAGGATAACAGATAACAGGAAGCTGTAAAGATGTCATGGATTTCCTTTTTTTTTCTTTTTCATAGACAAATGCGTTCTTGCTTACTGTTATTATTTGTTGTGGTTTTGAAGAGTGCTACTGATAAAACAACACGTTCAAAAGACAAAAGACTAAAGAAGTTGTGTATACACAGAATAAAGAAAATCGCATTAAGTCAAAGGTACTCTGGGGAAATAACTATACAGTTTAAAATAAAAATTGCATGCAATGGGTATTATTGTTGGATAAAGGATAAACTTCAACTGCTCATTGTGATGCTGCAATGAAAGGCACTAAAGGTAAAAAGTTGAAGAGGAAAGACACTTAATGCTTTTCAATTCATTGCAGCGCGGTGTTATCATTACAAAAAGGACATTACTGTAGAATGCTTTACGAAAATCTCAAAAGAATCATTATAATAATGAAAGAAGTTGGGTGAAACTCTAAATTCATGATACTTTTTACAAGATCCAGATACTTTTATTTCACTTCAAGATTAGACAAGATTAAATTTAGCATAAATAAATTTAATTTTAACGTTTATTTGATTCCTAAAAATTTTTCAACATTATGATCGCAATCATTTCCTTGGGGATGGAGGACATGTCATACGTTAAAATCTACAACAACAATAAAGGTTTAGCGTCAGTTTAAATTGCCATCCCCAAAAATATTCTTCAAATAGCTCTTAAAGATTTATAGCCAAATTTTAAGAGAGGACAATCGAGAATGATATACATATGTACAGTACATACATAATGTCACCTTTTAACGATAAATTGAACCTACACAGCCTTTTTCTCCTGATTGCCTCCATGGGCGTAGCCAGGATTTCTTCCAGGGGGGGGGGGGCTGTTTCTTGCTTCCATATGGAAATTGACGCAGTTACAAGCACTACCCCGCTGGGCACTACTTCTGCTATGCGGTTGAGTGATCCCGGGGGGAACCTAGTTCGCGCCAGAGCTCGACGGTTTCCGGGGGCGAGCAATATAAGGCAGTCCAATTACATTGTGGAGAAGCTGAGGGTTGCAAGCTGGAATGTCGGTTCCCTGACGTCAAAGAGCGAGGAGATTGAGAATACTATGAAGCGGAGAGGGATACACATTATGTGCGTGCAAGAGGCGAAGTGGCGAAATACCCATATCGACAGAACCCGGTTTCTTACGAATTCCATGAACCACAAATTGTACTACTATGGCATTACAAACCAAAGAAATGGAGTTGGCATTATTCTGGCATCGTCTTTACGTCGCAGCATAATAAGTGTCGCGAGGAGAAGTGATTGCTTGATCAGCATCAAATTGGTTATGTGCGGAAGGGTGTGGAACGTAATAAGTGCCTACGCTCCCCAAGTGGGACTGCGACCAGAAGAAAAAAAAAAGCATTTTGGAACGACGTTGACACCATGATTAAGAACATTCCAGATACCGAATTGGTGGGGTTGGGTACGATATCCCGCCCATCATATTCCTGTTTTTTAAAATCCCGACATTCAATATCCCGCCAATCCAAAATCCCGCCATTTCAATAACCCGCTTATTCAAAATCCCGCTATTCAATATCCCGTTTTTCAATATCCCGTCACAAAAGGTAAGTATTCTTTCATAAATCGCGCGTGCCATTTTTTTAAAGAATACTTACCTTTTATGCGGGATATTGAAAAGCGGGAAAGTCGGGAAAGCCAGGAAAACGGAGGTACCCGCCTAATTTCTGGAGTATTGCTGACGCAGTTGTAGCAAATTTTCCAAGAACTCAAAATAATGTTGAGGCTTGGCACAGACGATTAAACTTTACGACAAGGAAAAGCCATATTGGTCTGTACCGGCTGGTGGAATTACTATATATACTTGCATCTAAAGAGGACTATGAAAAAACTGATTTTTTGAAAAACTTGACGATAGTTGAAATAATTGATAAGTCGAACGTCGATTTTGAGGTAGTGAGATTTTGAAACGGCGGGATTTCGTAATGGCGGGGTTTTGTAATGTCGGGATAATGTAAAGCGGGATTTTTTGGAAAAAGCGGGATTATGAACGGCTGAGATTTTGTTTTTCGGGATTATGTAGGTATTCCGAATTGGTGTTCTTGGGAGGAGATCTCAATGGTCGTGTGAGTGAATCAAATTATGATTGCCATGGTGGAAAGGGTAGCCTTTCAACGGTCACAAATGACGAAGGTGAAGCTATTCTGACTATGTGCAGATCGCACGGTTTCGACATCCTAAATACATGGTTTGTGAAAAACGAGAGACACCTAATAACCTACAGCGGTGGACACAGAGATAGGAAACACGAAACGCAGATCGATTACCACCTGTGATTTTATGAGAAGGTGAATAAAAGACTGCAAAGTAATCTTGGGTGAATCTGTCGTTAGCCAACATCGTTTGCTCCAGTCAGTATTTATTTTGAAAATAGGAATAGAAGAACTCCTAAGCCAGTCAAAAAAATCAAGTGGCACAATTTCACAAACGACAACTTTGAACCTGTAGTAACTCCATTCATTGATAAAATGACGGAGTGGTTTCAAAACAACACCCGCTGCAATGAGCACAGTCCAACGCAAATTTGGAATAGTTTCGCTGAAATGTCAGTAGGTGAGGTGGAAAAGGCAGTTTCGAAAGGTCCATCCCACACGAAGAAAGAAACATGGTGGTGGAACACCGAAACTAAGGAAGCAGTGCAAGACATATCGAACGCATTTAAGGCATGGACGAAATGTGAGCCAAGCAGTGAAGCCAAACGGTTTCAACTTCGCGAAAATTATATCCGATGCCGGAAGAACGTAAAGCGCTTGGTAGCTCAAGTAAAGGTGAAGGCAGCTGAGAAGTTCCACCAAGAATTATAAACTCAGATTGAGACCGAAGGACCATCTTTGCGCGAGAGACCTAAACACGACGCCGAGATATTTAGGGTCGCAGCCCAAAGCAGAAGGAACGCTTGGGAAATATAGGCACAAGGAATGTTGCTGATTGACGATACGGCAATTTGAAGCAGGATGCGAGAGTATTTTGACGAAATTCTAAATGAAGAATTTCCTCGAGCAGCTTTTCGAGATATTGAGCCAAATACCACAACTATTGAAGATATCTCAGAGGAAGAGGTGATGGAGGCAATGCATCAGATGAAACGCGGAAAGGCAGTCGGACCGGACAAAATCCCCGCGGAATTTTGGTTGAAAATGGAAAATGTCGGGTTTAGTTGGCTCAGAGTTCTCTTCAACAAAATCAAAGGTGGGCAAACAATGCCTTATGCTTTCAGGAAAAGTTTTCTTCTTCCTTTCTATAAGAACAAGGGAGACTCGCACGCAAACTCAACAATAAAGTTAACACCTCATACACTGAAGATCTACGAGCGAGTTGTCTGCAACCGATTGAGAAAGATTGTGCAGTTAAATGACCATCAATGCGGGTCGATCTATAGTCGATGCGATTCAGTGCATTCGTATTGCGATGGAAAAGTATATAGAGCAGCACGAAAGGACTTGCACTTTGTATTCATCGATTTGGAAAAGGCATTCGATAGAGTACCTACCTCTTGATCTGATATGGTTGGCCTTAAAAGCACTTAATGTCCCTGAGGCATACGTCAGGATGATACGAGTACGAGACATGTATGAAAGAGCTACGACTAAGGTTAGATGCACAACCGGTGAATCAGAAGAATTTCCGCTGAATGGCGGAGTACACCAGGGCAGTGTATCGAGTCCGATGGTCTTCAACATCATCATGTGCTACTTATTAACACGTATATCCGACGGCCTAGAAATATCTCTTCTTTTTGCCGATGATATAGTCCTCAGTAGCCCAAACATCGTTGCCTTGCAAGCTGTACTTACAAAATGGTGTGACATTCTGGAGGAGCATGGACTGAGGATAAGTATGTATAACAAAGACCGAGTTCTAATGCTGTCCATTCTCAGACCCAGATGCACCGATATGTACTTCAAGGAAGAGCAGCTTAAGTATTGAACCAAGTTCAAGTACCTTGGCTCGATGGTGAACAACGGAGCTACATGCAATGATAACATCAAACATCGCACAAAGGCTGGGTGGATGACGTGGCGAGGTAGCTCTGGAGTTTCTTGCGATAAGAAAATGCCACTGAACCTAAAGGGCAAGTTGTACAAAACGATTGTACGTCTCGCACTCATGTATGGATCAGAATGCTTGACCATGTACGAAGGTTGTGCAAAAAAAAAAAAAATGACAGCGACTGACAGCATGTCAGTTGGTGGACCCAAGGCCAGAGGCAGACCGAAGAACACCTGGATGTGTCAAATGAAAAAGCAACAACAACGCATTGGCCTCGGCGATGACACGATCCAAGATAGAGCTGCCTGTAGAAATATGCTGAGATATTACCGCCAAAACGGGCGATGTGCCTACATCGCAGGTCGAGCAACGCGAAACCATGGAGCGGTATAATGTAACGCAATGTAAATTTGCAATATTCTCAAGCCCATGATTGCCTCTCAAAGTGTTTGAGAGTTTTCTGGTTCCTGGCTTTCTATGGAGGGGGATTTGCTCGATACTATTTATTTTTCATTCATTGCTGGTGGAGACAAGGGCTTCAATTTTCGCAATATATTGTCTTTGGAAAGGTATTACTTCATCACTAGAGACAGATAAATGTGACAGGGGATTTCAGAAACATAAGTATGTATGGGGAAAATTGATATTTTTTTGAAAGTTGTGCATCACACCGATGCGATATGACATTTAACCAGGGATAATGGTCCCATTCTATCCCACTGTCAAAATCAATGAATTTTCTATGTAAATTTGCTTCAAATGAGATGACGTCAGACGTTACAGACTTTACAGTCGCATTACGTTAGTGGCCGAAGGATAGAACAATTTGCAGTCATGTACATGTTTGTATGGAAATTTTGACAGATGATGAGAAGCAGAAAGTTTTTCTGAAATTCGTAGAAAATCGAAAATTACATCCGAGAGATTATCTGTTTTTTTTTTTCAATGCACTTTCAGACATTTGCGAAAACAGCCCTACGCAGGCAATCCAATCAATTTAATTGCACCACGATCATTGGCGTAGCAAAGGGGAGGGGGATGATCAAAAGTTTTACTCTGTCACAAAATTTTCTAGCCCCGAGACTGTAGTCTCGAAGACTTACATATTCGTAATTTTCAGACCTTTGATATCCGGGACTTTGTGAGGGCCATTAATCTTTAGCATAATCAGATCCTGCAAATTTACATAGAAAATCGTGTTTCGTATAGTCTTTCAAATCTTAAATCTTTTCATTAGTGAAACCCTAACCTTTCCTCTATTTTCGGTGTTTGGTATTTACATAGTTTAAATGGAACATTTCAAAAATTTTTGCTGAACGGAATGTTAGAATAAAGGATTGTCGTTTGAAGGTCTCTCTGAGTTAATGGAATTTAACCAGTAGATATTCATTAAATTTAGTGGCAAAGGGTATACAAATTTGCCTGGTAGGGACCATATAGAGATTGAGTGTCATATTTTCAGTCTTCCGGAAATTAAAAATTAAGTAAATAAAACTTAATGAAGACTTTTTCCTGACTTAGATTCACGTTAATCGTTTTTCAACGGAATTTCGGGTATTAAAGGTAAGATAGTGGAGCAGGAAGGATTCCATTCCATTTGTCGAAAAGGCTTTTATTTCAGTTGGTTAGATAGATGGAGCACATCGTACGTTCGAACACCCTGTGTTGGAAAAAGTCAGAGAGAACCGATGGTTTCAGCAAAATGGGGTAAAATGCTGTTTCTTCAAGCAGCTCTTGAAAACAGGACTTAAATGTGTGACAAAATAAACCAGGCATAGTGGTACAACTGAACTGAACTTAATCCAAACGGTGCAAACTAAAATGAATACTGAATTTATTGTAAAGATCTCCGAAAACGACTATCAAATCTGTAATTAGAATTTTTGTTGGAGCTTTTCTTAAATGTTTACTTATACTAAGTGATTTTATAGTCTATAGGAACAAAATGGGGCTTAAAAACAATTTACAGAAAAAAACGCTTTGCCCTTTTTGGAGACAAATGATTCAACTCTTAAATCAACTGCCACTCAGGCGATTGTATGTACTGATGTTTTGCAATGTCCACTCAATTGAAATGAGTGTGCTTTATTACAGTTTCCATGTTATCACTACTGAGTTTTTAATGTCAAAAAGTTCCACATTTAGGAATGGGTCAGGACCCCAAAGATCCCTCCCCTACACAGTTTAAACACTGTTGTAATTTTTTGGATAATTTTAACTCAACATAGTTTATAACAAGCATGCATACGAAATTTTGAATTCGCTTTATAAACTCAACGGGAGAAAAACATATTTACACAAAAAGTGGATCATTTTTATCTATCTTTTTGATAGATGATTGTTCTACTCAAATTTGAATATTTTTTCTATAAAACCATTTGTTCTAACCACGAAGGGTACCCCAAATTTAGTATCAATTCTATAAGGTTTCTAATAAGTTTCCGTGGTACACTAGGTTTCCGCGAGGACTTCTCAAAGGTTCCGGAAAATATCAACAAATTGTAAATACATGCACAAAGTCTTTTTACTGAAAAGGCTAGCAATCCAAATGAAAAAAAAAATTAGTAAGTTTAAAAAAAAGAGAAAAAAAAACAAAAGAGATAGATATAAGAGATATCCAAGAAAATATTAGAACAGCTTCAGGGAGTTAACCGATTTTCTTTTCTACTTTAGAAATTAAAATGGAAAAAGAAGTGTTTGAGGCAAGTTTTTTAGGATTTATTTAAGAACGCAAATAAATTAGAGAATTAAATTTGTGTTAAAAAGAAAGCCCCAAGGAAATTCTAAATTTGCCTACGATTTTTTATAACGGAAGTTGGTCAGTCCAAATTTCTATTCACATTTTTAGTATCCTTTTCAAAACAATTTTATGGCATTCATTTAAGGGTTCTGAAGTATTGTGTGGACTTCTACATACAGGGTGGCACACGGGAACCTGACACATTTTAAACCGCCGTTAAACATTTTAAATAATGCCAAAATTCTTTGAGTACACACGGCTCATTTAAGGGTTTTAGAGGACACCCATTTATGAAATGTATAGTGACCGTTTTCATCGCTAAACTTTTTGAGTCATTTTCAGTAACTTACTTCGACTTCTGGCAGCCGATCAATTTCAGTTCAGAACCAACTCTGGAAGTTTGGTGATGAAACGGGGATGCATTTTTTACAGGGGTTTCATCTAAAACCGCCAACTATACTGAGTATTCTAGTAGCATATAGGTTCCCTGTTATTAACCTAAAATACACGGCTATTATATGGGGAAATTCAACTCTCGAATTTACGTAAAATTTTGGCATTTCCTTCCCCATACTTTGTCCACTATCAATAAATTCCACATCTAGAAATCCTCTTAAATCGCCTCAATCACGTAATTGATTAATATCAATTGTTCGGACATTTTCGACAGAACATCGACATTATGCACGTAATGCGGTCAGTCGAATATAACAATAATCCTGCCGCACAGCTCACACAATTTCCTGTCCAAAAGTTTCGTTCATGTCACACAGCCTGATAATAAATTTGATTGTGTGTTGGTTGGTATACGAGTATCTCTCAAGCCACCGGGCTTGAGGAAGACCATGGACAAGCCAAAGTTCCATTCGATTAATTTGTCATCGAAAACAATAAAATCGAATTTAATGGACAGTGTCCATGTCGAACTTTACGAGTAGCTACTCGTAGGTACGTTGTGATTGTCTTTTACGTCAGAAGTGCGGCTGTGTGTCGTCGTGTATAGAATGTAATTAACCAGAAATTGAAATTGAAAACATGACAAGCCAGAATATATTTGATTAATGGTTGACCGCACGCCGCACGGCAATGATAGTAAAATCTATTACAAATATTAGTTTATAGGAATAGGATCTTTCATTTAATTTAAAACTACTTTGAAACGGATGCAGACGGACTTCCTTAAATAAATTCTCCAGCTTGCAGATAGGTATGCATAGAATTCAAACCTATAGCAAAGCATTCGCATTGCTGAAGTTGTTTGAATGAAGTAAATAGGAAACGACTATCGCATCGCCACCAATAACGTCTTCGTCGTTGGTAACTGACGGAACTGAATTGCACTGCATACTTCACTTACCGCACTCTAACTCTAATGGCCTTAAGTACATAGTTGAAGTGCCGTGTGAATGTGTCGGTTGAACTTTTGAAAGTTTTGCGTACTTTGTAAGTAATTTCCTGAATTTCGTGGTAGTGGTGCATCAAGCCGTACAACTATTTTGTTCCAGACATTACGCTCATTTCGGTTTTAAAACTTTTCTGGAATTTGTCTTTTGGTTTGGTTTGGTGGGATTCAGTTCAGATCTTATTCCGTCTACCGGAATTGAAGAAAATAAAATTCAACGTCCTGCCTTGAAGTGCACAGTTGTTGGTACGTTGACAAAGTGCTTCTTAATGACATTTGCAGAAAGTGAAAATCGGTGCACTTACCGTAATTTATTCGTTTTGATTTATCGTTGGAAGTTGATGTCACGAACGTATAGTAGAAACTCAAGTAGTACCGAGCGCTGCGAAAAAAACTGAGGAGATATCTCTTGCATCGTCGACTTAATTCCCTATATCCTTTTAACTGCTTGAACAAGAGACACCAACTTATACCAAAGGCAGGCGCGCACAGAGGGTGGGGCAAAAGGGGCAATTTGCCCCGGTCTCCGCGTTATAGGATTTCCCTTCACCTACTTTTTTCAATTAAAATTGCTAAATCTAAAATTGGCACTGATCTTGATATATTTTAGGTGTTGAGATCAACAGCACACTCTGCCGAAATTTATCTAATTAATCGGTATTCTCTTAAAATCTGAGTGTCCTCGAACTATATGTGTTTTATAGAGAAAGTGTTAACCAAGAAACTGAAAGGGATGGAAGCCCTTTAAGTGAGTATTTCTTATTTAGTTTCCATAAATTTATATTTATTCAAGTCTCTCTCTGATTGTTGTTAACTCATTGTAGTCTTATCTGTAACTATGCTCTCGAACTAGCAAAATTTCTCAACGTTTTCTACTGGTTTGGTTTTAGACTTTTGTTGTCCCATGGATCAGTGCACACTCGGTCTTAGTTTATGAAGAGACAAGAATTTCGATTTTTGCAATGCCATCAGCAGTGACGGAACAACTTCACTCTGGACCCTGCCGCCAACTTCTTGAGTGGGCCCCCTACACTGAGAAAAAAAGGAGAGTGAAATCAATCGAAAACACTCTTGAAGGTCGATCCACACTTTTCAGTCATCAGTCACAGTCACTTCAAGTTAATTGATTGACTGACAATCCGTCAATTTGAATGAGAAATTACTGTGACTGCGACTGATGACTAAAAAGTGTGGATCGATCGATTAAACCAAGTATTTTGAAACATGATTTTGACGTTACAGTTTTTCTACTAAAATTAAGAACATCGTACTTAAAATAACTTTGCTAAGAGCTACTTTGACTCTTTGCATTCTTACATTGAGAATAGCGTTCTTGTTGTAACGTTTATTAAATTGATGATTTCATCAATTGTTTTTTTTTTGATAAAAATGCTCACGCAGCGCAGCATTGACCTCTATAGGTGTTAGTGATGTTTAAGCATAGAAAATTACCTGCGCCTACAATGAGATCCCGCGAAGCTATGATTCGAAGACGAGCGCCCTATCTATCTACCCTAATGCCGCTCTCGCAGGTACCAGCATCCTGGCATCCTGTAGTAGGAACAACATTTATTTCATTTCATTTTCCAAGGACAAATGTTCTTTTCCTCAAAGGGGCCACTTTTATTTATATGCCCCGGGCCCCGTAAATCCTCTGTGCGCGCCTGGGCTTTGGTATCGAGCGTTCAACCCTACCGAAACCAGAACCTGGTTACGTCCATGGGCGTAACTACGGGTTCAAATCAGTTCACGTAACAAGCCGCGTGGGACATTTAAATTATGTTATATTCCATTCATCATGGCATATAGGTATGGGTCTTTCTGCTTGTTTTATTCCATTTCAACATCTACCCGCCCTCCCAAGTAAAAATTGTATCCCTATAATACTTCATGGATTATTCTCTTCTAACAATAATAGGGACACAATTGCCGCAGCTAGCGTCGAACCCGTGACTATCGTAGACCACTCGTCCCACTCGCTAACCTCAGATATAGTCAACATTGCTAGTGAACACTACAAATGGTTAGTTGTTTCTATAGTAATGCGTAGCAATTCTTTATCGAATCTTCTGCAAGAAACCTTTTATGTTAATCAGTTGACGTTAATTAAGTCCACACATTCTTCAATTCAGCCAGTTTCTGCGCACAGATAATCTCAATTGGATTAGGAACTAACATTGAGTGAGAAAATGTTGCAAGATTTTAAAGAATTCTGTGGAAGTTACTTGGTATTCTGGAGCACTTCCTAAGTTTCAATTCTTTGAAAAATCACAAAGTCAATGCTTCTATAAAACTACGGTGAACAATTTATCGGATGACAATACGAATGTCGTGCACACTATTAACACAAACGATTCTCTGCTATAGGATAGAGAGAGACTATTGCATGTGTGTGTTAATTTTGAGAGAGGCTATTTCATGTGTGTGCTATGTCATCCAATAAACACTATAGAGAAGTAGTATGTATCTTTTTAGGTTAACGTTTAGAGAAGTGTTATCGAAGTCTTATTGGATATAATCGGGAATTGATCTTAATGGTGCACGTATTGATAAGAAATTGGACCCCTTTCTTCAGAACCGTATGGGCTATGATCTTTGAATTCGAAATACAAAATTGTTTAGCCAGACTTTCCGTTATAGAGATTTTTATGAAACCTTGTTAGAAAATATTGTTTGAGCTTCTGGCACCGTTAGGCGCGTGCGAATTAATGCTGACTTTTGACAGTTTAACCAGAAACTACATGAGCTACAAATTTGCAATATACCACTTTTCAATACATGTTACTGTTATTATTAAAAAAAAAACGGATTTCGAAGGTCTTTGACCCTCTGTAGCACCACTAGTGGCACTCGTACAGAGGGGACATTTTGGTTCTTGTTTAGGACCTCAAAAGGAAGGCTCATGCAAAACTCCAGCTTTCCCTAATATTTCCGAAGTGTGCCCAAATGTTTGTTCTAATTTCCTGGAGTATCTAGGAATGAACATTAACCCTCATCCAGCGGCAGATTTTTACAACGCTTGCCGGCGGCAAAGGTACACCTGTACCTTAGTATATTTTGTATGAAAATCTTCACTATTTGTATGAATTTTGACCGTAAAACCGTTACATTATGTTGACTAGTCACAAATTAGTAACTGTTTTTGCCGAAGTGAATGTTTTAAGAAGTTGGGTTTATGTGGATTTAATTTTTGGAGTGGGTAAATTTAGAAAATAGGCAAAATTTTAAAAGGAAAATTGCAAAAAATGGGTTGCTTGGAATTTTAATTTGACGAAATCTAAAATTGATTTACAAATGAAAAGTAGAAAACGGTTCAAATTAAGTCATTAATGATTTTAGAAGAATTTGGTATGTTTGATTTGCGAATTGTGGAGTCTTTGGTTAAAATTTACCCCGCTGCCCCCAATATATTATTCTGTTACTAGAACCCGTTATCGCTAACGAAAAAAACGTCAATAATATGTCTATCTATCACATTCTCGTTATTTTCTATAAAACAACAATATTTGAAGCAATAAATATATTGGAGAAATGAGTAAATGTGTTATTATACGAATGAAAGGTCCTGTCAAGCAACGAGCAAGTAGAATCGGCTAGTATAATTTTCAGTCTCTAATCTTTGTAAATCTAAACTCAGGCCAATTCCTGTAGTAGAAAAATATCTAAAATTTTAATTGTGATTGTTGTTGGTTAATTGTAATATATTTTCTCGTATATGTAATTAAATCCAAGGATCGATTGAAAAATTAAAACAAGAAACCGAAGACATGTGGCATATTCTGTAGCAGTTATCGGTATCTATATATGGTACCGACGTACAATTCAACCAAGTTTATGTACCACCCAAACATCCATTTAGAAATCCATTGGTTGGAATCTTCTGCTGGTTTTCAGCTGAAACTTCAAAAGGAACTCGGGTGGACGTCCCGAATTACACAAATCATAAATATTAGGTGATGGAATACAAATTATGGGAATTTGTGGTATAGCAAATCAACCGCTAAAATCCAAAATTTTGGCATCCAAAATTTTAGCATTTGTTACAAACCTAATTTTCACTAGATGTTATGGGGGAAAAGAAGGCGTAATACAATGTATTGGTTGCCCCAAGCCATTACATACTTCAAAAAGTTTGGTATGCCAGTAAAAGTCTTCAGATTGATGTCAAATAACCAAAACCCGCTGTATGAGTTAGCCTAGTCCCTATAGATCGATATCTCCAAGGACCTTGATCATTACAAATAAAAATCGTAAATCAAATACTTCTGTACATCACTCGATTCTCAACTTATTGATGCTATAATAAGTATCTCTAAGCATGAGCATTCACCAAAAATATTTTATTTTCGTCTTTTGCAAATTTTCTTTCATACAAAATATATGAAGGTACAAATGTACCTTTGCCGCCGTTAAAGGGTGTAGGATTAATTTTCCTCCCTAACTTGGGGATGGGTGGTCACACATTTCTGAAATTTGGAATACATATTTTAAACTAAAATTGTAGAGATGTCAGAAAATTTCAGACCGATCGTACCCATAGCAAAAAAGTTACGGTGTTTTAAAAACGAAAAAGGTACACCTGTACCTATCCCGCTGGATGAGGGTTAAAATAGAATAACAAAACTTGATTCGAACTAAAAATCCTAAAAACTCTAGCCATTCCTTTACAACTCGCAAGCATTTCTCAAAGCCCCTCTCTTCTTAAAATTACAAATTACATATGCATACTATATTTGGACGTAGTCACTGAGCTTAAAATCATAATCTACACGCATTTGTAATAATTCCTATATTTCACCGCAGAATGCAATTTTAATTAAATACGGTTATAGCCGACAAAAATACCTTTTGGTACTTACTCAATAAGGATATGTGTTTTCTGAAGAGACCTAATCTCCTTAAATGAAAATTATTTTATTAATGCCTCTGGGGGTTAAAATCTTATGCGAAAATATCACGTGATGTTTTCTGATATGTAAGTAATGTAAGCATCTTTCTAATGTTTACTATATCCTGTCGGTTTGAAAAGCCATAAACAGGGTCGAATCATAAAAAGCATAAAATGAATATTAAACACATCTTAAAATCTCATCAAGCCTATACAATCCGCATATTCACGCGTACTCAGAAGGTAGTCGTAAACCGACATCAGTCTTAAATAAATGACATTTTTTTTATTTTTCTCTCTCTCCCCACGAATACGAGCATCGTCCTTGAAAAAAAAGTTTTAATACAACCGTATTCCATTGAAGTAATAAATTGCCTGTCAGTGTCTTAAATGCGTTACTTTCGATTCTTTGCCTCATTTCCAAATGTCATGCGACAACAAACACCTGACATAATCGTTCGTTTTCATCGTCTTCCCTATATGCTTGCTGGTGTTTTATTTCATTTTCCACGATTCATCAAGAATTCTATATGGATTTTACCAACGATGCGCCACCACACCAAAGGCAAACGACACGACGACGACTCGACGGCATACGCGGAAGATCCCCATTGCGAAATATACGAAGCGGCTCGAATACAGCAGGTATTTTCCGCAAGCAAATCGTATACGAGAATCATTTCGAATATATACAAAACTCCCAAAGTGCTTGGTGCCATTAAAGAGGATTTTACTTTTATTATTCAGAAAATCCCACCTGCGCTACACTGCGATTCCCTCATGAAGAATTAATGGAGATACCTCCAAGGAGCCAAGGAGTGCCTTATGAACACTTTGAGTAATCAAATTTGCAAACTTGCAAAGGCAACGATGGGACGAAAGTATATGGATGGGAATCGTTATGATCTGGATTTACTCATGATACCTACGTGGCATGTAAGCAGAACGAAGTGCAGAACAGTGTTGACTGGAGAATATTGTAAGATAGTGTCAGAGTTTCGCTTGCTTTACTACATATTTTAGTAGTCGGTCTGCATTGCATTTCATTTGGCAGTCACGTAATAGACATGCTCGTGCTGCAGTTTGTGGTTTTAGCAAAATTTCATGTAAAAATTATTGAGATCTGAATTGATTTCCATTGCCAATTTACTGAACTCAACCGAGCGAGCATTTTTATGAAATATGTAGTTTAAACTCCAGTTGAGCTACCGTTTCTATACATTGTTCGCATTTGAAAACGTTTTTCTTTTTTATGTTGTTTTGGTTCCTTTTCGACGTATTCGTAATAAATTATGACGGATCTACAGTGAATTTAGAGAATGGGGCTGATATTTATGATAGGGAATTATGAAGATACAATGTATTTGGTTGACCGTCATAAACAAACGGACGAAAAACTTATCGAGTTGAATTCATTCAACAGAGCATTAATCACGCTTAAATGGAATCCTCAAAATAGAGGGAATATTCATCGAATTCAGTTAGATTTGATTTATGGCTGTATACTAGGAGGACAGCAAACTGCTTTTCTAGGAGTGTTGAAGGAATTAATTATGCAAGGCGTCGTGGTGATTATTCAAAAATGGTAATTATGTATAATAGTTAATATGAAAACGGCTTGAATGCCATAATTAATAAGAACTTATTGGCTGCATTCAGCGAACGAAATTCACTGGAAAAAGACTGGAAATGCTACAAGAATTACCCGTCACCGACCTCTTTCTCCGCTGAAAAGCCCTCATGAGAAATGAGAATCTAATTGGAAAAGAGCTTTCCTGCTACATTTTTCGTTCGCCGAATGCAGCCATTCTTAATAGATTTCCAGACCGGTACCTGGAATTGAAAGTGAAATCTGAATATTATTCTCGTGCAATTTTCCCAATGTAAGTATGTACATACCTACTGCCGTGGAACCAGTGGCGGCTCGCCCATATGTGCACATGTGCACGTGCAACCCCTGATAAAAAACCATATCAACAAATAATGTGCTAAATAAAACACTTCACAAAACAGAACAAACCGCCCGACAAAACATACTCTAAGAAGCGTACGTACATTATGCACATACGATATACCCAAGCCATGCAATGAATCTACATATATCTCGACCAGCGACCAACACCCACAGTGTTGGTGCACAGTCATATGAACTGGTGCACTCGCCAGTGTTGCCAACTCATTTATTCTATGAGTAAGTAGTTTTCTTCGGAAAAGTAAGTAGAAAGGTAAAAGTCAGTAGATTGAAAAAACACGTATTAATGCGAGGTGACCAGACTCCCGAAGGCCTAATGTAAGAACCTAATTTGGGGAGTTGGCTTTCTATGGCAGCCCCATGACCCCATTGTCCGATTGCACCGATTCAAACATAAAAACTGCCTGTAGCAAAAGAAGCATTTGTGCATTTAAATTGGCCGAGTAAAACGCGTCGCAACAGACAGACAGACGGATATCGGATAGACAGACTAGAGATGTAACGGATGTCCGCATCCGCATCCGCAATCGCGGATTATCCGCATAAAAATTAAACTCCGCATCCGCATCCTCATCCTCATCTTATTAATATTTACATCCGCATCCTCATCCGCAATCCTCATTTTGGTATGCAGACAATTAGCGGATATATGCGACCCACGTGCTACTTTGTAACTATAAAGAAATGCATTGATACAAATTGTTTTCTGTATCGTATACACAACTGAGCTTCAGTTTGTCGGTCAGCACAGCAGGAGCGCGTTCCATTTATATGATCTGAGTAGTCAGCGATAACTACAGCTACGACTACGAGTGAATTAAGGAACGCACTCCGGTTCGCATTTTTGTGACTAGTGTTTGAGTGGTTTTGTTTTAAATGAATTGAACTGAGGCGGGTGAAGTGCGTTATTTTAAGGTGAAGCGAAGTAAGGAAGTATGCAACTTTTTAATATTTAACCACACTAATCAGAGGAATTTCAACGTTTTTTCGTCTTCATGAAAAGTGTGAAACCTAAATATTTTTGTCTGCATATTCGATCATATCCTCATCCGCACCCTCATCCGCATCCTCAAAAATTTCTCCATTAATATCCGCATCCGCAACCGCATTCTCACTTTTATACTATTTTGCATCCGCATCCGCATCCTCATCCGCTAAACAAGATCCGTTACATCTCTAAGACAGACGGACGGACAGACTGACATGGCCCAATCGACTCCCCAAGTCATGCTGATCATATATGTATTTTTTAATGTATAAAGGCTCAATAATATTGAGTAACTATGTTAGTACAACATCGAACCTATCAAACATTTTCACCTTTTAAGGTAATATCCAACCAATGAATAAGAAAATCTGAAAAGGAAATGCAAATAACCGCAAAATATACTAGATATCCGACTTTTTTTCGGGACCAAAATATTTTCTATGGTAACTAGATTTTGTAGCTTCGATGACATTTCTCATACGAATTTTATATGGAAAATTTATTGTAAACAAAATTAAGCACATGCGCAGCTTAATGCTGTAACTTCGTAGTAGGGGCGTCGGAAAAATGGGGGCAATGAATACGAAATTTCAAAATCAATAGATGCATAAAATTAATTAATCAGCAACGTTCCTGTTGCATAACTGTATACCAACAGCATCAAAATTAGACTATTGCGAAAAGTACATTTAAATGGGATTGCAAAACGTTGCGTGGTATAAATTTGTTTAAATAATATTTTTTAAATAGTGTGTATTCCAGTGCATTGCGGTTGAGTACTCCAACCAATGAAAAAGCCAAAAAGTATTAAACCATACCAGCCCCAAACACCAAATTTCCTACGCCACTGCTAGCTATAAAAAAAAATCAAATTGTCCCCCTTATTTTCAGATATTCCGTTTCCTTCTTTTTCTTCTTCATTGTATCCAACCTAGCATTTTTGATAGGTTCGATGTTAGTCAATATTGAGCCTTTATGTTTATACATTCAGAAAATTTAGTATACTTAGTATAGCGTTTTTACGTGACAAATATTACGACGATCATATATGTATACTTTTTATATGGTCGGAGATGCTTCCTTCAATGCGTTACAAACTTCATGACAAAATAATATACCCTTTCACTCTATGAGCGAAGGGTATAAAAAAAGATATAAAATGCAGCGTGGCAGTTCACCAGTAAACTAGGGCCGCAGATGTGTGAGTGACATCCAATTTCCAAAGACTGCTGTTTTGTTGAGGTGTTGAGATCAATAGCACGCCCAGCAATGTTATTTATCCCCATAAATGGATGCAATCTGAGCGACATCATAGTCTTTCACTTTCACGTAGGTCGTGAGTTCGAAAAACACCATAAAATGAACTCGTTCACGGTGAGTCTGGAATCCATGACCCTGTGCACCAATCCAACCACAAGCCAGCTTACTCTAAAATTTGCTAGCAAAATTTCTGCGACCGGAAATTTCAACTCCTAAGAAAATCATGATGTTGAAAAAATTATGGGCTTGCCCCCCCCCCCCCCCCCCCCCCATGACCGAAATCCTGGCTACGCCCATGATATAAACTCATATATTTCAGAAAATGAGAACGCAGATACATTACAAAAAGGTGAAGGACCAACACAATATGTCCTGTACAAAATCTGCCCTGCGACGATATAATTTTCGAGGAAAAAGGGTTTATCTTGTTTTATGGCGAAAATGCTCGTTATGCATTTTGGTTTATGACTTAGAACCAAGATTTAGGATGGTTCGAGTCATTTACGACGGTCGTTTCCTTAATTCAGGGTGCCAAGAAAAAATTGTTGTACATAGTTATTTTTTGGTCATTAGGTATAAATCCAAAACAAACATTCTGAAAAACACAACCAAAACAAATCTAGATATTTTCGCTCACGGAGCGCTAAATCAAGCCCATCTCGAAATCAATTTTTAAAGCCATCACGTTAAACCTTATTCACATTCAGATTCAACATTACATGCTCGTACATTTGCATTCTTTCCTATGCTTCGCATGGTTTGTTTATTATGGGTACGTTTCCAAACCATTTGCTCTGACATTGTTCCCATTCCCACCACTTAAAGAACGATATAGTTTTTGGTCAGGTATAGCGCTACGCATACATATAATTTCCATTTGGTTATACGTAATATCTTCAGTACGTTGAATTACATAATTCATTTCATATTTTCTGAATTTTACTGAGTGAAAAGAACAACCACTATTAAATATTTTATTCAGATAAAATTTACCTACATTGAGTGAAGTACGGAAATTATGCAACTTTAATTCGCAAAATGTTAGAATTTGTCTATGATGCAACCAGATTATTTTTAGTGTGACGTAAACATGGTGTATCTCTCCCAGCAAACAATTTTTATCGTCCGACGTCCGCGATACGACTTCAATTCGCCTGCTAGTGCTAGAAAACATTTCTTAAAATTCATATCGAATTCGGTGGGCTATATCGTTAGTTGTGTAACTTATCTTTATATGTACCGGTAGAAAATCAATTTAATTTTATTCTTGAAGATTTTATATTGGCAGGAACCAACATTTTAACTTTTTTAGTGTCAGAAACTTAAACCATAATATCAAAGTCAACAAATAAACCAAAACCGATTTACGCAGGAAAGGATTTAAAAATTTATAAAAGAAATCTAAACTCATAGATTTCAGAAACGTTGACTTAAAACTGTGTTGTGCTATTGTGGGATTCTCATTTAGTAGTATGTAGCACCAAACGTTTCTTTTTCTTTTTCAAATACACTTACGGTCAAAAGTATCGACTCAACCTAATAGCGCGTGTATTTGTACGTGTTTTTTGGAAAGTATGATAGTTATTCATAAAAGTCGTATGTCGTTTAAAAGCTACCTGTTGGTACCCTTTTTATCAACATTTGCTTTGCACTTTTTAAATTATTGCCACTTGTAACAAAAAACCCAGAAAAATTGAAGTTTCAGGTAAATGTCAGGTCAGGTAAACTACCCCTATAAAAGCGCCCGTAATCGGTTTCTCATTATCAGTTGCATCAGGAAAGTTAGGTAACTTGCATCTGAAGTAATTTCAGTCACTGTTTGGTCATCAATGGATACGACGCCAGAACAGGCGGCACAAGTTGTAGCCCTATTGTCGGAAAATCATAGTCAGCGAACCGTCGCTCGCCGTCTTGGAATGAGTCAGTCTGCTGTCTCGAGAGTTAGCAGGAGATTTCGAAAGACTGGTAGCTTTAATTCGAGACCAAGAGCGGACCGCCCTCGATCCACTTCAGAGAGAGACGACCGTTTCATTGTTACAAGTACGTTACGAAATCAGTTCCTCACGGGTGTTGCTGCGCAGCGGAACCTGAGGCGTGTTCGCGGAGTAGCTGTTAGTGTCTGCACAGTAAGGAGACGATTAAGGGAAGCGAATATTAATCCAAGACGGCCTGCCAGGGGCCCCAAATTGACTGCACGACATCGACAAGCGCGCCTCTTATTTGCTCGAGATCATCTTATTTGGAGCGATAAGGAATGGAGCTCAGTATTGTTCACTGACGAGTCGAGAATGTGTCTACATGGCAGTGACAGAAGATGTCAAGTCTACAGGCGTCCAACTGAGCGATTTGCGCAGTGCTGTTTCACTGAAACGGTTGCATACGGCGGCGGTTCCTGTATGATGTGGGCTAGCATTTCATTGGAGGGAAAAACGGATCTCGTATTCGTGCCCGCAGGAGGCCGAGGAGGAGGGCTGACAGCTGAGCGATACGTTACCGATGTTCTCCGTGTCCACAGCACCCTATGCAGCATTTATTGGCGAGAACTTTACTTTGATGCACGACAATGCCCGGTGTCATGCGTCGCGCCTCACTCGGCAGTTCTTGAATGAAGCCAATATGTCGTCACTTAACTGGCCTGCGCGCAGTCCCGACATCAATCCCATTGAACACTTATGGGACGAACTCAAGAGAAGAGTCCGAGCCAGAAATCCAGTCCCTTCGTCCACTGGAGAATTGAATGCAGCCCTATTAGAGGAGTGGAACGGTATTCCTCAAGATACCATCAGCAACTTGATCAAATCAATGCAGAATCGACTGGAAGCTGTCATTAGAGCAAGAGGAGGAAATACCGAATACTAAAATAATAAATACTTAACTTATTTTCCAACAGTTTTTGTTTTATTTGCAAAAAACCTAACCAAAATCCATTTTCATATTTGCTCATTTTCGCTACGTTTTCGTTCAAAGAGCATCAATTTTAAAACTGCTCACCAAATATTGGTAAAGATGGTACCAACGTAAAGCTGATGCCTTAAGCTTTTCAATGACATACGATTTTTATGGATAACTGCTATACTTTTCGAAAAACACGTACAAATATACACGCGCTTTTAGGTTGAGTCGATACTTTTGACCGTAAGTGTAGTTCTGTTAAATCTGTCTGAACTCGCAGTACCAGTATTCGATGAAATCCTATTAGTTATGCTAAACTTCCAGAATTCCATAAAATGATTTAAACTTTTGCACAACAAACAATACAAAACGAGCCCTAAGTCCCTTGAACAATTTTCCGTTGAGTAAGACCCTAAAAATCATAATCCAAAAGTGTTCTTCAACACATTTTATGTTTGTATTCCCGGGATTTTGTTTTCAACTTGTTGAAATTTTTCAGAAAAATGTTTCATTTATTCTTAATGGCTGCAGGCTCGTCTAGTCTAGTCATTTGTTGAAAATTCATGTTGTCCATTTTAACTTTGAATTATATGTATAGACTCGTACAAAGGACGATGGGACATGGGCATGGGAGCAGTTCCATAATTTTTTTCTCCACAAACAGCAATCATTTGGAAATTCCACCCGTATTGCATTTTTCTGCTATAGTCGCCGGCCACACTGCGTCACTCCACCAGAATGAAAATCTTGCATGAGAAAACTTTTTTTCTTTCACAGAAGTGCTAATAAAGGGCTTTAGTCAACGAGCAGAATGAAAAACATCAGGCGCGTGAAACCCTAAGACCAAACCTTTTAATACGAAACTATATGTACCAGGGCCGGCCCTAGGGGTGGGCGAACTGGGCGGTCGCCCAGGGCCACGACTTTCAAGGGGCCACCACGCCATGGAACTTTTACTTTTCGGAGGGCCACCACTCGAAAAGTGCATCACTCTCTAGGGACCTCTCGCAGCAAAATAAACGAAACATACCCGAAAAAAATGAGGTTGCAAACACGATCGATGTTTCAAAACTTATCGGAAACTTTTAAATGTCCGAACCAGTTGCGCCAATTTAGCTGTTTCCCGGTTAAATTTAGCCGGAAACTAGACTGTTTAGCCGAAAGAAATTACTAAATCCGGCCGGCCGGATTTGATTTTCTTTGGTCGTTTTTCTGGCTTTCTGTTTTATGGTACTTGGAAAACAAATTTATTTTGAAAATATAATAAAATGTGAACCTAAGTTTTCAATATATACAACCAAAAAAAACATCAATGTGAAATTTGTCTGCACACTTATTTTCGTGTAAATAATTGAAATTTAAGTTGAATCAGTTAATTCAATTTGAAATGGTTTTCACTATCTAGGCTCCCTTAGCATGAAGGTACTCGGTACTAACCTAGGTAATCGTGCCTGACCCGTGATATTGCCGGGCACATATACAGTAAGCGGCTTGTGGATTCTATGTCCTCCAAACAAAGACAAAAGAAGGTTACGTGCGGCAAACCATCTTGTTTAAATAATAATACACCCAACGCTCGCCAGAAAGGTATCCTACAAGCGTTCTCAAGTCGGCTCTACTCAAGTTGGTTGTAGTACCATAGTCATGAGGTCTCATCAGCTCCTTCACTTCACATAGCCCTTGAAGGGTGTGCCAGTAGTGCAGCCGTTGGTTCTAAGACAACACTTAGCTATTTATTTGGAAGAGACATAGTTCAGACCACAGTAGAGTTATGGATCGATGAAGATGGATGAGCCCTGTCTTGTCATTTCATCTGCTCCTTCGTACTCCTTAACACCCAGCAAACATGATTGGTTGATGACACATCCTAGAGAATTACCCAATAGTGTAGCATGAAACTACCATCAATCTGGTGATTATGAAGAACAGCTTCGAAAAAAATTGGTTCCTGGATAAGTCCTTGCGGCATGAGTGTTTTTCGTAAATGAACGTTGAGCTCCAAAATTTACCGATTTCATTGAGCGTCAAAGTTGTCTAATAGAAAGTTTTAGCAACTCGTACAAACCGTTGTAGTGTACGACATTGCACTGTATACGTCTTGAAATAGGTGCATCGATTTCTTCTGCCTTAAATTAGGCAAAACACACCATTCGCGGTATTCTACGATATGCCAGTAAGCATTTGCGTGCCTTGCTTAAACCCTCTAAAAATTCCTATAGTGCAGTAGATCGTTCCAAATTTCCAGGGGTGTCAATTCTAAAGGGCAAAACAGGACACTTACGTTACGTTACGTGCCGAAAACCTGCCAAAGATAGTTCTATGGAGTTTGTATGCAATTGCACAGAACGCACGTAACGGAATGGAAGCTTTCGAAACACTTTCCGAAATGGCAAATGCTACGGAAATCCAAGTTGTTTCGAATTCGGTTGGCGTTTTGTTTCGTCTTGTCATTCGAGTTTGTCCAAAAAACATATTGGGATATATTTTTTTCGTTTTTGTTTAGGTGGAAACAAAAGAAGCATTTATTTCACCATCCATCTTCTCCTATTTCTTTTTTATATCTTTCATTTACAAAGTGCATAGTTTAAAATTTGACATTTGACGTTTCGGAACGGAACGTATGTAGGCATCTAATGAACGCCACGGAACGGGAAAACGGCACGTAACGTAACGTAAACGTTCTGATTTGCCCTTAATATTCGAAAATTTTAAGTTGCCATTCGGAAACAAACATTCGAAACACCTTCCACATAACGGAAGGTATTTCAAATGTTTAGCGAGGGAAAGGCAGTGATACAGCGACTTGACCGATTTTCTTACGACTCTCAACTCCAAGATGAAAAAAGAGGAACTGTGCCAAAGTCATAAAACAGATCAGGAAGGAGTAAGACCACATTTTTGGGATTTATTTAGAAGCGCAATTAGTCCGAGAATTAAATTTTTCTTTCAAATCAAAATTTGCATGTGATTTAACTAATGATGATGAGAAAAGTTTAAACATGTTTCAGGGTAAATAAATACGTATTTCTTAGAAAGAGCCAACTTACAGTGGCAGCAGCTCTAAATTTCTGCTTTAAACGTAAAAGGGTTTTTATGAAACATTTTCAACACTCACCAGTCGCAGAATTTTGGCCTATACCTCCAAATTCCTTTTTAGGGTTTTTTAGATTTTTTTCAAAAAACCCTTATAAAATCGATTTTGTCCGTCCGTCCGTCCGTCTGTTCACTAAATAACTCGCGAACGGCTCAACCGATTGTCATGAAATTTGGTAGGAGTGTGTAGAATGATTACAGTCTTTGGCACAAATACCTTAGAAGTTGGTAGGAACAAGATAACAGGGTGTCCCGAACGTTTAAAAAAAGTCGACTTTTTTTAGTTTTTATCGGAGATTAACGTATGGGTATTTAAATCAAAGATCTAAACGAGTACATCTCATATCAATTAAAATTTTCCAGTTTCGAGTAACGGTAAAAAAGTTATTGGCGTTTAAAGTTAAACTTCCTTTTCGACCTCCGTTTTTCTAAACCGTTAAAGGGATCGATATGAAACTTTGCACAAAGATTGGTCAGTATGACCTTATATTCGTTAAATATTAAGACTGTTGACTTTTGCTAAGGAAAAGTAAATAACAGTAAATTTGTAAAATTTCAATTTGTTCGTGTGTAGCCCCCTTAGGTTTCCAAATACGAAAATTCTGCTAAGGGTTTTTAGAAAATTACATAGGGAATATGTCTACGAATTTTCATTCGGATAACTGTATCCAAACCGGAAATACAGCCAAGTAAGTATTTAGTAAGGGCCTTTCACAATGTAAGGGAAGCCTCTTAAGCATTTCTTCAATGCATATCTTTTAACTTTATAAAACAATGAACAATAAATTTGGTGGAAATGCATAGAATGGTAATAGTAGGTACTTGCCACAAATATTTTTGAAGTTAACAGGGTGTCCCTGAGTAGTTGCAAAAGTATTCTTGTTCAATACTCATAGGAAAGCTTGCGTGGGCTCTTATGTCAGCTTATAAGTTGCTTTTCCTTGATTAAAAAAAAAACAGTAACAGTAGATTTACATCTTCAGTTCATATATAAAGCCAAGCCATCCTTACGTTTGGAGGAAAGGCCATCAGAAATCTTAAATCGAAAAATGCCTGTAGATTTCCTTGGAGTATTTTTATACAAACGGGGTAAATAGTAAATCTATTTTTGGATTGGTTTAATTAAAGGTGGAACGCGTTTATTTAGACCAATCCAAAAATAGATTTACAGGAAGCATTTCATTAATGTTGTGCACAATTCTTATTTATTGCTTATAAACTATATGTACAAAAAATATTCACTATGCATTAAAATTCTAAAAAACCCTCGTATTGCGGGCGCAGCCCTCTGTACGCAGGAATTTTTTTTTAATGGCTCGCCAAGCTTTATGGTCTATCTTTGTACAATTTTTATAAGTAAGGGGCTAATTTTCATTTGCCATTCACAGCTCTCGTGCTTGCAGTTTCGCCTTATTGAAATATATATAACGGCGATTAAATATAAAAACATTGACAATGCTAAGACTCCCGCAACATCAAAGAGATTGCGAATCACAGATCTAACGTCAAAAAATATTCAAGCCAACAAAGTCAAACATTGGGTTGGCGGGCTACGAATAATTACAGTCAAAAATTAAAAAAATAAACCTAAAATCTTTGGGTGTCGGTAGGGGTCACCATCATCGATTTGGCCCAGGGCCACCAGAATGCTAAGGCCGGCCCTGATATGTACACTCGTACCCTGGTGTATGTTTCTCAAAGCTGCATAAAATTTTTGAGATGCTCCTATTTTTCTGGTAAATGCATAAAGTATAAAGTAGCCTCGGTTTCAGGATTCAGTACAATAGAGAATATCTCGAGCATGTAAACTGGATACTTATACGTTTGTATCTTGTACAGAAATGGGACCGAGTGTTTGTGTAAAACTTTGTTTGACAATACAAATACATGTTCTCTTCTTAGGAAAGAGTGCGATATGGTAACGGAAATTTTGGACAAGGATCTGGAAACAAATGTACATATTGTAAAGATAAAGGTATTCAGCTGAAACTTACATAAACGCTTCTCTTCAGCGACATGTGGTCTATTGTTACGTAAAGCTCCCAAAGGAAGCCTATTCGTGGTAGGAAATTTGTAAAGGTATTATAGCCGAAACAACATATTCATTCGAATATTGAATACCACTTAAAATTTTAATTTACTGTATGATTTTCAGTACTATTCAAGCGTTTCGCCGTAAATTTCATGATTTAAACCATATTTCATCCTATAGTGCAGCCTTTTCACAACGCTTCATGTGTTCGTGGTTCTTTGCTGTTCTGCATCAAAAATTTATATACATATTTTGCTTTTATAACTGAGAAAGAAATATTCGTTTTGGACGTTTCTAAAGTCGACATGTCTTTAGAGATGTACGTTCCAATTTTTTTCTGCTTTAAGATTTCGAATTTTTCTGATTTCTGCTTTGGAAATTGGGTAAATTGCATATCCTGTCTACATGCAGGGCGTATCGCTTTGGTGAGAAATAAACGTTTTGCGCGTTTAATTTTTCTTCAAAAGATAATTCTTTCCATTTGAACGCAGGTCTTTTAGTGCGAGGATAAGAATTGGCAGTTATGATTTAAACGCACATTCATTAATTGTTAATATACAGTGCTTGTCACCAGATTAGCACACCCCTTCGCATGAATAGTTTCGGC
This sequence comes from Microchrysa polita, assembly GCA_949715475.1. Classification (NCBI taxonomy): domain Eukaryota; kingdom Metazoa; phylum Arthropoda; class Insecta; order Diptera; family Stratiomyidae; genus Microchrysa; species Microchrysa polita. Next base: position 135,228,143 of record OX454416.1, on the reverse strand, counting down.
TGATTTCCAACCAAACTAAAAGAGCTAAAATTTCAAAATTATAACTGTTAATAGTCTATTTAATTCTGAGTTAATTAACACAAAAAGAATTGTGTTTAGATTTTTCAATATTGATTTATAATTGTTTTTCGAAAAAGAGCACACAAAATAGCCATTTAAAATTTGTCATCAGGATAGCACATGCAAATTCTTTTTTGTCCATCTTCCACAATTAAAGACGTAGGACCCCCAATTTTTTGTGGTTGTTTGAGTAAGATATTGACTTTAATATGAATAATTAAAAATCATTATCTGCGGAAGAGGGACCAAAATTTAAGGCATACAAGGAGTGAAGGCAGCCAAAAAGTAAAATTTCGAGAAAAAATTAATAGAAGTTGATAAGTTGAATCCGAATTCGTGTGTAATAAGTTGCTTTAAGGTAAAAATAATAGAGGCGATAAGAATTGAGTACATGTCAATCCTTATGAGAGAGTTATTTTGAGAGAAACATCTAGCCCTCATGACTCGGTCACAAGGATTAGGGTAAATTTTGACATTAAGGCGAGCCTATCTTTTGTTCAAACAGTGATAACAAAACTCCACATTTCAAGAAACTAAAACTAAAGAATAAACTCCAACTTAACTTTCTCCGAAGGAAAATACGTTAAAATTAATCATGAGAACACTTGACATGAAACAAAGAATGGCGGTATGTTATCTTTTCGGATAAAAAGAAGTTCACTTTAGAAGAGTAACACAGTTATAATGTCTACTTCCAGGATCTTTGCTAGGAAGGACACCATTAGGATCGCATTCATTGTCGGACAGATTGTGTAATGGTCTCGGATGCCAAGTGATACTGTGAGATGATACTTCTTTTTATTCGAAAAGACAACATAGCGCCATTCTTTATTACATGGCAAGTGCTCTCGAGTTCAATTTAAGCTCATTTTCCTTTAGTTTTAGTTTCTTTAGATGTGGAGCATTTTTGTATCACTATTTGAACAATAGGCTCACCTTAATGTCAAAATTTACCCTAATCCTTGCGATCGAGTCATGAGGACTGGATGCTTCTCTCAAAATTACTCTCTCATAGGGATTGACAAATACTCAATTTTTATCGCCTCTGTTATTTTTATCATAACGCTACTTATTACACACGAATTCGGATTCAACTTATCGACTTTTATTAATTTTTTCTCGAAATTTCACTTTTTGACCACCTTGATTCCTTGTAAGCCTTAAATTTTGATCCCTCTTCCGCAGATAATGATTTTCCGTTATTCATATTAAAGTTAATATCTTACTCAAACAACCACAAAAAATTAGGGGTCCAACGTCTTTAATTGTGGAAGATAGACAAAAAAGAAATTGCATGTGCTATCCTGATGACAAATTTTAAATGGCTACTTTGTGTGTTCTTTTTCGAAAAACAATTATAAATCAATAATAAAAAATGTAAACACAATTCTTTTTGTGTTAATTAACTCAGAATTGAATAGACTATTAACAGTTATAATTTTGAAATTTTAGCTCTTTTAGTTTGGTTGGAAATCAGCCGAAACTATTCATGCGAAGGGGTGTGCTAATCTGATGACGAGCAGGTATGTAAGTGCATCAATTTAACCAAATAACGCTTGATGTTACATATTAGGTACGTTTTACTGTGTTTATCCCGTGCAGGTTTGGGTAGAACTTCATATAAAAAAAATGACACTTACCCAGGGAAAGTTCTCTCGTGCAACTAACTTAGGGCTCCATTACACAGTCATATTTATATTATAATATGTATGTCATACGCCTAAGCCTACTCGATTCATTCAGTATAATTTTTTAGACGTGCAGGAAGCGAAATCAAGTAGGCTTAGGCAGCTATTACACAGTCATATATTGGTAATATATATTATAATAGATATTATCATACCCCTAAGCCTACTTGATTTCGCTTCCTGCACGTCTAAAAATTTATACTGAATGAATCGAGTAGGCTTAGGCATATGACATACATATTATAATATAAATATGACTGTCTAATGGAGCCCTTAGGGATATGATAATATCTATTATAATATACCCAGATAGCATTTTGGAACTGATCCTGCGGTATCAATAAGCCTTCAATAATTACCCCTCTATGCAATTGATTCTGCAATGGTAATTGATCGATGCCTGTCATCAATAAGAAAAATATCGATGTATGATAAGTATAAAAGTGATCCTCGTTATCATTATTCTATCTTACCCCTTTTTTCGAAAATTATGAAGAATAGATTCAATACGGAATCAACTCAGGAACAATCCGTTCATAAATTTTAGACAAAAGAATGATAAATGTCAATTTTTGTGAAATTGAATTCATTTAAATGTTTTCAAGTATAGAAAGAGGACTTTAGAGAGGAAGATTGAAATGTTTCCAGCCTGTTTTTGATATTTCGGTAAGTCAACATATTTTCATCGTAGCATCTATTCTTTGTTTATTATTGATAGATATGTATATCAATCTTAATTTCAGATTAAAGCAAGAATTCGAATTGGATGTGGACGTATACCGCAATTCGGAGAGCCTTGCAATGTGCCAGTTTACACAAAAGCACTCGGAAAATGAAACAAATAATACGTAATGTAATCTAAATCTTAAATTTAAATAAAGTGATCAAAATAAATCAAAAAGGTGATTGTTTTCATGAAGAAAGTGTATAACTGCCATCAGTAGTATGACAATTTCCACATTCAAATTCAATATTATATCAATGATACATTGATATGGATTCGTTTCTTTTCATTCTGTTGGTTTGATATTATTTCGACACAATATTGATGCCAGTCATCAATAGAATTTCCCCTTTTCGAAAACCACAACCAATCAAAATGCTTTAAAAGCGGACATCGTCCATATAAAAGAATCAATGATGGTATACTGAGAGGATCAATACATTGAATATTAGGTTCAGTACAGAATCAACAAAACATCAGTATTGTGCTATCTGGGTATACTAGCTGAGAGAGCTCGCTTCGCTCGCTCTCTTATCTAGTGCTCGCAACGCTCGCGTTGTTCGCTTCGCTCACAACCTTATGAGCGTTTTGAATGCCAATCAACCTGTTATTTATAATTTATTGGAATCGAAGTATCGATGATGAAACTAAAGTGGATATAGAAACAAAGCGATAAATAATTTGCGTCGCGCCACTACTTCTTTAGGGGTCAAGGCAACAACAACATACTCAACCCCACTGACTGATCAGACTGCACTTGCTCTTCAAAAATATTGGGAGTGTTATTATTAGCGTGAGTTGTTTCGAAAATCATTAATTAGTATTACTGATTCCAAGATGGTAAATGACAGAAATACTCGATGCTGATCGACCGATAGATTGTCGTTTGGGAAGCATAATCAAAAACTAAATTTTAATTATATATTTCAGTTTAATGTGAAGAATTAAGCACACATCACACGTTTTTATTGCTATAATCACGAAGCACGCTCATTTACTCAGTTTTCACCAAGCTTACTAAAATGTGCGCGCGCCACATATTGAAAACTGTTCATACTAAACCAGAAATCATACATCCAGGTTGACGGTTATCGCTGACCACCCTGTGTACTTTTCGGAGAAAAGGGTCGGATAACCCTTTAGACAATTTTGTGGCGAGTCCGGCGACACCTCAATCTTGTCACTCCGCCAAAGGATTGCGGAGACATCGTCGCATTTCTGAAGTAGTACAAAGTTGATTGTGAAATTGCTGTGACAACATATAGGATATGTATGTACGTAAAAATGTAGTCACCTTGAATGCAATTTATCGGAAATATCGAAGGACTTCCGACCACCCTGTGCTATAATTAGGGAAGAGGGTCCAATTACTCTTTAGGCAATTTTGTGGCGAGCCCGGCGACACCTCAATAGTGTCGCTCCGCCAAAGGATTGCGTAGAAAGCCAACATCTAGGTTGAACACCCTGTGCACTGATCGGAGACGAAGTTCCGATGACCCTTTAGGCAATTTTGTGGCGAGTCCGGCGACATCTCAATCGTGTCACTCCGCCAAAGGATTGCGGAGATATCGACGGATTTCCGAAGTAGTACGAAGTTGATTTTGAAATTGCTGTGACAACATGTATATAAAAACGTAGTCACCTTGAATACAATTTATCGGAGATATCGACGGATTTCCGACCACCCTGTGCTCTGATTGAAGAAGAGGGTACAAGCAATTAAGCAATTTTGTGGCAAGTCCGGCGATACATCAATAGTGTCACTCCGCCAAAGGATTGCGGAACTTCGATATTTATTTTTGGTCCATAAACCTTCTCCAACGTAAGACGGATAAAACAAAAACAGAATCATCCAAATCGGTCCAGTGGTTTACACGTTTACTATGGTAACAGACACAAATACACATTCATTTTTATATATATAGATAGAAGATAGATAGATAGAAGATTATGGCTCCATTATACTACGTCATACCATCATATTTCTACACAGCAAAAAAAATGCCGGGTATTCGAGCAAGAAAATCCGATAGGATAAAAAAGAAAAATTATTTCGGAGTAAACATGCTCAAAATAACACCGCCATCAGGGGTTTTATTAGAAAAGAATCCGAAACGGACGAAACTTCTAAATTAAAACCTTTTTCGGACAAATTGCAAAGAATATCCCATTTGGTATTGAGTATTACACCTATCGGATCAATTCCGTAACATGTTCAATCAAGTTATTGTGCTGAGGCTAATTTCATCCGATTTTGGTATTTTGTGTATCCACCGATCGGAGTGAATTTGGTGGTAAAGCGAAGCCACATGCTGTATAAATTACAAACTCCATCAGTTAGTCTGGTTGGCTTAGTAGGGAGGGCGTTCGTCTACAAATCATAAGGTCCCGGGATCGAATCCCACTGTAGGAAGGTACATTTATTATGCATTTTAGAGCGTAAAGAGGTAAATGATTACCTATAGAGGGGTTGTACAAATCTCATTTATGAGTCACATGTTCCATCCCTGTGAAAATTGTTTTTTTTTTTATTCCAAAAATATCCAGAATCACTCACACACTGAAAGTATTCTTTTGAGTTCAAATTATTACACCAAAAAGATAAAATCATTACATTCGTTCGGAGTCTTTAGCAATACCTTGCTTCGAGTTTTATGCCAATATTATCCGATTCGGATGGACACTATTCGACACCGATTCGGAGTGAAAATCACTCCGATTTTTTGCTGTGTATCATATCCTTAAGACGGTTCGATTTCATTTAGTACAGGTATACCAATTTAAAGCGAATGAATCGAGTAGGCTTAATCACTTACTGTACAAAATACTAAATTAACGATAAAAAGAAGAGGGGGCACTTCGGGGCATGAAATATAGTTTACGACTGATTCCCATACCTAGCAAGGATATATACAAAATTTCATAAAAATCGGTCCAGCCGTTCCGAAGGAGTTTGGAAACAAAATTTTGAGGAGAATTTTATATATTAGAGGAAGGATCATATCCTTAAGCCGGTTCGATTTCATTCAGTACACGTATAAAAATTTAAAGCGTATGAATCGAGTAGGTTTAATCACTTACTCTCACACAAAATGGAATTTCGATATTTACCACCATTTCCTTTGATTTAAAAAAAAAAAATTTGTGTGACCCATCAGGAGTTTGTTCTACGTACTTGTACGTACTACTCATTTTATAAACTGTAGAAGAAAGTTGTCATGGGTCACTTTGTATGGGAGGTACCCTTAGTTTTTATCCGAATGAGCTAATTTTTGGTGGGTGTGGTGACTATGACCTCCAATCGCAACAAACCAAAATTTAGCACTCGGCTGCAATTTTGGGGGGAGTTGTGGACATGCCGTTTTGACAAATTTAAATGGGGGGGATAATGGGGGTCCTTGACCGGAGCGACTCAGCGTTTACGTTCAAATTATCTTAAACTTGTTGTTAATACTTGTACAAAATTTTACGGCTGAGCTAACATTCTTTGAAAAGTTATGGAGCTTTTAAAAAAGGTCTAAAATGAAAATATTCTAATTTATGTTCTATTCTAACGCCGAAATATAAACTCTAATGTGTTATATATCATTGCAAAGATAATTTTATGTAGTTTTTTTCGTCCTCAGACCATTTTTCTGTATCTCTTACCGTTTTTGAAATAATCGCAAAAAACCGAAAAATGCCCCCCTTTCCCCTCTTTTTTAAAGGTTGCGGCACTTTTTTTTTGGGTGCAAAGTTCATATTCGGAATCAGCGCCCCATAATACATAAAGAAAGAGTGAGAAAAAAACTTCCGTATTTTTTTCACGGATTGGTACTAAATCGACACGATTTTACTGAACTATTAGGGTTTTACTTCAAATTAGGCATATGGCATATGTAAATGTAACACCCTCGAATACCGGTATCATGCCTGATGTCACATATAATACTCGTATGTAACAGTCCCGGGAGCCTGAACCCGACTATCGGGTGAAAAATTTTCCTCTACACAAAGTTTGTTTTTTAGCCACTCTTAACCCGCATAGAAAATTTCAGCTTAATCGGAAAGATTTTAGGGTCTCGTCGTAATGTAGGTGTAATTTTCTATACTCCCGCCAAAAAGTAACAACATTTTTTCAGCATGTACGGAAATTTAACCGCGCCGAGATTCGGTCTATCCTAAACATCATAGATCATAGTGTGGCGACTCAACCGTCCACCGAGCATAAAGTAAATAGAACTTTTGAAACCGCATTTTATCTAAACAGTAAGGCTTCATTCAAACGAAGCGAGACGACGAGCGAGAGCCGTGCCGCTGTCAAAACACAACTAGCGAGACGTGGTTTCACATATCGTGCACCACAACCCGCAAATTGACGGCTCGCGAGCCGTGTTTTGACTGCGGCACGGCTCTCGCTTGCTCTCGCTCGTCATGAGCTTCTCATAAGAGCCAATGCATTTCGATGTGTCAACTGTCAAGCTTGCGAGCCGTTTTCGCGTCGTTTGAATGAAGCCTTGTTGTTGTATCAGCTGTATGATGAGCTACAGGTGTCGAAAATCGTAAAATTGTAGCGACTGCAATGGGCGGGACATGTACAAAGCATGAACAACGATCGCATGCCCAGAAAGGTGATGAACGCGCAACGAGTGGACGGAGCCAGACTGCGTGGACGACCGAGATCCCGATGGGAGCATTCTGTATGTGAGGACGCCCACCAGATGCTAGGCTTTCGGAACTGGAGGACAAGGTCGCGTGACCGCGACAATTGGAGGTCTTCAATCCAATCGTGTCATAAAGAAAAAAAAAGATTCAAAACAAAATGTACTACTACGCATCATCACTTTTATCCCGTTTTCCTTGACAATTTTCATTATTTTGAGCTGATTCTTGGTACTGCACTTACCGTGCCGATGTACTTGCCGGGTACATTGCGGCTAGTCGAAATAAGCAGGATTTTCAGAAAATCGCGTCGTCGAAACAACACAGGATGAACTTTGTGTAAATTTTTTAACTCCAGTATTTCTTATGGCTGCTTGTCGATTCGACGATAAGTCTGTGTCCTACATCCTACATCGCGGGATTTTCGCAGGATAGTTGGTGATGGCCCCCAGATTCTGGAAAAAAAGTCCCAACATATTGGGGGTCCGCAACCTTACAAAAAGGTGGAAAGTGGGTTCTTTTTTCTCTTTTTTTTGAGATTATTTCAAAAATGACAAAAGATGCAGAAAAATGGTCTGAGACTCCTTCAGGAGTTTGTTCTACGCACTACTCATCTTACAAGAACAAAGTTGTCTTGGGTCACTTTGTATGGGACGTACCCTTAGTTTTCATCCGATTGAGCTGATTTTTGGTGGGTGGGGTGATTGTGCCCTCCAACCGCAACAAATAATAAACCTTTTTTCTAAGGTTGCGGACCACCAATCGGTTGGAACTTTTTTTCCCACAATCTGGGGGCCATCCCCAACCATCATGCAAAAAAAATCAGCGATGTAAGCAATTTTTGCCGTTCGATGGCCATATTTTGGCTAAATTTTCTTAGGCTATAAGTTTTTATTGATCTCATTTTTAGCTTAATGTTTTATATTTCTGGCCAAATGACATTTAATTGAAAAAATTTGATTTGTAAATTAATTTTCTTACACAATTACTCAGAATCGGTGTTTGCCCATTCTAAATAAACTACGGATTGAAAATCTGTCAAATTTTATAAAATGGTTATTTTTATGAGGCGTCAAAGTTGATCGTCGTCGATTTGGCGAAGCATGACCTTTCCGTACTAAAAATAAGCATGACCTCACAGGGTTAAATGTTGCGAAATATGTTAATCGAATCGAATTTGTACTTGGCCAAACGTATTTTAATTCAATATGTAAATCGTTTGATTTGAATGGTGTCCGGTTAAAAATTATAGCGGTCAATTCGTTAAATTAAAATGATTTGTTTAAACGTACAATTCTTAAATTTGCGTTTTTTTATGACGATGAACGGTTATTTTCCATAGTGTAGGACCATTTTTTTGGAGCAAAAACACAGAATTATTGGTAGAATTGCTACCGTGCTATCGTGTTAATCTTTACAACGTTTTCTGCTAAGCAGAAACTTGTTTATTGTGACCAGACGGCCCACTTATGAGAAGATGTCCTGTTTTTTCATTCTATGTCATCCTGTCCTCATTTTGGTTCAAAAGTGCCCCCTTAAGTTTGAGTGACAAGTCATTTACTGTTACCGAGCAAATGAATTGTAATAAACCTAATTGATTTCTGAAATATTTTGATTTGATTATATCCATACTTATTTCCATAATATACGCATACAACTGAGGAAGAAAAGTGAGGCGCAAAGAAAATTTGAGCTAGTCTTGATCCAAATAGTAACAAATTCTGGCACTGAATTTCAAAAATCAGATTTTCAAAAATTTGTTATAAAATATTTTTTTAGACTAATTGCAAAGTATATACTTTCAAAATATTCTAACTGGTTGGTTATGGATAATTAAAAAAAAACTGGCAACTTAATTCGATTTCCAAAATCGTAAAAGCGAATTCACATTTCTGATAGGATTTACTTAAACCTGGATTTGAATTGTACCATATTGTACTGCAATTTGAATAATACAAGTACATTCCACAACACATTTTGAATTTAGTGAGATACGACTCGATCTAGTGTCCATGGGTTTGACTGGATTAATTTTAATCTACTCCAGGATTTGTTGGTAGTCTGGATTGGCTATAAAAATTGTATATGATGCAATTATACAATTTTGAAAAAGTGGTATACAATTTTTTTTCGAGTTTTAACCAATAACCCTCAGATCAGATGACCGGTAAATTTTTCCAACAGATTAAGCCCAACAAGGTCCCCAGGGACCTAAATTGGATGTGTTACTTAAAAGTTGCTCTTTCGTAGCTCAAATGCCATTTCTTTTATTTTTGTGAGTTTTAAAGTCAATCCTTTTTTGCTCGCAGGATGAAAAACTTGAAATTTATATTTCAGGCGTTGAAAAGCTTTATAAAATCGAGTTTGTCCGTCCGTATGCCTTTCTAGTAAATATTTCGTTAGCAACTAATCCGATAAACATGAAATTTGGTGGGAATATACAGAATAGAAATGGCTCAAACATTATTTATGAGAGTGGGAAAAAATTAACATGGTTTCCTAGAAAGGGTTGAAACCCCTGTCTTTTTTTTTTAATTTTTCGTTAGAGAGAGCATGTTGGTATTCATCAAAGGGCTCATCGACAAAATGATATTTTTATATGGAAGTCACGGGGGATCTTGCCGGCTTCAATGCCATTTTTTACTTTAGCCGTAATTTATTTTTAAACATTTGAGTAATAGTGTCGAATCATATTTGATTCGTTTCTAAATAGTTCAATTAAAGAAGTCAAGAGAGCTGAAGAAGTTTAAGAATTTACACATTACCATATGCGTTCAAGTGTGCACACTTCCATATGGTCGCGTGCTGATTAGAAGAACGATCAAACTATCGTTCATTAATGTTATAAACAATTTATCAATATCAATGCTCCGGTCTTCAATATGCCACCAATTCATTAGGTTCATAAACATAATGAACAATAATGAATGTTAATTAAAAACAAGGGGGCTTCGCCCCCTGCTCGCTTCGCTCGCCAACCCCCGGGGCCGAGGCTAATTTCGGGCGCGGCCGAAATTTGGATACCCTTTGCTTGGGCTAAAAGTTTTTTCGGGCGTACCTATGACTTGTATTTAACCCATATTGTCCGGGGGTAAGAAGGAGTTGTGCTAGTATTACGAAATTTCGCACAGTAGTTTGCCATAGGAAGAATATGCAAATTTCGAAGAAATGTATTTTTAATTTTTTGTATTTTGGGCTGTCGAGCACGTTGCGAAAACGCAACGCTAGGGCTTAACGTGTACTTTTTTGGTCAAAGAAAACTCTCTTCCATACAATGACAACGTCTTATTTTTATAAATAATAGCCTGAAATTTAGAAACAAAAGCTGTTATTAGCATTATTGTGGATCGCGTCACCAATTTAGTAGTCGAAAATAATCGCCAAGTATTCTTGTGGAGTCCGCATGGGGATGCTTAATCCCCCTCATTCTTTGGGCACCTTCGATTTTTACCACACGGTCGGAAATTTAGTTTATTTTTAAAACTTTTACAGTAAACCGAAAAAGTTTACTCAATTTTTTAAGCAAATTTTGTTTCAAATCTAAACAATTCAATTGTTTTATTAATTTTAGTAAAATTTGGTTTATTTCTTAAGAAATCCGAAAGTTTTATAAATTTTTAAGACTAAAAGTATTAGAAAGTAAACCAATTGGACCTTAATGATTAAAATTTTTCAATAAAAGCAGACTTATATTAAAGTGTAAACTAAAAGTTTAAAATTGGGACTAAAAGTTTAAAAGTTGTAAAATCAGAGTTTAAAATCAAAACCATGAGTTTAAAATTTAATCTTTTGGACTAAAATTTTAACTTTAAACCAAAAACAGTTTTAAGTACTTGTCATATGGCCAATTGTTCATGGAATAATAAATAATCATGAGGTATAAGCCCTCTGTGGCGCACTCGGTTGAGTCGCACATGCTAGTAATCTAGGTGTCCGGAGATCGAATCTCGGCGTGATCCAAATTTCCATACATGTGCCGCCTGATCCAAGTGTCTGAACATTATATACTTCAAATAGCCCATAAACGGTTGAGTGAACGCAGCCATGCCCCACAAAAAAATGTAATATGAAATAAAAAAAATCGACTTAAAAAAAAAACATTTTAAACTAAATTTTTTTTTTAAAGTAAACCTCTCCAGTTTTAATATTTCACCCGATTCTGGTTTTGGATTTAATTATTTTAGTTTAGGATTTAGACTTTTATTTTATTAAAACCTAAACGGAATGTATTAAAAACAAATATAATGCAAAGTTTTGTACTTAAACTATTCAGTTTTATTTAGGTGTAAACAATCGAAAAGTTTAAAAATTAAACTTTTTTCTATTGGAACTATATACAATCAAAAAAGGTTTAATAAATAAACTAAATTTCCGACCGTGCAGGTTTCTTGGAGTCACCAACCGGTGCTAGATGCCATGCCCAACCCGGATCGCTCATATCAGATAGGTGGAACAACTCCTTAGAATACATATTGTCTAAATATAAGGCTGGCGATCCTCCCTCCAGGAGTACTGCCCCTTCCCTTTCCATTTATAGCAGGTGGTTCTATGATAAACCTAACTTCCCAAGGACATATCTGGATTCTTTTATACACAAAGTTTAAACTTCACACTCTATTTAAGGAATATTGGGCCGCTGAAGCGGGTGAAACTTGAAAATAATCATTTCGTTGATAATAGGTAGTGGCCGCGTCATAAACCCAAATAAATTAAATGTTCTAATTAACCATTTTCATTTGCAAAGCCACTTTTTACTAATTTTTCTTAAATTTATCGAAAACTTAAGTACAAACAATGTTCGCAATGTTAAATAGCTCAAAACTGAATTATTACCAAAAATAATGGAAATTATCTGACCGTAGGATAGGAAAAAGAGGATATCGTTATAGTCCAGCGTTGCGAAAACAACCTTACATTTTGAGTGTATGTTCTGCGCTCAAAATACAACTTTTTGATGAACTAAGTATATTTTCGCATCCTTTGTAGTCTTTCTTATGTTATTTCCGAAGATTTCAGGAAAATATTTGATCTAAGTATTTTTATACACAAATTAGCATCCGTACCTAAAAACACGGAATTTCCACAATTTTCAAACCCTAAAAAATCATAGAACATTTCAAAATACACCTTTGAGCAAAAACAGGTCGATTAGATAATTGTAAAATGAAACTTTCTTCCTCGGGGATAAGGTTTATATGTTTTACCAGAAAAGCGTGAAACATGAAAATATAAAGCGTTGGGAAAACGCAACCGTAGAACAAAATGGGTTAATTCCCCTCCTCATTCTTTTTCTTCCGTCTCGACAAAAGTTTTGGGCTTGGTTGAAATAAGTGGACAAATAAAAATATTTACTCGGAAAATTTTATTGGGGTTGCCGGAGCATGACCCCACAGTACGATTCCATTCGTGTTGAACTTTTTAGTTGCTTTGATAAAGACACATTAATTCAAGGTTTTGTGAAATTGGTGTAAAAAAATGTTTCTTAGAAGAACCAATATGGGGGGTTTGGTTTGTATGGCAGCCCCATGATCCCAAGGTCCGATTTCATGCATTCTTACATATCCTTTGTGTCAACAATAGAAATACATTTGTGTGAAATTTCGTTGAAATTACTGCACAAATAAAAAAGTTTTTCTTAGAAGAACCTAATTTGGGGGGTTAAGTTTGTATGGTAGCCCCATGACCCCATAGTCCGATTTGATCCATTCTTGCATATATTTTGTGTTATCTATAGAAACACATTTGTGTGAAATTTGGTTGAAATTGGTACACAAATAAAAAAGTTTTTCTTAGAAGAACTCAAATTGGGGAGCTAGGTTTGTATGGCAGCCCCATGACCCAGTGATCCAATTTGGGTGAATCAAACATACAAATAGCCTGCAACAATAAGAAGCACGTGTGCAAAATTTCAGCTTGCTAGCTTCAATACCCGCCGAGTAAAACGCGTCGCAACAGACAGACAGACAGACAGACGGACGTGCTCCAATCGACTCCCCATGTCACGCTGATCATATATGTATACTTTTTATATGGTCGGAGATGCTTCCTTTAATGCGTTACAAACTTCATGACAAAGTTAATATACCCTTTCACTATATGAGCGAAGGGTATAAATATCTTTGTTGTAGAAATTAACAGACAGAAAAATGAACTGTTGCAACATTGAAATAGAAAATAATTATATAATAATGAAAACAAGTTCAGTACCCTCATTCATTATTACTATGTCAGTGTACATTAAACATACATACATAAAAGAAAATTTAACAATTACCCCTTTTCCGTAGATATTTTCATTTTAAACCAACATCCCTTCGGCTTACTGTGTCTCTTTTTACGTTGAACTTTAAATCTCTTTTGGATGGAAATTCAATTACCCACCAAAATTAAATTACAAGTTTCCTAACGAGCCTGGAATAACAGTAACGACAACGTACGAGTATAGAGAACATACTGAAAGCATTCCTATTTTATCTGTTCGTGGTTTTCATTATTTCATCCACCAGGATGGTTACTCAGTGGAGCCTTTGTGGCTACGACAGAAGAGTCATTCGAAACAGATGTGAATAGTAAAGTTATGTCGTCCGTCAAACCGGACGACAGTGAAACTATGTATGTACATATCTATCTTTGAAAAGCGACTGACGTTCTGGTTCTATTCTGTTGCTATCTGTCAGTTTGTCACTTTTGTGTAGTATAAGTTAGTTTTTTTTTTCAAAAGAGTTTTCGAAACGGGTGCACTCTTATCAATTCAACATTATTATTCTATTGTGCAGTCATGCAGTAAAAATCATCAGATTACAGATACGATATGTCGACCGTTTCCATTAATTTACAGAAACCCATCAAAACCCTCGTCACTGTCCACTTCGAAACTGCTGACTTGTAAGGATATTTTGATCATCAACACGAACATCAGGTGTTAAAACAGGCGAATTGGAAAATGATGTAGCAAAAATAATGAAATATTCATTGATTCCTTTTAGCTATAAAATGTTATAGAGTCATTATCAAAAATTTCGTTTTAAGATTTGTTTTCAGCTTTGAAATTTTCCTTAGCGGAGCTGTCCGCTAAGTATAGTAATGTAATACCGCGGAACAACTCTCCTCAACAATTTGAATTTAATTATTGCAATGCAAGGTGACGCTGTGTGTAGGCAATTTAATGGATGCATCTGAAATAACTTCACGCGAAGCTTCAATAAGTGGTCGATTTCGTATCATGCGCTTTATACGAACATTCCGCGGATATTCACAAACATCTCACTTTTTAAGAGCACCTATAATACATATAAATAAATCATAATAATGGACTTAACCAAAGTGGTGGGCACTGCTACCTATAGAAGGTATATCGTGCCAAAGTCCTTTAATTCTATTGAAGATCCTTAAGAGAGGAACACCAAATCATTTTGGTGCTTAGTAAATCGCATCCAAGGATTGATGTCCTGGACCTGGCGTTCGCCGGGCATTCCAATAATAAATGAGAGGTTCTGAAGGAGGTCAAAGCAATCGCTTGACCATCTTCGAGGTAAACTTGTGTGAAGCTAGCGCCTTAATTGCTGCCTGGCTATCAGTGCAAAGGGCGATATGTGTACCATGGAGACCCCGTCCCAGGATCTCCCTGGCACAGATTCCGATGGCATTTCGGCTTGGAAGACGCTAGGCCATTTGCCCATTGCAACCGAGCTCCTCGTAATGGGTCCAAAGACTCCAACACCTATACCGTGATCTATCTTAGAGCCATCAGTAAACCAAGTGATGCTTCTAGGCAGTGCCGGATTAACCACGTGGCAGAAGGTGGCAAATGCCACGGGCCCCACGCTTTGGGGGGCCCCGCGTTTTTCTCAAACAAAAATTATAACAACCAAGATGCTTCGAAATTGTTATAATACTTTATCGTTGAACAATTTACGCTAGGGTGTTCCAAAATTACAGCAAGGTTTGTATTGCATAAAAATACAGAAATATTTCTTTCTAAAGGCTAGTACTGAGATCGAGAGTGAAACTTTTGTCCGCTGCGATTTTTTCAAAGAAAATTTATTCATACTGTCGTGGAATATGTGGAGAATGCTGGGGAATTCCATACGCTGCAATCCGAAAACAGTTTCATAATTTTTCTCGGCCATTTTATGTATTTTTTTCGATTCCCCAGTTATTTCATCGTGAAATGACAAATGACCGGGGAATCGGAAAATAGTACATAAAATGGCCGAGGAGAAATATGGTCTCGGATTGTAGCTTATGGAATTCCCCACCGTTTGTGACATATTCGACGACAGTAAGTACGCATTTTTATTGATAAAATCGCAGCGGGAAGAATTTCACTCTCGATCTTAATTCGGCCCTTAATTCATGATAGCATTCCCGTAAACCTACGTCCACCCACATTGTTTCAGATTCACGATCTAGCGAGAAATAAGATTTTTGGAGTTCATGTTAGGAAATGTGCTTGCATACATCCATAGAATTAAGAAATTACAAATTTATCTCTCATGCACAGTGGCGTATCGCTTTAAACGTTATGAAAAGAGCAGCAAAAATACCTGTTTAAAAAATGATTCAAAATGCTTTCTTAAAAATGTTGGTTTTCATTGAAGTGTGTAAATTTTCGATTTGTTTTTATTAAAAACCGTAAAACCGAATTAATGTAGAAGATGTTAACGTGAATTTGGCTTTCTGGTACACTCGGACAAGGACAATTCAATCGAAAGCTATATTAATAGGAAACACTTATATAATGAAATAATTTTCCATTTTTTATTACTTTTCGGGAAAA
Organism: Microchrysa polita; assembly: GCA_949715475.1. NCBI lineage: Eukaryota > Metazoa > Arthropoda > Insecta > Diptera > Stratiomyidae > Microchrysa > Microchrysa polita. Next base: position 135,212,251 of record OX454416.1, on the reverse strand, counting down.
GTGAAATCTTTAAATTTTTAGAGGTCGCCCAAAAAGGGACTTCCAACATAAATTCTTCTTTGTCGAATAAGTACAGTTTGTCTACAGAAATTCGGTTTAACTAATTAAAATAAAAAATAAAAATGCTGGCAAACTCACACACGTCAATGAAAAACATTTTTTGAAACAATTTTCAAAACAGATAATATTTTTCAGCTCGTGCCTGCTGTTGCGAGATCTGCTGATCATGGCACCCCCTGAGAAAATGTTGGCCAAAAACCGAAAATTGATGCAAAAATTGCCTTGGGCAAGGAATGCTTTTAATTTTGCACATAAGTTCCGAATCCATTGTCACAATTTAAATTGTTTGAACATTGTGAGTTCGGCCGTCATCATGGCTTTAGGGATATGTCGAGCAGCAAAATTGATATTAATATTACTGGAGCGACCAAAATCCGTAATTTTTTTTATCCCAAGACTATAGCTGGCTGATGCGGTTCAAATCAGCCATATCAAATAGGCCCCGCGCTGTACATATGCCACGGGCCCCGCGCTTGCTTAATCCGGCACTGCTTCTAGGATCTATACACGTATTGCCATTAGCCCATTCCTCCCGATCCCCGTATAGCTTCCATGGCTAGATAGATGTAGTGCTAAATCCATCACTGATACCAAGACAGGCAAGTTGTTGGAGATTATTACAGCTCTTGATGGTGTTGCGTTGAGAGGCAAACTAGCGTACTGTATCCGTCATTCTGGGCGAAAGACCCCAAGTCTTGCCATAGAAGTTCCGGCAAGTCCACATGACACGCGTAGCCTTGCTATAAGAACATTTTCCAAGTGGCTATTCCAGTTTAACCTATTGTCGAGTATAATGCCAAGGCATTTGACCTCTTTGTAATAGGCAATAAGCACACCCTTAAGTAGATTGGGTCAAAAGGAAGAGCAAGTTTCCTTGTAAATGGTACTAGGACTGTTTTTTATAGGTTGATACTGCGCCCAGTTGCTGTGCACTATCTGTTGACTGTCATTAGGACTGTAGTCATCAGATTCGTGATAACGGACTCGGATTTACCCCTGATCACAACAGTGATATCGTCCGTGTAGCCGATGGCGAAAACAGCCTGCAGGGGTTTTCCGCATGCACTTCAAGTAGCGAGAGTAATTCATCTACTAAGAGGAACCACAGTAGGGGTGAGAGTACACAGCCTTAAGGGCAGCCCTTGATGGCGTTGATGTTGACCACCGAGGGAGGGGTAAATCTCCCTACCTTTCAGCATGGTGGACCTGATGGTGGGCAATCGTATCCAGTATTGTCGGAGGCACCTTTGATGTCTAAGAAGGCACATAGAGTGGTCTCTTTTTCATCTACAAATTTTTCTGACGAGCTGACGAGCTTGTGGAGTGCCGTCACCGTCGACTTGCCCTTTACATAGGCGAATTGAGTATGATGTAAAGGGTTAGTTCTCATCATCAGACACCTGATGTTTTGGTCAACTAAACGCTCCATAGTTTTGAGGAGAAAGGAGGATACAGGATAGGACCTGTAGGCACCTATACTACTCGTCATATTTTTATGTGTAGATATGCATATCGAAGTCGAAAACCCTCCTTTGAAAATGACAAATGATACAGCATGACGGCTACTTCTGATTTCATGTTTCGAGTTCGACATCACCACTGATGTATACCACTAGCAACTAAACGTTGTACACTTGCAATTCGCAAGTGTTATCGTTCACGATTAGGTAATTTCTTTTTTGCAGCCAGATATCAGGACAGGATTGTATAGAAGGAATCATGAATGCACGCAATGTCATGAAAAACAGCACTTCGGGCTAATTCCAACATGAACAGCATAACATTATCAGCGCAAACGATGGTAGAAGGCTCAACTGAAAAGCAAGGGTTTTGTCTACCTAGTGTCTAAAAACAAACAGAAAGGAAATACATTAACACGAGTATATGTATACTGTAATGCGCCTAGTCTATACGTCAACCAAAAAGGATTTTCGGTACTTAGCAACAGATGGCACTAGCGAGACAACTTACTGGCTGTTGCTAGAAAGTGCATCACCGAAGTTTCCAGAACAGTCAAAATGGGTATATAAGGGCGTCGACTAGTGTCAGTCAGTCAGTATAGTTTTACTCGTGGATTATGTCGGATCAATAACTAGTCAGTAATTAGTGAAATTGTAAATCGTGTATATATCCGTGTGTGTTGTAATAAATAGTGTTACAGTAAAGCGAGTGTTATTCATTATCGTGTACGCAAAAATCGATCGAGCCCACTGGAACGTCTAGAAAAGACGAGAAAAATATAACAATACATTCATTGTGCCTATGTATACATATATGAATCGAAAAATGCAATTCCTCAAGACGTAAAAGGACTTTATTAGCAAAATATGATCCTCCATCGCTCACTAGAAAAGAGATAATATAACAGCGAATCATGGTCCATAGATTGGATTATGTCAACATACTTGAGACATTATGCCCTAAAAAACAGTTTTCACAAGACTTGCACTTTTACTCTACACAACCCATCAAACAAATTCCTTGCCATAATGTTTCCTACTCCTTCACCATAAAACCTTCTTAAAATATACAAAGAGCTATGTACAATATGTCGGATATGCGATGCGAATGTATCTTCTTGAGAGATACTACTCCATTTCTCCATTCTTTATTTCTTCCGCTTCGATCCACGACCAGATGAAAGACTTAGCTGAATGAAATGACAATGCAAGATGATAGTGATTTAAACTTCCATTTCGTTACGTTAAGTTTTTCTTTTCTGTATGTATCTCTATTTCTTGTAAAAAAAAAAAGATACAACATAGGAAATAGCCGGCGAAGAGCAGATGAAACTGCAGTTGGCGACATTCTGTCTAGTGCAATCCGATAAAATGTGATGCATGGTATACAATCTACGCTGGGAAATTGCATGGTGTATCTATAGTCAGTCAGCCTCAGTAGCATTGTATCCAACAGAATACAAAAGGATGGCTACAATTCAGCAGGACACATTTTTTATTCAAGGTTTAATTTATTGAATTGCATGAATGCAATTTTAAATTTTGTTGTTGCTGTTTTTTTTTTGTCGTGCGCTTAGCCACGATTGGCTATGTCCACACATGTGCGCTTTCGTCTTCCCTATCGTCTTCAAGCTCCGTATCCACTTTCAACATTGAACATGTCATTGATTGCGTCAAGTGAACAGAAGAGATCAATGTCTCATTCTATCCAGATCTTTTCATTATTTATCGTTAAATATGTGTCACGGCTTTGGTCAGGACGGGTAAATAATAAATTCTTTCATGAATTGTATGAATAGATGATGTGTTGTTAATATTTAACATTGGTAATTGCGTTCAAGAATGAATGCGTTTCTTCAATAGCGCATACATCTCAAGTTTCAATTGTCAAAATGATGAAGACGAACGAAAATTGAAACTATCTAGACAGGCACATTAACCTGCACTTGTTGTTCAACGAAGCGAATTGGCGTTGTGTGTATAGAGATGATATCAGAGACAATTTTCATAAATTTAGTTATATCTGGGGAATATTTTTATGACTTTATATGGATGCTATAGCTACTCGTAGTTGGAGTTTTACGACAAAAGAATGCATGGAACACATTAAAAATAAATAATCCAAATTAGTTTTGTGGAATATCAGAAAATACCACGAGACGAATTTCTGCGGAAGAATTTTTTGAAATTTCAACAAAGAGCGAAATAGCCAAACCTCATGGAGGTATAAATCATTAATTCGTTGGAATCATCGAGCATTTTTCAGCTACACTAGCGCATTCTATAGAAATTAGAAATTTTCAAGCCAATAATTAAAGACATTGAATCTGTTGATTTTTAAAACTACATAATCATATTTAGAACTAAGTTTAATTCCGCTGATGCACGACATAATTGGTGATGATTGTAAAAATACAAAGCAACGTAATCCTTGTATGATTAGTGACGGAATTGAAATGGTCTCTAATCGGTAAGTTCCTTTAAAGCTCGGACAGACTGACTTAACTTAGATGTGATCACTACTGAATTCTATTGGAGCAGAACTTTGGCATCCCGTTTTTGAACTAGGGTTAACAAACTTTAATTGATAAGCCAATTTAGGTGTCCTGGCTTGAGGCAGGCGACGGCGAGCCACATGGGTCGGGATAGTAAGGTGAAGAAGGAGGGTCAAAGCAGTCGTTTTCTGAGAAGGAATGAAACGTACATCATGTCAAAAGCTAGTGACGAGTAGAATATTGTTTGTTTTAACAATATGTAGCTAAACAATGGGGAATCGGAGATATAAGCGATGTATGCATGAAGAATTCAAATAAGTTGGAAAACGCACCATTTCAGTGTCTCAGGCTACTAAACGTAATAAAATCGAATAGAGAGCCACCGAAGTAGCATCTCCGAGGACAGTGGCGTGCACAGCCATTTTGTGGAGGGTATGCAAAATTAAAACCGAAGAAAAGATAAATACGAGTATAATTGCTTTTTGATATGTCGAAATAAAAAGGAAAGTTAGTGTTTCCTAAGTAATTGAGTAATCTCAGGATAACTCAAAATGAGGAAAAACCGCCTAATTTATTTTAGAAAACACTAAAAAAAGTATAATAAAAAAAAATTTGTAGCGTGAACAAAACAGTGCTTGAAAATTATTTAAATCAATCAAACAAATACGAACATTCGCATTGTAAGATTTATTGATTTTCTCAAATGTGTAAACTGTAGGCATACAAACCTTCTTTTGTAATATGTACATAACACAATGCGACTAACAAAATGCATATATAGCTATGCAAAAAACCCCGTACAAAAATGTGCATTATAATTTGTTTCTAAAATACATTCTTTTTCAAAAAATAATAAATTCCAGTTTCAACATTGTTTAAATATTAAAAAACAAACAAAGGAAACATTTTATCAAAACTGAACGACACATTTTGTGACCTACTGTTTATTTCCGCTTTGGTTCCCTTTGCTCAAATCTTATCACGACATTTTTCGCCGCTCGTGCTACAGTCATCGTTCGTCCGTCAACTTTGTTCGCCAACACCAAGGCAGGCGTGCTTCTCTTCACCATATAAATCTGAAATTTTTCAATTCGTATGGAGATTACAAGCACGGCGAAATGATGCTTATCGAGCATACTCTAGTTTCGGCGAAAAAACGATGTCAGTGGAACCTACAGTACCTATATGAAGATGGCGCTGGTACATTTATTGAGGAAAAAATTAACAGTGAAATCAGTAGGTACATTATTATTTTCGTGAACTTGTTTGAAAAAAATGTTTTTAAATAAGAGGGTATGCACTGCTTATTTGCACGCCCCTGTCCGAGGACCCTCCATGATGGACCTTCTTCGATTACGAATACTATTATGCTTGGCGATGGGCCGAAAACTCATCCTTAGCAAAAAATCCCACGTCCAGAAACGTAGTCTGAAGGCCTCGGATTGGACGGATACAACTCAATGACGACTTCGCAAAGGAACTACTGATTACCCTTTCGGAACCGGGAATGTACGCTTCCTGAACAGACCCGGGACCTTAAGGACCCTTCTGGATCAGGTCGAAAAATACAAGCTGAGCATACTTACACTCCAGGAAACAAAATGGCGAGATTAACTACCGGAATTCTTGCACTATTTTCACAAGTGGAAAACCTTCAGGTCACAATGAGTTTGGAGTAGCGTTGATCGTGAACAATCGACTGAACCCGCATGTTATCGATTTCACACCCTTAAACGAGCGGCTGTGTGCGATTTACATCATTCTTCTGTTTTATTAACGGGATGCATAAAAAAGCACCTCCAGTGGGAGCTGGCTGACCTCCAAAGGGACTGGGCTGGTAAATACGGTACGGTACGAGATGTAAAACATAAAAAAAAACGCGGGTCGGATTAAAACATAAATAAGTCGATGGACGGGACCATTCCTTCGAATCTAATGAATGGAAATCATTTTTTTTATACGATTCCAGCAATGAAAGCATTTCAGCAATAAATTGTTTTTTTTTTACTCCTCCCGCCTTAAATCGAGATGCCAGGCAATATTTCTAGTACCAGAATTAAAAAAAAAAAACCTAACATGGAAAGAGAGACGAACTTCAGGCTTTTTGAAAACGTATTTATCGATATTCAACGCGACATTTATAGTACAAGAGCCAGCAATTGTAATTTTATGTAATCAAATATATGATATTATATCATTTTTTATCGCCCAAAAGACGTTTAGAATGCAACTACATATCAAATAAATTCTACAGGATTCTTAACAAAACCCCACCAAAAACACCAAATCAAAAACGGCTTGAAAAATAAGATTTTCTTACAATATGTATACATCCTTGGTTCACAATGAAAAATGGGAAAACACAATAGCCTTCTGTGAAGTAAAAAATGGATGATTGGAGTAGGTACATTGTGAGAAGGATATTAAGTTCAAGGGACTTAGTACCTATTTGGGCACTTGAATAGGGTTAGGGTGCGTGCAATTTACTAAGAATAGGTATGTACTTACTCTGGTTTTTCCATCAACTTCAATACAAATAGTTGATAACAATGACGATGTTGAAAATGCGACAATGGCGGTTTTTGTGTATTTTCCACGTGTGTATAAAAGCAGAGCGTGAATTACGAAAAAAGAAGGTCTATCAGCTTTTAGTGGGACTCACGATGATTATCCGATATCGTCGTAGTTGTCGTGGCATTATTATCCGAACTAATAAAGGGCGTTTCCGACTGTATGTTGTCCAAAGTGATTTCATCAATATGATCTATCGACGTACGCATCGGATCGTCGTTCAGCAGAATATCCACTTTCTTTGTAATAGCCACGCCTCGACCCTTTCCAAAGGTCGGCTCGCGCGGTATAATTTCACGTTTATGTCGCATACCGCTCTCGTTCTCAAAATCACCATTTCGAGCACACGTGTTTCGTTCAGAGCGACAACTCCTCGTTATATTTATGATATTGTTATTCGATGGATTGAAACACGGCAACACATGCTTGAACTCCTTTCGGAAGTTTTCGTTAAGCCAGGCGTACAGGAAGGGATTATAGCATGTCGACGACATGGCTATGGAGTGGGCGATGAAAAATAGCAATGTATAAAATCGCCACTCGTTCGATCGGGCATAGAAGTCGTTGAAGATATTCACAAGATTCAAGGGTAGCCACGACATTCCAAACACCGCCACCATTGATATAAGCATACGATTCGTACGTTTCTTACGATCGCGATCGGCCTCGTCCTTTTTCGAACTCTTCGTGCCGGGCTTCTGTTTGGCCCTGGCATTCAGCTTGCAGGAGACCCACGTATAACAAATTGATATAATGATAAAGGGTAAAACAAATTGTAATATCGTCGTGACGGACCCAAAAATCTTACGATAGTGCTCTGAAGGCCAATTTTCTTCGCAATATTCCACGTTGATGTCATACGTTACCTTGACATATAGCCCATAGGGAAGGGTGGCCAGCAACGATACCACCCAAATGGTGAAGATGATCGCTAAGCATGTCGACGTCTTCATTCGCGGTCGAAAAGGATAAATTATAACGAAGTAGCGATCTATCGCAATCGATGTCAGCGTAAGTGTGGATATGTAGATGCTGCATCCTTGCGAGAAAGCCACTAGATGACACAGCGCTCGTCCAAAGACCCAACCGCCCATGAATGTGTATAGGGGCGTAAACGGCACCGCCAATATACATAAAAGTATATCCGACAGAGCTAAATTCGTAATGAACATATTCGTGACGGTTTGCATCGCCTTGTTCCTAAGTACTACATAACACACCAGGACGTTTCCAAACACCCCCAACACGAAGACGGTTGAGTACAGGATACAGAAAAATATCTGTACAAATTGATTGCGTATCACGTCGTCTGCTCGAATATCGTCGGTATTATTCTGAGACGCCAGCACCCCACTGTCGATTCTATCGTCGCCATTTTCACTAGCGATAACGTAATAGTGTGTACTGTCAGATCTTAGGATTCCGCCGCCGTAGCTAGTGAAGTTTGTTATGGATGACCCGTTAATCATTATGTCGTTACGATTAATTAGGTGACCGTTTTTGTGTCAATGATGTTCTGTCGTCTCTCTTGCCTTATCGAATAACTGTACTCACAATAGGAAGACTCTTCGTGAAATATCGTGCAATTGACAGAATGCCACCAGGCGTGAAAAAAATAAGTCAAAGGGAGGTGGTGGTGGAAAACGCCTCTGTCGGTTTCACAATTTGCCGCCTCCTCGGCTGTTTTTGACACGACGATTGCGGGGACGATTATCTCTCATGATTGAAGCTTATTGACTGTGGAGTGTGGTTTCTGCAAAAAGAGAAATGGGAAATGAAAGAAAGAAAATTAGTTAGAAGTTCATTCAATTCTGATTGGGATCTAGATGGAATGTAATTATTATTGATGTCGTCTGCATGGGAAGTGATAAAACAGGGAAATTACTTCTTTTCAATTTATTGCGTACGTTGGGGATGGGCGTCGGATTAAAGACAGTGATAAAAACCGTTATTGTGGTGAACTATTGTTCTAGGAGTTAATTACAAGTATTTTGGGATCTAGTAATTAAATCGATATTGGGCTTTTTTATCAGCGTCCAAAATCAATATGACTCCTACGTGATCTAATTAACTCTGTAGTCTGATACATACACCGTACAAGATAAAGTCGTTATGTATATTCTTACTTTCCGACACGTTTCAAGTAACTCATTTTGGAACTGTAATTTTCAGTATATGTTTCTTTAATTTTTTCATTTAGCTTTAGCACAGAATTTTATCAACCTAAATCAGACCTGTAGGTCCACATCAGAAATATGTTAATCAACAATAAGTGTCACCTACGTTTTATTATGGGTCGTCCTTTTGCTAGGGACACTATAAACTAGAAATTATACGCAATGTACACTTAGGACAGTAAACGGGTATATTCTAATTAAAAACGAGACCGAGGCTAATTTCGGGCGCGGCCGAAATTTGGATACCCTTCGCTCCCCTCGGTCTAAAAGTTTTTTCGGGTGTACCTATGACTATAGTGTTCAGTCCTCCCCGCTTCCATGCTTTTGAATTTTCTCATAAGTGCCGTGGCGAAGATTTATTGGGCGAAGCGGGACGTGGGTTTCTTATAAGAACCAAAAAGAGGGGGAAAGGGGTTGTAGGGCAGCCCTATGGCCTTCCCATCAATTTTTACGTATGTTTGTGGCATCAATTAAAACACATTTGGTTCAGATTGGTGGACAAATCAAAAAGGTTTTCTTCGAAGAACCTTATTTGGGGGTTGGGTTTATATGCCAGCCCCATGACCCCATGGTTCGATATAATTCATTTTTGCATATGTTTTGTACCATCACTAAAAATACATTTCCATGAGGTTTAGTTGAAATTTGTGTCCAAATAAAAAAGTATTTTTTAGAAGAACCCAATTTTGGGGGTCAAGTTTGTATGGCAGCCCCACGACCCCATAGTCCGATTTCACGCTTGTTATGTGGCATCAATAGAAATATAATTTTCTGAGGTTTGATTGAAATTGGTGTGCAAATAAAAACGTTTTTCTTAGAAAAATTTGATTTGGGGGGCTAGCTTTGTATGGTAGCCCCATGACCACATGGTCGGACTCCATCTATTTATACATATGTTTTGTGTCATCAAAAGAAACACATTTGCGTGGAGTTTGGTTGAAATTGGTGTATAAATAAAAAAAAGTTTCTTAGAAGAACTTAATTTGGGGAGCTAGGTTTCTATGACAGCCCCATGACCCCATTGTCCGATTTGGTCGATTTTTACATATGTTGTGTGTTACCAATTAGGACACATTCGTTTGAAATTTGATTGAAATTGGTGCATAAATAAAAAAGTTTTTCTAAGAAGAACCTAAATTTGGGAGGTAGGTTTGTCAAAACCAATATCGTAGGCCAAATAGTTCCTTTATAATGACCGGTTAAAGGCCAAAAAAGCACTAATAATGAAAATATTTTGCTTAAGTAAAACATGCAATGACTGAAATTTGGTGGAGATCTGGAGATGTTAAGGGGCTCGTCCTAAATCTATATTTGAATTTTTGTATTTATGGGAGTGGGTTGTTATAGTAAATTGCCTACTTATAGGTTAAATTTGCGTTTATCATAGGTCAAGTAGACCCGTTGTATATAGTTACTGGCCAAGGGTCAAAACAGTACAGTAAATGGATACTTTCTTTAAAAAAACGTAATGGCTCAAATTTGAAGTAGATGTTAAGAGACGAATCTTTTGTCTAAAACTTCGTTTCCGTATTACTGGGGATGGAGGAAGTTGGGGTAAATTGCCTATTTAAATGCGAATATAGTAATAATTGCTAAAAACTATGTCAAGTTTTATAAATGTGTGTTCTTTCTGATAGAATTATTATTACTTCAACGAGACCAAAATCAAGCTAGGTCAATTAGCGCAGTCGCAGGGATCGGATCAAAAAAGAAAAAATGAATTTCTTCACATAGTCACTGGAGTTTTATTGATGTAACAACAAAAATATATGACTACCTCCATTTTGGTTTCTTAGATTTATTTTTTCCTCTCTTTCGGATTCATTATTCCTTGCGCTACAATTGTGACCAGTTTCGTATCCTTCTGGGTTCGATGAAAAAAGCCCATCGTTATGGAGGAAGACGTCGTTTTCGGTAAGAGTCGAAAAGTAAGGTATGTTGCTGCACGCTTTTCCACAACAAACCGTACAAATTGGAGAGCAATTTAATCCTGCTTTCCGACACCCACATGCTTTTTGTTCTCCATACCTAAAGCTCGAAGTCGATAATAATTTTGTTGGAGTGCGACCTGAGCTTGGCTTTTCAAAAAAACACGTTTTATATCATTTACTTTGTCCCGTAAATAACATCTTATATCGGAGGCCATAATTGACATTGATTTAAGTACATTTTGATAGATTATTTGATAAAAACTGAAACCTCTACACACCATTTCACTGTAGGGTCAACAATAAGAATCATATTAAGCAAAAACGCAAATTTAGCCTATAAGTAGGCAATTTACTCTAGCTACCCCCCTGATATATACGCAATTTCAGATATAGATTAACAACGCATCCCTTACCGACTCCATCGAATTTCAGTCATTACATGTTTTATTTAAGCAAAATACATATTCCCATTATTCGTACTATTTTAACATTTAACTGGTCACTATAGCGAAACTACCTGAACGATGAAATTAATTAAGGTACCGTAGGGTAGATAATTTGATAGAAACAAAACTCCTATACAACACTTTACTGTAGGCAGTGGCGTGCACTCCATATATGCAAATAAGCAGTGCATACCCTTTCATTTAAAAACATTTTCTTCATACAAGTTCATACAAATAATTACTGATTTCACTGTTAATTCTTTCCTCAATAAATGTACCAGCGCCATCTTTATATAAATAGTGTAGGTTCCACTGACCTCGTCTTTTCGCCGACACTAGAGTATGCTCGATAAGCACCATTTCGCCGTGCTTGTAATCTCCATACTTTCTTCTTCCTTGCCTCGTTCTTTATACCACTCCATGGTTCCGCGTTGCTCGACCTGCGGTGTAGGCACATCGCCCGTTTTGGCGTTAATTTCTCAGCATATTTCTACAGGCAGCTCTATCTTGGATCGTGTCATCGCCGAGACCAATGCGTTGTTGTTGCTTTTTCATTTGACACATCCAGGTGTTCTTCGGTCTGCCTCTGGCCTTGGGTCCATCAAGTGGAACTTCCATTGATATCGCTCTCTTTGCGGGGTTCTCAGGGGGACGCCTTTGAACATGGCAATACCAATCCATTCGTCGGTCTTCGAGCTTTTCGGTGATTGGTTGGTCTATGGTCAAGCTGCCTCGGATGTAGCTACTCTTGATGTGGTCCCTTTTCGTTACACCAACTGACATGCGTAACATTTTCATTTCAGTCGCTGTCATTTGTTTCGTGTAACCTTCATACATGGTCCAGCATTCTGATCCATACCCAATCTCCATACGAATTGAAAAAATTCAACTGCATCAATGTTGCAGGTTCATATGGTGAAGAGAAGCACGCCTGCCTTGGCGTTGGCGAACAAAGTTGACGGACGAACGATGACTATAGCACAAGCGGCGAAAAATGTCGTGATAAGATTTGAGCAAAGGGAACCAAAACGGAAATAAACAGTAGGTCCTAAAATGTGTCGTTCAGTTTTGACAAAATGTTTCCTTTGTTTGTTTTTTAATATTTAAACAATGTTGAAACAGGAATTTATTATTTTTTGAAAGAGAATGTATTTTACTGATCAGAAACAAATTATAATGCACATTTTTGTACGGGGTTGGTTGCATAGCTATGTATGCATTTTGTTAGTCACACTGTGTTATGTACATATTACAAAAGAAGGTTTGTATGCCTACAGTTTACACATTTGAGAAAATCAATAAATCTTACAATGCAAATGTTTGTATTTGTTTGATTGATTTAAATAATTTTCAAGCACTGTTTTGTTAACGTTACAAAGTTTATTTTATTATACTTATTTTAGTGCTTTCTAAAATAAATTAGGCGGTTTTTCCTCATTTTTAGCTATCCTGAGATTACTCAATTACTTAGGAAACACTAACCTTCCTTTTTTTCGACATATCAAGAAGCGTTTATACTCGTATTTATCATCTTTTCTTCGGTTTTAATTTTGCATACCCTTCACAAAATGGCTGTGCACGCCACTGCACCCTAGTTTTCGCTGACCGTATTATATCTGTTAGCTTGTTTCAGTATCTCTTATATTTAACTAACAGTTCTTCATTGTGTTGATATTGCTTCGGTTTTCTCGCTAGTTTGTCTCGTTGTCGAATAGAAATCACTATACTTTTTGTAATTCATGCTTTTATTGGTTTGCATTTTCTACTTTCAATCTATTTAACAAGAATCTGAGAATTAAGGAAAACTTCATTAAAATTTTAATAAGGATGTTTGAGGCATCTTTGCCTTTATTACAATTTCTTAATGGGCCCCAATCGACTGTACGTACACTGAGAGCATTTTTTGTGGTTGAACTAACATAATCTCTCTGTTAAAAAAATAAGCGGGAAATCTGTCGTAGTAACATAATATTTATTAGTTCAACATTCAAATTGGATTATTCAAGTTTAACTTAATTTTCCAATCAACAGAATTTCTGTTAATTGACGGATGGAAATTAGATTAAACGTCTTGTTAGGAGTTTTAACGTAAATTCAGTGGCTTTAACATACATTTTCATTAACATTGAAGTTACCGAGAAAAATTATATTGTTCTGTTGGCCGAACAGAATCGTTTTGTATTTTCCAAATTTCTTTAACATACGATTCTGTTGAAATCGCAGAGCTAGGGCAGCATTAACAAATACTCTATTTAAATAACACACTTATATAGTCTGGTCAGTCTAGTAGGTAGGGCGTTCTTCTACAAATCATAGGGCCACGAATCGAATCCCGCTGTAGGTAGGTAATTTATTATGCATTTTAGAGCGTTAAGAGGTAAATTAAATGTCGCCAACAAAACTAATTTATGACTTAAATGTTCTTTCCCTGTACAAATTGTTTTTTTTTTTATTCAAACGGGAAATAATGTTGATATTCCAAAAATTAGGGAGTCATATTCTGTTAAGTAAACAAAGTGATATGTTAAAAATACAGACAATTCCGTTACAAATGCAAAGCTCTTTTCTGTGTTGGTAACATAATTGGTTTAGTTGAACTAACAGAATATTCTATAGGCTCGAAATCAAAAGAAAAATCTGTTAAAATATATTAGTGTTTTTTGTTACTGTAACAGAATAATTTTTTGAGTGTATATTGGCTGCGACTTTGATATAATCGACGTTTGAAGTGAAAGTGGGAGAAACTTTCTTTATATCGTTATTGTATTCTTCATTCAATTTAAAAATACGAAACGATACCTGATGTCTTTCACTACGAAAAATGATAAAAATATCCGTGTTCTTATTGAACACTATAACACTATAAGTATCACAGATGTTTTATGGCTCACCATCACTCGGGTAACCGGATGATTCTTATATCAACACACTCCGCTTTAAGTTTAAGGGTTAATTTCAATATACGCCAACTAATTAACAATTATTAAAACGAGAAGAAACCAAGAACTCTGTTGATACGGTTAAGAATATTTACACAGATTTTTGTTTATAGCAAACACCAGCCAAAAAAAATATTGTTCTTCACACTTTTTTAACTTCGTCTATTATGCATACGTATAGGGAAACCTTGATTTATTGTCACTCCAAAATTAGGTTCACTCTATATTTTTAAATTATTCAATTAATATTTTCCTCCAAAATTGACTTATTATTCACACTGTCTCTATCTGTAAACTACATGTGAACCGCACCGTCTTTTTTTTTGTGGTTAACTCTTGACAACATTTCTCACATGATTGAATAAATTCATCATTGAAAACGTACCTATTTACAATGTTATTTTTAGAATTGAAATAAAAAATATTCGGCATGAACTAACAAATTTCGAGTTAAAGAATTCTAATTTTTCGCATACATATTAACAATCTCATCATATAGACAGATTCATCAAACATTTTTTATGTATATTTTAAAAGTGCCATTTAAAATGTACTTCACTTCAAGGACACAATATACCACAATAAGCTTTTGGAAAACTTACAAAAAATAAACACATTCTGGCTGATTGTGTATACTCGTGCTACTCGTAACATCGAGTCGCGTCGATAGATACGATCTCGTCATCTGTAGAACGGAAAATGGATTCTCACAAAATGACCCTATCAGTGGAAGAAAAATAAAAATAAAAACAAGTGATAGATATTTCACTGATATGTACGAGGATGTCGAAAATACTACTACACTGGGCATCTTGTTGTTGAGATAAGAAACAAGGATAAGAAACTCGTTGAAGACACATCAGTAAAATTTCTAAATGCTGGAAAAGGGAAAGGATTCACACAATTTATCTCACGAAGGCAGAGCAATAGATTTTTACAACTACAAACAAATGCATTTAAGTGCATATTTGATTTTGAGTAATCAGGAGATTTAAAAGTTAGTACATTTGTCAAAATCGATTACCTAATAATAATGTACTAAATTAATTTCAAATATTTACCAATTGAATGTAAAAGTTATAACAATGTGAATACACACTGCACACTCTCCATTTCCATTGTACATACATTGCATGCATGTATTTGAATGATGTTAGCGCATAAGGACGTGGGGCTTTCAAATAAATTTATTTGTGCAGACATGGAATAATAAAGTAAAAAGGGCAGGACAAATAGGTTTTCGTAGAAATTGTATAATTCGAAAGGATGCTGTCGATAATATTAAATTCTCTACTAAATTCATAAGATATGTATAATTTAAATAAAGTTTGATTTTGCTATAAATTATTATATTTAATACCCTTGACTATGGTTATTATCCGAATGCTCTAATTAGGGGCAGAATGAATGCACCGTAGGTAAAGAAATAATTGATTGGTATAAAACCAATTTGATTACGTAGTCTGATTGTATTGACAACAGGTAGATACAAATGGAAGATCGATTTCAATACATTCAATACAGAATAACTTACAACTCATGAAAGCGGAGGAGGAGGCGTTTGAGGTTGTTATCAGATTGTAAATACATATTCATATTTTGTTTCGGGATATTGTTGAGTCTTGACAAAAGGAAACGTATTATCTACTAACGCAGAAATGGTTTCCTGCTAATAAATAAGTACCTACGTGGAACTGTTAATGTCTTAAATAAAAGAGAATTACATATTCCGGAATGGAAATTTACTGCAGGTAAGTGTTTTAAAATATATTTGCTTCTGCGGCGTTCTTGTTTAATACGTTCACTTACCGACCGAGTTTCGCCTACATTACCACCACGCCTGGCATGCGATAATACAAACATTTATGAGTCACATGTGCCTCATAGATGTGAACGGAGAGGAACGCTGTGTGTAGATGTTACTTATCTAGGAGTACGCGTTTAAAAAAATTATATTCATGACAACTATGGATAAAGACAACCACGTTTCACCAACGAAATTGCATAATTTCAATCGATAAACATCTTAAAACAAAACCCTAAAAATATATGAATTAAATTAATATTTAATCGAAAAATACAGTTGCTAAGCGAAAAAAAAACTTTCATATCACTTCCAGGACCAAGAATACAATTTTCTAGTCAACATAGACATCATCACTCATTTCAGTCGCACCCCTTAAATTGTCTACAGTGCTTACGTCATACAGGATAAGTATCCGTCTAAAATTACGAGCATTTTTTGCACGAGACATTAATGACCAAACAAACATCACATAGCTAAATTAAACACATCCATCCAGGGTAGGCATTAAAAAGCAAAATAATAAAATATACAAGAAATTGATAAAACAATTGAAAGCTTCTGTATATTTGGCATGTGAAAATAATTAAATAGTGAAAGCTTTTACAAATGAAAGAAGAAAAGAAAAATGTATTTAGTCGTCGAGGATGCTCAAGATGATGAGAGAGCAAATCTCCATATGATGGACAGATGTGTTCAAGATCATTTACTCTACAACATAGTAAATCGTAAACACATATAAATTTAGAAAGATACAGAGATCAGAGAGTGATGGGGAAAATGAAGATTCTTTAAATGACAGCTACTTTTTGAGATTTAGATTGACAAGCGTGTGTGTGTGTGTGTGTGTGTTCAAATGACTCAAGTTCATTTTCCGAAATTTTTGAATCCTGTGGTAGCTCAATAGTTCATATTTCGGAGTATATGAATTCACAAAGGCTCACGTGGAAGTGCGTTTATCGGGTAGTTTGACATGAAAAGTGGTTTTCTATGTGCATATGTACAATAGCCGAAGTACCGTAGAAAAATAGCCCATAATATGGCCATCGACCGACAAAAATCAAACATTTCTGGAGTTTTCCAGGATGGTTCGGGATGGAACTCTGATTATGGGAAACGAAGCCCTGACCGATTGCGGGTCCGCAACCTTGAAAAAAGGGAGAGGGAGATTTTTTTGTTGAGTTTTTAGCAATTATTTCCAAAACGGCAAACGATACAGAAAAATCGTCTAAGACCATAGACTTTTTTTTGGAAAATTAGGCGCAACACTAAAAAATAATATATAGTATTTTCATTTTGTACCTATTTTAAAAGCTACATAATTTTCGAAAGAAAGCACATTACACCATAAAATTTGGTATGTGTATTCATATTAAGACTTCAAAATGCGTTAAACGGTATCGCTACAATTGATAGTAATTTTTTTTAGTTATTCTGCGATTTTGACACTGTTTGGCAACGGAATTTTAGTGGAGAGCTACGGGTTCGGGGTTTTTGGCACTATTTACCCACTCTGTATAAAAGTACTCCAAGGCAAATCTACAGGATTTTTTCGATTTCAGATTTCTGATGGCCTTTGAGCAAAAAGAAACTCAGGCAAACGTAAAGATGGCTTGGCATTATATATTAACTGAATTATTATTGTATATATTGTAAATCTACTGTTACTGTTTTTTAAATCAAGGAAAACCAACTTATATAAAATGATTCCATTGTGTCCCCTGACATAAGAGCCCACGCAAGCTTTCCTATGAGTATTGAACAAGTATACTTTTGCAGCTTTTCCGGGACACCCTGTTAACTTGGTCCTACAAACTTCAAAAATATTTGTGGCAAACACTATTACCATTCTATGCATTTCCACCAAATTTCATGTACATTGTTTCATCAAGTTAAAAGATATGCACTGAAGAAATGCTTAAGAGGCTTCCCTTGTATTGTGAAAGGCCCTTACAAAATACTTACTTGGCTATATTTCCGGTGTGGATACAGTTATTCGAATGAAAATTCGTAGACATATTCCCTGTGTAATTTTCTAAAAACCCTTAGCAGAATTTTCATATGTAGAAACCTAAGAGGGGCTACACACGAACAAATTTAAATTTTACAAATTTACTGTTATTTACTTTTCCTTAGCTAAAGTCAACAGTCTTAATATTTAACGTATATAAGGCCATACTGACCAATCTTTGTGCAATGTTTCATATCGATCCCTATAACAGTTTAGAAAAACGGAGCTCGAAAAGGAAGTTTAACTTTAAACGCCAATAACTTTTTTACCGTTACTCGAAACTGGAAAATTTTATCTGATTTGAGATGTACTCGTCTAGATCTTTGATTTAAATACCCATACGTTAATCTCTGATAAAAACTAAAAAAGTCGACTTTTTCAAACGTTCGGGACACCCTGTTATCTTTTTCCTACCAACTTCTAAGGTATTTGTGCCAAAGACTGTAACCATTCTACACATTCATACCGAATTTCATGACAATCGGTTGAGCCGTTCGCGAGTTATTTAGTGAACAGACGGACGGACGGACGGACGGACGGACGGACAAAATCGATTTTATAAGGGTTTTTTTTTTTTAAATTCTAAAAAACCCTAAAAACCTTCAAATTTATCACGATCTCATAAATAAAACAGACTATTCTGTGAAAACTCACAGGTCTGGAACAAGAAAAAATATTTCTCCAAAATGTTGTTGTACCGTCAATTATGTGCTACTGCTGAAAATATGGAACGACGAGCTAATCCCCGAAGATTAGCGCAAAAGCATAATCTACCCAATCCACAAAAAAGGTGACAAGCTTGTCCTGGCACCGATCTCTAGTACTCATGTTAGCATATTTTCTTGTTCCAAGAGAAGTTTTTGCTTAAAATAATGCTTATTTTTTTATTTTAAGCAAAAACTTTTCTTGGAACAAGAAAAAACATCTTAAATCAGAAAAACTTTTCTTGGAACAAGAAAATACATCTTAAATCAGGAAAAAAATTTCTTGGCTGTTTTTTATTGTATTTTGTTCTTGTTTTAAGCAAATGATTTTTTCAGTGCAGATAGTCAGCATTGCTCGTTAACAATTCTTTATCGAATCTTCTGCAATGAACCTTTTAATGTATATGTCAATCAGTTGAAGTTGATTAAATCCACACATTCACTTATAAAATGCAGTCAGTTTCTGCGCAGAGATAATCTTAATTGGTTGAGAGAGTGAGGGAATGTTCGTTTCATGTAAGACTTCAAGCAACTCTATTGAAGAAACTTGGTATTCCAGAGCACTTCATAAGTTTAAATTCTTTAAAAAATCACAAAGTCCATCTTTCTATAAAACTACGATGAACAATAATTTATCGGATGACAATACGAATGTCACACCAGTGCCGGATTAACTACGTGGCAGAAGGTGGCAAATGCCACGGGCCCCGCGTTTTTTCAAACAAAAATTATAACAACCAAGACATCAACGAAATTCTAAAAGCCAGTTCCTTCTAAATTGCTAACACGTTATCGTTGAATAATTTACGCCAGGGTATTCCAAAATTATTATAGCAAGGTTAATATTGCAAAAAATTTAGAAATATTTCTTTCTAATTCATGACATAAGATTTTTGAAGCTTTTGTTGGGGAATGTATTTGCACACATCCATAGAATTTAGAAATTACAATGATATCTCTTTAAACGTTATGAAAAATTATCTGTTTAAAAAATTATTCAAAACTACTTCAAAATGTTGTTTTTCATTTAAGTCTGTAATATTTCCAAGATTTTTTATTTTAATTAGGGAAAACCGAATAAATGTAGAAGGTGTTAACGTAAACTTGGCCTTCTGGTATGCGCTATGATAGTATCTTTATAATGGGCCTTGTTTAGCCAAATGTTTGGTTGTAACCTTTTATGAACCTATATATATTTATAAATATACACCGTGGTGAGCGTACTTAACCAGGAACATTTTCTCCTCGTTTTTAGTTATATACATTAATAGGCAACACTTTTAAATAAAATTCCCCATCTTTTATTACATTTCGGAAAATGTCGAATTTTCTGTTTTTCAGACGTCATTCAAAAAGGGACTTCTAAAATAAATTCTTCTTTGTCGAATAAATATAATTTCTCTACAAAAATTTAAGGTTTTACAAATTAAACTAAAAAAAATCTTGTCTAACTTACACAAGTCAATGAAAACCATTTTTGTGGAACAATTTTGAATCATTTTTAAACAGGTGATTTTGCCCCAATTTTCTTAATATGTACTTTGAGAGGTACGCCACTGTGCATAGGGGTTATAATTGTTATTTCCATATTCTATTGATATGTGCAAATTTATTGCCCATCAAAATCATCAGTTATCGCATACTCACTCTTTTGATTTTTGTCCCGCTAGAACAGTGGTTCCCAATTATTTTCAGTAGCTGCCCCCTTACAAGGTCTCCATTTTCTTCAGAGTCCATATCTCCCTGCATAGGAAAAAACAAATTTTGTTTTAAGGGGTTTTAAAACTTTTAAGAAAAGTAATGTCGGAATTCCGTGACGTCTGCAATTTGAATTTTGTAGAGATCGGCTGTCGCCATGGCAAACAACCAAATAATTATTTTCCCTTTTGGAATTAGGCGTAATATACGATTTTGCTGACAAACCAAAGACCACACTCAAATATTTGTCGAAAATCCGCTATGTGACAAAATAACTCCTCTTCACACAAAAGGCCTACTTTTGGCTAAGCGATATGTCGAAAAGTAAAAAAATTCTATTACAGAAGCAGCCACAATCTTAAACTGTCGCGCCCCACAGTGTGGGAATCGCTGGAATGTGAATGTGCGTCCTGTATCTGTCTCAGTGTGTCTTGGCAATATGTATTTAGCTTATAGTGATACCGATCGGCGTTCCTAACACAACCAATTTCTTTTTTAGACATTTAAAATATAACTTAATTGGTTCGGAAATTTATCTATTCGATCCGGAAATTTATTTTGTTGATCTGAAAACGTATTTCATAGATACGGAAAGGCATTTTGCTGATTTGGAAATTTATCTATTTGTTTCGGAGAGTTATTTACTTGACCTGGCAATGCTAAAATGGGTCAGAAAACATTATATAAAAATGGTTCAAATCGAATGATGGAGTCATGGGGCTATTACACAAGCCCAACTTCCCAAACTATATAGTTTCAATTTAAACCAAACCTCGACAAAAATTATTTTTATCGAAAAATATGTAAAAATGAATTGAATAGAACCATGGGGTCATATGGGGCGACCGAAATGCGAAAATTTTTACAAAAGAATATGTTAACTGAGACATAGAATCAATTTAACCGAAAATGTATGCCAATTTGTAACTTTTACGTTATTTTATTGAAGAAAATTTAACTAAGTTTTTCTCTATTATGTACAAGTATATCATCCTGAATCAAAAATATTCTAGACGCATTTACCAGAAAGTCGGCGCTATTGCGTGGGTCGTCTACGTATCCATGCTATCTATCATCTCCAAAAGTTCAAATGTGCATGTACATCTTTCATATTTCACAGTTGCCTGTCAAACCAAACAAACTACAGAGCAGTAATCTGCAAATCATTATAACAGCTTTTCGTCAAAAATAGAAATCTCCACAATTGTCAGTGTGTCCTAATACCATACCACCATACTTAAACAAAAGTCAAAGATGTGCTTACTTACGTTCATCTTTGGCTTTTATCGCTAGATATGCTGCGGTGCAAAGCCGAAATTTTATTCATCTCTCAAGGACTATACAAGGAGAAAATTACGCTCAAATTACTGCTTGTCATCATTTTGAAAGTCTTGTCATCGTCTTCTATTCGTCCCTAGTTCGAATCTGGTCGACCTCTGCATGGAGGCGTAACACACGAATGCTAATGCCAACCAGATTGTTTGCTTTCACTCACCGTTCAAGATGTACATTTCAGATTCGACTGAGCATTGTGGAAAATTATTGTCCTATTCAAGATTTTTGGGGATAAAAAAAAATTGAAAATAAGTTTAATACAGCGGTCATAGGAAGAAGAATTAATGTAACTTGGAAATTCTATTAAAGTTGTAAAGCGAAGAGAAATATTAATTGAAATCGCTAGTCATTGTGTCCATATCGTTTGTTATGGTAACGATAGAGCTGTAATTGTGAAATTGGAATATCAGAAACAGACGATTTGCAACGAAACTAAAAGCCTACGTTAATCCATTATGCTACCGATTATACTCCCACGTCTCCTCACATTACAATGGATGACATGATTTCGTGGAAATCCTGCCATCAACGTCATTATCATCGTTATTATCCCGAGCGTCTATTCACTTTATTATCCACTTGACAGACAATTATTAATGAAATCCAACGGGTTAAATTTGTACATACAACATTATACCAAGTGCGATGAGATCGATTCGGTCCCAAACAAACATGAGGCGAACAACGTCGGCCTCTTGAATAGGATATGAACGTCCTTTCGTCCGACAGGCGCCTGACAATCTCTCAAGGACAATATTTTAGCCATTTAGATTTTCACACAAATGCTAGAAAATGGCACGAAAACCGCGAACATGAGAAAATGTCCAGAACGGAAGGGTAAACCGCAAACCTATAATGCCATCGTTGCGATCACCATTCACCACCACGTCTGACGAAGGACTTAATTGTTCGGTAATGTGAAACAAATGATTATTATCCATGAAATGAAATTTCATAATTTTCCTATGTTTACAAGAGTGGTGGCGGCGTTTCAAATTTCCTGTAAGAATGGGAATGGTTCGAGTATAGTTGCTTTTTTTGGGGAAAAGTTTGCAGCTCATTATGGTAGGAGAATTGAAACGTTAGCTCTTTTGTTAATGACTTTAATTCGTATCACGATTTTTGCGAAAAGTGGTTTGGAATTTCTAGAAAATTTTAATTATTTTCGATAATGACGGAATGTAAAGTTGAAGTTATTTTTTTTTTGGATTAGAACTGATGCATTCTGGAAATACTGATTACTTTTAAAGGGAATTTTACATAAAACATAGAATGCACAATTTGAAAGCGAGAAAAGTCTATCGTATTGAAAATCAATTTTTTTTTCAATTTTTAATAGTTTTATGGTGTCAGATGGAGTCTCGAGTCAGCCTCAGAAGAATTTCCATTTTTTGGGGAAGCGAGGTGTATCTAAGTCCATGGACTCGCCACACACACGCCTCATCACATGGGCGCCGGCAGGGGGGGGCAAACCGGGCACTTGCCCCCCCCTGGGAAAATATGGGTTTTTGATGAATTTGTCCTAAAAACTGCATGTGCCACAAAATTGAAAAATTTGTAGTTGCGTTAAATATTTTTAATTATTTTCAAAATAAACATAGGTACATACAAAAATACATAGGTATATGAAAGAAAAAATACCAAATTTCACACACACGAAAATAAGAATACCCGCCTGGAGGCGGGTATACGGGTTTACCATGTAAAGAAATTCCATTTGCTCGAACAAAAAGAGATTTAATTTTAGTGTGTTTTAATTTAAATGTTTGGTGTTATATTCGATTTTTATATTTGTTAGAGTATTAGAACTCATAGACAATGTCATCTGTTAACCTGAGGTGAATATTAGATAGGGCATCCTTAATAAATTATAGAATAAAATAAACTTACTTAATGTATTTCAATTCCAGCTGGTAATTCAATTGCGGTCTAGTAATTGTTGAAGCAATTCTGGATTTTGAACATTACAAATGCATAGTTCATTTCCGCCACACAACAGTCTTTTGATTTGTTTCTCTTTTTTATGCAAATAACAAACTTTCCTCCGACCCCAACATCCCATACATTAGCATAAATAAACGCCTGTTAACGTACTGGATACCTTTCTATTCGCAACATTTTACCATATCCTACTCCGTTTGCTAGAATACCTTTAAAGAATTGATAATTCCATATTTAAATCCGCCTTGGCGTCTCCAAAAATGGCGAAGCCAATGGATACCTAAATTTCAGGGCCCAAAGCAAAAGCAAGTCGGAAGCACTGTGGATTACATATGTGAGATGAAAAGGTAAAACTAGCTCGAATGTCTCGGCGATGACACAACCCACTAGCTACATGCACAGTGGAGCCGAGTAATTTTCGCCAAAAATAGGGGACGCGCCAACACGAGCAACGCGACAGCTTGGACTGTATAATACGGAAAGTCTTCAGAAGATTGCGCTAATTTTATGCATTGGATTGTACTAAAAAATCATAGAAACTTATTCACATGTTTAATTGTTTGCAGAACAAAGCTTTAATGCCTAACATTCTATAAAATAGATCTGGATGAATTAGAATCTGGTTGAAGGTCAGAACGGACAAAGGTGATAGTTGCCTCTCAAGCGTCCAGGGTCAAAAATACCTCGTCGGCAAAGTAGAGGTTTGGGGAAAACAAACGATTCACTATATGTTAAATGCATTTTTATTAATTTTGATTTAAGTACAGTATTTAGATTAGATCATTTTCTGACGTATTGAAACAATTAGCAAACAGCCCCATAATTCCAAGGGGGACTCTGTTGCAGCCATTGAATATTTTGGGAGTTTCAAGTACACAATACATTAATTACTAAGTCTAAAACTGCTTTTAACCTAAAAGCCAACTTAATGCCATCATCGAGTTATTGCAGTACCCCTATTGTTTATCAAAATAATAAATGTCTTGCTTGCAAGCAGCCTTTTGCGATGAACACTCATCATACAAAGTCCAGATAGTCTCTCATGTCCCATTGTAGATCTTAACCATGTCTTAACTCTTTTTCAAGTGCTGAACGACCTTTCGACTGTACACGTTGTTGCCGGTAGTGTTAAGCCAATTTTTAGTGCTTGTGTTACGGCAGAAAAGTGTTCCTTCGAATGATGGAGTAAATCTATATATTGCAACGCTTCAATTTCGGAAGCTTCAAGCTCTGACAATTTCCACATTTCGTACCAAGTTTCCGCCTCTATGAGAAAATTTTCTAAAATATCCCCGTAGAAATGTTGAATCTTTTCAATTATTTCTGTGAATGTACTAGGGGTCATGTTACGCATCACTTTCGGATGAAGCATATATAAATTGTATCCTTCTTGGTTCTTCTCTGAAAACCGATCCTCAAGAGACTGGGCTAAGGTATCCAAGTACGGAACATAAATACTTCTTCTGTAATATTCGTTTACAGATGATGCTGGGAATTTTGACGATGTACTTGACGCGAAACCTGTCGCGGAACTACTAACTCGCAGCCGACATTGTTCGCATCTTCTTCGGCTTTTTCTAGTATAAAATCAAACTCTCTCTCACAATTTTGTCTGTGTTGTCCTATAATTTTTTTTATCATCCCAATATGGTCCTTGACACCCTGAATGTCGATATTAGTTGCCTGCAATTTATTGGCTATAGGCTTCAATTTCGCGGAATAACGGGCGATAATATGTAAAGAAACCACGAAAGAAGACGTGGTTGCGGCACTGTGCAGTTGGTAAGCCCTTTGGCTTGTCGTTAGTGTTCTACAATTTTCGGCAAGAGTCAGTGCGTCGAGTGCCTCCACTATAACAACGAAATGTTCCTTGAATAGTCTAATGCTCTTATATTTTTCCGTCCAACGCGTTTCGCATAGAACTGGTATATTTGGAACACATTTTCTTCGTAAGGAACTTTCTCTGAAGAATTTTATAATTTCTTTTACAGTCCCAATTGTGTTCTTTATTTCTCGAATGTCAACCAGATCATTTATAACTAAATTTAGTCGATGACTAGCACAATGAAAAAATAATGCTTTTGTATACTTTTCGGTGATAATTTTTTGGACTCCACTTATGTTTCCTGCCATAGTAGCACAACCGTCATAGCCTTGCCCAACTAATCGGTTCATATTCAAACCAAAGCCGTTTAATGATTTGAGAATTACATCTGAGATTGCCTTAGCATTCAACTCCCCCAAGGGAGTAAATCCCATAAATTCTTCGCGGATCTGAAAAGACGATGTACCTGCATCATAATAAACGTATCGTATGCCTAAAGATAATTGCTCTGTGCCGCCAATATCCGCAGTTTCATCGGCTAAAACTGAAAATGCAATACTTGCGTTAATTTCTTCCACGATATTTTTCTTCAAAACATTCTGGCACATTTGAATCAACTCATTTTGTGTTTGATGTGAAGTATACATAGCATTTCTAGCACCACTTTCAAAATTATTTTTTAAAACTGTGTCTCCAGACTCAACTCTAAAATGGAGCAACTTCCTGAAAATGGAAAATTGTTCTGTTTTACCGCGAAGAGGCAAATCCTGTGTGGCACAGAAAATGATGGATGATAAGATTGAACTTAGTTTCTCGCGATTTGCTTCAATCTCATTTTGTACAGATGTATTTAGTTGCTTGTGAACATCGACAGTTATTCCGCTCATCACATCTACAAAATTTTTTGATTGAATTATGGCTTCACGATGCCACTTGGAAGAAACGTGAGCCGCAGCTGATTCGTGGAAATGTTTAAAGTCAACAAATGGTTTCAAAATAAAGCTGCTCTGATAGCCGCCGCGGGTAACCGGGCTTCGGAATAAAACACAATTCCGACAAAATACACCTTTCGCAACTGCAGAATATGCAAGCCAGGGAAATATGCGTAGCCAATCTAATCGAAATGCTCGCTTATTTTCCTTTGATACGTCTTTCTTTAAATTGTATTGCTCATCCGGAGACCAAGCTGATTTTAGTAACTTTAATCTGAGTTCGTCAGTTATAACACATTCAGGTTTAACGTACATTCCAATATCTAAATCACTAGATGAACTCCCAGAGCTAAGAGCAACCTCGGTGTCGCTGATTTTCATGGCCTGCGATGTTGATGGGCCCTCAATTCCCAGATGTTTCCTTGGAATAACTGTTTCCGCTGTCGAAATTGGTCTTTTATTGGAATTTTGCTTTGAAAAATATTTCGTTATGTCCATATTGTAGTAGTACCTAAAACATATTTTCCTATAATATCTGATGGCCTATATAAAGCGCGAATCAAGGTATTTTACAAAGAAACGGCGCGACTCGAGGACTTGAAATGACTATCTGCATACAAAACTCGTTCTTTTTCAGTCGCCAGTCAATAAACAACTTGCATTAGCTTTTAACAATTAAATTTATGCCAAAAAATTAAATTAAACTGCTCAGTCGTGTTGCTTCCTTGCAAAACATTCCCTAACCCCCTAGTGCAGACGTGTCAAACTTGCGGCCCGCCTTGCAGTTCTGTGCGGCCCGCGGCCAGGTCGAAGTAGCACAATGTGTATCAATACAAAAATGTTGGAATTGGTAAGGTGAACAAATTAAGCCGTTGAACTCAAGTCTACAAAAATTACTAAAACTCGTCAATGGCTTATGCAAGATTATTTTAGGATTTTTTTCAAATACTATACCAACAATTTGAGATAGGTTATTTGATTTTATAAGACAGCTTATCTTTTTCGTTCAGGACATTACTAAGTCTCTTCATGAAACTGTTCTGTCCCGAAATGCAGTTAATAAAAAATTGGTTGGCTTTACCGAACATAAATTGAGATTTATTTGGAAAAATGGCAAAGCTTTAAAAACTACAGAAATCTTGGAATTGTTAACTAAATAACCTGGATGTGAAATTACAACATAATAATCACAGCCCAAGTGCCTGATTTTTAGACCTATACTTATCAAGCTGTATTGGTGCATGAGTTTGTACCATATCACAAACAAATTATTCTCTTTTAGCCACCATTCTGCTTAAATTAATTTAATCTAATTTTGTTATTGTGGTTGACCTGGATGACTGGTGCTAAAATTTTTTTATCATCTGTCCCAAATCATGTTATTCACAAAAAGTGGTTACTTGAAGCTCTTGTCTTAATTGTTTAATGTTCTTGAAGTACATTTTCCAAAGGAAAATCCGTTCTCACGGATAATCCAGAAGCCGCTAACAGTGATTCCCAAACGGGGGCCCCCTAGGGAGAGGTGGCGGCTAGGGAAGGGGGCGCGGGCACAACTCTAATATTGATACCATTAATAAATTAGGGCTTGCTTGCCATAATTAATTATGGTTTTCTTGCGAACTTCTTTCGAAATATGTACACCAGGACCCAGGAGGTAATCAAAGCTTTGCAAAATGGCAAAAATTGTATTTTCGTCGATTAATTCACTGCTACAAAATCCATTTGATGAACACAATATTTTAGGTCGTGATAAAAATGAAAAATCTCTTTATACGGCTGATATAGCCGGTACATTACGCTTTCAGGTCCCAAAGGGAAATTTTTCTTGTTCTTCTTATCGACACTAGTGACACGTATTTTACCGTCCGCCATATAGCGGACATATAGCGGAAAATATCGGAAACATCAAAAATTTCCCTTGGGGAACTGAAAGCGTAATATACCATATAGCCTTTAAATGTTTTTTTTTTTAATAAAATTTACGGATTTTGGTCGCTCCAGTAATATCAATATCAATTTTGCTCATGACGAAATTCAGGATGCGGAAATCATGAAATTTAAATAATACTTTCTAAAATTCAGGAGTTCCAAAATATGGGCTGCACATAAACAAATGTTCAAACAATTTAAATTGCGGCAATGAAACTTGTGTTCCATGTTAAATGTGGATCTAAAAGGCGGGAATTTCTGTATATGACTGACATTTATTCTACTAAAGTAAAGTTGGTTACAATGTAATACATAGTGTTATATTAGTATTGTTATATTGTAATATATTGTACTAGAATATATAACATCCCTTTTCTTAAGTCTAATTAATTCAATATTATTTTAAGTTGAATATATCAATATATCAAAAATATAAAATTAAAGGTATTTATATTATTTATGGTATAATAATCAATTTCAATATTTTAACAAATACATCACAATTCATTTCAAATATTTTCAAATTCAAATTTTAGACATCATACTTTAATCTATCAGGTATTTTTACTACTCTACCAAATTTTGTAGTATATAATTCATTGTTTCGGTTGACCTCCTGCTGACACTTATTTTTTAATACGTCTTCAGATTCAAACGAAGCTTCTTTTCGAATTGGTGACCGTGATTGATTGGGTTGCAAGTGAAAATCATATTTGGAAAAGCTATCATTATTTCTACTTTTTAAATGAATTCTATTTCTCCGATATTTAATACCATTAGAGTCTTGTATAGTATACGATCTTTGACATTTGTGTCTTTCTATAACAAATCCTGGTACCCAAGTAGAATTTGGATTCTTTTTATAGTATATTTTATCCCCTGGATTCAAAATTGATAAATTCTTTTTGTTTTTATTATAATAAAAGGAACTTTGCTTTCTCGTTTTTTTCAATAGCCTTCTTATATTCATTATGTTTTATGATCTTGGGTTGAAGATTCTTTTGGACAACTGGAATATTCATTCTCAGATTTCGGGACATTAGCAGCTTTGCAGGTGAAGGTAAGTTCGCTTTCGGAGTGTTTCGATAATGCAAAAGCGCTATATATGGATCTTTGCTTAATTCATGACTTTTCTTTAATATATTTTTTATTATTTTAACAGAACTCTCTGCTTGGCCATTCGAACGAGCATGATAAGGACTTGTAGTAATGTGTTCGACATCCCAATCTTGTAGGAATGATTTGAATTCAACAGACTGGAATGGAGGTCCACCATCAGAAACAAGAGACATTGGAATACCATGACGCGCAAATATAGATTTAAGATTGATAATTACATTTTTTGCTGTATAATTTTGAGTTAGTAAGGCAACTTCAATATACTTAGAATAATAATCTGTAACAATCAAGTAATTTTGTTTATTGAAATAAAGGAAATCTATACCCACTTGCTGCCATGGAAATTTTGAAATCTTATAATTTTGAAGAGGTTCATGTTGATTAGAAGAACTATATGTAGCACATATTGAGCATTGCTCGATCAAATTTTTTAATTCTCCTGTCATGTTAGGCCAATAAAAATTTTCTCTAGCCAAAGTAAGACATTTGTTAATTCCTTGATGTCCTTCATGAACTTTATTTAGCATTTCAATACGCATTGAAATTGGAACAATAAGTTTAGTACCCTTAAACAATAAATCATTCACTACATGAATTTCACTATGAAAATTCCAATATGCTTTTACAGTTTCTTCTAACTTTTTTTTACTACTAGGCCACCCATTAACGTAATAATTCTTCAAAATTTGTAGAATTTTATCTGCATTAGTTGCGTCAGACAATTTCTTCCGATATGTGTCACTAACGGCTAAATTGGTATAGAGTGAATTAACATGATATGCCAGATCAGACTCATAATCTGGAATGTAGTTATCCTTCAAGGGTGCTCTTGACAAAGTATCAGAAATATACATTTCTTTACCGGGTACTTGTACAACATTTAAATCATATGCTTGTAAAGCAAGCATCATGCGCTGTAATCTAGCAGGGACTTCATGAAGTGGCTTTTTGAATAAATAAACCAATGGTTTATGATCAGTGTGGACTGTAATCCTATGACCATATGTGTATTGGTGAAACTTATTACAACCAAACTGAATAGCGAATAACTCTTTCTCAATTTGGGCATAATTCTCTTGAGAAGAAGTTAGTGTTTTTGAACTGTACGCTATTGGACGACAATTTTGCATAATTACTGCTCCTATTGCAGACTTAGAAGAATCAACTTGCAGAATTAAAGGTAAACTAGGATCATAATGAGCAAGGACTGGCGACTCAGTTATTGTTTTCTTTAAACAATTGAAACTTTGCTCACAATTAGCATCCCATAGCCAAACAGAATCAGATTTGAGTAGATTTCTAAGAACTTTTGTTTTTTCCGACAAATTCTCAATAAATGTGCCTAAATAATTTACCATGCCTAAGAATCTTTGTCATTCCTTTACATTCTGAGGTGTTGGCATGTTATTGATAGCCTCGACTTTTTCTTTGTCCACTTTGACACCTTCCTTACTGAAGACATATCCCAAAAAACATATTTCTGAGACTAAAAACTTACATTTTGACTTATTGAGTTTAAGGTTTACATGTCTGGCTCTTTCCAATACTTGTCGTAATCTTTTGTTGTGAATATCTTCAGTCTCCCCATAGACTAGAAAATCATCCATGAAAATTAAGACTCCTTCAATGTCACCAAATAATTCCATCATGACTCTGTGAAAAATTTCTGATGATGCTGTAATACCATACGGAAGTCGTAGATATTTGTATCTGCCGAATGGAGTTTGAAAAGTGCAAAGATCTGAGCTTTCGTCATTAAGCTTTAACATCCAGAAACCTGAAAATGCATCCAAATGTCAAAAATATGATGCTCCTTTCAATTTCGAACGAATTTCATCATAATTTTTCAGAGGATAATATTCCCGAATAACATTCTTGTTCAAATTTCGCGGATCTAAGCAGATTCTTAACTGACCTGACTTTTTAACGATAATTACGACAGAATTAACCCATGGTGTAGGTTTTGTAACCTTCTCAATCACTTTCATTTGCACCATACGGTCCAATTCGTCACGTAATTTGTCATACAATGCAAATGGAACTTTTCTTGGAGGATCTACACACGGTATAGCATTTGAACTAAGTTTTAAGTTGCATACAGGAGGAAGACAGCCTAAACCATTAAATACATCATCATATTCATTTATAATATCTTTACAATTATTCTTTTCCAATGAAAAAACTCTTTTCAGTATGCCTATTTCTTGACATGTCGGAAGACCTAGCACTGTCGGACAATCTATATCTGTGACAATGAATGATATTATATCTGTACGATTATTAAATGAACATTTCAATGAACAATAACCAATTATGGGTATGTCTTTACCACCAAATCCTGTTATTTTTACGTTGCTGTTTTTAAGTACTGAATTAGGTAAATTTAAATTTTTGTACGTGAGAAATGACATGACATTCGTATCTGCTCCGGAATCTAGTATACATCTGAACTCTATATTATTGACTGACATGTTTAAGTACCAACAATTTTTCGAACACTTGTTTAATCCATTAGTGATTGTACCAACAAAAAAATGATCAGATACTTCATCGGGATCCTGAAACTTTACGTTTCTAACATTGTGCCGGTTATTTTGACTTAAACAATATTTGGCAAAATGACCTGTCTTATGACAATTCCTACAGGTAACATTAATTGCTGGGCACTTAAATCGATGTTTTTGACCACATCTACCACACGACTTCGTTTCAGGTGATGCTTTACGATAATGATCAGGCTTTGAAGATTTTGTTTTGAATGAAGGGGCAGAGACTCGCTTTGGTTTATGTCGGACAAGTAAAATATTGTCATTTTTTATCATTTTATCGGCATTAGATTGAGCCATAATGACAGTTTTTGTAATTTCGATTGTTTTTTGCAAACTTGGATCAGACTCTTGTAGAAGACGCTGCCTGATTGCACTATACTCCAAAGAAAGGTTAGCAATGAAAATATCCCTTACCAATGATTGGCGTAGCTCCCCGAATTCGCAGACATTACTCTTGTTTTCCAGGTCGGTTAAAAAATCATCGCACGTCTCACCGGAATTCTGGAACCTTGTGAAAAATTGATGTCTCGTTACGGTTAGATTCTTTTGTGGCATGAAATGTTGGTCAAATTTCGCTTTTACATCCCTAAACTTGGCCTTGTCCATGTCGATTGAAAATGAGTTAAAGATGTTGACGCCTTTCGTGCCCATAGAGTGAAGCATGATAGCGATACGCCTCTTCTCGGGTGCACTGTCCAGACCAGTCGCCACAAGATACAGCTGAAAATGTTGCCACCACTCTTTCCATTTTGCGGCTACGTTGTCGCATCCCGTGAAATCCAATTTGGGAACTGCGTTGCTGTTGTGAGGGACAAAACTTGAATCCGCAGACTTCTCCAACTGAACACATTCAGTCATAACCTTCTTCGAGGTACCTTCTCCAGCTGGATTTAGAGCCATCGCGATCCAAAATTATTGATAAAAATGTATGACGGACAGTAAATTGACTGATTTAATTGACAAAATGTACTTGTAAATACTTTTTAATTGACTTTGACTGACTTTTTTAAAATTCTTTTATCAATTCTGACACCATGTTAAATGTGGATCTAAAAGGCGGGAATTTCTGTATATGACTGACATTTATTCTACTAAAGTAAAGTTGGTTACAATGTAATACATAGTGTTATATTAGTATTGTTATATTGTAATATATTGTACTAGAATATATAACATTCCAAATTAAAGCATTCCTTGCCCATGGCATGGGGGGGGGGGGGGGTCAGGATCAGTAGATCTCGCAAGGGGGGCACGAACTGGATCATCACTGCGCTAAAGTGATCCAGACTTTCTGTCATATTTTTAAAGTAATATTCTGTAATCCACTTTCGTAATACGATTATACAAAAGTTTTTGAAATTTTCCTCCTGCGGCCCACCTAAACCTGAGGAGAGTCTTATTTGGCCCGGGCCAGGGTTTGAGTTTGACACCCCTGCCCTAGTGCGTTGTGATGCATATACATACATATTAACCCTTCTGTCGGCACATAGGTCTGGCCAGACCTTTGGCACTATATATTGGTCAAAAAAGCATAGAAGATGAAATCGCAGCGACTTCATATTTCATGATATCCTAGAATAATATGTTTAGAACCATTTTGCAAAAATTTAAAAAAATCGGTTGAAGTTTTGAGCATTTTTTTGATGATTTTCAATTTATAGTGCTTTTTGATACCCAATAGGTCTGGCCAGACCTATAGTTTTTCCCCCCCCTTTTCGCCTTGAGGTAAAAAGTGAAAATTTTAAATTCTCTTAACAATCTCCTATTTATAATGTAATAAAGTCATTAAAATTAAATTTGTACGATAAACGATACAATTTTCTGAGATTTTGCTTTAAAAAGCCGTGAAGTTCGCAAATTGGGTACGCCTAATTTTATCCCATCTTATAACATCACCTAATCAACTGAGATTTGATTCTAGGAAAATCAAAAGAGTTTTATTTCCTTTTTAATAGTATGAACTAAGTATTAGTGACTTACGATGGTGTTTCTTAATAGATTTAATTGAGATTTTTACGGAAAATTTAAAATGATTTTTGCGGTTGCAAATTTCCTATTTCTATCTATCGATTTTCCCAAATCTGCAGACTAATATCGCGATAAAATCTACCAACAGAGTGCCAAATATTTACCCAAAGATATTGGACTTGGAAAATTTGATCAAACTTTCTGTACGGATACGCAATGAAAATAGAAAAGCAAAAATAGAAGAAAAAAAAGGAGAAACATGTTTTTACAAATACCACCTTAAAATATGTCTTCTTAAAAACGCTTCTAGTATATCTACAAAAAAGATTTTAATGCTTTTATTGTTTATAAATGGCTGCAAAGAATGGGTAGAATGATTATACCGATAAAAATTTAACTTTTTACAAAAAATAAAAATTTGTTCTCAGTAGGTCCAGCCAGACCTATTGGGTATAGAATATGCATATTGTAGTAGGTGCCGACAGAAGGGTTAAAAAAACATTTTATTTCACTACATACAGTCGAGAACGCATAACTGCAAAACGCTTAAGTGCAAAAAACGCATTTCTGCAAGATTTTTGAAAGCCCCATGATTTTTCACATGGTTTTCATATAAAATTGTCGCGATAAGTGCAAAACGCATAAGTGCAAATTTCGCTTAAGTGCAATGAAAATGTGTGAAAGGTGAAGCATACGCACACGTAAACTGCAACGGATAAGTGCAAGTTACGATTTTCGACGTCGCGCATTCGTCTTACACTGAAGAATACGATTGTGTTTTTTTTCCTCACGAATATTGATGCGATTTTCTTCTGAAGATGCTGTGCACTTAAGAGTTAAAAAATGCAAACCACTGTAAATTTAACAAGCAAACTAAAATCGAAACGCGCAAATGCTATAGTGCCTAACGGATGTATAAAACAAGATACATACTATGAGTGGCAAATTTATTGACACAAAGATACCCTTAAAATAACTACATTCGATCTAGTAAAAAAAATACAAGCAAGAGTGGTAAATCACTATTTGCTTATGCCTATTTGTTGCTTATTTTTCACTTCTTTAAGAGAAAAATGGAAATATTGATGAAGTTTATTTTGGTTTTGAATCCTTGAGATTTCAGTATCTGCGGCACCAAATTTAGATCATCATTGATGATGGTAATTCATTGACTTAATTGGAAATTAGGGCAATTTCCGCCACGATTTTGACATTGAATCAATTACATTAATGATAACTGCGTTCTGATTTATTCAACTTTGCTTGGCTATTAACTTAATAGTTTTTGCCCATTTCATATAATGTACAAACAACAATTTTGGACAATTTTTAAATTAAAATTAAAACGAAATTTTATTGCATTAATTTTTTTTACTAAATCACTTATACTGAAATATCTTTCTTTTCCAATCAATTTACACTGGAATAAGTAGAAATGGAATGGCCACAGCTGTTAAAATGTGTCTCCAATTATACACAACGCTACATATATGAAACTAAAACATAAGCGCCGGTGGGTATAATATTTCAGGGGGCATAGATTTTGCATATTATTTTATTAAAAGAGAAACGTATATAGTACGTAACTCTAGGACCTTCCTACTCACTGGCTGTATTGTTGGATCATTGGATAATTCGAATTTCGGTAATAAGCAAAGTTTTTTCGGGATTGAATGCATAATTTCCAAACTATTAACGCCTGGACGATCAATATACATATTTTTTTATCAAATTGGATAAAAAACTACCAACAAAAAGATGAAAAGAGAAAGCGACTTTAATTCATACATTTTTAGATAAACCCCACGATTGCTCTTTTTATGATACGCCTATGAGTCTCTACCAAACAAACAAATCGCACGCATGCGCACATGCAATGGCATGTTACCGACGTCAAGCTTCGTGCCATCTTCGTGGGGTTTCGAAGCCGGGCTAATTTACAGTTGATATACATACGCTACAAAATTGGACCCACATATGAACAAGCGTTTGTATGAAGTAAGCCGTTCCATTTTCTACTTATTCCGAGCAATTTACTGAACCATTTTCATGGAAAAGTCAAAATTTTACACTGAATATCCGGTTACTATGATCACGCTAAAAGGGATTGAGACTTCGATTGTTTCAGGCTAACATTAATAAAATGCCATAATGATCATTTGAGGAATCTGGGAGGTCTATTTCAAGGGTTTCTGCTTTATTTATATCGAAAAGTTTTAATCTGGAATTTGCAGAATGCGTTTCCTTCCAAGGAGAAGCAGTTAAATCCGTACAGAGAACATGTCTCAAAATCATTGATTCTTTCTAGTTAACTGTAATCTAGCTTAGTTGTTGTTGTCTGTCTTATACTGGACGACGTATGTCTTTTTGTTGTTATTGTTGGTTAGTCTCCTTTGTGAGAATCTTTTAATAATCCTGTTCTTTAGCTTTACCAGTATATTAGATGCCTAATTTTTTGTTCTTCGTGCAACGGAACCATGTTTTTCATATCTTTTCTTTTTTCACTCTCCTAAAACATTGAATATGTGTCCTCCCTGTTATAGTTGTCGTTTTTTTTTTTCAATTATGTGGTATCTCCAAGATTAATACTATGAAATTAAAAGGCGACAAAAAGTACGTTTTTTAGTCATCCCGTGTAACCAAAAAAAAAAACGCACTTAAAAAGAAAATATTCCAATGGGCCAATAAATTTACCACTCATAGTGTGGGGAAACCAATGTAATTAAGTAAAACTGGAACGCTGAGAGCCATTTAGATATTATGTTTAAAGAGAGCAATTTACTAAATGATTAAGAAATACTTAGCCTAACATACACTTTTTGCACGCTTAATATCCTTGAATCCGAAAATATGTTCTTTTTTCTGAATATGTCCGAAAACGGATAAGTGAAAAAAACGGATAAGTGCAATTTTTCTTGCTGCCGGAGACGATTGCACTTATCCGTTCTCGACTGTATATTTTGTAGCCCATACTGAATTTCTAACACAAAAGCACAAAAACTACATTTTTCATAATTTTTCAGCAAACGCACCTCAAGCATGAAAAAGGTAATAAGTATTCATTTTTCTAAAAGATTTATGATTACTCCATCCCGAACTACGAAAAAACTACCGTTATTTTGTGTGTTTGGAAAACAAGACGACACTATTCTCACATCCAATGGTAAAAAACATTGATGCACTCACTAGGGGGTTATGCAAATATTGTACATTATCATTTTCGCTCACCACTAACGGCTCAATTTCGTGTTTATAAGTAGTAAATGAGAAACGCTGCACCACAGAAATTTGAACTGAATTGAATTTAAGCTTTCTCCAACTGCTGAAACCAAAACCACCTTCACTAGAAGCCGGGAAGCAGCAATACATGCACACAAAACGAGCCTATGAACATGTCGTATATACGTTGCACGATGCACTAACACAAGCACAGCGCATGTAAAAAAACCGTGTCTGCTCTGATAAAAATCACGAAAACATGTGGAAAATTAACTTTTTGTCGGGATTTTGTTCTTTCACTGCATTCTAGACACTTTAATTCACGACACATTCCACTTTTCGCGACGAAAATCGACCGGGAACCAATACTTTTCGTGTAAAGTTTGTCGCGACCCAACCCGATTTGCCTTTACCGCAATGTAAATTTTCGATCTGAACAGGCCTATGATTTGGCGCTTAAGTTTATGAACGTGTTCTGCTTCCGGGCTTTGTATAAAGATGGTTTTGGCTGAAACTAATATTTACGGAGACACACGAGACACTGGGGGTTGTGTGAAGTTAGCCAGTCATGTTTTTGAAATTAGGTCCTTTTGCTCGGTGAACCGTTTGTTCTACAGCGGCTACGTTTGTTCTTGATTGTTAACCAATTAATATCGTTTGTGCTACTCTAATTATTTAATTATAGCAACTTTAAAATTGTGAGTGTGAACTTAGCCAGTCATTTTTAAATATGAGTCGGAAAGGTATAGCTTTGGTATCAATCGAAAGCCAGACGTTTGTTCATTTTGTAGGGCGTTTGTTCATCCTGGAAACGGAAGGATACAGGAATTATTAAGGAAAAAGAGATTAGTTGTGACGTCATCTTCACTCAACCAACGCCATCTACTCAGCTCAGCTGTACGGGCAACCCGTGTCCCGCGAACAATTTATGCAAGATCCACACCATCATCGTACAGCTGAGCTGAGTAGATGGCGTTGGTTGAGTGAAGATGACGTCACAACTAATCTCTTTTTCCTTAATAATTCCTGTATCCATGGGCGTAGCCAGGATTTCGGTCAGGGGGGGGCAAGCCCAAAATTTTTTCAAAATCATGATTTTCTTAGGAGTTGAAATTTTCGGTCGCAGAAATATTGTTATCAAATTTTAGAGTAGCCTGGCTTGTGGTTGGATTGGTGCACAGGGTCATGGATTCCAGACTCACCGTGAACGAATTTATTTTATGGTGTTTTTCGTACTCACGACTTACGTGACGTGAAACAAGTATCCATTTATGGGGATAAATAACATTGCTGGGCTGTTGATCTCAACACCTCAACAAACAGAAGTTCAACCCTTTCGCTCCCAATGATGCGGAATGGCATCATGAAATTTAATGATTTTTCATAGAAAATGTAAGAAATAAATTTTAAATTTTTGTGTGATATTAGACTTTTCCAATAGTGTAATACCTAGTTGATTGTTTCCAGCGTGAAATTTTTGGTTTTGGGATGTTATTTTTAATGAAATTTTAGAGAAGGTTTGACACTTGTCGTAAAGCCGAAAAACTGATTTATTCATTTCCCTATATTTCCTGATAATAATCATTTTATGCAAATCATTTTAATGGTTTTATTTTGTAAAGAGGTTGTTGTAAGAGAAAATCTAAAGATTTTTCGATTTTTTTTCTAGGAAAACCCTATAAAGTGGTTTTGCATGAGCATGATGCCATATGGCATCATTGGGCGTGAAAGGTAAATCAGCAACTCCCCTATTCATATAAATGCTAGTTGCTTGCTGTATGGAAGGCACCATACTCTTACTTAGGTTCTACATACTCTTAGCACTCTGCTCTAATTTTGGGGGGAGTTATGGACATGTCCTTTCGCCAAATTAAAATGGGGGGATAATGGGGGTCGTTGATCGGAGCGACTCAATGTTTCTCCCAAAATAATATTGAACTTATTGTGAATACTTGTACGAAATTTTACGGCTGAACTAACATTCTTTCAAGAGTTATGGGGCTTTTAAAAAAGGTATAAAATGAAAGAGTTCTAATTTATTTTCAAGCTAGCGCCGAGTCATTGAATAGATCTCTAATGTGCTATATATCATTGCAAAGATAATTTTATGTAGTTATTTTCGTTCTCTCTATTTTTCTATATCTTTTGTCGTTTTTGAAATACTCGCAAAAAAAACGAAAAATTACCCCCTTTTCCCCTTGTCCCCTTCCCCCCTTTTTAAGGTTGCGGACCCCCAATCGGTTGGACTTTTTTCCCATAATCTGGGGTTAAATCTTGGAAATTGGATGTCACTCACACATCTGCCCTAGTTTACTGGTGCATTGCCACGCATGTTATTTCTTTTTGCTTTTGCTAATTTTAGAGTCAAATATTTAAAATTGAGATGAGAATATGATTTTCTTCTGCATTCTGATTACATTCAACTGGCCTCCAATATCTGCGTTTTAGAGCGTAGTTTGTCTATTTTCAGTGCATTTCTTGCTTCTCGGACTGCATATTCCTCTTGCGAAATCAGTTTGTTTCGTCTGTCACTTTCATCTTAGCAAAGTAGCATCGTCAGAATATTTATAAATCCTTTATTGATTGAAATATGGTTAACGGTTTTAATAAGATTTCCTCTAAATTTATCAAAGTATTAACAGTGGCTAAATTTTATTGCTGTTTTGATTAGAAAATCAATGTTGATTTAATAACTTGAAAGACCCGCTCTGTGGCTCACTTGGTTGAGTCGCACTCTAGATGCTAAGAATCTAGAGGCCGGAGATCGAATCTCGAAGTGGTCCACCCTTTCTCAAAATATTTATAAAATTTTACAGATTTTCAATCGTTAGTTTATTTAGAATGGAAAAACATCGATTTTGGAGCCGATTTATATGAGTTCGAAATGCAATCATCCTAAAATGAGGAAGAATTTTGAGCCATTTTCCTGATTTGTCCTATTTTTGTCCTAGTAAATATTTTTTCCATAATTTTTGAAAAAATAGGTCCCACATTTCAAAAATAAACATATTTGTTACGAGCTAGTTGTATGGACGCAGACTTTTCGTCGAATCGAGAACCAGCCATAAGAAATACTGGAGTTCTAAAAGTTACACAAAGTTCATTCTTCGTCGTTTCGACGACGCCAATTTCCAAAAATCCAACTTACTCTGCTTACTTCGTTTAGCCGCAATGTACCCGGCAAATACATCGGCACGGTAAGTGCTGTACGAAAACTTCGCTCTAAATAATGAGAACTGTCACGAAAAATGGGACAAATTTTATGATAGTCGATTCGACGAAGCATGACCTTCCAGGGCTAACAAAGCAAAGCTGTATACCATTTGTCAACCTTTCAGATGAAAATAAGTTGAATTCCACTAACTTCCCTAAGGGACCTAACGGTTGAAATTGTGTACTCCAGCTCAAAAGCCATGAAATGAAACAGGAAATATGGGATCCACGCAAGCACAGTAGCACACTCACAAGTGAAATGTGTGTGCTGGTACGCAGCCTCCGTCAGTTACGAGAGGCCACTCGCTGTCATCTACATATTTGCATGCGCCTCCTGACTGCAAACTGTCTCGAGCATGGCTTTTCCGGCGGCACAGTGGTAAAAAGGGCATTTGCTGCGCCAGCAGCAGAAAATTTTTGAAAATGTTGTATAGTGCAGCGATTTTCTTACTACATCCGTAAGGATTTTTTTACCATCTTCATCGACCAGGGAGGGGCGACCGCCCCTCCCTGCCCCCCCCTGGCTACGCCCATGCCTGTATCCTTTCGTTTCCAGGATGAACAAACGCCCTACAAAATGAACAAACGTCTGGCTTTCGATTGATACCAAACCTATACCTTTCCGACCCATATTTAAAAATGACTGGCTAAGTTCACACTCACAATTTTAAAGTTGCTATAATTAAATAATTAGAGAAGCACAAACGATATTAATTGGTTAACAATCAAGAACAAACGTAGCCGCTGTAGAACAAACGGTTCACCGAGCAAAAGGACCT
Organism: Microchrysa polita; assembly: GCA_949715475.1. Taxonomy (NCBI): domain Eukaryota; kingdom Metazoa; phylum Arthropoda; class Insecta; order Diptera; family Stratiomyidae; genus Microchrysa; species Microchrysa polita. The sequence goes on along the minus strand of OX454416.1, from coordinate 135,171,146 downwards.
AATTTCAAAAACATGACTGGCTAACTTCACATAGCCGACACTGGGGGATATGCGCTTGTCACTCCGATACATAAAAATTATATTTTTACTAATGGTGTAATCAGAATGAAAGCAGCGTCATTTGTCATAGTGGGCAGCACCATACATTTCAAGTTGCTGGGAAATACTGCTTTTACTAAACAGCATTTTGTTAGCAATTTAAAATGAATGTGTTGCGTGAATCGTATTCAAAATGCAATGCAATTTAGATGTAGCATTATTTTGCATAAAACTTCGAAGTTAAAATTTTCGGTAGAAAATTTTATGGTTAATTTTGTTAAAATCGAGAGTCGTCAAAATATCGAAAGCTCGACTAAAAAATCAAGCAGCTTCGAAATTCCAAACAATATTTTGCGGGTGACTTTTTGGGCACCAATCCATTTTGAACCTCGACAAAATAGTGCAAATGCGAAAGGATATAATATATTTAATTTTCCAGATGTCGAAAAATACTTATACTTATATATTGATACTTAAATGTATGAGAATAGCGTGCATTAATCACCTTATTAGGTATGTCAGCATATTGTTTTTGACAACGTAACTTACTCATAGAAAAGTTTTGAATCTTGCCCCCCCCCCCCTGGAAAAATTCCTGGCGGCGCCCTTGCCTCATCAATTTTCTATTGAAAATTTACGAGAACAACGACAACAACAAACACATATACATACATATGTATGTATGTACATATGTATTACGAACTGTGTTGGACAAACTGTGTGTTTATCCTAAAAACCCGTCCGACAATTAAAGGATCATTTAACTATATGTATCTGTATGTATAATTATCGAGACTTTATAGCGACAACATGAAAATGGAGAAAAGCGAGCACGACATACACCGTGTTTTGGACGGCTGGCGGAAATTGAAGTTTCCAATTGATTTCCATTTGACAAAGGTAAATTACAACCTGACGGGTACGATGGTGGTGCCTGACATGAGCGCTAATTTATATGGAAAGGCGTATCGTATCGTCTATACCTCGATGTTCACGCATATGTACATATGGCGACACCCTCGTATGGGAGTTTTATTTTGGCCGTGTATGGATACGTGGTGGCTTCTTGTTTCTATCTCGTTGGATATCCTGTAGCTAGATATGCGACAGGAATGACGTCAATATCAGAGAAGCAATAGAAAAATGTTGTTTAGATATTGAGGGTTGTAAAGGTACTGTACTGTATTCATTTGAATATATTATCGACAGTATAGAAAAAGAGTGGGTCTATTAAACAATAAGTTAGTTTAGATTTAGACCGATTTACATACAGGGTTTTGATTTGATTTTGTTATAACCGTAATGTAAATTAGATATCTATATCGTCCGGTCCCGGTTTACTTACAACTTTTGTCGAACGACCCAAAAAGTGTAACTTTCAACTTAGGTTCAACTCACGTTCAACATTCGTTCAACTTTTGTTGAACGACCCAAAAAGTGTAACTATCAACTTAGGTTCAACTCACGTTCAACTTTCGTTCAACTTTTGATGAACGACCCAAAAAGTGTTACTTTCAACTTAGGTTCAAATCACGTTCAACTTTCGTTCAACTTTTGATGAACGACCCAAAAAGTGTTACTTTCAACTTAGGTTCAAATCACGTTCAACTTTCGTTGTTGAGTTGCGGACTTGCACGCAAGCTGTTTTTGTATGACCATTCAATACACGACACAGTCTTACGTCCTGATGGTCACGCCACCAAAGTATTTCATAAAATGTTGATTAAAATTTTCGTTAATTTTTGCCGGTTTTTTCAACTATGGGTCGTTTTTTCAGGTTTTCAAGTACCTGTCTAGTACCGGTCTTGTCAGGTTTTTTTTTTACCACCTGTTCAGCATTAGGTTTTTAGCACGTGTTCAACACCGCTGTTCACGTTGTTTTTCGCACCTATTTAACAACAATTTTTTTTCGGGTTTATTGTTGTAGCAGTTCTTAATAGGGTGTTTTTCTTTTCACGATTCAATATCGATGTATACCTATATGATTATTTTTTGCAAAAAAAAAAACAAGCGAATTTTGTTTTGTACAGCTTGCAGGATCTTGTATAGTACGAATACAAATTCTACTCTTTTGGTTGTTAATTCTGGGTTTGTGGCTACGATGAGATTTATATAGAATGATTGTCGCGATAGTGAAAACTTGAGGCCTTGAGGGCCATTTATTACAAACTACCGGAAGCAAGAATTATCTAGGGAAAAAATTAACCCTAGTTTTCTGCACTTAACGTATAAAAACTGTTAGAAATAATAGAGCTAGAGTAAAATGATGTAAGAAACATATGATTGTATGACTATGCGCCAATTTTTAAGAGAATCGTACAAGCACCTCACTTTGGCAGAGGTTGGAGAAAACTGAGATGGAAAAATAGATGGTTTTTGGGTAAAATCATACATATTTGACTTTGAAGCTCTGTAAAAACGAGACCTCTTATCCAATTTTAGTGCCGCTAGTTTTGTTTTATAGGTAAATTTGTTGGCTGTAATAATCATTTTGTTTCGCTATTCGAGCTGGTCTAGCTTTGGACGTATTCAGCTTTAAGTCGTGCAAGAAAATTTTTTTTTCCAAAAATCTTCAAATGCCTTTGGCAGCTAAAGAGTTAAGTTCCGTACAACTTTTTTTTGCTGGAAATCAACTGAGGAATCATAATCCGGTGCGTTTATGCGGCAGTTTCCGGACACCCTGTATAGTTACATATATAGTGTAGTGACTGAAACAGACACTGGTACTGACCTATAGCTATCTCTGATTCCTGGTCACTTTATCATTGTAAAGGCAATGATTGGTAAAGCCGTGTGGTCAGGACTGAGCATGTCTTCGGGCTTTTTGATAAGGGATGAAAGGATTTTTGGTATGTATATGTCTTTTCTTTGGGGTCTGGTATATATTGTATAACGTAACTAACGAGCATAACGTAACGTAACAACGCAACAACGATGAAGATCAAAAAGCCAAAAGTAGTTGATAGGGGTATTTTAAAAAGGAGAATAATGGAACCTGGATATAAGGAAAGTCTTGGGTCTGTAGTAACGGGAATCGTGTCCTAACCGTTTGGTTTTGATAGGCCCAATTTGGAACTTAGGAAATATGGATGTAATTTGAATCACATATTGAGTACACAGGGAGACTTAATGGTTAGGTACATTAAAAATTAGATTTAAGATTAGGATGAATTTCAGAGTTCGGGATAGAGATTGAGTAAACGTTTAGACACAAGTTAGGGCTAAGGTTAAAGTCAAAATGAAGTTTAGGGTACCGGATAGGGTTAAAGTTATTATATTATTATATAGCTTATATTGGAGCTTTGTAGTAGATTAGTCAGAAGTGTCTCTGGTTCAGTGGGTAGCGCGTTTGACTGGGATGAGTGGAATTATAGGTTCGATGTTGGTTTTATGCAAGTTTCTTTTTTTATTTATGTTCAAATTCTCTTGTCATTTTCATAAGAAAAGATTACTTGATTCAAGGTTACTTTTCCTTAACGCGCTGCAATTGGCATTACACTTCGATCAGTGTGACTAATTCTCAAAAGAAGAGAAATATTTCTTGGCTGTTTTTTGTTGTCTTTTTTTCTTGGTTTGAGCCATATTTGCTTCACTTCAGCAGGCGATTTGGTTCAGTGTGGCTATTAAATAATTCAATCTCTTTTGAATATGCGTATCATTAAGACAAGATGCGAGTATTTTGGCGGGATTGTATTTATATCAATTCTTTTTATGGCTGACGATTTTTTCTTTGGCGGAAACCTTTTACAACAGAGTTGTTTTTGTGAGGCACCTACATGCCAACACTTGGAATTGTTGAAGTTATATTTAGTAAGTCATATGAACCAAACGAACCAAAAAAATATAGTGACATACGAAAAGAGTCGCCATAGACCACCCGATTAATCGTCAGACTATCTAACGTTATCTTGATTGTCAAATCTAAAATGGACTGTATGCGGTAATTGTATGTAATTTGAATGATGTGACCATATTTTTGCAATTCCTGCAAGACTTTTGTGAGACGTGACTACTAATACATATTCAAATTTACTTCCACGATTATTTGACAGTATTTGAATGGTTTCCTGGGAGTGTGTGGTACTTCCCTTGGATCGAAGTCTCTCTGCCAAAAAAAACCTAAGGATTGCCCGGATTCAATGCATTTCCATTAGTATTGTGGGGAACTCCTTTAAGAAAGTCCTTATATTTGATACCCATGCTCCTACATGTACGTTTTAGGATAAAAAAAAAGACATTTCATCCTGATCGAGTTAAACAACAGCATTGAGGTAATCATTCTATACGCCAAAGCAAAATACTATTTTGACTCTCCTGTAAATTGGGTCGCATACAAAGGCTGCAGTTGCAGTTAAATATTTGCGTTGATTTTAACGAGGATCTACCGTAATCCTGTTACTCCAAAAGGCAGAAAATCCTTTAAAACTGATCACATATTCTCCTAAACATCCCCTTTCGAACGACACCAATTATATCAACTCTCTGCTTTCTGTAGAAAAATGTTATTGTAAGTGGTAATGTTATTTTTAAACGAGACCGAGGCTAATTTCGGGCGCGGCCGAAATTTGAATACCCGTCACATTTGAAGGAAACTTAAGCTCCTTTTGTGTTGAAAATTTTAACCACAGCCCTATGACGTGTTCCGATTCCATCTGTTCCTGGATACGTTCGGGTTAATCCAGGAACACACTTGGATGTATTTTGGTTAAGATTCAAAAAGAAAAAAGTTGTTTTTACACGAACCTAATATTTGGGAGTTGGTTTGTATGACAGCCCTATGATGTAATGTTCCGATTCCATCCATTCCTAAATATCTTCTGAGGCTTTACTAGCCTAAGGTGACCAGATTCCCGAAGGCCCATTGCAGTACACATTCCAGAATTCGGTTTTCAGGCAAAGCCTCAATCGTACTATTTTATTATTTGTTATCATTCGCTTAATGTTATCAAAACAGCAAGGTCCCCATGTGATCGCATTAAGCGGCTTCAACTGTATGTCACGAGGCTACCACCATCATGATGGATGCCATAAAACGACCACATATTCTCCATCCTTTCATAAGTGATATCTTCCTAAGCGGAATACAGCAAGAATAGTTGCCTTTATTCTGGGAAATGTGTGGTGAACCTTGGGAAAGCAAAGTTCCAGGGACGTAGCCGGGGGTGGGGTCCAGGAGTCCTTAACTTCGTACAGTATTTCTAATTTATTCATTCCTAAAACTCTACCGAAATTAAGCTTGCAGTCAGATAAATTGTGTCATCTTGACGAAGTAGTGACTACATAATAAACAATTTGAAACACATAAAAATCTGGTGACCCAAAATTGGGATGGTCTTTCATAATGGAAACTTCCACAAATTTCGTAAGACCTTATACAGGCTACACAATTTGAAATAAAATATTTCCCTGAAAGAATGAAGTAATTTTTTTAGCCGTGCGAAGGGAAGGCAAAGCAGCACGACGCGGGCACCGAATACGCGATCGTACTTTCCATAGTTCCATAGTTGCTGCTTCGTGCATATACCATGGCCCACGAGCCCTTCTATAATAATTGTACAGAAAAGAAGTCTGGCGTTGTAGACGTGGCACTGTCTGCTTCCGATTATAGCGGAGCAATTAAGTAATCGTGCGTGCTCGCCCAGCCTCGTCAAGCGATAAAATTGAATTCGACACAGGAACAGTGAAACAGGAGGCATATTATGCATTGGGGCAACGCCGAAACTAGTGTCTACAATTAACAACAAGATTCTAATAATCTCATAACTTCTGAAACCCAGCTAAATCCTGGCTACGTCCTTGTGAGGTTCTGTTGGTACTAAACAAGACCAGGAAAAGATCCCTCAACTTCTAAATGTTCCGCTCCAAAATTTCCGAATTACGGACAATTTTCGATTGATACGATTGAACTCCCGAGCGTAGATAGGTAGGACCTTGAAATTTGGAGACAATGTGAGCGGTGAGCGCCAAGTATAGCTCTACAGCTACAAGTGTAAGCTAGAGCCTTAAAATTTTCACAAGTCTGCCAATTTTCAAATTTATTGGAAAAATTTTATAGACTTTTCGATTAGAAAAGACGAAAGTGCGATTTGGGCAGCTGTAACTGTCGAACGCAGATAGGGGGACCCTAAAATATGGAGAAATGAAAGTAAATGTAATCCCCAGGCTGTGAAGCTACCTGGCGCTTACATTTAGGTACATTTAATTTCAGAACGATTGACCAAAGAGTTCCGAAATTATCGAAAATGAACGTTTGCCACGTGAAAGTGCGATTACCTTGCTAATAACACCTAACAGACTGACTACAGGCCTCACCGAGGAGGCTATTATGCAGTCATTTAGGTTTCTTTGGTGTGGCGTTGGGAATGCTGTACATTTACTAATGCTGTACTCTACAGCAAAATGGTGTACGTCTGGTCAGCTTATACTAGCCACACATTGGGGTGAAGTTCGGTTAAGATTGATTCACAAAGAAAAAAGTTGTTCATGCAAGAACCAGCGGTTGGTTTGTTTGAGAGCCCTATGACGTAGTGTTCCGATTTCATCGGTTCCTAGATATGTTTGGTGGCTTTACTAAGAACACATTTGCGCAAAGTTTGGTTAAGATTGATACATTAAGAAAAAAGTTTTCTTAGAAGAATCTAATTTCCAGGGGTTGGTTTGTATGACAGCCCTATGACGTAGTGATTCGATTTCATCTGTTCCTAGATATTTTTTGAGGCTTTACTAGGAACATATTTGGATGAAGTTTGGTTACGGTCGGATTAAAAAGGAAAAAACTTAGTTTTCAATGGTTCGTTTGTATAGCAGCCCTATGACGTAATGTTCCAATTCCATTCGTTCCTAGATATGTTTTGAGGCTTTACTAGATACACACTTGGGTGAAGTTTGGTTAAGATTGGTACATAAAGAAAAAAGTTTTTCTTAGAAAACCCTAATTTTCAGGGGCAGCCCCATGACCCCATGGTCCGATTCCATTCGTTCCGACATATCGCTCACGGAATGCTATAGTGGCACATCTTCTATTAGAGTAATATCGAGATAATCGCGTTTAAAGAAAAAGTGAAAAATATGTGTTGATGTTTCAGCTGATAGTTAAATTAGAAACACCGCAATTTTTGGTATGATTATAGAGTTCTGGGAGCTGTTCCTAGCTATATTTGCTAAATTAAAAATTTTAGATTTTTTGCGAAAGTTTTGTGAGATGTGCCACTATAGCAGAAACTAGTCAAAGATAAGAAATTAAAGATGTGCCGTTTTAGAGCATACATTTTATCAATTACTACAAATTTTTGCCTGTTATTCATGCTTAATTCTTCATTTTTCTTAATTTCAAAATAAGAAGCCTCAGTCTTGCATACAAGTAAAGTCAGAATTCGTCATCATTCTATCCTTATTCTATAATTTTTGTTCCTCAGTTCCTAAATTCTCATAGAAATATAGTGGTATAAGTGCCACACACAGCAAAAAATCAGGCGGTGTGAACCAAAATTTATCCAAAAAGGTTTAATTTTTTTTTAAATGGAGTTAATTCCGCACGTAATATATGGTACAAATTACGAACGTCATCCCGTATAGTCTGTGTGGTGTAGTAGGTAGGGCGTTAGTCTTCAAATCATCAAATCGCTGGATCGAATCCCACTGTAGGCAGGTAATTTATTATGCATTTTTAGAGCGTAAAGAAGTAAATGAAATGTCGCCAACACCTATAGAGAGGTAAATGCTAGTTATACAAAACTCATTTATGAGTTAAATGTTCTGTGAAAATTGTGTTTTATTTTTATCCCAAAAATATCGAGTATTACTCCTTTTGGTGTAATTGGAAGTACCCTTTTGTGTTCATCCATTTGGATAAAACAATATTTTATCCAAACGGAGGGACCCTATTCGACAATTTTCGGAGTTAAATTCACACCGGATTTTTTGCTGTGTATAGGAGTACTATAGAATATACTATTGGGAGTATAATAAACGTCATAACTCAAATTTCGAAATTTTCGAAGATGTGCCACTATAGCATTCCGTGAGCGATATATACAGCGTACACTAAAAAGAAACTTGTGTACAAATTTTCAGCCCGATAGCTTCGAAACTGAGGGACTAGTTTGCGTTGCAACAGACGGACAGACAGACAGACAGACAGACGGACATGGCTCAATCGATTTCTCTCGTCATGCTGATCAATAATATATATACTTTATATAGTCGGAGGTGCTTCCTTCTGTGCGTTGCAAACTTCATGACAAAGTTAATATACCCTTTCACATAGTGACGGGTATAAAAACTCAAAATAATTTTATAGACATTCTGGAGTAATCGTCTCATCGAACCCTGAATTTTGATATCCATATTGTCTATAGAGCATTCCCAATAGAGAAGAAGACCGTTTGTGCCCAAGGACATCTTTCACTCAAAAGATGAAGCATACCAAATTTTATGAAAATCACACGGGAAGATCGATAACGTCATACACGACCAAAAATATTAGCCAGTTTATCCTCCATATTGCGTTTTTTTTGTTAAAATATGGAACGGGTTAAGAAGTCGACTTCTTTCAACTCTTTGGGAACACAATTTTATTTTTTCCCTACCAACTTGATTGGTATTGCAGCTTAATTTCATGTCATTTCAGCCCTTTACGAGATATTTAGTGAATAGACGGACAAAATCCGTTAAGAATTTCACAAAACCATAAAAATTCCGGCCGGCTCACATTCATGGTCTGAGAAAGACCCGTTATATGTTGTTTTTATATGTTCACTGGTTAACTATATTCAATATTAATACACAATTCATCACTATCCAGCTTTTATTTATTGTTTGGTTTTTAAAACTCCGCAACGTTTCGCTATTTAAAATAGCATCATCAGGCCTTTGTAGAAATGTACGCAATATCATATCATATTATATTCCCATAGGCCTGATGATGCTATTTTAAATAGCGAAACGTTGCGGAGTTTTAAAAACCAAACAATAAATAAAAGCTGGATAGTGATGAATTGTGTATTAATATTGAGAAAGACCCGGACCGTTATTAAAAACTGGTCCGGCGATCGAATCTCGGCCTGGTCCAAAATTGCTGTACATGTGTAGATAGTACCAGGGGCCTAGCCAATGGAGAGGCAGAAGAGGTATGGATTCATCCCGGAAGGAGATAAAAAACTTTAAAATGTTATTCTTCTTCTTCTTCCTTGCCTCGTTCTTTATACCGCTCTATGGCCTCGCGTTGCTCGACCTGCGGTGTAGGCACATAGCCCGTTTTGGCGATAATATCTCAGCATATTTCTACAGGCAGCTCTATCTTGGATCGTGTCATCGCCGAGACCAATGCGTTGTTGTTGCTTTTTCATTTGACACATCCAGGAATGAAAATGATGTGACCATAGATCTTTAAAATTTTATTAATAATGATAATAAAATGAAATAATACTGAACACTCATTTATTTAAGGATTTTCTTTATCATTTGGAGGTTTTGGCTGCGATTGCCCTTAGTCTATGATCGAAATATTAGTATTGATCGTTCTTCTAATTAGCACGAGATCAAGTGTGCGCACTTCCATATGGTCTCGTGCTGATTAGAAGAACGATCAAACCATCGGCCGATTAAAAGTTTGTAGTGTGCAGGCGCTCTAAGATTAACTAATTGTGACTTAACGCTCCATTCTATACACCAACTGCGGTGCATGTCTGTAGTATTTATGGCATGACAACTTACCAGCTCTATGGGAACTACGCGGAAATTTGTCTGTTTGGAGGAGAAGAGCCCCAGCAGCGGGTGAAAAATATCGAGTTATTCAATTTCGGAAATGTCACATTGGAATCTTTGCATTGAGACCCCTAAGCGTCGATAGCTCAGTAGGTAGAGTTGCTGACCTTGTGACTGAAGGTCGGAGGTTCGAATCCCGATTGGGACGAAACTTTTTTCCCTCAATTTCCTCAATTTTTGGTATTTTTTTCCCAAAGTTTTGTGGTTTCGTACAGATAGACATACTCATCAGGTCTTGTGTTTGTTGTCTATCTGTGCACACCTATCCACCACACCACCACTTGAATTTCAGCGGGAGAATTCTATGGAGATTTTGATTTGCCGTGAAGATGAAGATGTTATGTACGGAAGCTCTATTTTTTAGTGGCGTGACAAAACAAAAGATATGAATGAATTATCCAGTAAACTCGTATAAATGCCAGCTAAAAAAATGGGATTATAAGAACCAGGCACAGAAAAGCTAATCCCTGGCTGACGTGCTATAGAAAACAAATAGATAAAAACGATCCTTCCCAATCAGCTATAACAGCTGCGTTTCCTTGCACCCTGAACAGGACGGATTAACCTAGCTTTCATAAAAAATGGCAATATATGTCCTGGATAAATGGATCGGTGACAATATGATTTGTATTTGTATGTAGTATGTTTCCTTTGTCAAATAACGGTAAATTTCGCCACTTTTGTAAGCTCTAAAGAATAGCTTTTTAAACTGACACCCGAACAAATTGTTCAGTTTCGTGTATTTGCCAATGTTCTTTCTCCATGATAAGAGAATGGACGGTCAGTTTGTTTGAAGGGATGAAATATGTTGCAAATGACTATCGATGACTGCACCAGCACATTTTTATACTTGGAACGATTTACAGGCAAAATAATAATGTCGGTTGTCATATATGAAATTTCAAATAGTGCACTGTGAACACTTCTCGGTGATTTCTGAAAACGTACGACGAAATCAATCCGTTTTCGTCCACTTTGAACATAATATAACACGAATCAATTGTGTCTGCTACGCCAACTGGATAAAGGGACTCGAAAAATGTTGTATATACTGTAAAGCCCGGATATTCCGGATTGATTAAGACCGAATTCTATCTGGATCATCGAATTATCTGAATTTTCGAAATACACAAATTTTCACCCTCGAGTACAGTATTTACAATAAAACCATTAAAAAGAAGCCATTTTTTTTTAATTAATAATTTTGTATTCGAAATATAGGTTTCTATAAATTTATAGAGTAGTACAACTAAGAAAATGTTTAAACATTTTCAAATTTTAAGTTTAACACAAAATTTGACAATAATGCGAATTCAGATTATCAAAATTCCGGATTATCGTGGTCCGCGTTATCGGGGTATTACTGTAAAAGCATTTAAGCTATTCTACGCAAAAATCGCCATATGTAAAGTTCATCCCGTTGAATATTGAAACAAAATAGTTTCTGCTGCTCAAGTGCCCGTTCTGGGAATACGCCACTGGGATGTGGTGAACTTCGGCTGAGTAACCCAAAACAATATATTTTGCAGGAGATATTCACTAATCGTTTAAACGCATGGTATATAAACATTTTTTGCAGATTCGCAAGAAGGTTTCTTCACTTAAAGAATTAGAGAAAGTGGTTGCATTTACGACATATTATTGACGATATGTAAAAGTTCAATCTCGAAATTATAGGATTCTAAAATTTTATAAATTAATCAGCAAGATCAGGAAATAATTCATCAATTAAGTCTTCACTTATCCTTACTAACTGCTAAAAATTAAGCCTTCTTCAACCAGCTTAACCCTCTTACTAAGAAAAAATGAAAACATAAAATCGAAATTTCCCATCTAAATCTTCTATTATACAGAAAATTACAAAATTTCCCTTTTTATCCATTTACTGTCCAATTTGCAATTCATCTGCAAAAAATATCTTCTGTAGGTACTCCTTAATTGTTGGGTTTCATTCTAATTAATTCGATAAGAGCTTAGCGCTGTCTTATATGGAGATGCCTCCACCCCATTGTGTTATTCACAATGTATAGGAAATCAGGCCAAGGAGCCATGGCAAGAAAAGGAAAAACGTGTAGCGGATAAAAGGGATGCTGAATTGCACGTTCACCTTTCATGAACAGTTCCGAGTTCAAGTTATTCGATATCGCAGCAATGAAGCACTGAATTACGTGACTCAACTACAAATTTCAAAACACTTTTGATTTTTTGCCAACCCGTGTTTTGTGTTTTCTCTTCGCTTTCGTTTTTTTTTCTTACTCTGTCAAGCAATATCCCATTGAATGGTGCTCGGACTCGGACATATTGAATTCGAGACAGGTGTCATTGAAAGTAGTCATGGTATGATCCGTTCATTTTGCGGAGCGGAGCGGACCTAATCCGGTCCGATGCCGGACCTAGGTCCGAAAACCTAGGTTCGTGGATCTACCCCATGGCCCATGCTAGTCTCGTTTTTTTTTCTCTGAAAGACTATCATTGGCTATTGTTGACATTGATCTAGTATTCGGTTATTTGTTTGTCACTCACTACAGTTGTAAAAAAAACAACGGTTGATTAAAAAGACCTAAGCCTGGCAATACAACCTAATATTGGTTAGCCAACCTTTCGATACAAGGAGCCCCACCTGTGGACTTCTGTTCGGCAGAGGTGACATCAGGATACCAAACCCTTGTTCGGACAAAGGAGAAAGAAGAAGATTATTATTTGTTCATTTGCAGCTTTTGTTTTTTTCTTCATTATCAGGCCCTTAAATTTAGTTAACAATTTTGGTTTAGTGTTTAATAAGTTCATTATAATAAAAAAATAACGGGCGCGACAGTGCAACATTAAACTAAGACCACAGATGTGTTAGTGACATCCAATCTCCAAGAACTTAATTGCTTTTTTGTTGAGGTGTTGAGATGAACATCACTCTCAGTAGTGTTATTTATCGCCACAAATGGGTAATCGTTTAACATCTGAGTGATATCATATTCTGTCACATTGGTCATGAGTTCGAAAAACACGATGATTCGGGGTGCAATTCCAACTCATGACCCAGTGAAACGAAGGTGCGCGCACTAATCACTGCATATTTATTTACTAGGTTTAGTTTAAATGCGAGTATAGTAATACATATATACCTACTATTTAAATAAGGACTAATGTTTCGACTTGCAGTTTTTATTGAGATTGTCCATTTCTGATTTAAAGTTCTCTGGTTTTTTATTTTTGTGATTCTGACCGCAATACGAGGGTTTTGTAAATATTTTTTTGGATTAGTCTAAATAAATGCTTCCAAGAATGAAAGGCCTTAGAACTTTTACACTTTTAATTAAACCAATCCAAAAATAGATTTACTATGAATCCAGTTTAGATAAAAGAACTCAACGGCAAATCTACAAACATTTCCCGATTTATGATTTCAACAAAAAAGAACTTAGCCAAATATAAGCATGGCTAAACATATAAACGGAATTTATTAGCTGTAAATTCGTTTCTGTTTCTCCGTGCCAAACACTATTACCATTCTAAGCATCCCCACCAAATTTCATGTTCATTGTTTAATCCAGTCACAAGATATGCATTGAACATATATGCTCAAAATGCTGCCCCGGTATTTTGAAATGCCCTTACTAAATAGTTGATTCGCTATATTGGCGGTTTGGATAAAGTAATTCGAGTGAAATTTTGTCATATGACATACGTAATTTCCTAAAAATCTTTCACTCACAAAAAGAAATTTCATACATTTTCTGTTATTTACTTTTTCTTAGCAAATGTGAACAGTCTTTAACGTATATAAGCTCATACTACATACATACAAACCTTTGTGCAAAGTTTCATATCGGTACCCCTAATGGCTTATAAAAACAGATGAGAAAATATAACCTAAACTTCAGACATCCATAACTCCGTTACCGTTAATCGAAACTGGAGAAACACAACTCATATAAAATATACCTCTCGATTCCTTTGATTTGAGACCCATCTCTGATAGAAAATAAAAAATCTACATTTTTCAACTCTTCGGAACACCCTGTTATCTTTGCCCTACTACTTTTCAAATGTATTCCCTTTCTCTAATCCATATAGATTTTTGTCCATTCATAGGCAACTCAAAATCGTGGGCGCGGTCGCCACGCTATCATGCCAATTTAGGATACACATATCTCGCCCATATTCCACACTTTGGTGCTCAAAATCCTTTCTATAAAGAGGGAGGGAGGGGCGATGAGATTTGTTGCGAGATTTGTTTTTATGGGAAGAAAACCTGATTTTTCAATGGATTTTATACCGGCGCTGCCTCATGCGGTTTGGCGCTGTTTGATAATGATACGGGTATGATTTTAGATCGGCCTCGTGAGTTAGCGCTTCAAGTTTAGCATCACCGGTATTAGTTTAAATTGTTGTAAGGGATTAAATAGTCCAATGAAACCTAGTTTGAAGCGTTCGCGCTTCTCGGAGAAATACTCATCCAATCGCTGTGAAACACTAAAAGAATTATGGGCCACTGATTCCGAATTTGTGGTCAAAAACAGAAAAAAAATTGTTTGGAGTTGCCCACCCAGAACAAGCGCACCTCTTTTCTCGGGAAAATACTCGTCCAATCGGCGAGAATTATGGGCCACTGATTCCGAATTTGAGGTCAAAAACAGAAAAAAAATAGTTTGGAGTTGCCCACCCAGTACAGCGCACCTGTTTTCTCCGGGAAATACTTGTCCAATCGGCGTGGCAGAAACACTAGGTAAATTTGGGTCGCTGATTCCGAATTTGAGGTCAAAAACCAGAAATTTTTTTAGGGTTGCCCACCCCAAAATGGCACCTCTGTTTCCTCGGGGAAATACTCGTCCGATCGGCGTGGCAGAAACACTAGGTTAATTTGGGTCACTAATTCCGAATTTAAGGTCAAAAAAAAAAAAAAATGTTAGGGCTATGCTCGTTCCAAAATGGTACCCCGGTTTTCTCATCATCGTATGTTCCCACAAGTGACCTATCCGCTACCTTCAATAATTCATTGCAAATATATGCGCTGTCCGAAACTTTCCTATACGTAAGCGTACGCTACAGACCGGGTTGTGCTGCACTGCATATTTCCACGAATTTTACTCCATTGCGACCCATTCATAGATTTGTATAAAAACAATTCTTGCCAAATCCAAATTTCGCCCTTTTTTGTGGTTACTCATACGCTACGAATTTGGTTGGACAGCACTGTAAATTTAGTAGACCAATCCCTTATTACATTTCATACGACTATCCATTCATTTAATAAATATGCAAATCTATAACACACTATACAGGGTGTCCGGAAACTGCCGCATAAGCGTACCGGATTGTGATTCCTCATGTGATTTCCAGCAAAAAAGTTGTACGGAACCTACCCCCTCAGCTAAACCCTTTAGCTGCCAGAGGCATTTAAAGATTTTTGAAAAAATCATTTTCTTGCACGACTTAAATAATATCTCCAAAGCTAGACCAGCTAGAATAATGAAATAAAATGACTATTACAGCCAACAAATTTACCTATAAAATAAAACTAACTGCACTAAAATCGGATAAGAGGTTTTGTTTTTACAGAGCTCCAAAGTCAAATTTGCGTGATTTGACCCAAAAACAATTTTTTTTCCATCTCAATTTTCTCCAACTTCTGCCAAGGTGAGGTGCTTGTACGATTCTTTTAAAAATTGGCGCATAGTCTTACAATCATATCTTTCTTACATCATTTTAATCTAGCTCCATTACTTCTAACAGTTTTTATACGTTAAGTGTAAAAAACTAGGGTTAATTTTAGCTCGAATTCAATACAATTCAATTCACACTGCCCCTAAAGATCTGCTATTGGTAAAATCTATTCAAAGTGTGTCGAAATCGAGCCAAAATTAACCCTAGTTTTCTGCACTTACGGTACTAAAACTATTAGAAATAATAGAGTTAGAATAAAATGATGTAAGAAGGATATGATTGTAAGACTATGCGCCAATTTTTAAAAGAATCGTACAAGCACCTCACCTTGGCAGAAGTTGGAGGAAATTGAGATGAAAAAAAAGATTGTTTTTGGGTCAAATCACGCAAATTTGACTTTGAAGCTCTGTAAAAACCAAACCTCTTATCCGATTTTAGTGCAGTTAGTTTTATTTTATAGGTAAATTTGTTGGCTGTAATAGTCATTTTATTTCATTATTCTAGCTGGTCTAGCTATGGAGAGATTAGGCTTTACGTCGTGCAAGAAAATTATTTTTTCAAAAATCTTTAAATGCCTCTGGCAGCTAAAGGGTTAAGCTGAGGGGGTATGTTCGGTACAACTTTTTTGCTGGAAATCACATGAGGAATCAAAGTCCGGTGCGTTTATGCGGCCGTTTCCGGACACCCTGTATACATGATCATCGACACGTATGTATGGATGTGTATAAAGTATAAAAATTCCATATGGCAATCGAAGCCGATTTGAAACAAATCCTGCTCTCTATTAGCATCAAATAGCCTCAAACGACACGAAACCAACCTCTCCATTCATATGGACATACAATACACCATGCCAATACAATACAAACCCGATACTACAGCCACGGCAATGCACATTGCATCGTCTAAACAGCACGGTGATTCGACATGGAAAAGTTCTCCATCGTACAACCACATGCCACTACGAACCCGATCCAAACACAAATCGACCGGACCGCAGGTCCGACCGGTCCCTAGGTCCGGACCTGTTCCTAGGTCCGGACCGGTTCCTAGGTCCGGACCGGTTCCTAGGTCCGGACCGGTTCCTAGGTCCGGACCGGTTCCTAGGTCCGGACCGTTTCCTAGGTCCGGACCGGTCCCTAGGTCCGGACCGGTTCCTAGGTCCAGACCGGTCCCTAGGTCCGACTGGACCTAGGTTTTTCCAAAACCGGAACTACCGCACCTAGGTGCAGTTGCCGGACCTAGGTTCAAAAGATTAGGTCCGGTTCGGAGCAACCATGGCTAATTGAAAGGTATTTGCAATGTTGATTCTATATGTAAGGGAAACAGGGTCTGTTTTGAATTGGAAATGTTGAAATGTACGCCACAGGTAGAAGTAGAGAAGCCAATTGGCTGTGAGTGGTTTTAGAATATTAGGTTATGCATTGCGATATTTTAGCAATATATATTTTTTAAGAATTTTTCTTGAAGACCTTTCATTGGATTTATTTCAACATCGAGAAGGTATTCAAGTGAAACATGAATATTGAAGAGGAAGCGAAAGTCCACTGTAGTTGAAGATGTGCTGAATTGGAAAACTTAATTTGCAAACTTATCAGGAAAACCGATTTCTTAAAAACCGAATTCAATTTTATAAATTCTCAAAGGACTGTGTATGAATTAAACGATTCAATTTTCTGCACGCTCTAAATGCGAATACAATATAAAATTGCGCTTTCAAATAAATGCATTTTTCCCATTATTAATTCAATTTCCTGATAGACCGTTTATATCATTTATATGACGCACAACATCATCCAGATATCCATTTACATCACCTATTTGTATGTCATACATTCGAACAATTCCTCGCGAGCCTTTCGAGCCCATGGAGCTGGAGCTGCAAATAATCACATTCAATATTACACCATAGTAGCACTGAAGTTGGCTAACAACATCACAATATCCGTGTTTGCATGAGTTCCAAGTATAGATCCTTTCCAAGGATAACCACAAACGAGTAATAGGATTGTAAGAACCGTATACAGGTGTGACGAATTGTGTTTGGAAAACTATTCGTCGTATAGTCGACTTCAATATCCGTTTCAGCAAACATAAAATGAAATTCGATAAACTCTTCTCTTCTAAACTCACCAAGTTCAACGGTTTGCTTATACAAGTACGTGGCAATAGTATATGGTTTCTGTAGCCGCGATGTTTTCGTCCTTGTTGTCGATTCGGTTGAATCTTGACGCGGCACGGCAAATCGATTTCAATATATGACACATGTCGGAATGGTTATAAACGAGAGGAATATTTCAAAGGTACGGAACAACATAATGTACGAATGCATACAAAAGGTTACGAACGATATGGTTTATGTGATGTAATGTGATTTATGACAAAAGCACGATGGGACTTTGCCGAAAAATGATTGAGTTAATATTGTCACGTTCGATTGTTATTGTTTTGACGCATTTTTTTGTTTGTAGATCTTGAGCTTTGTGCAGGTTAAATAAAACCAGTAATGTTATTTATGCCATATGGCGAGATTATGAATTTTATGGGAACCGAGATTTGTTTCTTGATTTTGATTTAATTTGATTTTTGCAAATATTAGCTTTGAATTGTTTCTTATTCAAAGAAGTCAATTTACCATCAGGACAGACCAAAACTTAAATATCACAAAAAAAAATAACTAAAATGAACTAAGCCCATCTGGCTATGAATACTTATCTCAACTTAATCCTCCATTTGCCGAGATAGATACGAAATCACAACGTTATAAAAATGTAGAACCAACTCAAAACTCCCGAAACCGAAAACGAACTAAATCTTCAAGCACAAAAGTAAGGCGGAATGTAACAGTAAACTATAACAGTATACAAGAAAAAAAAATGGTTTATTTTTCTAAACGGAAATAGGAACTTAGTTCCGGAATCCTATGATTCGGGGTACAAAATGTGATGGAGAAGAGTTTTCTTTCGTTTATTATGTGGACATTTTAAAATATCGTAAAAAAGCAAAAAATCATCTTACAATTTTTTGCAATTAAAACACTCATAAGAATTGCGGAATTTAGATAACACCCCTGTAAAAATTTCATGCGACGGAATAGTGCCCATTTTCTTGCATCACTAAACTTTTGGAGTCATTTTCGGAATTTCCCTTAGGTCTTTTCAGCCGATGCACTTGCACTGTGCCGATAACGCCGCACACTGGTTTAAATTCACATTCTAGCGGGATAAAACTAAAGAAGTTCATGTCGAAAAATACATTTGCACATATCCATAGAATTTAGAAATAACAATTATATCCCTCATGTACAGTGGCGTCGCTATCAAAATATTATGAGTGGGGGCAAAAGTACCCGTTTAAAAAATTATATTTAATTGGATCACAAAAATATTGCTTTTCGAGAAGGGAATTAAGCTTTTAATCACTTAAATTTTGAGGAAAAGTTTTGGTGCCTTGATTCACAGAAGATAGTCTTTTTTTATCCTTATAGACCGCAACTCTCAAAACTGAAATAAGCCGAAAAAACGTACAATTTCCACTTATTTCAATAAATTTTATTCAGAATGCATTTCGGCTTCCAACTATGGAGAAGCCATCATCAGCATTAATTCTTAATGACGATGAGTATTGGTTTCCCGAATAGAAACGGAAGCTACATGAAAAAATACGAACATTATGTAAAGCTGTTAATAAATAAATATTGCAGCGAGATGGAATAATACTAGATACTTTTAGATTTAGGATGGTAGGATAAACTTAAGTTTTTGTCGTCAAAAATCTTTATGTGTGTAAATCATGCTATGAGGTAGTATTTTTAAGGGCTAAGAGAGTCCGTAACTTTAACATAGAAAATGCGAATATCTTATGCCACCCTTTCAATATACATAATACATAAATATTCATATAGAATAATTTTTAAAATTCGGGTTTTCTACATAAAAGCTAGCGTTACAGGGTTATTGGGGTTAGGAGTAGTTTCGACGAGAAAGGAGGGGTGCGACATTTTTTTACAAAGTCCCTGCAACAATTAATTGGATACTTTTTGTTTTAAGGCAATTCTTTAATTCAGCGGCACTGGGGTGGTAGCGCTAACTTGACAGAGGTAGTTTTTAAGGGAAGAAGCGGCGCGACTAATTTTTGGGAAGTGGAAATATCTCAAACAACCCACATTTATTTTAGATTGATTCGTAAAACTCGAGTTTGCTAATATGAGGATAAAATGCACTTAAGGTTAGCTTTTAAGGAGGGGCGCCACATATTTTCTGAAGGTTGAAATGTCTTAAACAACCCTTGTGATGACTAACTCCACACATTTTGTTTTATGACGATTTTTAAAACTCGATATGAGACTGAAACGCACTTAAGGGTGTTTTAAGGGGGGGAGGAGGGGCGCGACAAATTTTTTGAATGTGGTAACATTTCTTTCAACCGCTGCAACAATTAATTGGAAACTTTTGGTTTAAAGCAATTTTTGAATTTGCCGCTACTGTAGTGGTAGCGCTAATTTGACAGACGTAGTGTAGTGACAAATTTTTGGGAAGTCTCAAACCACCCTTGTGACGATTTGACATTTCACGATGAAATAACCGAGGAATCGGAAAAAAATACATAAAATGGCCGAGAAAAATTATGGAACTGTTTTCGGATTGTAGCTTATGGAGTTCCCCTGCATCCCCCACATATTCAACGACAGTAAGAATACATTTTCATTGAAAAAATCGCAGCGGACAAAAATTTCACTCTCGATGTCTGTACTAGGCTTAAAAGAAAATCACGGAAAGCCTCAGCAGGGAATGTAGTTTTGCATAAACTTATAATACAATTTCATTTAGAGTAGAGCGTGAGTATATACACTGCCTGTCATTACTATAGCCGCACCATAAAATAGACTGATTCTGGGAAATTGAAAGGGAGCACAGTTATTCCACATACTAGAAACTTAAGGGATATTAAAAATACAAATTATTTCATAGTAATTTTCCTTTTATTCGAAACCGTTATTCTTCTATAAAGGAAGAACTATGTTTTCGGTCCGTCATAACTATAGCCGCACTTGAAGTTAGTTTGGCCAAAAATTGCGTAGAAAGCAGAAATTGAGGAAACTTAACGGGAAGAATCATTTTCAAAAAAAAATATTTTGAGGGATTATTTTCTTTATTTTTCATGAAATAATTTTAACAATTTTTCGAGTTTTTTGCTTATTGACGTCTCAGTATTGATAAGCCCTTCTCTTATACAGAAACTCTTTGAAATTGCATTCTTTTTTTATGAATTTTACCTAATAATGTTTCTGAAAGATTTCCTGTCTAATTTCGATCAATGAGGGGGAAACTCCATAACATTTCTTACATTGGAACCTTCTTAAAGTGCTATGATTGATGAGAGATGATGCCATCTTTTGCTACAAAATCCGTTATGTGTCATGTTTCGTGTATTAAAACGGAAAAAATTATGGTCAGGATATTCCGGAGAAGCTTTTGCTTTATTAGAGGTGGATACATCAACTTTTGCATACAAAAACAACCCTGCTAAATACTATTAAGGAACTCTGCCCAAAATTTGTATTGAGATCTATATAAAAACCCAGCAAGTGCTAATTAAATGTTTTGGCCAGGAGAGTCTACCTATGGAACAGTTGATTTCGTCACTATCAGCACAAGAAAAAATTCTAAAGATACTCCTGGCGATAAACTGCTTCCATTTTATACATAAGACACGACACATAACGGATTTGGTAGCCAGAGATTTCATTAACCCTCACTTGTCGTAGTACTTAAAGTTGGTTCCAATGTTACAAATGCTAGAGAATGGGCCTCCCATTGATCCGAATTAGACAGGAAATCGTTAAGAAACATTATTACGTAGAATTTATAAAAAAAATACGATTTCGAAGAGTTGTCTATGTAAAAGCAGCGGTTATCGATACTAAGCAAAAAACTCGAAAAACTGTTAAAGAGATTTCGTGAAAAATATACAAAATAATCCATCAGAGTCTATTTTATTCGAAAAGGATCATTCCCGTTATTAATTTCATAAATTTTCGCTTTTTAATCAGCTGTTGCCATAATAACTCCAAGTGCGGCTATAGTTATGACGGACCGGAGATTTAGCTTTTCCCTAATAGAGCAATAACGGTTTGAAATAAAAGGAAACTTTCTGTGAAATTGTATGTCTTTTTAATATCTCTTATGGTTATAGTATGTAAAATAGCTGTGCTATTTCATGATGCGGCTATAGTTATGACAGGCAGTGTATATTAAATATATATATTAATAGGATCCCGTGCAATACATGCTCTGCTCCAGAAACATTTCTTCCTGTATAGGCAAAATAACCTTCCCAGATTATCAGTCTCGGCCAGTGGCGTAGATAAGGGGGGATCAAGGGGATCAATCCCCCCTTTCGGTCCCACATTTTTCATTATTACTTAGGGTATATAAAACAAAGGTAGTCTGGCTGGTCTAGCGGTAAGTGCGCGCACCTTCAGTGCACAGGGCATGAGTTCAAATCTCACCGTGAACCATGGTGTTTTTCGAACTCACGAGGTTGTGACGGACTATAATCTCACTTAGATGTTAAACGTTGGATTGTCGCGCCTGTTATTTTTATTTATATAAAACAAAACAAAAGTAAACTATTCGCTGAAATTACGAGTTGGTATTCAACGTGTAATAGTTCGTGAATCCATTTTCAGAACTGCAATAGAAAATTTAGCACTTCCTTAAATTTCTATTGTATATAAAAGCGTGGAATAGAAACACTACAGCACAGGACTTTACTTTCATCTACTTTTTCACATTGTCTCTGGAGTTTCCCACAGGCAAGCCCTACTGAAGTAATCTAGATTCGCTGCTAGAAAATTTAAATGTAAGCACTGATTAAAAATTCGTTGCTGGAAAATCTTAACTTTCAGTTCGAAAATTTTAAAATATCGTTGAACACGGAGTGCTCTGCAACAGAAGCAGAATTTCCAATGTGGAAATATACACTACATAAGATTGTAAATCGCTAATCCGATGAAAAGAAAACGCAGCCAATTTGCGCATTCTTTATTGTTTGAGTTTATCAACACTTCTTCCTATTTTTAAGTTAAAATTCGACGAAAGGTTTTAACGTATATGACAGGGCAAAGCAAGTTTTAACCTTCTCTTTGTTCGTAATTTTATTCAATTTAAAACAAATATAGACTTATGCAGGTAGTAATTCGAAGACAAATTAACAAACAAACAAACTGAGTTCTGCGGTACAATAGGGTTACATGAAGATTTCTCAGGGGTTCCGCGAAAATATCCAAAATAGAAAATGATGTAGAAAGTACAAAAAGTATACAATCCACACGAAAAAAATGTTTGTAAGTTTTAAAATTCCGAAGCTTGATCTGCTACACTGTTTCGAAACTTAACAACAAATTTGAACAGCATCTGTGCCTTGACTGATTTTCTTTTACAGCTTTCTACTATATAAATTGGAAAAAAAGTTAAGTGTACCAGATAATAAAGAATGTCTACAGTACTTGAGAAGAGGTTTCTGATTATTATTGTTATGGCGCAAATAAATTAAAGGATTACATTTGTGTTAAAAACCACTTTAGAAAATCAAAACTTTTCTACGATTTTTTTTAACGAATGTTCAACAGACCAAATGTTTAGTTCTATTGACATTTTTCGTATCCTTTGCAAACAATTGGCTGATAGCTAGGGCCTCGAAATTTTTAACAAATACTTATATGCTGCAGTGCCCTACAAGTTTGCAAATTTTAGAAATATCTACTCACAAAGTTCCGATAGTTATCGGAAAATTTCGATTTAAAAACACAGAAGCTGTACTTTATTCACAATATACTGGCCCCAACCAGCTCTTGTCCTTAAAAATTCCTTTTGTGGGCATATAACTATAAATTTATTTTAATTCCTGTTTTGGGGTGTTCCGTGAAGAAAAGCAGCGATGCTAGGTATTCCGTGACTCCAAAAAGTTTGATAACCACAGATCTAACGCAATCACAATCAAAATTATTTTTTTTACGAAAATTGGAATACTGTGGATTCATCACCGCAGTAAAAAGCCAAATTATCCAGTAGCCTCACAATTTTTGCGGAGATTTCAATATTTTCAAGGCGCAGTTTTTTTCGTATGCAAAAATGGCTCTCTATTTAAAAAAAAAAAGAATTGCATAAAATCACTACTAATTTGAAGTGTAATAAATGCAGAAATTATTCTGATATTCAAAATTTGATAACCGTAAAAATATAAGTAATCTCGTAAAATGATCCCCTCCCTCTCCGAAAAGCTATCTACGCCACTGGTCTCGGCATCGAAATTAACGTGGAATTTCTTATGGGTCTATACGATCAAAAAGGAACCGAATATAAAGAAATCGAATTACGTTTGTGTAATCTCCGGACGGTGATAAATCCTTTTGCCAATAAACTGTTTTATGATGAACAGATTATAACACACAAAACCATAAATGATCGTCGATTCCAAAAGGCCCATTTGTATGTTCTTACACACAAAAATGTTGTTTCTAGTAGACAGAACAGTTGAGGCTTTTTCCGCAAATATGAAAGGAAATAAACGGAAGACAAAAAAGCCGTTATGGAAGTATGGGTTTTGGGTCCAACCGTCCTGTTTCCTTGGCCCTATTTTAATATACAAATGCATGGTATCCGTGGAGCCAAAAAATCTTCAAAAACAAAACCTAAATGCATTTTTGCATTTCTGCAACTTAACCCTTTCATGCCCAAATTATGGATTTTAAGAGGATAATTTTTCTAACAACATTATGTCGTTCAGTAGGCATCTTTTATAATATTTTCTTGAAAAAAATTTTTAAGTGCTATAGTTAACAAATTAGAGCATGATGCCATATGGCATCATTGGGACTGAAAGGGCACTTAGCAAGTTCCGTGTGAAAAATTAGATATTTGGTCGGCAAAAATCCTACATCGGAAATTTTTCTGCAGAATGGTTGGTGACGACCCCCAGATTATGGGGAAAAAAGTCCCAACCGATTGGGGGTCCGCAACCTTAAAAAAGGGGAAAGGGGGAAATGGGGGTCATTTTTCGGGTTTTTGCGAGTATTTCAAAAACCACAAAAGATATAGAAAAATAGTCTGAGAACGAAAAAAACTACATAAAATTATCTTTGCAATGATATATAACACATTAGAGATCTATTCAATGATTCGGCGCTAGCTTAAAAATAAATTAGAACTTTTTCATTTTATACCTTTCTTAAAATCACCATAACTCTTGAAAGAATGTTAGTTCAGCCGTAAAATTTCGTACAAGTATTCAAAATAAGTTCAGTATTATTTTGGGAGAAACATTGAGTCGCTCCGATCAACGACCCCCATTTGAATTTGTCGAAAGGACATGTCCATAACTCCCCCCAAAATTAGAGCAGAGTGCTAAATTTTGGTTTATTGCGATTGGAGCTCATAATCACCCCACCCACCAAAAATTAGCTCATTCAGATAAAAACTAAGGGTGCCTTCTATACAGCAAGCAACTAGCATTTATATGAAAAGGGGACTTACTGATTTGTCTTTCACGCCCAATGATGCCATATGGCATCATGCTCATACAAAACCACTTTATAGGGTTTTCCTAAAAAAAATCGAAAAATCTTTTGATTTTCTCTTACAACAACCTCATTACAAAATAAAACCGTTAAAATGATTTGCATAAAATGATTATTATCAGGAAATATGGGGAAATGGAAAAATCAGTTTTTTGGCTTTACGACAATCGTCAAACCTTCTCTAAAATTTCATTAAAAATAACATCCCAAAACC
This sequence comes from Microchrysa polita, assembly GCA_949715475.1. Taxonomy (NCBI): domain Eukaryota; kingdom Metazoa; phylum Arthropoda; class Insecta; order Diptera; family Stratiomyidae; genus Microchrysa; species Microchrysa polita. The sequence continues at coordinate 135,145,887 of OX454416.1, read as the reverse complement.
AAAAATTTCACGCTGGAAAAAATCAACTAGGTATTACACTATTGGGAGAGTCTAATATCACACAAAAAGTTAAAATGTATTTTTTACATTTTCTAGGAAAAATCATTAAATTTCATGATGCCATATGGCGTCATTGGGAGCGAAAGGGTTAAATTTGTGTCCGGTTACGGGAGATGATTCATGAGAAATGTAAGTAGGAATAGTGTCCGGTCACTAGAGCGTCCGGCTAGTGGAATGGATTTTGTTCTAAAATATGAAGGAAAAAGTTGGGACTAAGAAAATTGTCCGGCTACGGGAGATGTCCGCCTGCGGGAGCTGTCCGCGAACGGAGGTTTCACTGTATTCTTTTAAGTATTCTTTAAGTTACCGTAGCAGCATAATTTCGTTTTACCTTGGATGTTATAGTAAAATTTGGACATATAAAATCGCTAGCGTCAATACAAAGTCGTATTGGGAACTTTAAAGTATCATTTGGAGCTGTCAAATACTTGTCGCCATATATTCCAAGGTTTTACAAAATCATATTTTACATATTTCAGGGAAGTAGCTATTTTTGAAACAATTTAGAACTTCTTTTTCTAAGTAACTATTCTGTTTGCTGAACATTTAGAGCGATGAAATTCGAAAAAGGGAGAAAACCCTAACTTTAGTTGGGCTGCATTTGGTGGGAGGGCATCACTTTTTCGATTTAGAATATCCAATTCCACAGTGAAATTGGCTTGGCACGAACTTTTATTGTTCAAACATATTGGCAAATGATGAAATATGTAATTACTCCATTAAATCCTATTAGATTATATTGTTTGATTGTATGAACATATGCTTAAAAACACAACTTTAGCATGCATGAAAAACATGCGGCCAACCTCGCAGTTCTGTTTGGCCCGCGGCTATGTCTAATCAGCACAGTGTATAAAAAAAAATCGTGAAATTGGTAAGGACACAAAAACTCAGCCGTTGAAAAGTTAAAAAAAAAGTTTCGTTACCCAAACCTACACTGGATAAACAAAAAACGCACTTAATGTTGTGGGCGACCTGGATGACCGCTGTAACAATTTTTCTATCATCTGTCCAAAATTTGCGGCACAATAATTGACTTATAATGGTTACCTTACCTGTCACATGTTTTTTAAAAGTATGTAATATTCTGTAATCAACTTTCTTGATAGCCTATATAAAAGTTTTTGAAATTTTCCTCCTGCGGCGCAACCAAACCTGAAGAGAGTGTTATTTGGCCCGGACCAGGTTTTGAGTTTGACACCCCTGCCGTACATCATCCAAAACCAAACGCCACAAGTGCACGTGTTTTATTGAACATACTCCTTTAAATCAATTTTCTTTATTATTCCAACTCTATAACATTATTAGCGTAGCTAAACGACTCCTACTCAGAGCAACCCAAACGTTTCCCTTGAAAATTGTACGTATTCATGTCCCACAACACAAATACGATTTATTACTCACTGTTACCAACGAAATGACGACAAATTGCAAGATAAAATGTCAAGGAGCTTGCCATAGAACGACGCAGTTACGAAACGGGACATTTTCTCATAAAATATATAGGTACACAAGACGTTGTTGAGCTTTTTCGTTGAAAGTAGCATTTTCGTAGAGACTCATTCAGACGATTGCTATCCTCCGAGGTTGCTCAAATTCTATACCATTATTCGTTTCGTTACGCTATTCTGATAAATCCTTTCCTTGCAACCTGCAAATAAGTTTAAATCCTTGATTGCCAGATCGAATGTTCTGTAACAATATTGGATAACAGATTGGACTATGTATCCAAATCCAATACTGCAATAAATAATTACTTGCACATTTAGCTGACTAGACTGCATCTGAAAATCTCAAATTTAATTATCCGAATGAACTTTTCGATTCATTTTCAGATATACATAGTAGTAAATTGTTGCAATTTGTATCGTTGGATTTTGTGTTAAGTTGCTTAAAGATTATTTCATTTTCACCATGTTTTCGTTATTGCTTGCAGCTTGGTACAAATATTTTTTTTGGGCAAAACTTTTCTGAATAAGATCACGGCCAATGTAAATATTTTCCGAATTTTCAGTGCAAAATTTCACACAACTTTACCTACTTGCGATATGCAATGTGCACATTGTAGTGATGTAGATACAATGACAAAGAGAAAACTTTGTCGTAAAGATGGCAGATTGTCGTCGTCGTAGAGTCGTGTCTCAACCTCATGAATTATAATTTCGCTTATCCTGTGACACTTTGCTCTAGCGCGAACGAAGAAAATTCAAAGTTAAGTTATATGCTTTCTGCTGTTTATATTAGCTTATGTAGTACTCCTAAGTTAAATTGTTACCGTGGTGTGTTGGTTAAGTGGAAAATGTTCAAGTTCAAAAGTTTACAACTTGAGTTAATGAAATCGATTCAAGGAAAGTGTGTATATAAATTTTCAAAATATTGATTTAGTTGGAGTGGATCCTCACGTCATATTCATAAAATAAATAACAGGCGCGACAATCCAGCATTGGACTAAGGCCGCAGGATGTGTTAGTGATATCCTATTTCCAAGATCTTATCTGCTTTTTGTTGAGGTATAGTAATGAGATCAGCATCACGCTCAGCAGTGTTATTTATCCCCATAAATGGGTACTCGTTTAACATCTGAGTGAGATCATAGTCCGTCACAAGCTCGTGAGTTCGAAAAACACCATGATCCACGGTGAGATTCGAACTCATAACCCTGTGCGATATTCTTATTCTTGTCTTTAGCATAGGTAAGCATTATGTATAAATCAGTGGCGTAACGTACGGTGTTCCATGTGTTCGGTTGAATGCGGAACCCTAACCCCTGAATGCTGAAGAAAACAACTCGATCTCGAACACAATATATATGTACTTAAGAAACGTTACGCCACTATGTATAATTAATCAATCGTTATCAAGAGACACGGGAGCGTCTCGGCCGGCAATGAAAAAAGAAACGAAACGTGAACAAGTAGAATTGTCTGACAAAACAGGGTTTACCGATTGATACATACTGGCCGCCATTTTACGATTAGCATAATTTTGCAAAAAATAACTATCGGACCAATAAATAAATTAAATAGAAAGTGTCTTACAAGCCAATTGAGTGGGGATTTGCCTGAAAATCAGCTTTTCTGGGTTTTAATCACGAAAATATTGAAGAGATATAAAGGTTCGACTTGCAAAAAGGAGTGCTTAAATTGAAAGTTGTTGCGTAAAATTGAGTAATTTTAATCCAGTTCGTTGCGTGTTTGAATATTGAAAGAAAAGTAAGTGCTACATCAAGGAAAATATGTGTGCAATGTTGTGCATATACTGGCCGAAAGATCGTTTAATAAGTCAAAAAGCTTTTTTTTATACTTTTAAAGGCCCCATTTCCTGTGGAAACAGCTCATTTTCTCTTGCGAATTCGGTAGTGCTTTCTCCACAGAAATTAGCTTTGATCGGCCGATAAATCGCTGAGTCTCCCATTCCAATATCGAACACAATAATTTCGTAAAACGTTACACCACTGCTTCCCGTGGACGACTTTGCTAGATATGCAGGGTAGTATACCACATAAAAATGTTTATATTGAATACATATTAAACAGTGAATTTTGGATATCTAGCATTAAGGTTTTCTGGATTTAAGTCATGTTTGAGGCATCGACGACAATATCAAAAATACCGAGCGTAAGATGGCTGCGCCCGCAATACGAGGATTTTAGAATTTTTATGCGTACATAATACTTGTCGTACATTATCCTTTTTGGGTAATAAATCAGAAATAAAATTAAACTACTTTTAATTCTGTCACTGAATCTATTTTTGGATTGGTCTAAATAAAAGCGTTATAGAATGAAGTTTACACAAAATTTTGATTTATCATTTCTACAGAGCTCCCAGACAAATCCTAAGGATAGGGCCACAGACACAAGAACTAAAATAATTGGCTCTAACTCCGTTATCGTTATACCTACCGAATTAGCAAAGAATACCTGATAGGAAATGTCTTCGATGAGCCCTCTCTCCGATGAGTAATAAAAAAGTCGATTTTTGCACAAATTCTGGGACACCCTGTTAAGGTGGCCCTACAAACATTAAAATTATTCATAAAAATTGCATTCACATTTTATGCATTTCTAGCAAATTTCATGTCGATCAGGTGAGCCATTAACAATATATTTTGTAAACAGGTGAAAAGCCGCTAGCCTGGCAATGTGAAACGCCCTTACCAAATACATATAAGATTCGTTATATTTGCGGTTTAGATATCACTTCCAAATAATCCTTAAAGGCCCCATAAACTCAACGATTTATCGGCCGATCAAAGCTCATTTCTGTGGAGAAAGCACATTTTCTGTGGAAAAAGCTCATTTTCTCTTGCGAATTCGGTAGTGGAACCTAAAAAATGTGCTTTCTCCACAGAAATGAGCTTTGATCGGCCGATAAATCGTTGAGTTTATGGGCCCTTTAAGAAAATTTTCAGATTTGCAATCCTAAGCGGGGTTACACACGCACAAACTGAAATTTAACAAATTTACTGTTATTTCCTTTTTATTATCAAATACATAACATGCATGCGTATACGAGTAGGCCATACTAACCAATATTTGTGCAAATATTCAAATCTGTACATTTACATATAGCGGTATAGAAAAACGGGGTACCGTAAACTTATTTTCAACGACCCATAACTCCGTTGCCCTTATTGAAAATCGAAAAAAAGTAACTGATATGAAATGTGCTCGACAAGCACTTCGATTGGAGTACCCAGACGCACAACTCCGAAAAAATTAAGAAATCGTTGTTTGGCAGGACAATGATAGAAAAAAAGCAGGATGGAGAGAAGGACAGCCAGAAACAAACATATTTCTGTAATATTTGCGTATCCTTCGAATTTGTCATCGTATTTGACGTATAGACCTCTGAGTAGATGCCAACATGCTTACAGAGCAGGTAGATCTACTGAATCCGCTGTGGATGAAGTAGTGCGGGTAGCAGAAAGAGAGATTAAGAACAGCGGTATCGTTATGTCAACGTTTATTGATATAGAGGGGGCTTTTGATAAAATCTCATACAGAAAACTAAGAAATGCCCTAACTGGTGGGTAGATCGAGCCACTGATAATAACGTGGATCGATTCGGTTGCTTAGTGGGAGGTCAGTAAACGTAGTAATGGATGTGCTAGAATAAGGGGAATGGTAGTCAGGGTCTGTCCACGAGGAGGGATAATGTCGCCTCTACTGTGGAACATCACTGTAGACTCTCTTCTTTGGAAAGTGGACTTGATGGACGTACACACAGTAGGATACGCTGATGAGTTAGGAATTATGGTCAGTGGAAATGAATGGACACTATTCAAGGTTGCATGAGGCAAGCTCTTAAAGCAACTGAAGAATAGTGTAATGAAAAAGAGCTAGCCATAAATGCCAGCAAGTCAAGCACTATAGGAAAGATGTAGAAATCATCACAAATATTGTTAGATACGCCCGAAAAAACTTTAAGCCCGAGGAGAGCGAAGAGTATCCAAATTTCGCCCGCACCCGAAATTAGCCTCGGTCTGGTTTTTAGGGTTTTTTAGAATTTTTTTTTCAAAAAACCCTTATGAAATCGATTTTGTCTGTCCGTCTGTCCGTCCGTCCGTCTGTTCACTAAATAACTCGCGAACGGCTCAACCGATTGTCATGAAATTTTGTAGGAATGTGTAGAATGATTACAGTCTTTGGCACATATACCTTAGAAGTTGGTAGGAAGAAGATAACAGGGTGTCCCGAACGTTTGAAAAAAAGTCGACTTTTTTAGTTTTTATTTACGTATGGGTATTTATATCAAAGATCTAAACGAGTACATCTCATATCAGTTAAAATTTTCCAGTTTCGAGTAACGGTTAAAAAGTTATTGGCGTTTAAAGTTAAACTTCCTTTTCGACCTCCGTTTTTCTAAACCGTTATAGGGATCGATATGAAACTTTGCACATAGATTGGTCAGTATGACCTTATATACGTTAAATATTAAGTCTGTTGACTTCTGCTAAGGAAAAGAAAATAACAGTAAATTTGTAAAATTTCAATTTGTTCGTGTGTAGCCCCTCTTAGGTTTTCAAATATGAAAATTCTGCTAAGGTTTTTTAGCAAATTACATAGGGAATATGTCTACGAATTTTCATTCGAATAACTGTATCCAAACCGGAAATATAGCCAAGTAAGTATTTAGTAAGTGCCTTTCACAATGCAAGGGAAGCCTCTTAAGCATTCCTTCAATGCATATCTTTTAACTTGATGAAACAATGAACATGAAATTTGGTGGAAATGCATAGCAGTGGCGGCCCGTACCTCCTTGCACAGGATGTTTCCAAATCTTTTGAAAACACCTAAAATTAACGACTTTCCACATAATGTTCGCATTGTATTAAATGGAGCCATCAATCTCCGCTTCAATTTCACAGTTTTGCAACCATTTTTTAGATCAAGCTATTATTTTTTTTTTAATTTAGGATCATTTTGTTTTTAAATGCAGTGTCCTAGTGTATAATTATTAGACTATCAAATAGATTTGCGGGAACATGCGAATTAATGTTTTGCGCCTTTAGCATTTTCAATGTAAATGTACATAGTCTAAAACAAATCAAAAATGCTAAAAGTGCACATGGTCCCGAAAGTTTATTTTACATTCTAATACATATTACAATGAACACTTCAAATTCATTAATCTAATAATCATCATTACACAAGACATCCCAAATCCCCCCGTGAAACATGTTTTCCTACACAGTATTGAGCAGTCCTGGGTTTTTTATTCATTTTGCCTAGCTCATGGTAACCCCAAAAATTTTACTTTTAAATTGTTTACGTCATCATCATTCTCATTCTTATTACGATGATTCCATTCGAGCTGCTATAGGCCGGCCTACCTTGTCGGTATTGAATTCGATGCCACCGCTCACCAAAAGTTTCATAAATTTCCAATGATTTGTTGTTGTAATTTGGTCACCGGCGCAAGTGGCCTACTTTGCACAATTCGTTTCGTCTTTATGTCGATGGTAAGTAGATTTTCAACAATACCTAAAGGTTTGAATATGGGAGTTGAATATTGCATACACATAGGTAGTTTCGATTTTGATCGAACAAAAATAGCCTAAAAGCAGCCTAATTTTTTGATTAATACAAACACCGAAAATATTTTTATGCAGTGGCTCCCAAACAGTAATTGATCGAATAATATGAATGATGTTCACCTAATAGTCAAAGGTAAAATTTTGTTATAAATTTCTAATGAAGTTAAAAGATGTGAATATACAATAAGTGTATTTATTTATAGGGTGGGCCGTGCCCACCAGGCCCACTATGACGAGCCGCCACTGATGCATAGAATGGTAATAGTGTTTGCCACAAATATTTTGAAGTTTGTAGGTCTAAGTTAACAGGGTGTCCCTGAAGCTGCAAAAGTATACTTGTTCAATACTCATAGCAAAGCTTGCGTGGGCTCTTATGTCAAGGGACACAATCGAATCATTTCATATAAGGTGCTTTCCCTTGATTAAAAAAAAACAGTAACTGTAGATTTACATCTAATAATTCAGTTCATATATAAAGCTAAGCCATCCTTACGTTTGCCTGAGTTTCTTTTTGTTCAAAGGCCATCAGAAATCTTAAATGGAGAAATGCCTGTAGATTTGCCTTGGAGTACTTTTATAGAAACTGGGTAGCCTTTCATTCTGGAACGCGTTTATTTAGACCAATCCAAAAATAGATTTACAGGAAGCATTTCATTAATGTTGTGCACAATTCTTATTTATTGCTTATAAAATATATGTACAAAAAATATTCACTATGCATTAAAATTCTAAAAAACCCTCGTATTGCGGGCGCAGCCCTCTGTACGCCGGTATTTTTTTTGGCACAGTAGTTCCTTTGTTTCATCTTGGAGTTGAAAGTCGTAAAAAATCGGTGGAGTCGCTGTATCACTGCTTTTCGTATTGCGGGCGCAGCCCTCTGTACGCCGGTATTTTTTTTTTTTTGGCACAGTAGTTCCTTTGTTTCATCTTGGAGTTGAAAGTCGTAAAAAATCGGTGGAGTCGCTGTATCACTGCTTTTCCTTTGCCAAACAGTGATGCAGTGACTCGACCGATTTTTTTACGATTTTCAACTCCGTTTCTGTGGTTTTCATATCTTTGGGTGTGTTATACTCATTATCGGTAGACATATCGGAGTGCTTATAGTAGGGAGCCTAAGCTTTAAAATTGTAAAACTTACAGCAATTTTTGACAAGCATTCTTCAATCGAAACTAATTTCTATATATTTTGATGGAAATTACCTTGATAATAGATTTTTATTGACATTTCCCATGTAAAGCTCCTGGAAAAGCTTTATTTTAGCTTTAGCTTATATTGGAGCGTTGTAGTACATTAGTCAGAAGTGTCTCTGGTTCAGTGGGTAGCGCGTTTGACTGGGAAGAATGGGGTTATGGGATCGATGTTGGTGGAGCCAAGTTTATTTTTTAATTTTTGCTCACAATCTCTTGTCTTTTTCATAAGAAAAGTTTGCTTGATTCAAGGTTATTTTTCCTTAATGCGCTGCTATTTTCATTTTACTTGGATCAGTGTGACTAATTCTCAAATAAAGACAAATATTTCTTGGTTGTTTTTTGTTGTCTTTTTTTTTGATTTGAGTCATATTTTCTTTACTTTAGCCCAGTTCGCCCACCCCTAGGACCTGGCAATGGAGGTAATACCTACTGGGATTACTGCCACTGGATCTTTTTATAAAACAAAGTGCGGCGCTTACAGCAATAAGAATGGAAAGGGATGGTACACTTTGGTAGCAACGGAGGTCATAAGAGGATCCGGGATATTGTTCGTAATAGTGCTAGGGACACTCATATGCCTTTGGATGGCATGAGTAGATGTAGGGTAGTCGAAAGACATCACATCACTCTCAGAGAGGATGGTAGGATACACGAGAAGCATCCACGTGATATTGCTATCTTTACTGATCGGTATCTCATGGAAGGAAGGGCGGCTGGATATACTCCGAGGAGCTAAACCTAGCATGCTTACTTCGTTTAGGAGATTATGTATCAGTATATCAGCGGAGATGTTTGGATTGCTACACGCGCTGGATCATCTTCTGGAAGGCCGGGCACTGGGGAAGAAAATTCTGATAGCACTCGACAACCAATCCGTGATCAAGCGCATGTAGCAATCTAACATTAACTCAAAATTGGTACTCGAGTGTGTCCAGAAGCTCAATGTGTGTGCTTCAATCAACGAAAATACCCTAATGTGGATTAAAGGACACGTAGGTACATTAGGGAACGAAATGGCCGATACCTTAGCAAAACAGGAAATAGCAGAAAAGTTTCAAGGACCTGAACCCAAAATTGCTTTGGGAAACGGCATGATTGAAGCCAGGATACATGGTTGGATTGATTCCATACATCGGCAACGATGCCGAAGGCTTCTCTGGATAATTATGGCTCCATTACACTACGTCATTTCATCATATTTCTCATATCCTTAAGCCGGTTCGATTTCATTTAGTACACGTATAAAAATTTAAAGCGTATGAATCGAGTAGGTTTAATCACTTACTGTACAAAATAGTAAAATAACGATAAAAAGAAGAGGAGTGCACTTCGAGGCATGAAATACAGTTTACGACCGATTACCATACCTAGAAAGGATATATACAAAATTTCATAAAAATCGGTCCAGCCGTTTCGAAAAGATCATATCCTTAAGCCGGTTCGATTTCATTTAGTACACGTATAAAAATGTAAAGCGTATGAATCGAGTAGGTTTAATCACTTACTCTCACACAAAATGGAATTTCGATATTTACCACCACTTCCTTTGATATTTTCAAAAAAATGTTGGTCCATAAACCTTCTCCAATGTAAGACAAATAAAACAAAAAAAGAATCATCCAAATCGGTCCAGGGGTTTAGAAGTTTACTGGCAACAGACACAAATACACGTCCATTTTTATATATATAGATTTGTTCGCTGTACTCATCTTATTTTGCTCTTCTAGCTAATCTATCTTTGGAGATATGGAGGTTTTTAGTCGTTCAAGAAAATAATTTTTACAAAATTTTTTAAATGCCTGTGGCAGCTAAAGGGTTAAGAATCGGGGGTATGATCCGTACAACTTTTTTGGTGGAAATCACTTAGGGAATCACAATCCGGTGCGTTTATGCGGCAGTTTCCGGACATCCTGTATAGAGATTTAAGAGATTTAAGTGTAGTGTTAATTAACTTTGTCTGGCTGGTCTAGCGGTTAGTGCGCGCACCTTCGGTGCACAGGGTCATGAGTTCGAATCTCACCGTGGATCATGGTGTTTTTCGAACTCACGAGCGGACTATGATCTCACTCAGATGTTAAACGAGTACCCATTTATGGGGATAAATAACACTGCTGAGCGTGATGCTGATCTCATTACCTCAACAAAAAGCAGATAAGATCTTGGAAATAGGATGTCACTAACACATCCTGCGGCCTTAGTCCAATGCTGGATTGTCGCGCCTGTTATTTTTAATTATTTTTATTCGTCAATTGGTGCCAATTCGCCGCCCACAAACTATACTATAATTATACACGGTTGAATTTCCCTAATGACTTCCATTTATCCAGTCAAGTAGCATCATTACAAAATCACTGCCTACCCTAACATCGTCTTCTTTTTAAGGAAAGAAAATGAAAACCATTGTGGCATTCATTGCGAATGACACGTTAAGGATGCTAGTATGGTTTCAGATGTTCATGGCATAATGGTGTTGATTCAAAGGATTTGTAAGATTATAGTCACTTTTCTTTTGTATATCTGAGCCGAGCAATTACGTGGACGAACAAGATGTGCACCTAACCTAGTTGCAATGAAATGAATATGACTATGGTCCTGAATAACTCTAACTTAAAATCTACTATTAGAGGGAACCTAAAATGTAAAAGGTTGTTTTTTTTTTTGTTGACGACATCAGTATAGGATTAGACGGAGTATATTAGATGAGTACAGCTGTTTTGGTGCTTTCGACATTCACATTTCGGCCTTTTCAAAAGTGAATGAAATCTTTATTTTTCCTCAAATGTTGTTGTGTCGTCCATTTACAAGCTTGGGAGCCAACAGATGTGACACGCTAATTTGCTGGGGACATTTTAATGTTTGGGACACAATTATTATTTCTGTACAAGACAAGAACATTCTATTTTTTTCAAACACCATTGATGGATCACGAAGGTAAAATATTACCAAGCCCTGTCGCTACTCGTCATAATGTTTATATTAAAAGCAGATAATTCCCCAGTGATGACACGATTACAGTTGACAATGATTAGGTACATTCTGTCGTGAATAAAAACTTTAATGCTTAATCTTTCTCGATATTACATAAACATCAAAATACAAGTCGTTAACATTTGTCACAGCATAAATCCGTACATTACATCCATATACGCCATTATATAACCACTAAAAATCCTGATAATGCACTGCGTTTATTTTCAAGCCGTGCCACAAAATATGTACGTGCCACATTGCCTGTGTTGGCGTGTAGGTACCTTAGTAAATTTTGTCCCGGGCCGTTGTCAATATTATCCTGTCGAGTAAATATATCACGACTTTTCATAACATTTAGCCACCGTTTTATTGCTCTCCGGTCAATGATATAGAGTGGTTTCGACTCGTGGTCCAGCCATACTAGCTACACCATTACCTACTTTGCAGGCTCTAGCTGAAGCATCGACCACGAAAATATATATTGCGCTCCCATTTTGGGAACCCATATTGGAAAGACACCGCGAACCAAATGAATGATGACCAATATAAGTGGTTTTCACAACATCATCAAAGTCTCGCCCCATGAATGTCCTCACTTGATTATGATTGAGATTAATGCTGGTGGGGCGGTGATAAAAAAAAATGATGACAGCATTAAGTACCATTGTAATTGAAATTAATGAACAAAAGTTCAACGAAATACCACACCAAAAACACCGTAGGGGATGATGGTTCAGGCATATTGTTCTCCCGAAGGTTATGATAGCATCCGAAAAACATTAGCCTAAGAAAACAATACAAAAGTGAGAGGCAATGGTGACAGCATGTCGCAGCTATTCTTATGTCTTCTTACTTGCGCCCCGATAAAAAGTGAAACAAAAAAAAAAGGCCAATAAAAGAAGCTAATTCGCCTGTTAAGTCCGCAAATAAAATTTAAAAGTAAAGGCTCTTAGCTTTTTTACGAACAATTAAGATGTCCCTTGAGATGCTAAACGTCATTATTCCAACTGGACATAAGCTCCTTAGAGATATCAATTATGCTTGATGGAAGTCATGTTTATACGAAATTTGTTTGACTGGGTATCAAAATGCTTTTACACTGGTTTTTCGGGATTTCACGGGCGAAAATATACTATTAAATGTAAATAGCCATCATTATTAAACCTTCTATGAATATTCAAATATTGAAAATATTTGAATAAAGTCCAACTCAACTTGAAGAAGATTTCCATTAGGAGCCATCACCACAGTGACTCCTGCAAATGAAACACTGAACACCACAGTCCTGCTCGATACCATAGTCAAGTACTTATCGCAAATCCTCAAATAGGACACGGTGGCGCTATAGTAAATGGCGTCCTACTATACTCCTACTGTGTACACTTCACGTTCATTTCGCAGTTCACTTGAGAGCTGTACAAACATTGGGTAAAGTGGCTGCAAATGAACGGTCCCAGTCAAGCGATAAACTTTGTTGAAAATTCTTGTAAAATTGTTTTCAATTCGACTTTGGTTGTTGTCGGTGGCATTTAAAGGCGATTTATTCATTGGGCATGGTCCGAAAATTCTTTAATTTTGCTTCAAAAAGATTTTCAAGGATGATGAAAAGTATAAATTTTTCTGTTATAGGACCCAACAATTTTCAAAGAAAATGCTTTCAAATGCATTACATCCTACATAATCTGCATGAATCCGATTAGTAAGGAAAAAGAAAATGTATGGTATGAAAATGTTGCCAAAAGCATGTCCATTCGCACAAACAAATTATGTATATGTATGGACAACAATCACATATGCTTAAGGACAAAAAAATTTTCAAATAGGATGCTTACTGATGCGAGCGCACTTCAAGGAGCTTATGTACGCTGGATTAAAATTCTCATAAATAACATATTTCGTTCGTTACACGGTTGCATGTTGGCCACGGAATATTGTCCATATGCCCTGAAGTATAACGGAAAGCGTAAGCTTTCTGTCTGAAAGTAGTTGAGAGTTTTCCTCTGTCACAATGAGATTATGAAATGGCTCTAATAAGTTTTGGTATTTCCCAAAAGTGTTACTTTTAGAAATGACGCACGCTCTGAACAAAAGAAATTTTCTGTATGTATGTACATACGTTTAAAGTATGTTATGTAATTAAGCTATTCCGAGTAAGCAGATAATACGATTACAACCTAAAAAAAAAACAATACGAGCTTGGAACTAAAAGCCTGTAAACCAGTAAGTATGCGAATCTTTTCAAAAACTGGTAACATATTTCATATCTGCTTAAAGTAAGGTGACCAGATCTTTGAGGGACAAATGCTGTACACAATGTTGACCAAAATACAACTCCTCACCACCTTCATTCGCAGTACCGGATTTACTCTTCATGGCAGTAGTTCATATTAGCCATATTCGCCAGACTGGATCAATGATCCTGTCCAAGTCGAATGAAATCGGATCAAAATTTCCCAAATCGGTAACAGCTGACTATCGTGTCATCTGGCCCCAACGCGATATTCTAAATTATAATTTGCATTTGTACTTATGACCCGTGCGAGATACAATTAAAAGGATAAGTAAGTAGCAAGAAATATTAAAATGATTAACTCTGAATAAAGTTTACAAACCAAAAATACTGAATAACAAAATGACATACAGGAAATTTTAGGGAAATTGTTCGCGGAGACATCTAGGGGATTAGTTTGGCAGATTATGCAAGTCATACCCTGGATCAACTTCCAGGATTATCATTTTGTATGGGATTTCCAATAAATCTGGAAATGATCCAGTGAGTCGAATAGGGCTATTTATGTAAAAAAAAACCGTGTCAAGCACATTTGTGGCCTTTCGTTGTGTACCGATCTGCATCTTCTTTTACAAGAAAGCTGTATGTTATCAAGATTGTCTCTATTGAATGTATTCACGTCCACTCCGCTAAACACTTTTCGCTGAGCAAAATACATATAGCGATTTCTGGTTATATTTCTCTCCACATCAGAAGGCACTAGGTATTTGTGATACGTAGCGCAACGTCCTCTGTTTAGCGCAAAATTTCTACGCTTTTCAACTAAGTAGCCATATAATAACAGAGATGGCGGAAAGAAGGCAGATTACGCTTTGCCGCTCATTTGTGTGCGCCCTCTGAAGTAGAATTCGCTTTGAAATTAGGATCCGCCCACTTGTGCGTGCATGCATATTGTACCTTCTAATATAATTTCCCATAAACGGACACCATTGCGTATGAGATTTTGTCCGCTTGTTGGAAGTGTGTCCTTACGCTAATCCATTCATATTTAGTCTTATACATTTGATGATCTTGGTAAAAAAGTGGGGACACAATCATTCTCAGTTTTATATTAGAACCTGTCGGCAGGATACATAGAACAATGATTTAGAATGCATTTCTTACTATCAGTCAATCGTCAAAACAGAACCCCAATGACGTGTACTATCATTTTTCATTCTTGCTTCTTTTCCGCTTTATTTGTACAAAATATTTCTCCGATTGCGGTAAATGTTCAAGTGCATTGCTCGTTGATTGGTCAATTACGAGCATCAAACTAGAAGTGGGACTAGACGCTAGCGGCTAATCTCCTCTGCACTTCTTTTTTGTATTCTCTCAGTACCACAAATCAATTTTTTTACATTATACAGGGTGTCCCATTCATGGTGGAGAATATTTTAATGGTAGGTAGTGTGGCTCATTTGGAGAAAATTAATGTACAACGGGACCCCTCTATTTTTAACCGTTACAATGTTATAGCATTTTTTGTCAAAATGCACGACTTGCTGAACTAAATCAAAATTTGCCACACCACCAATCATTTCATCCGAGATATGACTTCACTTTCTGAAACTACATAAAATTTCCAATAAAACGACAACTCGCCCGTTACGAAGTTGCTCGTATCTTCCGAGATCCACCCGTTCAAACTTTAAAGAAATTTTAAAATTGCATACGATTTTATTATTTGAATTTTTTATGAAAAAACCAATTCTACAATTTCTTTAAAGTTTGAACGGGTGGATCTCGGAAGATACGAGCAACTTCGTAACGGGCGAGGTGTCGTTTTATTGGAAATTTTATGTAGTTTCAGAAAGTGAAGTCATATCTTGGATGAAATGATTGGTGGTGTGGCAAATTTTGATTTAGTTCAGCAAGTCGTGCATTTTGACAAAAAATACTATAACATTGTAACGGTTAAAAATAGAGGGGTCCCGTTGTACATTAATTTTCTCCAAATGAGCCACACTACCTACTATTAAAATATTCTCCACCATGAATGGGGCACCCTGTATAAACTGCTGCTTGAGAACTGGAAATGCGTATTACACAGAACTTTGAATCAATAAAAAGTATGAAAGGTTCAAACCACCCCGGGTGGTTGCCCATATGGGAAATCCGGCCCTGCCCATTTGTAATGGCGAAAATCGATCCTCATGGAGTAGGGTCAATGCAACAATGTCGAGTTTCTTGCACCCCCTTTATGGCAAAGTATTATTGTCCAATGTTCCAAAGGGTGTTTCAAAAAGAACGCTTCTTTAAGAAGACAGAAAAGTATATCGACTTTTTTTTCCCAACCCCTAGCTGCAGACCAATCTGAAATTTAATTACCACGGGCCAGTTATTTTTCTGTGGGTAGTGACCAGACTTCTGAGAACCTCACAAATTAGCCCGCAGACTAATGGTTGGGAAACATATGTTGATGGTGCCGTAGTAGCAGTTTTTACATAGTTTCTAATAGGTAAGATGTCAGGCTTATCATTCATATTTTCCGATCGAAAAACAGTTTCAACTACTTAGGTACACAATGTAAAACATCTCTGGATTTTTCCCTTATTTTGGAAAAAAAAAGTCCTGAACGATTGGGCCGCAGCTTTGGAAAGGAGGGGAAAAGAAGGGAGAAAAGTAGAACATTAGGAATGTAGGGTTTCAGCAAGATGGAGCCACATTATACACAGCACGAGGCTGAATGAATTTTTTGCGAAAACATTTCCCTGAACGTCTTATATCTCTCTTATTTATTTTCAACAAGATAGTTCTTATAGATACTTTGAAAGTCCGGCAATTTTTCTGATGAATTTTCACGACTTTTAGGACGAAATTCAATTTTCTGGACGCATTAATATTCGAATATAGACTTGTGTAGGGGAGATGATCAAAGAGAGACAATAAATTCAGCATTTTTTTTGACTTTGGGAAGTGTCTTCTTGTCTACAAAAAAAATCTAAATATCTGAAATATTCTTTTTTGTAGTCATGATTTTTTATGGTTCGAGAAATCTTTCTCTTTTGGCTTTGGACCCCTAAATCTTGTACTCGCGATCATTTAGGAACTTCTATTTTTGGTATGGAAATTTATTTATTTGGCCCGAAAACATATTTGGTTGTTTAGGAAATTAATCTATTTGACGCGGGGAAATAAAAGAAAACATAAATTCTGAAAATTATAAACGAAATTTCATTCTTAAGTACAGATTAGCTTAATCAATCAAAGTTCAACTTAACATTCAGTCTGGTCCTGGCTTTATCTTATATAACAATTAAAAAAACGAATAAATTGATATTCCTCGAAATTAGAAATGTAGGCGCTTATTCTCCCAAGTGAAAATAATGGATTTAGCGTACAAGTTAATTATAGATAGAAGGGATATAATTTCATTATTTTCCATTCGGCACAACATAATAAATCTACAAAAGATCTAATCGCAAACCCATTCATTATTTGCATGACAAACAAAATGTATATAGGTATATATAGCGCACCTACGCAACAGTACGCTGCAAAGTGTTTTGGAAAACCGATATCGAACAGAATATCGATACAAATCTGTTGTTATGCCATACTTTTCATCCATAATACATTATGGTTATGATAAACCGTATAGGAGGCAAAGTTTCACAAACATGGAAGCGATTTATGAATATACATTCAATGGAATCTACCAACGATTTTTCTTGACAATCCCCAGGAGTTGTTTACAGTTATTATTGTCGAACACGACTATGCTTATGCTCGTATTTCTTCGAAGGATAATGTCACCAGCAGGTAAATATATGTATAAGGAAAGGAAACAATGTCGATTGAGAGGAAACATTAAAATTTTAAGCAGAATTCATACAAAGAGAGATTTTCTTTTCTTGAATCCAACATTTTTTATTGTTTTCCTCCTACGTTTCGGTCTTAGACCATTATCAAGGATCAATTACAATTTTCTTAAATAATATTATTTTCTATGCGTCGTTTTCTAAATAATAATAATATTATTTAAGAAAATTGTAATTCATCCTTGATAATGGTCTACATTGTTACTTAGGAGAGTGAAAGAAAAGACGTCTTCACTATTCGAGTGTTCAAGCGGAAGAGAAAGACTGTCCACGATTTATTAGTACATATTCACAATAAATAATTCACAATGTTTTGTTAAATTCAAAATAGTGTTCCGAATTAGCAATTGAATATCATAAATATAACAGTCTATATGACCGAAAGGACAAAACTTTCCAGTTTCGAGTAACGGTAAAACCTCCGTTTTTCTAAACCGTTATAGGGATCGATATGAAACTTTGCGCAAAGATTGGTCAGTATGCTTATTTTTGAAGTTTGTAGGACCAAGTTAACAGGGTGTCCCTGAATAGCTGCAAAAGTATACTTGTTCAATACTCATAGGAAAGCTTGCGTGGGCTCTTATGTCAGGGGACACAATGGAATCATTTCATACAAGCTGCTTTTCCTTGATTAAAAAAACAGTAACAGTAGATTTACAGCTAATAATTCAGTTCATATTGTTATATTTTTCTCGTCTTTTCTAGACGTCCCTGTGGGTTCGATAGATTTTCGCGTACACGATAATGAATAACACTCGCTTTACTGTAACACTATTTATTAGAACCACACGGATATAGGTACACGGTTTACAATTTCTACTAATTACTTCACTAATTATTATTGATTCGACATAATCCACGAGTGAAACTATACGGACTCGTCGACACTAGTCGACGCCCTTATATACTCGTTTCCATTGTTCCGGAAACTTCGGTGACGTACTTTCCGGAAACTTCCAGAAAGTCGTTGTTGTTGTCTTATCGGACAACCCTATTCTCGCTAGAGAAACTAGCGCCATCTGGTGTCAAGTACGGAAATACAATTTAGGTTGACGTATAGTCTAGACACATCACAATATATAAACCCAAGCCATCCTTACGTTTGTCTGAGTTTCTTTTTGCTCAAAGGCCATCAGAAATCTTAAATCGAAAAATGCCTGTAGATTTGCTTTTGGATTGGTCATTTCATTAATGTTATGCACAATTCTTATTTATTGCTTATAAAATATAATTCTGTGTCACTTGTGAATAGTGAGTTAACTGCAAATTATGACATTTTGGGAAATCGAAGTTGAATGTTTGCTCTGTTTTCCAAAATCTACAAATAGGTGAAGAGTCAATTCTTGGTAATGGAAAAGTTGGAAATTTTGTGGGCTTCACGATGGCTAATTATTATTTAAAAAATGTGATTTTATACTCCTCACATTGGGCGTTGAAGTGCAATTAACCTAGGCCAAAAAAATCAATTGGTTGATAAAATCAGATATCAGACTAAAAAATGCATATATTTTATGATCAACATTACAACTAAAGTCGATTGAGTGATATTAGGTCCTCTGTCAGGACTTTAACCCTTACAATGGTCGTTTATCAAATATGAAACATACATATTGAAAAATGTCCTATAAATTACTGTGCGTATTTAGTTCCGAGCAAAATGGTGAATATGTGCATTGCGTTTGTGTAATTTCAGATGAAATGAAAAAAAATATATTCAAAATAACGGTATATGTATATCGTAAATTGTTTTAAGTGGTCTCATTTTGATCATTTTCGAGACTGTAGTTTTTACGTAAATGACTCAGATTTGATACATTGTGCATTCAGTTCATGCATTTCACTATTCTTTGTGATCAAATGGTATTTGTTAAGTTCAAGACAATGGGAAATTATAACGTTCATTTAACGTCAGGTGAATATTTAAAAAAACATTTCGAAATAAATCTTTTTAGTTATGATGGTTTATTTGAGGAGTTCCGCAAAATTATCAGAAATCTCTACAAAATATGATTTATTCAAAGATATAATTTTAGGCAATTTAGCAATAAATACACTGAAAAATATCATTTGCTAAAAACAAGAAAAAATACAATTAAAAAGAGCCAAGGAATAGTTTTTCCTGATTTAAGGTGTATTTTCTTGTTCCAAGAAAAGTTTTTGCTTGAAATAATGCTTATTTATTTATTTCAAGCAAAGACTTTACTTGGAACAAGAAAATACATCTTAAACCAGGCAAAATTCTTCCTTGGCTGTTTTTTTATTGTATTTTTTTCTTGTTTTTAGCGAATTATTTTTTCAGTGTAGATGAAAAGTATGATATTTTTCAGAAGCTTGAAATCCCTTTTTCATTAGATTTAACTTAATTAAGCTGCTGCAATTAAATCTCCAAAAGTAAACTGAATCTTTATTAATATTTATTTTCTTTGTCCAAGAATAAACCAATAAAAATATTTAAAATCAATACTAAAGTGTAATTTTCCAAAGAAATCATTTACTAAATTTTTAATATCTTTTTAAGTATCAACACATCAACAAAATATGTACAATTTCTTCCATTAAAGATAAAAACCATTTAAGGGTTAATTTCAATCAGTTTTCAAGATTCCAACATGAAATTCAGTCCGCAAGTCGTGCGGAAATATACACTGAAAAAAATCATTTGCTTAAAACAAGAAAAAGTACAATAAAAAACAGCCAAGAAATTTTTTTTCCTGATTTAAGATGTATTTTCTTGTTCCAAGAAAAGTTTTTCTGATTTAAGATGTATTTTCTTGTTCCAAGAAAAGTTTTTGCTTAAAATAATGCTTATTTATTTATTTTAAGCAAAGACTTTTCTTGGAACAAGAAAAAACATCTTAAATCAGAAAAACTTTTCTTGGAACAAGAAAATACATCTTAAATCGGGAAAAAATTTTCCTTTGCTGTTTTTTATTGTAGATATTTTTTTCTTGTTAGCAAATGATTTTTTCAGTGTAGAAACCACATCCACACAACTTTACACATCCCTAGAAAAACGAAAACCCCTTTCTGTAAACATATGAAATCAAAAGACTAGGTAATAGAATCGCTATAAAAGTCGGAAGTTTTTTTTAAGTTAACATTTTTTTAGGCATTAAAATGAAACTTTAGATAATTGTGTGCTAAAGTAATTTACGTTACAATAAGTATGCTTTTTTAGTCATTCTGTGTAGTTTTAGATAACGAACTCCATATAAAAAAAATGTCAGCTGACCCACCTGTCATTTTTTATATGAAGTTTCGTTACGCTAACCTATACGGGATACCCAAAATACCCACTTAACCCTAGAAAGATAACCATATTGCGAGTAACGTTAAAGATAACCATACGTCTCCGAGGCGCATCTTTTTTATAACCGGTTTTCTCCATTCTTACTATGTTTTACTTACATATATCAATACATTTTAAAAGTTTGATGTCTTTTTAAGAAATTAAACACAATCGTAAGCTAATTTCGTTAATTTTTGTGATTTAAATAAATAAAAGCAAAAATAACCTTTAAAAACAGACAAAAAACAACATATTTCAGTTTTAAGGATTTGTTACGCAAAAAATTTTACAAAAATAAGTTTTTTTTCTTATATAGGTACTACTCAAGTGCTGTATAGTGACTAGGAAAAAAATATTACTCATGAGAATACTACGATCTAGATACATTAGAAACAATCATAATTTTCATGATAGCAAAAAACAGAAAAACAATAATAAAAATAAATAAGTCTTCATATTTCACTTACATTTTCAATTCAAACTTAAGTTCAAAACTTCAATTTTTATTAACTTATTGTCTAATATTGTTGTTAGTATGTTTACTATTTTTTATAATAATAAACGGCGAATAAATGTGAAAAAGTATGTGTATTACATACATACATACATATATTCTCAATATATTTCAACATTATACTCTTCATAGACGGGGTTTTGGCACTTATTACAGGCATTATTTCTTATTAATTACTTCTAAGGCATTTTTTTATACACAGAAGCTGGAATATTTCCTTTTTGGCAACGGGCTGATCATCGCTATCAGCAGATTTTTTATCTACATAAACCTCATTGCTAGGCTTAGGAAGAATTTTCGGAATTTTACCCCAGATGTCTGTTCTGTGGGTAAAGTTGTTACCTCCAATCTCTGCCTCATCCAATAAATTTTTATATAAGAGTTAACATATGCCATGTTCAACATACCGAGAATCATAGTCACAGACTATTATATTGGTTTTCGGAGAACGTGACATAGACTAACATATTTTGTCTAAGGTATCAACCCCTCCTCTGGTCTAATTATAAAACATTATAGTCGCAGGCTGACCATTTTATGGATTTACCACACCTTTTTAGTCACAGAAGAAAATAGCATCGAATACAGTTAAAAAATAAAAATAACTGTCCAACACTAAAATTGACACAAAAGATAACCATACGTCTCGGGAGCGCATGACCCCTCTATAACAGCGAAACTCTGAAACATACCAACTTAACGAAATTGCCCAGGTAAAGTGTTATTTGACGTCAGAGTTGGCCGTGAAGCACGACTTAATACAGTTGTCGGATGAGAAGTGACCACGATTTAAATTTTTCTTAGGCGCCTCTGAGACGTAGGTTATCTTTCTAGGGTTAATGTCAATTACGAAAACCGATGAAAATGGAAGATTGTGTCATAGTCCTCACACTCACTTGGATTCGAGTCCATTTTAATGGATTGTCATTCCGTTAAAAGTTAAATCCATCTGTGGGTGGGCTCATTTGACAGACGAATCCACGGATTCGATTCAACCATAGGGTTTTTTTTTTTTAAATAAAATTATCATAATTGGCGTAAATATGTTTATACCAAAAAACTTAACTAACTAATTGGAAGACCATGTCATAGAAATGTAGAAGCCTAAATTTAAACTATTCACGAGTGGCGAAAATGTCATGTTCGGTCAAAGGCTTGCCTTCATTTGTCAATAATTTCAGTACATATTTATAATTATTCACAACCTGAATGAACTTTCACTTAAAAAATGCAAACACCATAGTAATTTCAACGAAAACTATACGGTAAATCTCTGACCGTACTCACACGGCGAATCCTTGGATTCTAATCCTGGATTGTATGAGGTGTTCTCTCAATTTAAATTAGTGTATTTGTTGATTTTGTTTGTTAATTGTTAGGAGATTTATATATGATGTTGCATTCCCCAATTCCGAAATAAGATTCACCATTAAACCTTATATCTAAGCTATTAAAGTTGATAAGCTAACCATTGATTTTTTTTAAGTATTTAACAAATTTTCACAGTGTATATTGTGTATAACTTTACAAAAAATAAATATTCGTTTTGTAGGAGGAGCTCTATTGTGAATTTACCATCCCGAAAAAAATATTATTGTTTATACGATATAATAAAAACAAAGCTAAACAAAAGCAATTATGAAGCTTTTACTCGCTTCTGCATCAGGAGTTCTCAAAATTGCATAAAAAGTCCATGTCGAAAATGCTGTATCCAATTTCTCAGAACAAACGTTTACCTGATGACTTTTTGACGTAATGTTTTGATTTTATCTGTTTCGTAAAGAATAAATAAATAATATAAAAATCAAGGTTTCCTTTGAGCAACTTTCCTTTCCTACTTTCGAAGTTGTGGTTTCTATGATAGTTCTGCCAACTTATTTCGACGAGCTATACCGAAAAGCGCGTTTGCGAAATTTCATCCGGTAACTTTAGAATTGACTTTGTGAATTGTGAAGTGATGGGATGCTGGTACAGCTAGATAATCTGACAGACATTCTAATCAACTCCCCTTGTAACAGTTCTCAATAATAAAATTATATTAAATATTTCCTCTGATAAATAAAAAAAAAATTGACAAATTTAATACTTTCATATTTTTTTTTTGCAAAATGTGAAGGGTATAATAAATTATTATGCAAGCATATCATCAAAATCTCAGCCTAATCCTTCCCAATACTAATTACTTATTTTACTAAATATTAAGCTCACTTTCACTAGTAACAATCTCATTTGCTCACTTAGCCCATCATTCACAACGTTATAATTCCGTTTCTAATGGTCGTAATGAATTTTTTAATATATATTATGAAAGAGGGACAATTTATCTCTTCCATTATGCATATAACTCAAAATCGATAAAATCGGACTAAACTCACTTTTCACTAGTGACACAGTATGTACAACAAATATTCACTATGCATTAAAAATCTAAAAAAAAGCCTTGTATTGCGGGCGCAGCCCTCTGTACGCCGGTATTTTTTAATAAGTCTCTTTGGCCGTTAGATGTGCAATATGTTTTCTTTTTCAACAGAAGAACAACTTCCTGAATTAATTCCTATTAAAATACATCCGTTTATTTGGACATGAAAAAATCTCCAATCTACCCACGAGCAATTGGTAAGTACGAGTTCTCCGTTTTAGTTGGCAAGTAGGTTGACTATAAAAAGCAGCAGGTGACTATAAAAGCCATTTGCATTCAATACCAAGCCCTCCTATATCTATGCTAATCCTCTTTGGGTGTCTGAAAATTGCCTGATCCTTTCTAATCGACTTTCTATGGCAAAAGATTTACGTGCACTTAACTTACTAAATCCCTACATTTGGCATTTTATCTCGACTGGTTGGTTTATTCAATTTAAATCAGGTCATATCCAATTTTTCCTAATTCCAGACGAGATCAAGGAGTGCTCCGGCCATGGATTCATGATAAGCCTGAAATTCATGCAGAACGCGGCTCGCTATGGAATCTCGTCTACTCGAATCCAATTCAGAAAGGACACTTACGTATTCACATTCGCAGCAGTGCCACGCCACACACTATAGTACGAACGTTGTTGTTAAATGTTCGTGACCTAAAGTGACACGGAGAGCACATCTCAATATTCGTGCTCGTCATAAATCACATTTTCAACATATTCAGGATATTTTGTCAACATGTCATCCAGTTTTGTGTAATAGCATAAGTAGCCTATTTCGCCCAAGTACTCAATTGAGCAATAAATCATTTGCTTATTTTGAAGCTCGTCAGCTTGATAATATGGCCGGGCAAGAGAACGTATAGGGGCTTTTCAGTTGAAAAAAAAAAACGGTTTCTCTGTCAGGCGAGAGTGCTGGACTAGGAGTGTTTCCCTTTTTTTACAGCCTCATTGAGGAAATCCAATTTGTTACACGCCGTTAGTGTTGAATCGTTTGATAGGCATGTAGGCTCATGCTTTTCAACTTCATAAATGGAAAGTATTTATGTGTTTTGCTTTAAAGTTTTGAAATTTCAGTCTGTGTGTTTTTATTATCAACGCATGACTTTCTCTGATTACTTTATTGGGAAGGTTTACGATTTGCCGAGTCGTCGGGGATTAATTACATATGTATCAATTTCATTCCTTTCATAGGCTAAAATTCATTTGTTTCGCAGCATTTTATTATTTTCGGATGAGCATTAACTCGAAATGGGTCGGTAGAAATTCATTAATCGTATTCTCTTTCAGCTTTGAAAATAGAAACCTTATTTTTGCCTATATATATATCCCCGGGGCCTTTTAAAAAACTTGATTGGATATTCAAACAATATTTTAGCCTGGGACTTTTTGTTAAACAAAAAAAAAAAACTTTATTTTACGTAGGAGTAGCTCTACCAACGAAGTGTTAATGAGTGTAATTCTATCTTAATTAATATACTGTTCCCTTTGTTTAAAACCCAAACCCAAAAAGCATTTCCCCCATTCTGTTTTGCCGATTTTATTTTTTTAATGTTAGTGTAAAATACGTGAAGGTGGGACAAAATCTAATTAATTTTGTCTTCCAGACAGTTGCGTTCACTAAGATTTATGTTCTGTTCTGTAATTATATGTAAGCAAGACAAGAGCTTTAATACTTACAGAACAAGATTGCCAATATATGTATATTTCAACAAAACTCTAAATAATATTTGAATTTTTTTGATGTTCGTTTAATTTTCGCCTCTTTTTGCTGCTGATTAAAAATAGTCAATATTTTAACAAGAAAATTAATTTATTGACGAAAACCCACTATCAAACTTCCAATTAAATCTGAATAAAGAGTCAATATTCCGATTTCGACAATTTAATTCTTATTTGATGAATCACCGCAATGCCAAAATATCGAAGTGTATCCTATCTCCGACACTAACCATCAAAAACGATTGAAAATGTATTATTTATTATTTACTCGAAAACCCATTTTTAGACGTCCACTAAACTGACAAATTTGTCATTTATTGAGCGAGCAGCTTATTGGATTATACTCTCGGCAAGTTTTCCAAGCGTCTCCGCACCAGAAAACCGATCATTTTCCAACATATTTATTGGAGACTATCGGGTAAAATACATACACACATATATATACTCTTTGGCACAGTATGGTCACAATAAAGATGAAAATATGGCGGACGCGTCAAGAAAGACACCAGAGGATAACGCGCCGACCCACACGAGCTGAACAAAAAACGAAGAAGTTGATCCTTTCAATGTCCAATGGTAATAAGGTAAACATGTTCAATACCACTCAGATTTTATGGACAGAAACTTTCGATAATTTGCAATAATTGGATGAGACGAGAGCTGGCCATCTTTTTGGTGCCTTCGTTCGTTCGATATTGCTGTGATGGATAGAAGTAAATATTGTCCATGTCGGATGAAATAAGGCTAATTGATGAAGTTGAGTGATGAATTTTGTGATTTTTTTTTTATTGATTAATAACAATTGTTCAGGAAATTTGTGTTTTTTTTATAGTATCCCCGCAATATAACTAATAATTTTAAACGTTTTTTTTACATCTGTTAGCTCTGCTGAGTTTTCTTATACACACAGGACTACATCCAATTCTTTGTAGTGTTTGTACGTTAGATTAAATTATGAATTATTTTTATTTTTTATTTTTTAATGTCTAGATTATGAAATAAATTAAATGGGAATTAATAGTATCCAATTAATTCCGACTTTTTTTGGAAAATTCGAAATAGTTAAGGATTATCTTGCAAAATATTAAGTAATTCTATAATTTACAGATCAATACTGTAAAGGTCGATTGGGCTATTTGTTTCAGTAACAACCCTATAAAAAAACTATCGTCTTTTGTTGTGAAAGTCAATGAAAATCACGACTTGTATCGTTAAATTAAAATTTAGCACTCCCCTGATCAATCAAGATAAATATTCATTCAATTTCTGAAAAAAAAAACTAACCAGAGTTAAAATTTCATGTCCGCTTATAGGAGGTATCCGTTAAGGGAGATTTTACTGCAGTACAGTGTGAGTACATCCGTTCTTCTTCTTATTGTGAGGTAAACTTTTTGGATTTCTAATATACAGGGTTATTGGTTAAGTCGACCTATTCCCTGCAACACGTTTTAATTATAAAAGGGTCAAAATGCAACAAAATGAGGCCATAAATGTTAGGCCGATTTTCAATGGTCACTGAAATATTTGAATTTTTAGGTTTTTTGAAAAAACATTCAATTTTAAGATTTAAAGTAAGAATTAAAATAAAAAAAACAAATTACTAAGGTAATGGGTTAAAACTTATTTTTGGATTTTAGTAAACACTATATATCATTTAAAATTTCAAAAACCAATCACAATTCGAAATTTTTAATTTTTAATAAAAAACCAGACTGAGGCTAATTTCGGGCGCGGCCGAAATTTGAATACCCGTCACTTTTGAATGAAACTTAAGCTCCTTTTGTGTTAATAATTTCTACCGCAGCCCTATGACGTGTCCGATAACCCCATTAGGGTTAATCCAGGAATTGATGTATTTTGGTTCAGATTCAAAAAGAAAAAAAGTTGTTCTTACAAGTTCCTAATATTTGGGGGTTGGTTTGTATGACAGCCCTACACTGAACGAAAAAGGTAAGTGATATCAACGAAAAAGTACGTTAAAGTGAGGATTTTTTAATTGATTTTGCTCCAACAAACGAGTTTATCAAAATAATAAATTGGTGTTTATTGTTTAATAATTTGTTAATTTAATAATAATTTTGATTATCAATGAACAAATATCATTTATAAAATCCATGAAAGCATTTTATCAATCTAATGTATGTCATTAATTGATATAATGTTTGAGTTCATCAATTGTTTTTTTTTATTAAAAAAAAATCAGAGGCACTGAACCTAGAGTTCTTATTGTGTTGACAATATTTTATTTACTTCGGTGCGCTCTGAAGAGCATTAATAATTACCTACCTGTAATGAGATTCGAACTCGTGACGCCATGATTCTAAGACCAACGCCCTACCTACAAGACCAAGCAGACTATTCGTGATAAGCGTTTCTAAAATACACTTAACGTATTGGTACAGTCAATGAACAACGTTTATCAAAGTGATGAACAAATTATAAACATCAATGCTCTGGTCTTTAATATGCAAGACAATGATTTGGCTCATATCTACGCCAATATTTACAGTCAAGTAAATATATAATAAAGACTTTTTATTGCACTAAGAAACAGTTGATTATGTATGTATATCCATAAACGTAGATTATTAATTTGACAAATGATTCATTGATGTTTCTAGAAATATTTTTTTAACATTTCTACTTGAATGTTGTTAGTTAATAAAAATTTTCATAAATCTGATTACCAGATTTATTAATATCAATAACTTTGATTCTTAAAAAAAATAATTCTTATTTTTAATTAATGAATTAATGAATATTTTCACAATATTAATAAAAAATGATCATAAAATATTAATAAACACGGTTTTCTTATATTTACGATACGGTCATCATTTAATAAAAGTGGATTTTCGATATAATAAAAATATACTTTAATCCAACGAAATGTAAATGATAAACAGCATTTATTAATATCACGAACGATTTTTCTTTCTGTGTATGATGTAATGTTCCGATTCCATCCATTCCTAAATATCTTTTGAGGCTTTACTAGCCTAAGGTTACCAGATTCCCGAAGTACATGCAGTACACATTCCGGAGTCCGGTTTTCAGGTAAACCCTCAATCGTACTATTTTATTATTTGTTATCATTCGCTTAATGTTATCAAAACAGCAAGGTCCCCATGTGATCGCATTAAGCGCCGTCAACTGTATGTCAAGAGGCTACCACCATGATGGATGCCTTAAAACGACCACATATTCTCCATCCTTTCATAAGTGATATCTTCCTAAACTGAATACAGCAAGAATAGTAGCCTTTATTCTGGGAAATGTGTGGTGAGCCTTGGGAAAGCAAGGTTCCAGGGACGTAGCCAGGGGAGCGGTCCAGGAGTCCTTAACTTCCCACAGTATTTCTAATTTATTCATTCCTAAAACTCTGTCAAAATTAAGCTTGCAGTCAGATAAATTATGTCATCTGGACGAAAGTAGTGACTACATAATAAACAATTTGAAACACATGAAAATCTCCAAAATTGACCCAAAATTGGGATGGTCTTTCATAATGGAAACTTCAACAAATTTCGTAAGACCTCATACAGGCTACACAATTTGAAATAAAATATTTCCCTGTAAGAATGAAGTAATTTTTTTTGAGCCGTGCGAAGGGAAGGCAAAAGCAGCACGACGCGGGCACCGAATACGCGATCGTACTTTCCATAGTTCCATAGTTGATCATCATCAATGTGGCACGATGGCCCGACGTCGGGCCTTGGCCGCCTGAATCGTTGACCTCCAATTGTCGCGGTTACGCGACCTTGTCCTCCAGTTTCGGAAGCCCAGCAGCTGGTGGGCGTCTTCACCTACGGAGTTCTCCCAGCGAGCTCTCCGTCGTCCACGCAACCTCGCTCCGTCAATTCGTTGTGCGTTCATCACTTTCTTTGGCATGTGATTATCGTCCATCCGTTGTACATGCCCCGTCCATTGCAAACGTTGAAGCTTCACGATTTTCGATACTTCCAGCTCATCGTACAATTGATACAACCCATGGTTGTACCGGATACGCAATTCGTCTCGCTCGCGAACGGCCCCGAAAATTCGCCGAAGGACCTTTCGATCGAATCGGTCTAGCAAAATTTCGGAGGCTTGGGTGAGGGTCCATGTTTCGCAGCCATAACATAGCACGGGTCGGATGATCGTTTTGTACACGCGGAGCTTCCTGTTCCTGTGCGCAAGTTTCGAATTAATTATAGGGAGGACCGAGAAATATGTCTTATTGGCTAGTTGTATCCGTCGCTTAATTTCCTCGGTTTCGTTGGCGTCCTTTGATAAGTTACAACCCAGATAGTTGAAGTTGTCTACATACTCGATACTAAGGTGATATGTAGTCCAACTTCATTTGCGGCGTTATTGAGGTTATGCAGAAGGCTTTCTGCATCACCCAACCTTCGAGACATGATGCTGATATCGTCGGCGTACGCTACTAATTGAGTCGACTTGATGAGTAGCGTTCCGCTGCTGTCCATATTCATGGCTCGAATTACATACTCCAAAGCAAGGTTGAAGAGCGTCGGCGCCAGCCCGTCGCCCTGCTTGAGTCCAGTACGAGTTTCAAATAGGTCAGTGAGTCGATTCTGCACTCTGACCTGCGAGACGGTATTAGTCATCGTCATCCGTGTGAGTCGCACTAACTTTGCCGGTATACCAAAATTCAGCATAATGTTGTACAGTACACTTCGATCGATACTGTCGTATGCCTGCTTGAAGTCGACAAAGATTTGGTATACGTCGATGTTATATTCCCAGCACTTTTGGAGTAGTAGCTTCACTGTGAAAAGCTGATCGGTCGTTGAGCGACCAGGTCTGAAGCCGCCTTGATACTCGCCAATGATTCGTTCTGCGTACGGATTAATTCTCTTTTCAAGAATTTTAGATAATATCTTATAGGTCGTACAAACTAATGATATGCCCCTGTAATTCTCACACTTCAGCTTGTCACCCTTTTTGTGGATTGGGCAGATTATGCTTTTGCGCCAATCTTCGGGGATTTCCTCGTCATTCCATATTTTCAGCAGTAGCACATGTATAGCGTTGGTCAGGCACGTTCCACCATGCTTCAGCAGTTCTGCTGGGATCTCGTCAGCGCCGGGCGCTTTATTATTTTGAAGCGACTGTATGGCAAGACTCACCTCCTCTACTATTGGGGGTAGAACGGGAGGGCCTGGTTCGGCTAACTGCTCAAGAGCTGGCTCCGCGGGGGATGTTGATGGTGCATTGAGGAGCTCTTCAAAATGCGAGGCCCATCGTTTGTTGACGCTTTTGATGTCGCTGATGATGTTACCATCCTTGTCCTTACATAGGCTTGTCCTGGGTTGATATCCGTTCTTAACATTATTTATAAGTTTGTACGCCTGTCTAATGTTCTTACTGGCTAATCTTTGGTTTATTTACTGTAACTGCTCGTCAAAATGTTTGCGTTTCTTACGTCTAATTAACCTATTAGATACCCGCCGAAGTTCGTTGTATTTTTCTTTCTTGGCTCGGGGTGCACGTTGTGTGTATTGGCGATAGGCTTCATTTTTCGCCTCAATCGAGGCCCTGCATTCGTCGTCGAACCAGTCTGCTCGTCTGCGCCGGCCTTTATAGCCCACGACCTCTTCTGCGATCCCCTTGATGCTGTCTTTGAGCTCCTCCCAGAACTCATGGATGCCTAAATTGTTGATGTCATCCAGCATGGGCGACAGTTTTTCCTCTAGTGCTGTAGTATACGCAGCCGCCGTGGCATCATCAATCAAATTGTCTACCTCGAAGATCTTGGCAGGGTTGATTCTCGTTAGGTGCACCGAAGAGATTCTGCACCTGTAGGTCGTCTTCACCAAATGTGATCGGTGTCGCAGTTGGCTCCTCGATAGGATCGAACATCTAGGACATTAGAAACCCATCTTTTGCTGATCAGTACGTGGTCGATCTGGTTCACGGTGTATTCGTCTGGAGACTTCCAGGTCTGCTTATGGATTCGTCGATGAGGGAAGCATGTAGAGCTTATTACCAGATTTCTGCCGCTCGCGAAGTCGATAAGTCGCTGACCGTTGTTGTTGTTTTCGTCGTGGAGGCTATGACCTCCAGTAGTTCCCCTATGCCAGCTTTCATTTCCGACTTTAGCGTTAAAGTCTCCTGGCAGCAGCTTGACGTCGTTTGATGGAAGTGAGTCGAAGAGTGTTTCTAGGTCGTTGTAGAACTCGTCCTTAATCGCGTCTTCTTTTACTTCTGTAGGGGCTTGCGCATTAATGAGCCAGAGATTAGCGAAATTGGTCTTAATGCGGATCGCACATAGCCGCTCGTTGATGGGTTTGAAGCCGATAACATGGTCCTTGAGCTGCTTATTCACGATGAAAGCTACTCCAAACTCCTTGTTGCCCTCCTCTTTACCACTCGTAAAAATAGCGTGCGAATTGAGGTCGTTAATCTCGCTTTTGAGCCATTTAGTTTCCTGGATTGCAACTATGCTCAGCTTGTATTGTTCTACCTGATCCAGGAGGGCCCTTAATGCCCCCGGTCTATTCAGGGAGCGTACATTCCAGGATCCGAAAGAGTAATCAGTTGTTCGTTTGCAGGGTCTTCGTTGTTTTGTATCCGTCCAATCCGAGGCTTTTGTTTCAGGTTTCTTGACTTGAAGTTTTTCTTAGGATGAGTTGTCGGCACATCGCTAAACCATGATAGAGTTTAATCGTTGAGTAAAGGCGATCATGGGCATGCCTCGAAGATGCTGCTTTAGTGGTTGACTTAAATGTTTTCTGTCACCTATCACGTTAAGTAACCTGAGACGCTGCAGATGTTAATACAGCACTCAGGCGCAGCGGTTACTCGGATAATGCGGGAAAGTAACGCCCCGTAGAGAGACATAGGAATTGGCCAAAGTCCTTTTCCTATGAAACTCCTCCTGCATAGCTAAGGGTCCGCAGTTATGCCACAACTGAAGAAGATATAGGAATTAGCCGAAGCCTTTCAACCTTTATCTTCCCCCTTACGGGAATAGTTGATGCTTCGTGCATATACTATGGCCCACGAGCCCTTCCATAATAATTGTACAGAAAAGAAGTCTTTGGCATTGTAGACGTGGCACTGTCTGCTTCCGATGATAGCGGAGCAATTAAGTAATCGTGCGTGCTATCGTGCTCGCCCCGCTTCGTCAAGTGATAAAATTGAATTCGACACCGGAACAGTGGGGCAGGAGGCATATTATGCATTGGGGCAACGCTGAAACTAGTGTCTACAATTAACAAAAAGATTCTAATAATGTCATTGTAAGCATCGCTACAAACAAAGCCACCTGGTTATAATTAATCCCAGGAAAATATAATATAAATAAAGGATCGAAGTATGCCAAGAGCATTGTGACGGAAATTTTCAACAAAATTATAACTTTTTTTATCCTTAAAACAATCGAAGTCGGTTTAAACTTCGTTTTAACTTCTGAAACCCAGCTAAGTCCTGGCTACGTCCTAACAAATGTAAGAAATGCATTATGTTTATGCATATAAAATTTTCTACAAGCTGGCACAGAAGGCTGGTAGAAAATTTTAATAGTTCAAAATTAATATTTTAATATTGTGACAACGTTATACATTTTTATTTTTATATTTAGTGAATGGTTTATATTTTTTTATATTAAAGTGTGTGTATTTTTAAATGCGATTCGAAGAATAAATAGTAAGTAGTCTTACGGGCAAGTTTTTGTGGCTTGTTATAATTATTTATATTGATCAAATGATAAAAGAAATTTAGTAATTTTTAGTATTGAGCTCCAAGGAGGTTATCCTTGGCAGTTCATTAATAAGCGATGGCTGATCCCCAAGGAGGTTATCCTATGGGTGAGGTCCGAGGTTGGGTTACAACCTCGTAGGGACGTGCACTCCCTGGTCATTTCGGGGTCGTGAGGAGGTTATCCTAATAGTGGTTGAGGGGAGGTTATCCTCTCAATCCAGACCTGTGATCGACAGTTTTCCGGGTAGGAAAACTGGCTTTTGTATTTTTAGTAAACGTCATTCGATCAATATGCTTTTAATGCTTAATTTTATTTGTATAGTTGTGCTCAGGTGTATTTTTTTATTTACAGGAACACCGCGCCGCCCGAATACAATTATGGAAAAGAATTAAATATGTAGATAAATACATATTATGTATATTTTTTTTAGCTATTCTTACACAAGGTTCTGTTGGTACTAAACAAGACCCAGAAAAGATCCCTTAACTTCTAAATGTTCTCATTGACAAAACATCATCAGCATGTGAAGTGCAAATGTATGTTTTAACACGCAAAGTTATAACAGGCATGAGAGAAGTGTAGCCAGGATCTCGTTTAAAAGGGGCAAACCCAACAATTGTTTAACACAATGAACCCGGAATTTGTTTAGGGTTAGGAATAGGTATTTAATTTAAATCTACGACAAAGATTAGGATTTTTTGTCAGTTTAAATTGTCGGTTCCATTTTGTTAGAAAGGCATTTTTTTAAAACCATATTTCAAGAAAGGACAATTTATAATCCAATTTGTTTCAATACGGATTCGATTTCCGCTTTCTAGACAGCCGATACTCAGTGATTTTTCAACTTTTGAATTTCAGTGTTTGAAACTGCAGTCTCAGCAGCATTGTAGGGATGATGATGGCCCTTTCCCTATCTATGACTATCCGTGACCCTGAGACAAAATCATGAAGCTGTTTATTTGAATTACACCTCCTTGCAGGAGCGGCCGGTCTAAGTGGGCAGGTAGGGCACTGCCCACCCTACAAAATGCTAGCTAAAAATAAAATAAAAATGATTTCTTAGAACATAATTGATTCACTTCGGTACCTACATGCATATCTAACTTAACGTAACGTAACTTTACTTAAAATGACAATAGCCATTCATTAGTACTTAATCACGATTAAATTGCAAATATAAAAACTCCTCTCCTCTACATAAGCGTAAGCTCATATTGATATCAATTGAATAATTATAAGAAGCGCACGCGTAAATCACCAACCATTATGTACATTGCATTGCGCCCATTCATACTTCCTTCATGTATCTGCTCATCATATCAACATCATCATCTCAACTCAACTCAACCTATGGGCAGAATGCCTTTCTGCCCACGTGTACCATCAATCTATTCTATAGCTATTCCATAGCACATAGAGACACGATGAATCTTCTTATACGGTCAACGCATGCGCATTGAAAGTATCTGAACTTCACTAAAGGGCATGCCCAATACTACACTAGTAGGTATCCATGAACTTGTGCAACGTTCGCGAGCGCGTGGCCCGTGGCGCTGTTCTAGTAGTTCTAGTTAGATACTCGTTCTCGTAGCATAGCGGGTGGTGCATGGATACAATAATAAGGCCGTTTCGCATTTAAATTGTGCATGGTGCATTTTAGAGTATTTAATTTGTGCGTGTGTTTTTGTCGGATTTTCTTCCTTTTTTTGAAGTGGTTTGGAGGCGTTATACTCGTACTTGTAGCAGTAGTGCATGATTACGTTATCAACGGCCGTTTTTTATTTTTTATTTGTTACGTATGTTTTTAGAAAACACTAATCGCTTTTCTCTGATTCCCTACATTTTAGTGTTATTCATTACTATTATAAAATAGTACTATTTACTACTATATATATATGTATGTAGGGACGCCATTAAGAGTAGCTACATCCGAGGCAGCTTGTCCATAGACCAACCAATCACCGAAAAACTCGAAGACCGACAAATGGATTGGTATTGCCATGTTCAACGGCGGCCGCCTGAGAACCCCGCAAAGAAAGCGATATCAATGGAAGTTCCCCTTGATGGACCCAAGGCCAGAGGCAGACCGAAGAACACCTGGATGTGTCAAATGAAAAAGCAACAACAACGCATTGGTCTCGGCGATGACACGATCCAAAATAGAGCTGCCTGTAGAAATATGCTGAGATATTATCGCCAAAACGGGCGATGTGCCTACACCGCGGGTCGAGCAACGCGAAGCCATGGAGCGGTATAAAGAACGAGGCAAGGAAGAAGAATAAAATTTTTATTTTGGTGATGGAATTAATATTAAAATCTTATTTATTTGATCTAATATGTATTTTGCTTGATATAGATACCTATTTATATTTTCTCCTCTATATGATCTGGAAGTTTTAAATTTAGTTTGTATGCACTTAAAAAAATGATTTTTTTTTGTTATGTTATTGCATGTGCATGAAAAAAAATTCCCACTTCTATTCCTCACACCTTTTTCCTCCCCATGGCAAGAGGGATCTAAACCCTTCCCGCTAGCTCTTGCTGGGCAGTGCATTTTATTTGCATAATTGTAGAAATACATAGCAGCTTGAAAGTATAACTAACTTCGTAATTTACAGGAATTGTCTTTGATAAATTATTTATTCAAGAAGATTTGTAGGTATGTCCTGTTATTGTGCAAAAGAATGTTGGCATTGCTTTTAAAAAAATAATTTTAAGTAAACAAACTTTCGGACATAATGTCTCATCATAATTTAATATATCATTACAATTAATCATATATTAGGTGATCCGTTTGGGTTGCCTTTTCTAGCCTCAAATGAAAAAAAAAAGAAAGAGGTATCCAAATTTAAATTACCATTAAAAGGAG
The DNA here is from genome assembly GCA_949715475.1 of Microchrysa polita. NCBI lineage: Eukaryota > Metazoa > Arthropoda > Insecta > Diptera > Stratiomyidae > Microchrysa > Microchrysa polita. The sequence continues at coordinate 135,110,016 of OX454416.1, read as the reverse complement.
CAGTGCTTAATATTTACTTATTGAATATAATTTTATTGAAATATTGTCGCGACTATTGCTGGTCCCTTTGAAAGGTAAATACTGGATTATTTTTCCACATTGCGACCGTTCTCTGCCAAAAAAAATTGATGTAATATAGGATTCCGAACTGTAGCTATCTGTATGCATTTTCATGGTGCGATTGAGCATAACTGATTTGTAAAAAAAAACTCTAAACGATTCACCTAATACATACGTAAATACAACAAGCTTAAAAACATTAAAATGGACTGACTAACAAAGAGCACAATTTTAACGCATTAAAAAACAGTGTGGATATGCATGTATAGTATTCTTTCCTGATGGTAAATCTGCCCACCCGGCTCTGTACTTCACGAGCCGCCACTGCCTCCTTGTACCTACCTATTTAAAAGTTTCGTTTTGTTTATTACAATAGATAAATGAGTACCTCATTGCGTAGATAATTCTTAAGCGGATGGTGACCCACTGGGGATTTATCGCTACTTTATTGGATTTAGTCGAAATATAGGGGAAATCTTTGCAGAGTCCTTTAGTTTGCATTTTCTTTTTCCTAAAGAGGCTGATAGGGGAATCGGATGGAGTACAGTAATTTTTTCATCGTTTTGTAAAAAATTCAAATCGCATCTTTACATGGCTGTTACTTCTGAACCTTGGCACCTATAGATGCTTGAAATTTTCACCTAATACGTGTGCAGTGCGGTCCTCTATACATGGCTGTTAAATTTCAAAATTTTCCGCTCCAAAATTTCCGAATAAGGGACAATTTTCGATTGATACGATTGAACTCCCGAACGCAGATAGGTAGGACCTTGAAATTTGGAGACAATGTGGGCGGTGAGCGCTAAGTATGGCTCTACAGCTACAAGTGTGAGCTAGAGCCTTGAAATTTTCACAAGTCTGTCAATTTTCAAATTTATTGGACAATTTTTATAGAGTTTTCGATTAAAAAAGACGAAAGTGCGATTTGGGCAGCTGTAACTGTCGAACGCAGATAGGGGGACCCTAAAATATAGAGAAATGAGAGTAAATTTAGTCCCCAGGTTGTGGAGCTACCTGGTGCTTACATTTAGGTATATTAAATTTCAGAACGATTGACCAAAGAGTTTCGAAATTATCGAAAATGAACGTTTGCCACATAAAAGTGCGATTACCTTGCTAATAACACCTAACAAAATGACTACAGGTCTCACCGAGGAGGTTATTATGCAGTCATTAAGGTTTCTTTTGTGTGGCGTTGGGAATGCTGTACATTTACTAATGCTGTATACGACAGGTCAAAATGCTGTACTCTACAGCAAAATGCTGTACGTCTGGTCAGCTTATAATGGCCACACATTGGGGTGAAGTTTAGTTAAGATTGATTCACAAAGAAAAAAGTTGTTCATGCAAGAACCTAATGTCCAGCGGTTGGTTTGTATGAGAGCCCTATGACGTAGTTTTCCGATTTCATCGGTTCCTAGATATGTTTGCTCGCTTTACTAAGAACACATTTGCGCAAAGTTTGGTTAAGATTGGTTCATTAAGAAGAAAGTTTTCTTACAAGAATCTAATTTCCAGGGGTTGGTTTGTATGACAGCCCTATGACGTATGACGTATGAACACATTTGGATGAAGTTTGGTTACGGTCGGCTTTAAAAGGAAAAAGTTTTTTTTAGAAGAACTTAATTTTCAATGGTTCGTTTGTATGGTAGCCCTATGACGTAATGTTCCAGTTCCATTCGTTTCTAGATATGTTTTGAGGCTTTACTAGAAACACACTTGGGTGAAGTTTGGTTAAGATTGGTTCATAAAAAAAAGTTTTCATTGAAAAACCTAATTTTCAGGAGCAGCCCATGACCCCATGGTCCGATTCCATCAGTTCCGACATATATACAGCGTACACTAAAAAGAAACTTGTGTACATATTTTCAGCCCGATAGCTTCAAAACTGAGGGACTAGTTTGCGTTGCAACAGACGGACAGACAGACAGACAGACAGACGGACAGACAGACGGACATGGCTCAATCGATTTCTCTCGTCACGCTGATTAATAATATATATACTTTATATAGTCGGAGGTGCTTCCTTCTGTGCGTTGCAAACTTCATGACAAAGTTAATATACCCTTTCACATAGTGACGGGTATAAAAATATTTCTTAAATTTTTTAAAAGTTGATTTTTAATATAATATTACTAGAAAAAATTTTATAACACGAAGTCTGCAGACCACTGGAAAAACATACTCGTGTTGTCAGCTTTCCACAAAGGTGTCAATGTCAATATAAATATTTGAAATAATTGAAACAGCTAGCTGCAACTTGTTCGGGGACCATAATTTCGTTTGATAAAAAACGAAAAATCCATAACACATTAAAAACTTATCCTTACACCATAGCTTTTAATTCATTTTTTATCAAACGAAATTATGGTTCCCGAACAAGTTGCAATAGGTCGACTTAACCAATAACCCTGTAAACATAAAATTATGAAAAATGCATTGAGATTTGTCGGAATCCAGAATGAGACCCAGATAACAGATTTGTATGGAGGGAGACCCGGCTAATGTGTATCTAAATAATGTACTGATTTGTTGCAATTGTCAGCCTAAAGAACAGAAAAAAACCAAAAGTAATCAATAGATATAAGCCAACTTCTATACAATGTCGATAAAAAGAAAGATATCATTAAAATGACTGAACAAATATTTTTGGTTATAGTGTTTTATCGATTAGGTAATTATCATACACGAAAAAAAAGACAAACAAACAAAATCAAAGAACTTAATCAAATTTTTCCACAATGCGCTGCTCTGATTTTATGGAAACACTATTAACTCATAATAAAAATGTGTACACGCATTTTCATTACGTATAAGTGTAGAGAGGGTGGGTAAAATTATGTTTAATTATATGGCAAAGATTATTATAGAAACCTAATTAAATTGAAGTTCAAACAATCGGACAGTAAGTATGTATAATGAGGAATTATGTACATTAAATTTCAACTCAAACTCCTTACTGTAGCTATAAGTCAAGATATATTTTTGGAATCAAACCAATATTCTTCGTGGTTTCCATACACATACATAAATATGTAGTTCTCTCCCTCAACACAATATGAATGTAGCTCAAAATGAACTACGTGCTGGATATGATAGGAATTTCGAATAAATCCAATAAATAAAATGATTGAAATTCTCCATATCATAATTCATAGAATAAATCTAACATATGGCATCACGCCATCATAACCGGAGTCCGCAGATTCTGATAAAAATTTGGCACTTACCCGAATATGTAAGCAAATTTATGACTCTTCTTCCTTCTCCAGAACGATGCAAGATTACTGATATTGGCAAGATACACATAAGAAATTGTATTATTGCCGCACACACGTATTAGAAACACATAAATAATTCACATCTTTTATTGTTGAATATAATAGCCAATTGGTAACATATTGATCGAAAATTAATAGATGAAGAATCACTTCACAACGAACTCCACAAACATCAAAAAAAACTCTTACTACACAGAACTGAAAAAGGTTCGATTCGTCTGAAAAGAACAGTTTGTAAAAGTTGACGATACGTAGTATGTAGTTATTGCACAGCACTGAGCACTAATCATATGCCCACTTTCGAAGAAAGCAAATACGACCGTACTACATCGACATCCCTACTACAGAATGTTCAGTCGGCAGAATACACATTGAATAGAATACATTCAGATTTATCTGACACGTGGATCAAAATACTATTGAACTGGGAACATAATGTTACAACGATGTGCAAACAAAAAAACATTAAGAAAATATTACATTTGGGAATTGGCCGATTTTACGCTAAGCGTATCGAACTATATGCAACATTTCCCAAGAGTGTTACACAATATTGACTACACCATCATTATTCCAGACAAAATATATCTACGCGGAACGTGTACAAATTGCGTGTACTACGCGACGATGTCGAATTCACACTGATCTCCAAATCATTGCGAATTTGTTACAAGAACGCACCTTAACAGTTTGGAAGTTTATCGGCTTCCAGGAATACCAACAGGTTAGATATTGGAAGTGTTCCTTATGCATGCATCCTTTGCTTGGGGAAGTTCGTGATTCCAACTTTTCCAGAAATTATGGCAGTAATTGTAGTGATAAGGATGCGACATGCGTAGTAGCTGCAATCAACACGTGGTTGTTCCTAATTTTGTTTTCTGTATGGTATACCACTGAATGTGTGGCTCACAATATTCAAACATATCTGCACGTTCCGGATCAGTTGCTCCATAACTCGAGTGCACTCTAACGTGTCCTGAGTCATGAAAATGTTTCAGTTCCTGTTTGTTTGATGAGTGAAATTCTAGATTGAAAGGAAGGAAGCAACGATGACCACTAGAGAGCTATTTGGGTGGGTGGGCAAATATTTACCAAGTTTGTTTTCTCGACTCAACCAAACACGAAGAGAGTAATCTATCGGATGTGTGTTTTTGGAATAAAGAAAAACTGTTTATATGAGTTCTAAAGGGTTCTATATTTACAGAAGAGCAGAGTTTTTAAATTAAATTATTTTATTAATTTAATTTAAAAACTTTGCTATTTTATTAGCATCAGAATTTTTTGAAAGGAGGCAGGATACAGTTCGACAGCCTAGGTCAAAATTGTATTCCTTAATAAAACATAATTTTTTGCAAAAACATTTTAACCCTCTAACCCGTAAGCCCGCCCTGAGGCGAGTATCACAAAATCCTCATCAGTGAGTTATTCTATGCATTTTCTGTAAATATATTTAGGGCCGTATGTACAATCATGGTTTAACTCACCGTTTAGTTAACTGTGGTTTAATTTTAAACTCCGTTTAACTAACTGGGGAAAAATACACTACGCGATAATTTAAATTCCTGACTGAGCAGCAACTTATAATTTTAAAAAAATCATTAGTTTCCATTAGCAACTGTATATTTCCGGAAGGAAGCTATTAAAATTTTTGATTTTAAAATTAAATGAGCTAGATGAAAATTCATGGTTTAACTAATCGTTGTCAGATTAGCTAAACTCCGTTTAAGGAAATTGACAAACAGTTAAACTGTCGTTTTAAACGCACTCCGGGAGTGCGTTCCGGAATTAACTATAGTCGTAGCTGTAGTCATCGCATGACTATTGTCGTAGTTATGAGCGTTGTGAGAGGGCTCTCAGGAGAGCATAATATGGAAATGTCACAACAGCCGTTGAATTCAAAAATATGTTTACAAAAAACACTTTATAACTCGATGGCATTCATAATTAGTGTTTGCATTCATCGAAATTAATCTGTACACTTTGTTTAGTGTCGATTAAAAAGCAAACATTGCCTAAATAGTAATTAATAATTGCAACATTTGATAATAACATCAACAACAGACCCGACATAACCTCACATACTTGAACTTGCCAACGGACATTTTCCATAGCTGTCGATGGATCATCTCGAGAGTGCGAGTGGAAATAGCTATCAACGACAGTGGACCATTTGAAATTTGAAATGTCAAAAGGTGACTCGGAGAGATATAGCTATTTGTGACTATTGGAGTTTTGGAACAACGGAAAGTGAATATTAGTAACTATTTTCACTCAAATCGTATAAATGGAACGTGCTCCTGGTTTATAACGTGGACAGAACGGAAACGACCAATATTACATTTATATTCATAGATGTGTGTTGCATACACTCAGGCGGAGTTCACCACACTTTACCACGATTTCGTATAGATTTGGTATAAGATTTCGGTTTAAATCTCGAAAATGTATGCAGGAAATCTGATTTACTTATTACAAAAAATTAGTGGATTTTAACCGAGTGGACTTTTGCTGTTGATTGGATTTAAGCTGTTGGTTAATGGGTAAAGCCATTTCTTCTTTACTTAGTTGTGCTAATTTGAGCGAAAAATAATAAACGATTGAACAATAATAGAAGCACTTGCTAATATCGTTTAATCGTCCTTAATGCAGCAATTTAAATTTTCCCATGAAAATTCAGCTGGTATGCTGGAGTCCTGCAGTTTTGTATGAAAATTTGTAGTTTTGAAAGTATTCATTCTTTAGTACAAATTAAGAACTTTCAATTAAAAAATATTAAAAAGGTGCAATAATTGGTTTACAGTTTTCTGGTATTTTTTTTTTAAATTGGTGCAACTTTTACGGAGTGAGTGACAAATAGACAATCAATGAGCAATAAATTTTTTTTTCTCCCGGATACTCGACCAAAAGCTGAGGCCATCTCTGGTAACAAGACAGCAGTTCTTTAACGCCACTAACAGTCAAATGCGGTTCGAAGCTCTCGCTTCATACTACTTTGAAAAAAAAAAAACATTTCGCTCAAGAGCACTCCTAACTTGTTGATCCGCAAAATAACCTTCAATATTCCAATGACCCAAAAATCTCCAAAACAGTTACTTTTAAACCACAGTCCAACATTTCTCATTCCTTGTCACATTCCTGGGGGGCCCGTGTTCGACCCAACACATGGAACAACGTACGTTACGCCATTTGTTAGGGAAATTTTATTTTTACCAAAACTTTCGCAAATTCATCATCATGATTCGCGGGACGTTCAAATTTTTCCGTGAAAATTTTATTACGGAAAATAGCCACAAACTGTTCTAGAAAGACGGTAGGATTTTAAAATCTCAAGAATTTAATTAAATAAACTATGGTAACCAACATTTGAAAATGTCTAGAAAAATCCATTAAACCATGGTTAGTCATGGGTTTCTCTATATTTGTATACCCTTCGCTCGTAGAATGAAAGGGTATATTAACTTTGTCAAGAAGTTTGTCGCGCATTGAAGGATCTCCATCTCCAACAATACACAAAGTACATTCACGGTGTCCGGAAACTATCGGTTAAACGCACCGGAAACTGATTCCTAATGTGATTTTTCGCAAAAAAACAAATCACAATTCACAACCAACAAATCCATACCTAAAAAATAAGACTAACCGCACTAAATTCGGATAAGTGGATTGCTTTTCACAGAGCTTCAAAGTTTAATTTTTTTTTTTACCAAAAAAAACATTTTTTTCTCCTCGATTTTTTTCAAATAGGGGAGACCGGGGCTGGTTCTAACAAATTTTAAACAAAACTTCTTAGCTACCCAACCTTTTGCGTTAGAAATATGACTTTCTGCCATATAATTCGTAATTAATAGGGCTTTAAATCGAAATTATCAAAATTATTGTAAACGTATTACATTTTGAATAATAAGGTTTTTTTCCTAAGAAACTCACAAGTTAAAACTTACCCCAGCCTGGGGTTGGTTCTAACAGCCCTGGGGTAAGTTTTAACAGGAAGGGTAATCATCGAATCTGAATTTTTTGCAAATAATTAAACACCAGTTAATCTACAAAATCAACCTTTATTTTTTTAGTCTGATATAAATTAAATACAACGATCGGTATCATCATATTCAGTACTGAGTGATATTTTAATGCTGAATATAATTAAATAACAAAACTTTAGGTTTTATAGCAGTTTTCTTAAACTCAAAAATTAAATAAACTTCTTCTTTGAAAAAAAATCACAGGAAATAAAAAAAAACTTGGAACTCTGGCCTTAATATCCTAACACAGGAATATAACTCGCGATTGGGGTAAGTGTTAACATGTTAGAACTTACCCCGTGTATTCTGTTAAAACTAACCCCAAGGCCCAATTCTGCAGAAATCACATTGCACTATAATAAGTACGCAATTTAGCAGCAATAGCTGAATAAACACTTTTTATATAAGTTAAAATTGCACATCTTTGAAATTTATATTAAGATTGCAGATCAAGAAAGTAAAAACGCAAAAAAGATCGTTTACCTGTTCATATGCACACACCACACACAACTTGTTACTGCGACGGCGCAGACTAAACTGACGAGTCTCGACACGTTAAGCATTGTGTAAAAACAGGACAATCATGATTTGTTTGTCTCTCAGTCTGATAGTTTCGTGTCTATCAGCCTGTTAATACCTGCCCCTGTTAGAACCAGCCCCGGTCTCCCCTACTACCAGGGTGACGAGGCCAATTAAAAGCTATGAAGCTGAAATTTTGCACAAATGCTTCTTTTTGCTGCAGGCAGTTTGTACGTTTGAATCGGGAAAATCGGACAATGGGGTCATGGGGCTGCCATACAAACCCAACTCACCAAATTAGGTTCTTCTTAGAAAAACTTTTTTATTTGTTCACCAATTTCAACCAAATTTCACATAAATGTATTTCTATTGACAGCACGAAACATATGTCAGAATGGATTAAATCGGTCCTTGGCGTCATGGGGCTGCCATACAAACCTAACCCCCCAAATTGGGTTCTTCTAAGAAAAACTTTTTTATTTGTGCACCAATTTCAACTAAATTTCACACAAATGTGTTTCTCTTGATGACACAAAATACATCTAAGAATGGATCACATCGGATAATGGGGTCATGGGGCTGCCATACAAACCCAACTCCCCAAATTAGGTTCTTCTAAGAAAAACTTTTTCATTTGTGTACCAATTTCAACCAAATTGCACACAAATGTATTTCTATTGACAACACGAAACATATATCAGAATGGATCAAATCGGACCATGAAGTCATGGGGCTGCCATACAAACCTAATTCCCCAAATTAGGTTCTTATTAGAAAAACTTTTTTATTTGTGCACCAATTTCAACCAAATTACACACAAACGTGTTTCTTTTGATAACACAAAACATATCTAAGAATTGATCAAATCTGATTATGGGGTCATGGGGTGGCCATACAAACCCAACCCCCATTTTGGTTCTTCTAAGAAAAATTGTTTGCACCAATTTCACAAACTGGCTGGCTGGTCTAGCGGTTAGTGCGCGCACCTTCGGTGCACAGGCTCATGAGTTCGAATCTCACCGTGTTCCATGGTGTTTTTCGAACTCACGAGCTTGTGACGGACTATGATCTCACTCAGATGTTAAACGAGTACCCATTTATGGGGATAAATAACACTGCTGAGCGTGATGCTGATCTCATTACCTCAACAAAAAGCAGATAGGATCTTGGAAATAGGATGTCACTAACACATCCTGCGGCCTTAGTCCAATGCTGGATTGTCGCGCCTGTTATTTATTTATTTTAATTTCACAAAACGAATGAAATCGTACTGTGGGGTCATGCTCCCGCAACCCCAGTAAAATTTTCCCAGTAAATATTTTTATTTGCCCTCTTATTTCAACCAAGCCCAAAACTTTTGTCAAGACTGAAGAAAAAGAATGAGGAGGGGGATTAAATACAAGTCATAGGTACGCCCGAAAAAAACTTTTAGCCCAAGGAGAGCGAAGGGTATCCGAATTTCCGCCGCGCCTGAAATTAGCCACGGCCCAGGAGGTTGGCGAGCGTAGCGAGCAGGGGGCAAAGCCCCCTAGTTTACGTTTAGGTCCTTTTGCAGGAAAATTTCAGAGATGTTATTTTCCATAAATAGCGTTTGTTGTTAACGATGCAATCGCACCAGGAACAGTGGGTCTGTGCTGCTGACTCCACGGTTGGTATAAATGGAGTTGTTATGCCAACGCGGAGCTAGGATTTTAGGCCCGTGCTTCAGCGACTAACTTCTGGAATTATACCCACTCGTTTAATTGCATATTCGATACTGACATTAATCCTCTATACAACAGGGCCTTCAGACAACATTCAATCCGGAGAATAAGATGTCCATGATGGTGATCAATTCATATAGTTGAGTCTGAAAGTAGAAGAGACGTATTTACATGAAAGGACGAGGGTGTATATATTGTGATTCTCATGGAGTTATGCGTGGATAGCTTTTAAGGTTTACAAATGGATATCTGATAAAAGGGACGAATTAAAGCATTGGAATCGGATGCTTAGGCGATACCTTAAACTGTTAACTTCTGCCATGGTCCATTAGTCGTAAAACCTGGCCGCAAAATGAAAATTGAAAAAATCAACGAACATTTTTCAAATTTTAAGCGTTAGTTTCCGAAAAAAATAATTCAAAATTGCGGATTTAAGAAGTCAGCATTTCACAATTTCAACTAGGGTGGTTTACTTGATATCCACCCACAATCACAGTATTATCAAACTTGAAAAATATGCACATACATTGTTAAAAGGCTGGGTCAATCAACCCAGGAATTAGAAATTGAATTTACGTTTTCGCCAAGGGTCAACTAATCCTTTTTGCGGCTGACAACTTATCGGAGCTCTGTCTGGAGAAGAGAAGAGCGCAGCGGAAGAAATATCGAGTTCTTCAATTGCATCTGTGACTTTTAAGCGTCTGTAGCTCGGAAGGTAGTGTAGTGACATAAAGGTCGAAGGTTCGAGTCCCGATTTCTTCCCTCTATTTTCTTTTTTTTTAGCTTTTTTTCTCCAAAGCTTTATGAACCGAACGAATGGTGTACTAGACTGCTTCCACAATAATCTCTTAATTTTTCAGATGTACAAAGGGATTTGATTTGTATAATTTTAATTTTTCCGGTTAGATGCGAGTTACAAAATCCTGCAAATTTATTAACAAATGTATTTAGATTTGTGTTACAAAGTTAGCACACATGCTGTAAAGTTTTCTCAATGTTTTTGTTTGGTTTCGAATCGTACATATTTTTTTACGTACTCTGAAATTCATATTTGTACATAATACTATTCCATTTGAAGTAAAATTAATTTAAAAGTTTACAAAATTAAGTAAATGTACTTCCATATGCATACACACATTCGCATATTTTGTTTGTATGAACTTCATACACGTACAAAACAAATGATACAAATTCATAATAAATTCATCCACATGGATAACCCATTTTGAAACAAACAAAGTTACAAAAGCGTGGGATGCCATATTTTGCAATAATAAACTATTTTGTGGCAGTACTGGAGCAACAACCACGATACCCATAGTTCGGTAAATCTGTTGTGAATTTATGAAATATGCACACAGTGCATAGTAACTATAAATTTACAACCTAACCTAAGTCCGAAAATTCAACTTAACTTTAGGGAATAAGCGTTCACATGAAATAATTGTATCTGATTATGAAGGTCCATTTGGTCATGATAATTTGATTGGATATTACACGGTCAAACGGTCAAACATTAGAGATATAGTCACTGAATTGCATATGCAAATCTGTAAGTTAATGTAGTAAAGCAAACAATGATATTAGATTGCATAATAAGGTGGGCGTTCTTGGCTTATATTTACGATGAAATAATTAGAGATATGTACATGCATATATAAAATACCGACATCATTGGTATCTTTCATATTTGCCAGGCCTGGATTTTGCCAATAAGCGCATTAACTGTTGGGACTGGAAAATGTTTTCTTATTGTTGTACATTTAGTTGCTAAGAAAATTATTTTAACATAATTATAAAGTTGCTTTTTAATTTCAACAATTGTAGCTGATACCGTGATACATAAGCTAAGTTGCTTTTTTTTCTATCGGTTACAAAATAATAAATAAATAGACTGGCATACCTAACTGCAATACAAACTTGAACATGAAGTCGGATACGAGTTGTTCTAAATATAATTCTGCTGTCAAATTTGTATGGAATATGGAGCTACCTATTAGAATGTTATTTATGTCATATGTGAAAATATTTTACTTAACACATCTCTTTGCATAAAATATAGGTAAGGTACAAATACATATAGGAATCGAATCTATTTATGTATATTTTGTATTCAGAATAATACGCAACTAATCCACTGGAAACAAGCAAATTTTCCAAACCGATTCTGCAAAATTAACTCGACAAAGGTCAATTAGATCACGTTCACAATTCCAAACATATGCTACAAGTTTTCATGACACAGACGTATATCCCGTACATACAATGTGTGTACTAAGTACATAATGTATGTAACTACCATTTCGGCCTCAGCATGTGTTTACAATATTTCGTGTCGAACGTACGCCAGCCGAGATACTAATCGATTATTAACGGTTTCAGTGCAAGAACTAATCCTTTTCTAGCAAGGATTACGCCCATAGGAAAGCGAAATCACTAGGCACCCATAAATTGAATAATCTTCGGAATTTAGTTCAGGATGTTTTCGATAGATGTGATTCGGTCGGTATTTAGTATGAACTTGGAACCTACCATAGTACTGTGGGTACAAAAACTACATAACGTATACATAAGTATATGTACTTACATACAATACAAATAGTCACATCCCAATCGGAAAAGAAACGTTCTACAAGGCTTCCTGGAGCGCTCTGAGGGAAGTACAAGAGCGCTTCCTTCTCCAATCCTCCTTCATTATACCCGTCACTATGTGAAAGGGCACGACTTAAGGCTTAATATCTCCAACGCTAGACCAGCTAGAATAGCGAATCAAAATGGTTATTACAGCCAACAAATTTACCTAGAAAAGAAAACTAACTACACTAAAATCCGATAAGAGGTTTGGTTTTTACAGAGCTTCGAAATCAAATTTGGGTGATTTTACCCAAAAACAATCTATTTTTCCATTTCATTTTTCGCCAACTTTTGCCAAAGTGAGATGCTTGTACGATTCTTTTGAAAATTGGGGCATAGTCTCACGATCATATCTTTCTTACATCATTTTATTCTAGCTTAATTATTTATAACAGTTTTAGTACCTTAAGTGCAGAAAACTAGGGTTAGTTTTGGCTCGATTTCGACATTATTTGAATAGATTTTTCCAATTGCCGATCTTTAGGGGCAGTCTGAATTGAATTGCATTGAATTCGAGCTAAAATTAACCCTAGTTTTCTGCACTTAACGTATAAAAACTGTTAGAAATAATGGAGCTAGAATAAAATGATGTAAGAAAGAAATGATTGCTAGACTATGCGCCAATTTTTAAAAGAATCGTACGAGCACCTCACTTTGGCAGAAGTTGGAGAAAATTGAGATGGGATAAATAGATGGTTTTTGGGTCAAATCACGCAAATTTGACTTTGAACTTCTGCAAAAACCAAACCTTTTATCCGAGTTTAGTGCCGTTAGTTTTATTTTTTAGGTAAATTTGTTGGCTGCAATAATCATCTTATTTTGCTATTCTAGCTAGTTTAGCTATTCTAGCTAGTTTAGTTTCAATAAAATGTGACGGGTATTCAAATTTCGGCCGCGCCCGAAATTAGCCTCGTTTTTATTATAACATTGCCTATGTCCGCAAAGGTAAGCGCTTCTCAAGAAGCAGTATAAAGCGCTTCCTAGAAAGCGGCTTGGAAGCGCTTCTAGTGAAGCTAATGCAGAGCACTTTCACAAGAATCTGGCTTTAAAATTAAGGCCGTCGTAGACTGTGCGACTAATTGTACAATTAAGTTCATTTTCTGTGGAGAAAGCTCTTTTTTTTCTCCACAGAAAATGAGCTTAATTCTACAATCAATTGGACATTATATGGCGACCCTTAAAAGCGCAAACATCACGCATGGAAACGGAGCACTTGAAAACTTTCAAAGTTTTTCTCCACGGAACTGCTTCCCAAGAAGCGTAATTGTGAGTGAAGTGGAAGCGCTGCCAATCTATTCCAGTCGAAGCGGTTCCCTAGAAGCACAATTTCAGATGAAGTGGAAGTACTGAAAAGCTGCTTCTAGTAGATGCGAAATTCTAGTTTTTTCCGATTGGGATCATTGTCGGACGAGTAATGGTGTGCCTGTATAATTGTGAATAATTGAATAGGTAAAATCTGAAAGCTGTTGATAAATTTGTTGGGCTTGTGAATAAATAAGTTTCTGGACTGTGGATTTGTCACTTGCAGGAACACATCAGGTCCGGGCTTTACAACCCGCTGCGTTTTGTGTCACAATCATTACACGAAAATAACATAATAACGAGACCGAGGCTAATTTCGGGCGCGGTCGAAATTTGGATACCCTTCGCTCCCCTCGGGCTAAAAGTCTTTTCAGGCATACCTACGACTTATATTTAATCACCCTCCTCCATTCTTTTCCTTCTGTCTTCACAAAAGTTCCATTGCGTCGCCCCAGTGGCGTAGATAAAGGGTGATTAAGGGGATCAATCCTCCCCCCCCCCCTTCGGTCACATTTTTTTTATTATTACTTTAGATACGTAAAACAAAGCAGAAGTAAACTTTTAGCTGGAATTATTCAACGTGTGTAGTGTTTCATAAAAACCTGAACTAATTTTCAGAACTGCAAAAGAAAATTCAGCACATCAAATTTCAATTGTTTCAATTGTAAAATAGAAGCGTATCTAGAAATGCTGGTATAAAAATTATATCTAAGTACTGATTGAAAATTTGTTGCCGGAAAATTTAATGTTCAGTTCAAAATTTTAAACATAATCTGGAACACGGAGTGCTTTCCACAGAAGCGCAATTTCCATAGTGCATAAGATTATAAAAAATTTTTCAGGAGAGTGGAGAACTAATGCGAAAAAAGAAAACGCTGCAAAACTGCTTCCAATTTTTCAGCATTCTTTATTGTTTATCAACATTCTTTTTTCTTTTTTATAAGTTAAAATTTGGCGAAAGGTTTTATCGTATATAACAGGGCAAAGAAACTCTTGACTTTCTCTAGTTGTTCGCAATTTTATTGAATGTAATACGAAAAATTTCCAAAATTGATCTTCCGTGAAGATCTCTCAGGGGTTTCGAGAAGATATACAAAAATAGTAAAAATGTAGAAAAAGTTTTTGACAACAAAAAGTTAAGATTCCATACGAAAAAATGTTTGTAAATTTTAAAATTCCAAAGGTTAGTCAGCTACACTGTACCAAAAACCAACACTGTAAAATATTTGAGCAGCATCAGAGACTCGACCGATTTTCTACTTTATGAAATGGAAAAGGAAGTAGTACCAGAAAATAAAGTATGTCCGCAGTGTTTTTTTAGGTTTTTGGGATTTAAATTAAGGCGCAAATAAATTAGAGGATTAAATTTGTGTTAATCGCAATCTACGATTTTTTAACTAATGTTTTACGGTCCACATTTTAAGTTGTTCTCACATTTTTGGTATTCTTTTCAAACAATCAGTCAAAGCTAGGGCCTTTATTGAAGATAGCTGCTAGGGTGTCCTACAAGTTTGAAAACTTTAGAAATATCTAGCCACGGTTTTCTGAGTTATCGGAGAATTCCGATTTAAAAACACAAAAGCTGTCCTTTATCCACATATACTGGGCATTCCCAACGAGCTCTCGTCATCACAATTTCCCTTTTCTGGAGATATATATTTATTTGCTACTGATCTAACCCAATATAATGCTCTGACACTCCAATCACAATAGCAAACATTTGTACGAAAATTTGAATACTGTGGATTCACTCACCGTAGTAAGAAAGTCAAATTTATCGATTCAGTGTCACAATTTCTGCGGAAAATTCAATATTTTCAGGACGCTTTTTTTCGTATGCAAAAATTGCTCTCTATTTTGCAAATGAAAAAAAAAATTGCTGAAAAATACTGCTTATTTGAAGTGTAATAAATGCAGAAATTGTTATTCTGAAATTCAAAATTTGATAACCGTCAAAGTACAAGCAATCTTGCAAAATGAACCCCTCCCTCTCAGAAAAGCTATCTACGCCACTGCGTCGCCCAACAATATTTGTGTGTGGTTTGGTTGGAATAAGTGGGCAAATAAAAATATTTACACAGAAAATTTTATTGGGGTATGCGGGAGCCCTATGGTCTGACTTGATCCATTCTTACATATGCTTTGTTTCATTAATAGAAATACATTTGTGTGAAATTTGGTTGAAATTGGTGCACAAATAAAAAATACCGGCGTACAGAGGGCTGCGCCCGCAATACGAGGGTTTTTTAGAATTTTGATGCATAGTGAATATTTTTTGTACATATATTTTATAAGCAATAGATAAGAATTGTGCACAGCATTAATGGAATGCTTCCTGTAAATCTATTTTTGGATTGGTCTAAATAAACGCGTCCCAGAATGAAAGGCTAGCGCCTTTCATTCTGTTCCACCTTTAATTAGACCAATCCAAAAATAGATTAACTATTTACCCAGTTTGTATAAAAGTAGATACTCCAAGGCAAATCTACATGCATTTTTCGATTTAAGATTTCTGATCGCCTTTCAGCAAAAAGAAACTCAGGCAAACGTAAGGCCGGCTTGGCTTTATATATGAACTGAATTATTGGCTGTAAAACTACTGTTACTCTTTTTTTAATCAAGGAAAAGCAACTTATATGAAATGATTCCATTGTGTCCCCTGACATAAGAGCCCATGCAAGCTTTCCTATGAGTATTGAACAAGTATACTTTTGCAGCTATTCAGGGACACCCTCTTAACTTGGTCCTACAAACTTCAAAAATATTTGTGGCAAACACTATTACCATTCTATGCATATCCACCAAATTTCATGTTCATTGTTTCATCAAGTTAAAAGATATGCATTGAAGAAATGCTTAAGAGGCTTCCCTTTCATTGGCTATATTTCCCGTTTGGATACAGATATTCGATTGTAGACATATTCCCTATGTAATTTTCTAAAAATCCCTAGCAGAATTTTCATATTTGGACACCTAAAAGGGGCTACACACGATCAAACTCAAATTTTGCAAATTTACTGTTATTTACTTTTCCTTACTAAAAGTCAACAGTCTTAATATTTAACGTATATAAAGCCATACTGACCAATCTTTGTGCAAAGTATCATATCGATCACTATAACGGTTTAGAAAAACGGAGGTCGAAAAGGAAGTTTAACTTTGAACGCCAATAACTTTTTTACCGTTACTCGAAACTAGAAAATTTTAACTGATGTGAGATGAACTCGTTTAGTTCTTTGATTTAAATACCCATATGTCAATCTCCGATAAAAACTAAAAAAGTCGACTTTTTTCAAACGTTCGGGACACCCTGTTATCTTCTTCCTACCAGCTTCTAAGGTATATGTGCCAAAGACTGTAACCATTCTACACATTCCTACTAAATTTCATGATAATCGGTTGAGCCGTTCGCGAGTTATTTAGTGAACAGACGGACGGACAGACGGACAGACGGACGGACAGACAAAATCGATTTCATAAGGGTTTTTTGAAAAAAAAATTTTCTAAAAAACCCTAAAAAGCTTTTCTTAGCAGAACCTAATTTGGGGAGTTGGGTTTGTATGGCAGCCCCCGGACAATGGGGTGTCTGAATTTTACCGATTCAAACATACATTGCCTGCAGCAAAAAGAAGCATTTGTGGTAAATTCAGCTTCATAGCTTTTAAATTGGCCGAGTAAAACGCGTCGCAACAGAAAGACAGACGGACATCGCCCAATCGACTCCCCAAGTCATGCCTATCATTAATGTATACTTTTTATATGGTCGGAGATGCTCCCTTCAATGCGTTACAAACTTCATGACAAAGTTAATATACCCTTTCACTCTATGAGCGAAGGGTATAATTACAAAGAAGGGGAAATAGTGACTGGAAAAGTTTGAAACTGAATATGTATAAGTTAAACCACAGCACCCTCAAGAGTGTCCGGAAACTTCGCCTTTTAGTTGCGACAGACGCTAAAAGATTGTTTAAAAAAACTTATTTAATCTGACTACTAAAACAATGTTCACTAAAATTATAGATATTAGGTTAAATACGGAAATATTTGACATTGAAGCTCTGTCGCAGAATTTTAAAAAGACATATAAATATAAATATAAATATAAATATAAATATAAATATAAATATAAATATAAATATAAATATAAATATAAATATAAATATAAATATAAATATAAATATAAATATAAATATAAATATAAATATAAATATAAATATAAATATAAATATAAATATAAATATAAATATAAATATAAATATAAATATAAATATAAATATAAATATAAATATAAATATAAATATAAATATAAATATAAATATAAATATAAATATAAATATAAATATAAATATAAATATAAATATAAATATAAATATAAATATAAATATAAATATAAATATAAATATAAATATAAATATAAATATAAATATAAATATAAATATAAATATAAATATAAATATAAATATAAATATAAATATAAATATAAATATAAATATAAATATAAATATAAATATAAATATAAATATAAATATAAATATAAATATAAATATAAATATAAATATAAATATAAATATAAATATAAATATAAATATAAATATAAATATAAATATAAATATAAATATAAATATAAATATAAATATAAATATAAATATAAATATAAATATAAATATAAATATAAATATAAATATAAATATAAATATAAATATAAATATAAATATAAATATAAATATAAATATAAATATAAATATAAATATAAATATAAATATAAATATAAATATAAATATAAATATAAATATAAATATAAATATAAATATAAATATAAATATAAATATAAATATAAATATAAATATAAATATAAATATAAATATAAATATAAATATAAATATAAATATATAATATAAATATAAATATAAATATAAATATAAATATAAATATAAATATAAATATAAATATAAATATAAATATAAATATAAATATAAATATAAATATAAATATAAATATAAATATAAATATAAATATAAATATAAATATAAATATAAATATAAATATAAATATAAATATAAATATAAATATAAATATAAATATAAATATAAATATAAATATAAATATAAATATAAATATAAATATAAATATAAATATAAATATAAATATAAATATAAATATAAATATAAATATAAATATAAATATAAATATAAATATAAATATAAATATAAATATAAATATAAATATAAATATAAATATAAATATAAATATAAATATAAATATAAATATAAATATAAATATAAATATAAATATAAATATAAATATAAATATAAATATAAATATAAATATAAATATAAATATAAATATAAATATAAATATAAATATAAATATAAATATAAATATAAATATAAATATAAATATAAATATAAATATAAATATAAATATAAATATAAATATAAATATAAATATGTAAAAATATTTGAATTGTAGCCAAATTCGATACTTGTGACGCCGCAGTTCTAAAATGTTCATAGAAACGAGACCGAGGCTAATTTCGGGCGCGGCTTAAATTTGCATACCTGTCACATTTGAATGAAACTTAAGCTACTTTGGTATTTATCCTGAATGCGTTGAGGAACACATTTGGATGAATTTTCGTTAAGATTCAAAAAGGAAAAAGTTTTTCTTACACGAACATAATATTTGGGAGTTGGTTTGTATGACAGCCCTACGACGTAATATTCCGATTCCATCCATTCCTAGATATGTTTTAAGGCTTTACTAAGAACACACTTGGGTGAAGATTGGTAAATAAAGAAAAAAGATTTTCTTAGAAGGATCTAACTATCAGGGGTTGGTTTCTATGACAGCTCCATAATGCCATGGTCTGATTCCATTCGTTCCGACATATATACAGCGTGCACTACGACAAAACTTGCATACGAAATTTCAGTCCAATGAGGGACTGGTTATAAATAGTGGAGGTAGAATAAAATGATGTAAGAAAGATATGATTGTAAGATTATGCGCCAATTTTTAAAAAGAATCATACAAGAACCTCACATAGTGACGGGTACAAAAACTATTTCACCTGCGCACGACTTTATCTTTATTATTTGATTTGTGGGTTATCTAAATATTAATAAATGAAAAATATATATTGGATAAAATGAGTGTTTTACATGACACACTTGCTCATTGACAAATTGCCGTCATCAGTTCACTAATTCCAATTTTGTTCGCTAAATACAATAATCAACCATAAAAGCTCTAATAATGGAAAAAGGTAAATTTATGAATATGCAATTGATTTATCTGTTTTTTTTTTTATGCCAGATAAAAATCATTGAATGAGTAATTTATTACTATTTCAATCATTCACATCAGTCATTTTTCATAGTTGCTTAGCTGGCAAGTTCCCAATTGAATGATTTCAGTGCTGTCAGTATTTTCAGAGTGTTTATTTAGAATTCAACGTTGAAAGTGTCCGATAATACATTTAACCCGGAAATTTGTTTTTTTTTAGAAAGAAAATATTTTAAGATATAGTCATACTGATTTATTGGGAAAAAGACATTCCAAATCATTCCAAACATGTCAGTTCTGTACAACATTCCAGTATTCCTGACAATATCATCATTTCACTTCATACAGTGCCAGGACAACCTACAACACATTGTCGGTAGATCCTTACTTCTTTTCGATCTGCATACTCTCGTTTTGGTTTCATCAGAATCATCCCAAACAGCCGTACAAATGTCAACAAATCTGCAACGAAATTCGACTATTGCGGTCATTCATTATACAAATCAGTGGACAGCACCACTTCACCATAATGCAATGGAAGCGACACCCATTTTGCTAAACAATTTTGGACGCAATTTACTCTACACCGTTTTTCTGGACGACGATGTCGGAGCCAGGCGGCACAGAGTCTTGCAAAATGCATTTTGATTGCTGGAACGAAGACAGTACTCTCATCTTATTTTGATTGTTGCAAATAGTACCAGGTACGAACTGGAAGGATTGTTTAAACGTTGCTTTGGCTATGGATTGCTCAAAGTAGTGGTGATGCAGCGTACATTGCCACCAAAGTTCTACACATACAGACCATTCGAAAATTTCAAAATTGTAGAAATTAATTTAAATTCCGAGCTTTTTACTGACCGAGTTCTGAACGTGAATAAATATCCATTTAAGACTCATAGATCGGGTGGCCCCCCGTATGTTCTCTGGCTGAAAGACAAATCAGGTAAAATTCTCCCGAGAGGAATTGCCGGAAATCTTTTAATAACATTTGCAGAAAAACGAAATGCCACTTTGCAATATATTCCCTTATTTTTGGACGAATCACTTTACGGTGCAATTTTCCAATATCTTACGGGAAAAGAAATCGATTTCTCCGTAGTCGGCTTAACGAACTTAGTTGAATATGGAGAATCGTCCGTTCCTTTGCATTTTACCAAATTTAGTGTTTTTGTACCAGCACCAAGAATCATACCTTCGTATCACAATTTTGCTTTGCCATTTCAGCCCCAGACGTGGTGCGCTCTAGTTTTGGCATTATTTTACGTCACTTGCGCCATCTTTATTGTGATTGTTGTTGTTACTGGTGAAATGGATATGGCTTATGCATTTTTAACGGCTCTTTGCATGATAATAAACATATCCGGAATGGGTGCATTTTACCGAAATAATGGCAGAATCGTTTTATTATATCTTCAAATTTTTGTATGCGGCTTCATCGTATCAAATCTGTACTTAGCGTTATTGACAACATTCCTCACTAGTCCTGCTTACGAACGTGAAATAAGGACCTGGAGTGACATTCAGCGGAAGGGTTTGAAAATTCTTAACGAGCACGAAGAATATGTATTGTTCTTTCAATATGGATATGCCGCACCCGATGTATTGAAGTACAAGCATTTATTTGAACCAATTCATTTGCACAAATTAAGGGAAGTCATAGATTCGTTGAACAATACGAAACCTCTGGTGTTGAATGCAGCACACCAATTATGGCTTAATATCATCCAAAACTATAGAAAACAAGTGAAGTTGAAAGAATCTGAGATGAACGTTTTGTTCTCCATGACGTGTGTAAAGTTTCGATATGAATTTCCCCTTTTCGATGACTTCAATGAACACATTCTGATGGCCTACCAATCGGGCTTACTAGACTTTTGGAAACGGAATCTCTTGTTGGAATATCGTCAGGCGAAGATAATCAACGTATCTCAGGCTCATGAAGAAAACGGACCACGCCCTTTTGACGTTGACACCTTGAAGATTCCATTTCTGATTTTGATCGTCGGTTTGGTGGCTTCAACTATAATCTTCATGATGGAGATAGTGGTGAAAATTTTAACGTTTAGCTTAATAAAATAAATTTTAATGTACACACGTTCATATGAATTATGGCTTATTTATATAGAGTTGATTCCCAGATTAATTTGAAATTAAAACAAAAATATTTCTAAATGTGTTTTCAATTAACCCGTGAAAATATATGTATAAAAGCAATGAAAGAATTTTTCAAAAGAGAGCATACATTTCAGGTTTTACTTCAATTTTTCTGATTTTCATGTTGTTGCTTCTGATGGACACGCATTTTCTATGCGAAAGTCAGAACATTATGCGAAAAGATAAAGATTGTTAAGATTCTCTAACGTAACGTGACCAGACTCCCGAATGCCCAAATGCAGAATTCGATTTTTCAGGCAAACCCTAAGTTATACTTTATATCAGCCCTCCCGTCTTTCACGCCGATTTGGAGAAACATAATATGTCACGAGGCTACCGCCATCATGCATATCATAAAACGACCACATATTCTCCTTCCTTTCATAAGTGATATCTTCGTAAATATAGCATTGAGGAAGAATAGTAGCCGATATGCCGGGCAATATGTGGTGTACCTTGCGAAAACTACATTCTCTTGATACTAAACAGGACCCATAAAGAAGCCCAAAACACCATAAGCCCGGAATTGCCCCATTTTGTTAGAAAAGATGTTACAAATTTTCAAAAACTTATTTTAAGAAAGGACAATTGAGAATGGCCTTTGTTACATTTTAATGATAAATGATAAGAGGAAAGCTGGATTTTTGCATGAGCCTTCCTTTCGTGGTCCTCAACAAGACCCTAAAAGTCCCCGTCTCTACGAGTGCCGCTAGCGGTGCTACAGAGGGTCAAAGACCCTCGAAAACCGGTTTTTCTGAATATCTCGATAATGGTAGCATATACAAAAACATGGTGTATGGCAAATTTGAAGCTCTGGTGCTTTTTTTAATAAACGAAGGAAGTACCGAATACGTTCGGGCACTCAAAACGGTGCCAGGAGGTCTAACTCTATTTTTAACGATGTTTCACGAAAATCTCAATAACGGTAGCTCGTACTTAAAACTTTTGTATTGAAAATTTGTAGCATATGGAGCTCTGAAGAAAGCGCCCAATTTTATATCAATACGTGAGCCTTGAGGGCGCTATGGGGGTTCAAACCTTAAAAAAGGTGTTTTTTTTTCGGGTTTTTCGTGAATGGATGTATGGTTTTCTAGGAGAAATTTGTGGCTTCTGTGGCTGTTAGTAAGACGCCAAAAGTCCCCAGGTGCATTCAAATCGGCGGAGCATTTTATTTGGAATCATAACAACAAAGTATAATAAACCCGACATCAAATGTTTGCTCTGGAACTCCCAAAGCATACGTAATAAGTTCATTGAAGCATTCCATTTGTGCAATGATAAGAAAATCGACCTATTTCAACTATGTGAAACTTGGCTCAAAAAAGATGATAAACTAGCAAATAAAGATTATAACATAGTTAGGAATGACAGACTTAGCTCTACTGGTGGTGGAGTTGCGATATGTATCAAAAAGGGCATTGCGTTTACGTACGCGGTTAAATAATCTCCCAACTAAAATTATAGAAACGGTTGGCATCACGATAACAGAAATCAATACTTCCATCATTGCGGTGTATTTCAGTTGTACTAGGCTAAACTCGGAAAAAATCGGACTTTTCAAAGAAGACCTTAAAATGTTATTTAACTTGAAAACAAAGTTTATCATTTGTGGTGACCTGAATGCCCGGCATCGCGATTGGAACTGCGCCAGAGCGAACAAGGCAGGAAACATACTCTTTGACTTAGTCAATCAGTCCAATACTGTAGTTCATGCTCCAGATTCTCCCACATGCTTTCCTCCTAGAGGCAATCCGTCCACCTTAGACCTAATTATAAGCAACGGATTAACTCCACTGTCAAACCCAATAGTCCTAAATGAATTATCTTCCGTTCATCTCCCAGTTTACTTCACTATTAACAAAATCATCAACCTTTCTCAACAGACCTTCTACAACCATAGCAAAACCAACTGGGAAAAATATAGACTCTCGCTTACAGCAAACATAGATCTTCGCGGGATTGATCTTTCCGAAATTACCCATGTCAATCAAATTGACCTCCTAATCTCGTCCCTCACAAACCAGATAGATGAAGCCAGGCGCTCCGCTACCCCACTTGAAACGCCTGAAACGCAAAATACTCCAGTAATTACACCGGACATACTCGCAATGATAAAATATCGTAATCTAGTCAGAGCACGCGACCCAGCCCTTCACAGCATTGTAAGCA
Source organism: Microchrysa polita (assembly GCA_949715475.1). Lineage (NCBI taxonomy): Eukaryota > Metazoa > Arthropoda > Insecta > Diptera > Stratiomyidae > Microchrysa > Microchrysa polita. The sequence continues at coordinate 135,085,887 of OX454416.1, read as the reverse complement.
ATCTGAACACGCAAATAAGATTTTCAATTTCCACGTTGCGTAACCTTCAATGGAACAAACTACTTTCCTCCCTAGTAACAGGAATAAAGAAACTCTGGAAACTACGCAAGTGTTTACAAAACAAAGCTCGATTCTTGCCCCCTCTTCGTAATTCCGATGGAACTACCACATATTCGCCTACTCAAAAAGCAGATCTGCTAGCGGATTCCTTCCTCTCTTCGCACACCTTAACTCAGCATTTAAGTGACCCGGATACATCAACTCAAGTAGCTAACACAGTTAATGGATTAAAACACCTGACTTCCGACTTTAGCCCAGCTTTCCATAGCACTCCGGCAGAAATTAGGAGAATACTGAATAACCTGAAGCTAAAATCATCTCCCGGTGATGACCAAATCCCAAACGTTCTTATCAAAAACTTCCCCCGAAAAGCCATAGTTCTACTCTGCTTTATCTTCAACAGCTGCCTAAAACTGGGCTACTTCCCTCAAACGTGGAAAAATGCTGTAGTTATCCCCATCCCAAAGCCCGACAAAGATTCCTCAGTTCCCCAGAACTACCGACCAATAAGCCTCCTGCCTTCCATAGGCAAAGTCTTTGAAAAAATAATACTATCAAGACTTCAATTGAAACTAGAGGAAAATTTTATCATTCCCACTTTTCAGTTCGGTTTCCGACCAGGTTATTCGACTAATCACCAACTATTAAGGGTCTACAACAAAATTCAGCACGGCTTCACCGACAAGGACTCCACAGGCTTAATAGCTTTAGACATAGAAAAAGCTTTTGATTCCGTCTGGCACGACGCCCTTATATTCATAATGCTACGTCTCGATATTCCTGTATATATCTGCAAAATAATATATTCATACCTAACAAACCGTACCTTCAGCGTAAAAACACAAAGTGTTTCTAAAAAATACAGCATACCAGCGGGGGTGCCCCAAGGGTCAGTCCATAGTCCAACACTCTACAACATCTACACCTCTGACATGCCTACTCACCCTAACTGCAATATCGCTACATACGCCGACGACACAGTCATATTTTCCACAGGTACCGACCCAGTCGAAATAGTTAATAAACTACAACTTCAACTTTCTCTTATTGACAACTTCTGTAGTAAATGGAAGATCAAGATAAATACTGATAAGACTCAAGCAGTATTTTCACCAAGCGTCGTGCTCCCAGGTACTTACCAAATCCCCAACTGAATGTGCTAGGCTACCCGATCTCCTGGAGCAAAGATAATACCTGGGCTTATTCCTTGACTCCAAACTAACTTTTAAGGCTCACATAGAGGCCATTGAATTAAAAGTAGCCAAAAAAATAAAATCATCATACCCGTTTATAAACAGAAATTCAAAACTATCATTAGCCAACAAACTCCTGATTTACAAGACCACCATGACTGACTCCTTTGATCTTATACGGCTCGCCAATTTGGATCAAATGCGCACGGACACATAAAAACAAACTACAAGTACTCCAAAATAAATGTTTAATTTCTCCACGCGCCGCCTACATTAAATAACGAAAATTCCATATATCTCTCAAAAAGCGACCCTCATAGAACAAACATTTCTCAGAAAATGTCACACCTCAAACATAACACAATTACGTGCCTTAGTCAACTAATGCCCTACCATAGTAAGTTAAGTCTGTCAAATCTAGTTTATAGTTAGTTGTAACTTTCCTTTTTATTAGCTCGTAGTCCTTCACTATTAGGTTTTAAGCTACTTTTTCCTAGTAATACAGTCTACTCTAATCGAACTCTAAATTGAACTGAAATAAATCTCTCTAAACTTTAAAAAAAAACTGAGATGTAAGGACATTGTCTAACCACTAATTTAAGTCACATGTATATACTATATACTAATACTAACCCTCTCACTGCAATAAAGCTACTATTTAACAACAAAGTTTTACAGAATGCCTCCGGTATACCTACGTTACCGTTACAGAGATTTTCAGGAAAATAACCAAAAGTACCGAAATTGTATGGTTTGGACCCTCATAGCTCCCTTAGCATTGCGCACATCAATCTGACATTCGGATATTTAATCAAGCGTTGTATAAGCCATATAACAGTTTTCGGTGCACATTACCGTTATAGAGATTCCCAAAAAACTGCTTATTTGGATGTTTGGACCCTGATAACTTCCCTAGCGGGGCTTCCATCGTTGAGGACTTTTAATGTCATACTGACAGCCACACGAGCTACAAATTTGCCCCAGATGGGTTCCCTCTAGAGGCTCCCGTTATTGAAAAAAATCTGAGCAACGGTTTTATGTTTAATTTTGACCCCTCAAAGCTTCCTTCGGTGTGTTCGCATAGACGAGTTGTTTGGGCATTTTAATTTCAAGTTACAGGACCAAAAAATTGTTACAGGCTTCCATTATTAAGAAATTCACGAAAATAATGAAAAATAACGTTATTGTGCAGTTCGGACCCTCATAGCGCCCTTAGTATTGTGCGCATCATTCTGAAATTCGGTGAATAAGCTACAAATTCGTCATATAACAGTTTTCGGTGCATGTTAACGTTATAGAGATATTCCCCAAAAACTGCTTAACGGAATGTTTGGACCCTCATAACTTCGTTAGGGGGGCTCCCATCTTTGGGGACTTTTGGTGTCCTACTAAAAGCCACAGAAGCTACAAATTTCTCCTAGAAAACCATAGCGCACACTCCCCCGTCTTAGCGCCATTCACGAAAAACCCCAAAAAACTCCTTTTTTTTAAGATGAACCCCCATAGCGTCCTTAAGGCTGCACGTGTTGATATGAAATTTGGCCACTTTCTTCAGAACTCCATAGGCTACAAATTTTCCATGCAAAAGTTTTTAGTAGGAGTTACCGTTATAGAGATTTTCATGAAACATTGTTAACCCTTCTGTCGGCACAAAGGTCTGGCCAGACCTTTGGCACTATATTTCGGTCTAAAAAGTATAGAAGATGAAATCATAGCGACTTCAAATTTTGTGATATCCTAGAATAATATGTTTAGAAGCATTTTGCAAAAATTTGAAAAAATCGGTTGAAGTTTTGAATATGTTTTTGATGATTTTCAATTTATAGTGCTTTTTGATACCCAATAGGTCTGGCCAGACCTACAGTTTTTCCCCCCATTTTTCTCTTGAGGTAAAAGGTGCAAATATGAAATTCTCTTAAAATTCTCCTATTTATGATGTTAGAATGTCATTAAAATTCAATTTGTACTATAAACGATAAAAAATTCTCAGATTTGTCTTTGAAAAGCCGTGAAGCTCAAGAAATGAGTATGTCTAATTTTATAACATCACCTAATCAACTGAGATTTGATTCAAGGAAATTCAAACCAGTTTTTCCCCTTTGTAATAGTTAGGACTAAGTACGAGAGACTTACGAACCTCTTTCTAAATAGATTTGATAAAGAAATTTACGAAAAATTTAGAATGAAATGATTTTCGCGTTTGAAAATTCCCTATTTCTTTCCACCTACTTCCCTAAATCTGCAGACTAATATCGAGGTAAAATGTACTAACAAAGCGCCAGGATATTGGTATTGAAAAATGCGAACAAACTTTCTACTAGAAATGATGTCATGAAAATAGAGAAGCAAATAGAGATGAAAATAAGGGAAAAACATATTTATAATAATACCACCTCAAAATATGTCCACTTAAAAACGTTACTAGTGTATCTACAAAAATTATTTTAATACTTTTATTGTTTAAAAATGGCAGCAAGGAATTGATTGAATGATTCTACCGGTAACAATTTCACCTTTTCTAAAAAATAAAAATTTTTTCTCAGTAGGTCCAGCCAGACCTATTGGGTATAGAATATGCATATTGTAGTAGGTGCCGACAGAAGGGTTAAGAATACCGTTAGACCTCCTGGCATCGTTAAGAGTGCCCGAACGTATTTGTTATTTCCATCGTTTATTGAAGAAGCACAAGAGCTTCAAATTTGGCATATTCCACTTGTTTGTATATGCTACCGTTATCGAGATATTCAGAAAAACCTGTTTCCAGGGTCTTTGACCCTCTGTAACACCGCTAGCGGCACTCGTAGAGACGGAGACTTCTAGGGTCTTGTTTAGGACCTCGAAAGGAAGGCTCATGCAAAAATCCAGCTTTCCCCTAATTTTTCCGAAGTTTGGCCAAATTTTTGTTCAAATTTCCTGGCGTATCAGTCCTTTTTATAGTTTTGAATTTCAGTGTTCGAGACTGCAGACTCAAGCGCATTGTACGGATGATGATGACTCTTTCCCTGTGTCTCTGCCAATCCGAAACCCTGAGACAGGAATCTTGTAGTTGTTTATTTGAAGTACGGCAATGATTCTGCCCCACTGCGGTGTCCATATTGAAGGGTTGGTTTTTTTCGTTTATCTATGGCGATCTCTGGATGACAATGGAATAACGACCAACTCCACGTGAAAGAGTTCTTAAGAAACTCCATACGGCTCATTTTGGTATGAGTAGGATGAAGCAGCTTGCTCGCGGTTATTGTTGATGGAACCGTATGAACAAGAAAATCGAAGATATAGTGAATAATTGCAAGAATTGCCAATCAGTTCGACCCAATCCAAATAAAGTTTTACCTACACATTGTTGGGAGAGACCTAAACATGTTTTCGATCGGCTACACATCGATTTTTTTTTTTGTCCTTCCAAAGGCAAACTTTTCTTTATTCGTGTTGATGCCTTTAGTAAATGGCCTGAAGTTCACGTAATACCAAACACTAAAGCATCAACAACGATAAACAAATGCAGAAAAATCTTTGCAACTTTTGGTTTACCCAATGTTGTTGTGAGTGATGACATGAATTTCAGGAGTTTCTGAAATCAAATGGAATTGTTCATAAGCAAGGGGCACCTTATCATCCTGCAACTAATGGACAAGCTGAACGTTACTTTCAGACCATGAAAAATAAAATTAAAACAATAAATTGCAAAACGACTGATATTCAATTCGAATTACTTAATATTTTAATGGCGTATAGAAGAACTATATACCCAAGAACCCAAGCACTGACAAGTCTCCAGCTCAATTATTGTTTGGTAGACAATTAAGGTCCGATTGGACTTGATGATTCCAAATAGAGTAGATTAGAGTAAAAGAAAATTATTCGGTTGGACGAATCTTCAAGGTTGGTGATCGGGTTGCCATGCCGCACGAAACTATTTAACGGCTGATAAATGGTACTTCGGTAAAGTAATTGCAAAATTAGGCGAGTTACATTACCTAATCAAATTAGATGAAGACAGAGTTTGGCGTAGACATATCGACCAGTTAAGAAAAATTGGTGAAAGCATTGGGGATACCAAACTATTAGGGGAAACCTCATATGGACAGTTCGGGATGCCAAAAGATAAAGATCGACCCAGTAACAGACCAATCACAGAAAAACCAATACTGAAAATTCGGGATCGACCAACCCCTCCACGGTAGCTATTCCAAAGCAACGAGAGTATCCAGAGAGAGAGTTGCGATCCAGATCCAACCAATATGCAGACCGAGTCGGTTCCTGTTATTGCCGCACCTGTAGTCTCTAATCGACCTGAAAGGATAACACGACCTCCACAAGGTTTCCAAGATAAATTTAAATATTACAACTGAATTAATTGCAGTATATTTCATCAACTGATTTCATTTTTGGATTGTATTGACTTTAAATATTTTTTTGGTGGCAATTATGATTTTTTATACCCGTCACTATGTGAAAGGGTATATTAACTTGTCATGAAGTTTGCCCCGCACAGATGGGGGTCAGGGGGCTGCCATAGAAACCAACCTCTGAAAATTATGTTCTTCTAAGAAAAACTTTTTTCTTTATGTACCGAACTTCACCCAAATATGTTCCTAGTAAAGTCCCAAAACACATCTAGGAACGGATGGAAATGGAACATTACGTCAGAGGGCTGCCATACAAACAAACCGCTAAAATTAAGTTCTTCTAAGAAAAACTTTTTCCGATTTAATCCTACCTTAACCAAACTTTACACAAATGTGTTCCTAGTAAAGCCGCAAAACATATCTAGGAACGCATGAAATCGGAACACTACACACAACACTACAAACCAACCACTGGAAATTAGGCTCTTTTAAGAAAAACTTTTTCCTTTATGTACCAATCTTAACCGAACTTCACCCAAATGTGTTTCTAGTAATGCCTCAAAACATATCTAGGAATGGATGGAATCGGAGCATTACGTCATGGGGCTGTCATACAAACACTGAAAAAATCATTTGCTAAAAACAAGAAAAAAATACAACAAAAAACAGCCATGGTATAGTTTTGCCTGATTTAAGACGTAATTTCTTGTTCCAAAAAAAGTTTTTTTCTGATTTAAGGTGTATTTTCTTGTTCCAAGAAAAGCCTTTGCTTAAAACTAATAAGTAAGCATCATTTTAAGCAAACATTTTTCTTGTAACAAGAAAATACATCTTAAATCAGAAAAACTTTTCTTGGAACAAGAAAATACATCTTAAATCAGGAAAAATTATTCCTTGGCTGTTTTTTATTGTATTTTTTCTTGTTTTTTAGCAAATGATTTCTTTCAGTGAACCAACCACAAATTATGAGGTTCTTGTAAGAAAAACTTTTTTCTTTTTGAATCCTAACCAAAATTCACCCAAGTGCATTCCTGGGTTAGCCTTAACGCATCCAGGAACAGATGGAATCGGAACACGTCATAGGGCTGCGGTGGAAATTATTAACACAAAAGGATCTTAAGTGTCATTCAAATGTGACGGGTATTCATATTTCGGCCGCGCCAGAAATGAGCCTCGGTCTCGTTTTATATTTCTTTTTATGAAAACTTGATATTAACTTGACAAATTGAATTTGCGGGGGAAGAGCTGTCATATAGTCAGATTAATTATACTAACTTCATACTGTTATACAGAATAATTGAACCTAACTAACTTCAAGCCTCTGTACTAATCATTTAAATCCCACTAGCCACCATAATCAATCGTGCTTGTAACTAATCGCTGATAATAAAATCAATATTATTCTAAGTTTAACCCAAAGTGTTTTTTCTTAAATACGACAACCGAACCGAAATCTACCGCTATTTGATATTTTCAGAGTTACGACGTATTTTTTTTGCATTTTTCAAAGGATAACTATAATTATAAAATAAATACTATAAACACTTAACCGAAGCTTGTTTTTTGACTTCAGCAGTCACTTTAGAAAGAACTCAAAAAAATGTGTTTTTTTTTTTGTTACAAATTTCAAGACTGTTCATTTTCCTTATTGAACTAAAGAACCCTTTGAAAACCAACTGATTTCTTTGAATGGCTTCTAATCTTGGGTGAATACAGAGAAAACAGGTGCCAACCTTTGATGGGAGGCCTCGCCCAAAAAAAGACACTTGTACTTAAGGAGAAAACTTCAAAAAATATTTTAAGGTCCATCTAGATTGATTGCTAAATGGTTGCGCGTCCAAGAACCGGCATCACGAACAGCCATTTGGTTGCTACTTAGCATCCACACTAACAACCAAATGGAGACATGACATGACATTACCAAAATTTCATTTTGGTGTTTTTTTTAATTTAATTATCAAAATCGGATTCTGCGCGTTTGATTTATTACACGGCCATAGAAGAATTATTCAATTTCACACAAATGAACAAACAAAAGTTGCAAAATTGTCACTTTGAATTTGACAAGCGGTTGTCAAAGCGGTTGGTTGAGTTGCCATATTGAATATCAAAACTGGACGCACACACAAATGGTGATCAGTTTGGATGCAATGACAACAGCCATTTGGTTGCACGTGACACCATTGACGATCAATCTAGATGGACCTTTACATAACAATTTTTTTTTAAGTGCTAAATATTTCCCCAAAGCCATTGGAATTAGAAAATTCGATCAACTATCTATATCTACTAAATATACGCAAAGCAAATAGAGAAGCAAAAAAAGAAGAAAATAAGGAAGAAACATGTTTGTACTAATACCACCTCAAAATATATCTATAAACGTTTCCAGTATATCTACAAAAATTATTTTGATGGTTTTATTGTTGAAAAATTGCAGTAAAGAATTTATAGAATGATTCTACTGCTAAAAAATTTTACTTTTTCTGAAAAAATAAAAAAAAAATTATCAGTAGGTCAAGCCATACCTATTTGGTAGGTATATAATATATTGTAGGTGCCGACATAAGGGTTAACATGATACACTGCTCATTGACAAATTACCGCCATCAATTCAATAATCTCAATTTGGTACGAAAAATACAATAATCAACCACAAAAGCTCTAATAATGGAAAAGAGTCAATTTGTGAATATGCAATTGACTTATCGGTTGGTTTTTGTTATGCTGGATATAACTTTTTGAATAAGTAATTTATTACGATTCCAATCATTCACGTCAGTCATTTTTTATAGTTGCTCTTGCGATAGCCAGCAAGTTCCCTATTGAAAAATTTCAGTATTGTCAGTATTTTCAGAGTGTTTATTTAGAATTCAACGTTGAAAGTATTCGAAATTTGTTTCCTGGAGAAGAAATCTTTTAGTGTTCCCTATAAATTGAAAATTATATAGTCACACTAATATTTCTGGGGAAAAAAGAATCAGTCTTCATTGCAGTTATGTCAGTTCTGTACAACATTCCAGTATTCTTGACACTATCATCATTTCGCTTCATCCAGTGCCAGGACAACCTACAACACATTGTCGGTAGATCCTTACTTCTTTACGATCTGCATACTCTGGTTTTGGTTTCATCAGAATCATCCCAAACAGCCGTACAAATGTCAACAAATCTGCAACGAAATTCGACTATTGCGGTCATTCATTATACAAATCAGTGGACAGCACCACTTCATCATAATGCAATGGAAGCGACACCCATTTTGCTAAACAATTTTGGACGCAATTTACTCTACACCGTTTTTCTGGACGACGCTGTCGGAGCCAGACGGCACAGAGTCTTACAAAATGCATTTTGATTGCTGGAACGAAGACAGTACTCTCATCTTATTTTGATTGTTGCGAATAGTACCAGGTACGAACTCGAAGGATTGTTTAAACGTTGCTTTGGCTACGGATTGCTCAAAGTAGTGGTGATGCAGCGTACATTGCCACCAAACTTCTACACATACAGACCATTCGAAAATTTCAAAATTGTAGAAATTAATTTAAATTCCGAGATTTTTACTGACCGAGTTCTGAACGTGAATAAATATCCATTTAAGACTCACAGATCGGGTGGCCCCCCGTATGTTCTCTGGCTGAAAGACAAATCAGGTAAAATTCTCCCGAGAGGAATTGCCGGAAATCTTTTAATAACATTTGCAGAAAAACGAAATGCCACTTTGCAATATATTCCCTTATTTTTGGACGAATCACTTTACGGTGCAATTTTCCGATATATTACGGGAAAACAAATAGATTTCTCCGTAGTCGGCTTATCGAACTTAGTTGAATATGGAGAATCGTCCGTTCCTTTGCATTTTAGCAAATTTAGTGTTTTTGTACCAGCACCAAGAATCATACCTTCGTATCAGAATTTCGCTTTACCATTTCAGCCGCAGACATGGTGTGCTCTAGTTTTAGCATTGTTTTACGTCACTTGTGTCATCTTTATTGTGATTGTTGTTGTTACTGGTGAAATGGATATGGCTCATGCCTTTTTAGCGGCTCTTTGCATGATTGTAAATATATCCGGAACGGGTGCATTTTATCGAAATAATGGCAGAATAGTTTTATTCTATCTACAAATTTTCGTATGCGGCTTTATCGTATCAAATCTGTACTTAGCGTTATTGACAACATTCCTCACTAGTCCTGCTTACGACCGTGAAATAAGGACTTGGAGTGACATTCAGCGGAAGGGCTTGAAAATTCTTAACGAGCACGAAGAATATGTATACCTCTTTCAGTATGGATATGCCGCACCCGATGTATTGAAGTACAAACATTTATTTGAATCAATTCGTATGGACAAATTAAGGGAAGTCATAGAATCGTTGAACAATACGAAACCTCTTGTGTTGAATGCAGCACACCAATTGTGGCTTGATACCGTCCAACGCTATAGAAAACAGATAAAGTTCAAAAAATCTGAGATGACCGTTATGTTGTCCATGTCGTGTGTAAAGTTTAGGTATGAATTTCCATTTTTAGATGACTTCAATGAACACATTCTGATGGCCTCCCAATCGGGTTTACTCGACTTTTGGAAACGCAATCTCCTGTTCGAATATCGTCAGGCGAAGGTAATGAACGTTTCTCAGGCTCATGAAGAAAACGGACCACGCCCTTTTGACGTTGACACCTTGAAGATTCCATTTCTGATTTTGATCGTCGGTTTGGTGGTTTCAACTATAATCTTCATGATGGAGATAGTGGTGAACATTTTAGCGTTTAGCTTAATAAAATAAATTTTAATGTACACACATTCATATGAATTATGGCTTATTTATATAGAGTTGGTTCCCAGATTAATTTCAAATTAAAACAAAAATATTTCTAAATGTGTTTTCAATTAACCCGTGAAAATATATGTATAAAAGCAATGAAAGAATTTTTCAAAAGAGAGCATACATTTCAGGTTTTACTTCAATTTTTCTGATTTTCATGTTGTTGCTTCTGATGGTCATTAATTTGCATTTTCTATGCGAAAATAAGAACATAATGCGAAAAGATAAAGATTGTTAAGATTCTCTAACGTAACGTGACCAGACTCCCGAATGCCCAAGTGCAGAATTTGATTTTTCAGGCAAACGCTAAGTTATACTTTATATCACCCCACCCGTCTTTCACGCCGATTTGGAGAAAGCATAATATGTCACGAGGCTACCGCCATCTTGCATATCATAAAACTACCACATATTCTCCTTCCTTTCATAAGTGATATCTTCGTAAATATAGTATTGAGGAAGAATAGTAGCCGATATTCTGGGCAATATGTGGTGTACCTTGCGAAAACCACATTCTCTTGATACTAAACAGGACCCATAAAGAAGCCCAAAACACCATAAGCCCGGAATTGCCCCATTTTGTTAGAAAAGATGTTACAAATTTTAAAAACTTATTTTAAGAAAGGACAATTGAGAATGGCCTTTGTTACATTTTAATGATAAATGATACTCATACCCCAGGAAAATTGGCATTTCACTTCGGCAAAATTAGAGGAAAGCTGGATTTTTGCATGAGCCTTCCTTTCGAGGTCCTCAACAAGACCCTAAAAGTCCCCGTCTCTACGAGTGTCGCTAGCGGTGCTACAGAGGGTCAAAGACCCTCGAAAACCGGTTTTTCTGAATATCTCGATAATGGTAGCATGTACAAAAACATGGTGTATGGCAAATTTGAAGCTCTGGTGCTTTTTTTAATAAACGAAGGAAATACCGAATACGTTCGGGCACTCAAAACGGTGCCAGGAGGTCTAACTCTATTTTTAACGAGGTTTGACGAAAATCTCAATAACGGTAGCTCGTACTAAAAACTTTTGTATTGAAAATTTGTAGCCTACGGAGCTCTGAAGAAAGCGCCCAAATTTTGAGGGCGCTATGGGGGTTCAAACCTTAAAAAAAGGTGTTTTTTTCGGGTTTTTCGTGAATGGCGCTAAGACGAGGGAGTGTGTTCTATGGTCTTCTAGGAGAAATTTGTGGCTTCTGTGGCTGTTAGTAAGACGCCAACCGTTTGTTGTTGATATGAAATTTGGCCACTTTCTTCAGAACTCCATTGGCTACAAATTTTCCATGCAAAAGTTTTAAGTAGGAGTTACCGTTATAGAGATTTTCATGAAACATTGTTAAGAATACCGTTAGACCTCCTGGCATCGTTAAGAGTGCCCGAACGTATTTGTTATTTCCATCGTTTATTGAAGAAGCACAAGAGCTTCAAATTTGGCATCCTCCACTTTTTTGTATATGCTTATCGAGATATTCAGAAAAACCTGTTTTCGAGGGTCTTTGACCCTCTTTAACACCGCTAGCGGCACTCGTAGAGACGAAGACTTCTAGGGTCTTGTTTAGGACCTCGAAAGGAAGGCTCATGCAAAAATCCAGCTTTCCCCTAATTTTTCCGAAGTTTGGCCAAATTTTTGTTCAAATTCCCTGGCGTACCAGTCCTTTTTTATAATTTTGAATTTCTGTGTTCGAGACTGCAGACTCATCCGCATTGTACGGATGATGATGACTCTTTCCCTGTGTCTCTGCCAATCCGAAACCCTGAGACATGAATCTTGTTGTTGTTTATTTGAAGTACGGCAATGATTCTGCCCCACTGCGGTGTCCATATTGAAGGGTTGTTTTTTTTCGTTTATACAGGGTGTCCCGTTCATGGTGGAGAATCTTTTAATGGTAGATAGTGTGGCTCATTTGGGGAAAATTAATGTTCTACGAGACACCTCTATTTTGAACCGTTACAATGTAAAAGCACTTTTTGTATATTGTGTCAAAATACCTGACTTGCCGAACTAAATCAAAATTTGCCAAACCACCAAACATGTCATTCGAGATATGACTTCACTTTCCGAAACTACATACAATTTCCTATAAAACGACACCTCGTCCGTTACGGAGTTGCTCGTATCTTCCGAGATACACCAGTTCAAACTTTGAAGAAATTTTAAAATCGGTTTTTCATGCAAAATTCAAATGATAAAATCGTAACGGTACTTTGAACTGACAAATCTGCAAAGTTGAAAAAAGTTGCCTCATTATGTTAGCTCTCGAACGACATATAAAAATTAAGGGCTCATGATTTGAAAATTTGCGAATTTAACGTTTCAAAGGTAAAAAAATGTGGTTTTCGTGTAATGCAAATCATCTGATATGATGAAGATAAATTTGTACGATCAACACAGTTCATTTTGTTGGGCGAAAAAACTTTACATTGAAACCACATTTTTTACCATTGAAACGTTAAATTCGCAAATTTTTAAATCGTGACCCCTTAATTTTTATATGTCGTTCGAGAGCTAACATAATGAGGCAACTTTTTTCAACTTTGCGGATTTGTCAGTTCAAAGTACCGTTACGATTTTATCATTTGAATTTTGCATGAAAAACCGATTTTAAAATTTCTTCAAAGTTTGAACTGGTGTATCTCGGAAGATACGAGCAACTTCGTAACGGACAAGGTGTCGTTTTATATGTAGTTTTATGTAGTTTCGGAAAGTGAAGTCATATCTCGGATGACATATTTGGTGGTTTGGCAAATTTTGATTTAGTCAGGTATTTTGACACAATTTACAAAAAGTGCTTTTACATTGTAACGGTTCAAAATAGAGGTGTCTCGTAGAACATTAATTTTCCCCAAATAAGCCACACTATCTACCATTAAAAGATTCTCCACCATGAACGGGACACCCTGTATATGGCGACCTCTGGATGACAATGGAATAACGACCAACTCCACGTGAAAGAGTTCTTAAGGAACTCCATACGGCTCATTTTGGTATGAGTAGGATGAAGCAGCTTGCTCGCGGTTATTGTTGATGGAACCGTATGGACAAGAAAATCGAAGATATAGTGATTAATTGCAAGAATTGCCAATCAGTTCGATCCGATCCAAATAAAGTTTCACCTACACATTGTTGGGAGAGACCTAAACATGTTTTCGATCGGCTAAACATCGATTTTTTTTTTGGTCCTTCCAAAGGCAAACATTTCTTTATTCGTGTTGATGCCTTTAGTAAATGGCCTGAAGTTCATGTAATACCAAACACTAAAGCATCAACAACGATAAATAAATGCAGAGAAATCTTTGCAACTTTTGGTTCACCCAATGTTGTTGTGAGTGATGACATGAATTTCAGGAGTTTCTGAAATCAAATGGAATTGTTCATAAGCAAGGGGCACTTTACCATCCTGCAACTAATGGACAAGCTGAATGTTACTTTCAGATCATGAAAAATAAAATTAAAACAATAAATTGCAAAACGACTGATATTCAATTCGAATTACTTAATATTTTAGTGGCGTATAGAAGAACTATACCCAAGCACTGACAAGTCTCCAGCTCAATTATTGTTTGGTAGACAATTAAGGTCCCGATTGGACTTGATAATTCCAAATAGCAAGGAGATTAGAGTAAAAGAAAATTATTCGGTTGGACGAATCTTTAAGGATGGTGATCGGGTTGCCGCAAGAAACTATTTAACGGCTGATAATAAATGGTACTTCGGTAAAGTAATTGAAAAATTAGGCGAGTTACATTACCTAATCAAATTAGATGATGACAGAGTTTGGCGTAGACATATCGACCAGTTAACCCTAGAGTGGGCGCGCTATGAGCAATTTGCCGCATTCACAAAAAAAAAAAAATAATTCGTAAAATAATTTTTCGTTAAGTTTGGGCTTTTAGTAGCTGCCTCTATTTTCATTCAGAACTCGTGCCGAAAGGCTGTACCTCGGTTACCTCCACATATATATTATAACGTCGTCAGTGGACGGAGTACGGCTAGAGAAGCAGGTTGTTACCATCAGGCGGCAATTTGCTAATCGCGCGCCTTCTCACGTCAGTAAAAATATCACATATAAAAAAAAAACATATTTTTTGCAAAGTTGGAATGTTGGGTATGTTTATGTATTATATACGATAATGTAGAATATGTTAAAAGTCTGTTAAAATGCGTTGCGTTTTCCAAAACCTTTTATAAACCGAAGTTCCCAAAACAAATTTCAATAAATATATTATTTGTTAATGCTTATTTGTGTCTTACTTAAATCCTGAGAAAATAAATTAATTCAGTTGCATTATTCCTACTTAAAATGGTCACTGAAAAGGAGCGGCAAAATGCTCCCCACGCGACCACTGACGTTTATCGGGTTACGAAAAATTGGTGAAAGCATTGGGGATACCAAACTATTAGGGGAAACCTCATATGGACAGTTCGGGATGCCAAAAGCTAAAGAAAGAAACCAGCACAGAAACCAGTACTGAAAATTCGGGATCGATCAACCCCTCCACGGTAGCAATTCCAAGGAACGAGAGTACCCAGAGAGAGAGTTGCGATCCAGATCCAACCAATATGCAGACCGAGCCGGTTCCTGTTATTGCCGCACCTGTAGTCTCTAATCGACCTGAAAGGATAAATCGACCTCCACAACGTTTCCAAGATGAATTTAAATATTACAACTGAATTAATTGTAGTATTTTGATTAACTGATTTCATTTTTGGATTGTATTGACTTTAAATATTTTTTTGGTGGCAATTATGATTTTTTATACCCGTCACTATGTGAAAGGGTATACATATTAGCTTTGTCATGAAGTTTGCAACGCACAGAAGGAGGCATCTCCGACTATATAAAGTATATATATTATTGGTCAGTGTGACGAGAGAAATCGATTGAGCGATGTCCGTCTGTCCGTCTGTTTCAATACAAACTAGTCCCTCAGTTTTGAAGCTATCGACCTGAAATTTTGTATACAAGTTTCTTTCTAGTGTGCGCTATATATATGTCGGAACGAATGGAATCAGGGGCTGCCATAGAAACCAACCTCTGAAAATTAGGTTCTTCTAAGAAAAACTTTTTTCTTTATGTGCCGAACTTCACCCAAATGTGTTCCTAGTGTCCCAAAACTTATCTAGGAACGGATGGAATTGAAACATTACGTCATAGGGCTGCCATACAAACCAACCGCTAAAATTAAGTTCATCTAAGAAAAACTTTTTCCGCTTTAATCCGACCTTAACCAAACTTTACACGTTCCTAGTAAAGCCGCAAAACATATCTAGAAAAGCATGAATTCGGAACACTACACACTACACTACAAACCAACCACTGGAAATTAGGCTGTTTTAGAAAAAACTGTTTCCTTTATGTACGAACCATATCTCGGAATGGATGGAATCGGAGCATTACGTCATAGGGCTGTCATACAAACCAACCACAAATTATTAGGTTCTTGTAACAAAAACTTTTTTCTTTTTGAATTTTAACCAAAACGCATCCAAGAACAGATGGAATCGGAACACGTCATAGGGCTGGGGTGGAAATTATTAACACAAAAGAATCTTAAGTGCCAGTCAAATGTGACGGGTATTCAAATTTCGGCCGCGCCAGAAATTAGCCTCGGCCTCGTTTTATTTTTCTTTTTATGAAAACTTGATATTAACTTGACAAATTGAATTTGCGGGGGAAGAGCTGTCATATAGTCAGATTAATTATACTAACTTCATACTGTTATACAGAATAATTGTACCTAACTAACTTTAAGCCTCTGTACTAATCATTTACTTCCCACTAGCCACCATAATCAATCGTGCTTGTAATTAATCGCTGATAATAAAATCAATATTATTCTAAGTTTAAGTGTTTCCCCTTAAATACGACAACCGGACCGAAATCTACCGCTATTTGAAATTTTCAGAGTTACGACGTATTTTTTTTACATTTTTCGAAGGATAACTATAATTATAATATAGATACTATAAACACTTAACCGAAGCTTGTTTTTTGACTTCAGCAGTCACTTTAGAATGAACTCAAAAAAATGTGTTTTTTTTTTTGTTACAAATTTCAAGACTGTTCATTTTTCTAATTGAACTAAAGAACCCTTTGAAAACCAACTGATTTCTTTGAATGGCCTCTAATCTTGGGTGAATACAGAGAAAACAGGTGAAAACCTTTGATGGGAGGCCTCGCCCAAAAAAAGACACTTGTACTTAAGGAGAAAACTTCAAAAAATATTTTAAGGTCCATTTAGATTGATTGCCAAATTGTTGCGCGTCCAAGAACTGGAATTACGAACAGCCATTTGGCTGCTACTTAGCATCCACACTAACAACCAAATGGAGACACAAAATGACATTACCAAAATTTCATTTTGGTGTTTTTTTTTAAATTTAATTATCAAAATCGGATTCTGCGCGTTTGATTTATTACACGGCCATTGAAGAATTATTCAATTTCACACAAAAGAACGAACAAAAGTTGCAAAATTGTCACTTTGAATTTGACAAGCGGTTGTCAAAGCGGTTGGTTGAGTTGCCATATTGAATATCAAAACTGGACGCAAATGGTGATCAGTTTGGATGCAATGACAACATTTGGTTGCACGTGACACCATTGGCGATCAATCTAGATGGACCTTTACATAACATTTTTTTTTAAGTGCTAAATATTTCCCCAAAGACATTGGAATTAGAAAATTCGATCGAACCATCTACTAAATATACGCAATGCAAATAGAGAAGCAAAAAAAAGGAGAAAATAAGGAAGAAACATGTTTGTACTAATACCACCTCAAAATATATCTATAAACGTTTCCAGTATATCTACAAAAATTATTTTGATGGTTTTATTCTTGAAAAATTGCAGTAAAGAATTTATAGAATGATTCTACTGCTAAAAATTTTTACATTTTCTGAAAAAATAAAAAAAAAATTATCAGTAGTTCAAGCCAGACCTATTTGGTATATGCATATTGTAGTAGGTGCCGATATTGTAGTAGGTGCCGACATAAGGGTTAACATGTTACACTTCTCATTCACAAATTACTGTCATCAATTCAATAATCTCAATTTGGTACGAAAAATACAATAATCAACCACAAAAGCTAATCAACCACAAAAGCTCTAATAATGGAAAAAAGCCAATTTGTGAATATGCTATTGACTTATCGGTTGGTTTTTGTTATGCCGGATATAACTTTTTGAATAAGTATTACGATTCCCATCATTCACGTCAGTCATTTTTTATAGTTGCTCTTGAGATAGCCAGCAAGTTCCCTATTGAAAAATTTCAGTATTGTCAGAATTTTCAGAGTGTTTATTTAGAATTCAACGTTGAA
This sequence comes from Microchrysa polita, assembly GCA_949715475.1. Lineage (NCBI taxonomy): Eukaryota > Metazoa > Arthropoda > Insecta > Diptera > Stratiomyidae > Microchrysa > Microchrysa polita. The sequence continues at coordinate 135,068,127 of OX454416.1, read as the reverse complement.
AGTATCCGAAATTTGTTTCTTGGAGAGGAAATCTTTTAGTGTTCCCTATAAATTGAAAATTATATAGTCCAACTAATATTTCTGGGGAAAAAAGAATCAGTCTTCATTGCAGCTATGTCAGTTCTGTACAACATTCCAGTATTCTTGACACTATCATCATTTCGCTTCATCCAGTGCCAGGACAACCTACAACACATTGTCGGTAGATCCTTACTTCTTTACGATCTGCATACTCTGGTTTTGGTTTCATCAGAATCATCCCAAACAGCCGTACAAATGTCAACAAATCTGCAACGAAATTCGACTATTGCGGTCATTCATTATACAAATGAGTGGACAGCACCACTTCACCATAATGCAATGGAACCGACACCCATTTTGCTAAACAATTTTGGACGCAATTTACTCTACACCGTTTTTCTGGACGACGATGTTGGAGCCAGGCGGCACAGAGTCTTACAAAATGCATTTCGATTGCTGGAACGAAGACAGTACTCTCATCTTATTTTGATTGTTGCGAATAGTACCAGGTACGAACTCGAAGGATTGTTTAAACGTTGCTTTGGCTATGGATTGCTCAAAGTAGTGGTGATGCAGCGTACATGGCCACCAAAGTTCTACACATACAGACCATTCGAAAATTTCAAAATCGTAGAAATTAATTTGAATTCCGAGATTTTTAGTGACCGAGTTCTTAACGTGAATAAATATCCATTTAAGACTCATAGATCGGGTGGCCCCCCGTACGTTCTCTGGCTGAAAGACAAAACAGGCAAAATTCTCCCGAGAGGAATTGCCGGAAATCTTTTAATAACATTTGCAGAAAAACGAAATGCCACTTTGCAATATATTCCCTTATTTTTGGACGAATCACTTTACGGTGCAATATTTCGATATATTATTGGAAAAGAAATCGATTTCTCCGTGGTCGGCTTGTCAAACTTACTTGATTATGGAGAATCGTCCGTTCCTTTGCATTTTACAAAATTTAGTGTTTTTGTACCAGCACCAAGAATCATACCTTCGTATCAGAATTTTGCTTTGCCATTTCAGCCCCAGACGTGGTGCGCTCTAGTTTTGGCATTATTTTACGTCACTTGCGCCATCTTTATTGTGATTGTTGTTGTTACTGGTGAAATGGATATGTCTTATGCATTTCTAACGGCTCTTTGCATGATAATAAACATATCCGGAATGGGTGCATTTTACCGAAATAATGGCAAAATCGTTTTATTCTATCTTCAAATTTTTGTATGCGGCTTTATCGTATCAAATCTGTACTTAGCGTTATTGACAACATTCCTCACTAGTCCTGCTTACGACCGTGAAATAAGGACTTGGAGTGACATTCAGCGGAAGGGCTTGAAAATTCTTAACGAGTACGAAGAATATGCATACCTCTTTCAGTATGGATATGCCGCACCCGATGTATTGAAGTACAAACATTTATTTGAATCAATTCGTATGGATAAATTAAGGGAAGTCATAGAATCGTTGAACAATACGAAACCTCTTGTGTTGAATGCAGCACACCAATTGTGGCTTGACACCGTCCAACGCTATAGAAAACAGATAACGTTCAAAAAATCTGAGATGACCGTTATGTTGTCCATGTCGTGTGTAAAGTTTAGGTATGAATTTCCATTTTTAGATGACTTCAATGAACACATTCTGATGGCCTACCAATCGGGTTTACTCGACTTTTGGAAACGCAATCTCCTGTTCGAATATCGTCAGGCGAAGATAATGAACGTTTCTCAGGCTCATGAAGAAAACGGACCACGCCCTTTTGACGTTGACACCTTGAAGATTCCATTTCTGATTTTGATCGTCGGTTTGGTGGCTTCAACTATAATCTTCATGATGGAGATAGTGGTGAACATTTTAGCGTTTAGCTTAATAAAATAAATTTTAATGTACACACATTCATATGAATTATGGCTTATTTATATAGAGTTGGTTCCCAGATTAATTTCAAATTAAAACAAAAATATTTCTAAATGTGTTTTCAATTAACCCGTGAAAATATATGTATAAAAGCAATGAAAGAATTTTTCAAAAGAGAGCATACATTTCAGGTTTTACTTCAATTTTTCTGATTTTCATGTTGTTGCTTCTGATGGACACTAATTTGCATTTTCTATGCGAAAATAAGAACATTATGCGAAAAGATAAAGATTGTTAAGATTCTCTAACCGTAAGGGGGAAGATAAAGGTTGAAAGGCTTCGGCTAATTCCTATATCTTCTTCAGTTGTGGCATAACTGCGGACCCTTAGCTATGCAGGAGGAGTTTCATAGGAAAAGGACTTCGGCCAATTCCTATGTCTCTCTACGGGGCGTTACTTTCCCGCATTATCCGAGTAACCGCTGCGCCTGAGTGCTGTATTAGCATCTGCAGCGTCTCAGGTTACTTAACGTGATAGGTCACAGAAAACATTTAAGTCAACCACTAAAGCAGCATCTTCGAGGCATGCCCATGATGGCCTTTACTCAACGATTAAACCCTATCATGGTTTAGCGATGTGCCGACAACTCATCCTAAGAAAAACTTCAAGTCAAGAAACCTGAAACAAAAGCCTCGGATTGGACGGATACAAAACAACGACGACCCCGCAAACGAACAACTGATTACTCTTTCGGATCCTGGAATGTACGCTCCCTGAATAGACCGGGGGCCTTAAGGGCCCTGCTGGATCAGGTGGAACAATACAAGCTGAGCATAGTTGCAATCCAGGAAACTAAATGGCTCAAAAGCGAGATTAACGACCTCAATTCGCACACTATTTTTACGAGTGGTAAAGAGGAGGGCAACAAGGAGTTTGGAGTAGCTTTCATCGTGAATAAGCAGCCACGTTATCGGCTTCAAACCCATCAACGAGCGGCTATGTGCGATCCGCATTAAGACCAATTTCGCTAATCTCTGGCTCATTAATGCGCATGCCCCTACAGAAGTAAAAGAAGACGCGATTAAGGACGAGTTCTACAATGACCTAGAAACACTCTTCGACTCACTTCCATCAAACGACGTCAAGCTGCTGCTAGGAGACTTTAACGCCAAAGTCGGAAATGAAAGCTGGCATAGGGGAACTACTGGAGGTCGTAGCCTCCACGACGAAAACAACAACAACGGTCAGCGACTTATCGACTTCGCGAGCGGCAGAAACCTGGTAATAAGCTCTACATGCTTCCCTCATCGACGAATCCATAAGCAGACCTGGAAGTCTCCAGATGAATACACCGTGAACCAGATCGACCACGCACTGATCAGCAAGATATGGGCTTCTAATGTCTTAGATGTTCGATCCTATCGAGGAGCCAACTGCGACACCGATCACTATTTGGTGAAGACAACCTACAGGTGCAGAATCTCTTCGGTGCACCTAACGAGAATCAACCCTGCGAAGATCTTCGAGGTTGACAATTTGATTGATGATGCCACGGCGGCTGCGTATACTACAGCACTAGAGGAAAAACTGTCGCCCATGCTTGATGACATGAACAATTTAGGCATCCATGAGTTCTGGGAGGAGCTCAAAGACAGCATCAAGGGGGTCGCAGAAGAGGTCGTGGGCTATAAAGGCCGGCGCAGACTGGTTCGACGACGAATGCAGGTCCTCGATTGAGGCGAAAAATGAAGCCTATCGCCAATACACACAACGTGCATCCCGAGCCAAGAAAGAAAAATACAACGAACTTCGGCGAGTATCTAATAGGTTAATTAGACGTAAAAAACGCAAACATTTTGACGAGCAGTTACAGCAAATAAACCAAAGATTAGCCAGTAAGAACATTAGACAGGCGTACAAACTTATAAATAATGTTACGAACGGATATCAACCCAGGACAAGCCTATGTAAGGACAAGGATGGTAACATCATCAGCGACATCGAAAGCGTCAATAAACGATGGGCCTCGCATTTTGAAGAGCTTCTCAATGCACCATCAACATCCCCCGCGGAGCCAGCTCTTGAGCAGTTAGCCGAACCAGGCCCTCCCGTTCTACCCCCAACAGTAGAGGAGGTGAGTCTTGCCATACAGTCGCTTCAAAATAATAAAGCGCCCGGCGCTGACGAGATCCCAGCAGAACTGCTGAAGCATGGTGGAACGTGCCTGACCAACTCTATACATGTGCTACTGCTGAAAATATGGAACGACGAGGAAATCCCCGAAGATTGGCGCAAAAGCATAATGTGCCCAATCCACAAAAAGGGTGACAAGCTGAAGTGTGAGAATTACAGGGGCATATCATTAGTTTGTACGGCCTATAAGATATTATCTAAAATTCTTGAAAAGAGAATTAATCCGTACGCAGAACGAGTCATTGGCGAGTATCAAGGCGGCTTCAGACCTGGTCGCCCAACGAACGATCAGCTTTTCACAGTGAAGCTACTACTCCAAAAGTGCTGGGAATATAACATCGACGTATACCAAATCTTTGTCGACTTCAAGCAGGCATACGACAGTATCGATCGAAGTGTACTGTACAACATTATGCTGAATTTTGGTATACCGGCAAAGTTAGTGCGACTCACAAAGATGACGATGACTAATACCGTCTCGCAGGTCAGAGTGCAGAATCGACTCACTGACCTATTTGAAACTCGTACTGGACTCAAGCAGGGCGACGGGCTGGCGCCAACGCTCTTCAACCTTGCTTTGGAGTATGTAATTCGAGCCATGAATATGGACAGCAGCGGAACGCTACTCATCAAGTCGACTCAATTAGTAGCGTACGCCGACGATATCAACATCATGTCTCGAAGGTTTTGTGATGCAGAAAGCCTTCTGCATAACCTCAATAACGCCGCAAGGGATGTTGGACTACATATCAACGAAAGCAAAACAAAGGCCATGATGCAATCGAAAACAAGGACGCCAGCAAATTCAAGCATCACAGTGGGGGACCTTAATATCGAGTATGTAGACAACTTCAACTATTTGGGTTGTAACTTATCAAAGGACGCCAACGAAACCGACGAAATTAAGCGACGGATACAACTAGCCAATAAGACATATTTCTCGGTCCTCCCTATAATTAATGCGAAACTTGCGCACAGAAACACGAAGCTCCGCGTGTACAAAACGATCATCCGACCCGTGCTATGTTATGGCTGCGAAACATGGGCCCTTACCCAAGCCTCCGAAATTTTGCTAGACCGATTCGAACGAAAGGTCCTTCGGCGAATTTTCGGGGCCGTTCGCGAGCGAGACCAATGGCGTATCCGGTAGAACCATGAGTTGTATCAATTGTACGATGAGCTGGAAGTATCGAAAATCGTGAAGCTTCAACGTCTGCAATGGGCGGGGCATGTACAACGGATGGACGACAATCGCATGCCAAAGAAAGTTATGAACGCACAACGAATTGACGGAGCGGTTGCGTGGACGACCGAGAGCTCGCTGGGAGAGCTCCGTAGGTGAAGACGCCCACCAGCTGCTGGGCTTCCGAGTCTGGAGGACAAAGTCACGTAACCGCGACAATTGGAGGTCAACGATTCAGGCGGCCAAGGCCCGACGTCGGGCTATCGTGCCACATTGATGATGATGATGAAGATTCTCTAACGTAACGTAACCAGACTCCCGAATGCCCAAATGCAGAATTCGATTTTTCAGGCAAACCCTAAGTTATACTTTATATCACCCCTCCCCTCTTTCACGCCGATTCGGAGAAAGCATAATATGTCACGAAGCTACCGCCATCATGCATATCATAAAACGACCACATATTCTCCTTCCTTTCATAAGTGATATCTTCGTAAATATAGTATTGAGGAAGAATAGTAGCCGATATGCTGGGCATTATGTGGTGTACCTTGCGAAAAGCACATTCTCTTGATACTAAACAGGACCCATAAAGAAGCCCAAAACACAATAAGCCCGGAATTGCCCCATTTTGTTAGAAAAGATGTTACAAATTTTAAAAACTGATTTTAAGAAAGGACAATTAAGAATGGCTTTGTTACATTTTAATGATAAATGATACTCATACCCCAGGAAAATTGGCATTTCACTTCGGCAAAATTAGAGGAAAGCTGGATTTTTGCATGAGCCTTCCTTTCGAGATCCTCAACAAGACCCTAAAAGTCCCCGTCTCTACGAGTGCTGCTAGCGGCGCTAAAGAAGGTCAAAGACCCTCGAAAACAGGGTTTTCTGAATATCTCGATAATGGTAGCATATACAAAAACATGGTGCATGGCAAATTTGAAGCTCTGGTGCTTTTTTTAATAAACGAAGGAAATACCAAATACGTTCGGGCACTCAAAACGGTGCCAGGAGGTCTAACTCTATTTTTAACGATGTTTCACGAAAATCTCAATAACGGTAGCTCGTACTAAAAACTTTTGTATTGAAAATTTACAGCCTATGGAGCTCTGAAAAAAGCGCCCAAATTTCACATCAATACGTGGAGCCTTGAGGGCGCTATGGGGGTTCAAACCTTAAAAAAGGTGTTTTTTTTTGGGTTTTTCGTGAATGGCGCTAAGACGATGGAGTGTGCTCTATGGTCTTCTAGGAGAAATTTGTGGCTTCTGTGGCTGTTAGTAAGACGCCAAAAGTCCCCAGGTGCATTCAAATCGGTGGGGCATTTTATTTGGAATCATAACAACAAAGTTTTACAGACTGCCTCCGGTATACGTTACCGTTACAGAGATTTTCAGGAAAATAACCAAAAGTACCGAAATTGTATGGTTTGGACCCTCATAGCGCCCTTAGCATTGCGCACATCAATCTGACATTCGGATATTTAATCAAGCGTTGTATAAGCCATATAACAGTTTTCGGTGCACATTACCGTTATAGAGATTCCCAAAACACTGCTTATTTGGATGTTTGGACCCTCGTAAATTTCCTAGCGGGGCTTCCATCGTTGGGGACTTTTGATGTCATACGAACAGCCACACGAGCTACAAATTTGCCTCAGATGGGTTCCCTCTAGAGGCTCCCGTTATTGAAAAAAATCTGAGAAACGGTTTTTTGTTTAATTTTGACCCCTCAAAGCTTCCTTGGGTGTGTTCGCATAGATAAGTTGTTTTGGCATTTTAATTTTAATTTTTTTAAGGTGAACCCCCATAGCGTCCTTAAGGCTGCACGTGTTGATGTGAAATTTGGCCACTTTCTTTAGAACTCCATAGGCTACAAATTTTATATGCAACAGTTTTTAGTAGAAGTTACCGCTATAGAGATTTGCTACCGTTATCGAGATATTCAGAAAAACCTGTTTTCGAGGGTCTTTGACCCTCTGTAACACCGCTAGCGGCACTCGTAGAGACGGAAACTTCTAGGGTCTTGTTTAGGACCTCGAAAGGAAGGCTCATGCAAAAATCCAGGTTTCCCCTAATTTTTCCGAAGTTTGGCCAAATTTTTGTTCAAATTTCCTGGCGTATCAGTCCTTTTTAGGGTTTTTTAGAATTTTTTTTTTCAAAAAATCCCTTATGAAATCGATTTTGTCTGTCCGTCCGTCTGTCCGTTCGTCTGTTCACTAAATAACTCGCGAACGGCTCAACCGATTGTCATGAAATTTGGTAGGAATGTGTAGAATAGTTACAGTCTTTGGCACATATACCTTAGAAGTTGGTAGGAAGAAGATAACAGGGTGTCCCGAACGCTGTTTAAGAGATTTTCACCCTGAAAAAAATTGTCGCGCTCCTCCTTCCCTTAAAAACTACCCCCGTCAAGTTAGCACTACCACCCCGGTAGCGGCCACTTCAAGCATTTCCGTAAAACAAAAAGTATCCAATTAATTGTCGCAGGAACCGAAAGGGGTGGTAGTGCTAACTTGACGGGGGTAGTTTTTAAGGGGAGGAGGGGCGCGACAATTTTTTTCAGGGTGGAAATCTTTTAAGCAGCCGTAGTGAGAGTTTACTGGACACTTTTAGTATTGGGGCGATTCTTGGAACTCGAGTTTGGCGAACTAAGGCTGAAAGTCAATTAGGGGTAGTTTTTAAGGGGTAGAAGGGGCGGGACAATTTTTTTGAAGCGTGTTATATGCCTTTCGGTTCCTGCGACAATTAATTGGATACTTTTTGTTTTACGGAAATGCTTGAATTGGCCGCTACCGGGGTGGTTGTGCTAACTTGACGGGGGTAGGTTTTAAGGGAAGGAGGGCGCGACAATTTTTTTCAGGGTGGAAATCTCTTAAGCAGCCCCTGTGATATCTTACTGGACACCTTTAGCATTGGGGAGATTCTTGGAGCTCGAATTTGGTTAACTGAGGCTCAAATGCACTTAAGGGTAGTTTTTAAGGGGAAGGAGGGGCGCGATAGTTTTTTTTCTTTTTCCATTGAATTACGACAAAATCGCGACATTTAATGCACTATAGCGTTTGTCGAAATTTTAAAGTGGTAGTGCTAACTTGACAGACTTGTTTTATTGTTTTATGGATTTGTCGTTTTTTATCAAACGAAATTATGGTCCCCGAACAAGTTGCAGCTAACTGTTTCAATTATTTCAAATATTTATATTGACATTGACACTTTATTGGAAAGCTGACAACACGAGTATGTTTTTCAAGTGGTCTGCAGAGTCCGTGTCATATATTTTTTTTTGTAATACTATATTAAAAATCAACTTTAAAAAAAATTAAGATAATTTTTTTAAAATTAAGATAATTTTAAAAAAAAAATTAAAATAATTTTTTTTTATTAAAAATTAAAATTTCCGAAATTGTGATGGGTTTTTGAAATTTTAAATGATTAAGAAATGTCTGCTATAGTGTTGACTAAAATCCAAAAATAAGTTTTAACCCATTACCTTAGTAGTTTTTTTAATTCTTACTTTAAATGGTAAAATTCGAGGTTATTTAAAAAAACCTAAAAATTCAAATATCTCAGTGGCCGTTGAAAATCGGCCTAACATTTATGGCCTTATTTTGTTGCATTTTTCTTCTATTATAACATGTTGCAGGGAATAGGTCGACTTAACCAATAACCCTGTATACGTTAAATATTAAGACTGTTGACTTTTGCTAAGGAAAAGTAAATAACAGTAAATTTGTAAAATTTGAATTTGATCGTGTGTAGCCCCTTTTAGGTTTCCAAATATGAAAATTATGCTAGAGATTTTTAGAATATTACATAGGGAATATGTCTGCGAATTTTCATTCGAATATCTGTATCCAAACCGGAAATATAGCCAAGTTAGTATTTAGTACACACAATGCAAGGGAAGCCTCTTAAGCATTTCTTCAATGCATATCTTTTAACTTGATGAAGCAATGAACATGAAATTTGGTGGATATGCATAGAATGGTAATAGTGTTTGCCACAAATATTTTTTAAGTTTGTAGGACCAAGTTAACAGGGTGTCCCTGAATAACTGCAAAAGTTTACTTGTTCAATACTGATAGGAAAGCTTGCGTGGGCTCTTATGTCAGGGGACACAATGGAATCATTTCATATAAGTTGCTTTTCCTTGATTAAAAAAACAGGTTAGTAAATGTACAGCTAATAGTTCAGTTCATATATATAGCCAAGCCATCCTTACGTTTGCCTGAGTATCTTTTTGCTCAAAGGCGATCAGAAATCTTAAATAGAAAAATGCCTGTAGATTTTCCTTGGAGTACTTTTATACAAACTGGGTAAATAGTAAATCTATTTTTGGATTGGTCTAATTAAAGGTGGAACAGAATGAAAGGCGCTAGCAGGCACTATATATTTCCTATCCGCACATGTACAGACATTTTTGACCACGCCGAGATTCAATCTCCGCACCTCTAGATTATTAGCATGCACTCTAAACCAGGTGCGCCACAGCGACGCACGAAGTCCACCTTTCCAAATGCGAATGCAATGATTTTTTTTTAGAAATATACAATATAGGATAAACTTTACCTCACTTTGGTATAAAATTTTTCTATCAGTTCAATATTATTAAACTAATTCTCGATTAGTATGCAAGTTGTAATTTATAGTATAAAATCAATAACACGTTTTGATAAAAAATTCATATAAATGCTGCATAATTTTCATTAGTATTTTTGGATTAATTTTGTAACAGCTTCGTATAATTTTTATACAAACATCTCGAATTCAATATTTTAATACAAGCTTCGGATAAATTTAATGAAAATTAATATAAACAAAATTTATACATCGCTGTTTACTTAGAGAAAGCATGCGTTAGTCCAGAGTGGGCATCAGAAAATAAAAATGGCACCGTTCTCACACTATTGCAGTTCATAGTATGCGTGAAAATATTATTCAAACGTCAATTTTTTGTTTACAATTGAGAATATAAAATCCGCGTAATATTCATTACTCTCTTAAAATGCCGACGTGATATTTAACCCTTCTGTTGGCGTATATATCCAGACAGACCATTGGTACTATATCTTGATGAAAAATATCGTTCAATAATATTTTCCACCCCTTTCCATATAAATTTCAAAGGAACCGACGGCCAAGAATGCGATCAAACGTTCGGCGAAATGTAAACTATGTCTAAAGCAGGGGTTCCCAACCTTTTTAATTACGTGCCCCCCTTGCAAGGTTAGCAGAATCTGGCGCCCCCAACGAAAATTTCGATCAAGAACGGAAGAAGGCATTTTTTAACTCATTCTTTTTCTTTTGTTAAGAATTCGCCACGTTGACAAATAATAAGAGAAAATTTGTATCCTTGGAAAAATCTCACAAAGATTTTGAACTAATCAGATCAGCTTTGATTCTATTTTCGAAATTTAAATTTATGAGCAGTTCCAAAGCTTACATTTAGCTCATTTGAATTTTGAATTGATTCCACACTTAAACTATAAAATAAGGCTTCAGTGAACAGGTGATTCGTCACACCATGCCAAAGTTTGAGTTTGACTGATACGAAATGAAGAAAACGTAACAGCCGTAGCGGCCAATATACAGTTGAATTCGATATTGCCGGAGAGTTAGATTTTGCCCTACATCCCTACTACATTGGGTCGAGAATTGAGGTCGCATGATCTTGATCATAAGGTTATAATAAGGTTATTGCGCGCTGAAAATGTTGCCTGAAGATCCGTTTTTAGACCAAAAACTCATTTTACCTGCCGAGGTCCATTTTTTTGGGTCAGCGGTGCGTCAACAAGCAAAATTAAAATCATTGAGTGACTACATGTATTTTATGAGGCATCATTTCAATTGCATTAAGTTTAAGAGGTAGTCCACTCCTGGTTTTCCCTCGGTCTCTATTCCTAAAACAATTTCAGCGATCATCTAACGATCAGCGATCAAACTGACTTTGGACAGAGGCTCCTCACTAATATATTGTGGTTGCAGCGAATTAGAAATTTTGTTGATAATTTGAAAAATTTCGAGTTGAGTCCACGCCCCCTTTTGCCAACCTTCACGTCTCACTAGGGGGGCGCGCCACTCCGGTTGGGAAGTACTGGTCTAAAGAATCGAAAAAACGGCGCATCATCGTAAGACACAGTCTGTAAACTGTTTCTAGAACCAAAATTAGACCTCTTCAAAAAATAAGATTGATTTCACAGAAGATTCAGCTACACCTTAGGCATAATAGCTCGTAGGCGGCGTCAGAAGGGTTAATAATTGCATCGACAATATTTTGACATTTGCATTATTTCGTGGAGTGTAGTGTAATAAATAATAGAATAATAGAATAAAGAACAGAATAATTTCGGTTTACAAAAGCGAAATTATTCTAACGATCATATCTTTCTTACACCATTTTATTCTAGCTCCATTATTTCTAACAGTTTTAGTACCTTAACCCTTTAACGACTACAGGCAAATATGTTTGCCCGGAAGTTTTTGACATTTAAAATTGTTCACATTAAAAATATAACAAAATACTCGGAAAGAAATTAATAAATTAGAGTTGGGGCAACAACATTATTATGGGTATAATTTCCTATCTGACCTGCTTTGCCCCCAGGGGCCCCAAAGTTAATTAAAAAGTAGTCACAGTTTTAGGGGGGCTGTAATGTAACGGTAAATTCGAAAAAATGGATTAGCCTCAAATAGTGCATTTGGTATATCCCTTCTCTTTGTAAAATTGCAACGTTCCAGGTTTTTCGAAGTTCAGTGAACTCGTATAGGCCTAAAATAAGTTGGGCAAATACATTTGCCTATGGTCTGAAACGGAACAAAACGCACTATGTCTCTTTTATTACATTTGCAACATTTAGAGTTAGAGTCGCGAAAATGAATAGGGCACCTACCTCACGACAGCTGTTTTTTTTTCAGCAACCAAACGAAATATGTATATAGACTACTGCTTTACGAATCTAGAGATTATGGCAAAGAAAACGTTGTCAAATTATATTACTATATTTGGTCTTTTCTGGAAATAATATTTGACAAATCAAGGCTAAGTCTAAAAATTGTCATTGACTTAGAAAAATCTGCTGTATCTCCAAAACATCCAGCGCCCGCTCTAAGGGGGGGGCGAGCCGGGCGGTCGCCCGGGGCGCCAAATTTTAGGGGCGGCTTTTTGGCTAGCACTCGAATAAAAAAACAAGTTTAAAAAAAATCAATATCAACTTCGATTTAGTGGGAAGGTCTGCGATTTCCTTTCTATGAAATGGGAAATAGGGCCATATCCACAAAGGCATTATTTTCATCAATTTTGGAGTTGTTTTCCATAATTTCCATCGACATTTCGCAGCATAATTTAAATTCAATTCGCCAAACCTTTGCGTCAATGGATTACCTTGTTCCCTATTGCATTGATTCATCTTGTATTGGAGGGCAAACTACGAAGAAGCTGGTTTGGATTTTAGGAAGATGAGGCATCGAACCACAAAAAACATGGCAGAGCTCCCTAATTTGTGTTCGGACATGCTAATATCGGAATTTGGCTTTTTGGCGATATAAATAGCTCTGATCTTATTCTCTTTAAAAATCCTCGAGATGGGACATTTATGAAAATAAGCCATGCACATTGAAAAGCCTGAAGCAATCCAGCTAATTTAAGTTTTTAAGGAATTTATGGAAAGCAACTGCAGGAGGTTAGTAATGAAAGCGAGCACAATTTTTGGCCTAACATTTTTGAGGCCAGAGTTTTCTAAAAATGTATTGAGTGTTTTAGTGGAAAACAAAATTTCGCATTCATTTTCGATTTTTTACATCAAGCTTTAACATTTTTAAATTCCAAACAAACTCTATAAGATAAGGCCTTGCTGAACTGTGGTGAATTGTGCTTAAGAGTAGCTGATATGATAGGTGAACGGTCGATGCGGTGATATCATTTCTCGCAGGGGCGGCGCATAAGGGCTCGAAGGGCACGCGTGGCGGGGGGGGGGGCACGAGGTTTAGGGGCCCAAAAGCCATATGAAAGATTTCTCGAACCATAAAAACAGCACGACTGCGAAAAGCAACACTTCGACGTAGATATTTTTTGTAGACAAGAAGGGATACACTTTTCGAAGTCAAAGCAAATGCCAAATTTATTGTTACTCTTTCAACAGGTCCTTTGGTTAAACACATTTAATATGTCCTGAAATCTTTGAAAGTTCGTGAGACAATCCGGATCCTCAAATTGCATGGCTGCGCTATTTGCTGTAACTGCAGCCCGCGGTTTGCAATCCGACCCACTCTTTTCCTTGCCCGCTAAAAGAGTCTTTAGGTCCCTCTGCAAATAAAACATTTAAAAAAAATGTTAGTTGATAGTACCTTTTCTAAACTTTCGGACTACATTTCAATCCACATTGTCATGAACTGTCGAACACGAACAAAATAGTTTGAGAGTGGTACTAAACTTAGTTCAAACTAGTCAGCACGGCCTGTATCGAGTATGTCGTTGAAGACTAAAATATTCGATCTTGCTTGCGGTATATACACGGTCATTAGGGCTGTGGTGCAGAGGGCACATTTCGTTTGAAAGGAGTCTTGCCAGGGATAGAGTTCAATTAATAACAGAACGAAAATTAAAAAAAAAATTAATTCGGATCGACCATGTGTGTGCGGCATAGGTTCGCGGGATCGAATCCCATTTATGCTTAATAAACGTTGCAGCAAGAACGCTATTCCCAATATAAGAATGCAAAGAGTCAAAGTAGCTCTTAGCAAAGTTATTTTAGTACGACGTTTTTAATTTTAGTGGAAACACTGGAACGTCAAAATCATATTTCAAAGAGGTCGTTTAACGTCGCGCGACACTTTTTAGTCATCAGTTACAGTCATTTTCCATACAAGTTCAGATTGTCAGTTAATTGATTGACAATCTGTCAATTTGTATGGGAAAGGACTGTGACTGATGACTGAAAAGTGTGGATCGGCCTTCAGGCGTGTCGATTGATTAATCAATCGAAAGCACAAGCTAACCATCTACAGGTATACCGTCAGGGGAGCACCTAGCCTTTCGGCCTTTATCTCCCGGTCCCGCTAAAAAGTTTGGACCTTCGGCTTTTTACTGACAAGGTGTTGTTGTCAGACGGAGATTTCTCCATCAGGCGCATGCACACACCATCCGGAATCCAACCCCGGGATTGCATCACTAGCTGGATGACTTGGGTAACAACCTCCAGCCACTACGAGTCCAACACCTTGATGGGCAAGGACCATGGTCCCCTGGGCACACCCATCCCCGTAGTACACTATTCGCTATGGACTTCTCCATAGCAGGTGTGATCCTCCTTCGGCCCCCTATTGGTTAAGCCTTACGTCGAATTCGGGCATGCACACCCCAGGCTCGTTGGACCTGTGACTCCGCGTCTGTGCAGACAACGAAGCGCTGCTTTTCACATCCAGGCGGCCCCTTCAGTTTACTAGTCAGCAATGCGACTCAGGCAGTGTGGTCATCAATCCACAAACTAGCTAGATATAGGCGCGTAGGCATTTTCCACCAAGGCCGTTCTCCCTAGCTAGCCCCTTCTTGACTCGGGTCATGCGGAGCCGTCACCTCCGAAGCTCACACGACTTCCGTATGATGCACCCCCCCCACCAGGGGACATCAAAATCGTGCTAGGCCTTTAGTGCTTCCCCCCGCAAACTATGGGGGGGAGGTAGGCACGCCAAGAGCCACCCGTGCATAACTCAGGAGCACGGGACCGTTAACGCCCGAATGGTCTTTGTACAGATCCTCGCCATGGCGTATCAACTGTACCAGGGGCCCCTTGCGCTACTAGGTCCGTGGTGTCGTAAGTCACCAAAGATCCCTGTCCGACTACAAACAGCCTTCCAAGCTGAGTGTCACACGGACACAGACCCCCCTGCGGGGAATCGAAAGCACAGTGAGATTTCACTTTGCTTTTTTTTTCTGAGTGTAGGGGGGGGGGGGGCACTCAAGAAGTTGGGTGGAGAGCCCCGAGTGAAGTTGTTCCGCCACTGATTTTTCGTGCTCGACGAAGCCATGGTGACGGCCGAACTCACGACGAAATTAAATACTTCTAAAAATTTCCAGTAGTTCCAAAATATGAGCTGCACTAACAAAAAAATGTTCAAACAATTTAAAATGTGAAAAGAGACCCACAACTTACAACTTATTTACGCAAGAGGGCATGAACTAAAAAGATTAGGAACCACTGATCTAGATTGTATGGATAACTACTATCAATCTGTTTTTTACAGTACCTAAGGGGCGGCAATTTGTCCACTTGCCCGGGGCGGCGTAAGTGCTAGAGCGGGCGCTGAAAACATCTAATTTACTCCTAAAATAGATAGGTTCAAAAAGAAGCCCAGCTTTATTTACTCCCCCAAAGCAATTCGGTGCCTCTATGTGTCTGAAACTGGCTACACAACTTTCACGTCTACACTGAAAAAAAAAACATCGATGCCCATCGACAGCACAGAAAAGGGTTCAAATCTATGTTGACAGTTTTTTGTAAGGGCCAATCAATTTTCCATTCTCTAGCAACATTCTAATATGGCAGGTGGACAATTTCCGGCAGATAATGAAGCGAGGGTACATCGGTTTCTATGCAGTGGGAAGCATATCTGCATATGTAGGCATTCGGTGGCTCAGTGGAAGAGAAGTCGCTCTATCTCTTAGTTTTCGAAGCGTGGGTTCGAGTCACACTGTGACCATGGATGTTTGTGTTGTCCCCCTTTCGATCCTTTGCCCTAATTACCCTAATTTCCCTTCCACCAAGACTATGCTTGAATTAAAGGGTTGTCCCGTAAAGCCTTGACATCGACATAAAGAAAAATGCAAGGGACATAACATCTTCATCTGACCGACTGATACAATTCAATTTAAACGGGCGCGGTTTGTCGCTACATAATTTAGCATAATATACGTAATGTGCCTGTTTGCTGTCAGCTATTACATACATACAAAAAGGCAAGTTTGCTCTTGGATATTTTTCGAATTACGTAAGCATATAAAGGGTTTTCCAATAGGGACGCTTGATCTTTGAAATGAAAAAAAAAATACATGTAGGAGAGATATTTGCTTAACGGAATGTTTGGACCCTCATAACTTCGTTAGGGGGGCTCCCATCTTCGGGGACTTTTGGCGTCCTACTAAAAGCCATAGAAGCTACAAATTTCTCCTAGAAAACCATAGCGCACACTCCCCCGTCTTAGCGCCATTCACGAAAAACCCCAAAAAACTCTTTTTTTTAAGGTGAACCCCCATAGCGTCCTTAAGGCTGCACGTGTTGATATGAAATTTGGCCACTTTCTTCAGAACTCCATAGGCTACAAATTTTCCATGCAAAAGTTTTTAGTCGGAGTTACCGTTATAGAGATTTTCATGAAACATTGTTAAGAATACCGTTAGACCTCCTGGCATCGTTAAGAGTGCCCGAACGTATTTGTTATTTCCATCGTTTATTGAAGAAGCACAAGAGCTTCAAATTTGGCATATTCCACTTGTTTGTATATGCTACCGTTATCGAGATATTCAGAAAAACCTGTTTCGAGGGTCTTTGACCCTCTGTAACACCGCTAGCGGCACTCGTAGAGACGGAGACTTCTAGGGTCTTGTTTAGGACCTCGAAAGGAAGGTTCATGCAAAAATCCAGCTTTCCCCTAATTTTTCCGAAGTTTGGCCAAATTTTTGTTCAAATTTCCTGGCGTATCAGTCCTTTTTATAATTTTGAATTTCAGTGTTCGAGACTGCAGACTCAACCGCATTGTACGGATGATGATGACTCTTTCCCTGTGTCTCTGCCAATCCGAAACCCTGAGACATGAATCGTGTTGTTGTTTATTTGAAGTACGGCAATGATTCTGCCCCACTGCGGTGTCCATATTGAAGGGTTGGTTTTTTTCGTTTATCTATGGCGATCTCTGGATAACAATGGAATAACGACCAACTCCACGTGAAAGAGTTCTTAAGAAACTCCATACGGCTCATTTTGGTATGAGTAGGATGAAGCAGCTTGCTCGCGGTTATTGTTGATGGAACCGTATGAACAAGAAAATCGAAGATATAGTGAATAATTGCAAGAATTGCCAATCAGTTCGACCCGATCCAAATAAAGTTTTACCTACACATTGTTGGGAGAGACCTAAACATGTTTTCGATCGGCTACACATCGATTTTTTTTTGTCCTTCCATAGGCAAACTTTTCTTTATTCGTGTTGATGCCTTTAGTAAATGGCCTGAAATATAATACCACGTAATACCAAACACTAAAGCATCAACAACGATAAACAAATGCAGGGAAATCTTTGCAACTTTTGGTTTACCCAATGTTGTTGTGAGTGATGACATGAATTTCAGGAGTTTCTGAAATCAAATGGAATTGTTCATAAGCAAGGGGCACCTTACCATCCTGCAACTAATGGACAAGCTGAATGTTACTTTCAGATCATGAAAAATAAAATTAAAACAATAAATTGCAAAACGACTGATATTCAATTCGAATTACTTAATATTTTAGTGGCGTATAGAAGAACTATACCCAAGCACTGACAAGTCTCCAGCTCAATTATTGTTTGGTAGACAATTAAGGTCCCGATTCGACTTGATGATTCCAAATAGCAAGGAGATTAGAGTAAAAGAAAATTATTCGGTTGGACGAATCTTTAAGGTTGGTGATCGGGTTGACGCAAGAAACTATTTAATGGCTCATAAATGGTACTTCGGTAAAATAATTGAAAAATTAGGCGAGTTACATTACCTAATCAAGTTAGATGAAGACAGAGTTTGGCGTAGACATATCGACCAGTTAAGAAAAATTGGTGAAAGCATTGGGGATACCAAACTATTAGGGGAAACCTCATATGGACAGTTCGGGATGCCGAAAGCTAAAGATCGACCCAATAACAGACCAATCACAGAAACCAGTACTGAAAATTCGGGATCGAACAACCCCTCCACGGTAGCTATTCCAAGCAACGAGAGTACCCAGAGAGAGAGTTGCGATCCAGATCCAACCAATATGCAGACCGAGCCGGTTCCTGTTATTGCCGCACCTGTAGTCTCTAATCGAACTGAAAGGATAACTCGACCTCCACAACGTTTCCAAGATGAATTTAAATACTACAACTGAATTAATTGTAGTATATTTCATTAACTGATTTCATTTTTGGATTGTATTGACTTTAAATATTTTTTTGGTGGCAATTATGATTTTTTATACCCGTCACTATGTGAAAGGGTATACATATTAGCTTTGTCATGAAGTTCGCCCCGCACAGAAGGAGGCATCTCCGACTATATAAAGTATATATATTATTGGTCAGTGTGACGAGAGAAATCGATTGAGCGATGTCCGTCTGTCCGTCTGTTTCAATACAAACTAGTCCCTCAGTTTTGAAGCTATCGACCGGAAATTTTGTATACAAGTTTCTTTCTAGTGTGCGCTATATATATGTCGGAGCGATTGGAATCGGGCCATGGGGTCAGGGGTCTGCCATAGAAACCAACCTCTGAAAATTAGGTTCTTCTAAGAAAAACTTTTTTTTTTTTATGTACCGAACTTCACCCAAATGTGTTCCTAGTAAAGTCCCAAAACATATCTAGGAACGGATGGAATTGGAACATTACGTCATAGGGCTGCCATACAAACCAACCGCTAAAATTAAGTTGATCTAAGAAAAACTTTTTCCGCTTTAATCCGACCTTAACCAAACTTTACACAAATGTGTTCCTAGTAAAGCCGCAAAACATATCTAGGAACGCATGAAATCGGAACACTACACACAACACTACAAACCAACCACTTGAAATTAGGCTGTTTAAAAAAAACTGTTTCCTTTATGTACGAACCATATCTCGGAATCAGGCACGTAGCCAGGGGAGGGGTCCATGGGGTCCGGACCCCTCCCGAAATGTTTTCAATTATAACGGAATTTTTAGTGATTACAGCATAAAATATCAAAATATTCAGGTGGTAACATATTTTTCTCTATAAATTCTGTGAGACTGAACATCATAAAAAATATCCGACATATGGAAAATTGGTTTAAGTGAGGTTTTCTTTTCAAAACTAGATAAATCCGAATATCAATACACACTTCTCTGAACACAACCCTTCAAAATAAATTATTATTCACTCTGATTTTATTTATTGGACGTATGGACGTGTTTTCATGCGAACTTTCCGCTGCGCAGGTTCTGAGCATTGCTACTAAAATAGAGAATGCGATAAAATAGTCTTTAAACAGAGCTTTTTTTAAGGAAACAATTTCTTTGAAAATTTTGACTAATATCAATCGTGAAGGTACGAGATGATTTGTTTTTTTTTATAAAAACAAAAACAATTACGTGCGATATCGGCCCTTTGGGTCAAGTTAAAGATAAGCTCCCAAATATTTTGCGCATGGCGATTGTTGGACTAAACGGAAACTTAGCTCTCGCTCGCCTAAGCTAATCGCGGATATATAAAGGTACATGAAGCCCGTAGATAAAGGATGAAGTGAGAGTTTGCATCTGTTACTTTTATTGAAAATCGGAATATATACGCCTGCTTTAATAGTCTGTGCAAGTAATAGTTATGTAGTTAAGCCTTTTTTTATGACCAAACGCTAAAGTTTTAAATAAGCAAAACAATTTTAAAGATGCAAATGGTAAAAATTAGTTTTTCTAATTAGGCTCCCCTACGCCACTGTATGCATTTTCGTCACCTCCCGGCAAGCTTTTGGATATCTTTTTCGTAAAAATCTCGCGGCTTTTCACGGACCCATTCTCGCACAAACAATTTTACTTCTTCATAGCTTTTGAAACTTTTAATGGAACTTTCTCAATTCGTTCAATGCTGTAGAAGATGTGTACAAACTTCCGAGCGCCAGAATTTATACTTAATATTCAGAGGTTTTAGCACTCATCTGCCTGAGATTTTCGGTAGCCTAGCCGCTCATGAATATTTTCCCAATACTACTTACGTTTATGCCCAACTCCCCAGTCATGTAGCGTACACTACTTCGTCGGTTTTCCACAATGAGTTTTTCAACGGTGCCGGCGCTTACATTTTCATCGGTGACACTAGGTGGCGCGCATGTGGCTACTTTCCCTCAACTTTTCGGCCTTTTCAAAACATTCATACACATGGGTTTTAGAGAGGCACTCATTCTGGAACTTCTCTAGTACTTTTTGATAAGTTTCCGCGGATTTTATATTTGCTTTGACTAAAAAAGAAGAAGATGCGTTCTGCAAGAGGCAATGGTACATCCTTTTCACATGGTTATAATTACACTAAAAAGTCAGGTTACGCGGTTCCAGCTATTCTCAACGTTTCATAACGTACCAGTCTAATATTTAGTGTAGTTATCCACTTTTTGAACAATAAATTTGTCGCGCGTCTGAAAATTCCGTTCCGTTCCTGGCTACGTCCCTGCTCGGAATGGATGGAATCGGAGGACTGTCATACAAACCAACCACAAATTATTAGGTTCTTGTAACAAAAACTTTTTTCTTTTTGAATCTTAACCAAAATTCACCCAAGTGCATTCCTGGGTTAGCCTTAACGCATCCAAGAACAGATGGAATCGGAACACGTCATAGGGCTGCGGTGGAAATTATTAACACAAAAGAATCTTAAGTGCCAGTCAAATGTGACGGGTATTCAAATTTCGGCCGCGCCAGAAATTAGCCTCGGCCTCGTTTTATTTTTCTTTTTATGAAAACTTGATAATTAACTTGACAAATTGAATTTGCGGGGGAAGAGCTGTCATATAGTCAGATTAATTATACTAACTTCATACTGTTATACAGAATAATTGAACCTAACTAACTTCAAGCCTCTGTACTAATCATTTAATTCCCACTAGCCACCATAATCAATCGTGCTTGTAATTAATCGCTGATAATAAAATCAATATTATTCTAAGTTTAACCCAAAGTGTTTTTTCTTAAATACGACAACCGAACCGAAATCTACCGCTGAAATTTTCAGAGTTGCGACGTATTTTTTTACATTTTTCGAAGGATAACTATAATTATAAAATAGATACTATAAACACTTAACCGAAGCTTGTTTTTTGACTTCAGCAGTCACTTTAGAATGAACTCAAAACAATCAGTTTGGATGCAATGACAACAGCCATTTGGTTGCACGTGACACCATTGGCGATCAACCTAGATGGACCTTTACATAACAATTTTTTTTAAGTGCTAAATATTTCCCCAAAGACATTGGAATTAGAAAATTCTATCGAACTATCTACTAAATATACGCAATGCAAATAGAGAAGCAAAAAAAAAGAAGAAAATAAGGAAGAAACATGTTTGTACTAATACCACCTCAAAATACATACATATATCTATAAACGTTTCCAGTATATCTACAAAAATTATTTTGATGGTTTTATTGTTGAAAAATTGCAGTAAAGAATTTATAGAATGATTCTACTGCTTAAAAATTTTACATTTTCTGAAAAAATAAAAAAAAATTATTAGTAGGTCAAGCCAGACCTATTTGGTATATAATATGCATATTGTAGTAGATGCCGACATAAAGGTTAACATGATACATTGCTCATTGACAAATTACTGTCGTGAATTCAATAATCTCAATTTGATACGAAAAATACAATAATCAACCACAAATGCCTAATAATGGAAAAAAAAAATCAATTTATGAATATGCAATTGACTTATCGGTTGGTTTTTGTTATGCCGGATATAACTTTTTGAATAAGTAATTTATTACGATTCCAATCATTCACGTCAGTCATTTTTTTATAGTTGCTCTTGAGATAGCCAGCAAGTTCCCTATTGAAAAAATTTCAGTATTGTCAGTATTTTCAGAGTGTTTGTTTAGAATTCACCGTTGAAAGTATCCGAAATTTGTTTCTTGAATCTTTTAGTGTTCCCTATAAATTGAAAATTATATAGTCACACTAATATTTCTGGGGAAAAAAGAATCAGTCTTCATTGCAGTTATGTCAGTTCTGTACAACATTCCAGTATTCTTGACACTATCATCATTTCGCTTCATCCAGTGCCAGGACAACCTACAACACATTGTCGGTAGATCCTTACTTCTTTACGATCTGCATACTCTGGTTTTGGTTTCATCAGAATCATCCCAAACAGCTGTACAAATGTCAACAAATCTGCAACTAAATTCGACTATTGCGGTCATTCATTATACTAATCAGTGGACAGCACCACTTCACCATAATGCAATGGAAGCGACACCCATTTTGCTAAACAATTTTGGACGCAATTTACTCTACACCGTTTTTCTGGACGACGATGTTGGAGCCAGGCGGCACAGAGTCTTACAAAATGCATTTCGATTGCTGGAACGAAGACAGTACTCTCATCTTATTTTGATTGTTGCAAATAGTACCAGGTACGAACTGGAAGGATTGTTTAAAAACGTTGCTTTGGCTATGGATTGCTCAAAGTAGTGGTGATGCAGCGTACATGGCCACCAAAGTTCTACACATACAGACCATTCGAAAATTTCAAAATTGTAGAAATTAATTTAAATTCCGAGATTTTTACTGACCGAGTTCTGAACGTGAATAAATATCCATTTAAGACTCACAGATCGGGTGGCCCCCCGTATGTTCTCTGGCTGAAAGACAAATCAGGTAAAATTCTCCCGAGAGGAATTGCCGGAAATCTTTTAATAACATTTGCAGAAAAACGAAATGCCACTTTGCAGTATATTCCCTTATTTTTGGACGAATCACTTTACGGTGCCATTTTCCGATATATTACGGGAAAAGAAATCGATTTCTCCGTAGTCGGCTTATCGAACTTGATTGAATATGGAGAATCGTCCGTTCCTTTGCATTTTAGCAAATTTAGTGTTTTTGTACCAGCACCAAGAATCATACCTTCGTATCAGAATTTTGCTTTGCCATTTCAGCCCCAGACGTGGTACGCTCTAGTTTTGGCATTATTTTACGTCACTTGCGCCATCTTTATTGTGATTGTTTTTGTTACTGGTGAAATGGATATGTCTTATGCATTTCTAACGGCTCTTTGCATGATAATAAACATATCCGGAATGGGTGCATTTTACCGAAATAATGGCAAAATCGTTGTATTCTATCTTCAAATTTTTGTATGCGGCTTTATCGTATCAAATCTGTACTTAGCGTTATTGACAACATTCCTCACTAGTCCTGCTTACGAAAGTGAAATAAGGACTTGGAGTGACATTCAGCGGAAGGGTTTGAAAATTCTTGACGAGCACGAAGAATATGTATTCCTCTTTCAATATGGATATGCTGCACCCGATGTATTGAAGTACAAACATTTATTTGAATCAATTCGTTTGGACAAATTAAGGGAAGTCATAGAATCGTTGAACAATACGAAACCTCTTGTATTGAGTACAGTACACCAATTGTGGCTTGATACCGTCCAACGCTATAGAAAACAGATAAAGTTCAAAAAATCTGAGATGACCGTTATGTTGGCCATGTCGTGTGTAAAGTTAAGATATGAATTTCCATTTTTAGATGACTTCAATGAACACATTCTGATGGCCTACCAATCGGGTTTACTCGACTTTTGGAAACGCAATCTCCTGTTCGAATATCGTCAGGTGAAGATAATGAACGTTTCTCAGGCTCATGAAGAAAATGGACCACGCCCTTTTGACGTTGACACCTTGAAGATTCCATTTCTGATTTTGATCGTCGGTTTGGTGGCTTCAACTATAATCTTCATGTTTGAGATAGTGGTGAAATTTTTAACGTTTAGCTTAATAAAATAAATTTTAATGTACACACATTCATATGAATTATGGCTTATTTATATAGAGTTGTTTCTCAGACGAATTTCAAATTAAAATAAAAATACTTCAAAATGTGCAATAAATATGTGAAAATATATGTATAAAAGCAATGATTTTTTGAAAAGAGAGCATACATTTCAGGTTTTACTTCAATTTTTATGATTTTTATACACTTCGCTCATAGAGTGAAGTTTGTCATTAAGTTTGTAACGCATTGAAGGAAGCATCTCCGACCATATAAAAAGTATACATATATGATCAGCATGACTTGGGGAGTCTGTCTGTCCGTCTGTTGCGACGCGTTTTACTTGGCCAATTTAAAAGATATGAAGCTGAAATTTTGCACAAATGCTTCAACCTCTCATTGTCCTCTCAAAATTCACGTCGGGAAAGTAGTCGCCTCTAGCCTTTCTAATTTAGAGTAGGGGAGACCGGGGCTGGTTCTTACAAGGGCAGGTATTAACAGGCTGATAGACGCCAAACTATCAGGCTGAGAGACAAACAAATCATGAATGTCCTGTTTGTACACAATACTAAACGTGACGAGACTCGTCAATTTAGTCTGCGCCGTCGCAGTAACGAGTTGTGTGTGGTGTGCCCATATGCGTTTTTATTTTCTTGATTTGCAATCTTAATATAAGTTTCAAAGATGTGAAACTTTAACTTATATAAAAAGTGTTTATTCAGCTATAGATGCACTCTAATTTCTTGCTGCTAAATTACGTACTTATTATAGTGCATTGTGATTTCTAAAAAATTGGGCCTTAGGGTTAGTTTTAACAGAACACACGGGGTAAGTTCTAACATGTTAACATTTACCCCAATCGCGAGTTAAGTTCCTGTGTTAGGATATTAAGGCTAGAGTTTCATTTTTTTTCAATTACCTGTGATTTTTTTCAAAGAAGATGTTTATTTGATTTATTGAGTTTAAGAAAACTGCTATAAAGGCTAAAGTTTTGTTATTTAATTATCTTTAGCATTAAAATATCACTAAGGCCCGTATTTATGAACATTCCTTAACTCAAGGAGACCTTGAGTTAAGGATGCCGAAATTCAATAAATTAAATGTCATTTTCCATACTTTTTCATATAAATCACTTACGAGTCAATGCATCCTCGATTTAAGGAGAAACTAAAGGAGACCTTAAAATTTTCTATAGTCAACCTCACTTGAAGTCAAGGTAGCTACCCACCTTCATTGAAATATAATATTTCAAGTCTGTTGAAAACTTAAGGTCTCCTTGATTTTCGCCTTAAATCAAGGATGCATTGACTCCTGAATATAAATGATTTCTATGAAAAAGTATGGGAAATGACATTTAATTTATTGAATTTCGGCATCCTTGACTCAAGGTCTCCCTGAGTTAAGGAATGTTCATAAATACGGGCCTCAGTACTGAATATGATGATACTGATCGTTGTATTTAATTAATATGAGACTGAAAAAAAATACAGGTTGATTTTGTAGATTAACTGGTGTTTAATTATTTGCAAAAAGTTCAAATTCGACGATTACCCTTCCTGCTAAAACTTACCCCAGGGCTGTTAGAACCAACCCCAGGCTGGGGTAAGTTTTAACTTGTGAGTTTCTTAGGAAAAAAACCTTATTATTCAGAATATAATACGTTTACAATAATTTTGATAATTTCTATTTAAAGTCCTATTAATTACGAATTATATGGCAGAAAGTCATGTCTCTAACGCAAAAGGTTGCGTAGCTAAGAAGTTTTGTTTAAAATTTGTTAGAACCAGCCCCGGTCTCCCCTACGTTAATTTTAAGCAAAACAAAAACCAAACTTTGAATGTTATTACTTTAGTGTAGACTTGTATGTATACAACAATGGGGTCATGGGGCTGCCATACAAAGCCAAATCCCCAAATTAGGTTCTTCTAAGAAAAACTTTTTTATTTGTGCACCAATTTCAACAAATTTCACTCAAATGTATTTCTGTTGATAACACGAGACATATGTAAGAATGAATTAAATCCGACCATGGGGTCATGGGGCTACCATATAAACACAACCCCCCATTTTGGTTCTTCTAAGAAATATTTTTTATGCCAATTTCACAAAACCTTGAATTAATGTGTCTTTATCGAAGCAACTAAAAAGGTAAAAACAAATGGAATCGTACTATGGGGCCATGCTCCCGCATCAAGTAAATATTGAAATATTGTTTTGTCGACGCAATGGAACTTTTGTGAAGACGGAAGGAAAAGAATGGGGGGGGGGGGTTAAATACAAGTCGTAGCTACGCCCGAAAAAACTTTTAGCCCGAGGGGAGCGCAGGGTATCCAAATTTCGGCCGCGCCCGAAATTAGCCTCGGTCTCGTCTTTGTTTTCTGATGGTCACTAATTTGCATTTTCTATTACGCAAAAAGAGAAATTTGATTAAATAAAACATGTATGCAGGGTGTCTTAAAAGTTGACGTCAAGCCTAAAGTAGATTATAGCGCACATGGTCCCCGCTACGACAAAAATATCAAAAAACAGTATAGTCACCTATTTTTACAGCTTTGGTTTTGAGAGAAGTTAGACTCAAAGGGCTGAATTAAGATCGATAGTGGAATTTTTCGCTCAGGGATTTTATCAATAAAAATATATACTTACTGCCGTGGAATATGTCACAAACGGTGGGGAATTTTATAAGCTACAATCCGAGGTATTTCATCGTGAAATGTCAAATGACCGGGGAATCGGAAAAAAATACATAAAATGGCCGAGAAAAATTATGGAACTGTTTTCGGATTGTAGCTTATGGAATTCCCCAGCATTCCCCACATATTCCACGACAGGAAGAATACATTTTCATTGAAAAAATAGTACTAGGCTTTATTTTGGAAACAAGAGATCCAAATAAGGTATTCATCCAAGTTCAGATAATTGCACTTTTTAAAAAATTGCAAGAGGGCTTTGCGGCATGTAATTTTGAAAGTTTGTTTAATTTGTTAAGATTTTCTAACGCAACGTGACCAGACTGACCAATTGCGAAATTCGATTTTTCAGGCAAAACCTAAATTTTACTTTATATCACCCCCTCCCCTTTTTCACGCCGATTTGGAGAAAACACCATGAGCCCGGAATTGTCCTATTTTGTTAGAAAAGATGTTACAACTTTTAAAATCTTATTTTAAAAAAGGACAATTGAGAATGGCCTTTGTTACATTTGAACGATAAATGATACTCAGTGATTTTTAAAATTTTGAATTTCAGTGTTCGAGACTGCAGTCTCAGCCACATTGTACGGATGATGATGACTCTGCCAATCCGAGATGAGACAGGAATCTTATAGTTGTTTATTTGAAGTACGGAAATGATTGTGCCCCACTCCGTTGTCCATATTAAAGGGTATCTGCTGTCAAAAATTTGTGAATTTTGGTTCATTTTTAAGTCAATGATTGGAGTTTGTTTTTTTTCCTTTATCCAAAGCGATCCCTGGATGACAATGGCCTAATGACCAACTCCATTTATTCATGACGGAATAAGTTTTTTCCAACTGGAAAATGAGCTTAAATTATTCTGAATAAACGCTCATCAATGTGACATTTACACTGTTGTTTAAAGCAACCTAAATTTATATAGGGCCAGTTTCTCGTAGATCTTATTTAATGGTTAGTCTTACCGTATAGAGAACGTGCACACAATTTTCAGAAAGCTTTTACATTATATTGAATTTAATTATCGTTTTTTTTTGCATAGTCATGGACTCAAGCAGGGCGATGGGCTGGCGCCGACGCTCTTCAACCTTGCTTTAGAGTATGTAATTCGAGCCATGAATATGGACAGCAGCGGAACGCTACTCATCAAGTCGACTCAATTATTAGCGTACGCCGACGATATTAACATCATGTCTCGAAGATGCAGAAAGCCTTCTGCATAACCTCAATAGCGCCGCAAAGGAAGTTGGACTACATATCAACGAAAGCAAAGCAAAGGCCATGATGCAATCGAAAACAAGGACGCCAGCAAATTCAAGCATCATAGTGGGGGACCTTAATATCGAGTATGTAGACAACTTCAACTATCTGGGTTGTAACTTATCAAAGGACGCCAACGAAACCGACGAAATTAAGCGACGGATACAACTAGCCAATAAGACATATTTCTCGGTCCTCTCTATAATTAATTCGAAACTTGCGCACAGGAACACGAAGCTCCGCGTGTACAAAACGATCATCCGATCCGCGCTATGTTATGGCTGTGAAACATGGAGCCTCCGAAATTTTGCTAGACCGATTCGAACGAAAGGTCCTTCGGCGAATTTTCGGGCCGTTCGCGAGCGAGAACAATGGCGTATCCGGTACAACCATGAGTTGTATCAATTGTGCGATGAGCTGGAAGTATCGAAAATCGTGAAGCTTCAACGTTTGCCATGGGCGGGGCATGTACAACGGATGGACGATAATCGCATGCCAAAGAAAGTAACGAACGCACAACGAATTGACGGAGCGAGGTTGCGTGGACGACCGAGAGCTCGCTGGGAGAACTCCGTAGGTGAAGACGCCCACCAGCTGCTGCGGGCTTCCGAATCTGGAGGACAAGGTCACGTAACCGCGACGTCGGGCTATCGTGCCACATTGATGATGATTTAGATTAAAACACTAACAATTGATTCCGAAACACAAAAATATTTTCCAATTGACAGTCGACCTTCGATTGAACCTAGCACACTAAGGGAAATTTTCTTCATTCATGAGGCAATACCAATTACTCGCAACGAACGAGTTACATGATACCAAATTGCTTTCGAATCGAATACGAAAGGGTCGGCACTTTCGAATTCTTACATTGACTAGTTTTTGTACAAATATTGCAGAGAACTACTTTTTCACATAACTTAAGACAGCAACACATTTTACAAACAAAGATTTTCTAAAAAGGTACGAAATCTGAGGAGAATTTTGTGGGGCCTGAGTCTACATAGTTCGATTAATCGATCGTACTGAACTTTTGTACAAAATTTTAAGCAAACATCATAGCTGAAAATGGTTGTACAAAATGTGAGTGTAAATTTTCCTGAAGTAATATTTCATTGCTTCAAAATTCAATTTTAAATATCACTTTTACACGCCTCATTAACGATGATAAATTTTCATCATCATGTAAATTACGCAGTAGAAATTTTGCTACTCGCATTGCTTTCGCATCATACAAGAGTTACCAATCATTGTAGCATTTAAAATTTGAGGAAACATTTTTTTGTTTCACTTTATTTAGTGCTGAAATTAATTGAATATCCTTTGCGTCACGATCACAGGAGCAAGTTGTTCGACCTAATGCGGATTCTGTTGTAAGGTTTACCTACCGTTTTTAAGAATAATAAATCCTAACCCTCAGCATCTTTTTTACAAGTTTTGGTTCTCGCCTCATTTACCGATCGGCACGCGCGCCGGCCGCCAGTGTGATTTTTGTTTAACTTATTTTATGATTGAAAGTTTTGCTAGTTCCTTATTCTGAACCGCGTTTTAAAGTTTCTGGGGTTCTCCTTAACAAAATCCACCTTTTCAGAGGTAATAGCCAGCGACGATCTCCTCACAATTACTGGCTAAAATATGATGGACATAGACACAAAAATGGAAGTGGCATTGGATGTATCACACATGGTCGAAAAACACTGACAATCATAGCTCTCGATTAAAAATCATTTACCGTCGGTTCGGTCTGAATTTATTACAAACGGACCATCTCATACTCCGCGTGAAAATACCATTCCAAAAGTAAATTTCAAATTGAATATCAGGCTTAATAAAATTGTTTAACGAAATCTTTCGCCTAAATTGGATCCTTTTCCACACACATTACCAGCGAACGTATACAATCAGACAATTTTAGAGCCAAAGTGAACCATCCTGTAAATACATTTCGACACAAAACTGACTCCATAAAAGAACCAATAAAACCGAACTTATTATTATTACACTAAATCGAAGACACGACTGGAAAGCTCGTTAAAATTCGTCTTGTTTCAAGTAAATTGGACATTGCCTTTTACCTTTCCTTGAATATGTTTTACTTTGGTGCGCTGCGATGTTTTTCGGTCGTTGATGTTTCTTCGTTGTCTTATATGTGTGCACTTTTATTTTGTTTTATGGCTTTAATTTCCTTTCGTGTTACACCAATTTGGAGAATAAAATGTTTTCTTTTTAGTGTCTTCAGGGTTAATGGCAAAACGTAGTCGCGCCAATGACATTGAGAATAAAATGTCAAATGTCTGTTAAATAAATTGTTTCATCGTAAATTTTTAAGTAATTATTAAATAGCAGTGGCGTAACGTACGGTGTTCCATGTGTTCGGTCTAACACGGGCCCCCAACTACCAGGGCCCCCTAGCGTAGTGAGAAAATGTGGGAAATTTAGTATAGGGCGCACCAAACCTGACGATTTTTCGGCCAATCGATTGGGCAATCGATTGCCCACAATCGACATACATTAGGCAATTTATCAGGTAATCTGAAATTGACAGTCTCGCGGTCCACAAGACAGAACACAAAATATGGAAAATTATACCATTTTTGGCGATGGAAGATGGACATTCATTGCTATTTTTGATAGGGAATGACCGCCACAACCACAGCATGAAGAACGACCACAGGTTTATGTAAAAAAAATCAGCAACTGAGAACACATGATTGTCATGACAGCTTGTCCGGAAAATTGCATTGGCAATACGTTCCACACGTCAAATAAAAAAATTGAATCCGATGGTCCCATACACCTTCCGATTTATCTCGCAATCAAAAAATCTGGCCGATCGATCGGAGAGTCTATTAACTATGTTCAATTCACAATAGGCGCTTCTATTGTGAATTGAACATAGTTTTTTTTTTGTTGATTTCGAATCAGTTTGAAGCGAGAACTACGACGAACATTTTACTGTTTTTCTAGCAACTTGCAGCTCGTTTGTGTCATTAATTCCTATTAGTTGCTAATTGTACTAAAAAAGGTGGTTTCAAAAGCACTATTTTATATAAAACCATAGAACGCCAGCCTTTAAATTGCTGCAATAAGAACGATTGAAGGCTATTAGCGCGAATTAGTAATTTCACTCTATTGCAAGTAAAGTGGCATTAATAAACAGCTCTGGTACTAAAGCTTAAATCGAATAACAGCAAAAAATCGTCCACTTATTTTATAATAAATAAAGCGGATTAATTTCCCATACCTACTTTTTAGAGGATTTCGTAATGCGATTCCAACCAAAATCCCAAACCAAATCTATACGGAATCGTGGTAGAGTGCGGTGCATTCCGTCTGAATGTATGCCATACACATCTTTGAAAACAAATGTCACGTTCACAGTAAAGGTCGTCTTACCCACAATCGGCTCGTTTGCCCGTTCTGTCCACGTTGTCAACATGTTAGTTCGATTTTAATCACTTTTTAACGAACACAAACCTCTGAAAAAGATTTTTTAGATTTAGAAAAAATGGTCACAGTGGAAATTTAGTGTTGGATGGATTCTACTGTATGTGCTGTCAAATTGTGCAACAAAATTATGACAATAGTTTGCACAGAATTTGAGATTTTAAATAAACATAACTTCCGTTGTCAAGTGTGAATCACGTTTTTCCAGATTCTTATAGCCTTCTACAAACCAATCCTGGACTTGAGCAAAACTCTTTTACTCGATTGAAACGTGAGATTTTAGGGAATCCTGTCGACAGTGGGAATCCCCCCATAACTATTGTCCTGGATTTATTTGAAATTTCAAAATTTACAGTATGTATAGCAATCGGGCAAAAATAATGGTTTCAACAATTTTGTTTACTTAAATTATGTTATGTGGGGCCCCCGTTTCTATCTTGAACACAATATATTTTAGAGAAACGTTATGCCACTATAGTAAAAGTAAACGACGCCGAAACAAATTTTATTGTCTTCTTGTCTACTGATTATTTATTGTCCTATAGAATATTTTTCAATACATACATACATATGTAGGTACAAAGAAATCTACTCTTGAATCCATTCAAGTATATCCACGAAATACAATACACAGTCGTATTTATAATTAGCTCTCTCAATTAAATTCAATCAAAGGAGGATGGTCAAAACGGTCGTTTGATGAACAGCAATGAAACGTATGTCAAATGAAAGCTTGGGACGAGTAGATTAACGTTTGTTTTAGCGATATTTAGCTTAACAGTGGGAGATTGGAGATATGGGCTATTTAAGTTTTGACAAAAAATGAAAAATCTTACTGCACTAAAATCACATTTACCGAAAAAATATGTAACTCAGAGACTTGAAGTTAATTTTCTAATACACTTAACAGTTTTCACTATCATTGATGGAAAAAATGATTAAAAAATATTAAGTCGTTTTGAAATTATACACGTTCAAAGTCAAAAGTTTCGAATTTTTAATGTTGTTTTTGTTACTTTTATCTAATTCTTTCTATATTGCGAAATCATTACATAAAATATATTTTATAAAATAAAATCTTTGTTTTGTAGTGAACAAATCCTCTTTGCAAATATTTAGTCTATTTTCAAAAGTTAAGAAGTTAATTGGGCTTAAACGACGTAAAGTCTCGCAAAAAAATTCACAATTTTACCAAAATATATCATAACGTTGAACGTCTATGTCGTATAAATCGGACTATCAATGGAAACGGATGAGTAAAAAGTTAAAGGATTCTCGATCGTGGATT
The DNA here is from genome assembly GCA_949715475.1 of Microchrysa polita. NCBI lineage: Eukaryota > Metazoa > Arthropoda > Insecta > Diptera > Stratiomyidae > Microchrysa > Microchrysa polita. The sequence continues at coordinate 135,035,454 of OX454416.1, read as the reverse complement.
TAGGGATAGTTTTGGTATTTTAGAACCATATGGTAATGAAGCTAATGTACCTCCTACAAAGGAAAGGGGAGAAAGCCAATTAACCACGGAACAGGCGAATAGATCAAGACTTATAATCATATGTCGGTGGGTAGTAGAAGTTATGAACGGAAAGATGAAGCAATCTTATAAGCTGTTTCGTGAAGCAAACCTCTCATTTTTAGAATACTTTCTTCGATTAACAGAGGATTGTTTGATTTTGCACGCTTTAGACACATATCATATAAAGTTAGCTAGGTCGTATGTTGCAGAGTATTTGCGGGAGGGGATTTACTATGTTGAAATGTGTAGGCATGATACACTTGAAGGCTTAAGCGAATTCAACATTACGTAGACTAATGTATGGTTTTACGGGTTCGACTACATTCGCGGCATGTGAGAGAACGAATTTATTATGTCTATATTTTAATTGACAGAGAACTGCATGGTATACATTCCATTATAGAGCATTACTGCAACTGTCTTACTGGCAGGCGAACAGTGGGAAGCTGCGCCCATATTCTGCCAGTTTTATGGTATGTAGGATTATTCAGATTTGAAGAATTAGAAATTAGCCTTTTGTTACCTAATTTTAATGTTTGTTTTGTTTAAGTGCAATAAACAATGTATGTTTTTCCCATATGTGTGACTAATTTGACGAGGGGATGAGAAAAAAATGCGTTTGGCTTTTTATATACTCACATAAAAACCCATAACATTAATGAATGCATTTTAAGGAATGGACTTTTGTATGGAGGGGGGTCTTAATATTTGTGTTGGCGAGCTCTCACGGACATAGGACATAGCGAGAATGCAATAAGAAGGCAATTTCCAAAAAATCAGCTCAATTGGAGCTTTTTCGCAGATTTAGAAGCAAAAAATGAATATAGGGGAAAACGGTTTTTGTATCAAAAGTACCCTTTGTTTTAAAGGAATCGTCCTGATTCTTTTACAGTAGCATAGTACTATAGTAGGGAATAATTTGACCAATTAAGACAATTCAACTGCTATCCGGACGAAAGTTATACCAAAAAAATTAAAAAAATTGTAGGGGAGGTAGAGGAAATATTGGTCGCATTGTATTCATACTTTACAAAAAGTAAGATCCTCTAGTAAAAACCATTTGTACAAAATTTCAGGTCTCTAGCTTCATTCTTTCAAAAGTTATAGATCGGCAAAATTGCCCCAAAGGACGAACAAAAGTCGTCCTTTCTCATGAACCCCAGTGTTTACGGGCCTAAAATTTATATATAAGTTACCCTCTAATATAGCCCTTTCATTTGACACCAGTTTCATTGCTGTTCACTCAACGACCAACTTTCATACAAAAGTGCCCATCCTCCTTTGAAAGCTATTGACGAGAAATTAAAACTTTCATAACATAATTAATATCCTCGAAAGAAAAGAAAAAAATCGAATAGAGCAATTTCTTTTCCATTTATCCGAGAGTAGTCCAACATTTCTAGGAAAAAAAAAGGACATAATCAAAAAATCATACTTACACTGTACAGTGCAGTCGAGTCGTTGAATTCGCTCGATTGCACATGCTCGTAATCATAATTCACGATAAAATGCAATCATGTCGTAAAGTCGGTATTCGTATCATCATGAAATGGTAAATTGCGAAAATTAAATTATTTTCCAATAAAATGAATAACTTTGCGACTACCGTCTTGATAACGTTCCGAATCCAGATCGTCACTTACCACCCTCACCCCCATTTCAGTGAAAATTATAACGAACAACACTCTCTAAATTTCAACGATACTGCGGATCGAGTCGCAAAGAGTGAACGAACTATTAATGTAGTTATGTTGAAAATTGTCCTTCTGATATCGACCACAAATGCTTGGCACAGGGGCGTACATTAAAATTAATTCCCAAGGGGTGTTTTGAAAATATGAAAATGCTATATTTTAAAATGCGATAATTTAAAATTCAGGTAACAACTATTTTTATTCAATTTATAGAGAGTTTTAATTATCGAAAGTTTTTTAGAAATATGTTGAGAACGTTGTTGGCCGCCGTCTGCTTCTATGAAGCTCCTGTATTAACAGCTTGAATACGCTTCTTTTTTTCCTCGATCGACTATTGACACGCGGAACCATGCGCTTATTTGAACTCAATCTTCAAGTAACTCACGAGAAACTAAATTCAAATCATTCAATAAATTTGATTTCCGGGAAGAAACGATACTTTCAGTGCATATCACATCATGCGCCGGTAAACATTTTAGTGCTCTTCCTCTGAATTCAGACTTGCAAAATTTCTAAATTTCAATTTATAGAGCTAGATTTTACTTCAATTTGTTGAACTTTGAATGCATCTTGAATTCAATTTACCGAGCACTGGAGTCAACGTATTTAACACCCAAGGCCAGAGGCAGACCGAAGAACACCTGGATATTTCAAATGAAAAAGCAACAACAACGCATTGGTCTCGGCGATGACACGATCCAAGATAGAGCTGCCTGTAGAAATATGCTGAGAAATTATCGCCAAAACGGGCGATGTGCATACACCGCAGGTCGAGCAACGCGAAACCGTGGAGCGGTATAAAGAACGAGGCAAGGAAGAAGAAGAAGAAGAAGGAGTCAAGTTATTTCAAATTATAAAGCAATGAAAAATCATTGCCGCTTTTAATTTATCGAAAGTACATAAATATATGGAGTTTTTTGAAATTTTTTCAATTTAACGAGAATTCTGCATGAGAACTTCAAATTATCGAGCAATTCAATTTATCGAATTTGTAATTATCGCGAGTCGACTGTATATCAAACCAAATGGTCACTTACCATAAGTTGCCATGGTGACACTCACAACATTTTCAAATTAAGCTAAAAGCGGGTATACGGTTCTGTTCATATTTTAGGAGATAAAAAAAATATTTTATGGAGTTTGCCAAATATTGACAACGTTCTTCGATAAATTTCAAGCAACTGTCGATGTAAGCATTCTCTTTATGCCGGCCGTAAAACCCCTTAACAGATTCGCCACTGCCTTGGCGTCTTGTCCGGCAAATTTTTGAATAGGCACTGGGTGGGAGAAGTATCAATCTTCAGTTTGGCGTATTTATTGAATGGAGTAAAAGGATATTATGAGGATATAATGTGATGCGACTAAAGCAGTTAGTTAGTGCTATATTCTATCAATATAACGCAGCCAGTTTATTGATATTACTTTCGAATATTGAACAATGTATAGTGCTGGTTGTTGAATATTTTCTTTGAAACGTTCATGCAGACGACAGTCACCGTAGAGATAGTCATAAATTTTATACAAAAATAGTCAATTCCTTTTGCTATAAGACTGCTATCGATTGCATGATATAAAATTGCAAATTTCTGTGTTAAAACTATGAGAGGGAGTTTGTTTGAACACCGAATGTCCATCAATCCATTCATATTGGTTTTGAAAGGAAAAGTCTTAATTAATTAATTTTGGTGGAATTTCTCAGAATGTTTATACGCTAATTTTTGCTATTATTTATTAGCATCGAGCTGTTATGATGAATTTGAAAAAGATATAGGGGGGTTTGTGGATGTAATTAATTGTAAACAGTTTTCGAAGAGAAAATACATTTTCAGTTTGCAATTAGGGGTTTAGAAAATAATTTTCAATCAACCTTTGTAAAATCTATTTGTTTACGTATGTTCGTCTGTTCACTAAATAACTTACGAAAACAGATAACAGGGTGTCTCCGAAGGGATGAACACTTTTTAATTTTTTATCCTTTTTTTATCATAAATAAGCGTGTGGGTACTCAAATCAGAAGACACGACGAGTACATTTCATATTATGTAGTTACATTTTCCCGGTTTCGGGTAACGATAACGGAGTTTTGGGTATAGTAAAATTTGTGTTGACGGTACCTGCTCCGTGTTTCTAAACTGCTATAAGTAGAAATATTAAACTTTCCGCAGACATTGGCCCGTATGAGCATATTATAGGTACGTTAGGTAAATACAAAAAAACATGTTTGCCATTCTGACCGCCTAACTGCCATTTTACGGAACAGAAATAATCTCCGGTTGTTTTCGTTAATACAGGGTGGCCCAAGTGAACTGCAACTTTTACGGTTGTCAGCCATACCACTTCCTAGTCGCATTGTTAGTTTATTATTCTACGATAGGAATATTTCTTATCATCTTCTTCTGAATAATAAACTTGCGACGAGTCGTGCCGAGTTTGGAAACTCGTTTCTCTATGAGTGTTTATTTCACAGAGTGGCGACCGAACGTTCCCGGCCACAGAGCACGACAAGTGCTGACATGGGCCTGCAAAATCCCCCATATAGAGTAGTCCAGCGGATTCGCATCCGGTGAATGAGGAGGCCACTGTTCGGTCGAAGTGAATTTTGGAACATTGTTTCTTAACCAGTATTGGCGTGCTTTGTGTGATGTGCGTAGTCTTGCTGAAATGTTCATTCTCTTTCAGTAAAATGTCAGCGTGTCCACGGCTTCGGTATTCCACAAAGGCAGTCAAAGGAAAAGAACCGGAGATTATTTCTGATCCGGAAAATGGCAGTTAGGGGATCAGAATGGCAAACATGTTTGCGGAACATACGCAACTGTTCCGTTTCAGAACCCCACACACCTACTTCACGTAGGTGTAATGCGGCGATTTAGACTTTGAGAAATTACGAAGCCACAAACGTAGGCATGCTTTTCGCTTGATTTTTTTTCGACTTGTCCGATCGCGGCGAAAGTATATTGTCCATTCCGATTCTCATATCAGTTTATATGTTCTCATATTCGTATACTAATCAATTGATGAATATGTATAGCAGGCATGTCAGTGGCGCAACCAGGATTTTGCCCTGGAAGGGGCTAAGTAATGGATAACGCTATACGGTATACATTCCCTCTTATTTTCTATGTAAATGTTTCATAGCTTAGCATTACGTCGTGAAAAGTTGAGTGTAATTCGTTAGCAACCAGCTCTTTTCATGGTTTTATAAAAACATAATTTTAAATCATTTTCAGCATTGCAATCGGTGCTTTTTATAAAATAGAAACAGTACCCACACTTATCTGCTTTTTGTTGAGGTTATGAGATCAGCATCACGCTCAGCAGTGTTATTTATCCCATAAATTGGTACTCGTTTAACATCTGAGTGAGATCATAGTCCATCACAAGCTCGTGAGTACGAAAAACACCATGACCCACGATGAGATTCGAACTCATGACCCTGTGCACCGAAGGTGCGCGCACTAACCGCTAGACTAGCCAGGCAGAAACTTAAACTTTCTATACGATGAATTTGGACGCTTCGAGACGATAGGAAATAATTTGACTTTATCGTGTTCTTACAGACTTCCACGATCTCGTACATATATAGAATAGGATTATTGTTCCCAACAATGGATTTCGTAAAGGCAGATCGACTACAACCAACCTCATAATCCTTACGAAGCTCTCGAGTGGAATCAAGTTGATGCAGTATATACTGACTTTACTAAGAGTTAGAGTGAACAATAAAATTCTAATTGAAAAATTAAACAAATTTGTGGCATCTGGGTCCATTCTAAGTTGGCTTCGTTCTTACCTTCTCAATCGTACCCTATTTGTGAAACTTCAAGGTTGTATATACAAACGTATATCCACAGGGCAGTCATTTGGGTCCCAATATTTCTTCAGCTGAAGCTACAATCTCTCGAAGAATGGTGCAATCGAAATCATTTATTCCTTAACGTAAATAAGTGCCATGTAATAAGCTTCTCCCGTAAGAGCGAAATTATAGCTCATTTTTACCAACTGCATAACGATAAACTGAGTCGAGTTGACCATAAGAAAGATCTATGTGTATAGTCTTAGGCAACAACCCAGCATAATCGGAAAGTTTTATATAAGTCTTATATTCGAACAGAATAAGACTTACTCAATAAGAGATTATTCAAAAAAACTATGCTTCAATTTACAATATGATATAACACTGTCCACGGCTAATAACCAGCTTGGCTTCATTAAAAAACGAACTAAAGAATTTCAGAATCTTGGGCCTCTGAATCTTTACATACGACACTCATGGGCCCCATTCTGGAATATGCGTGAGTTGTCTGGAAACCAGTACCTACAGTACAGTACAGTATGAAATACACTGCAACAGGTTTGAATCAATTCAAAAACAATTTCTCCTTTTTGCACTGAGAAATCTATATGATCGTGCCGATTTTCGTAACCTCCCTTCGTACCAATACATACATTTAATGACACTCTCCTCTAGAAGAAGTCTACTCAGTGGTCAGTGCATGTTTTACCTTTGATGTTACTAGCGGTGGAGCTAATGCTGATTTTCTATCTGGCAGAATAATTTTCGTCGATCAATTGAGGCGTAGGTCTTTTAGGAAAGCTGTATGCCTACTGCTCAAAATTGTATCAACATCGAACCGGTTATGGCTACAACGGACCCATAAATAGATGCTGTCGAAATTTCAACTCTATTAGCATTCATTATTTTCCTGGGATATCTAAATTTACTTTCAAACATAATATGATAAGGGCCCTCAATTCTTCCTAGATAGACAGTAGAAGAACTGACAGAACTGGCACTGAATACAACGCTTAATTCAGTTACATAAAGCCAGCCAAATTTGAGAAAACAAACACCTATAGATCACATTCTTTTCGAAGCGTAGAGCACCCCATAATTTTAATCGCAAAATTCAAATTTTATTTTGCGTATGTATAGCTCGATAAAAAATTATATCGAAATCGAACGATTTTTTTTGCCAAAATCACCTCAGGGCTGCTCATTGCTGCTAAAAGTGTTTCAAACCACCAAAACTGGCGAATATGAATATAAATATAAAAAACTATAGTCGTACAATTTGACTAAAACTCATCAAGAAAAGTCGGTCGTTTATGCCAGCTTTAATTATGTATTTTAGAATTTTCCTCCGTCCGTGTTCTACAAAGAATTCGCTGACGGATATTTGGGGTACATTTGACTAAGGCGGGCTTTTTTGTGCAGAAAAATATTAATTGTCAAATTATTTAGTCCTGCAATTGGGTTGTGAAAGAAGTTGTTGGCATTTTTCAGGTTATGCGACAAGAACATCTTAGATTCAGATTTATTTGAAAAAAAAAATGTTGGCTCCCAAAGTCATTTCCGACTACCTCCATGTTTCTCGATGACTGGATTGCTACAATGTTCTAAAAAGCTGGCCAAAATTTGGCAGAAATTAATACGCAAATAAATGGTTACTAATCGATCGACCAAGTTTTGGCGTTTGACTTTTTTGTTTAAAGTTTCTAAATTTATTTGAAGAGCATTTTCAAAAGATGGCCTTTATAAAGGATATAATCCCGAGGTCCGTTAGTGACTCAAATTTATACGCATATGTATTTTAAAGGTAATATTCTATGTTGCTGAGTTAATCCACGTCGAAAGTTGTAAAAAATAATCGCACAAAAATGTTCACGATTTAATTCCATTATTTGGCCGAGATGGATCTTTTAAGTTACTGTAAAAAACACAAATAGCGCTCGTATGTCAAAACGTTCTGAGTACGTATAACCTCAAAAATATAAAACTTTACGATAGAGCTGTCAGTTGCCAGATTGCAACACTAGGGTTGTCCAATCCCGTCCAATAAAAGGCAACCGTACGTACTCCTAAAAATTGGAAATGTTATAATCTATCTAATTCATGGAGAGATTGCGGCCACATTTGAAAGGATTTGATATTTCTCAATAATTTCTACAAGATTTTTTTTTTCGGGTTCCGTTTGAAAAAAGATTTAAACCTCATTTACTGAATATGATAGGAATGCTTACCCTGCATGAAAAGGCTGTGCACGTCACTTGGTAAGGAAGGACGATTCGCACAATGCCAAGTTAGCGTATATTATCCTATCTCTCGTGATGGGCTCAATCGATAGATATGCAATTTGATGGAAAAGCATAAAATGGAATTGCTATTTGGTACGCACAGTTTTGCATTTTGTAGGGCCAAGTCGACAGGGTGTCCCGAAATAAGTGCAAAAGGCGACTTTTTTATCATTCATCGGTGAGAAGTGAGTGAGTACTCATATTAAAGGATTCATCGAAGACATTTCCTGTAAGGTATTTTTTGTAAAGGATAGCGATAACGGAGTTGGAGCTAATAAATCCAGTGCTTGTGTCTGTCACCATATTCTAACGGTAGCAATTATATGTAAGTTTTTTTTGGGAGCCCTGTAGAAATGATAAAAAATGTCTGTAGAGATGCCGTTGAGTACGTTTGTTTAAACCGGAAATAGAGAAAATCTAACGCCTTTCATTCTATAACGTTTAACGTAATTAGACCATTCCAAAAATAGATTTACTGGAAGCATTTAAGTTATTGTATGCTTACTTTTTACTTATTACCCAAAAAGGATTGTTTACAACCGATGATACGTACGCAATTAAATTCTAAAAAAACCTCCTATTGCGGGCGCAGCCCTCTGGACGCTCGGCATTTTTTATTTAGTTCCACCGCGACGCGAAAGAAAGAACACGCTTCATAAATCCCGTTACAGATATAAAACTACTAGAATGTCAAGCAAAAAAAAGTTATATCCCTGAGGAAAATTATGTCTTTACAATATTAAGACATTTTCTATTATACTCCACTCCGCTTTTCTCGAGAAGCTCCATTCAGATAGAAAGACACACGACGCCACGCTTTTTCGCGCTATTTATGACTTGACTAGATGGTTTCAACGGAAAATAATAACAGTTTAATAGTCGCCATTTTCTTATAGATGAAAGAATATTTTCTATCCAACTCTTAGGAAGAGCAGACGGTGCGAGAGATGTGTAGGAGTGAGGATTTTCACGCGAAGGAAACGGATTACCTACATAGCTCGAAGCATTCGAGCACTGTCGAGAGTTGAAAGGCATTCAGCGAGTATTAAAAAAGTGACTATTAAATTATCATAATGGTCATGTGCTGGTATAGGATGTTTGATGCCCTCCAGAATGACAGGAAATCTGCAATTTTACGGAAAATCTCTGAAAATATACAGAAAATGATGAACAAGAGGATTATGATGTGTGCGTAGCAAATGAAAATTGTTGGAACAAAATAAAATATGTATTTAGAAGTTGCTTTATACCATTGTTCCTGCTTAAAATTAAAAACCATGTTAAAAGTTCAACAGGTTGAATTAACCCTCGGATGGCTTAGGTAAATTTTACATACGTAAATGGTTCAGTGGGGTCTGACAGACCCCAAGGCAAAAATCGCTCTAAAACAGAAATTTTTGCTTTTTTGACACGTTTGTTTGCACTAGAAGTAACTGTGAAGCCTTTTGATTAAGTGGTATATAAAAAAAGTGGAAGTCGGACAGCAGTTTTCAGTATGTGGAAGACCAAATTAGGTGGTGTCAAATTTGAGGAGAATTTGAACTTATCACAAATAAATCGATATAAAAACTAATATTTTTACAAGATTGTAATTTTATTAGTCAAAACATATTTAATGCTAATTAGCGAAGATAAGTACATAAATGATCGTGCCGATTTTCGTAACCTCCCTTCGTACCAATACATACATTTAATGACACTCTCCTCTAGAAGAAGTCTACTCAGTGGTCAGTGCATGTTTTACCTTTGATGTTACTAGCGGTGGAGCTAATGCTGATTTTCTATCTGGCAGAATAATTTTCGTCGATCAATTGAGGCGTAGGTCTTTTAGGAAAGCTGTATGCCTACTGCTCAAAATTGTATCAACATCGAACCGGTTATGGCTACAACGGACCCATAAATAGATGCTGTCGAAATTTCAACTCTATTAGCATTCATTATTTTCCTGGGATATCTAAATTTACTTTCAAACATAATATGATAAGGGCCCTCAATTCTTCCTAGATAGACAGTAGAAGAACTGACAGAACTGGCACTGAATACAACGCTTAATTCAGTTACATAAAGCCAGCCAAATTTGAGAAAACAAACACCTATAGATCACATTCTTTTCGAAGCGTAGAGCACCCCATAATTTTAATCGCAAAATTCAAATTTTATTTTGCGTATGTATAGCTCGATAAAAAATTATATCGAAATCGAACGATTTTTTTTGCCAAAATCACCTCAGGGCTGCTCATTGCTGCTAAAAGTGTTTCAAACCACCAAAACTGGCGAATATGAATATAAATATAAAAAACTATAGTCGTACAATTTGACTAAAACTCATCAAGAAAAGTCGGTCGTTTATGCCAGCTTTAATTATGTATTTTAGAATTTTCCTCCGTCCGTGTTCTACAAAGAATTCGCTGACGGATATTTGGGGTACATTTGACTAAGGCGGGCTTTTTTGTGCAGAAAAATATTAATTGTCAAATTATTTAGTCCTGCAATTGGGTTGTGAAAGAAGTTGTTGGCATTTTTCAGGTTATGCGACAAGAACATCTTAGATTCAGATTTATTTGAAAAAAAAAATGTTGGCTCCCAAAGTCATTTCCGACTACCTCCATGTTTCTCGATGACTGGATTGCTACAATGTTCTAAAAAGCTGGCCAAAATTTGGCAGAAATTAATACGCAAATAAATGGTTACTAATCGATCGACCAAGTTTTGGCGTTTGACTTTTTTGTTTAAAGTTTCTAAATTTATTTGAAGAGCATTTTCAAAAGATGGCCTTTATAAAGGATATAATCCCGAGGTCCGTTAGTGACTCAAATTTATACGCATATGTATTTTAAAGGTAATATTCTATGTTGCTGAGTTAATCCACGTCGAAAGTTGTAAAAAATAATCGCACAAAAATGTTCACGATTTAATTCCATTATTTGGCCGAGATGGATCTTTTAAGTTACTGTAAAAAACACAAATAGCGCTCGTATGTCAAAACGTTCTGAGTACGTATAACCTCAAAAATATAAAACTTTACGATAGAGCTGTCAGTTGCCAGATTGCAACACTAGGGTTGTCCAATCCCGTCCAATAAAAGGCAACCGTACGTACTCCTAAAAATTGGAAATGTTATAATCTATCTAATTCATGGAGAGATTGCGGCCACATTTGAAAGGATTTGATATTTCTCAATAATTTCTACAAGATTTTTTTTTTCGGGTTCCGTTTGAAAAAAGATTTAAACCTCATTTACTGAATATGATAGGAATGCTTACCCTGCATGAAAAGGCTGTGCACGTCACTTGGTAAGGAAGGACGATTCGCACAATGCCAAGTTAGCGTATATTATCCTATCTCTCGTGATGGGCTCAATCGATAGATATGCAATTTGATGGAAAAGCATAAAATGGAATTGCTATTTGGTACGCACAGTTTTGCATTTTGTAGGGCCAAGTCGACAGGGTGTCCCGAAATAAGTGCAAAAGGCGACTTTTTTATCATTCATCGGTGAGAAGTGAGTGAGTACTCATATTAAAGGATTCATCGAAGACATTTCCTGTAAGGTATTTTTTGTAAAGGATAGCGATAACGGAGTTGGAGCTAATAAATCCAGTGCTTGTGTCTGTCACCATATTCTAACGGTAGCAATTATATGTAAGTTTTTTTTGGGAGCCCTGTAGAAATGATAAAAAATGTCTGTAGAGATGCCGTTGAGTACGTTTGTTTAAACCGGAAATAGAGAAAATCTAACGCCTTTCATTCTATAACGTTTAACGTAATTAGACCATTCCAAAAATAGATTTACTGGAAGCATTTAAGTTATTGTATGCTTACTTTTTACTTATTACCCAAAAAGGATTGTTTACAACCGATGATACGTACGCAATTAAATTCTAAAAAAACCTCCTATTGCGGGCGCAGCCCTCTGGACGCTCGGCATTTTTTATTTAGTTCCACCGCGACGCGAAAGAAAGAACACGCTTCATAAATCCCGTTACAGATATAAAACTACTAGAATGTCAAGCAAAAAAAAGTTATATCCCTGAGGAAAATTATGTCTTTACAATATTAAGACATTTTCTATTATACTCCACTCCGCTTTTCTCGAGAAGCTCCATTCAGATAGAAAGACACACGACGCCACGCTTTTTCGCGCTATTTATGACTTGACTAGATGGTTTCAACGGAAAATAATAACAGTTTAATAGTCGCCATTTTCTTATAGATGAAAGAATATTTTCTATCCAACTCTTAGGAAGAGCAGACGGTGCGAGAGATGTGTAGGAGTGAGGATTTTCACGCGAAGGAAACGGATTACCTACATAGCTCGAAGCATTCGAGCACTGTCGAGAGTTGAAAGGCATTCAGCGAGTATTAAAAAAGTGACTATTAAATTATCATAATGGTCATGTGCTGGTATAGGATGTTTGATGCCCTCCAGAATGACAGGAAATCTGCAATTTTACGGAAAATCTCTGAAAATATACAGAAAATGATGAACAAGAGGATTATGATGTGTGCGTAGCAAATGAAAATTGTTGGAACAAAATAAAATATGTATTTAGAAGTTGCTTTATACCATTGTTCCTGCTTAAAATTAAAAACCATGTTAAAAGTTCAACAGGTTGAATTAACCCTCGGATGGCTTAGGTAAATTTTACATACGTAAATGGTTCAGTGGGGTCTGACAGACCCCAAGGCAAAAATCGCTCTAAAACAGAAATTTTTGCTTTTTTGACACGTTTGTTTGCACTAGAAGTAACTGTGAAGCCTTTTGATTAAGTGGTATATAAAAAAAGTGGAAGTCGGACAGCAGTTTTCAGTATGTGGAAGACCAAATTAGGTGGTGTCAAATTTGAGGAGAATTTGAACTTATCACAAATAAATCGATATAAAAACTAATATTTTTACAAGATTGTAATTTTATTAGTCAAAACATATTTAATGCTAATTAGCGAAGATAAGTACATAAAAATTTTTTAGCTAAGCTTAATATTTTTTCTTAAATCGGGATCCAAGTTGAGTCAATATTTAGAGAATTCTTCACAGCTTTTTTCCTCGATGTTCTTCGCAGATTGGTTTTTCGCGCTCGTTGCAATTGCAGTTTGTCTTCCAATACTTTGTTCGTGGGCATAGAACACATCTTTGCCTCTTTGGGAAACCATCTGACCCCTATGGGGGGCCTGGGGCATCAGACCCCATAGGGGGGGGGGTCAATCTGAACAATGCCCGCAAAATGTCGTCAGTATTTTACACTGTGTTTCGACGAATATTGCCCGTTGATTTCCTCCTTCTTAGAAGAGGTTCAACAAGCATATAGCCAAGTTTGTTGAGGAAGCTTTGTGTATTATATAAAATACCCACCTAGTTCATACGCTCAGAAATGTCTTTAATTTAAGACTTGACTTAAAAGTCATAAGGTAATGACACAATAGTGTCAGGGACATAGCCAGGATTTTGTTTCGGGAGGGGTCCAACGGAATTTTCAGACGCGCGACAAATTTATTGTTGAAAAAGTGGATACACTAAATATTAGACTGGTATGTTATGAAACGTTGAGAATAGGTGGAACCGCGTAACCTGACTTTTTAGTGTAATTATAACCATCATGAGTGAAAAGGATGTACCAGTGCCTATTGCAGAACGCATCATTATTTGTTGTTTAGTCAAAGCCAATATAAAATCCGCGGAAACTTATTAAAAAGTACTAGAGAAGTTCCAGAATGAGTGCCTCTCTAAAACCCATGTGTATGAGTGTTTTGAAAAAGTTGAGGGAAAGTAGCCACATGCGGGCCACCTAGTGTCACCGATGAAAACGTAAGCGCCGCCACCGTTGAAAAACTCATTGTGGAAGACCGACGAAGTAGTGTACGCTACATGACTGGGGAGTTGGGCATAAACGTAAGTAGTATGTATTTGGAAAATATTCATGAGCGGCTAGGCTACCGAAAATCTCAGGCAGATGAGTGCTAGGACTTCTGAATATTAAGTATAAATTCAGGCGCTCGGTTGTTTGTACACATCTTCTACAGCATTGAACGAATTGAGTTCCATTGAAAGTTTCAAAAGCTATGAAGAAGTAAAATTGTTTCTGCGAGAATGGGTCCGTGAAAAGCCGCGAGATTTTTACGAAAAAGATATCCAAAAGCTTGCCGGGAGGCGGCGAAAATGCATACAGTGGTGTAGGGGAGACTAAATAGAAAAACGAATTTTTACCATTTGTATCTTTAAAATTGTTTTGCTTCGTTAAAACTTGAGCGTTTGGTCATAAAAAAAGGCTTAACTACATAACTATTACTTGCACAGACTATCAAAGCAGGCGTATATATTCCGTTTTCCAATAAAAGTAACAGATGCAAACTCTCACTTCATTCTTTATCTACGGGCTTCATGTACCTTTATATCTCCGCGATTAGCATAGGCGAGAACTAAGTTTCCTTTGAGTCCAAAAATCGCCATGCGCAAAATATTTGGGAGCTTATCCTTCACTCGACCCAAAGGGCCGATAATCGCACGTAATTATTAATAAATTCATTATAAAAAAAACACAAGTCATCACGTACCTTCACGATTGATATTAGTCAAAATTTTCAAAGAAATTGTTTCCTTGAAAAAAAGCTCTGTTTAAGGACTATTTTATCGCATTCTCTATTTTTGTATAGCAATGCTCAGAACCTGCGCAGCGGAAAGTTTAAAGTCCCAAGCTCGCATGAAAACGCGTCCATACGTCCAATAAATAAAATCAGAGTGAATAATAATTTTCGACAGCAGACATTTTTTGCATAGATTCCGCGCAATTTATTTTGAAGTGTTGTGTTCAGAGAAGTGTGTATTGATATTCGGATTTATCTAGTTTTGAAAAGAAAACCTCCCTTAAACCAATTTTCCATATGGGATATTTTTATGATGTTCAGTCCCACAGAATTTAGAGAAAAATATGTTACCACCTGAATATTTTGATATTTTATACTGTAATCACTAAAAATTCCGTTATAATTGAAAACATTTCGGGAGGGGTCCGGACCCCATGGACCCCTCCCCTGGCTACGTGCCTGAATAGTGTAAGGAGATCCTCATAAATGAAAACCAGGTAAAAAAGGCATAATTTTGAATGAATTGAGTAAACATTTTTAAAAATCCCTACGTAAATGGTTCGTGGGGTCTGACAGACCCCAGAGCACTTTCAAACTGCTATAACTTATTAACAAAATCACATATTCAAACAAATTAATGCTTAAGTGAACGTATGTGACACATACTTAAATTACATATGCATCAAAATACCATTCAATAAGTTTTTCTATGAAAATTTTAAGATTTAAATTTCTCTGGGGTCTGTCAGACCCCACTGAACCATCCGAGGGTTAATGACTGTTGACTGAAACACTGCCAACTGTGTTTGTGCTTATAATTTGAGAATGGTTAGCATGCATGAATTTTTAAATTAATGAATGAATGAACGTTTTAGTTTGTGGCATTTTCTATAGTGTTGCTTGAATTAGCACTATGATCTTAAAATGAGGCACTTAGAGATGTTCATAATCTCCTGGAAAAAGGGAAGGACTGATAAAAGCCTTTTTCACTACCTTCCATTGTCAGTATACATAATTGCATATTTGATTATTATATCACAGTTAATACCTGTCCCTTTGTTTTCTTCACTCAGAAAAAAGGAAAAACATAGTTAAAATCTCAGATTTGTTGAAAATTCCTGTGGAAGTTTTTTTTCACTCATTGTAGCTATGCTTTGTGATGCGAGCTTTTTGCTCAAGCTTCGACCAGCTTAACAAGGGAAAGGGCCCTCAGAAATATGAAGAATCAGAAAAGTAAACTATATGCTTATATCGAAACACTTTCACTGCATCAAATCAAGTCACACGCAGATAAGCAGAATTTGATTTTTTTTGTCTAGCATATTGCTACATTTCTAACAAATAAAGTACACAACCTAATTTATTTTTGGTTCCGATTTCATCGATCAAGGATGGGTAATCGCCCTCCCAGTACGTGTTTGTGTTGTACGATTTTCTATTGCAAATTTTCATCTACAATGCTCTGCGCTTTATTCTTCGCAATTCTATCAACAGAAACAGTATTGTTTCCTCCCTATAATTTTTACATTTACAAAAGGATCTGTTCAATCACATGTATCTGTACTCGTATAATTTGAATTTCACCCTTAGCAAAACGGCTGGTCTGGTTCCCTCTTCTATTTTATTCAATTTCACTGAAACATTTTCAAATTTTCCCTCTCGGCAACATTATCAAATAAACACAGTAAAGCATTTCAATTGCAGGCCCAACATTTTTGTGTCGTATTATAAACACTAACGTGAAGTTAACCCTCTGCGAAATTTATATGTTTGAAGATTCACTGATGATACTAGTGAGTAGTGTATCGCCTGCATCTCTTGACCTTATTCTTTATCAGTGGCGTAACGTTTCCCTAATTTCTTGTGTTCGAAATCGAAATGGGGGCCCTTAACGTGTCATTTTTTTCATAAGGAAAAATAATTACAGAACCTAACTCACATATTGAAGCAGTCAAAAAATTTGCATTTGTGTCAATTTTTTTTTAACAAAATTAAAATTTGAAAAATTACTGGATAACTTGTGAGATTATCTATTTATCACAAAATTCAAGAGACGTAAAGAAACCACTTTGAGGAGTGCCCCTGCATACCTGTCTCGAAACTAAAAACGATTGTCCTAGATATGAGGATCACATCAACTGGCTGAAGAGTTTTGACTATTTTGATTCCGGCCAAGTTAAACGACTACAAGCATGTCCTGTTCAAATGCAAACTAAATCCACTGAAATCAGATTTGTGCTAGAGATTCTCCAAAGACATAGGGGAAACGGCTAATCTAGTATCTGCACTCAATAGTAAATCGGCAGGGATCTGTTTCCTGATTTCTCGAGTCTCTGTTAAAAATGACTTTCTGACTTAAGCCTTATTGGACGATCTTAGTAAACGCGCTTAGCCATTTCGGTCAATAGACCAACAGTTATTTCTTTGTTAACATTCTGAACATATTTTTCCTTGTGATGTATGACTTCAAGATTCAAATACTATAACAAGGGGATGAACTGAACCTTTATTTCTTTTCAATATTCTTGAGCAAAAACCCTGAAAAAATTAACTTAACTCATTTTATGGGTTTAGTTAATTTGATCTACTTCTAAGTTCATGTTACTGACATACTCTAAGGGCAATAAGAGGATGCAGCTTACGGCTTACCCTATGCTTCCCGTTCTTTATGTGAGTTTGGGGTACGACAGGCAAATTCTCACTCCGATTATCCGGACTTAACGCCCAGCGCATACCGACGCGAAGACAAGTCTTCTCGACAGCTGTATTGTTGTTGCGTAGTAGCGATTCAAGAGTTTTTAATATTGAATCGAGACGGGCTTCATCTATGATGTAGAAACAAAGGGTAGCTCCTGAACGATTCTATTGTTGAGCTTGCTGCCTTAGGAGCATTTTTTAAGGACAACACAAACATTAATGGTTACAGCGGAATCGAACCCACGGCAACTTAGAGATAGAGTCCCATCTCTCACTAAGCCACCGAATGCCTAAAATAGGTGAGTCATTCACCTTCACGGTACCCTTAGGCTTCATCATCTCATTCATCATTTTGCGTCCAGCGTGAGGCGCGTTTGGTCATTTTCTGCCCTTATACCAATTCGAGGGGGGAGACCATCATTTTAGGAAAAAATCAAGTTTCGTTTAAGGGGAAGCCACGAGATCGATCTGGAAACAGTGCTAGACTCAATGAAAGATTTTTTTTATGTTTCCCCATTTGGGGGCCACTCTGGCTTGGGGGCCCGTGTTCCGCTGAACACATGGAACACCGTACGTTACGCCACTGTTATTTACCCACGGGTGAACGACAAAAATCATTTGCGAATTCCACTAATAGATTCTCCATGACACCACGGGGTCAGAAATATGTGTACCGGAAACATAGAAACAAGATCACAATGGGCAACCAAAATGTAAAAACCGAAATTATAGAAATCAGTCCGTCCTTCGTGTGAATGCAACGGATCCTAAAAATTCCACCGTAAAGCGTCATTACTGGAAAATAGCCCTTGCCCTGCTAACTTGCAACAGCAGTCTCAATATGGCAATATGGATGGTCTTAGCCCCCTCCAGGATAAGGTCCTAGTTGTCCCACTCCTCTGGAGAGTCATTAAGCCCTGAATACCCGATTGCTCAGAACTTAATTGCTTTTTTGTAGGGGTCAATCAAAAGCTCGCTCTGTATATAGGACTAACTATAAATGGTTGACATTTAACAATAGGTTGAAAAGAAATCTCGCTACACTCATAAGGGTTAAGTTTTTTCGCTACAATAAACCGATAGCCGAAATCAAACATATTGTACAGCTCCTCGGGCGACTATGTTCCGGACGTTTAAATTCAATAAAGGCTGTTTGGTGAGGTAACGTTGAATATACGATGATAAAATCACCATAAATCAGAAAGATTGGTTAAAAATGTGTTTGAATTTGTTATGATTGAATACACATGTGATGTACCACGGAGCAATGGTGTGCAAAAAATAATTTTGGTATGAGGGGTAGAATAGTGCCAAGAGCAAAGGTGTCTTCTATGTGGTTGTGTTGCATATGCCCAGAAGTCATTATAGAATTTTATATGTGTTTTAAAAATAAACAATGTAACACAGTAAAAATTCGTTCAAAATTGAATTGCTTTTTGCAATTTGCGTAGAACTGTCGCAGTATTGGCAATAGCCCTGGAAACTTTAAAATGCGATTATCTTAAAAGCATGTTTTGGAGCAATAAATGTTATTCTCATGGTGCGAAATAGCCTCTGAGTGTTGCCTCTGACAGTTAACCCGTTGTTGTTGCTATTGTTGTAATACGTGATAATTAAGGTCCCCATTGACTATTGGTAAGCGGTTCAGTTTAATAAGCTGATAATCCGGCTTGTATTACAAGATGGCTCTTACGCAAAGCAAAGTAATGTATACCTACATGATAATTCGCACCATTTTCAAGCAATTTGCAATGGACAAATTCAGATACATAAGTATCAATTATTGAATTCGTTTCTTCTTCTTCTTTATGGCACGATAGCACGACGTCGGGCCTTGGCCGCCTGGATTGAAGACCTCCAATTGTCGCGGTCACGCGACCTTGTCCTCCAGTTCCGAAAGCCTAGCATCTGGTGGGCGTCCTCACATACAGAATGCTCCCATCGGGCTCCCGGTCGTCCACGCAATCTGGCTCCGTCCACTCGTTGCGCGGTCATCACCTTTTTGGGCATGCGATCATCGTTCATCTTTTGTACATGTCCCGCCCATTGCAGTCGCTGCAATTTCACGATCTTCGACACCTGTAGCTCATCATACAGCTGATACAACTCAAGGTTGTACCGGATGCGCCATTCACCTCGTTCACGAACGGCCCCGAAGATTCTTCGGAGAACCTTTCGCTCGAATGTGTCCAACAGTTGTTCAGAGATTTGGGTTAGGGTCCATGCCTCGCAGCCATAGCACAGCACATGTCGGATGATGGTTTTATACACGTGGAGCTTCGTGTTCCTGTGCACCAGCTTCGAATTCATAGTTTGGAGGACCGCAAAGTAACACTTATTAGCTAGTTGTATCCGTCGCTTTATCTCATCTGTTTCGTTGGCGTCCTTTGACAAATTGCAACCCAGGTAAGTGAAGTTGTCTACATACCCTATATTGAGGTCCCCCACTGTGATGCTTGAATTTCCTGGCGTTCTAGTTTTTGATTGCATCATGACCTTGGTTTTAGATTCGTTGATATGTAGTCCAACTTCTTTGGCGGCGTTATTGAGATTATGCAGGACGATTTCAGCATCACCCAATCTTCGAGACATGATGTTGATGTCGTAGGCGTACGCTACTAGTTGAGTCGACTTAATGAGTAGCGTTCCGCTGCTGTCCAAATTCATGGCTCGGATTATATACTCCAGAGCCAGGTTGAAGAGCGTCGGCGCCAGCCCCTCGCCTTGCTTGAGTCCAGTACGAGTTTCAAATAGGTCAGTGAGTCTGTACTGAACTCTGACCTGCGAGAATTGAATTCGTTTGGTTTCTACAAATGTCTTTGATCAGATTTATTTCAAATCATTGACATTTGTAAAAATCCCGCTCCAATTCAATAATCGACATTTATGCGAGTGAATTAATTTTAAAGCAACATCTGTTTTGACAGATGGGCCATAATGAAGTGGCATTGCCATATTACAAATATGAGCAATTTTGCCACTTTCAGTTGGCGGCCATGAAAAAAATAGAGATTGGTGACGGCGGTCGGTGGTGACAACTGTCAAGTCGGGAACAGTTAGGGTTTTGGCGGGAGATTTTTCGAGCGGTGTGTCCGAGATGGTGCGTCGTGCGCGTTTTGTAAAATGGAAAAATTTGAAAAGTTAAGTGGAAAATTGGAACTAGAATGAAAAAGCTTACTGCGTGCTTGTGCTTCATCAATCTGGCACGATAGCCCGACGACGTCGGGCTTTGGCTGCCTGAATCGTTGACCTCCAATTGTCCCGGTTACGTGACCTTGTCCTGCAGTTTCGGAAGCCCAGCAGCTGGTGGGCGTCTTCACCTACGAAGTTCTTCCAGCGAGCTCTCGGTTGTCCACGCATCCTGGCTCCGTCAATTCGCTGTGCGTTCATCACTTTCTTTGGTATGCGATTATGGTCCATCCGTTGAACAAGCCCAGCCCATTGCAAACGTTCACAATTTTCGATACTTCCAGCTCATCGTACAATTTATTGATACAACTTATTCCTGAAATACATTTGACGCGTCAGCATCAGCATGCCGATGCCGATGCTGACGCGTCCAATCTATTTCAAGCTTCATGGTTGTACCGAATACGCCATTGATCTCGCTCGCGAAAGGCCTCGAAAATTCGCCGAAGGACCTTTCGTTCGAATCTGTCTAGCAAAATTTCGGAGGCTTGGGTGCGCAAGTTTCGAATTAATTACCTAAATAGGGAGGACCGAGAAATAGGTCTTATTGGGTAGTTGTATCCGTCGCTAAATTTCGTCGGTTTCGTTGGCGTCCTTTGATAAGTTACATCCCAGATAGTTGAAGTTGTCTACATACTCGATATTAAGGTCCCCCACTGTGATGCTTTAATTTGCTGGCGTCCTTGTTTTCGATTGCATCATGGCCTTTGTTTTGCTTTCATTGATATGTAGTCCAACTTCCTTTGCGGCGTTATTGAGGTTATGCAGGAGGCTTTCCACATCACCCAAACTTCGAGACATGATGTTGATATCGTCGGCGTACGCTACTAATTGAGTCGACTTGATGAGTAGCGTTCCGTTGCTGTCCATATTCAAGGCTCGAATTACATACTGCAAGGCAAGGTTGAAGAGCGTCGGCGCCAGCCCATCGCCCTGCTTGAGTCCAATTCGAGTTTCAAATTGGTCAGTAAGTCGGTTCTGCACTCTGACCTGCGAGACGGTATTAGTCATCGTCATCCTTGTGAGTCGCACTAACTTTGCCGCTATACCAAAATGCAGCAAATTGTTATAACGTACACTACGATCGATACTGTGGTATGCCTGCTTAAGGGCGACAAAAATTTGGTATACGTCGATGATATATTCCCAGCATTTTTGGAGTAGTAGCTTGACTGTGAAAAGCTGATCGGTCGTAGAACGACCAGATCTGAAGCCGCCTTGATACTCGCCAATGATACGTTCTGAGTACGGATTAATTCTCTTTTCAAGAATTTTCGATAAAATCTTATAGGTCGTACAGACTTATGATATGGCCCTGGTAATTCTCACACTTCAGCTTGTCGCCTTTTTTGTGGATTGGGCAGATTATGCTTTTGCGCCAATCTTCGGGGATTACCTCGTTCCATATTTTCCTTTCAGGCACGTTCCACCATGCTTGAGTAGTTCAGCTGGGATCTCGTCAACCCCGGGCGCTTTATTACGTTGGAGCGACTCTATGTCGAGACTCACCTCCTCTACTGTTGGGAGTTAAACGGGAGGGCGTGGTTCGGCTAAGTGCTCAAGAGCAGGATCCGTGGGGGATGCTCATGGTACACTGAGGAGCTGTTGAAAATGCGAGGCCCATCGTTTGTTTACGCTTTCGATGTCGCTGATAATGTTACATAGGGCTTGTCCTGGGTTGATATCCGTTCTTGATATTATTTAATAGTTTGTACGCCTGTCTAATGTTTTCACTGGCTAATCTTTGGTTTATTTGCTGTAACTGCTCTCAAAATGTTTGCGTCTAATTAACTTATTAGATACTCGCCGAAGTTCGTTGTATCTTTCTTTCTTGGCTCGGGATGCGCGTTGTACGTATTGGCGATAGGCTTCATTTTTCCCCCCGATCGAAGCCCTGCATTCGTCGGCGAACCAGTCTGTTCGTCTACGCCGGCCTTTATAACCCACGACCTCTTCTGCAACTCCTTTGATGCTATCTTTGAGCTCCTCCCAGAACTCATGGATGCCTTGTTATTGATGTTATCAAGCATGGGCGACAGTTTTTCCTCTAGTGCTGTAGTATATGCAGCCGCCGTGGTATCATCAATCAAATTGTCAGCCTCGAAGATCTTGGCAGGGTTGATTCTCGTTAGGTGCACCGAAGAAATTCTGCACCTGTAGGTCGTCTTCACCAAATAATGATCGGAGTCGCAGTTGGCTCCTCGATAGGATCGAACATCAAAGACATTAGAAGCCCATCTCTTGCTGGTCAGTGCGTGTTCGATCTGGTTCACGGTGTATTCATCTGGAGACTTCCAGGTCTGCTTATGGATTCGCGATGAGGGAAACATAAGACGCATCGGAATCGGACATTGATCCTCAAGATTTGTGTGCTGAATTGAAGATTCTCGTAAGATTAATTCCTGAGAAGAGCACTCGCTGGTCTTTTGTAAAACAAACTGCAACATCTGCTCCCCACCGTCACCATTGCTGTTCGGGTTTTATTAACAATAGCAGTAACAGCAGCATCAGGTGAAAGAAGTTTTTCGAAATTGAAGCTAATCAAACCGTACCTGCTATCAATTATGACGCAAGATCAATTAAATAGCTTGGCGGTGCTGTCAATTGAAAATGAGTTCGCAAACACGCTTGCTTATTCGGAACTTATAGGAACCAATTTACCCATTTTCGAGCTCGAAAAATGAATACTTTTTCACAAGTACAATATTCACCTACAGGTCCCAGGGAGTAGTATTTATTGTGAATAATATCCTCCGCACGTTGTCGACGTCAAGCATAAAACATTGGAACTCTATTCGTCAAGTCGATGAAGCAACATACGATTACGATATCAACATTTTGAGCACAATTATTGGAGAATAATAGTTCAGGTCATCTACATCAACGTCAAGGTAAACATTGTTGTCCCTAAGATCAATTTTTATTTGGATGTTAGTAGGGGCCGCCATCGTCGATTTTACCCAGTGCCACCAAAATGCTAAGGCCGGCCCTGCACCCACTACCGTTACCAGGGGGCGCCCGCTCGCGCGGAGGAGCCACGGAAGAAGAAGAAGATTGGCATCTGTGCTAGCTCGGCCTTTTGCGCCGGTGCCACGCAAGAACAGAGAGAAGGGGTTTTCTTAAGGATGCTAATGTATAATCTGCACGGTCCTTCCGAGGTGGGTGCAGCTGGCCGAACTTGGCCATCGTATGGTAGGCCCGGCCCGCTGGGCTTGCACAACAAGAAAGGGCCCACATACACCCCAGTGGGCAAGAAGGGACGGTGCACCCATAGTAGGAAGATGGACTCGGAACCGCGTCTTTTTGTGCACCACAGGAAGAACCTTTGGATTTCTTTTTTATTAAAAAAAAAAAAAAAGAAATATATAATGAAGCTAGCAGAAAACCTCTGCACTCTGTTCTCGCGGTTACTAGCCTGCTATTTAACACATCCCAATTTCAATCCCTCTTGTTTATATTCGCTTTCCCAATGCATGCGATATCCCTGTTTAACGTACAGTACAAGGGGCAACGGGCAGCGCAAACCCAGCCTTACACCTACCGCTCTGAGCTACGTCAAGCGCATGCCGCTGCTCGCTCGTTGAGGAGCCACGGTTGTAGAGACCTTGGCTCCGTCCCCTGAGACATTTCTAGATGTCCTGCGTTCTCCATTACAAATTAATCGTGAAAATCGAGGCGCTGTTTTTGAAAAGATTATGTAATTTTCAACGACAGGATTTTCGGCTGAAATTGGAACTGCGGATTTTTTGGATTTTCAGAATGTAGTGACATATTTGGCCACGTACTTCCTTACGGAACGGCTCGACAAACGAAATGATGCTGACTAATTTAAAGGAAACGAGACCGAGGCTAATTTTGGGCGTGGCCGAAATTTGAATACCCGTCACATTTGAATGAAAAGTAACCTTCTTTTGTGTTAACAATTTCTACCGCAGCCCTACGACGTGTTCCGATTCCATCTGTTCCTGGATGCATTGAGTCTAATCCAGGAAGACACTTGGATGAATTTTGTTTGAGATTCAAAAATAAAAGTTTTTCTTACAAGACATTTGGGGGTTGTTTTGTATGAGATCTCTATGACATAATTTTCCTATTTCATCCGTTCTTAGATATGTTTTGGAGGCTTTACTATAGGAACACATTTGGGTGAGGTTTAGTAAAGATTGGTTCATAAAAAAAAGAGTTTTTCTTCGAAGAGGTTGGTTTGTATGATAGCCCTATGATGTAGTGTTCCGATTTCATCGGTTCCTGGATATTTTTGGAGGCTGTACTAGGAACGCATTTGGGTAAAGTTTGGTTAAGGTCAGATTGAAAAGAAAAAAGGTTTTCTTAGAAGAACTTAATTTTTGATTTGTATGGCAGCCTATAACGTAATGTTCCGATTCCGGCCGTTGCTAGAAGTGTTTTGGGACTTTACTAGGAAGTTTGGTTAAGATTGGTACATAAAGAAAAAAGTTTTTCTTAGAAGAACCTAATTTTCAGGGGCAGCCCCATGAGCGAATGGTCCGATCCCATTCGTTCCGACATATATAGAGCGTACACTAAAATGAAACTTGTGTACGAAATTTCAGCCCGATAGCTTCAAAACCGAGGGACTAGGTTGCGTTGCAACAGACTGACAGACAGACAGACCGACGGACATGGTTCAACCGATTTCTTTTGACACACTGATTAATAAATATAATATACTTTATATAGTCGGAGGTGCTTCCTTCTGTGCGTTGCAAACTTCATGACAAAGTTAATATACCCTTTCACATAGTGACGGGTATAAAAATACGTTTATTGACTTTTTTGCTCTTATTTAGAGTGTAGTCATTATGTGATTTCAGATTGCAAAATGTGGTGGAGAATATTTTTTTGCTCCTTATGTTTTTTTTTGGGGTGCTGAGCTTGAATTCCCACCAAAATTTCGTTGCAAAACAGGGCCAAAAACCACTAAAAACCCCAAAATTTGCGGAGTTTTCCCGTTTTTTGGCTTATTGCTCCGCAACTGTACATTTCTGCGCAAACCTGTCAATGACTATGTTAGAGAAAACATGATTGCGGGGCCAATGCGACATAAATCTTCAAAATGCGTTAAGCAGTATCAATCCAATTGATAGTATTTTTTTGCATTTTTTTGCGATTTTGACCCTATTTCGCAACGAAATGTTGGTGGAATGCTACGATTTTGGGTTCAGCACTTAAAACTACATAAAGAGCAAGAAAAATTAAACTCTTGGAACCAACAATGGAAAAATGTTCAGTTTCAAAATTTATTTCATAATGCTAAACTATGCTAAAAATGGCAAACTGAAATTATCAATTGTAAGTAATACCGCTCAACGGATTTATAATATTTATTCTCTTTGGGCGCGCAATCATGTGCTCTCTAAAATATTTCTGGAGAGTTTTCCGCCGAAATGAAAAGTTTCAGAGTTGGGGGCCGAAAAACGGAAAAACAGTGTAAGCATCGTTAAAAACAAAGCCACCTGATTATAATTGATACTAGGTTTATCACCTGGTTACTACACTTTATGGACTGTTTTTCCTCAGCTTTGCATCAAACTTTTTGTGGACAATTTCTCGTTTCGCGTTAATTGGGCGCACTGTTTCTGTTATTAACAACGAGGGATATAGCATTCTGAAAGGCGATAGGTGACAGAAGACGGTCACTTTTTCTTTTGGTATTGTGAAAGCAAATTTTGGCAATATGTATAATGAACGCAGAATTGCTACGTATCGCCTAAGATTACCTTCCTTTGACGATAAGCGATCATTTCAGGTTCATTCTCAATATTATGCTTAGGAATGGCGTTAGACGATACCAAAAAAATGTCAGTGACTGTCGCCTATCTCTTTAGTCCTTACAGATTTCATAATGCAAGCTCATATATATTGATGTTAGTACAAGCATGTTCAAAAAGCATTGCCCCTTCTATAAATGATACGATACGATCATAATATTTATCGAAGAAAAGAACAACCTACAGTGCATACCTTACATTATTTTGCCAACGCCCAACTGTCCACATAAGGTCCTATACTACTACACGATTTTTACTTCACTCCAGCCTTATTAGACACTACAAAATAAAAGAAACACCTCGTTTTATAATGACATTCAATGTTGCCAACTGTAAATACATACGCACGCTCTTGAATCCATTCGAAAGTCGTAAATTTTAAGCTTAATGCCAACATAAATAAAAGTAATGACTCTTTATTGTTCCTGTGACCGTTTATGTGTCAGGATTCGTCGAAACTAGGATGTCTACATGCTTATTTTCTGACATCTTATTTATTAGGTGGTGAACCTCTTTATATGCATATATGTATGTATATAGGAAGAACTTCCGGCAGACGAGGAGTTCTTACCTGTTTGAATATAAAAGACCCTACAATTACTCTTTCCTGTAGGTAGTAGGCATGATTTTTATTTCGAATAGGGAAACATTTTTATTTATTCTTCTTAAGACGGTTTATGGTAACAGAATATTTGCCGGTTACATCCAAGTATGCATGCAGAGAATCCGCGATTTGGCTTGAAGTAATCTTATTGTTTTCTTGAATATTAACGCTATAAATAAAGAAGATAAGTGCATACTCGTGTGGATAAGTGTACTTTTTACAAACAATGTGATGTCTTTGGATGATGTATTCATGGAACCGAATATCAAAGTTTAAAATTAGTAATGTTTCAATTGAAACCACTCTATTTTTACGTTTGTTGCTTTTCTGTATTCACCTTTTGTTTTTTTTTTCTACGACTTACTGAGCATATTATGCAGGCTTCGTTGCTTGCATCTTAAAATATTTTCAGCTTTTCATCGAAAATCCCAATAAAACGATGAATGCACTTATCCACGAAAGAGAAGAAAAACACCATAATAAGTCTGAGCATTTCTTATATAAATAAATTCTTTCGGTTTTTCGTTCGCTCTTGACATGATCTTTTGAAATATTCAAGGATAAGGACTCAAGTCCAAAGCACGTCTATTATTTGTGACAGTTTTCTATAGAGAAAGATCAAAAAATAAATTTATTTTTCAGTGTTTCATGTTCATCAATGTACATATGTTGGCTAGAAACCATAAATCGTCTCAACTTTTACCTACATAATGGAAAAATGTCTTTCAGCTTAAGTCCGTTTCCAAGTATTATGCAAATCCATCAAAAGCATTTCAATAAATGTGATTTTCATTTTAGAAATATTGAATAGACATTAAAATTGAATGTATGTGATGAATGAATTCGAATAAGACCTTTTTATTATACAGGGTGTCCCGCAACTGGTTAGCCATAGACCAATGGTAGAATGTTTTAGGCAAAATGTCGCCAAAATTATTTCTCTAGCTTTTACCGTTAAGGAGTAATTGCCTTTTTTGTGATTATTGTCAAAAAACACGACTTTCTTCGAAAAACTACTATTATCTAGCTTCGACTTTAGCCAAATCATTTTTTTTCATATTTTTCTGAAAGTACATAAAATTTCCAATAAAAGGACATATCGAACGTTTCGAACGGTTTCGTATTTTCCGAGATACGACGTTTTGAATTTTCCAGAAATGTCAATTTAAATTTTTAATGTAAAAATTAAACCCGAATTTCGTAACGGTACATTGTAGTGGCAAATCTGCAAAATTGCAAAAAGTTGGCGTAGTATCTTAGCTTTCGAACGGCTTATAAGGATAAGGCACAGAGTCATCCATTTTCTGAATAATACGTATAAATGAAAAAAACGAGACCGAGGCTAATTTCGGGCGCGGCCGAAATTTGAATACCCTTCACTCTCCTCGGGCTAAAAGTTTTTTGGGGCAAACCTATGACTTGTATTTAATCCTTCCCCATTCTTTTCCTTCTGTTTTCGCATAATATTTGATATTGACAAATTCTGTGGCGTCGATAAAACAATATTTGTGTGAGGTTTGGTTGGAATAAGTGGTAAAAAAAAAAAAATATCTCAGAAAACTTTATTGGGGGATGCGGGAGCATGGCCCCATAGTACGATTCCATTTGTTTTATTTTTTTTTGTTTTGATAAAGACGCATTGAGTTTTTTTTTAAATTGGTGTAGAAAAAATGTTTCTTAGAAGATCCAAAATGGGGAGGTTGGGCTTGTATGGTAGCCCCATGACTCCATAGTCCGATTATTTATGGCATCAATTGAAGTGCACTTTTACGAGTTTTGGTTGAAAGTGGTGCACAAATAAAAATGTTGTTCGTAGAAGAACTAAATTTAGGGGGTTGGCTTTGTATGATAGCCCCATGACCCCATCGTCCGATTCCATTCATTTTTACACATGTTTTGTGGCATCAAATGAAATGCACTTTTATGAGGTTTGATTGAAATTGGTGGACAAATAAAAAAGTTTTTCTTAGAAAAACTCAATTTGGGGGCTGGGTTTGTATGACAGCCCCATGACCCCATCGTCCGATTCCATTCATTTTTACACATGTTTTGTGGCATCAATAGAAACACATTTGTGTGAAATTTGGTTCAAATTGGTGCACAAATGAAAAAGTTTTTCTTAGAAGAACCTAATCTGGGGGCTTAGGTTTGTATGGCAGCCCCATGACCCCATGGTCTGATTTGATCCATTCTTACATATGTTTTGTGTTATCAATAGAAACACATTTGAGTGAAATTTCGTTGAAATTAGTAAACACATGAAAAAGTTTTTCTTAGAAAAACCAAATTGGCGGGGTTAGGCTTGTATGGCAGCCCCATGACCCCACGGTCCGATTTTAGCGATTCAAACATACAAACTGCCTGCAATAAAAAGAAGCATGTGTGCAAAATTTCAGCTCGATAGCTTTTAAACTGGCCGAGTAAAACGCGTAGCAACAGACGGACAGACGGACTTAATATACCCTTTACTCTACGAGTGAAGGGTATAAACATAGTCTGCAAATGTATCAAACCGACTTCAATCTTGAAAAGGAAGTAAAATTTATACATCAAGCAAAGACTTGGTTGTTATGCATTATGGAAAAATACTTTTCGCTACTGTTGTAGATGCTACTTTACTAATTCTAACGGTAAGTATAAACAAATTTGTTTTATGTGTTGAATTATTTGTACGAAGGTTCGCTGTGTAAACATTAATATTGTGAGAGTATTTTTCATTTTCATCGTCTAAAGGATAAACATTTTAATATGCAGGTATTAATTAGTGTCCTTTTCAGTGTTTTCCAATCCAATTTTTCCTTAGCAAATTTAATGATAGAATCTTAGATTCTAAAAAATGAAAAAGGAAGTGGCAACTTGAATTATTCGCGTAGTTATGGCTTTGGAAAGATACAGATGATAAGTTACGGGAAACACGAAAATTTTCCATTCAAACATTTATTTATTTATTCCGTTGAGGGTTCTTGAAATAGGAATCAAACACCGGATTTGTAATGTCCTCGGCGTCCCCTTTGATATGATACCCCGCATGCCAACCTCCAGTCAAGGATTAAATAGTGTCCTTTTTTGGGACCTTTCCGATCAAATTTATTTTAGCAAAATGAGTTTTAGACTCCTCGGACCCCACTGCATCAAGAACAAGAAAAAAATAGCCTTACTGTATTTTTTTCTATTGGAAATGCTCATATGACGGAACTATTTCCACGTAAAAGCAAGATTTCTTCCACTTACGGACGATGTTTTTTTCCCTTTTACACATATTATTCACAAACTGGATGATTCTGTGCTTTATTCTTATATGCCGTTCAGAAGCTTAAGAATTGGGCCAACTTTTGTGAACTTTGCAGATTCGCCACTTCAAAGTATCGTTACGAAATTCGGGTTTAATTTTGATATTAAAAGTTGAAATCGACATTTCTGCAAAATTCAAAACGTCGTATCTCGGAAGATACAAAACCGTTCGAAACGTTCGATATGTCCTTTTATTGGAAATTTTGTTTACTTTCAGAAGAATATGAAAAACATTGATTTGGCTAAAGTGGAAGCTAGAAAATATGAGTTTTTCGAAAGAAGTCGGGTTTTTTTACAAGAATCACAAAAAAGGCAATTACTCCTTAACGGTAAAAGCTAGAGAAATAATTTTGGAGACATTTTTCCTAAAACATTCTGTAGAGTCTACCATTGGTCTATGGGTAACCAGTTGCGGGACACCCTGTATAGCAATAACACAGAAGAATTTGGAAAACTTTGATTTTGAATGGAAAACATTTTGTTTTTGTTATGAAGGACGTGAGATGAATGATAAAAGCCTAAAATACATATATATGTATGTAGATTTCAAAGAAAATGGGAGTCTTTTTCTAGAATTGCCAGAAAAACTGTCGGATTTAAAAAGCTACAGAAATTTTTAAGAATGAATACACATTTAATAGTGGAAATGTCTATGGTAAATTTTTGTGTGAAAAATAAAAATATTATTTTTATATAATGTTTTTCACAGTTTAGTGAATTATACTTGTAGCTTGTAGTACATTCCAACAAACATACATCTCCATAAAAGAAAGTCGTGTTAGTTACACCATTTATAACTCGAGAACGGCTGGACAGTTTTTCATGATTTTGGGTTTGTTGGATTAGGCTCTGACCAAAATAGCATAATAACTATTGAAACATGCAAAAAATTCACAATGAGCTGAAATTTACAATGGGTTCTTTTTCGCCTATTTCTGCGAATATTTCTTTAACATGCGAGCGGATTTCAGTAAATTTCTTCCACAGGATTGGTCTCTCCTCAAAGTAACAGGACAACCATCGAGACATATGAAAAATTCACATTGAGGCACAATTACGAAGACAATTCTTTTTCTTATACTTCTTTCTCCTTTTCTTGAACGAATTCAGGATTTCAATATGTTGACCCGACCTTATGGGTCTACACAAGGCTCCGACCGGAATAGCAATACTGCTATTGAAGTAAACAGAAAATTCACAACGAGCAACAATTCACAATGAGTTTTTTTTTATATTTCTTGAACTTCTTAGCGGGTTTTCGGAAGATTTTCCTGCCAAATTGGTCCTTTCCCTGAATATCAAAATAATATTTGTTATGTCCGTTCAATATGGAGTTTATTTAATAACTGATTTTGTAGCGTTATAATAAGTACATAGTTTACACTAATACATTCAAGTTATATAATTCAAATAGTGTATGTATGAGTTTGACATTATTTACGTAGTATATGCATATCATCTCTCGCCCACTTGTTTTTTTCGCCAGAACCGTAGCGCTGCGGTGGCTTCCTAATGCGCGTAGAACGACGCAAGGCTTCGTCGCCTGGTGGAGCACCCTGTATTGATGTAGGATTGGAATCCATTCTTGGTGCATCAGACATCGCTCTAGCCTCCAATTGCTGTTTCTCGCTGTTGTCCTGACCTGTTGGATGAAGTACACTGTTTGTTAGTGGAATCGACTAGTTGTTACCTTGATGTTGCTCATTGTTATATGGGATCTGAACTGAATCACTTTACGAAGTTGATCTACATGTCGTTTCCAAGTTCGTTGATCATCCAGAAGAATATTGTAGTGTAGGTCGCCTAGCTGATCGATTACTCTACCGAATTGCCATTTGTTTTTCCCAAAATAGTCACGAGCTGCTACTCTCTCTCCGGTAGTGTAAGATGTTGTTGGTTGATCTTGTTCGAAAAATCCTTTTTCGTTTTATGGTAACATCAGTTCCAAACGTGATGCTATCTGTCGCCCAAGCATTAACATGGATGGTGAGTTGCCGGTTGCTGGATGTATAGCTCTCCGATATGCCATTAGTATCTTTGGAAAATGTAATGCTATGTCAGTGCCGGAGCATTTTAGTGCCAATAATTTGTTTTTAAACGTTTGAATAAACCTTTCTGCCTGACCGTTGGTGGCGGGATGATACGGTGCGCCCTGTTTATGCAATATTCCGTTACTTCTCAGAAAGTTTTGAAATTGTTCCGCCATAAATTGTGTTCCATGATCGCTGACTAGTATATTCGGAATGCCAAAATTTGCGAATATTTCTCTGCACTTTTCAATGGTTGTTTGAGTTGTCATGTTTGGTACTATATGTACTTCTGGCCACTTGCTATAAGCGTCGATCATTACAAAGAAATACTTGCCCAAAAATGGTCCAGCGTAGTCAACATGAACTCTCTCAAACGGACGCTTTGCCAATTTCCAAGTTTGAGTCGATGATTTCTTCGGATTAGCACGCGTCATCTGACATGAGCTACAGTTTAGTATCATATCCTCGATATCTTTATCCATTAGATGCCACCAACAATATGCTCTTGCTAAAGTTTTCATCTTAGTCATGCCAAAATGCGCAGTGTGTAGCTCGCCGAGGACTTTTTTACGAAGCGGTTTGGGAATGTACAAGCGAATACCACGCATTATACAGCCATTATGTAGACTGAATTCAATTAACGGAACCCCAAATCGGTCTTTCGATGCCACTTCTCGACCAACTTTGAGACTATTCATCAATATTCTAATTTCTTCGTCCTTTTTCGTAGCCTCTCTTAAATCTGCAGCAGTTACTGGTAAATTTTCTATAACCTCTTCATCAATGATGTCCACTTCTTCAATGAACTCGTATTCCTTCCTGTCTGGCAGTCTTGACAACGCATCGGCATTTGCCTTCTCCTTCGATCTTTTATATCGTATGCAATAATCAAAATGCTCCAAGTAGATTGCATAGTGTTGCATCCGAGTCGCGGATAAGGTTGGTAGACTTTTATCCGGGGAAAATATTTGTGCAATTGCTTTATTATCCGTGACTAAGGTGAATTTACTTCCGTACAAATATTGGTAAAACTTACGGACGCCAAAAATTACTGCATATTCTTCTTTATCGACCTGGCTATTGCGTTGTTGGACTTTGCTTAGTGTTTGAGATGCAAATTGTAATGGTCTTTCCGTACCGTCCGGATATTCGTGGCTAAGAACGGCACCAACCCCGACTGGACTGGCATCAACCGCCAACACAAGTGGTACCTTTGGGTCATAGTGTGTCAAGACCGTATTGGTTTGCATCTGCCTTTTTACTTCATGAAACGCCTGCTGACACTGCTTATTGAACTTAAATTCAATGCCTTCTTGCAGTAACTGATTCAACGGATATACAATATCGCTCAAATTCTTTACGAACCTGCCATAATAGTTGATTAATCCTAGGAAAGCGCGTACCTCTTCCTTACTGTTTGGAATTTTCATGTTTTGGATTGCGTCCACTTTGCTCGGCAGCCGATGAATCCCTTTACTGTCGACTAGGTAACCACAGTATTCAATCGAATCCTTCATGATTTCGCATTTGCTCCAATTGACGCGCATGTTATATTTCTCTAATCGACGAAATACTTCATCAAGCCGTTGAATGTGTGAGGTGTCGTCACCTGCTGTGACTTTTATGTCGTCCAAAAAGACGGATACTCCCGGAATGTCGCCAAACACCTGTTCCATTAATCGCTGCCACTTCGCTGGAGCACTAGCCACTCCAAACATTAAACGAGTAGGTTGAAATAGACCTTTGTGTGTATTAAGTGTTAGTAGATGTCTGTCCGCTGGGTCGACTTCTAACTGAAGATAAGCTTTGGACAGGTCTATTTTCGAAAATTTGTCACCGCCGGACACCTTACTAAACAACTCGTCGATCGTTGGAATGGGGTGTTGATCCACTAACAACTCTGGATTAAGCGTTACCTTACAGTCGCCACATATACGCACCGCTCCGTTTCTCTTACGAACCACCACAATCGGAGTAGCCCACTCACTTTTGTCGACCTTGATCAACACGCCTTCTGCCACCTGATTATCCAACTCCTTGCCAACTGCTTCCCACAATGGAAACGCTACACGTCTGGCCTTAAGAAACTTGGGTGTGGCATTTGGCTTCAAATAAAGACGGGCTTGCATTCCTACAATTTTTCCTGACGATGTCGCAAACACACTCGGAAATTTATCCTTTAACCGTTGTTCAATTGATGCCGGTGTATGGTTTGTCGTAATCGCATTGACATTCTGTTGAATTTGATCATTAATAACTTTTGACCAATCCAACTTGACGTCACGGAGCCACTCCCTTCCAAGCAAGGGAGCTCTGGTCGAACGAACGATGTAGAGTTTCACGGCAACATCAGCGTCTTCCGCGCACACGTTTTCATTTGTGAATCCAAGACAATCCAGCGAAGCTCCACAATAACTAATTAACTGCGTGTCAGATTTGTGTACTTTGTTGTTCGGCAAATATTTCTTGGCATCTTGTAAATTGATAATTGATACGGGAGATCCAGTGTCGATTTCGAAAGGTATTAATTTGCCATTAACCTTACAATTGTACACAATCTTCATGCGCTTGTCGACACTGCCGGTTATCTGCATTAGTTCTTCGACGTTTATCTCACAATTTTCTTCGATTTGATTAGTTTTGGCTGTCTTCTTCGCTTGGAAACACATCTTTGCCGCAAAAATGACATTTTACTTTTTTGAATTGACAATCGTCGGCCATATGTTTAGGATTGCCACATCGAAAACATTGTGTTGCCTTCTTTTTCTTAAGTTGCATTTTATTAACACTCACACTATTGTCCGTTTGCTCAACTGGTGTTTGTGCCTTTCTCCGCTGCTTCGAAGGCAACCGCCATATTTACCGCTTCATCGAGAGTTAACGTTTTCTTCTCCAATAGTCGGCTTTGCATGCGTTGATTTGCCAATCCAAATACGAATTGGTTCCGTATCGCCGTACGTAAATAAGTTCCAAAATCGCAATTGGCGGCCCCTTTTCGTAATGCCACCAGAAATTCGGCACAAGTTTCACCGCTTTTCTGTCTCCGCATGTTGAACCGATAATTCTCCAGGATCACATTAGGTTTTGGGTCGAAATGATCGGCTAGCATACTCACGATGGCGTCAAAAGTCATAGTTTCAGGATTTCCTGGTGCCGCTTTATCGCAAAGAATGTTGTATGTTGTAGCACCCAAATAATGCAATAGAATTTTCGGCTTTTTCTCAGCTTCGCAGCCGTAGATCTCCATCGCCGTTTCCAATCTTTTCACCCATCTCGCGAACGTTATGACATGCGGATCGAAGGCATCAAAATTAAACGAAGTACTCATTTCCAAATATTTCGCGACCGATAATAACAAAAAAAAAATACTTGAAAATACTTTTACTGCGTTTGTACTGTAGAAAACGCGCGAAATTTTCGTTTTTTTTTCTCTCGTCGCCAAGTGTTATGTCCGTTCAATATGGAGTTTATTTAATGACTGATTTTGTAGCGTTATAATAAGTACATAGTTTACACTAATACATTCAAGTTATATAATTCAAATAGTGTATGTATGAGTTTGACATTATTTACATAGTATATGCATATCAATATTAGAGAGTTTTAGCAAGTCGTATGGAATAAAACGACATAATTTGACATCCCATATAAAAATTCGCTTGCTTACCGTATACGAAACGAAATATCTTAATTTTGCATGTCCCAAGTAGGCATGGGTGTATTTCCGTATATTTGATTCGCTGGAAACAGTCGAAATTGGCGAAATAATTTGTCGTTTTTTACACCTATGCCTACTTAGGATATGCAAAATTAAAATATTTTGTTTCGTATACGGTAAGCAAGCGAATTTTTATATGGAATGTCAAATTATGTCGTTTTATTCCATACGACTTGCTAAAACTCTCTATTGAAACATGCAAAAAAAAATCACATCACAATGAGCAAAATTATAAAGATTAGTTTTTCGTATATTTCTTTCTGTATTACTTGAAGGAATTACCAGATTTAATAATTATTAAAAACAGTTCCTTTTCAAATTTTTTTGTCTATATCTCCAAAGTCGGATATACGGAACGGATGAGCAAAATGTTGAAGGAAGCTCTTTTTCTATCCCTTAGCCACTTTGAACGGATAAATTGAGAAGAACATGTTGATCAAACTGATTTTTCCCATTTCTTAAAAAAAACTAAGTCATGCTACTATAGGAACCGTGGTCGATAAGGGGTTAATAATTTTATGATTTTTGTTTGAACCCTGCGTCGCAATTCATAATTAATTCTTTTTCATAGACTTCTATCTGAATTGCTTGAATATGCTAGCAGATTTTCGAAAATTTTCCCGAATAGCAGAATACGTATTGAAAAAATTCACAATAGGCAAAATTATGACGACTGTCCTGTTTCACATAATTTTGTTCTGTATTTCTTGAACGAATTGCAATATTTCAGTAAATTGATACCACCGGATTTTCCTACAACCAGAATGTCTCTATTGAAATATGCACAAATATTCACAATAGGCAACATTATAAAAACAGTTTTTTTCAAACACTTTTCTCTATATCTCCTGAACTAATTGAATATTGAGTAAATTTGCATCAAGAGATTGGACTCCATCTGGATGTATCAAATGGGAAAGCAACAACAACGCATTGGTCTCAGTGATGAGTGTCTATAGAAATAGACTTCACCCCGAGTAATGGAATTAAAACAAACCTACAAACCTACAAAATTCACAATGAACAAAATTATGGAAACGATTTTTTTTACACACTTTCGCATTTATCTCCTGAGCGGATAAGCAGATTCTGGTAAAAATACTACGCCAAAAAAATACGCCTCCAAAAATAAATTTGTAAATTTGCCCTACCGGATGGGGCTCTACCAAAAAACATCAGAATAACTATTGAAAAATGTAACGCTCAAAAACAAAATACGCATTGAATCCACAGCAAAATTGGCCTGGAGAACAATTGTGAAAGCAGTTTATTTTCTCCATCTTTTGTGTATGTGTGTTGATCAAATTATCGTACTTAATTAAATTATCGCCACCTCACTCCACCTCTTTAGTACCCTTCGTCGTAAAGCTCATGAAAAATTAAATATTGGCAGTTCTTTTTCCAAGCTTTTGGCTATATTTTTTGAAGGACTTAGTATATTTCTGTAAATTCCTCCCCGTCCGTCAACCTGAAACACTTTCACCATCGATGAGCAATAAGAGTTAAAGGAAAATTGACTAAAAGAACAATGCACTTTCTCCTCCTTTTGTCGGATTAGCGGATATGTGTAAGTTCCACAACGAGTTCTACCCCCAATAGGAGATACACCTGGAAAAGTGCCCAGGAGTAAAATTATTATTAATGCAGCTTATCTTCTCCAATTTTTGTCTATACCTCCTGAACTCTGTGGCGCATTTCACAAAATTAAATTTAGTATTTCAATTTTATTCGATTTGAATGAGAATGTTAGTGCGAGCGAAGCGAGCTCTCACAGCTTGTAACTATGTATTAAAAAATGCAAAAAAAAAACACAATGAGCAAAAATTCACAATGGGTTATTTTTTGCCTATTTCTGCATGTATTTCATGAACGTATAAGCGGATTTCAGTAAGTTTGCTCCACAGGATTGGTCTCTACCTCAATTAACAGAACAACTATTGAGAAATGAAAGTTAACCCCACCGGATTCGTCTACACTCTGGCCGGAATAGCAGTATAACCATTGAAATATGCAAGAAATTTACAATGATCAACATTTCACAATGTTTTTTTTTGCATACTTTTGTCTATATTTCTTTAACGTGTAAGTGAATTGTTGAAAGATTTTCCTGTCGAATTGGTCACCTCCGTGAATATAAGAATAATATTGAAACATGTAAAAAATCACAATGAGGAAAATTATAAAGTTTTTTTTACATATTTCACTCCGTATTGCTTGAACGAAATGCCGGATTTCAGTAAAATGATTCCATCGGATTTTTCTACACCCAGGTTAACTATTCAAATATGTGAAAAGATCAGAGCGAAGTTATGAAGACAGTTCTTTTTCACATAATTGCATTTATCTCCTGAACGCCGCATTAGTCTCTACTCAAAATCTAAGAATTATAAAATTCACAATGGAAAAATGTTCAAGGCAGCTGTTTTTGAATAAATTTGACCGACAATATTGGGCTCCACCTCAAAACACCAGTATATCTATTGAAATATGCATAAAATTCAAAATTACCCTTTGGTCACTTTTCTTCCGGATTTGCATATTTTTTTAATTTTCACCTTGCATTTTTCTTCACCTGAATTTGATTTTAGTAAATTTGCTCCACCGTATTTGTCTCCTTGCGGAATTCTTTTAGATCTATTTAACTCTTTCATGTTACCGTAGTAGCTGGGGTCTCTGCTTGAAATGCCCTGCCTCACAATTCACAATGGTCAACAATTCACAAAGAGTTCTTTTTCGCATCCTTCAGTCTGCATTTCTTGAACGTGAAATTTCGAAGATTTTCCCCATCTGCTAATCCGCATAGCAGAATAAGTATAGATAACTTCGGAAAAAATTCACAATGAGCAAAATTAGTGGTTTTTCATAAACTTCTCGCAGCATTTCTTAAACGAATTACCGAATTTCAGTAATGTTGATCTACATCATTGGTCTTTACTCAGTAGAGCGAAGATGGCTGCCCATAGTAGAATAATTATCCATTGAAACATGCGAAAAATAACAATTAGAATCAGTTATTTTTCACGTACATACTTTTGTGTCTAACTTCGGATCAGATAATTGGATTTTAACAGCCTAAGCCTCACCGGATTGGTCTCTATCCGGATAATAGAATAACATTTGAAATATCCACAAAATTCACAATAATGAAAATTATGAAGACAGGTCTTCTTCACATTCTCTGCCCACACATCTTGAACGAAACACCGCATTTTAGTAAATTGAACTGTTTAGATTTGTTTTCACCCGAACTGCCAATCAACTTTATTAAAATATTCGGAAAATTGATCATAAGTAAATGTATGGAGACAGTATCTTACCATACTTTTGATTAGTGGATTTTACTGAGTTCCATCTTTCGCCTGAATATCTTCCGCCTTTATCAGCAGCTGAGTGACTACCACGCTTAACAGCATAATACCTATTGAAGCATCTGCAACATTGACGTGGAGAAAATTGTTAAGGCAGTATATTTTCTCTATCTTTTGTGTATTGTTGATCGAATTAGGGTACTTCAGTAAAATATCTCTGCCTACCTATTTTGATCAGCGGAAGTTTTTCTACCTTTGATGGAAGAAGGAAAATTGACTTAGATGATATTTTCAAGGCACATCTTTTTTCTACTGAAATTAGCACTCCTGAACAGATAGTCAAATAAGCAAAATTTTGCAAAGCTATTTTTCTCATCCTTTGGCTAATAACTTTGATTTCAGTAATTTGAAACACAAGGAAAATGTATGACGAACAAAATTTTGATAGCAGCTGCATTCCCAATTTTTGGGCGACCTCTATTGGACAGAATAGCGTATTGTTAATAAATTTTTGCCACATGATTGGAATCTACCCTAAATAGCGAAATAAGCATTCAAGCATGTGGAAAATTCACAATGAGTGCAGTTTAGTGAATTTGCCTCATCAGATTGGTCTCCAACATAACCTGAACGAATTATCGGATTTCAGTGAATTCGCTCCACCTTATTGCCTTCAACCGTAAATATCGAAATAAGTAGTATTTCAACATGCAGAAAATTCACAGTGAGCAGAATTATGAAGACAATTCTTTCTCACATTCTTTTGCCTATTTCTACTGAACGGATTAGTCGTTTTCGGCTAATTCCACCCTATACCTCTCCCATCTAATTGAATAGCAGAATTGCTGCTAAAAATTTGCAAAATTTGCTAATACAAAATTATTTCGTAAACTTATGTCTATATCTCTTGGATGAATTTTCAGTAATCCTTTCCCTTCCCTGAATTGATAACCATCCCAAATAACAGGATAGCTTATGAAACATCTGGAAAATTGAACAATAGAAAAATACGAAGGCATTTAATTTTCGCCTACGTTTGGTTATATTTACTACACCCCAGTAACCCAATAGCACTTTACACATCAGGGAAATTATTTGGGTACCTCACTTTCCCCAATTCGTCTATATCTCCTGAGCGAATTAGCGGATCTCAGTAATTCGTTTCCCCTTCAGCACGAGAACCCCCCATTTCTATTAAAATATCTGCAAAATTTACCAAAGGCTTATTTTTCCTACTTTTTGCGAATTAGCGGATTTCTGTATATTCCCCAAACCCTCATCTGAAATAAGTTCTACCCTCAGTAGGAGACACACATCTGCCCAGGAGTACAATTATGAAGGCAGCACCAGTTTCACAAAATTCTGATTTTTTCCTGTTTTTGCATATATCTCTTGAACGGAACGCCAGATTTCAAACCGAAAAAGAAAACAATTTCAGTCAGTTACATCAATTCTCTCCCCTGAATGATTTCCAATCGTAACAACAGAATAACTCTTGGTGAATTTTAGAAATTGACTAGCCACTAGATTATAAAGACATCCCTAAAAAGGATAAACGTGACTGGTTTCCGAAAAATCAAGCAAACTTCGGCCATATCTCTTGAATGGATTAGCTGATTTCACTATATTCAAAACCTTCCCCGGCTGAGTGACTTGCATCCTCAATAGTAGAATGACTTTTGAAACATCTGGAAAATCGCCTAGAAAAAAATCATCAAGGCAGCTCATTTCCTGGTGCTTTGGTCTATACCTCCTTAACACATTCCCGGAGTTCAGTAGTTCTGCTCCACCCGCAAATTGGTAACATCTAAAAGGTTGGGCGATACGAAGTCCGCCTGGCCAGCTTGTACATATGTGGGAAAAATACTTTATGAAAGCATATAAAAAAAATACATAGCAAGCCCTAAAAATTTTAATTGACGTGAAAATAAAATAAAATATGATTCATATAAAAATAGCAAGAATCTCCAGTCGGTTTTAGACATAATTGAATAATAATTAAAATAATGTATATTGATCGATATTAATAACGGATATTAGATATTGTTGAAGATTAATAATTATAATGTTAATGTTATATGTTAATAATAAATGTTCATTGTGAAAGAAGAATCAAATATTACAATATTGGTAAAATATAAAGAAAATCTTACACATATGTACATATTTTAGCGCTTCACTCATACACTTAGCAACAATAAAGCATTTTTGTTGTGAACTTCCAAACAGCCAGTCTTCTTGAATCTGAAACTTTTTAACAAGAAATCCGTTCAGCCATTTCCTTTGGATACTTTACTATCAACTTTTGCAATACATACTTGAGGAAACTTTCAAGTGTGCATGGAAAATTGCACTGAGTGGAAGTTGAAAAGGAAAAACTAGCTTGGGATTCTTTCAAATAAAATTAGACCCCTTAGGGCATTTCAGGATATCCGATTTTAAGTGTTTATTTCAAGAAGCAAATTTTGGTATGAAGTGCCGAATAAAAAAAATCCGAAAGTTTTAAAGGACATACATATTTGAAGAACTGGCAATTTAAAATAAGCTTGCTAGTATGTAATGTGTATCTGCTGAATAGTTAGTTAGATAAAATTATAATGCTCGTACATACATATGAGCAACAATGCTTTCGTTCAGAATAGAATAGTACAGAATAAATTTCCAAACAAATTCCGCTTTAATCTTTTAATTGTATAAATAATTATAGCAGGGCCAGATTTCCCATGGGGGCAACCTAGGCAACTCTCCGGGCGAAAAGGCGACATATTTCTGAAACTTGCATACATGTTTTACACTGATTCTGTGAAATACGTATTTTGAGATCTCAAGAGGCAGGCATTAAATTAAACTATTGAAAAGCGGTCGCTTTGGTGACAGAGGAGCGTAGGTTTTGGGGGTTGGGTTTGTATGGCAGCCCTATGACCCCATGGTCCGATTCGATCCACTCTTACATATGTTTTGTCTTATATATGTATATGTTGTTTGTCTGCAGCAAAAAGAGACATTTGTGCAAAATTTCAGCTTCATAGCTTTAAAATTGGCGGAGTAAAATGCGTCGAAATAGACAGACAGACAGACGGATAGACGGACAAACGGATAGACGGACATCGCCCAATCGACTCCCCAAGTCATGCTGATCATATATGTATACTTTTCATACGGTCGCAGGTGCTTCCTTCAATGCGTTACAAACTTCATGACAAAGTTAATATATACCCTTTCACTCTATGAGCGAAGGGTATAAAAATTGAAAAAGAAAAAAATTATGCTATGTTCAAATTATAGACTTTTACGTGGGCCACTCCGTATATGTAGGTATAGTATATCATGAACTGAACATAATACGTACTGTATACCTGACATTCAAAAATACCGTGATATTCAGTGATTCTTGAAAACACCTTAAGCTTTTCTGATAATACCCATTGCCAATGCTAATAATAGGTACTGCAAATTTCACTCTATCTTAGGAATCGTTCTTGACGGAATGCTCAAAATGCTATTTTCCCAGTGATTGCGACTGGGTTTTAAACTTCTTTTCTTTCTACAGAATTTTTTTTGAATTTGTTTACTAAACCATAAATAAAATCAATCATTCAGCAGCCAGTGGCGTGCATCCCAAAGAGCACTGCCTACGATAACCGAAAATTTAAAAAAAATTATAACATTAAAGACTCTGTAACGCAGGACCGCCGAAGTGCTATAGGGGAAACTCTATAGGCCGCACAGGCGACTCAAAACCAAAAGAAGGAGAGAGCTTCTCTGTGAGATAAGCAGCGGCACATGCTTGCTGTAGCTCAGTGTCGGAGAATTTGGGCGGGATTTTTGCTGCTCACAGCCCCTGTCCTGCCCATATTAAAGGGATATCATGTGCGTTGGGGTTAAAACGAACACAACACTAGGATATTGCAAAATTGAGAGAAGAGGATACGGCGGCGTTCGCGAGCTCAAGTGCCTTCAATGCTCGTGGGGCCCGATGGTATCGGGCGGAAAAAAAGACAAAAGGTATCGACCATGAGCCCCCATGGCCACGAAAAATGTATATCCAAAGTTGGGGCTCCCTAGATGGCACACGCTATACCTGGGAACTACATTTTAATTTTAATTAAGGACATCACAAAACACGAATCGGGTACTTATCCGTTATTCCAATGTAATTGTGGGGCGCCCATATGGGTGACGGCACTCGCACATAACCTCACCTCTTTTTCGTCGGGGGGGTGGCACTATTAACTTTTATTTTTTTATTGCACAGTCACTTTTTAATTGTAACACGGCACTTACACAGAAATCGAAATAGCTCACAAAAACTGAATAAATTGAATAACTTAACACAAACGATAACCAACAAAAATTGCGGAAGAAAAAACGCGCGATATG
This sequence comes from Microchrysa polita, assembly GCA_949715475.1. Lineage (NCBI taxonomy): Eukaryota > Metazoa > Arthropoda > Insecta > Diptera > Stratiomyidae > Microchrysa > Microchrysa polita. Next base: position 134,992,017 of record OX454416.1, on the reverse strand, counting down.
TCCCCTCTCACGATTGGCACCGACTCCTCGATGCTCGATTCTTGGGTCGTGTAGTCCTCTCCACGACACTTCCAATCCACCCACACCATGACACGGTGAATTTAGAACCTGCCACTTGCAACTGCTTTTCTTGATACTAACTCTTGGCTGTTTGTCAAAAAATTCGGAAAGGATCATTAAGAAGAAATGAAAATTGCTGGTTAAAGCTCGAAATTTCCGCGCTTACATTGTGGACATATTTTAGAGCACAATGTCTTAAAGGATAAGTTTAACCGATAGTCGTCTGTGCGTTCGACGTAGAAAAATGGATCGTTGATGATGGGATCAACACTAATTGAATAAATGGAAAGATAAATTCTCAGGGATATCTGCACTTTGAAGGCCAGTGAAGGTTGCAGTGGCGTGCGGTTCATACATGCGGAGGATGCGGTGTATCCCTTGAATTTCATGCACATTTATAAATATAGAATTTGCCCTTTAATCTGTTTAAACATTATCAGAATCAACCAAGCTACTGGCATTGAAATGAATTGAATATGTCAAAATCGAAGAGGAATGACTGGAAAATTGTTGCAAACGACTCAAGTCGGATTTCCTATCGTTTTTGCTTTCAAGATTTTTGGGAGTGTTGCGAAGTGAAATTTATGGGCGTTTGTGTGTTTGCGAGGTGTGCGCAGCGAGTCTTAACCCATTATTTGTGGGTGGAAACGAAACATATAATGAAACTAATAATGAAGTGCTTGGACGACACGCAACGAATCGACAGCTATTTTAAACTAAAAATCAATGTCCACTTTACATATAAAAACCCATAAAATTTTCAATCACAACATTTTTGACTATTTGCGAAAGCGACAAAAACACCTGTTTCGCAAATTTTTGAAATTCTCGAACAAAATCGCTAAATTTCAGAAAATGCTAATAGAATTCATGAAATATCCCCTGGATAAGTAAATTAGAACTGTTTTCTTTGTACTGGTCAAAAATTATTTCAAGCGGGTAACGCAAAGTACTCAGAAATTGCATTTACAAAAAATGTTGCGAAAACGACACATCGGCGCATTAACAGCATCATATTTGCATCAAGTACATTATGTGATTCTTGAAACTGGGAATTGTTATTTTCATAAGTGAATAACGACATTCCGATACAAGTAAAGCGTCGATACTTCTGTTTCGATACCAAAGATTTCTGGTATCGATACTTTTCTTTCTATTTTACTCGGTATCGAAACGGTTCGATTCAAGTAACCAGATGAGTACTTTTTGAATCTTTGGTATCTGCCCATACACACACATGCTTTCCGGCAATAAATTATGCCGTAAATCGTATCATTATGGCAAAACATAAAGGTGAATAGTTTTATAATTGATGTATGTATCATGAAAAACCGATCGGGGAGATGCAGTTCAGCATCTCTTCTCACGTTTGAATACTCAATTTTTTTTGAGGCTATATGTTAGTGTGCGGGCAGCTAATATATCCTATTCCCAGTGATTCCCAATGTAAACCAACGCAGACAATAAATATATTGTTTCTAAACAATGTGGAAAATAAGGTTGTTTTTTTTTTCTCGAAATAATATGGGCAATTTGAAAACAAGGTTTTTCAAATGAATGAATGCTTTTTTGCATAACCTACTAACTTCCGGGACGTAAATAAAGTATATTAAGTAAAGCCGAAATCCTGGATCAAGAGCTCGAGCAAAAACTGGACGAAAAACTGGCAGTCTTGACTCGATAATCCGGATCAATTATTGCAAGGGGTAATCCGGACCATCGGAACTTACGGATTAGCGCAATCACTTTTTTCTGAGGAAAACCAGTCCAAATAAATAAATAAGAGGAACAAAAGCCGATAAATGTATTATATTGAAATTAGTCAGCATCATGTCAGTTGCCAAACCGTCCCGTAAAAAAGTACGAGACCAAATTTACCATTTCACCCTGAAAATCTCAAATATACGGACTATAGAGTCAAAATTGCTGCCGAAATCCGCACTATAGAATACGTAGTGGAAACATTTAGTGGTCCGGATTAGCGTGTTATCCGGATTAAAGGAGATCCGGATTACCTAGTCAAGACTGCATAATAAAATATTCACTCCCATTTATTTTCATTATGTAAACCGGTTTTCTTAAGAAAGTAGATAAGATTTTCCCTTGCAAGTTTTGTGTCGCGGTAGTGCGGGTGTGTCGTTTTCGACACATGTTCTGGAAAGGACCCCCGAAATCATACGAAAAAAAAATAGTTACAAATTCGGAATCTAGGACCAAAGAGAACATGTTACACAAATTTTCATCAAATAATTCCCAGTGGATCAATACCCGCAAATAATGGGTTTTAATTTCTGTGCGGTTACACAAGTCCTAAAGTGTATTGACATTTAATTTTAAAAATTTTAAAATTTAAACAGTTTTGCGACATTTAGGGGGAGTCCGGGATAGTTGACCTATGGGAGACTTGAACCATTTGAGTTTATTCTTTGGAATCTAACGACTAGAGGTTGATCTGTTTTCAGAAGGTGACTTATTCTAGGCCGCATCTGAATACCATGTCAAAATGTCGGACACTTGTATGTTTCGGAAAATAAACGAAAAAATATAATTTTCATGACAAAAAGTGAAAAATTAATTTTCCAAATAGTTATAATTTTTTTAATCGATAAAAAGTTAATACATTTGTTTTAGTGCAGATTTCTTCTTAATTAAGTATTTAATCAGAATATAACGAGTTTTCCTACTTTGGTGAGTCGTGGTCGAGCTCAGAGCATTTTTACCCAAAAAAGCGCCAACCGGGAGACTTGAACCACATGGAAACGGACAGCTATACGGTTCAAGTCTCCCGAACTTGAAATATATGTAATTTCAGCTACTTTTTGGAAAACCAAAATTAATATTTTTCTGAAAAATTTTGACGACGTTTTTTATAAAAATGAGGCAGAGTAGCTAATTTTTACTATTTTTTCGGTAAGAACAGATTTGGTATGATCAAGTCTGAGTAAAATGATTTTTAAATGATAGAAGCCGTGGTAGCCTGACAGTCGACAAGAAAATATTTGTATTTATTGGTGTATTTAGAGATTATAGGACACGCTTCGACTGAGTGTCCTCTGGGCTGGGGCGCAACAGTCATTTCCATTCTTTTTGATGGGAAAGATATAAATCTTGTGAGGTAGGGAAAACAATTGAAAATTCTGTACATTTTGCTGTACGCTTTTGGAGGCTGTACGGCGCGCGGTTCAAAATACTGTACTATACAGCAAAATGCTGTACGTCTGATATTCGAACTATAGACTACATAGCGGAAATATTTAGTAATCCGGATCAGCGTTGTATCTGAATTAAAGGTCACCGGATTACCATACTGTATAATTAACTGGAGTGGTTATGGTTAAATTTCTCAGGTTTGGTCTAGAAATATGTCAATTTTATGAAATCGTCTTGAAATTATATGAATACTTTTTATTTTTCACTCAATTTGTTCTTTCTGTTGAAAAAATATTCAAATCTCATTTACTGATCATATTCAGAAATGTCTACCCTGTATGAAAGGTCTGTGCACGCCACTGCCAACAATTACTTTTTAGCTCCAAATTTATTGTAGGTATGTTTGTACTCGTATGCATATATGAAATCCGATATCGAATTCATTAAAAATACGTACATGACAAAAAAAAAAGATACACTAATTCTCAAATTTCCCTCGCAATAATACTCGTAATGATACGAAAAATATGTATTATATTCTTTTCGACTTATCGTTGAATTGTAGCAGCTTTCTTGATACACACCCACTCAAATGACAAGGCATGTACAATCTGCTGAAATTTGCTATTGATGCATGTAAGCTAAGTGATACTTATACGTTACATTGGATACGAATATTTTGTTTATTATACCCTTCACTGGTAGAGTAAAGGGTATATTAACTTTGTCATGAAGTTTGTAACGCATTGAAGGAAGCATCTCCGACCATATAAAATATGTATATATATGATCAGCATGACGAGCTGAGTCGATTGGGCGATGTCCGTCCGTCTGTCTGTCTGTCCGTCTGTCCGTCTGTTGCTACGCGTTTTACTCGGCCAGTTTAACAGCTATCGAGCTGAAAATTTGCACACATGTTTCTTTTTATTGCAGGCAGTTTGTATGTTTGAATCGCTAAAATCGGACCGTGGGGTCATGGGGCTGCCATACAAACCTAACCCCCCCAATTTGGTTTTTCTAAGAAAAACTTTTTCATGTGTTTACTAATTTCAACGAAATTTCACACAAATGTGTTTCTATTGATAACACAAAACATATGTAAGAATGGATCAAATCGGACCATGGGGTCATGGGGCTGCCATACAAACCTAACCCCCCAAATTAGGTTCTTCTAAGAAAAACTTTTTCATTTGTGCACCAATTTGAACCAAATTTCACACAAATGTGTTTCTATTGATGCCACAAAATATATGTAATAATAAATGGAATCAGACTGTGGGGCCATGGGGCTGTCATACAAACCCAGCCCCCAAATAGAGTTTTTCTAAGAAAAACTTTTTTATTTGTCCACCAATTTCAATCAAACCTCATAAAAGTGCATTTCATTTGATGCCACAAAACATGTGTAAAAATGAATGGAATCGGACGATGGGGTCATGGGGCTATCATACAAAGCCATCCCCCTAAATTTAGTTCTTCTACGAACAAATTTTTTATTTGTGCACCACTTTCAACCAAAACTCGTAAAAGTGCACTTCAATTGATGCCATAAATAATCGGGCTATGGAGTCATGGGGCTACCATACAAGCCCAACCTCCCCATTTGGATCTTCTAAGAAACATTTTTTCTAAACCAATTTAAAAAAAAAACCCTACAAACCTCAATGCGTCTTTATCAAAACAAAAAAAAAGTAAAACAAATGGAATCGTACTATGGGGCCATGCTCCCGCATCCTCCCCCATAAAGTTTTCTGAGATATTTTTTTTTATTTTACCACTTATTCCAACCAAACCTCACACAAATATTGTTTTATCGACGCCACAGAATTTGTCAATATCAAATATTATGCGAAAACAGAAGGTAAAGAATGGGGAAGGATTAAATACAAGTCATAGGTTTGCCCCAAAAAACTTTTAGCCCGAGGAGAGTGAAGGGTATTCAAATTTCGGCCGCTTCCGAAATTAGCCTCGGTCTCGTTTTTTTTTTTTACTTTCGCATATAATGATTTTGCATGTATTTTTGGAAAGAATCAATTTATGCCTTCTGGAATTTTTCAAAGAAGATGCTCTCATTATTAAAGGTAGGTACGTAAATTTTGTTTTTACGAAATACATGTAGAGCGAAAATTGCTCATTTATGCGAATAAATACAAAATATTCTATTTTGGACTTTTTCCACAAAAAAGTTTATTTTTGTCCAAAAAACCAGTAATTGAAGATGATTTTTCATCTTAGATTGATTTTCGTTTTTCATTATTAGATAATAGATAAATTGGTAAATGCAGAGAGCTCGCTGAATCACGAGTACGATGGCTTGCCGAACACCGAGCAAGCACTTTAGTTAGAGATTCGATGAATAAACTTTGTTGTTTGCAATGCGATTTTTTCAGGGAGAGTTTTTCTCGTGGTTCGGCTGGCCCCAATATTGAAGGGAACTTTACATAAAAATATAAAATCTTAAGGTTATAAGCGGCATATGCCTCAACAGTTTCTCTTTTTACCGTTACCGTAACTCCTTCAGGAGTGGTCTTGTCGACTAGTACGAGTATCTGTGTCGTCTGAATTCGGAGTATGATGAAGTTGGGAGACATACTTCATACTGAATAGTAAAAACGCGACGTTTTCTTTGCAACGCGAGTTTTAACCGTCATTTAACTGTAAATCTACAGAATTTCTAGAATTATAGGAAATTGTATTAACAACAAGCAAATTTTCAAAACTAGGTTTTTAAGCGAATTTCAGTGAAATTTCCAATATCCAAAATTAGGGTGGGGCAATTACAAGTTCGTTTTTAAACCATAGGTTGGTTTGACACTGAAAGCATACCTCCGCGGAACGAAATGAGTCACTTTACCAGAGCCGTGCGAAGATAATTTTGCGCCCGGGGCAACACTTTGAACAAGGCGCCATCAATGAAAATTCATACTTTATTGTCGTGGAACATGTCGCAAACGCTGGAGAATTCCATAAGCTGCAATCCGTAAACATTTCCATAATTTTTCTCGGCCATTTTATGTATTTTTTTCGATTCCCCAGTCATTAGATATTTTTACGATGAAATGACCGGAGAATCGAAAAATAATACACAAAATGGCCGCGAAAATGTTACTGAAAATGACATTTAATTCATTGACTTAACATCTCGTTAAGTATTTCCTTGACTAAGGTCGCCTTGAGTTAGGGTATCCTTAAGGTATCTATACATACGTTCATAAATACGGGCCTGAATTTCATTCAAATGTAAAGTGTGTTTGAATTTCGACCGCACCCGAAATTAGGGCTACTATCGATAGTGTATATTATTCACAATCAAGATATACATATCGATTCAGAAATTGTTTCGTAGGTATCCTTTATGAAATCAAAAATCTGCCCTACATGCTCATACATACGAAGGCATGACGCAAGTGTTTGCGTCATATTAAAAGTTTGTAAAGTACGTTGCGTATTGTGTTTATGGCATTATTTGGGAAGTTCTGAAAACGTTTTACAGCTTTTACACACATTACAATCAACAATCAAAGATTTTTGAATTTGCAAATGGAATTTTTATAGTTCGAAATAAGTGTGTACCTATGTATTTTAAATTTAGATTGATATGAGAACTGAAGCACATCTTGAACGCTTACCGTATATTGAAAAGCAGTCGTGAAATGGAAAAGGGCGTTTCCAGCTTATAAGCGGTTTGATCTGCACCCTTTTATGGATACTGTTTGCTTCTTGGTTCCCTTAAAAAAAATAACACTAAATAATGAAAACGATTTTGATAAAACCCACATTCATTTTTTAGAGTTCTCCAGATGCAGAAATATGGTAAAATACGATCTGAAAATCACTAACCATTTTTCCAATTTCCCAAACCTTGTTAAATAATTCTTAGAATAATATACAGTAACTAGAAAAAAGCATATATGTACATACAGCAATATTAAATAAAATAACCAGTTCTAATTTATGTTCATAATCACAAACAAAAAATCAACTACAAACTAAGTAAAAATTCAACTGAAATTATTTTTTTAGCCTATACTAAAAAAGAATATTTGCTTCCTTGTCTTCCAAAAATGCCTAATTAATTTACGTACTTGAATTTAATTAATTTGTAAAGCTTTTTTTTTTCATTTTAAAACAAAACTTTCCTTTTTTGTATAGTGAGCCTTGCATAAAGGCAAGTATAATGTACAATCATAAAATTTAATCTAGGCCATGCCATTATACATAATTACATTTCCCGACCAACGACATTTTTTACCAATTTTCTTGTTAAGTTACTCTTATAGGCTCATTATAGATATCAAAAGACCATGAAGCTCACCTATACTAAAAACCATAAAACCATAAAACTGGATTAACGTTCAACTGAGTATCTTTTAAACGGGTTTACCATACGATACGAAATATCTGATAAGAATTGGCACTAAAATGCATTGTGGACTATTCTGCGCTACTTATTTTCACCTTCGTGATCACATATATACATAATCCATACAGTACTCAAACGATAAAAATACGTAAGAGCTAAGAGTTACATTAAAATTCAATAAATTGACTCTTGGTTATTTTCATTTGTCTTCCTTACGCCTCTCGATAGATGATCAGATCATTAGATCTCATTAACATAATTACGGCAGTAGTCCACTTTTCTGCAAAAAAAAAAATCGAGCTATCTAAAAGTACATACCTAAGAATTAAATTTATATCCGCACACATTTTAGCAAAAGTAAAACAACGAAAAAAAATTTGTCTTTTGAACAACATGATTGCATGAGAACTCTGTCGACCCGTTGTTCAACGCCCATACTACATTGGCAAGCCAGCTTAAAACATTATTTTAAATTTAAATTTTAAATATAATCTTGGTCATTCACGAAATAATATACAATTCGTATGCTATATTTAATAAACTGGAGCAACATTTATATCGTGCAAATAAAGATACATACATACATAGGTTCATATAGCTACTTATATTCTAGCTATAAGATAATGCTACCTAACCAATTACCGGACACAAAAGATAGGCTTATGATATCAAACCAACATTAAGATACTTCACAGTTTTCAAACAGTATGCCCAAAGTAAGCCAAGACCATGGCTAGAGCTGACAGAAAAATTAGCTACATTCACAATGCTATTTTAATTGAAAGTAAAAGTATTAATTCTTTATTAATTGTTGTTGTTTCTTTAGAAAAGACATAATGTACATGGGCTTTTATTTAGCATTTTATCATGCACTATACAGTGAGTGTACAAACAATTTAACGGTAGCTGAAAATAATTGCATAATTCTATTTCATAGAATGATCAGTTACCCGCTTGAATCTTTCGTTTTTAACGATCATGACTACAAAATTAGTGTCATTCTGGTACCTCCTGAAACCCATCCTGCGATGATATTTTTCGTTACGAGTACATACACATATATATAAGATTAACCCATCCAGAAATGGGCCTTTTCCGGCAGTGACGTGCCTAGCAGGTACTGCTGGATCTGGATCTCATAATAGTTAATAGAACATTAGCTGGCGGCTTATGTATTAACCCGCAAAAAAAAACCTATTATTTCTGCGGTGGCATATCTCTTGGGTTGGGTCCTTATGGAAGCTGAAAATCATTGTGGATCTCTCCAAACATAATTTCACAAAAACCACAGACGTTTCTTTGGACGAATTTGAAATTGGAGCTCGCTTGCCTTAGAGTGAATGTGGCCTCACAAACTTGCCAAACGCATGCTCACAATCACGGCATTCAGCGAACGAAATTCACTGGAAATGCTAATCAGGACTCAATGACATAAAAAAAAAATTAAAAAAAAAATCTAGCATCTAGCTCCATCCCGCCTGATAGGGGGTTCTAGAAGAAAATCTAAGCCAATTCACATTGTGCACATTAAAATGACCAGCTCCATCCCGCCTGATAGGGGGTTCTAGAAGAAAATCTAAGCCAATTCGCATTGTGCACATTAAAATGATCAGCTGGTTTATATTATTATTTGCTAAAAAGCTTTAATATTTTTCTTGTCGATCCTCGATACTAAACTGCATATTGATTTCGAATATTTTTCGTATGGGTTCTAACAAAAAGCATAACAAAACTTTACATGAGTAACGTAAAATAGTTCAGTAATATCGTGTCGATTTAGTACCATTCCGTGAAAAAAATACAGAAGTTTTTTTCTCACTGTTTCTTTATGTATTATGGGGCGCTGATTCCGAATATGAACTTTGCACCCTAAAAAAAGTGCCGCAACCTTTAAAAAAGGGGGGAAAGGGGGGCATTTTTTCGGTTTTTTGCGATTATTTCAAAAACGGTAAGAGATACAGAAAAATAGTCTGAGGACGAAAAAAACTACATAAAATTATCTTTGCAATGATATATAACACATTAGAGTTTAATTGAATATTTCGGCGTTAGAATAGAACATAAATTAGAATATTTTCATTTTAGACCTTTTTTAAAAGCTCCATAACTTTTGAAAGAATGTTAGTTCAGCCGTTAAATTTTGTATAAGTACTCATAATGAGTTCAGGATCATTTTAAGGTAAACATTGAGTCGCTCCGGTCAAGGACCCCCATTATCCCGCCATTTAAATTTTTCAAAACGGCATGTCCATAACTCCCCCCAAAATTGGAGCAGAGTGGTAAATTTTGGTTTGCTGCGATTGGAGGTCATAGTCACCGCACCCACCAAAAATCAGCTCATTCGGATGAAAACTAACGGTACCTCCCATACAAAGTGACCCAAGACAACTTTGTTCTACAGTTTATAAAATGACTAGTACCTACTCGTACGTAGAACAAATTCCTGATGGGTCACTTTGTATGGGAGGTACCCTTAGTTTTTATCCGAATGAGCTGATTTTTGGTGGGTGGGGTCACTATGAGCTCCAATTTCAACAAACCAAAATTTAGCACTCTGCTCCAATTTTGGGGGGAGTTATGGATATGCCGTTTTGAAAAATTTAAATGGGGGGATACTGGGGGTCCTTGACCGGAGCGACTCAATGTTTACGTTTAAATTATCTTAAACTTGTTGTGAATACTTATACAAAACTTTACGGCTGAACTAACATTCTTTGAAAAGTTATGGAGCTTTTAAAAAAGGTCTAAAATGAAAATATTCTAATTTATGTGCTATTCTAACGCCGAAATATCCAATTAAACTCTAATGTGTTATTATATCATTGCAAAGATAATTTTATGTAGTTTTTTCCGTTCTCAGACCATTTTTCTGTATCTTTTACCGTTTTGGAAATAATCGCAAAAAACCGAAAAAATGCCCCCCTTTCCCCCCTTTTTTAAAGGTTGCGGCACGTTTTTTAGGGTGCAAAGTTGATATTCGGAATCAGCGCCCCAAAATACATATAACAAAATTGAGAAATAAACTTCTGTATTTTTTTCCTGACGAAAACACGATATTATTGGACTAAAAGAAGCAACTTCACATTCGATTAAAACGCAATGGACGCCAATCCGACCGCATAATATTCCGTTGTCTTAGATCCAGGATCAAAATACAGCGGCGGTCCTAAGAGGGTGGGGCAAGCCGGGCGGTCGCGTAGATCGCCAAATTTTAGGGGCGGCTTTTGGGCTAGCGCTCGGATAAAAAAAATGTGAAAAGCCTGAATGAAAAGTTTAATATTAGCTTCGATTTAGTCAAAAGGAAACCTCCAGATGGAATGAAAAGGGGCAAAATAAATTAAGGCCTAAGGATTTTTTTTTTAAGTAGAGAAGCACATTAATTTCTTTAAAAAAAAGATCGTTAATGGGTTTTTGTTTATCAACTCTATCATTATTTCTCCTTTGAAAGTAGTGTTTATAAGACGCAAAATCCCTGTGAAGCTATGAACAACTCACAATTGATAATAGGTGTTGTATTTAGAATTCTAAAATGCTGAGTAAGGATTGCGTAAATCGTATGTACGTCTGTGATTCTAGCACCCGCTCTCTACTTATGAAAAGCAAAGTGGGTCAATTCGTTCAGTTATGCTCTAATCAATTTCTTCCTTAAAAAAAAAATGGAGAACTATGTGCTAATATCAATCTCTAATTGAACATTAAGTATCTCTTCTTTTAGCCAGTATTAAGGATTCTAATTTGACCTGCTATGGGGATAGCCACTTAATTTTTAAATAGAGGGCGAAATTATAGAACGTAAGTTCTAAAATTTTAGGTTAGTCTATTGAACCTAACGGGCTACGCCCATAATTCTTGAGATGACGCATTTATGAAAATAAGCCTCTGACGTTGAAACCACTGAAGAAATCTGGCTAATTGAAGTTTATTGGCTGCGCAGTGTCCAAGGAAGTTATGGAAAACTACTCGTCTACTTCAACGACGTGCATAGAAGTGGAGTACTATCTACTTCCTAAGAGGCGGCAATTTTTCCTGTCCGGGGTGGTGTAAGTGCTAGAGCGGGCGTTGTCAAAAGACTATATTAAGACTGTTGAAGACAGTCTGAGGAACAATGAGAGTAAAATCTTTTGGTCCAATGTAAAAAACTTGATCCTGTTCAAATCAGCCTTCCATACTTACCTTCAACAATATAAGTGCAGACAATTCTTCTGAAATGTGTTAGCTTTTTGCTACATTTTTCGCAATCACTTTTAATTCATCATCATTGGCCATGTCCATACATGTGCGCTTTCGTCTTCCCTATCGTCTTCAAGCTCCGTATCCACTTTCAACATTGAACTTGTCATTGATTGCGTCAAGTGAACAGAAGAGATCAATGCCTCATTCTATCCACATCTTTTCATTATTTATCGTTAAATATGTGTCGCGGCTTTGGTCAGGATGGGTAAATGATAAATTCTTTCGTTAATAGTATGAATAGATGGTTAGTTGTTGACTTATTCAACATTGGCAATCGCGTTCAAGTCAAGAATGAATGCCTTTCTTCAATAGCGCAAACATCCCAAGTTTCAATTGTCAAAATGACGAAGACGAACGAAAATTGAAAGTGTCTGGACAGGCACATTAACTTGTTCTCATGTTGTACCTCAGGAAATGCACAGTTTGAATTTACCACCGATCATTTTACCATCATACGTTGAATTGCCTATATCCTCAATAATTAAAACTAATTCTTTTTTCTATCTTTCTTCTATCATCTTTTTCGAAACTTCTTGAAAAGATTGTTCAGTCTTGGATATTTTGGTTATCTTATTAAGGATGAACAACATGGCCTCCCCAAAAACAAATCCGTTGTCAGCAACTTAGTTGAACATGTGTAACTTTATGCCAAAATCCTTCAATAAACACCATGACGTGCTTGTTATATATACTGATTTCGTAAAAGTATTTGATACCGTTAATCGCAAAATTCTTCTTGATAATATTAATTGCAATGGGTTTCCTTATTGTATAGCTCTTCTCTTATCTTAAACGCTCATCTAGGGCTGGAATTTTGTCCATCATCAGATGTGCCACAAGGATCCATTTTAGGTCCGCTTATTTTTTTACTTTTCTTAAACGATCTTTTCTTAACTATCACTCTGTCTTTTGCTGATTGTAAGCTTGGCAATCGGATTTGAATTGCTTTACGTCTTGGTGTATCACAAACGAGTTAGACCTTAATATTTCTAAATTTTCCATAAATCTACTTTTTTCTCTTTTCAGTACCAAATAAACTCTATCCTCTCCAATGTGTTTCTACGAATACAGATCTAGTGGATGTTTGTGATAGTAAGTTACGTTTTACTGATCACTATACTTGTCGATTATTAGCAAATCGTCAAAATTTGCTGCGGGTTCGTTTTACGGTGCTCCTCTAGCTTTCAATCTATTAATACTTGTGTGAACTTATTTGTGACGCTAGTATGTAGCATATTAGAATTCGCCTCGGTGTGGTTTGGTTTCCATATTCTTCTGTTTCTCGTGATGCATTAGAAACAGTTCAGAGAAAGATCTCAAGAACCTTAATGTTTAAGTTGATGTAACTCATTTTTTGAAACTCGGTTGTTTTGTGTTGCCGGGACCAATTGGTTTATTGGACAAGTTTTGTATCGGCTCCTAGGTCCATGTTCCTTTGTTTTAGTAAAGCTATATATTTCGGGCGTTAGTGTCCATCATCAGGGTTTAGTCTAAACAGAACATTACATTCATTCATTAATTATAATAAAATCTTTAAATGTATATACAGGGTGTCCGGAAACTGCCGCATAAACGCACCGGATTATGATTCCTATAGTGCAGAAAACCAGGGTTAATTTTGGCTCGATTTCGACATACTTTGAATAGATTTTACCAAATGCAGATCTTTAGGGGCAGTGTAAATTGAATTGTATTGAATTCGAGCTAAAATTAACCCTAGTTTTCTACACTTAACGTATAAAAACTGTTAGAAATAATGAAGCTAGAATAAAATGATGTAAGAAAGATATGATGGTAAGACTATGCGCCAATTTTTAAAAGAATCGTACAACCACCTCACCTTGGCAGAAGTTGGAGAAAATTGAGATGGAAAAAAGATTGTTTTTGGGTCAAATCACGCAAATTTGACTTTGAAGCTCTGTAAAAACCAAACCTCTCATCCGATTTTAGTGTGGTTAGTTTTATTTTACAGGTAAATTTGTTGGCTGTAATAATCATTTTATTTCACTATTCTATATAATCTAGCCTTGGAGATATTAGGCTTTAAGTCGTGCAAGAAAATGATTTTTCAAAAATCTTTAAATGCCTGTGGCAGGTAAAGGGTTAAGCTGAGGGGGTATGTTCAGTACAACTTTTTTGCTGGAAATCAACTGAGGAATCATAATCCGGTGCGTTTATGCGTCAGTTTCCGGACACCCTGTATTGGTGTAAAAGCTATTTGTTTTATTTTGAGGTCGCATGTCCAAATTTATTACAGGTATGAAATAATTGCAAGTTCTGGTAATTGACCCACTTAGATGTGGTACATATGGAATTGACGCATACTGTTATATTTGGCTTTGCGTTTTCGATGTATCATTTTGCCCAGACTTATTATTCGCAATGGATAAGTACGCATAACTTTGTGATTATGAAGATTTTTTGGTATTAATCACTTCTCTAATTATTCGTTCAGTAAGTTTAAATGTTTAAATTTAACTTGGCTTATAGGCCTTATAAAGATCGACTAAATTTTCGAATTTACCATCACTAAGCAAAAAAAGAGACGGTCTTGATCAGTGTTTCCTATAGAGGTCATGCAAGTGTCTTATTAATTCATCTCACATAGGAGATATAAAATATAGGTTCCCACTTTACAACACACGATCGGTTGCAATTTTTAATGCTCCGCAATCTTCGCTTTCTATTTACAAAAACTCTCCCATACTTAGAGCTATGAAAAACTATGACCGATTGGAGATGGGTTCGTTACATTCTTTCATTTTTTGAGTTTGAACTTGAACTTTTTTTTCTTCTTCTGTGTGAAGTTTTTTTTTATTATTTAATCCTTTTTATTTCTTCTTTTTTCGTTATCTTTGTTCTCTGTATTGTAACCCCTTGTGGGTATGGTGCGTTCACCCAGCCGTTTATAGGCTACTTCGATTCGAGTCAACGTTACATTGCATATAGTTTCGGAGTGTATACATATAATGTTGCAAGCAATATATATTTCCTATCCGCACATGTATGGAAATTTTGGAGCACTCCGAGATTCGATTTCCGGACCTCTAGATTACTAGCATTGTAGAGTGCGACTGAACACATTTCGTTAACATAGCATTAGCATAACATTGCATAAATAGCATGAGTAATATTCTTAGCGTAACAAAACATCAGAGAAATATTAGCATAACGTTAGCCTAACATCAGCAGAACATTAGCATGAGGTTAACATAGCGTTTATATAGTATTAAGATGACATTACACGAGTAACATAACATTACCATAATGTTAATATAACATAACGTTCACATAACATTAATCTAACATTAGTATAACCCATTCCCCGCCAACACATTTTTTTTCGAATTACATCCTGAAAATTGGTATTTACGGTAAAGAAGCCACCCTGAATCCAAAACCGTTTACCATTTTTTCCTTCGTGCCTCCGTTCTCCCGCAAAGGCCCGATGCCATATGGCATCATTGGCGGGAACCCATTACAAATTTTTTTTTTTTCAATTAAGATAAAAACGTTGAATTTTTTTTGGAAAAACACTGTTTACTTTCTTTAATTATAATTCTGAGCTTGTGTGAAATTTTAAGAAGCATTTAAAACATAATCCTGTATCACATTTGATGCATTTAGTCCGAGATTGGCTTTTGCAGGGCGGATATGCACATCTTCTTCGATTGCATTTCGCAACATAATGGCCAATTCCATCGTACGTGCAACAATCGGAAGACTGTGGTATGTGCTACCCAAATCTGATGGGCCACAGTCGTACAATAGTAGGTTGCAATATCCCTATACGGAACTGCATTTGGGTGACTTCCCCGACTTTATTTGTAATATCCAAGCATGACATGATAGGTTCAAGATATTCAACCGCCTCATGTAATTTCATTCTGCATAAGAAATATGCATGAAAAAGAATGGATTGAAATTGCTTTCTTTAAAAAAATAACGGATAAATGCTCATTGTGGAAATTGAATTTTGGTAAGTTACTTTTACACACTTTTTTTGCTCTGTACCGAGACAAGCCTTTCGAAGTACTGACTCAAAGCTTTTGTGGACAAATATGTCCTTCAAACTCCTTGAAATTCAAAAAAAATCAAGATAAATAATTATCACGGTTGATTCAGCGCTTGAAAATAATGTTGCGTATACGCAACTTTGAGCGTTTACAGGGTGTAGTGTGCATGCATATAGACACCCCAAAGTAAAGGATGATGCACACTTGAGAGCAACAAGGATAATTCCGAAAAAAGTCCCATTGCTGAGACCAAATACGTCAAAGGAGTAATTTGACTCTTTGACGAGGTCTCGTACGTGTCTGAGTTTATTATTTAGTGCATCGTATGTTAGTCTCCTGGATGGAATACACGTCCATATTTTAAAGGTGTTGGGTGCGCTTTAGAAAATGATGCATTTGATTGTGAAAACGATCATCGGACTTGGACTCTAAATCCTCAGAAACGAATTTTCAGCATAAAATTAATTTTCACAAAGTGAAAATTATTAAAAACGCAGTAAAACATATTGAAAAAATATAAAAAAAAATAAAATTAAAAATAAATTTTTTAATAGGTTTCCGCCAATGATGCCATATGGCATCACTAAAATGTATTTAGTGTTACTACCTATAAAACTACCGTTATTGCAAATTTTTTTTTGCTATTCTAATCTATGCTACTCTGGCTTTTGTTTAACACAAATTGTTCTGAGAAAATCAGGTCGGAAGTATATGATTTTTGAAATTTTGTGGAGTCTTACCCGCAAAAATCGCATTTTAAAAAAAAAAATTTCACGACACTTTTTTTTTCTGCTCCCAATGGCACAAATCTAACTAAATACTAGCCAGGAACATTGGAATAGATAGAAGAAACATTACTTAGTGTAACAAAGAAAAAAACAATGTTGAGGATGTTACAGGGTGTCCGTGGCGCGCTCCCAAATATGAGGCTTTTACTGATGCCATATGGCATCATTGGCGGGGAATGGGATAAGATTAACATATCACTAAGCTTGTTGCTGTTTAAGAAGTACATATGTACATGACAGAGATGAAATCAAGGGATGCAATACCTATACAAATTGCAAGTTAGACATGATAATGTAGACATAAATATGATCTAAGTTTTTTTTCCCAAGGGAAAACTCGGAGTTTTTTTTTCATATTTCATAACGGTATTGAATTTGTATTTTATGAGCAATTTTTTGCTCTGTTCGCTCATTTCTTAAAGTCCAGGAGATTTATTTCGTACAGAGCCATTTCTTCAAACGCGATTTGGCACGCCCTAGGCAAACTACTCCAAAATGTTTGTACCAGCTGATAATCCATCAATTTAATCCATTTGGTACTTTAGATAATGAGCGTTCCTTTCTGTCATAATTATAAATTCTATATTATATTTTAACGGCAACAACAATGCACGAATTAAAAGTAGCAAATATAGCATTTCCAGGTCAAGTAAATAGCTCTCCGAGACAAATAGATAAATTTCCGAATCAACAAAATACATTTTCGGATCAAAAAAATAAATCTCCGAATCAAGAAAAAACGATTCCGGATCAAATAAATAAATTTCCGAACGAAATAAATGAACTTCTAAATGAAAAAAACAAATAACTCAAAACAAAAAAATAAATTTCCAAATCAAAAAAATAAATGTCCAAATCAGGAAAATAAATTTACAAATCAAATAAATAAATTTACAAATCGAATAAATATATTTACATGCCAATAAAGTAAATCAAATAAATACATTTCCAAATCAAATAAATAAATGTTCAAAGGTTAAAATTTCTAATAAGAAAAATTAAATTATATTAAATTTATGACACCCCAAGATATATATTAACGGGCGGTTGGAAGTGGAAGTCTATGAGATTTTAAAGGAAAAAATCGCTTGTGTAGCGCGCAAAAAAAAACAGTCTACCCAATTAGGCGTAAGTTTTTTTTTGACGTACTTTAAACAGCGGAGACTGTCGATTAAAGTTGAAATGTGTACGATAGTACGACATGCTAAAACTCTCCATTAGTAAAGGAAAAGGTACACGACATCAGCTGAACACTACAATTCGTATAATTCAACAGAATCCTGTCTGAATCGGATCACCGTTACTAAAAGCTGTGTCAATGTTTCTGCTTAGGGTGCAGACTCTCCCGCATTTTCCCCTGATTATTTTCTCGGGTTTATTACCTGGAATACCACCCTCCCTCCTCCTTGGTATTCTTCACCTATTGCGATAGAAATATTTTTTAAGAAACGGCATCTAATTGATCATGACAATAAAAAGCTAAACGTTCTCGTGTAAAAAAAATAAAAACACTTCTAATTTGGAGCTTTTATTCAAATTCAATCGAGACCTAATAATTTTAACTTTTAAGTACTGACACTTAGTCTTACAGACTCGAAGACACTGTCAATGTATAGATTCCGCTATGTTCCCGAACCTCCATCATTCTGAGGTCCCCTCTATCTTCGATTCTAATGTAAAATAAAAATTTTAGAAAGCTCAGCGGGTGTGACCTGAGTTTTGGGGAAGTTATGCTAGTTTAGAGATGGCAAATAACGTCTAAGAAAACAATTTATATCGTCATATTCCAAGCGTGTGTCGTACAATTGACAATTATATACGTCATTTTGAATAAACAAAATCTCATTCAGATTGAAATAATTAATTAATAATTTTTTCAATGCTCAACGAAATTCATATAAAAGCACATTATTTACTATATTAAAGTACTATCTTTTTAAATCCTTTCCTTCATACGAAGCATTTATTTGATTTGTAAAATATGTTTTTTGATGGAAAAAATGATTTTTTCTATTTTTTTGATTTGTGAATTTATTTTTCTGTTTTGGACAATTTTTTATTTGAATTGAACATTTATTTTTCTGATGTGGATATTTATTTTTTTGATTTGGAAATTTATTTTTGTGATTTGTTTATTTTTTTTCATTTAGGAATTCATTTTTTTGTTTCGGACATTTATCTATTTGATCTGCAAACGTGTTTTGTTGATTCGGAAATTTACCTATTTGTTTCGAACATTTATCTATTTGACTCGGAAAGTTATTTACTTGACCTGAAAATGCTATATACTAACACTGAAAAAATTCGGCTATCTAAAATTAAGAAACTCTTTTCTCATTTGCAAAATTCCCGAATTTAGACAAAATTTCTCAAAATGTGAAAATTTCTTCTTGATTCGATCCTATTTTCAAGGCCTTCTTTTGAGAAATAGGAAGTAGATTCAAGCCTAAACCATTATTCTCAATTCAAGTAAACAAATGCTTGATAATAGATTTTTTTTTACATTTCCCATGTGAAGCTCCTGGAAAAGCTTTATTTTAGCTTTAGCTTATATTGGAGCGTTGTAGTACATTAGTCAGAAGTGTCTCTGGTTCAGTGGGTAGCGCGTTTGACTGGGAAGAATGGGGTTATGGGTTCGATGTTGGTTGGACGCAAGTTTCTTTTTTATTTTTGTTCAGAATCTCTTGTCTTTTTCATAAGAAAAGTTTGCTTGATTCAAGGTTACTTTTCCTTAAAGCGCTGCTATTGGCATTTCACTTGGATCAGTGTGAATAATTTTCAAATGAAGACAAATATTTCTTGGCTGTTTTTTGTTGTCTTTTTTTCTTGATTTGAGTCATATTTTCTTTACTTTAGCAGGCGATTTGGTTCAGTGAATAATAACCTTGGTTATAATTCAATTATATTTTGCAAAAAAAAAATCAGGCGATTTCATGTAAACAGAATTTGCCACCGATCCACCCAATTTGGCTTTTTTCTTACAACTTTAATTTCGTTTGAACTTTGCTTTTCGTCTGATCATTTCTTCTATCGATATTCAGTATCACTGAACCAAATCGCCTGCTAAAGTAAAGAAAATACGGCTCAAATCAAGAAAAAAAGACAACAAAAAACAGCCAAGAAATATTTCTCTTCATTTGAGAATTAGTCACACTGATCCAAGTGAAATTACAATAGCAGCGCTTTAAGGAAAAGTAACCTTGAATCAAGCAAACTTTTCTTACGGAAAAGACAAGAGAATCTGATCAAAAATAAAAAAAATAAACTTGCATCCAACCAACAGCGAACCCGTAACCCAATGCTTCCCAGTCAAACGCGCTACCCACTGAACCAGAGACACTTCTGACTAATCTACAACAACGCTCCAATATAAGCTATGTAAAACCAAAGTAAAGCTTTTCCACGAACTTTACATGGAAAATGTCAAAAAATCTATTATCAAGCATTTGTTTGCTTGAATTGAGAATAATGGCTTTGGCTTAAATCTATTTCCTATTTCTCAAAAGAAGGTCTTGCAAATAGGATCGATTCAAGAAGAAATTTTTACATTTTGAGAAATTTTGTCTAAATTCGGGAATTTTGCTAATGAGAAAAGAGTTTCTTAATTTTAGATAGCCCAATTTTTTCAGTGATGTAATTCTCATTACTGCAATTTTTTATATCTATAAAGTATATATTATACACAACAAAATTTTATATTCCTATAATCAAACACTCATCGCTTTCATAAACCATCGATTAAATTCATTCAAGCCCCCTGTCAATCATGAAGCCAAATAATTAATCAACTCTCTCCGCATCTTTGCTACATACTATACATACTGGAGATTAGACAAAACCAAAATTGCAATTTTATAATTAATCTCCAGCGATGATCTTCCTTTCATTTTTCAATATCTCGACATTTCGAGCCTAAAGCCACTTTTTTAACAGTCTAAGTTTTATTTTTTTAGTGTTTTTCAATGACTTACAAATCAAATCATCACCAAAAAATAAATGTATCATTTCGCGATCATCGTCAATTATTATCACTTCAGTCTTCACACGTCTATTGTAACTAATTAACTTCCCGCAGTGTCTTATTTAACACTCATCTCATTACAATTTTTTTGTTTCTGTTCAAATTCCGTGTTACAGAATTCGCACGAACAACTGTACCATTCCATTATGATATTTTTGCAATAATTTAACATTTTTTTTTTTTTGCCAGATTAGACTATTTAATTTCCTTTCGCCAGTTCAACAAGCGAAAACTAGACCTTGACCAAGTAAGTATCAAAAGGTAGTTGATCTCGGATTTAAGACTAAACTATAACCATTCAAACGTTTGTCGCGAAATCTATCGCGTTATAAACTAGTCGGCGCACTTAGCTTGCCCCTTTTACATGATTTGGCACGAGCAATTCTTAATTTAACAACATACACACACCTTGGTGGAGGTGTCCAGCATACAGCATAGGCATGAGGTTGAATGGTCATTAGAAAAATGACTGGTATCCAGTTTGGTTTTTAGTTTCAAAAAGTGAAGTGCAATTTCATTATACTCGCTGATCGAGTCCTTTGTCTTGTGAGACTCAAGTGGTGTTGAACTATTATTTTTCATAATGAAGTTTTCAGTGATTTTGTGTGCCATAGTGTTTGGTATAGTCGTTGCAAGTAGTGATGATGAGCCGAAAAAACGTGAAAAACGGACAATAATTTTGAGTTCCTTTTTAAAGGCTTTGATTTTAAAAGAAGCCGCCTTAGGCACGGCTTTGAATTTCATTCAATCACCCCAAGTAAATGCACTGTTTCCAATTGGGCCGGTACAACCGAGGGCAAATTTACGGCAGGGGCAAGGCCGGAATCAAAATGGTGCTGTGACGCCTGCTCCGCCGATGAACTCCAGTGCACCGCCTCCCATGATGATGCCTGCTAATCCTCCGGGAATGATGTCATCCATGATGCAACCTATGCCACCTATGGGTGCACCGATGATGCCTACTCAAATGATGCCACAACCCCCACAACCGGCTCAAAGTCAAATGGCAAATGCTGGAGCACAACCCCCACCTAATCCGATGCAAGCGCCTATGATGCCTGCCCAGCAACCACCGCAACCCCAGCCACAGGATCCATCCCAGCAACAGCCACCCCAGCAACAGCCACCCCAGCAACAGCCACCCCAGCAACAGCCTGCCCAGCAACAGCCACCCCAGCAACAGCCACCCCAGCAACAACCTCCCCAGCAGCAGTCACCCCAGCAACAGCCACCCCAGCAACAACCTCCCCAGCAACAAGCTGGAGCGGCACAACCCCAGCCACCTACAGGCAGTCAGGCAATCGATCCAGCAAATCCACCACCATCGGATCAGGGTCAACAGGATCCAAATGCTCAGCCAGGAGTAGGACCCAGCGGCATTGGAGTCGGAAATGAACAATCTGTGGATCCGAGTGCCATTGGCGGAAGTATTGATACAGCCGGTGCTATCACAGGACCTGGTGCTAATTCACTACCGGATATTAGTGGTCAGACACAATTCGGTTCACCAGTGCAAGGTACACAACTTTCTCTTGCGAATCAAGGCCTAGCTGCAAATATCGGTAAGCCAACCTAATTTGTTGAATATTTATTTCACTCGAAACTATCTGAAATGTGTTTTATATTTTTCTCCGCTAAAGGTAGAAGTAGCGTGTTTGGAACTAATCAAATCGCTCCTGAAACGTCTGAAAGTTTTGTAAGTCTACCAAATGGCTATCAATTTACCAACTATCATACGCAGAATGAGCACTATTTGCCATCGAGTGAACCCCATCTATCAAGTTTCCATAATAATTTCGAAACCTTTCCACGAAACTATCACTATCAATATTCCTATTAACTAACAAAATTGTATTTATTGTTGTATTTATAGTTTAAATTATTGGACATAAGATAAACAAAAAAAAACATTCCAATGTGACCGCGCTTTAACACTGATGAAAAGGATTTAAATGCCTCCCCAAAAATCAGGACATGATACATTTTATATCATGCGTTCTCCAAAAGACACACACGTATACACAATGCTCTTAAAATCCTTAATGTACCTATGTTCGGCTTAAATTCGAAAATTGACACCACCACAGAAACACCATCACACATCATTATTATACTGAATCCATCCGGTGATTTGAATTTAGCATGAAATCAAATGAATTCAATTGTTGATATCTTATGACAATAATAAACATGTAGTGTAGCGATAATTGACACGGCTTTCAACTAACATTTATAATAATTATTGTTTGCGATAAAATTGTTCAGTTCAAAATCATATTTTAATTCTAATGAAAATACTGTAAAATATTTGGCAAATTCATTTAAGATTTTTCAACAGATATACTGGGAAAAAAGTGGTTGTAATTAGCTGACCATCTAGAAACTATTTTAGTGTATCTCATTGTATTACTATTCGATGCAAAATTATTCTGCTGAAATATGCTAATTTTTTGTTATTTTGAATTTGTACAATGACAAGAAAATACAAAATTCTGAAAATAATGGTTTTGTTTTTAACAAGTACATTTTAATTATTCAACAGTTTTTAATTATGAAACCTTTTGGAAATATAATGAGTTTAGTAACGATGTGTTCAATCAACGAATCTAAAACCAAGGTCATGATGCAATCAAAAACTAGAACGCCAGTAACTTCAAGCATCACAGTGAGGGACCTCAATATAGGGTATGTAGACAACTTCACTGACCTGGGATGCAATTTGTCAAAGGACGCTAACGAAACAGATGAGATAAAGCGACGGATACAACTAGCTAATAAGTGCTATTTTTCGGTCCTCCCAATTATGAATTCGAAGCTGGTGCACAGGAACACGAAGCTCCACGTGTATAAAACCATAATCCGACCGGTGCTATGCTATGGCTGCGAGGCATAAACCCTAATCCAAAACTCTGAACACCTGTTGGACACATTCGAGCGAAAGGTTCTCCTAAGAATCGTCGGGGCCGTTCGTGAACGAGGTGAATGGCGCATCCGGTACATTTTCTTAGTAGAGTTCGCGATTTCGGAGATATAGCGGGGAGCGCTGATAAGCACAAGAACCCGCTCTCCCAACGTTAGCGCACTCCCCGTGACCGCGTGCTTTTAGTATGTTTTCCTCGTAACCACCCTTTATAAATTCATGAAATAAAAAACCGTCACCCCCTCTCGCTTTTACACAATGTTTGTCTTTATCCTTGTAAATAGAGATAATTTAATTCGGAAGCTCGGTTTAAACTCTTAAGCTTTTGACTGATTGAAGACCGGACAACGGGGAGTACATCAAATGAAAGCCAATCAAACATCGTACAAATTGGTTGTGAAACAGTTTTCCGAAAAAGAATCGCGGGAGACACCAAAGCCAAACAAATAAAAAACGAGACCGAGGCTAATTTCGGGCGCGGCCGAAATTTGAATACCCTTCACTCTCCTCGGGCTAAAAGTTTTTTGGGGCAAACCTATGACTTGTATTTAATCCTTCCCCATTCTTTTCCTTCTGTTTTCGCATAATATTTGATATTGACAAATTCTGTGGCGTCGATAAAACAATATTTGTGTGAGGTTTGGTTGGAATAAGTGGTAAAATAAAAAAAAATATCTCAGAAAACTTTATTGGGGGGATGCGGGAGCATGGCCCCATAGTACGATTCCATTTGTTTTACTTTTTTTTGTTTTGATAAAGACGCATTGAGGTTTTTTTAAATTGGTGTAGAAAAAATGTTTCTTAGAAGATCCAAAATGGTTGGGCTTGTATGGTAGCCCCATGACTCCATAGTCCGATTATTTATGGCATCAATTGAAGTGCACTCTTACGAGTTTTGGTTGAAAGTGGTGCACAAATAAAAAAGTTGTTCGTAGAAGAACTCAATTTAGGGGGTTAACTTTGTATGATAGCCCCATGACCCCATCCTCCGATTCCATTCATTTTTACACATGTTTTGTGGCATCAAATGAAATGCACTTTTATGAGGTTTGATTGAAATTGGTGGACAAATAAAAAAGTTTTTCTTAGAAAAACTCAATTTGGGGGCTGGGTTTGTATGACAGCCCCATGACTCCACAGTCTGATTCCATTTGTTCTTACATATATTTTGTGGCATCAATAGAAACACATTTGTGTGAAATTTGGTTCAAATTGGTGCACAAATGAAAAAGTTTTTCTTAGAAGAACCTAATTTGGGGGGCTAGGTTTGTATGGCAGCCCCATGACATCATGGTCCGATTTGATCCATTCTTACATATGTTTTGTGTTATCAATAGAAACACATTTGTGTAAAATTTCGTTGAAATTAGTAAACACATGAAAAAGTTTTTCTTAGAAAAACCAAATTGGGGGGATTAGGTTTGTATGGCAGCCCCATGACCCCACGGTCCGATTTTAGCGATTCAAACATACAAACTGCCTGCAATAAAAAGAAACATGTGTGCAAAATTTCAGCTCGATAGCTTTTAAACTGGCCGAGTAAAACGCGTAGCAACAGACGGACAGACGGACAGACAGACAGACGGACATCGCCCAATCGACTCAGCTCGTCATGCTGATCATATATATACATATTTTATATGGTCGGAGATGCTTCCCTCAATGCGTTACAAACTTCATGACAAAGTTAATATACCCTTTACTCTACGAGTGAAGGGTATAAAAACTATTTTTTAACAATTTTCGGATTTCAATAACCTGTATCGGGGGAACCGTTAGGAATTCGGCATTTGTATGTTCAAATAAGTTTTTGGAAATTTAATGGGCTTTAATACTGCCATCCAAATACTTTCAGGAGGACTCACCGCTTCCGAGATATTTCCGAGATTAAGTCGAAAACCTGCAAAAATTAATCCTTTAGCCCGCCCTTCCCAAGTTAGCACACACCTAATGACCGTGAGTTTTTAGTATGTTTTACTCCGGACCATCCCTTTTAGATCCGTGAAATAAAAAACCGTTACCTCTTAACTATTCCTAACAAAATACCGAGGAAAAAATCGTCACCCCCTTCGATGTTCTCTATAATCTCTTCTTTGATTGGCCTATAAGGCGTTAGTTAATTAATTGATGTGCATTTAATGCATGTTGAATTTTGAATTGAATTTTTATTTTACTCGAACGCTATAGCCTAAAAGCCGCTTCCAAAATTTGGCGCCTCGGTTGACCGCCCGGCCTACGCCCTCCCCCCGCCCCTTACAGCGAGTGCTGCCGTGAGCTGAGAGAGGAGCTCAGACACATCACCAAAGGAGTTGCAAACGAAGTCTTGGACGAACCGAATGGTTTGACAACGAATGTAAGAACCCGTTTGAGGCGAAAACTCGGTCCTATCGACGATCTAATACCGGCAAATTGACACAAAGCCTTCGCAATCCACAAACGGGAGACAAGCTGAGAAACGGTTTGTAGGTTGAAATGGGTCTTCAAAGTTATGGTGCTAGTTCTTAGTGTTGACAAAATATTTAATTACATTTTTTCGGTCTAGAGGTAAATGTGAAACCCCTTTTCCTCAGAAAAAAAACAAGAAAATATGTAAAATGCAACGCTCTTGTTTAGGATATTTAAATATCATGGTTTCCAAGGACTTGTCCAAAATCAGCTACGGCGAAGGAGATTTTTTAACACAAGAAATATCTCTAAATGCTACTGCCTTTACAAATTTATCAGCATTAGTCAGGGTAAGGTGCTGACACGCGTGCGAGAACATACCAAAATGCTGAAACTTGATCATCTTCTCATTAAGCCACCACCAAACTACTCCAGTATAAGTCCTTCCCTAGAAGCAAAATAGCGAATGAAGAGGGAGCACTGCAAAACTGGTGTTTTTTTAATAGAAAACTACAAGAAGCTATACTATTCAAAAGTCAAATTTAAATTTGATATTTTTTGTTTTTATTATCTCTATAAATATATTTTATTGTCATATAGAACTTTATATTTATAAACCAAAAAATTTAAACAGAAAGTTATGGTTTCCAAATGAATACCAATACGTTTTTCTTACTTCCACCCTGATTTATTCAACCCACGATTTCCTTCTATTCACTTCAAAAATATATTCCTTACAACAAAAACTAATTTATTTATTGCCAAATTTATGCAAATTTCATTCTACCTATAATGAAAACAGCAGACGGAAATCGAATTGCGGAAGTAATGGAGCATTTTATATTCGAATTCAATATTGAAATCCCTTTTGAATTCCACACTGTCTCCATAACGCTAAGGGAAATTTAAGAAATTTTCTGGTATTTTCTGTATTCGTATAAAATCAATGCGACCGACCTCCAATCATTTGACCTTACCTTGTGTGACACTGGTAATTTCTTTAATCATCCTGTTACCGACAAAATGGGTTTATAGCTGGTACGTTTGTTTTTGCTGCACGAACGAGCGAAACGACCGTCCGGTTCCAATATTCAAAGTAACGGGCATTTTCCCCCTCGTACCCGTTTGTAGATCGACGGATAGGCTTCTCGAATTTACACTGACCTATTTCTGGCTCTATGCCAGAAGCCGAAGTTGTAGGACGTATTATACGGACTGACTAGGACAAATTATTCCTCGATAAACGATTAACTCTGCATATAGTGGTGAATAAAATTTCAGGCGTTTAAACTTGCTTGCTGGAATTTAAAGTGTTGATTTTATTTTGAATTTGGCAAAGGATGAACGGAATTTATGATTTGGTTTTTGATTTTTAATGAATATTAATTGGGATTGAAGGCAGCTACCGTAGCCAATGAAGTGGAATTTCGCTGGAACAATTGAACATAAAATTAAAAATATCAAATAAAGCGTGAAGAGATTTCGGGTTCCATAAAAATTCGAATAATAGGTTCTTAAATGATTTTAGATGGAGGTTTTGTGTAGTTCCATAATAGGACAGATTAACCTAACCTTCATACAATTTAATTTGGGTAGTCCGAGACAATATTTGTATGGAATGCGAGATTATACTGTCCTGGTTTTGGAACTCAATAAACCTCAATATACGTCACTTTACGCCTACAAACTGTAAACGTTTTTATAATTAGAGGAGCGCTCTTCTTCTATATTCTAGCCAATTTTATGCCCCCCCCCCCTTCCAATCGTTCTGTCTAAAATTACTTCCTAAATCTGTGCCAGATTACTTTTTATTGTTTTTTTTTTCGCCCCAATTTCGATCCCATTAATGTCGCCATGGCGCATTTAATTAACACCATTAATTTG
Organism: Microchrysa polita; assembly: GCA_949715475.1. Classification (NCBI taxonomy): domain Eukaryota; kingdom Metazoa; phylum Arthropoda; class Insecta; order Diptera; family Stratiomyidae; genus Microchrysa; species Microchrysa polita. Next base: position 134,964,197 of record OX454416.1, on the reverse strand, counting down.
TTGTAATTTGTATGAAAATCATTGAATTAAACACCACCGGGCGAACAAGGAATCCACTTTCAATCCAATTTTCATCATTGGCAAACTTGAAAAAGCGTTGTAATGTAAAATCCCATTTAAAACGAGAGCTAATGCCATTTATAGCTATTATAGCCGAGCCGAGCGGAGCTGTATGGCTCTGCTGGCTGAAGGTATATGGTGTTGATGATGTAGTACACGTAAGCTATGACATTGTGCCCTTTGGTTTCTTAATGCTATGAAATGGTCCTTTGATGTGAAGTTTGGTGTGAAAATAGCATAACCATGGTGTGACGATACGAATTTTAAATGAGGAAAGACTTTTGAATTAAGTCATGAAGGATGAAATAAAATTGCTGTGATGGTTTTTTTCTAATATGGCATACGGAAATTTTATTTTGAACAAGCATTTGCATTATAATGGAGACCGAGAAGGGTATATGGCTTTTGTCAAGGGTCGTCTCGCCTCAAAGAAATATGACTCGGAAATGATGAAGTTTATGATGGATTTTTTTTTTGTCTTTGAGGTCAATTATTAAAGTGCTATGCTATGAAAGTTATACAAAGTGAGTTTAATAAAAATGTTGGTCAAAAATTGGTAGAGGATGGAAGGACGAGAATTTGTCTGGGAATTGACTTCAATCATATTGGAGTGGAGTTTTGTTTTATTTTAAAGGGATGGGGGTTTTTATAAACTAAATTTAAATAAAGCTCTTTAGCATAATAATAATCGACTATGAGAGTCAATATTTTACGCATTTCCCTGTTTCATTAGCCCAGGTGCTTTCCGGTGTTACACAATGTAGCCGTCCATTGAAGGCTACACAGACACATCAACTGAGGACAGTGAAAAGAAAGAAATTTGTGGGCACTCCCCTTCTCTCATTCGTGATTACGACTTCTATGGCAACCCTGATAAATCAGGAACACGGCCACCATACTGACGCATGACGCCATTGGGCCTGTCACACGCAAAACAAGAACAAAATATATCCGGTTATTTACGGGAGAGATGTATGATGGGAAAGGTATGCGAAAGCACATCAAAATGTTCCAGGAAATCTTCGGACTGAGAGATATCCCAGCAAAAAATGGAAGGCTTATTTAAGGTTTGTATCCATACGCTGTATACCTTTGAAGTAAGGGAAAAGCTTCGGTAAGGAATTACGCGTTGCAAAGGCATTATCCTGTCAGATACCTTACCGAAGCACAGGCCATGTCATAGGCGATAAGGTTTAAGCTCAAATACGTTACTTTTACCTTATAATAAAACTATTTAAGCCTTTAAAAGAGATTTAACAGTAGCTTTTAATAAGTTATACGGATGCCTGAAAAAAAAGAATCTAATACCTTTTCATATCCTTATGTAAATGGTTTGATAATGTTTAGAGATTTATAAAAAATTGTGATTTTTCTGAACTATTATGGCATTATTCTTCTTCTGTGCCCCCCCCCCCCCCCTTGTGGGACATAGTGCATATCCGCACATGCCCGGAAATGCGTGACCGCGCCGAGATTCGATCTCCGCACCTCTAGATTACTAGCATCGTGACTCAACCAACTGAGCCACAGAGCCTGTCATGGCAATCTCCTCGCAAAATGATACTTAACTCAATTTGGAAAGAAACTTAAAATAAGACTTACTTAAGATCTTTAGATATTTTTAATAAGGGAATGGAAAGGTTTTCAGAAAAAAAAACATTTTAGATACCTTATATAAAGGCTTACAAACACTTTAAATTACTGAAACGTAATTTTGTCTTATTTCTGGTATGAATTAAAGTTTGAACTAAATTATAAAGAGCCTTACGTAACCATTATTATAATTACTATTTATACCTGTCTGGAAGTAAAGCTGGCAATACACTAAAGTGAGTCTGAATTGTGCCTTAGTTTAATATTAAACAAAGCGAACGCGAATTATCCATGACAGAAAGTAGCAATAAAGCTTTCGTAAGAATTATTATAAGGCCAAAGCTGAAATCGATTCCCTTACCTATTCCTTAAACCTGACAAACCTGATCAGATTTTTTGCTGGGATATGTTCCGCACTAATACACACATAATTTAACTATCAAAGACTTTTTTTCAGATTCGGGTTATTCATTTGCTTATCAACCGCTGACCGGTGTACATGTACATCAGACTAAGCACCCAGCAAAAAATCTGATCAGGTTTGTCAGGTTTAAGGAATAGGTAAGGGAAACGATTTCAGCTTTGGCCTTATAATAATTCTTACGAAAGCTTTATTGCTTCTTTCTGTCATGGATAATTCGCGTTCGCTTTGTTTAATATTAAACTAAGGCACAATTCAGACTTACTTTAGTTTATTGCCAGCTTTACTTCCAGACAGGTATTAATAGTAATTATAATAATGGTTACGTAAGGCTCTTTATAATTTAGTTCAAACTTTAATTCATACCAGAAATAAGACAAAATTACATTTCAGTAATTTAAAGTTTCTGTAAGCCTTTGTATAAGGTATCTAAAATGTTTTTTTCTGAAAACCTTTCCATTCCCTTATTAAAAATATATTTAGTTCTTAAGTAAGTCTTATTTTAAGTTTCTTTCCAAATTGAAATTAAGTATCATTTTGCGAGGAGATTGCTATGACAGGCTCTGTGGCTCAGTTGGTTGAGTCACGATGCTAGTAATCTAGAGGTGCGGAGATCGAATCTCGGCGTGGTCAAACATTTCCGGGCATGTACGGATATGCACTATGTCCTACAAGGGGGGGGGGACCACAGAAGAAAAATAATGTCATAGTTCAGAAAAATCACAATTTTTTATAATTCTCTAAACATTATCAAACCATTTACATAAGGATATGGAAAGGTATTATAATCTTTTTTTTCAGGCATCCGTATAACTTATTTAAAGCTACTGCTAAATCTTTTTTAAAGGCTTAAATAGTTTTATTATAAGGTAAAAGTTACGTATCTGAGCTTAAACCTTATCGCCAATGACATGGCCTGTGCTTCGGTAAGGTATCTGACAGGTTAATGCCTTTGCAACGCGTAATTCCTTACCGAAGGTTTCCCTTACTTCAAAGGTATACAGCGTATGGATACAAACCTTAAATAAGCCTTCAATTTTTTGCTGGGCAGTTAAACAGATCAACCGAACTATGAAATGAGAAAACACAGAATGCAAATGTATTTGTCTGTTCCGCGCCTTGCCATAGTGCAGGCAGCGACAAGCGTGGCACATCTACCAATATTTAAAAAAAAACTTCATAGATGCAAAATGTTCCCTATTAGATCAAAACAAACACCAGTTAAACCGGTTTTTGTTCCCAGCTCGTTTTTTCGCATGTAGACTAGCCCATTGTATCCTTACCGAAAGAGACAGGATCGAAAGATTAGCAGTCTTACACGAACAATCGAGTCGACCAGTCGCACACGAACACACGGGACCATGCGTCGTTAATAACTTGTATCCGACAATAATGTTTCAATAAAAATATTTCCGGTAGTTTCTCATGTAGTGCTCACCCATCCGCTAATGTGGTGACCCCTGTGTAAACACGTGACTTTAACAATTTATTTATTTATTTAACAACAACAACAAATGGACGGCGACGCGTTGCATGTCCAGAGAAGCACCAACCAAATTGCCGTCAGCCATGGGCTGTGAAAACATCGAAGCGTGGTTTCTTTCGTTGCAGTATTGGTTTGCCGGGTCAGAAATCACGAACGAACGCCAGAAATCTGAGACTATCTTGGCAGCCATCGGACCGAAAATCATCGTTCAACTCACCGACGTTCTTAGCCAGGAGCCTGCGTCCGATAAATACAAATTCATTAAAACGCGAATCATTTCGCAAACAGCTAGCAGAGGAAAATATATCGTCTTCTGCCGGTAATGCCACTCGGGGCCCGTCGGACCATTATCACGAAATGGAGCGTGTTGTCGGTTCAGTGGTTGGCGAAAGTGCATTAAAAGGTCTTTGAATTCAGCCACTCCCCGAAGTCATGCGTACTGTCGAAGCCGTAACTTCAGGTTCCGTACCGTATCTGAATTTATCAAAATCGCGGACACGACGATGGAGGCTATTAAGCCACGGTATGTCAACGAAGCATCAACCACCGCGATCGTATCATCTGAGCTATCTAAACTAAGACAGTTGCTAGTTGACATGCGCGAGGAAATAAACAGCCTGCAACGACGATTCACTTCAAACCAACGCCGAACGAAATTGGTGGAAATTGGTCAAAAGGTCTCCACTCCACTCCCGAAGTCATTTTACCCCTAGTCTTCCCCGTTCTCCCGCTGTAGCTCCGCAAAGTGGCTGTTTCGCTGCTTGGCGGTAGACCGAAATGACAATTTTGAGGCCGCCGAACGAAATTGCTGGCAATCGAAAGGTCTCATCTCCCTATTAACGATTCCAAACTTATTTCCACCTCCGTTTACTCGCTGCAGCTCCGCAAAGTGGCTGTTTCGCTGCTTGGTGACGTAGAGCACGTCTGGGCGGACTTCTCAACTTTTCATTGCAAATTTCAGAGTCGTAGCTGTCTCCGTTGGAAAGTTACAGCCGTTCAAAGACGCGACCCAAGACAAGATGTGATCCATAGGGTACCTACTCCCTTTACGATGAGGGTCTATTTTGCGAAATTTTTATTTCTATCGAAATTGAAAATGTCTGAATGGGGTGACGTAGAGGATGGCTAAGTATGAAATAGAGAATCGTTTGAATTTCTTCCATTTTACGCATCACACATATTAGCTTTACGACGACATGGCTCATTACAGCCCTGAACGTCTCTGCTTTTTTCTTTTTTTATGAAAAGAAAGTATTCTTAAGGCCAATTCATTTCTCCATTTGTTCCGTCCACCGACTGGCCTATAGTCTGCAGGAAATATCATAACCATTTGGGGAGGTAGCTCGACATGGGAGCTTATTTTTCCGTTTCCTCTTGGATAGCATTTTTACGTGAATAATGTTCTGCACAATTATAACTCATATCCACTTGGATTTCTTCCCAGTAATAGGTGTATAGGTGCTTTTGCGGATTGACCACATTCGGTGATCCCTGACAATTTTTGTATATTTATACTTATATTTTCCCTTGACATGCTATAATTTATTGGATCGTTTCAAACGTTTACCGAATAAACAAAATAAGATGTCCTCATTTGTTTTATGTCCATTGTTGCGCAATGAACCGAACATTCTGTCCAACACTTTAATCCCGAATTCCTAGAAAATCTATAAAACATTAAACCTTTGCCTATAATACTCGTAGAGTCAGGAATGTCAAACAAAACTACCACAACGAAATGTCAACGCATACGATATGAAGTCCATTAGCATCCAAATGTTGGGCTATAAACCATCTATACTTTTCATGTACCTACCTACTTCGCCTTACTCATAGACATCGAATTGGACGACACCTTTGAAAGTATCCTGGCGCCAAACTCATGGACACGAAATCAATTTCAATTTCCAAGTTTAGTTTCAGACGTTCGCACAACCGAAATTAAAAGGGTGTGTGGCATAAAATCAATACATCATGGTCGTGACAAAAGGATGCCGGTGAAATCAGAAGAATAAAGTTCGACAGCAGAATGGGAAAGACAAATAAATTCAGTTTGATGTTTTCTGTGTTTATTAATTGAAAGAAAGTACACTTGTATGGTGTTTAGGATACATTACTTTGGGAAATTTAAACTTACAACAAAAACTGCAACAAAAAATATAGCCAGAACTGTATTTTCTATCAGACGAACCTTAATGTGAAAGAAGCTGTAATTGACTACCACTTCTGCAAATGAAACATGCAGTCACTGATTACAGGTTTCTTGAATATTCATCAAATTGAATATCCACATTTACATTATGTCAAATCCATTTGAATAGCGTAAAGCAATTCGAATTTCAATTTGACACCGGTATATCAAGATAAATGTATGATTCAGTTTGAAATTCTACAAAATTTCTGAAAACAATCTTGAAGTTGACATCTGCAAAGGCATTTCACAATTCTATTATAAAGATTTACATTTCCATTTGAAAATCGATACAAATTCTCAGACTGAAGAAATAAATATTTGTTTGAAATGAAACTGTTGACATACACATAGGACTAGTCTACGTCAATTGCCCTCATCATTCACTTGGAATTGTTTAGCAAACGGAAGCATTAATCCTGGCATGCGAAAATCGTCCTTACATACTCGTACATTGCTTCTTTACTAATAGCAAATTCAATAAATTACAAACACCTAATAAGGCAAATGAAATACATCCAGTCCACAATCGAAAAGTACAGCATAGAGGAAGCTCATTCAGTCATATAAATTATCCTTGTTATTGGTAACATTTACATAAATGCTGTCGCTTACCCGAAAAAATGCAAATTTAATTTCATCTCCTTATAGTTGAACGCATGCATGTAAGATACTTTTCAGGCAATCGACTCTATTCACTTCACTATGTACCTACATAAGAGACCAAGAAAGTTCTCGAGGTAGTCTCGAATGAAATTGACCATCATTTACATAGATTGATGTTCCCAATGAACTTCCCTCCAACAACGTATCGATAAAGTGAGTGGTAGTGTGCTTAAAATAAATTATTATCGAAAAGTGATGGCACTTTTGGGTCTGGACTTGTTCTCAATTCCTTTTTAAGATTCATGACCATGATTCTCGTCCTGCGTGTGAGTTTTCCACATTTGGGGCGGATAGATACAACGTCTTCTATCACAACTTTGAGAATTTATAGAGACGGTAGAGAAAGTTTTTTCTTTTTCTTTTTTTTAGCCAACACTACTTATGGGTGATCGGCGCTAACGGTAGAGAGTCAATCAATCTGACACTTTTTTTTTGTGTGTGGATAAAAAAGCGAATGACTATTCGATTTGACAGAAAAGTTCTCGTTGTCGACTTCCATACGTTTATATAGATACTGAGCGTATCACATTTATACAGGGTGTCCGGAAACTGCCGCATAAACGCACCGGATTGTGATTCCTCAGTTGATTTGCAGGAAAAAAGTTGTAAGGAACATACCCCCTCAGCTTAACCCTTTAGCTGCCACAGGCATTTAAAGATTTTCGAAAAAATCATTTTCGTGCACGACTTAAAGCCTAATATCTCCAAAGCTAGACCAGCGAGAATAGTGAAACACAATGATTATTACAGCCAACAAAATTACCTGTAAAATAAAACTAGCCACACTAAAATCGGTTAAAAGGTTTGGTTTTTACAGAGCTTCAAAGTCAAATTTGCGTGATTTGACCCACAAACAATCTTTTTTTCCATCGCAATTTTCTCCAACTTCTGCCAAGGTGAGGTGCTTGTACGATTCTTTTAAAAATTTGCGCATAGTCTTACGATCATATCTTTTTTACATCATTTTACTCTAGCTCCATTATTTCTAACAGTTTTACTACCCTAAGTGCAGAAAATTAGGGTTAATTTTGGCTTGATTTCGACATACTTTGAATAGATTTTACCAATTGCAGATCTTTAGGGGCAGTGTGAATTGAATTGTATTGAATTCGAGCTAAAATTAACCCTAGTTTTCTACACTTAACGTATAAAAACTGTTAGAAGTAATAGAGTTAGATCAAAATGATGTAAGGAAGATATGATCGTAAGACTATGCGCCAATTTTTAAAAGAATCGTACAAGCACCTCACCTTGGCAGAAGTTGGAGAAAATTGAGATGGAAAAAAAGATTGTTTTTGGGTCAAATCACGTAAATTTGACTTTGAAGCTCTGTAAAAACCAAACCTCTTATCCGATTTTAGTGTGGTTAGTTTTATATTAAAGGTAAATTTGTTGGCTCTAATAATCATTGTATTTCACTATTCTCACTGGTCTAGCTTTGGAGATATTAGGCTTTAAGTCGTGCACGAAAATGATTTTTTCGAAAATCTTTAAATGCCTGTGGCGGCTAAAGGGTTAAGCTGAGGGGGTATGTTCCGTACAACTTATTTGCTGGAAATCAACTTAGGAATCATAATCCGGAGCGTTTATGCGGCAGTTTCCGGACACCCTGTATAAATGTGATACGCTCAGTATCTATATAAACGTATGGAAGTCGACAACGATAACTTTTCTGTCAAATCGAATAGTCATTCGCTTTTTTATCCACACACTATTCTAGCTGGTCTAGCTTTGGAGATATTAGGCTTTAAGTCGTGCAAGAAAATGATTTTTTTCAAAAATCTTTAAATGCCTGTGGCAGCTAAAGGGTTAAGCTGACGGGGTATGTTCCGTACAACTTATTTGCTGGAAATCAACTTAGGAATCATAATCCGGAGCGTTTATGCGGCAGTTTCCGGACACCCTGTATAGGGTCGTCCCTTGTGAAGTCTTCTGCGAAAAAAGTTTCAGTGCATACGAAATTTTAATAAAGTCTTGACAATTTCTTTTAATACGATGGAGAATTACCTTTGTGGATTCGGATCTATTGTTTGGAATTTCCAGGTAATACACTCGATCCTATGTCAATAGTAAGCAGCAATTCTTCGCGAAAATTAGGTTTTTTTTTTGTGGTACTTCTATTGAATTTAAAATTCAAGTACCTTTAATATTTATGTTAATCATGAAAATGGTATCACTCAATTACTCACATTTTCTGTTTTGCACACTCATTTCATTTGAATGGAAATGTCAGGACATCAATACATACAATCATAAGAATAGCAGTTGATTAAACAGCTAATTTCTTGTGTAAATCATGTTTCAACCGCATATTTTGTTCCGATAGTTTCATTGTGCATTTACAGACTATGGTATAAAAAAACGGGCTCCGAAAAAATTGTCAAAATTTGAAAGTTTAGGTAATACAAATATGATTGCCATATTCACATTCTCATACTTGGTACAAGTTAACATTTCACTTCTTCGGAAGGGCTGTCATACAAGCCGAACACGATAGTGTTTCCTTGCTGCGGAGAAAGCCGCCCTAAGCGATCGTGCAAAGCCTCGGAGCCGGCGGCTATAACCTGAGCCTCGAACGGGCTAGCTAGGGAGAATGGCCTCGGAAAAATGCCTACGCGCTTATACCTAACTAGTTTGTAGATTGATGACCAAACGGCCGAGTAAAATTGCTGACTAGTATGCTGAAGGACCACGATCCGGATATTAAAAGCAACGGTACCTATCACTTTAAGCTGATGCGTAGTCACATGTCAAAGGAACCTGGTATATGCACATCTGAATTCAGCGTGAGGTTTAACCTTTAAGCCAGCCGAAGAAAGATCACACCTGCTATTGAGAAGTTTTTATCAAATAGTGTTCCTCGGGGATGGATATGCCCAGGGGATCATGGTCCCTTTCCATCATGATGTTAGACTCTACGTGGCTGGAGGCTGTTATCCAAGTCAACCAGCTGGTGTTGCGGCCCCGGAGTTGGGTTTTCGAAGGTGAGTGCATGCTCGGACCGAAGAAACCTCAATTTGACAATAAAGATCCTGTCAATAAAATGACGAAGGTTCAAACAGTGCGATGGGCCGGGATATAAGAGCGTAATTGCTTAGGCACTCCCCTGACGGCATAGTCTCGTAGATGACAATCGTATCTCGTATCATCCACTATGCCCAGTTTATTTTCGCACACACTGAATTCGCAATTTCAAGAGAACCCTGGATAAATAAATAAAAAAATAAAAAATAAAATTCCTGTTCCACTATCTTATCTTTACTACACGATATTCTACATAATTAGAATTAAATAATTGTATTGCCTGGCTAGAATGGAGGGCAGTTTCCGCAAACGACTCAAAGTGCATTGATAAAAATCATAATAATTTCTAGGATGTAATTTTCGATTTTCTATTATTTATTTTTTTAAGCGTTCCCTTTTCACCCTGTGTCAGAATTCCCATATAGATGTACGTGCCTTCAAAATGTTGTAAGTTTCGACCCCTAACGTAATGCCATTCTTAAGTTGAATATTTTTGTGAAGATTCTTCTTTAATATTACAATAGAAGGCGTCTCCTGTCGAGCAAATGATAGTCCAAATACGCAATTTAGCAAATTTGCTAATGATGGTTAATTTGCGCAATAATGACACATTTTCGTCATTCGAAAATCGGTGTGTTTTGCCTATTATCCCTGGGTAAAATTGCATAGCAGTCACATTGGTTATTTGTGGTGCAGTAAAACCTGTATTGTGAAAATTACAACACTAGTCTCCACTAGCAATAAATAAAAAACAAAATAAAATACGGATTTCTCATAAAGGCTTTACCAACATTGCTGAAATATCGAGAGTTGGTCTCCTCCCGAAACCAAATCCTGACTACGTCCCCGTCCAGCTTCACACTGGCCGAGGCGAGTAAAACGCGCCGCAACAGACAGACGTGCGTATCTTAATCGACTTCCCTCGCCCTACTGCCATATATCTATGATAACCAGAGCCCGGAATCTGGTGCAATTGCACGTTAATGCACGAAATTGCATTTTCAGGGATATTGCACGAAATTTGACGTTTTTAAGATAAACGTACATTTCCATTTTTTAGCCTCTTTCATGAATCTTTTTCCAGAAAAATGGAAATGTGCACAATTTTCCGATTGACAGAAAAGAGAATAAATGTAATGAGAAAGAAACAACAAGTGAAAAACAATAAAACTATACAAAATCCATCGCCAAATGGAAATTTCTTCAAACGCCAGTTGATTTTTATAAAATCTTGCAGCTGTTGTTTGTGGAGTACATGTTAATTAACTGGTGGTTAACTAAACTTAAATACAAATAGGAACATTTCCTCCTTAGAAAACGATTTATTCACGAATTAGATAAAGACAAAGGCTGTGCGAAACTAATAAACCCGATTGAAATGAGCTAATCTAGAGAGCATTTTATGGAAGAATCTTATGTTAGGTTAAAATTTTTAGTGTTCCGTATTTAAGTAAGATTTATTTAATTTTTTTAGAGCTAGCCCTCTTAAAGTATACTTTCCCTTCGTCGACTACTCAAAAGTATGAACTTCTAAAAGCCGATAAAAAATGAGATTTTTAATATTACACGAAAAATGCACATTTGGGAATTTATATTGACCGATTTTGCACGTTTCGGCATTTTTACTGCAGGTTTTTAAATTTTTTACTGCACGAAAATCCGGGCTCTAATGATAACACTGGGTAACACCATTTTTGTCACACAAACTTTGTGACCTTTCTTGTTTGTATTAGTGTGCTCTCATTACAAAAATACCATTACTTCGTTCCAGTCACGTCCAGTTATTTTGTGACCGTTATGTATTCCTTTTTCCATAATTTACGTAGTTTGGCGTTATTTTTTGAAACTTCAGTGACTTTATTACTATGAAACGACTTTTGCAAGGACATACAAATGCTAAAAACTTACTCCTGCAGTGTTGCCAACTGGAAATTTAAAAAACGGCTAAATTTAGCCGGAAAACCGGCTATATTTTTTTCAAAAACGAGAATTGCTCAACGAAGAATTATATCTAAGAAACTGTTTTCGATTTTGCAAATTATTCAGCATATTGGTGGTTAGTAAATTACGGGTTGGATACGATATCCCCAGTCACAAAATCCCCAAACCAAAATCCCCAAATCAAAATCCCCGTAATCAAAATCCCCGAAATTAAAATCCCCGAAATCAAAATCCCCGAAATCAAAATCCCCGAAATCAAAATCCCCAAAATCAAAATACCCAAAACCAAAATCCCCAAACGAATTTCCCCATTCCCCATTTGAGGTGTGATCTTAGAACGCGCGCGCGTCAAATGGGAATGGGGAATTTCTTCAGGCTATTGTAGATGGTAAATGTTAGATGTTAAATGGCAGATGATAAATGGTAGATGGTAGGTGGTTAATGGTAATGTTGTAGCTTGTAAATGGTTGATGACAGATGGTAAATGGTAGATTGTAAATTGCAAATAGTGGATGGTAAATAGCAAATAGTAGATGGTAAATGGTAGGTGATTTGGACTATTGTAATTGTAATAGTCCTACTATGCAATAAAAAAATCACCGTCGTGGACTGATATACAGTGAAACCTCCCTAAGTTGACCATTCTGTAACACCTTTTTAAATTGACCATCTTTTTTCCGCCCTTTTACATTCAACATTACGCTAAACGAGTTTCTAAGTTAGAGTGGTCAACTTCTATCTTGACCAAAAATTGTCCGCCCTTGGGTGGTCAACTTGTGGAGGTTTTACTGTATATACTAATCAACGGCAAACACTTTGAAGTGACACAGAACAAAATCAGATAATGTGCAGGCGAATCGGTTCCAACAATAAGCCAACCAAGTTTTCCGCGAATATTCGTTCGGATGAGGACATGTCTCGACGATGTTAAAGAAAACGGGAACCATACGAAATCCCCAAACGTAGAAAAATCCCCAAAATCAAAATCCCCATATTCAAAATCCCCATAATCATAATACCCATATACAAAATCCCCATAATCATAATACCCATATACAAAATCCCCAATCATAAAATCCTCAAACACCCAAAATATGATGATAAATGGTAGACGGATGGTAGTAAAAAATGGTAGATGGCTGGTAGGTGGTAAATGGTTGATGGATGAAAGACTGTAAATTGTTGATGGTAGATGGAAGGTGTTAAATGGTAGATAGTAAATGGCACTAGGAGGGACGTAAATCGATACTAACTTATTTTTTGATTAGCACAAACAAAATATTCGAGTCCATTGCATATATCGTTCTAAAGATAATAGGTTTTCTTTAACATCGTCGAGACAAGTCCTCATCCGAACGAATATTCGCGGAAAACTTGGTTGGCTTATTGTTGGAACCAATTGCATATTTAATCGCCTGCACATTATCTGCTGTTGTTCTGTGTTACTTCAAAGAGTTTGCCGTTGATTAGCATATATATCAGTCCACGACGGTGATTTTTTTATTGCATAGTAGGACTATTCAATTACAATAGTCTAAAGCACCTACCATTTATTATCTACCATTTACCATCTACTATTTGCTATTTACCACCCACCATTTGCAATTTACAATCTACCATTTACCATCTGTCATCAACCATTTACAAGCTACCATCCGTCTACCATTAACCACCTACCATTTACCATCTACCATTTATCATCTGCCATTTAACATCTATCATTTACCATCTACAATAGCCTAAAGAAAGTCTCCATTCCCCATTTGAGGTGTGATCTTAGAACGCGCGCGCGTTCTTAGATCACACCTCAAATAGAGAATGGGAAATTTCGTTTGGGGATTTGGGTTTTGGGTATTTTGATTTCGGGGATTTTGATTTCGGGGATTTTGATTATGGGGATTTTGATTTGGGGATTTTGGTTTGGGGATTTTGTGACTGGGGATATCGTATCCAACCCAAAGAAATATGTTTAAAACGATATATGCAAACGTTTATTCAATATAATGTACTCATACATTTTGTTTGTGCTAATCAAAAAAAAAGTTAGTATCGATTTATGACCCTCCTAGTGCCATTTTCCATCTACCATTTAACACCTTCCATCTACCATCAACAATTTACAGTCTTTCATCAACCATTTACCATCTACCAGCCATCTACCATTCTTTACTACCATTCATCTACCATTTCCCAGCATATTTCGGGTGCCTGGGGATTTTATGATTGGGGATTTTGTATATGGGTATTATGATTATGGGGATTTTGTAAATGGGTATTATGATTATGGGGATTTTTAATATGGGGATTTTGATTTTAGGGCTTTTTCTACGTTTGGGGATTTTGTGATTGGGGATTTTGTATGGTTCCCGTAAATTACATGCTTTACTAGGTACTAATATCGTCAGTTTACGTGAAACCCATTACCCTAAATTTATTGGAAAAAGGCAAGTCTCCGCGGCAAATTTTTCCCAGGAAACCTGAATGCAAGTTTTCCTCTAGGTGGACATAGTAGGTACTTACCCTAATAAACGATAATAAGTGTATGTAGAAACAATTTTACGGCGATTAATTATTTTGTTTGTGAATATTGAAAAAAGATTCTAGTTTCGGTAAAGTAAAAAAAAATAATTTTAGCCGGAAAAACGGCCGAAGAAAATCAATTCCGGTTTAAAATCCGGCCGGCCGGAATTATAAATTTCTTCCTACTAAACAGCAAGGTTTCCGGCTAAATTTGGCCGGAAAACGGCTAAATTGGCAACACTGCTCCTGGTGTACCCTGGTGAAGAACTTTAAGCAGAGTCTATAAAAAAATCCGCCCTTTTAGTGAAGTCCACAAATTTTCTTGAACTTAATGGTATCTGGTTTATTATTCCATAAATAAAAATTATCTAAATAGGAAAATGTGAAGGATAATAATGGGATATAATAAAGGATGAAAACAGCGAACAGAAACTAAATTATCTTACAAGATCCTTTTGGAAAATGTTTGGTTAATATGTTTCTAAATTCATTAGGTAGCAATGCAGCTGAAAATTACTATTATTTAATTAATGAACTTATAACACCTTGGACAACTTTTGTGTGTAGCATGTCCTTGAAAGGCATATTGTTCACTCGGAATTACAACTTCTTCCGAACACTTAGGAGATTTAAGTGGCGGACAAGGCGAGAGACTCCAGCGGTATAATACCTTAATAAAAAAAAAACTTTAGTAAAGGAGATAACGGTATCCACAATCCATCGCAGGATGCTAGCGGTAAGCAAATTTACTGTGCCTGTGGAGTGAACCTGTGCACTATATGTGCATTCAAATCATTGGGGCACAGGCTTCCGTAGATATACATTGCAAGTCAAACTATGTATGGTGTATACTTCAGAAAATTTAACTATTAACTTGTTTTCCTGTCATATATATACGTACGTTGTCACATACGAAGGTTTTGCCTGCATCATAATCGGAAATATGGCAAAAGCTTTTGAAAGCTCTAAAAAGGTGAACATTATCCGCTGCACCCTACCGCTTCATAATCTATGGTCCTACAGGGGTTTAAAAATACCTACGCGCAAGAAAGGTAACTGATAACTCCCGGAGGCTTGACAAGTTGACAGCAGCCTACAAGAAGCCAAATAACCAAGAAAATCATAACTGCTTACATACAGTAAAAAATAATTTTCCTTAGTATAGGAAATTATGGAACTTTTAATTTTAATATTTTTTAAGCTGTCACAGAGAACCCTGACTTGTCAATTTTTTCTCATTTATAGTACTGTTCAGGGGTCATACTAGGTTCTAAATAAGATATAAACTTTCGTGTGACAAAAAAAAAGTTCGAAAAGTTCGCAGGAGATGCTTCTCTTACAAACTTCATGACAAAGTTAATAAACCCTTTCACTTATAGAGTGAAGGGTATAAGAATCGTTTTGACATATTTTTTGCTGTTGCTGTTGAGCAGCAGCAGCAAACTTATCAGCCATTTAATATACATTGTCTGATGTCTGCTTTCTTCGGCAGCATGCAACGCGTCTAATTTGTTTCAAGCATTACCAGCTCTATTGGAACTACGCGGAACTGTGTCTGTTGGAGAAGAAGAGCTCCAACCGGGAGAAATATTGAGTCATTCAATTTTCGGAAATGTCACATTGAAATATTTGCATTGAGACTTCTAAGCGTTTATAGTTCAGTATGGGTAAAGTGTTAACCTTGTGACATGAAGCTTGAAGGTTCGAGTCCCGATTGGGACGAAACTTTTTTCCCTCAATTTCTTCAATTTACTCCTCAATGCAAATATTCCAAGGTAACATTTCCAAAAATCTAATATCTCGATATTTTTTTCCGGTTGGGGCTCTCTTCTCCTCCTGCAGACAAAGTTCCGCGTAGTTCCAATAGAGCCATGCCATAAAACTAGAGACATGCACCGCAGTTGGTGTATAGAATAGAACGATAAGTCAAGATTTCTACAATTAGTTAAGAACATTCGCCTTAGGTTTATTCCTAGAACCTACATGAGACCACTTTGACCATATTGTGATAACATCCGCCGATTCGTTCGGAAACGTAAGCTGACAAGATTGCATTTCCGTTGTATTCAAATTACTATGTATTAATTGAAAAAATTCTATTAGTTAGAAGGAGGTTTCCCATTGACCATAAGATGTTATTTTTTTAATTTGGTGAATCCGCAACAATTAGTGAGTTCTTGCAAGTGGTCCCCAACGTATAAACGGTTAAGAACAACTGGTCTAGGGTATATGTATGACCTGATTGACATTATTAATTTATTTACCAATTTAATTTATTTTCCATTCTCTTATTACATAATTAATATACGTATTGTCACTGCGGGTTAGTTACTATCCGAAAATTATTATTCAATGGCTGAACTGGGATGAGCCACTATTATTACAGTTTTTACACCACAACTCTCTATTTGAAGCGAAGCTAAGCTTAATGAATTCATGTCACTGATTTACATAATGCACAATCAAGGCTAACAATGGATTTAATTATGTATTTTCTATCGAAAATAAAATTAATTATAGAAATGAATATACCCTTACCTTTTGGTACATCAAACTGCAGGTCGATAATTTTCATCGAGGCATAATAATGAAAGGAAATTAAATGTTACTGCATAGTAATTTATGCATATTAGAATAGGCTCGCGGCTTCTGAAATTGCTCATGAATTTCAGTAGCCAATATTCTATACAGGGTGGCCCATTTAAAGTGAACTAGTGTAAGACATGAATAACTTTTTTATTTCTGAAACAATTTTTTTTTTTTTAATTCTCACATAAAAAATAGACACTTGGGAGATATGTTTAGACTATGTTCGAAAAATTATATCCTTTAGATGACGGGATCGTTCTACAGTATTTCGCAATATTTCTGGCTGCAACCTCTGATCTCCACTAAAATATTTTGCTTCAATTCCTGAATTGTCCTTGGTTTATTATTGTAGATTCTCTGCTTAAGGTATCCCCACAGAAAAAATCTAGTGGTGCTAAGTCTGGAGATCTAGCCGGCCAATTGATTGCAGATCCTCTGGAAATGACTCTTTCGCCGAAAAAGTCCGTTAAAATCCCCATTGTGGCTGCAGCGGTTTGGCAAGGCGCTCCATCTTGCTGAAACCACATATGTGGTCGGTTTTGGACAAAAGGACGAATAACATTGCTCGTGATATCTCCAATTGAAACGACCTTCTTCGGGTTGATGTTGTTGCATCTGATTCGACACTGGCTTCAACCCGCTCAATGATTTCGTCCCTCCTCGCACTTCGTTTCCGGGCTCGTTGAGGGCTATTAATGGTTCCTTGTTCTCGAAAACGGCAAACAATTCTGCGAATCGTTGATCTCGAGGGAGTCTCGACAATCGAATTATTATTCCGCGTGTAAATTTGTATTATTTGAACTCGTTGCTCAACCGTATATCTTCCCATGTTGTTTTTTTTTTTTCAATACTAACACATATGGATTCTTTCCATTTGATTTTGTCAATGTAATTTTATAAAAACTTTATAAATTTGAGCAACGAGATAAGCATTCATTACCATTCATTAGTTATACCCTTCGCTGGTACAGTCAACGAAGGGTATTTTAACTTTGTCGTGAAGCTTGTAACGCATTGAAGGAAGCATCTCCGACCATATAATAAGTATACATATATGATCAGCATAACATGGGGAGTCGATTGGGCGATGTCCGTCTGTTGCTACGCGTTTTACTCGGCCAATTTAAAAGCTATGAACCTGAAAGTTTGCACAAATGCTTCTTTTTGCTGCAGGCAGTTTGTATGTTTGAATCGGTAAAATCGGACCATGGGGTCATGGGGCTGCCATACAAACCTAACCCCCCAAATTAGGTTCTTCTAAGAAAAACTTTTTGATTTGTGCACCGATTTCAACCAAATTCCACACAAATGTGTTTCTCTTGATGACACATAACATATCTAAGAATGGACCAAATCGGATAATGGGGTCATGTGGCTGCCATACAAACCTAACCCCCCAAATTAGGCTCTTCTATGAAAAACTTTTTTATTTGTGCACCAATTTCAACAAAATTACACACAAACGTGTTTCTCTTGATGACACAAAACACATCTAAGAATTGATCAAATCTGACCATGGGGTCATGGGGTGGCCATACAAACCCAACCCCCATTTTGGTTCTTCTAAGAAACATTTTTTGCACCAATTTCACAAAACCTTGAATTAATGTGTCTTTACCAAAGCAACAAAAAAGTTAAAAACGAATGGAATCGTACTGTGGAGTCATGCTCCCGCAACCCCAATAAATTTTTCCGAGTCAATATTTTTATTTGCCCACTTATTTCAACCAAGCCCAAAACTTTTGTCAAGACGGAAGAAAAAGAATGAAGAGGGGGATTAAATACAAGGGCTGGCGCCGACGCTCTTCAACCTGGATCTGGAGCATGTGATTCGAGCCATAAATTTGGACAGCAGTGGAACGCTACTCATTAAGTCGACTCAATTAGTAGCGTACGCCGACGACATCAACATCATGTCTCGAAGATTGGGTGATGCAGAAAGCCTTCTGCATAATCTCAATAACGCCGCCAATGAAGTTGGGCTACATATCAACGAATCTAAAACCAAGGTCATGATGCAATCAAAAACAAGAACGCCAGTAAATTCAAGCATCACAGTGGGGGACCTCAATATAGAGTATGTAGACAACTTCACTTACCTGGGTTGCAATTTGTCAAAGGACGCTAACGAAACAGCTAATAAGTGTTATTTTGCGGTCCTCCAAATTATGAATTCGATGCTGGTGCACAGGAACACGAAGCTCCACGTGTATAAAACCATAATCCGACCTGTGCTATGCTATGGCTGCGAGGCAGGGACCCTAACCCAAAACTCTGAACACCTATTGGACACATTCGAGCTAAAGGTTCTCCGAAGAATCTTCGGGGCCATTCGTGAACGAGGTGAGTGGCGCATCCGGTACAACCTTGAGTTGTATCAGCTGTATGATGAGCTACAGGTGTCGAAGTTCGTGAAGTTGCAGCGACTGCAATGGGCGGGACATGTACAAAGGATGAACGACGATCGCATGCCCAAAAAGGTGATGAACGGGCATCGAGTGAACGGAGCCAGATTGCGTGGACGACCGAGAGCCCGATGGGAGCATTCTGTATGTGAGGACGCCCACCAGATGCTAGGCTTTCGGAACTGGAGGACAAGGTCGCGTGACCGCGACAATTGGAGGTTTTCAATCCAGGCGGCCAAGGCCCGACGTCGGGCTATCGTGCCATAAAGAAAAAGAAGAAGAAGAATAAGAACTCACAAACCAGAATTATTTTTTTAACGAAGTCTTCTTTAAAAAAATTGTAGAAAGTCTTATGCATGCAGTAATTCGAAAACATATTAACAAACAAACAAACAAACGGAGTTCCGCGGTTACCTAGGGTTCCAAAAGTAGGCAAAATTCCGAAAGAGCTTTTGACAACATAAAGCCAACAATCCAAACGAAAAAATTTTTGCAAGTTTTAAAATTCCGAACCTTAGCGTGCTACACTGTACCTGAAATCCATACTAACTGTAAAATATTTTATCAACATCAGATAATCGACCGATTTTCTTTTACAACTTTCTACTATATGAAATGGAAAAGGAAGTAGTGTCTACCATAAAATAAAGCATGTCCAAGTGTTTGTGACGAGGTTTTTGGGATTTCAATTAAGGCGCAAATAAATAAGAAGATTAAATTTGTGTTAATCAAAACTTTTCTACGATTTGTTTTAGACCAATGTTTAACAGTCCAAATTTCATTTTTGGAATCCTTTTCAAACAATTGGCTGATAGCTAGGAGCTCGAAATTTCTAGCAAATATATATAGCTGCGCTACGGTGTCCTACAAGTTTGAAAATTTTAGAAATATCTACTCACGAATTTATGAGCTATCACAAAATTTTTACTTAAAAACACAAAAGCTGTTCTTTATCTACAAATACTGGGCATTCCCAAAGAGCTCTCGTCTTCATAATTTCCCTTTTTGGGATATATGATTTATTTGAATCCCTGTTTTGAGGTGTTCCGATCAGAAAAGCGGCGATGCTAGGTGTTCCGTAACTCAGAATAGTTTGGGATCCCCTTATCTAACCCAATATGAAGCTTTGATCACAGTAGCGAAAATTTGAATACTGTGGATTTACTCACCGTAGTAAAAGGGACAAAATTATCGATGCAATATTTTCAGGATTCATTTTTTTTTTTCGTATGGCAAAATTGCTATCTATGTATTTTGCACCAAAATTTGCTCAAAAAACTACTAATTTGAAGTGTAATAAATACAGAAATTGTTATTCTGAAATTCAACATTTGATAACCAGAAAAGTATAAGTAATCTTGCAAAATAATCCCCCCCTCTCCGGAAAGCTATCTACGCCACTGATACGTATACATATTTAAAATTCCTATGAAAGTCTTATTCTATACTCGAATGTACATATCTGACCTCTCTCCATCTTGGATATTGAAGTTTCGTTATTTGCCTTCCTTAGGGATTCCGGGCCTCCGAGAATTCCGTGTCTGGCCGCCCTTAAAGTGATTTCACAGTCTACAGATTGTTCCCCCCAAATGCCGATTACAACTTTCTCCTTAAGTCGTCCTATAAATAGTATTTTTTAGATATCTGTATGTATGGCAAAAATTGTTGCACATTTCACTTACATTTGTAATTCTTGCACTCAATGATTTCGTTTAACTTTTGCTACTAATTAAATTTTTGAGGAAAAATTCAAACCTTGTTTAAAATTATTGTCAACAGTTGTTAACGCACATTGTACTTGTATATGAAAATATTCTGTACTGCACTTGCGTTCCTTTGGCTTCAGGATAGAACAAGTTATCCTAAGTATCCATATAAACCATGTCCCGGTTAAATTTCACGAGAACAACTGCTGTCGAATCTATGAGTTAATGCATTTTCATGTCCAGTTATATAGCCAAAACAGCGCAGCCTATGAATTTCCACTCTACTCGAAAGAAAATACAGATTTCCATTAGGGACCTTTGGACCTGTTCATCGTCAGCCACAATACAATACCGTATATGTATATACGGCATACGAGTATCTCCATGCAGGTTCAATGCAAACAGATTTTTATATTGTAAAAGGTCCCTAAGATTTCAATATCGATTCCGTTCCACCATCCCAAGGGAACGGTCATAAATTTTTGGTAAAACTGTATCCTTCACTTGAAAAGGGTCATTATATGGGTAAATGATGTTGAACTGCAAAATTGACTTTGCCTTTCATGAGGTTGAAATTTTACTAAACTTCTTCGTATAGCTTTAAGTAGATATACGCATTGTTTTCACAACTTTTTACATGAAACGTTTTAAATGAAATCATCATTATTTGCATAAATGTAAATAAGAATCGCATCAATCATTTTCCATAAATAAGACAAACATGGTGTTTTTTTGTTTTGCAATTTAAACAGACAATATAATTTTTGTCACATGGTTTCCTCTTTGTGGAAAATCACATTTTAATATTTCACTTTCTTTTCGCTCTTGTTCACGCCTCGAATACTTTCAACTTTCAAGGCTTATTTTCTTCGGGAAACTTTCCTCAGATAAATGTTATGGATATTTTTCAGTGTCAGCAAGTTAATCGAGTTACCTATTCCTTATGCCGATGTTTTCACGTCTTTTCTTTTTTGTTGCTCATAAACCAGGAAATCAGAAGGTATGTTGGTTCGAAGAAAGGACTGTCTGGGGATTTTTTGCAATTTTTATAGATAATGTGCTAAACGAAATCAGGCCGATACGGAACACTGAAAATGTGAAAATTGTACACGTTGGAATTTTCCGCAGGTGTGTGCTTCATTTCATTTCTGTACCCGTGTTGTGTCTCGTCGATCGATATCAATCGATATGGGATGTTTTAAATAATACACGTATTGAAAAAGGATTGTATTGAATTCAGGATATTGTTGCTTTGTATGTGCATATATACGAATAATTATAAGGGTCTTTTGCGAAAGAATGGCATTAAGCAGATTGTTAGAGAATTTCATTATATTTAGATTTAGTGACGATAAAGCTGTTGAATGGAGCTTAGGATGAGTTTTAGATGCATATGTATTAATATACCTACTTTAAGGAGGCCATAGATTTACTTGTTTGAATATAGTGTAACTGCATTCATTCTGATAAGAAGAAATGAATTTTCAACTTACCATTGAAGTAGTTATTCGCGCTGGAAAATAGTCTGCCTAATGGGCTTGTCTACACGCGAACAAGAACAAAAAAACCGTTTTTATATGGAAACTGAATTCTAAAAAAAAAACTGTTTTTGTTCTAGACAAGCCCAATTAAAAATACATCACTGGAATATTATCTTTAGTCTATGGTAATTGAACGAAAAATGTTCATGTTATTTACATGATGTGCAATTTTTGATTATACCGTGTCGTTTCGTTACCCAACACTACACGGGATTATAAAAAAACGCTTTACTGTGTTTTTTTTTTTCTCATTCCACTCTGATTTTTTACGTCTTTGTTTTATCCTATTGTCAGGACGTACTACTTCCGCGAATAATATTCTCATAAACACAAAAAGCATAATAAAAGACAAAAATCATTTCAAGAAAAGTATACAGTATCCTTCTTGCAAATTACCGTATCCCGAGTAACCCTCTCATGAGCATACATAGCGTTCTAACATCTGCATCCATATCGTATGTAAAACATTTTCCGCATAAAATACACATTTAGAAAACATAAGACAACGAAAAAAATGACAAATGTATGGATTATTTTCACACAGTAAGAATTAGATTATGATGGTAATTTTTAACAATGCGTATTCCTTGTGGTAAAGGCGTTAATAAATATATCTTAATATCAGTATGTGAAAGGGTATACATATTAATATTGTATGAAATTTGCAATGCACAGAAGGTAGCACCTCCGACTATAAAGTATAGGTATATTATTGATCAGTGTGACGAGATAAATCGATTGAGCGAAGTTCGTCTGTCTGTCTGCCCGTCTTTTATAATGCAAACTAGCCACTCAGTTTTACAGCTGAAATTTTGTATACTTTTTAGTGTACGCTGTATATATGTCGGAACGAATGGAATCGGACCATGGCGTCATGGGGCTGCCATAGACACCAATCCCGAAAAATTAGGTTCTTTTAAGAAAAAAATGTTTCTTTATGTACCAATCTTAACCAAACTTCACCCAAGTGTCTTCCTAGTTAAGCGTCAAAACATATCTAGGAAAGGAACTGATCAAATCGGAACATTACGTCCTAACGGTGCCATACAAACTAACCCTTGAACATTATGTTCTTCTAAGAAAAACTTTTTTCGTTTTAATCCGACATTAACCAAACTTTGCCCAAATGTGTTTATAGTAAAGCCTCAAAACATATCCAGGAACGGATGGAATCGGAATATTACGTCATAGGGAATTCATACAAACCAACTCCCAAATATTAGGTTCTTGCAACAACAACTTTTTCCTTTTTGAATTTTTACCAAAATTTTTTTCCATTTTGAGAAAAAAATATTTAATATCACTGTTTCTATATTTACCACCTTTCATTATTTACCCCTCTTTGCACAATAGCCTTTATCGTTTAGCCAAAATTGTAGCGACCTATGGTCTTTCACTTTCGATTCGAAACCCCCAGCACCAGCAATTTTTATAGCTTGAAGATTTTTGATACTCCCCACTTAACGTTCAATTGATACATAACACAACCATTTAAAGTTAGTACGATACATATTCACTAAGTGAACTGACTTTGGGAAATGTTTATTCTGCGGCCCACTTTTACTTGGAGTTCGAATCATATCGGTCATGAAAGCGGCTATGGTTTTATTGACTTCGATAAAAAATGCAAACTTCGTTCTTTTTCTTCGCCAAATCACAGAATTTAAGAGTAAATTTCCATAAGTAGGAGAAGTTTGCATCATTGTCTGCTATGGTATGGTGTAGGGATGTCAAAACCCGGCCCATAACCCGGTTGTCGGTTTCTTCGTGGTTTTTTTTTAGCAAAGCCGGTTAGACCGTCCGGTTTTAACCGGACTCCAAGTACCGGTTCCCTTCATTGATTTGCCTAGAATTTTTCTAAAAAAAATGCTTACACACTTTGCAATTGCTGGTGTTCGTATCGTATGAAAAATCAACTTAAAATTAACGTACATGATGTAGTAAGACAGCTAATTTAAAAGAAAAACATGTTGAACCAAAAAGACAATCAAATAAAATTGTCAGATGTCACACCTCCTCATTAATCCTTTAAATAGTTTTTCTTTCTTATTTTTTTTAACAACTGTTTCTTAATATATTCCTTTTATCCAATTAATATTCTTCTGTAATTAGTGCCTAAGAGCTCTGTTGAACATCCTTAAATAAATAAACAAACAAATTAAGCGAAAAAGTGCATCCTTATCCTCGGGCTGGATTATTAATAAACACTCACCGCTAATGGAAATTCCATTGGCAAAAGGAAACTACCCCGTCTTTCCATTCCTATAATACCGCCATGCGCAATCAAGCTCACAGTCATATCCTTATCGCCTTGGGAATTATTATCGTATCACGTGGTCGTGACAATCGGATCACATCTGACACGATATTACTTTGTTTTTATCTTAGAAAAAGCATAGTAACCCATGTCATGCGTTAGTCCAGAATGGCTATGTGATCACACAACCCATATGTGTTTGACTCCAAATTTATTACACTACACTCCACGAAATAATTCAAACGTCAAAATATTGTCGATGCAATTATTAACCCTTCTGTCGTCGCCTACGAGCTATTATGCCTAAGGTATAGCTGAATTTTCTGTGAAATCAACTTTAATTTTTGAAGAAGTCTAATTTTGGATCTTGAAACAGTTTACATACTATGTCTTACGATGATGCGCCGTTTTTTCGTTTCTTTAGACATAGTTTACATTTCGCCGAACGTTTGATTGCATTTGTGGCCGTCGGTTCCTTTGAAATATATGTGGAAAGGGGTGGAAAATATTGTTGAACGATATTTTTCATCAAGATATAGTACCAATGGTTTGTTTAGGTCTATGTGCCTATGTGCCAAGAGAAGGGTTAATTATCAAGTCGGCATTTTAAGAGAGTAATAAATATTACGCGGATTTTATATTCTCAATTGTAAACAAAAAATTGACGTTTGAATAAAATTTTCACGCATACTATGAACTGCAATAGTGTGAAAACGGTGCCATTTTTATTTTCTGATGGCCACTCTGGACTAACGCATGGCATGGGTTACTATGCTTTCTCTAAGGTTTTCATATCTACTAAAATTGCGTGTGCGGGGATAATCACTTTTCTTTACATACAATTAATTAGACTGAGAAATTTATTAAATCACAAGTTGACTTGACTTGTTTCAATCTGGTGTAGTGTATGTAGCACTTCAAAATCCATAGATTAAAAACGACAAATGCACAAATGAACCCATCGTAAATTTTTAGTTATAATGCCAACCATACGTCCATAGCTAACTATGAACATTCCCACACATCCATGGGCGTAGCCAGGGGGGGGCAGGGAGGGGCGGTCGCCCCCCCCTGGTCGATGAAGATGGTAAAAAATTCTTATCGATGTAGTAAAAAAATTGTATAGTGCATACAACATTTTTAAAAATTTTCTGCTGCTGGCGCAGCAGATGCCACTCCGAATGTTGCCGGAGAAGCCATGATTGGGACAGTTTGCAGTCAGGAGGCGCATACAAGTAGATGACAGCGAGTGGCCTCTCGTAACTGACGGAGGCTGCGTACCAGCACACACATTTCACTTGTGAGTGTGCTGTGCTGTGTTGTACTGTGGCTGCGTGTATCCCACATTTCCTGTTTCATTTCATGGCTTCTGGAATTCAACTTATTTTCATCTAAAAGAGTGACAAATGGTATACAGCTTTGCTTTGTTACCCCTGGAAAGTCATGCTTTGTCGAATCGATTACGCACCATCAAATTTATCCCATTTTTCGTGACAATTCTCATTATTTGGAGCTGCCTTTTCGTACAGCACTTACCGTGCCGATGTACGAGTACTTGCCGGGTACATTGCGGCTAGACGAAGTAAGCAGGGTAAGTTAGATTTTTGGAAATTGGCGTCGTCGAAACGACGAAGGATGAAGTTTGTGTAACTTTTAGAACTCCAGTGTTTCTTAAGCAGTGTTTCTGTAAGCACTATATATTTCCATTCACATGTGCGGAAATTTTGGACCACGCCGAGATACGATCTCCGGACATCTATATTACTAGCCTTGTAGACTACGACTCAGCCAAATGAGCCACAGAGCGGTCATTCACGTTATTAAATCAAAATTTATTTTCTAGCTGAATCATAGTAACAGACGAAACAAACTGATTTCGCAAGTGGAATATGCAGTCCGAGATGCAAAAAATGCGCTGAAAATAGACAAACTACTTTCTAAAAGGCAGATATTGGAGGCCAGTTGAATGTAATCACAATGCAGAAGAAAATCATTCTCATCTCCATTTTAAAAATTTGACTCTAAAATTAGAAAAAATGAAATAACATGCGTGGCAGTCCACCCGTAAACTAGGGCCGCAGATTTGTGAGTGACATCCAATTTCCAAGATCTAAACTGCTGTTTTGTTAAGATGTTGAGATCAACAGCACGCCCAGCAATGTTATTTATCCCCATAAATGGATACTTGTTTACAATCTGAGCGACATCATAGTCCGTCACGTAGGTCGTGAGCTCGAAAACCCATAAAATGAATTCGTTCACGGTGAGTTTGGAATCCATGACCCTGTGCACCAATCCAACCACAAGCCAGGCTACTCTAAAATTTGCTGACAATATTTCTGAGACCGGAAATTTCAACTCCTAAGAAAATCATGATGTTGAAAAAATTTTGGGCTTGCCCCCCCCTGACCGAAATCCTGGCTACGCCCATGCACACATCATACCCTTGTCCAGACAATGTCCACAAAAATATGATGTAAAACTCAAGTGGTTGATGTAACACATATCTGACCAAAAACAACAAAGTTGTAAAAGTTACCCCGCCAAAGAAAAATTAATCTGCCGCAAAAAGAATACATATCCCTCCAATCCGCCGCTCATTTGTAGTTTTGTTTTAGGTGTAAATGCTGGAGAAGTTTAAATGTACAGGACTACTTCTTAAAGTAATTTGGTGGGAGCTTTAACATTTTATTCAGTGCCACTTTGACGGCTCCCTCCAAATTACTTTAGGAAGTAGTCCTGTACATTTAAACTTCTCGAGCATTTATACCTAAAACAAAACTACAAATGAGCGGCGGATTGGAGGGATATGTATTCTTTTTGCGGCAGATTAATTTTTCTTTGGCGAGGTAACTTTTACAACTTTGTTGTTTTTGGTCAGATATCATATATTTTTGTATACTTAAATAGCCAACTAATATTTTTAATTTGGGATCCTGATGTCCCAGTGTCCCAATTTCCTAATATCCCAGTTCCGCAATGTCCCAAATGTCCCAGTATCCTAATGTGATAATATACCAATGGCCTAATGTCCTAATGTACCAGTGTCCCAATGTACAAATGTCCCAATATCCCAGTATCCCAACATCCCAATGTTCCAATGTCCTAAGATCAGAGTGTCCCAATGTCCAAATGACCCTATATCCCGATGTAGCCCGATATCTCAATGTCCCTATGTACCAGTGTCCCAATGTCCGATTGTCCTATTGTCCCAAGGTCATAATGTCCCAATGTCCTAGTATCCCAATGCCCCAACGACCAAGTCTCCTAGTGTCCTAATGTCCCAATATCCAAATGTTCCCATGTCCCAATATCCTAATGTTCCAATGTCCCAATAACCTAATATCCTGATGTCCCAATATCCCGATGTCCCAGTGGTCCAATATCCCCAAGTCCCAGTTTCCTCAGTGTGCCTAATATCATAATAATATAATGTAAAAATGTCCCAATATCCCAATGTGCCAATGTCCTAAATCGCAGTGCCCCAATGTTTCAATATCCCGGTGTCCCGATTTCTCAGTGGCCCAATGTCCCCATGTGCCAGTGTCCCAATGTCCGATTGTCATATTATCCCAAGGTCATCATGTCCCAATTTCCTTACATCCCAGTGCCCCCATGTCCCTGTATCTCAGTGCCCTATTGTCTCAGTAACCCAATGATCCAATATCCCAATGTGCCAACATCTCAATGTTCTAATATCCCGATGTCCCAATGTCCCAATATCCCGATGTCCCAATGCACCCACGTCCCAGTTTCCCCAGTGTACCTTATGTCCCAATGTCCTAATGTGTTAATGTCCTAATATTCCAATGTCCTAATGACCCAAGACCCTAATGTCCACATGTCCTTTAATGCCAGTGCCCCAATGTCACAACATCCCGATGTCTCAGTGGCCCAATGCTACTTCGTGCCAGTGTCCCAGTGTCCTGATGTCCCAATATCCCAATGTTCCAATGCCACAATGTTCCAATATCCCAATGTTCCAGTGTCCCAGTGTCTCAATATCCCGATGTCCCAATACCACATGTTCCAGTGGCCCAATGTCCCCACGTCGCAGTTTCCCCAGTGTGCCTAATGTCCCAATATCCGAAAGTCCTAATGTCCTAATGTATCAATGTCCTAATATCCCAGTGTCCCAATGTCCCAATATAATGATGTCCCAATGTCACAATATCTCGATGTCTCAGTGGCCCAATGTGCCTATGTTCCAGTTTCCCAATGTCCGATTGTCCTTTTGTCCCAAAATCATAATAATGTCCCTATATCCTAATATCCCAGTGCCCCATTGTCCCTGTCTCCTAGTGTCCTAATGTCCCAATATCCCATTGTCCCAACATCCAGATGTCCCAATGGCCTAGTTTCCCCAATGTGCCTAATGTCCCAATGTCTTAATGTCCTAATGTCCCAAGACCCCAATTTCCTAATATCCCCTTGCCCGAAGATCCTAGTCTTCCAGTGTCCCAATATCATAATGTCCCAATGTCGCAGTGTTTTAAAAAACTGTCAATGCGACGAGCCGAAAGACGCAATTGTTGGAAATCTTTTGTTAACTTTACCAATTAATTGACCATTATTCCATCCACTTATCTAAATGGAAGACATTGATTCTTTGGAAGGACCACCAGAGGATCATTCATTCCAAATTTCATAAAAATCCCATCACGGAGAGAGACAGTAGAAGCAAGTCTTTCTGCAACTGTAGACTCCAGTCTGAAATTGGGTTACTCGCTTCAGTCTGTGAGGGTGAAAATTTCACCGTTTATTGCATATATCTTACCCGTTATTATGCCGATCGAAGATTTTTTTTGGAAAGGCACTAGAACAGGATATGTGGAATATTTTGGTAAAAAAAAAAATTTTGGGGGATGTTGCCTGGAAGGCTGTAGCCCGGTAAAACAAAAAAGCAAGTTGTCTCCGGTAATCATAGACTTGTTTGCTTTCGTTTTTTTTTTCCTTTGGCGGACGATACGCTCTCGCGTCTCTTGATAAGTGGTTTGATTTGTGCATCGTGTGAGAATTCAAAAGTGGCACGCGCAATAAATCCTTTAGATTATTGCAGTGTGAAATGAAATGAGTCAGAATTAAATATGCATTTTCATAGGTTTCGAGTGGGTTCCTTGCATATACATAAGCATAACCCATGTAGGAATAAGAGAAATGTAAGTCAATACTATGTAATGTAGATTTTAAGGGAAATAGAATAAGTAGTTTTAAGAGATATTTATGTATAAAAGTAAGGACACAATATAAAGAAGGTCAGTCTTGACAATATACCCAAAGTCTCGACTCTATCCGTATTTTCCGCTGCGCTATCTGCGGATTCAAATAAATCACGGCAAGTACCTTAAAGGTATGTGGCCACACTAACTGCGGCTATGCCGCTTCATAGGAAAACAAACTTTATTATACTGGACACATGTCCAAATCGTTTGTTCTTCTTATATCATTATCCTTTTGATATTCATCCTCTTAGTCGCTTTAAATTAAATTAGAACATAATTCAACGCAATGGCAGCCCCATTTACATGCGTTCATCATTGTCATCATTATTGTTTGGTGTATGTGATTTGATGCTTCAATCATGCAAATATTCTACGATGGACATGTTGTGTGTGATATTCTGCCATAAGCATGAAGACGACACTTGAGAGAAATTGCCAGTTCAAGAAAATTCAATTACATAGACCACTTGCCAGACAATGTCCTTAGACTTAGAGCTAAGAAAAAGGAATTGTTCGAGATAGTGTTGGAAGAGTGACATACTGACAGCATTGTCATTAATTATTATTGTTGTTATATTATCATGTAGTTTTAGACGGAAATTGAAGAAAGTGGTCAGATTTCTGATTTATTATTTGATAGGAATATTAATACGTTTATTTATTTCATTATACGATATAAATGAATGAATGTGCAACGTCTTCTGGTTTAATTCTTTGGAAATGAAAGTCAATCATAAAATCTACCATTTAAATTTCTTAATTGTCGATGGTGTAGGCTGGGTGTGATTAACTGGAATAACTTAAATATAGTTTTTTTTTGTTTTAATTTACATTAAACTTAACCAGAACCACCACCATATTATGAAGGAAGTTATTTAAATGATAAACATAGAATATATCCTTCAATTAATGTATTCGTATAATATTCATTTAGATTAATATGCCAGTGATCTGTAATTATTTCAATTTTGAAATATTTGGTACATACACTCAAAAAATCGGGCTATCTAAAATTAAGAAACTCTTTTCTCATTTGCAAAATTCCCGAATTTAGACAAAATTTCTCAAAATGTGGAAATTTTTTCTTGAATCGATCCTATTTTCAAGACCTTCTTTTGAGAAATAGGAAGTAGATTCAAGCCTAAACCATTATTCTCAATTCAAGCAAACAAATGCTTGATAATAGATTTTTTTGACATTTTCCATGTAAAGCTCGTGGAAAAGCTTTATTTTAGCTTTAGCTTATATTGGAGCGTTGTAGTAGATTAGTCAGAAGTGTCTGTGGTTCAGTGGGTAGCGCGTTTGACTGGGAAGAATGGGGTTACGGGTTCAATGTTGGTTGGATGCAGGTTTCTTTTTTTGTTTTTGTTCAGATTCTCTTGTCTTTTTCATAAGAAAAGTTTGCTTGATTCAAGTTTACTTTTCCTTAAAGCGCTGCTGTTGGCATTTCACTTGGATCAGTGCGGCTAATTCTCAAATGAAGAGAAATATTTCTTGGCTGTTTTTTATTGTCTTTTCTTCTTGATTTGAGCCATATTTTCTTTACTTTAGCAGGCGATTTGGTTCAGTGTACTCGGTCTTAAATAAATCTCAAGTTACAAAAATATAACTAATGTAAGTATGTACGAGACATGCTGCTTAAGAAATTGTAAATTTCAGTTTCATTTCGAATTTACATTCAACAGACACAACAAATACCATTCTATTTAAATTTTTTGCGATGAGTAAACTGGCAAAAAATTAGCATCCACTTCTAATCAAAAGATTTATTTAATGAGAATCGTGAGAAGCAAGACAAGAGATTGCTTTCATTTAAAGTCGTGAAGTTAATTATAAAGAAAAAATGTCATTTTTTGAACAATTCACTTAAATGCATTGAAATGTTGAAAGATTTGAGAAAGAAGCATAGTCACTTAGTTACATTCGTGCATTAGTTCAAAATGTTGTTTTGAATTTTAAAATGTTGTACAAGTTCGTACCTAAATATGTGCATTTCATCTGAAAACGTATAATTTTCTGCAAGTTTGGTTTAGTTTAGAATAGGTCGTAAAGTATATTTCATACACTTAAGTGCTCCAACCCCTTTGTTATCGTGTATTTAGTATTCTCCAAGTAATTTTCCGTTTTGTACGGGGATGTAAATGCGAGCACAAAATCTCACAGATGTTGTTTTATTTTCTAATTTCAATAGATACATATCGAACTATAAACTCACTTTTTAATAGAAGCAAAGCAAAACATATTTAATTGAATAATATCCTAATCTATACTAATACCACAAAGGAGCACGGTCGAACATATTCATTAACAAATTCCTAATTGAATTCATGTGAAACTAAGTAAGTATATTTCGCCATCTACATACATATGTGAATTACACACATTTATGTAAACCTGTGGTGGATTCCCTGAATGGTGTGTGTAATTGAATGGACTAAGTGTACTGGTCGGACTCTGGGTCAACCGATTTTCCACTTGAGGTGTATAATTCTATTACGTAGGTCCTTTGTCCTAACTCATTGTTAGGTTGGGCATAGTTTCACGTTGCCAACAACAATCGAATTGACAATTGATTAAATCCCATACTAATGTTCGCAATATGTTCGAATATGTAGTGAAATATTCATGGTAACATTGATATACTTTGTGATTCGTTTGTATTTTAATGTATTTATTATGAGTGCTGTTTTAATTAAATATTTAGTATTTAGTACCATTCCCGCATTCCCAGCAAAAATTAATATCCAATTAACAATGTACCGTCCAATGTTTCCAATAGGGAACTTATATTAATTAATTTTTTTTTACAGTAAACAATAATTCTTGTTAATGCTTATTTATAGAAGTTGTTTAACCCATTTCTTCCCAAGGATAGAAATAAGCTAAAACTATGAAGTTTTTTGGTGAATTTCAATCAATTACAACACAATTAAGAAAAAAAAAATTTAAAAATTTCAGTAAGTGTTACCAGTGGCTCCCAACGTGATGTTGCGTTGACGCAACGTTGGGAGTTTCTTGGTAAAAAAAATGTAAACGAAAATTTAAATTTTAAGCTTCTGTGTTACAAAAAATTGTTGGTTTATATGTCGAATAATAAATTTAGTGATAAAATCCTGAAACACTCACTACAGCGGTATAGATGACATTTTTTGCACATTTTTGGCAGGTTTTTCGTACAACTTATCTAGTTCAAGGCCGCAGGATGTGTTTGTGACATCCTATTTCCAGATCTGCTTTTTTGTTGAGGTAATGAGATCAGCATCACGCTCAGCAGTGTTACTTATCCCCATAAATGGGTACTCGTTTAACATCTGAGTGAGATCCTAGTCCGCCACAAGCTCGTGAGGACAGTTCTGCCATATTTTGCTTGGTTACATCTGAAATTTAAAAAATCATTGCACAATTTCATATAATGGCATAACCAAGGAACATATGGCAGACATATGCAAAATTAACAAAAATTAATTTCAATATAATGTCAAGCTTTCTGAAAATTGTTTGAATCATCTCTATACGCAAAGACTAACTAATAGATAAGATGTACGAGTAACTGGCCATTTGTATTATAATGGAGGCCGGCTTTGTCCCGGATGTCGCTTGTTTTTGGTATTTTCTATTTCAGATTTAAACAGGTATATTACAATGTACTAGGTGCTTAAGTCATTAGCCAAAATATATAGAACTGCTCAACATGTACACTGCTAGCCACAATTATCGCCGGGAGGTCTCTCTTACAACCTTTTAGCGATTCTGGATTGTTTCACAATTCCTTGTGACAAAAGCAAAATAGTAACTTGACTAGAAATAAATATGTTCTTGCGTTCAGTGCAAGAGAAAAATTTACTACAGGAAAGTTAAGCAAACATTTACTTAGTAGCTCTGTTCTAACAAAACTGCCCTTAAATGGAAAAGGTTTCTGATCCCATACTTGTTGACTTCAGACCATACCGTCGAATGAAGACTGTACCAATAGTTTCATAGACTTTTCAGGGTTCATACATTCATTTTTGGATATCTCCACACCATCATGAAATATGTATTTGGAAAATGGCTTTATACCAACTGACAAGTATCTCGCTGTCATTGTCCCGCAACTTCTTTTATTGTTTTCTTTTCTTCAATGAGACACATGTGACTCACAAAAGAGTACTGGATATTTCATGAGTCGCATGTGTCTCGTAGATAGTGAGGTATTTAGAACTTATTTTAAGATATTGCTGATGCAAAACCTGCGTTACATAGCAAGAAAATATTTTGTTCTTTATGCGTTTGCCCCAGTGTTACTGTACCGGGAAACTCCCAACGTTGCGTGAACGCATCACCTATATTTAACACATGCTCCTGCAGCAAGGATCAACCTTTTTCCAAAACTAAGTTAAACTAAATGATTAGCAATTGTTTGCCGTATAGAAAGTGCATTTGGATATTGATTTTAAGATATTTAAATATTTTTAAAATTGTTACAAAAAATGTCCTAAAAAACATGTTATTCCTTTCTCTTATATTCTCAAGGACCCAATCGCTGATTCACTATAGCAAATATGCAGAAATAGAGCCAAGAAATGCCCATTAAAAATTACATGATCCCTTTTCCATTTCAATTTAAATTTGGTGGTGTTTACAGAGGTCAAACTTCGTGTTGCGTATACGCAACGCTGGGAAGAAATGAGTTAATGGCAAGAACATTTGTTGTTTAGCTATATAGATCGAATTGACCGATATTTTGTGGCGAACTTTTAAAAATAAAGATTTTACAAATGTCACACTTTCCCAATCATATTTTTCTATCTCAATCCAAGTTTATTGGTTTCTTGTTTTGTCCTAACTCCGGGCGATACATAGTGCGTTGACGATTACCGTGTGTAGTAATGTAATCATTTTAATATTTCTTGAGACTTTTCCTTTTAATTGTATCTCGAACGGTGCATAATTACAAATACAATTTGTAATTCAAAATATCGCATTGGAGACAGATGACACGATAGTCAGCTGTTATCGCTTTGGGAAATTTTGATCCGATTTCATTTGACTTGGACAGGATCAATGTCCGTTTCAGTTAAATACCACTATTAACTTCGTTTCCATCGTTTGAATAGGCTTCAACCATTTTTCTTATGTTACCATTGTTTAAATTGGAATTTTTTTAGTTGGCAATTTTTTGATTGAACATTGGAGAAATAAAATGTAATGGGAAAAAAATAAAATAATTTAGAATCAGAAAAAAAATTATTAACAAATTTCGTGATTTTTTTTGTTTTACTTTTTTATTGAAAACAAAACTTTTTCCGATTGCGTCCCACAATAATTGCATCAGCCTATAGAAACCTTAAAAATGCTACTAGATGTAGTCTAAGGAGTACATAGCTCAAAAACATTCGTAAGCTTCCACAAAAGTCAAATTCTTGACGAAAAAAAAAACAAAAATTACTGTTCTTTGAACTTTTCTCGCATTGTTATAAAACATTAATTTTGGGTCTTTTCTCGCGATCACGTTTGGATAAGAACCGCAATTTAGGAAAAGATGTGCTTCATGAAATTTCGCCCAATTTAAAAACCAACGTTTGAAATAGAACTAATGATCCAGCTATCAATTTTGAAACATGAACTCAGTTTTTTTAAAGAAAAAAAAAATAGCCATAGTCACGTTGTCTTTTTTCCAATAAGTGCGCCAAAATGCGAACGGATTTAATTGAAGGGAGATTTCTAAATAAGTTATGATTTTCTGGCTTATCTCTAACAAAATATAATGTACCTAAATCAATTTTTTTACTTTACCACTCTTGGCAACCTACCACTAGAAATATAAAATATAACCAAATCTACTAAATAAATAAATAATCTACGAAATTATTTTATATTTTTTGGCAAATATTAACTAGTATAAGAGTTAGCATAATAAATAAATAATAATAATAATAATAAATAAAAGAGCCGGAGATTATTTCTGATCCGTAAAATGCCAGTTAGGGGATCAGAATGGCAAACATGTTTGCGGAACATTCGCAACTGTTCCGTTTCGTAACCCCAAAACTCGTGATAACCTGAAATATGTATTGCACTTAATCAGTACCGGATTATCCTTAAGGCACATAAGGCACGTGCCTAGAGGCCCCGCATTCACAGAGGCCCCGAACTCACACTGACAGTTACCCCGCGAGATTTTTTTTTTTATATAATAAATTATAAGTCTTTTGTTCTTTGATAAGCTCTTGCAACGAAAAAGGAAAGTAAAACTAGCTGAACCGAAGGTATGATACCCTTCACGTGATAGATCTAGTGGCATAATTTTATCGTTTCTGAGAATAGTAAAAATTTTCGTTCCAATTGTATAGCAAGTTGTAAACTGATTTTAGCTAAAATTGGGTAAGTGTATGTACATGAATTGGAAATAGTTTTTACGACAACTATATGATATATAATTCTCACTAAATTCTAAGATCCGGTCTCAGAAAACGTACGTCTGAAAAATCTTAAATTTGAAGATTGAAGACTTACATTCAGAAGCCAAAACTTTTCTCACAAAACCATGTTCCCACTTACGCTAGGCGATTGGTCATGAAAAGTGCCTCAAGAGAGTATGCCCTGCACTGTCTGATATTATATAAGAAATCGATAGAAGCTTTGTCAGAAAGCTTAAATTTCCACCCCCTGAAAACTTTTTAATGCTACTTATGGGGGGTTTTGTCTTACTTTAGACGAATTTCAAAACCAAATGAATCTCCATGACCATCTAAAATTGGTATTACAGGACAAAAATTCGAGTGAAATGTTCAACTGTTTAAATTTAATGTAGCGAAAGCCTTAAGGGTATATTTAACGACGCCTTCTGTCAGTGAGGGGGAACGAAGTTTTTCAAGGTTGGCAATAATTAAAAACGAAAAACGTTCTGTAGTGAAGCAAAGTCGACTAAACGCAATAAGTTTAATTAATAGTGACATTGCCAAAACATTAAATTTCAGAGATATATGTAATTCACATGTTTTAAACTGAAAAAAAGTCAATATTTAATTTAGTAAGTTTTTTGTACTACAATATACAAAAACTTTTCATTTGAAACCTGTAGGACATAAAAAAAACCTTTGGCCGCCGTCTGCTTCTTTGAAGCTCCTGCTTCAACCCCTTGAATAAGCTCTTTTTCCTCGATCGACAAGCGCTTATTGACCCGCGGAACCATATTCGCTTATTTGAATTCATTCTTTAAGTAGCTCACGGGAAACTAGATTCAAATCATTCAATAAATTGGAATTCCGGGAAGAAACGGTACTTTTATTTAAATGCATCTCGAATTCAATTTACCGAGCACTGAAGTCAATTTATTTCAAATTATCGAGAGTACATAAATACATGGAGTTTTATTACATTTTATTTTCAATTTAACGAGAATTCTGGATGAGAACTTCAAATTATCGAGAAATTCAGTTTATCGAATTTCTAATTATCGCGAGTCGACTGTATACTTTAAATATTTTGTGTTGGATACGATATCCCGCCCATCATATTCCCGTTTTTCAAAATCCCGACATTCATAATCCTGCCATTTCAATAATCCCTCTCAATTCAAATCCCGGCTAATCAAAATTGCGCCAACTTAATATCCCGCCATTTCAATAACCCGCTCGTTCAAAATATTCATTAGCGGGATTTTAAAACAGCGGAGTTTTTAGAGGGCGGGATTTTGTAATGGCGGGATTTTATAGTGGCGGTATTTTTAAGTGCCGGGATTTAGTAATGTCGGGCTAATGTAAAGCGGGATTTTTTGTAAAAAGCAGGATTATGAACGGGCTGGTTTTCTTCGGAATTATGTAGGTATCCCAAAATTTTTGCGAATTAAAATATATGTTTCTTATTTCGTAAAATATATTATTTACGAAAGTATTTCTTACACATAATTTAAGAGTTTTATTTGAAGACAGTTCACAAAAAAGAGGCCCTCAATTGTTTTATGCCTAGGGGCCCCAAATGGTCTTAATCCGGCACTGCACTTAATAGTAATCAAGTATCCAACTTCATAACAAAACCACCCGCCAAAATAACTTATTCGCATGAAAGTAATAAACGCTAGATCACATTTTACGAGAATTGAGCTGTCTTTATCAAATTGCAAATTTTATTGTGTTTAAAAAAAGATAATAATAAACAAATCCTAGCCCAAAAGACCAACCTAATGTACATATATATACATACCAACTTGTATTTATATTCACAGACTCCATCATAATTTACATCTAAAAGGCGGCATAATGAATCACCTCAACTGAGAAGAATATTATACGAATTGAATTATCCTTTTAAATTGCAAATTTTCCAGGTAAATAAATGCGTTCATAATTGCTATCATTTTTCATATAAAAAGGTATATTATCATTGAAAAATAACTAATAGAACTCTCACTCCATATAAAAAAGTCCCCATCCAGAAAGTACCTATGTGTGAAATTTGTTCACACGTATACTATAGGCATACTATAGGGTACACGAAATTATCAGATTTGTTCTCAAATTTCATTCATCTTAGTCCAGTCAAAATATGTATCCCAATTCCGGTATCCAAATAGAAAAAATAGATAAGGCAAATTTTTGTTGTTTTTGATTCAGTGGGCTGCCAGGAGTCTAAAACACATTTGTTAAAAACAAATTTGGACGGAGTCGTCCCAAAAAGGACGAAAAAGGATACTCCTTAATCCTTACCGGAGGTCAGCATGCGGGGTATCATATCAAAGGGGACGTCGAGTACATTACATATCTGGTGTCCGTTTCCTGTTTCAAGGACCCTTAACGGAATAAAAGGAGCTAAAATGGAAAATTATTGAATTATCGTGTTTCCCGTATATCTTTCCAAAGCCACAACCACGAGAATAGTTCAAGTTGTCACTACTTTTCTGACTTTTCAGAATCTTAAGATTCTACCATTAAATTTGCTAAGAAAACAATTTATCGGAAAGTTCTAAAACAGGACTTAAAAGGACACTAATTACACACCTTGATCGAACTTGGGAATGCGGGGTGTCATATCAAAGAGGACGTCGAGCACATTCCATATCCGGCGTTTGCTACTTATTTCAGAGACTCCCAAAGGCGAAATTTGGGTTCAAATGATAA
Source organism: Microchrysa polita (assembly GCA_949715475.1). NCBI lineage: Eukaryota > Metazoa > Arthropoda > Insecta > Diptera > Stratiomyidae > Microchrysa > Microchrysa polita. Next base: position 134,925,477 of record OX454416.1, on the reverse strand, counting down.
ATTTTCGAGTTTCCCGTATCTGTTTCTTTCCAAAGCCGTAATTTTCCATTTAAGCCTGAATTATTCCATTTAGTGTCTTTGAAACAGGAAACAAACACTGGATATGGCATGTACTCGACGTTTTCTTTGATATGACACCCCGCATGCCCATGTTGGTCAAGGTGTATAATTAGTGTCCTTTTATGTCCTTTTTCAAAGCTTTACGATAAATTTTTTCTTAGAATTGATTGGTACAATCTTACGGTATTATCGATTTTGAAAAGTGAGAAAAGTAGTGAAAACTTGAATTATTCTCCTATAGTTATGGCCTTGGAAAGATACACGGGAAACACGAAAATTCGCTGATTTCCCATTTGAGCTCGATTTATTCCTTTAAAAAGTCCTTGAAACAGGAAACAGACACCGCATATGTAATGTACTCGACGTCCCCTTTGATTTGATACCCTGCATGCTGACCTCCGGTCAAGGATTAGGGAGTATCATTTTTTGTCCTTTTTGGAACCTTTCCGATACATTTTTTTTAGCAATATGCGTTTTAGCTTCCTGGGAGGCCGCTGATTCAAAAATAACAAAAATTAGCTTTACTCTATATTTTCTATTTGGATGCCTGAATTGGGATACATATTTTGACTGGACTAAGATGAATGAAATCTGAGAACGTGTTTTTCTCTTTAGAATGTTGATTACACGATGATAGCCGAATCATTTCTTGTCAAATTTTTCAAGCAAAAACTACTGGATGTAAAGTGGTAAAAACTGTTTACTTCGAATCTATTTTTCTCAGATGTAGGCAAATGCATTTGAATTGGTGTGCAAGTGCGTTTTTGTCATTTTATGTCATAAAGTGCATGTTTTAGTTTAGAGTACACGTCGTGAACGGTCGGCTGTAATTTTTGCTCAATTTTCATTCACCCGACACGAGCGGAGCCGACAAATTGTTTACAAATTTCGCGAATGTGAATTGAACAAAATTTAGTGAAACGCGCAGTTTTTTTTACAGTTGTTTATTCGCCAGTGTCACGCAGTGTATTTGTAAGGTCCGGCAAGTGTATATTTATACATTTTATGTTATAAATTAGTATGTGAAATCCAGTGTCCACTTCGTGACCAGTCGGCTGTCATTCAAAACACATTGGGTTTGTCTAAACGTAGAATAAAAACAAAAAACCGGTTTTTATAGCTTGCTCCTCGCGAATCTCTTCTTGTTGTTCTTGTTCGCGTGTAGACAGGACCATTGCTTTGCAATGCTCTCAACCTGCAACGAGAGAATAAAATTCTCGCACACATATTCAACGGAGAGATAATATCTATACTCATACAAACATTTTTTTCGGAAAGAGGTACAAATACAAACACATTCTTTGGAAATCAGAGATTTTCTTTTGCACTTTTCTATACGCGATTGCCTACTTGTAATATTGTCGTCACGCTCTTGCAATTTTTTTGTTAGAAAAATAGCTAGTATGGAGTGAGGCCTCTATGTATTTATCCTCATTGATATTATACTCGTACACAATTCTCCAGGAAAGTATGCAATATTCTACTACTCACTGGCTTGTTTAGAAAGAAATACGTGGACTAAAAGTCGTGTAGTACCCTGTAGTACCTACATGAATTTTTTGTGAAATTTCCTATTTACATTTAAATATTGCGTCTACGTGTGCTAAGGTTGACGGCAGGACACTCGCTTTATAGGAGGTATTACAAATTTGTCAAATGTTAAAGATACTATAGGGACTATGTTCCTTCTGAATTAAGAGTAAAGCATTCAAATTGTTAAAAATTAGTTTTTAATACTGAACATCTATATATATACAGGGTGTCCCGCATTGGGTGGTCAATACTGTAAGGGTTGATAGCGCAACTTGTTTCAGCGAGAAAATTGCCAATACAATCGGAATTTTTTTACCGTTACCTTGTTATCGCTCTTTTTTTGAAAGTCATCGAAAATCGTGACTTGTCATGCAAAATCATAATTTGCAGCCCTCCTGATAACTTAATCCAAGATTTGATTTCAGAAACTACATAAAATTTCACAAAAACTGAAGTTTTTCCTGTTGCCAACATTATTGCTACTTTCAAGATACAGTTACTCAAACTTAATAGAAATTTTAAAATAGATTTTTCATCGAAAATTCAAACAGTAATTTCATAACGGTGCTTTATACGTACAACTCTGCAAAGTTGATAAAAGTTGCTTCAACATGTTGGCTTTCCAACGGTATATCACTTTCCATATTTACATTGTGGGATTTTGGAATTACACATATTGGATGTCAAAAAAAAACAAGGTAATTATTTTCTTATCGGATTATTCAAACTGAAATTTTATTCATTTATTTTTAGGGTTTTTTAGATTTTACAAAAAAACCCTTATGAAATCGATTTTGTCCGTCCGTCTGTCCGTCTGTCCGTCTGTCCGTCCGTCTGTTCACTAAATAACTCGCGAACGGCTTAACCCATCGTCATGAAATTTGGTAGGAATGTGTAAAATGGTAACAGTCTTTGGCACGAAATACTTAAAAGTTGGTAGGACAAAAATAACAGGATGTCCCGGACATTTGAAAATTTGTTCAATAAATAACTTGCGAACGGCTTAACGGATCGTCATGAAATTTGGTAGGAATGTGTAGAATGGTAACAGTCTTTGGCATGAAATACTTAAAAATTGGTATGGCCAAGATAACAGGGTGTCCCGGACATTTACAAATTTGTTCACTAACCGATCGTTATGAAATTTGGTAGGAATTTGTAGAATCGTAACAGTCTTTAGCACGAAATACTTAGACGTTGGTAGGATAACGAAAACAGGGTGTCCCGGAGATTTGAAAAAGTCGACTTTTTTAGTTTTTATCAAATCAAAGAACTCGATGGGTACATTTCATATCAGTAGCTTTTTTCCAGTTTGGAGTAACGGCGTTACAGCTAATAAATCCAGTTAATATGTGGAGCCATGATACATAGTAAATCTATTTTTGGATTGGTCTAATTAAAAAGTGTTTATTTAGACCAATCCAAAAATAGATTTACGAGAAGCATTTCATTAACATTGTGCATAATTCTTATTATTACCTACAAAATATATGTGCAGTATTATTCACTATGTATGTATCCAAAATCTAAAAAACCCTCGTATTGCGGGCGCAGCCCTCTGTACGCCGGTATTTTTTATATTTTACTATCGCAATTTTAAAAATTTGTTAAATAAAAATGAAAATAAAGTTTTGAATATGAGAAATAACCAATAAACTAAAAATATTAACTAATAATTAAATGGGTCTGTTTGATGAATTGGAATAATGCTGCTGGAATTTGCCTCCTCCATTTTGTATGCAGACTCGACACCTTCGGCGCATGGAAGAAACGTACCGAAGGATTTCAGGAGGGGTTTCCTTTACGTTGTCACAAGCATCATTAATTCGCCGCAACAGCTGCTCCCGGGACTCGGAATAGACATTGTTTTTTAAGTTGCCCTTATCTAGGGGAGTAAGGCCGGGACTTCTCACAGGCCACGCAACTGTCCCAAATCTGCCAATCCACTTTCCGGGAAATTCGTCTTCCAAATATTCTTTGATAGATCTCGCATTATGAGCGGGGCACCCGTTTATCTGCCATAAATAGCAAATATTAAATTTTAACTGTTATAAGTACCGTTGCATTTGCCAAACAATGTACAAAATTTCAAATATTTTACAGTTCTGATAAAAATAATGTAGCGAGATTCTATCCCGAATTATAATAGCCTTCGTTTGTCTTTTTTCGAGTAAAGGAAAAATAGTTAGCGATTCCACTGTAGCCTTGAATTTGACGATCCAATGCGTGTTTCCCTAAAATTCTGCAATGTAAATATAAAAAGTGATATACCGTTGGAAAGCCAACATGGTGCAGAGTTGTACGTATAAAGCACCGTTATGAAATTACTGTTTGAATTTTCGATGAAAAAACTATTTTAAAATTTCTATTAAGTTTGAGTAACTGTATTTTGAAAGTGGCTATAATTTTGGCAACAGAAAAAACTTCAGTTTTTGTGAAATTTTATGTAGTTTCTGAAACTGAAATCAAATCTTGGATTAACTCATCACGAGGGCTGCAAATTATGATTTTGCATGACAAGTCACGATTTTCGATGACTTTCACAAAAAGAGCGCGATAACAAGGTAACGGTAAAAAAAAAATTCCGATTGTATTGGTAATTTTCTTGCTGAAACAAGTTTTGCTATCAACAATTACAGTATTGTACACCTAATGTGGGACACCCTGTATATATATAAAAATGGAGCGAGAAAAATGTATAGTAATTCATCAATTGAGAACGGCTGGACCGATTTGGTTCAAATTTTTTTCAGTTGTTTGCAATTACCATTAGAAGGTTTTTACGGAAGAAAATTTTGGAAAAACCCTCCGGAAAAGTCAGAAAATTGAAAAAACCAAATTAATTCATCAATTGAGAACGGCTGCACCGATTTGGTTCGAATTTTTTTCAGTTGTTTGCAATTACCAGGAAAAGGTTTTTACGAAAGAACATTTTAGGAAAATTGGAAAACTTGAAAATTATTTTTTTTTGCTTGCAATTTTTCCACAATTCGAAAAGCTTCGAATGAAGAAATATAAAATTCTTAGTAGAAAACTCGGAAAATTCAGGAAGAAAGTTTTGCATTTTATCGAATGATTTGATAATTTTAGACGATGCAAAGGAGGAAAATTCGTTATGAAGCTTTTGATAATTTCGAATAATTGTGGAATTCATTGTGATAAAAGACGTTTTGCGTTCAATTTTGGGTGAAGATGCTTACGAGATAAATAGTTGCTGTGCTATGCATAACTATCAAACTCGCGCAAAATTATGAGGACAGTGCATTTTCTCACACTTTTACTTTCATCTTCTTCTGTTCATATTGGTGTCTCCCGACCGCATTGTGGAACAAATAGAAGGACGAGATGGCTGACGACTTTTTGCATAGAGTTCGCATAACAACTTCGAATTTAGATCTTGAAATTAACGAGATGCGCAACGAGGCGTTAGTTCTAATCGAAGACATGACCGTACTCATGTGCGGCAGTCGTGTGCTGTCGAAATTGCGAATGCCAGCGCCAAATCGTTTGATGGACGATGCAATTAATCGCAACTTACAATGGGAGTAAGATTATGATCGAGAAGATCTGGCCGAAGGCTGAATTCAAATTGTAAGAAAACGACCAGACGGGTAAACTTGGACGACAAGAACCATCGTATGATCATTTGTATCCGATCAAAACACGGACCGGCGAACAATAATCACACAGCAAGTATGTATAAATGTTGCCATGCACGCTCCAAAGTTAGTGTACAATGAAGTGACGAGTCGACAAGATTAAAATGCAAGTAAAACACGCGCAAATTGTCTTTGCAGAACGCCTGAACTATTGGTAGGTGCAATCGTCTTATCGATCATACGAAAGATCTTACGAAAGAAAAACAATCGTGTCACGATTTTTTTCTTTCGTAAGACGCGTTCTTACAATGTGAAATGGACAATGCTTGTCTGCTGGCCACTACAAAAGCTCTCTTGTCTTGCAAGTTTACCCGTCCGGTTTCGTCTTACAATCTGAAATCAGCCGAACGAGTTCGAATAAATGTGCCGTTTTTGAATTTGAATACCGAGCAGAAGAGCGTATACGATTCGCTTATGAAGGTTGTTGACGATGGAACAGGAGGCATTTACTTTCTCGATGCTCCTAGTGGGACAGGCAAGACATTCGTCATTTCGTTGATTCTGGCAACAATTCGGTCAAGATGTCAAATTGCGATGGCTTTTGCATCCTCTGGCATTGCTGCTACATTGTTGGAAGGCGGCGCCGAACTGCACATTCTGCTTTAAAGCTGCCGATGAATCTATACTCTTGGTTGAGAAGCCAACTTGCATAAGAGTTCGGCAACAGCGAAATTGATGCGAGAATGCAAAATCATAATTTAGGATGAATGTACGATGGCGCATAAACGAGCTTTGGAGACAGTTGATCGAACGATGAAGGACTTGCGAGGTGATTCGAGACGATTTGGTGCGGCTCTGATATTACTCTCCGGAGATTTTCGTCACCCCGAAATCTACTGCTGCGGATGAGATTAATGCATGCCTGAAATTGTCATCTTTGTGGCGGCATGTCAAGAAGTTGAAATTGACTACGAACATGAGAGTCGCATTGCAGAACGACCTATCGGCTGCTGAAAAATTCGTACAAATCCGTTGACACCGTGATCGACGAGGATGAGGCGACCAACTATTCTACGAAGTTATTGAACTCGCTTGATGTGCCAGGAGCCCCGCCGCATAATTTACAGTTGAAGGTGGCGACCCATCGGCTGCTGAATTTTCAAAAATTCGTACAAATCTGTTCACACCGTGATCGACGAGGATGAAGCGACCAACTATTTGACGGAGTTTTTGAACTCGCTTGATGTGCCAGGAGCCGCGCCGCATAATTTACAGTTGAAGGTGGGATGGATCATAAACATATTACGGAATCTGAATCATCGAAAATTGTGCAACGGTTCGCGGTTGTCCGTCAAGAAACTGATGAATAATGTGATTCAAGCGACGATCATCAAGGGAAAATTCAAAGGAGAGGAAGAACTCCCACGAATTTCGATTATTCCAACTGATCTGCCACTCCAATTCAGTTCCTCGAATTTCCCTGCTTTTCGCACGGTCAGCTGTATGTTGCCTGTTCGCGTGTTGGCAAAGCGTCTTCGTTGTTTGTTTTTTTTCGACAGAAAACAAAACGAAAAACATTGTTTATCGATTTTGATTCCATTCAAATAAATCACACTGAAAATTGAACCATCTGTGTTTTTTTTTGCCGCTGTAGAGTTTATTTGAAGGCGTTGAATTTGGCGGGGCGAATATTTATAGGAATAGTTAGGTTGGTTGGGAATCAAAAATGCTCATAAATTTAAAATTGTTTCAAACTGTGAGCGAAGCAAACAACGCGAGCGTAGCGAGCTCTAGACTTTCAGCTAGTAAATATATAAAAAAAAAAGAGCAAGTGTCCTGAATTTAGGAAAGAGAAAGTTGGACATTAATAGCTGATATATGTATTAAAAGACATTTTGTCCTGTTTCATATAAATCTTAAACCCTTGGTACATATTTCAGAAGGCAGGTTTTCTAGGCTAATTCACATAATGCTAGTAGACTAAAACTTTCTCGCAACTTTTTAACGTGAAATGCTAGCCACAGCCTAATCAAAAATATTCCAGAGTACAGATTTTCAGTTTCAAGAAAATCTTTTGTTTTTCCTTTTAGTCAACACGCCGACCGAGTAAAGCCTGTAACAACTCCCTATTGTCATACCATTTCTCAGTCAAGTTCGTAACTATGGAACATCAAATTCGTAAGCTTGGAACATCAAATTCCTAACTTTGGAACATCAAACTCGTAACTATGGAACATCAAATTCGTAATCGTCAAACTTCAAATTTGTAACTTTGGAATAACAATTTTCACAATGTGGACCCTTAAATTCACAACTGAATAAAACTAAATACGTCTTTCACAAGCTATCTGGTTGAATTTTATTAAAAACCTAAAAATACCCATGCATGACAACAGCAAGACATAGATTTAATCTTACACAATTACGAATTTGATGTTCCACAAATACGAATTTGATATTCCATAGTTACGAATTTGATGTTCCAAAGTTACGAATTTGATGTTCCATAGTTACGAATTTGATGTTTCATAGTTACGAACCTGACTGAGAAATGGTATATACGAGGGTGTATGTATCATCTCCTCAATTTCAAAACACATGAATCTCATATGACCCAGTTTCTCCACAATAATGTCAAATATTTACTGTCTCACCTCGGTGATACGTTTTTCGTTATACACGTTTCATTTCATTTTCAATATTCTTGCAACCCCTTTTAAGTGGTGAAGCGTGTACATGTCCTTTGTCTGTCTTTGCACCCAGGATCTTCGACTCCATCCAATGTACCGTGATTTTTGTGTGTCAAAGTCATCAATCTTCCTACAAACAATTTTAACGAGATTTTTCTCAAGAAATAGCACTTTTCGGTACTATACTATGCATGGAGCATGGAGGAGGAGGTACCTATGTATACTTTGCTATCAAGTTGAAGCGAAAAGCAATCTGTATTAGCTCTCCTAGTTTATTTCAATAACTCTTAATGATTTACTTCAACGGAGACAATGAGTCTGTTTTGCTGAAAAAGTTGCAGACTGAACGTTACATCCATCCATCTATCTACATACATATATGTGTATGTAGTTCGTAACGCTATTAAAAGGGCAAAGGCAAACTTTCCGAAGAAAAGGTGCGGATATCCATGTCGTACCACGTGACCGTAATGGTCACTTTTAGTCCAGATGAAGAAAGTGGGATGTGATTCCGTTACAGGATCAATAGGAAAACACTACATGGATATGGTCGATTTGAACCCAGCTGTGGTGCTATACACATATTTATTTTCATAGCGATTTCGTTCTATGTAACAACCCCACGTATGGGTCAAGTGTCGATGGAAGATTAAGTATATGTATATACAATATAGTATATTGGACGTAAATATGTCGTGTGGTATAAACTCCTTATGGTTAAAAAGTATCAAGATACGATGTTGACGATAAAGATACGCAAAAAGTTCACTTAATTGAAATCCCTATAAATACATATGTGGGTTTGATGTTAAAATCAATAAGAAGATCACAAAAACATAGTGAGGCAGGTCCTAGATAAACATCATTACAGAAAATTGAGATAGCATCAAATCTCATACTCAGAATACTTTTATTGATTCAAATGTAATATAAAGTTCAAATGTAATTCAAGTTCGTATGAACGTTGTGCTGTTCTCTGCTGCTGATGTAAAACTCATCTATACCTAGTGATAAGTTAATCAATCTATTAAATATTTATGTTAATGTTATGTCTAGTTGGAAGTAATGAAAGTCACATTCATTATTCATCCAGTCAATTTCAGCCTTCTTAATCACTTTTTTCGGTCGATAGTTACGTGTCACTTTTTCTTTGGAACATTACGCTATCAGCTTCGCAAGAAGAATTTTCTTGTTCTTGTTATCGACACTAGCGACACTTATCTTACCGTCCGCCATATAGCGGACATATAGCGGAAAATATCGGAAACACAAAAGTTCCCCCTATTAAAGCGGATAGCAGAACATGTCAATATTTAACTGACCAAAGTTAAGCAAATACACTGAGCTTCAATGAAACCGGGCCACACGGTAAGCGCGAACTCTTAATCAAAACAGGCAAATCGTTCGTAATGTGAGTTAACGGTACTTCAGATAAAAATCATAGTCATTTGAATTGCCATTAAATGCACTTTCTGTAGATATAACTTTCATAAAGTACACAGAGAAAAAAATCGTTATAAAATCAAAAATAAATAGCTATGATTCAAACATTTTCAAATATGATTTGGCTCAATATACGTTTACGCTTAATTCAAAAATGTTTCATTTTGAATCAATAGTGGAAATATTAAAGTGATTATTGTACTTTTAAAATTGCTGCATGTCAAATCAAAATTGAATATCACTTTATTTTCAAAGTGTTTCACTTTAAATTTAAAATTTTTCGATTGTAAGATTAAAAAAGTGAAAAGATATTTTTTCCCTTTCTTTTTTTTTAATTTTATTTTAATTTTTTTTTATTTTTTTATTAATTTTTTTATTTTTTTAGTTTTACAATATTTTAAAAACTTTATTTTCTCACTTTGCTTCTACTGGGAATCGAACCGGGTACCTATCGTTTCGTAGTCCTGTCCTACTTCCTACACCTAAGCTATCTGAGATTTCTAGCACTGAACAAAATACCGGCGGGCTTATGTACATGTGACGGGCACAGCCTTCAAAATGAAACAACTTTAAAACAAAGTTGAATATATTCAAATCGATGTTTAAGTTAATTTTGAACAGATCATTAAAGTGAATCCTATTAAATTTAATACAAAAGTAATTGTTTTTAAAATGATTGATTGATGTATTCCAATTTTGTTTTTAATATGTTTCACTTCAAATGTAAGTGGTGATTTTTTTCTCAGTGTACGTTTTTTTTTTGTTATCCCGTGTAGGTTTGGGTAACGAAACTCCATATAAAAAAATGCCAGCTGATCCACATGTCATTTTTTTAATATGAAGTTTCGTTACCCAAACCTACACGGGATGTAGTAAAAAACGAACCTATAGTTTCATACGCAAAAAAAAATACAGACATGCTGTCGACGGCACGTGAAGTATTTAAATGGATCTTTATTTCATTTAAAAAGCTTGATTTTGCCTTTTAAACTTAGAGACACCATATAGACCCTCCGATCGATCGGCCAGATTTTTTTATTGCGAGATAAATCGCAAGGTGTATGGGACCATCGGTTCCATTTTGTTGATTTGCCATGCGGAACGCAATCATGTGTTCTCAGTTGCTGATTTTTTGGCATAAACCTGTGGTCGTTTTTCATGCTGTGGTTGTGGCGGTCATTCTCCATCAAAGTAGCAATGGATGTCAATTTTCCATCGCCAAAAATGGTACAATTTTCGCTATTTTGTGTTGTGTCTTGAGGACCGTGAGACTGTCTATTTCAGATTGCCCGATAAATTGCCTAATGTATGTGCTGTACGGGCAGCAGATCGATTGTGGGCAATCGATTGCCCAATCGATCGGCCTGGAAATCGTCAGATTTGTGGCGCCTTTTAGCAGTTTCTTAGAAAGTCCATTGCCCATAAATAAATAGGTATGGTGCAGCATCTATTTTCTATTGTCCAAAGGAGATATTACGCTATAAAAAAAAAATTCCAACGACGCAAAGAATTTCTAAAGGAGGTATAACACTATCAAATAAATTTCGACCAATTACCCTAAAAGTTTGTCCCACTAGCGTAATAGCAAAATAAAAAATAAAATAACAGGCTCGACAATCCAACATTGGGCTAAGGCCGCAGGATGTGTTAGTGACATCCTATTTCCAAGATCTTATCTACTTTTTGTCGAGGTAATGAGATCAGCATCACGCTCGTACTCGTTTAACATCTGAGTGAGATCATAGTCCGTCACAAGCTCGTGAGTTCGAAAAACATTATGGCTCACGGTGAGTTTCGAACTCATGACCCTGTGCATCGAAGGTGCGCGCACTAACCGCTAGACCATCCAGACTACACCAACTACTACTACTACTACTACAATAGCAAAATAATTTACCAAAATATGTTTGACCGAAAATGAATGACCATCGTGGTCATTTATTTCTGACAACATATGACCTTAGTGTAATAACAAAACACCTCGTTGGTCAAATTTATTTTGCAGTTTCTGGTCTACGGTCTTTCGAAAATCGCCAATTTTGTGTGTAGCCCATGCTTAACAGATGCAATTACAATTAGTAATTAGTATTTTTTTTCCGGAGGAAACAAAGTCCTTCTAAAAAATGTGGAAGAAATTGGAAGAATGAAAAATACTGATTTATTTGTTAATTTGGTTTTACCTTTATGTAACTGTTAGATATTTAATTTTTGCTACCATTCGCAATAAATCGAGAACGGAATATGAAACGATCGATATCGTTGGCGCCCCGATAATAAACCGAATCGATAAACCCGTTCCCGTGCTCCAATTATTTCGCTCCGAATGGTACATGGATGATAGCAAGATATTTCTGCTGTTTCAAAGGTGCTTCTTCTTCTTTCACAAAAATTATCACGTAATTACTTTCAGAATTTTATTATGAACCAAAGCTGACAAAGATTGATTGTTCGATCTCTCAGGATAGAAGTAGGACAATTGAAACTACTTCTCGGCGTTTCTCCATTTTTCTATACTAGCTTGGTAAGATGCGCAGTTAATTTTGAATTTTGGCTTTCAGTAATTTTACATGGGAGAAGAGAAAGAACCTAATTAGCAGGGCAACCAAAGTATGCAAATTGCATATTTTTTGGGATGTGCTTCCAAGATATCATCATCAATGTGGCACGATAGCCCGACGTCGGGCCTTGGCCGCCTGAATCGTTGACCTCCAATTGTCGCGGTTACGTGACCTCGTCCTCCAGTTTCGGAAGCCCAGCAGCTGTTGGGCGTCTTCACCTACGGAGTTCTCCCAGCGAGCTCTCGGTCGTCCACGCAACCTCGCTCCGTCAATTCGTTGTGCGTTCATCACTTTCTTTGGCATGCGATTATCGTCCATCCGTTGTACATGCCCCGCCCATTGCAAACGTTGAAGCTTCACGATTTTCGATACTTCCAGCTCATCGTACAATTGATACAACTCATGGTTGTACCGGATACGCCATTGGTCTCGCTCGCGAACGGCCCCGAAAATTCGCCGAAGGACCTTTCGTTCGAATCGGTCTAGCAAAATTTCGGAGGCTTGGGTGAGGGTCCATGTTTCGCAGCCATAACATAGCACGGGTCGGATGATCGTTTTGTACACGCGGAGCTTCGTGTTCCTGTGCGCAAGTTTCGAATTAATTATAGGGAGGACCGAGAAATATGTTTTATTGGCTAGTTGTATCCGTCGCTTAATTTCGTCGGTTTCGTTGGCGTCCTTTGATAAGTTACAACCCAGATAGTTGAAGTTGTCTACATACTCGATATTAAGGTCCCCCACTGTGATGCTTGAATTTGCTGGCGTCCTTGTTTTCGATTGCATCATGGCCTTTGTTTTGCTTTCGTTGATATGTAGTCCAACTTCCTTTGCGGCGTTATTGAGGTTATGCAGAAGGCTTTCTGCATCACCCAACCTTCGAGACATGATGTTGATATCGTCGGCGTACGCTACTAATTGAGTCGACTTGATGAGTAGCGTTCCGCTGCTGTCCATATTCATGGCTCGAATTACATACTCCAAAGCAAGGTTGAAGAGCGTCGGCGCCAGCCCGTCGCCCTGCTTGAGTCCAGTACGAGTTTCAAATAGGTCAGTGAGTCGATTCTGCACTCTGACCTGCGAGACGGTATTAGTCATCGTCATCCTTGTGAGTCGCACTAACTTTGCCGGTATACCAAAATTCAGCATAATGTTGTACAGTACACTTCGATCGATACTGTCGTATGCCTGCTTGAAGTCGACAAAGATTTGGTATACGTCGATGTTATATTCCCAGCACTTTTGGAGTAGTAGCTTCACTGTGAAAAGCTGATCGGTCGTTGATCGACCAGGTCTGAAGCCGCCTTGATACTCGCCAATGATTCGTTCTGCGTACGGATTAATTCTCTTTTTAAGAATTTTAGATAATATCTTATAGGCCGTACAAACTAATGATATGCCCCTGTAATTCTCACACTTCAGCTTGTCACCCTTTTTGTGGATTGGGCAGATTATGCTTTTGCGCCAATCTTCGGGGATTTCCTCGTCGTTCCATATTTTCAGCAGTAGCACATGTACAGCGTTGGTCAGGCACGTTCCACCATGCTTCAGCAGTTCTGCTGGGATCTCGTCAGCGCCGGGCGCTTTATTATTTTGAAGCGACTGTATGGCAAGACTCACCTCCTCTACTGTTGGGGGTAGAACGGGAGGGCCTGGTTCGGCTAACTGCTCAAGAGCTGGCTCCGCGGGGGATGTTGATGGTGCATTGAGGAGCTCTTCAAAATGCGAGGCCCATCGTTTGTTGACGCTTTCGATGTCGCTGATGATGTTACCATCCTTGTCCTTACATAGGCTTGTCCTGGGTTGATATCCGTTCTTAACATTATTTATAAGTTTGTACGCCTGTCTAATGTTCTTACTGGCTAATCTTTGGTTTATTTGCTGTAACTGCTCGTCAAAATATTTGCGTTTCTTACGTCTAATTAACTTATTAGATACTCGCCGAAGCTCGTTATATCTTTCTTTCTTGGCTTGGGATGCGCGTTGTGTGTATTGGCGATAGGCTTCATTTTTCGCCTCAATCGAGGCCCTGCATTCGTCGTCGAACCAGTCTGCTCGTCTGCGCCGGCCTTTATAGCCCACGACCTCTTCTGCGACCCCCTTGATGCTGTCTTTGAGCTCCTCCCAGAACTCATGGATGCCTAAATTGTTGATGTCATCAAGCATGGGCGACAGTTTTTCCTCTAGTGCTGTTGTATACGCAGCCGCCGTGGCATCATCAATCAAATTGTCAACCTCGAAGATCTTGGCAGGGTTGATTCTCGTTAGGTGCACCGAAGAGATTCTGCACCTGTAGGTCGTCTTCACCAAATAGTGATCGGTGTCGCAGTTGGCTCCTCGATAGGATCGAACATCTAGGACATTAGAAGCCCATCTCTTGCTGGTCAGTACGTGGTCGATCTGGTTCACGGTGTATTCATCTGGAGACTTCCAGGTCTGCTTGTGGATTCGTCGATGAGGGAAGCATGTAGAGCTTATTACCAGGTTTCTGCCGCTCGCGAAGTCGATAAGTCGCTGACCGTTGTTGTTGTTTTCGTCGTGGAGGCTATGACCTCCAGTAGTTCCCCTATGCCAGCTTTCATTTCCGACTTTGGCGTTAAAGTCTCCTAGCAGCAGCTTGACGTCGTTTGATGGAAGTGAGTCGAAGAGTGTTTCTAGGTCGTTGTAGAACTCGTCCTTAATCGCGTCTTCTTTTACTTCTGTAGGGGCATGCGCATTAATGAGCCAGAGATTAGCGAAACGGGTCTTAATGCGGATCGCACATAGCCGCTCGTTGATGGGTTTGAAGCCGATAACGTGGTCCTTGAGCTGCTTATTCACGATGAAAGCTACTCCAAACTCCTTGTTGCCCTCCTCTTTACCACTCGTAAAACTAGTGTGCGAATTGAGGTCGTTAATCTCGCTTTTGAGCCATTTAGTTTCCTGGATTGCAACTATGCTCAGCTTGTATTGTTCTACCTGATCCAGGAGGGCCCTTAAGGCCCCCGGTCTATTCAGGGAGCGTACATTCCAGGATCCGAAAGAGTAATCAGTTGTTCGTTTGCGGGGTCGTCGTTGTTTTGTATCCGTCCAATCCGAGGCTTTTGTTTCAGGTTTCTTGACTTGAAGTTTTTCTTAGGATGAGTTGTCGGCACATCGCTAAACCATGATAGGGTTTAATCGTTGAGTAGAGGCCATCATGGGCATGCCTCGAAGATGCTGCTTTAGTGGTTGACTTAAATGTTTTCTGTCACCTATCACATTAAGTAACCTGAGACGCTGCAGATGTTAATGCAGCACTCAGGCGCAGCGGTTACTCGGATAATGCGGGAAAGTAACGCCCCGTAGAGAGACATAGGAATTGGCCGAAGTCCTTTTCCTATGAAACTCCTCCTGCATAGCTAAGGGTCCGCAGTTATGCCACAACTGAAGAAGATATAGGAATTAGCCGAAGCCTTTCAACCTTTATCTTCCCCCTTACGGTCAAGATATGGTTGAGATATAAATCCGATTTATGTAAAAAAAAATCGATAGAGATATACATATTTGATAGTGCATATTTTTTCATATTTTGTCCATAAATGCATATTTTGCATATAAATGCATAAAAGCATATTTTTCATATTTTGTTTGCATATTCTTGCAAAATATTTGCATATTTCTATGATTCTACGAAGAAAAAAAAATGATTCTTTCCAACATTTAATGCACGGAACCCAATTAAACTCCCTATGTAATGTAAATAGAAAAAGTCGAAAAGCATTAAATGGTGCTCACACAAACGCGGCACAAATTTCTCGGTGTAAATTCGCGGCAAATTTTTAGTGTTCACATCCGTGCGGCGCGAATAATTCGCTGGTTACTGTCAGTTCACAGCTAATATCATATTGTTGCCCTAGAAAAGATATTAGAATACAGTAGACGCTCGAAAATTAGAAGTTCAGTTTTGGCCAATTCTAATTTCTAAGAATTTTAATTTTCAAGCGTTTTTAAATGGAGGCAAAAAAGTGCTCTGTGAGATATTGTAAAACTTATCGTGTTAAGGTTTTATGTAAATTCGTTTATCTATTCATTTTCCTGATTGAGGAAAAGATTATTCAAACTGGACCGCAATACAAATTCAGAAACGGAATCCTGTGCTAATTTCAATAATAGCATTGCTTACCAAAAGTGACATTTTCTGGTAGCAAATTTTCGACAACATTATTTACCTTATTTAACAATATTATAACGGAATAAATTTTATCGTTCAAAACGGGATTAAAACATAAGAATTGTGTAATCAAACTTCTTAAGCTTGAAAATTAGAACAGTTTATACTAATTTTAGAGCGGCTTTTATAATTTCCAAGTTACTCTAACTTCCACATCCACATGTTCTAATTTTCGAGGGGATACTGTATAAGGAAAGGACTTAGACATGATAGAGAATAACGGCAGCAACAAAAACAATATCGGAAACAGAACTCCTTATGAGAACGGATAGCAGAACAAGTCAAACTTTTTGTAATTGTTTGCAATACATTTTAGTTTGTCCTTGTCGATCAAAGATTATGTTAATAAAAATAGTTATTTCTTGAAAAAAGTGTTATTTATAAGTGCATAGTTGTGGCATACTCAGGACTCGAACCGAATTGATAATCGTTAATAACTAATGAATAGTCGCGTTTTTCGTTCGCTCAATTCCAAAAAATGAATATAGCTATCATTCCCTTTCTATTGATACCACATTTATACCAATACGATCTGTTTTGAACATGCTTAGCCAACTTGATACTCCGAATGCTTAACTTACTATAATTCAATAAATAGGATAGCTCAAGTCTTTTTTAGTGCCGAGCAAATACTAGCTAACGATTTGCAACCGATCAAAGTATTCCGTAATGGTTTTTCAGATAGTGCTTACCCAATTTGATATAAGTCTTTTACTGACACGTTTTTTTACACTAAGACGCTTTTCGATAAACAATCATCCAATTAGGAATTTCATTCGAAAACAAAACAAATACATATTTATGTCTATTGTAGTATAGTGATTTTAGCTGAAAAAATGATGAAACCCAAACATCCAAAAAAAGAGCTGACTTTTGATGCCAAATTGTTCTATGGCCTGACCGCATTACGCAGTAAAAAGTTTGACTTTTTTGCGCGTCACATTTGGGGGGGAGGGAGTGGCAAAGGGGTGAAATTATGTATTTTCGCCAATATCTTGTTAACTGTAATATTTACAGCAAAATGTTCTGAGGACGATTTAAACTACACAAAATTTCCTTTCTAATGATATATTATATCATATACCTTCTCTTGGCAGATTATATACTAGACCTTAAAGCATTTGGTGTAATTTAGATTTTTTGATAGTTACATTTGGCGCTCTAGCTCCTGAACTAATTTAATTGGAGCCATGGTAATTGGGATAACTATTCCTAACAATATATAGCTGTCCCACACGGAGACTCATGCTGCCCCGACAAAGCATTCCCCTATACTCCCTATTAACATTTAAAAAAAAGACATGCCTGTAACTTTTCGCCGAATCACAGAAGGCGGGAAAAATTTTGTTAAACGTTAAGGCTACGTCCTATTAGACCCTCCACCAAATATTACTTCGATCGGATTAAAACAAAGGGTACCTTCCATACAAAATGACCGGAAAATTGCCTACGAGCAAAACTTTAATTTTGGTTGACTTGTTCCCTTATTTCTTAATAAACTAGTGGCATTGAATTTGAATAATTTGTATGGGAGGTACCTTTTGTTTTAATCCGATCGAAGTAATATTTGGTGGAGGGTCTAATGGGACTTAGCCTTAACGTTTACCAAAATTTTTCCCCCCTGCTGCGATTCGGCGAAAAGTTACAGGCATGTCTTTTTTTTAAATGTTAATAGGGAGTATAGGGGAATGCTTTGTCGGGGCAGCCTGAGTCTCCGTGTGGGACAGCTATATATTGTTAGGAATAGTTATCCCAATTACCATGGCTCCAATTTAATTACTTCAGGAGCTAGAGCGCCAAATGTAACTATCAAAAAATCTAAATTACATCAACTGTTTTAAGGTCTAGTATATAATCTGCCAAGAGAAGGTATATGATATAATATATCATTAGAAAGGAAATTTTGTGTAGTTTAAATCGTCCTCAGAACATTTTGCTGTAAATATTACAGTTAACAAAATATTGGCGAAAAATCATAATTTCACCCCTTTGCCACCCCCTCCCCCCCAAATGTGACGCGCAAAAAAGTCTAACTTTTTACTGCATAATGCGGTCAGGCCATAGAACAATTTGGCATCAAAAGTCAGCTCTTTTTTTGGATGTTTGGGTCTAGAGCTAAAGTCACTATACTATTGTATGGATGTTTTTATCGCAATATCATTATATACAAAAAACACTTTACCTACATCACATCAACACATCATTGTGTTTTCTTCTTTCCTCTCACGTTTGCAGACGCCATTATTTTTTAAATATATGTATTTCTCGGTAACTTCAAACACTAAAAACAACAGAACAGACAACAGAATGTTCTCTAAATCAGTGCTGTCCAGAAAGGGTTCCGCGAGGACTTCTCGGGCGGTTCCGCGAAAATATCCAAAAATAGAAAATATATGAATCCCTTGAATGAAAAGGCAAGCAATCCATACGAAAAAAATGTTTAAGTTTTAAAAAGGAAACAAAATTAAAAAAAACTGTTGGAGGGAATGTCTTATATGTATGTAAATAAGCGTAACTCCAACGCTCAATGTGGGTGCCACATTTGCTGCTCGTCAAAATCACATGCCCAAGAAAATATTTGAAAAGCAGCCGGGACTGGATTGATATTCTTTTACAACTTTCTACTACCAAACGGAAAAAGAAGTATTGGGTACCAAAAAATAAAACATGACCCCAGTGTTTGAGATTTAGGATTTATTTAAAGGCTCAAATAAAATAGAGAATTAAATTTGTGAAAAAGAAATCTGCATGGAAAAAAGTGGACGCCAATCCAAAAGAGTTGCCGAATTATCGAAAATGTACGATTGTGAAGCATCTCACAAGGTGGGATTATTCCTCTTATAATTGCTCGTAAAGGGGTAGTCTGGTTGGTGCTGTGGTTAATGCGCACACTTGCGGTGCACAGGATCGTGGGTTCGGATCTCACCGTAAACCAATTCAGTTTATGGTGCTTTTCGAACTCATGACCCATGTGACAGACTATGATCTCACTCAGATGGTAAAAGAGTACCCATTTATGGGGATAAATAACACTGCTGAGCGTGCTGTTGATCTCAACATCTCAACAAAAAGGATCTTGGAAATTTGATGTCACTAACACATCTGCGGCCTAAGTCCAATGTTGGACTGTCGCGCCTGTTATTTATTTAAAGGGGTCAAACTTGACACATTTTTTCTGGTCTTTGGAATGTAACTGCTACGAAGCCCTACAAATTTGCAAAATCTGATAGATGAAAGATGATGATAGCTGTCCCACGATCTCAAAAAGATTGGGAGCCACTGCTTCAAAGTAAAGCCGTATAGCAAATGTTTCACCTTTCTATGAATCGTGCATAATTATCTCATTGGTATTTACACAAGCATGAAAAAGGACAAATGCAGTGCCTCTCGTTTATTTTCGAGGTGACCATTTTTTTCATGATGCCAATCAGACAGACTATATGGTATAATTGGACAAGTCTGGCCAATTTTTTTACCTTCTAATCGTACCAAGGACTACGAATATGATGACTCGTTAATTCTATTTAGTGAAGCAGTGCATGCAGTACAGTCAACGATAGGAACAACCAAATTGGTTGCAAATTGTTGTGCAAAAGGAGATATGTACTACGAATTTGAACACTATTTGAATGAAACTTAAGCTTGTTTTGGTGTCCGGAAACTGCCGCATAAACGCACCGGATTGTGATTCCTCATGTTATCTCCAGCAAAAAACTTGTATGAACATACCCCCTTAGCTTAACCCTTTAGCTGCCACAGGCATTTGAAGATTTTTGAAAAAATAATTTTCTTGTACGATTAAAACTTCAATCTCTCTCAAGCTAGACTAGCTAGAATAGCAATAAGATGATTATTACAGCCATGGGCGTAGCCAGGGGGGACAGGGAGGGGCGGTCGCATCCCTGGCCGATGATTATGATGAAAAAAAATCTTTACCAATGTAGTAAAAAAAACACTGCACTATACAATGCTTGAAGGCGTAAAAATGCGAGTTTGATTCCAATCACTATACGTAAAATTTTCTGCTGCTGAGCATGTAGTCTGGAAAACTAACCAGATGCTTTGCCGCTTCATGTACTGCCGCGGAATGCATGACCGTGGTAGTTTCCAGCAAGGACAAATGGACAACAGCTAGTGGCCACTCGTAACTGACGGGGGTGCGGAGGCCCAATACATACGTTTCGCTCGTGGAAAACTAAATTATTTGTTATAGTTTTGGGTGATTTTTCGCTATATCCAGCTTGATACACTCCCAATCAATAGGATAGTTCCACTTGAAAAATCGCTTTATCTCGGTAAGTGATAACGATATTTTTTTGTTCTTGTTCTTTAAATAAGAGAAGGTCTCAAATCCGGAGACCCGATAGGATTTTCTTTCGAGAATTCTTAAAAACAGTACAAATGTGAAAGTCATTAGGATAGTTGATTTCAGAAAATTTTCTGCGATCCATAAAGCGATTTAACGCACCAGACTGAAATCAATTAACATGATCGCAGACGTGGTTAATAAGAGAAAAACCCAAAATAACGATATAAATAGAAAATTTTATTTTGAAAAATGTGGCTAGTTATGAGTTCAACTTCCGTTAAGTGATATCAGCCCGAAGATTTTATCCGGTATTGAAATGAACGCTTTGAACGTAATTTAAATGAATTTCATCCCAAGTTCCTCTAATTGCTTACAGAAGCTCTTCAGTGCTGGTAAACTGTCGACTAATGGTATAGATCTTTCATATCATTCATTCCTAAACTTTTTTGATGATATTTAAATCTAGGAAGGTATTTCCATAACCTTAATTAGTTATCAATCAGAGGTATTCAGAGTACCCAAGCTTTTAAAAATATTCTTCCCAATGTAATTATTACTGGCATTTTCCATGCCACTCCTATAAGATTTTAACAAAATAATGACCCCAATTATGAAACAAAGCTGATAAAAGATTGGTTTCAAGACCAATCCATCAACATTATGGAATGACTACCATACTCCCAAGATCTAAATATCATCAAAAAGGATAAGGATAAAGGAGATTTATACTCTGTAAGTCTTTTTTCCAGTAAATTTTTACTAGGGCTATTCTAGTGCAAAAATTTACTGCATTTCTAGGGATTTTGAAACGAATTATCTATAGTTTCTAATGATTTTAACTAGATCTCCTGTGAAATCAACTGAATGTTGTATCAAACCTAGACTTCTAGTGAAAATTTACTAGTTTTCTCGTGTCAAATTAATATGTAACTAGAAAAACAGCGAATGTTACTGGAAAACTATTAAGTTTTGCTAGAAAAACATTAGACGTATCTCATCATTTTTGTCATGTCCGTCATATTGATTAGTTTTAGTTCGTTTTAATACATCCGACGAGTCAAGTGCTTTTGTGACTGGTGAATTACTGTCCGTGGGATTATGAGTTTGTGGTAAAGCCCCGGATAGAGTTCGAGCGGAATGAAAATGAAACGGTAATGAACCGGCATTAAAACCGTGGTGAATTTTAAATTTTAGCTTCGAACATTGCTGCAAAGGCGTTTTACGTCCTAAATCATCTTTAAAATAACTAAAAAAATAATTTCCCCCTTGTCCGAATGCATTTTCAACGTGAAAATGAGTCGACTCTGTAGCATATTCTCCGTCGGGCGTGGTGAATTTTGCAAACGTCAAACCGATTCACTGTCCACGACGAGTTCATCGCGGAAATTATCTAATGACCGGGGAATCGAAAAATAACACATAAAATGGCAGAGACAAATTGTGAAACCATTCTCGGATTTTAGTTTATGGAATTCCCCATCATTTACCACATATTCCACGACAGTAAGTATGCATTTTCATTGAGAAATTCGCCGCGGACAAAAATTTCATTTTCATTCCGCCCGAGGTCTATTCAGGCCTTAAGTAGCGAAATACACTATTGAATGATGGTTTTAGTGGATATGTATATGATATGTGTCTTATATATTTAACCACATCGTTTTTTCCTTCTTAATTTATTGCAGATTTGGCAGGAAAAAATAAGAAAAGCGTATTGATTGGTGCCAATATAAAACAAAGAACATGTATTTGTGAATGGAAAAGTGTTAATGGTAAGTGTAGTTAAGAATTTTATTTCTAAAGCTTATGCAAAATAAATTCCCATAATTTTTAAACTCAGACTAGACTAAATTGCGTTAATCATTGGTCTTTATTGCTATCTTTTTCAGGTATGGCACAGACACAAATATACCTAATGAAGGAGGACTGGCTGGTTATAATTATGTGTGACCTGTAATAAAGTTAATATTTTTTTTGAAATTTTCTCTTATTAAGATGAACTGTTTACGTATAAGCAATA
Organism: Microchrysa polita; assembly: GCA_949715475.1. Classification (NCBI taxonomy): domain Eukaryota; kingdom Metazoa; phylum Arthropoda; class Insecta; order Diptera; family Stratiomyidae; genus Microchrysa; species Microchrysa polita. The sequence continues at coordinate 134,903,076 of OX454416.1, read as the reverse complement.
TTTTCTTACAGTCTCAATAGAAAAATAAAGAAATAATTTATGTGACTACGAGTACATCTGTTGTATATTTAATTTTATTTGCAGTTGTTATTGAAAAAGGAATCGAATAAAGAAAAAATAGGTAAACAAAACTATTTTCTAGATAGCCTAGTGGATTTTAATTATATCCAGCACAATCTACTAGATAAGTTGTAGTAGTCGCAACGTAACTTCTAGTAATCTTAACTAGAATACATCATTTCATACTGGAATTTTGTACTAGAATTCTCCTAGAAATCAGTTTATCTAGCTAGATTTCTATTAAAAAATTCAACTAGATTTCCAGTAATATTTTTTTCGCTAGATTGACAACTAGAAAATCTAGGAGCTAAAATCTAGTTGTAAATTACTGCAATCTAGTTGAAAAAGACTTACTGTGTACCGGTACAAGAAAATTTAATAGCACTGAGGAGCTTCTGTAAGTGAAAATTGCATTAAAAACCTATAAAATTCTATCCCGGATAGACTTTTTGACCTCATATCATTTTATGAAAGTACCAATCACTACCAGCATCATTTTACAAAGTAAAATTATCTTTATTTTGTGTTTTATTTGCTGTGGAACTATCCAAATGACTTTCACATTTGTACTATTTTTATTAATTCTCGTAAGAAAATCCTAACGGGACTCCGGATTTGAAACCTTCTTTTTTTAAAAGAACAATCAGGCTACTGAAAACATTGTCACCAAGTTTAAAGGAAATACCGTTATCACTTACCGAGAAACAGCCATTTTTCAAGTGGAACTATCCTATTGATTGGGAGTGTATGTCACATGAAGTCGCTCCGGGAAGGTAGTGGAATTTATCAACATTGCATCTGAAAGAGATTTTAGTGGGAAATAGTATACAGCTTAACCCAGCTAGGAACCTTGTAAAGAACGAGTCTCACATTTCAGTATTCAATTTCAAGTTATTTAATCAAGTTTCATTTTGTAGCTTAATCACACCAGCAATGAAATTTAGATCTCACCGAATATAGACGAACTACCGTCTAAAACGCAGAAATTGGAGGCTAGTTGAATGTAATCAGAATGGGCAGTGAATGTCTAAACTTGTTAATCTTGTCCTTTGTTAAAATTTAGCTCTAAAATTAAAAAACGAACTAACAGGCCCGACAGTCTATCTTTGCACCAAGGTAAAAGATATGCAAGTTACATCCAATTTCCAAAACCTTACCTACTTTTTTGTTGAGGTGCTGAGATCAACAGCCCGCTCAGCAATGTTATTTATCTCTATCATAGAGATTATATTCCACATTATCACATGGGTCACATGGGTCGTGAGTTCGAAAAACAACTTAAACTAAATTCATTCACGGTGAGTCTCGAAACCATGACTCTGTGCACCGAATGCAGTAACCACTACACTAGCCACACTATTTTAAAATTTTCCTAACCATATTCAACTTCTAAGAAAATCATGATGTTGAAAAGAATTTGGGCTTGCCCCCCTAACCGAAATCCTGGCTACGCCCATGATTACAGCCAACAAATTTACCTAAAAAATAAAACTAACGGAACTAAAATCGGATAAGAGGTTTGGTTTTTACAGAACTTCAAAGTCAAATTTTTGTGATTTGACCCAAAAATAATATGTTTTTCCATTTCAATTTTCTCCAACTTCTACCAAGGTGAGGTGCTCGTACGATTCTTTTAAAAATTTACGCATAGTCTAACGATCATTTCTTTCTAACATCATTTTATTGTAGCTTCGTTATTTCTAACAGTTTTAAATGACTTAAGTACAGAAAACTAGGGTTAATTTTGGATCAATTTTCATATAATGTAATGTAAATAAATTTTACCAAATTGCAGATCTTGAGGGGCAGTTTGAATTGAATTGAAATTGAGCTAAAATTAACCCCACTTTTCTGCTCTTTCAAATTTGCACCAAAAACAAAAATTTTCTCCTGGAAAGGCTGCGATATTTGCTGCAACTGTTACCGTGGTTTGTGATCCGACCCACCCTTTTCCTGGCCAAGTATCATATGGGCAAAAATATTCTTTAGTTCCCTCTGCAATTAAACTATCCTCAAACTTTTTTTGGTGATAGTACCTTTTCTAAACTTGCGGACTAATTTCCAAACCACTTCATTATGAACATCAAACTAAAACACAACAAAATAGTTTGAGAGTGGTATTAAACTTAGTCCAAACTAGTTAGTACGGCCTGTATATGTCGCTGAAGACTAAAATATTTTATCTTCCTTGCGGTATATACATGGTCATGGCTGTGGTGATTGCTGTATTAAATTTAATATAAGGTACAAACGTTCTTAAAATTCAAGGATTTAAATTAGAGCACACTTAAATTCAGTGGCGGCCCGTGCCACCTTGCACAGGATGGGCACCTTCACGGAATAAAAATCTTTTGGAAACACCTAAAATTAACGACTTTCCATGTAAAGTTCGCATTGTATTAAATGGAACCATAAATTTCCGCTTCAATTTCACAGTTTTGCAACCATTTTTAGATCAAGCTATTATTTTTTAATTTAGGATCATTTCGGTTTATGCAGTGTCCTAGTATATCATTATTAGACTATCAAATAACTTTGCGGGAACATGCGAATTAATGTTGTGCGCCTTTAGCATTTTCAATGTAAATGTACATAGTTTAAAACAAATCAAAAATGCTAAAAGTGCACAACAATAATGTTCATGTTCCTGAAAGCTTATTTTACATTCTAATACATGTTACAATAAACACTTCGAATTCATTAATCTAATAATAATCATCATTACACAAGAAATCCCAAATCCTCCCGTGAAACATGTTTTCCTACATAGCATTGAGCCATCGTTGCTTTTTTATTCATTTTGACCAGCTCATGGTAGCCCCGATAATTGTACTTTTAAATTGTCTACGTCATCATCATTCTGATTCTTATTAAACTGATTCCATTCGAGCTGCTATAGGCCGGCCTACCTTGTCGGTATTGAATTCGATGCCACCGCTCCCCAAAGTTTCATAAATTCCGAATGATATGTTGTTGTAATTTGGTCACCGGCGCAAGTGGCCCACTTTGGACTGGTTGCTTCGTCTTTATGTGGATGGTAAGTAGATTTTCAACAATACCTAAAGGTTTGAATATGTGATTTGAATATTGCATACACATAGGCAGTTTCGATTTTGATGAAACAAAAAAAGCCTAAAAGCAGCCTAATTTGTTGATTAATACAAACACCGGAAATGTTTTTGTGCAGTGGCTCCCAAACAGTAATTGATAGATTCGGGAAAACACTATTAATATGAATGATATTCACCTAATTATAGTCAAAGGTAAAATTTTGTTGTACATTTCTACTGATGATAAAATATGTAAATATACAATAAGTGTATTTATTTATAGGGTAGGCCGTGCCCACCTTGCCCACTATGACGAGCCGCCACTGCTTAAATTTAAAGCTGAAATAAGGTATAGAGTTTAATTAATAACGTGTCGATTTTTTTCAATTGTCTAGCAAGTTACAGTTAGATCGCCCACGCGCGAAGCGTCCGAATTAATTTTTAGGATTCTTTCGTACATTTTCGTCGAATTTCACAGAACACAGAAACTAGACAAATGGATTCGGATTGACTCTGTGTGTGCGGCATTAGGGTAGTGAAGGCACTCGTTTTCAAATCATACGTTCGCGGAATCAAATCTCATTGTAGGCGCAAATAATGTACTATGCTTAAATATCACCAACACCTATAGAGGTAGATGCTGCGCTGCGTGAGAGTTTTTCTTAAAAAAAAAATATTGTTGATATCATTAATTTAATATGATACAACAAAACCGCTATTCTCAATATAAGAATGCAAAGAGCCAAAGTAGCTCTTAGCTAAGTTATTTTAAGGACGACGTTCTTAATTTTAGTAGAAACACTGTAACGTCAAAATCATTTTTCAAAAGGGCTGGTTTAAGGTTGATCCACACTTTTTAGTAATCAGTCACAGTAACAGTCATTTCCCATACAAATTGACAGATTGTCAGTCAATTAATTAACTGACAATATTTCAACTTGTACGGAAAATGACTGTGACTAATTACTGAAAAGTATGGATCGACCTTCAAGAATGTTTTAGATTGATTTCACTCTGCTTTTTTTTTCAGTGTAGGGGGCCCACTCAAGAAGTTGGCGGGAGGGCCCCGAGTAAAGTTGTTCCGCCACTGGCTACTTCATTGGAAAGCGTAGAGATTTTCTGCTAAGTAGAGGACGTTGCGCTACATAACATAAACACTGAGTTCCTTCTGGTGGAGAGTAATATATCCCGAATTCGCTAAATTTTTCTCGGCAAAAAGTACTTAGCGGAGTGTATGTGAATATGAATACACTCATTGTCGAGTACCAAGGCGGCTTCAGACCTGGTCGTTCAACGAGCGAGCAGCTTTTTACCGTGAAGCCACTTTTTCAGAGGTGCTGGGAATACAACATCGACGTATACCAAATGTTTGTCGACTTCAAGCAGGCATACGACAGTATTGATCGAAGTGTACTGTACAACATTTTGCTTCATTTTGATATACCGGCAAAGTTAGTGCGAATCACATGGATGACGATGACTAATACCGTCTCGCAGGTCAGAGTGCAGAACCGACGCGCTGACCTATTTGAAGCTCGTACTGGACACAACCTTTTCAACCTTGCTTTGGAGTATGTAATTCGAGCCATGAATATGGACAGCAGCGGAACGCCACTCATCAAGTCGACTCAATTAGTATCGTACGCCGACGACATGAACTTCATGTCTCTTCAAAAAGCTACGCCACTGCTTCCGACGCAGTATTAATTGCTGCAATAAAGGTTCTATTGGATTCAAAAACGGCACTTTTATGGGACTATTATTCAGTTTGTTGTCATACCATGAAAAGTGCTCCTATTACCTATTGGAACAGTATATTCTAGAATTATCTATTAGTGCTGAAATTGTTAATTGGGTAGTTTGAGTTGATTTGGTATATCTCAGCATATACCTACTACAGAAGTCTAAAAAGAATTTCGGTGAGAACAAAAATTAATGGAAGTTTAAATAAGAGCACAATTTTAGCATTTTTTTACAAATATAGGCATGTTGGGTATCATATCAAAACACACATCCAGAATAAGTAATAAGTGACCAGCATACGGACTCCCAAATTAGTTTTGAAATGAGAAAATTTGAATTTTTCTTTGAATCCGAATGAAGTAATTTTATTTAATGTTCAAATATAAAAGGACATTAGTAATTCACACAAAAAAAATATTTTTTTTTTTTAATTAACAACACATTCCAACAGTTTTTATAACACTGTTTTCTGGACCTTTCATGATAAATGGTTTAATTATATTTCTAAAGATCTGTTCACACTTTCAAGAGAATTACATTTGGTAATTAGCTATTTTCATATGGCCGATAGTGGTGTTTACGATCGTAATTAAAATAAGTGAAATCTCCTTATCCTTTTTCTATTATCCGATCCACAACACGACCTTGAATAATACAAAAATTCCGCAACGAAACATATACAGCTTACAACAACACTTACACCATACACATACCACAAAATCATTAACTCATTAAGTGTCAAAGGTCTCAAGACAGGATCAACGGATGTTTTCACTTTCATATGGCCCCCTTCAATCGATTCGTACACTAAATCTCTCTTCCACTTCTCGATGAAACCACCATCCCAGAGACGTAAGATAACATTTTTCAATGCTTCCTTGAACGGAGAATCAGTCTGCAATGCAAGAGCGATCATTACCCGGTAACTGCACATGTCTTCAGTAACATGAAAATATGGATGAGCTGAATATTTCGCCAACTCGTTAAAAAATGACACGTAATCACCCGTTACGAAATAGGCATAATTCGTGTTTAAATTCAGCAGGTTCTGTTCAAGAGTCAAATAATGCGTTTTGCGAAAGTAGTGAAAGTATTTCATCGGAAAGAATTTCAAAAATTCAAAAGCATCGTACAGCATGCCTTTTATCATAATCTTCAAACCAGTTCCATTGAAATCGTCGAACCTTTCGATTTGAGCACCAGCCAACGATTTTGTATAGAAGCTCGTCAGTGATGATTGATACAGACCGATGAGGATCATAGGCAAAAAAAGTGCCAGAAGTGGAATAATAAGCGCTTTACGATTTGTCGTGTGCCTCTCTTCTGTATAGGATTGTTGTGTGAAAAGCTGAAAGGTACTGAAAAGTGCAGCTCTTATAAAGAAATTCCTATTACCAAAGATTATTTCCTTACAACATAACACTACAAACACTACTAGTACACTAAATCCGATCAGATACCAAACATTTAGACTAAATGGTAGCGCAAGATAATGTGACCGCGGCAACTCTTTATGGTAAGGAACTATTACACAATTTTCGAAAGCCACTACGGGATATGAGATTTCCAGGTTTCCATGCATTCCCACCGGCATAAGAGTGAATATGTCCATTGATTTGTTTTCCATAAACTCCCTAAATATTTTATTGTCCGTTATACGTCTTCGTTCAAACTCGACAAGTCGACCGTTGTGCTTTTTGACAAACGCCAACGCCGTTTTAATCATATAGCCGCCATACTTGATGATACCCGCGCGACTAACGTATTTCAATGATCGCGGCACATCCACTTGCAAACCAACAACAACATTACTTCCACGTAGATCAGCAATCTTATCCGGAAACAAATCTTCGGGTCGGGCTGATGCTGGGACAATAGTCTTTCTGACGACAGGATATGGACAATATGTGAAAATCGTCTGATTGACTATCACCAAACTGTTAATCATCCGTTTAAGCCACAATCGATTTAACAGTTCATCTAAATCACTTTCAGTTAGTACAACGTCGTCAAGGATATAGAATATCATTTTCGATTGGAAGTTTGTTTCCAACATGGCGACGAGAAGTGAGAAAACTTCCTTTTGATTTCGTCCTGACATTATTATAACTGACAAAATAATTGAGTTGAAAGTATCTACGAAGACAATATCTTCATAATCATTTTCAATGATGAGAGTCGGGATATGAAGGTGTCCTAGGTTTGTTTGCTCGAATATTTTGATTCTTTCTTCGGTTCTGGTTCCTTTCACAAAATATAAAATTGTTTGAAAATCGTAAGCGTCATTTAATTTTTTAACAAGATGACTTAATTCAGAATTGTTTGCCCAGACTAACCGAAAAACACAAAAGCCAATGTAAAGCTTAGAAAGCAGAAGAACCGAATAATTTCTCATTATCAAGGACATTAGCGTTTAAGGGAAATAAATTGTATTTGCGGATACGTCAAACGACAAAACTGTATTAATTTCATTTATACATTTCACCACAAAAATATTGCCCACATAATGATGACTAATGTCGAGTCAACATGTCCGTTGCATTGTAATGTTTTTTTAAACATTCAGAATAGTTCGATTTCACTAAATCTATAATCAAGGCAATCATGTGCCATCGTGAGACGTATAGCATGTGTCTCATGTGCATATTAAAGCGTGACTGATATTAGCAAATGAATTGTTATTCAATAATACCGGTTGAAGACTTTTTTTTAAATAATAACACATGAGAAATTTGTATCAAATAATCTGGTAAAGTAATCTTTTTAGTGTTAGCACTGGAGTAGTAAATTTTTTCATTAGTTATATTGGATTTTTAGTTAATTATATCTCACAAAAACAACTGTGTGTAAAAGGTGTTCGCCAAAGAAAAAGTCATCAGCCGCAAAAAGGATTGATATAAATACAATCCCGCCAAAATACTCGTATCTTGTCTCAATGATGGTGTTGGAGCAAATTTTTTTTCAACGCTTATTGGCGGAGAGCTGAACGAGGGTACTATTTGCTGCTATGTTCTTTTCTTGATCAGATTTAATTTTGAAGCTTCCAGTCTTATAGAAAATAAAAATGCGTTTTAGAATCTCATTTTGCTTTCCTTCGTATGGAACTCGTATTTTTTTTATACGATAAAAGATCTTTCATAAATTTCATAACATTGATTTTATTCTGTTATTAACCTTATTCAAGCCCACCCCCCCAAATAGCGTTGAAAAAATTTTGCTCCACCACCATCATTGAGACAAGATGCGAGTATTTTGGCGAGATTGTATTTATATCAATCCTTTTTGCGGCTGATGACTTTTTCTTTGGCGAACACCTTTTACAACACAGTTGCTTTTGTGAGATATCATATCTTTTTGCAGTTTTCGATATACAAAATTCGTAAATAAATTATTAAGACGATATTCATTGCCCTATTGTCACGAATTTGTTTGAGAACAATAATTATAAGAATGATAAACCCCTTGCTAACCTTTGTCTCCCTGGTCCCCTTGCTAACCTTGCTCGCCTTGGTAATCTTAGTAACCATAGTACACTTGACAACTTTGGTGATCTTGCAAACCCTTAGTAACCTTGGTAGCCCCGATGGCCTTGGTAGCCCCAGTAACCTCGCTAACCTTGGTATCTTTATACATCAAATTAAACTTAATGATAACCCTAATTGACCATAACCCTGGCCTATACCTAAACCTCAAACTCAGACTCAACCTTAACCCTATCCTTATATTTAACCCTAATAATAACGTTAACTGCGACGTAACAATAAATTTAACCCTATCCTTTACCCTAAACTTGATTTTGACTTTAACCTTAGCCATAAATTGAGTCTAAATCTTTACTTCACCTCTATCACATTCATCCTAATCTTAAATCTTTTTTTTTTAATGTAACCATTAAGCCTCACTGTGTACTCAATATGTGATTCAAATTACATCAATATTTCCTAAGTTCCACATTGCGCCTATTAACGCCAAACGGTTAAGATACAAGTCCCGTTACTACAGACCCAAGACTGTCCTTATATCCAGGTTCCATCATTCTCCCTTTTAAAATACCCCTATCTACTGCTTTTGGCTTTTTGATCTTCATCGTCGTTGCTACGTTGCATTACGTTATGCTCGTTAGTTACGACATAAAATGTATATCATACCATAGAGAAAGACATGTACATGTGAAAATATCCTTTTATCCCTCATCGAAGGTCCCGAAAACCTGTTGAGTCCTGACTAGCATTGCTTTTACAATAATAAAGTGGTTTCATGACCAGGAATCAGGGATAGCTAAGAAATTCACTATATAACTAACAGTACCTTTTTGCCTACCACAAGAGGATCAAACCGGGTGGAATTACAAGAATAAATCTACATGCCAAATTTTGTTAAAATTAACTCATCAGAATTCCTTGAAAAATCGGATTTTCCACATGCCATCATCACGTAACTCTGGTTTGAACACAACAGAATACACCGTCTAGACAAAACCGATTTGGTGTCCCAGCGCCATATTTAAGCTTCCACCAAACCAGCGCAGAACGGTAGCGGTACGTGTCAGAATGTATGAAATAGTTTCCGCCGCGGTACACCACGGAGAACTTCCCCACCAAACAATTTGGCGAACTTTTACCACAATGAACAAAAGTCTGATTCGAGTTTTCTTCGACTAGACGAACTATCGTCAGATTTTACGTAAATAGTACGCCATGATGAAGAATATTGTAAGTCAGTACGAACTTTCTTCATCATGGGGAACAATTTGCGTATCTTTCGAGCATAATTCACGGCGGCGATGAAAATTCGAATCAGACTTTTCTTCATTATGACGAAAAAAAAGCAATTCTATAACTCGAAGTTAAATTATAAAAGACTGGACTCTATATGTCGAATTTTGTTTGATTTGGACTCAATGACTCAACTCGATACCTCAAAATTTCCATAAGTCGAAATAAAAGTTCCCTTCAGCTTCGAGTTATCGAGTTATCTACTGTTCACATGTAATAAAATAAACACCAATTCGAATCTGGTCGGGCAAAAGTCATCTTCTACGAATCATCAATGCAAATTGTTAATGGAAAAACTTCTACGAATCCCAAATGCAAAATTTACGTTTCGTAATGACAAAACTTCTACGAGTCGTAAATGCGTATCGTATTTAGTTCGCCGCGACGTATCGCTTTCGAATTATATTGGCGTATTGCTTTCGGTCCACCGGGGCAATTCGCCATAGAAGTACCATATTCTTCTCAGGCAATCTGTTTGCGATCTGAACTCGAGTTCGCCGGCGAACAAATTTCTCGTCTTGGCAAATCGTCTTCAGATCGCCGGCGAATCATTTTGTTTGGTGGGTAAAGCTTCCCACCAAACAAAATGATTCGCCGGCGATCTGAAGACGATTTGCCAAGACGAGAAATTTGTTCGCCGGCGAACTCGTGTTCAGATCACAAACAGACCCACCAAACAAAATGATTCGCCGGCGATCTGAAGACGATTTGCCAAGACGAGAAATTTGTTCGCCGGCGAACTCGTGTTCAGATCGCAAACAGATTGCCTGAGAAGAATATGGTACTTCTATGGCAAATTGCTCCGGTGAACCGAAAGCAATACGCCAATATAATTCGAAAGCGATACGTCGCGGCGAACTAAATACGATACGAATTTACGACTCGTAGAAGTTTTGTCATTACGAAACGTAAATTTTGCATTTGGGATTCGTAGAAGTTTTTCCATTAACAATTTGCATTGATGATTCGTAGAAGATGACTTTTGCCCGACCAGATTCGAATTGGTGTTTATTTTATTACATGTGAACAGTAGATAACTCGATAACTCGAACCTGAAGGAAACTTTTATCTCGACTTATGGAAATTTTGAGGTATCGAGGTGAGTCATTGAGTCCAAATCAAAGAAAATTCGACATATAGAGTCCAGTCTTTTATAATTTAGCTTCGAGTTATAGAATTGCTTTTTTGTTCATCATAATGAAGAAAAGTCTGATTCGAATTTTCATCGCCGCCGTGAATTATGCTCGAAAGATACGCAAATTGTTCGCCATGATGAAGAAAGTTCGTACTGACCTACAATATTCTTCATCATGGCGTACTATTTACGTAAAATCTGACGATAGTTCGTCTAGTCGAAGAAAACTCGAATCAGACTTTTGTTCATTGTGGTGAAAGTTCGCCAAATTGTTTGGTGGGTAGGATCATCGGGATGTCATTTGTTCATCCAATATTATAGTAATATGCACGCACTCGTATAAGAAACGAACCAAAACAGGAACTTTGACCCCTTGCCGCCGCTCTTGCAGACGCTCTACAACTGAAAACTTTGGAGAGCATATGCAAGGGATTGTTTGAAACAGTCCTGCCAAAGCACAAAACTATACGATTCTTTTCTAGGCATTTTTCAGGCCTATCCCTGACTTTTGCAAAATGCTTCCTTTAAAATATATAAAAAGATTTAAGCGAGAGACTATATGCATTTTTTCACATTTTCCGCTGTATCTTTTTTTCTACTCCACGGATCGGAGCAAACGATAGCCTATGAACACCTTCACGACAGACTCTATCAATGGGAAAAGAGACCAAATCCCGAGATGCCCTCTGCAAGGCTGTAGCCCTGTCAATGAACAACAAGAACAACGAGAACAACGAGAACAAGATTTTTAAAAAAATGCGATTTTCAATCTCTTATATCTCCGGTGTTTTTCATCGTATCTTCTTGAAATTTTCTACACTTCGTAAGACGGCGCGAACGACAACCCTTACCGAATTTGAACACTCACGACCAACCAGGGTCCGAGCTACAGAGGTCCGAAAACCCGTACTTGTTCCGTCGTGTAAACATAGTCTTAGTCGCTTCTCACTTTTGATTTGTTCAAATTTCTTCGTTTTTCTTTGGCGTGCGGGACGCTCCCGCGTCCCTAGATTATAATTTTATGGAAATCATCACCGAAATGGAATGTTCGTCATAGAACCCACATTACAAAAAAAACAATCATTCGAAATGCCCAAAACCATTACGTATGTATTAATTTAGATGTCATTTTCAATAGAAAAAAAAAAAACAAATGAAGGCCAATTTTTTGTTTTTATTTTTTGCAATCTCTAGGGTCAGAAACTCATTTTCATACGAAATATATTAGGTCAAAGGTCTCAAAAAGTTCAAAAGTGCACATATTCCGCGCATTACATATCCGGTATTTTATTTTTTAGTCACTCAGTCCCCAACTAACAATGCGTATGCCTTTAAGAAGCACTTCACCCTATAGTAACAATAAGCTCCGTTTAACGTGTGACATCACTTAAAGGAGTTTTTTGCTGCTATAAATAATCCTTTAAACATTTTCCGGGAAGCTCCTAACAATTTAATTCACGATTATCCAATAACCATTGAATATTAGCACTATAAAGAGCTCAAATCAGTATAAATTTAAAGATGGTGTTGTAAGACTACGATAACACTTTCTCGTTATCCTAAGAAGATATTCCATTAGATCAGTGATTCCCAAACTAGGGGGCGCGCCCCCCTAGGGAGGCGTGACGATCAGGGAAGGGGGGCGCGAGCACAAATCTAATATTGATGCCATTAATAAATTATGATTTGCTTGCCATTAATGAATTATGGTTTTCTTGCGAACATCTTTCGAAATACATCAGGGGTAATCGGTTGTTGCAAGGCGTTGCAAAATGGCAGAAATTGCATTTTCGTCGATTAATTCGCTGCTACTAAATCCATTTGATGAACACCGCTGAGAATATTTTAGGTCGATAAAAAAAATAAAAAATCTTTGGATATCGCTGATATGAAGCACATAAGCCAGCTATAGTCCTTGAATGGTTTTTGAAAACCAAAAATTACGGAAACCATAAAATTTAAATAGCACGTCCTTATAATTCCTGTAGTTCCAGTAGTTGGGCTGCACTAACAAACAAATGTTCAAACAATTTAAATTGCGACAATGGATTCCGACCTTAAAGTAGGTACTAACATCGTCAGTTCACGTGAAATCCATGCAAATTCTGTCAAAATTTTGATGATCGTGAAATCGAATTCGCTTGGTGGTACTCACTTCACATGAAAGCCTCCACACCGGTTTTCATATTTCGCCAGCGAAAATAATGCAGTTGCACTTTATTTGACAATGAAAAGATGTCATCGACAATCAATCAGAACGCGAGTGAACATTTATCTTACATTGAGTGAATAAAAAGCAAGTCTCCACGGCACCGTTTTCACGGGAGACATATATGCACGTTTTTCGCTCGGTGAACTCAGTATATACCTTTATGGCGAAAATTAAAAGAATTCCTTGCCCGTGGCAATTTTTGCATCTACTTTCGGTTTTTGGCCGATATTTTCTCGGGGGGCACCAGGATCAGCAGATCTCGTAAGAGGGGCACGAGCAGAAAAAGATTGGGAACCACTGCATTAGATAGATAGATAATACATTTATTTGACTTCAAAAGGTAATGTTTAACAATTCAATTCTTGAGAGTTACAGACTAAGATAATGTCTTTTCATCTTAGCATTTGCTGTGTAGATTATCGCTAAATTTAGTGTTTAACATTTACAAGGAAAATTCACAATAAAAAACCTTGCTCTTGGACTACTTACAACTAAGACTATACTACCTTACCTAAACCTAAACTAAAACATTATTATCATAAGAAAGAAATTTTGCTACAAACTTTATTTTGAGAGGAGTGGACTCGACAAGAAGGTTTAGTTGCTATAAGCTTCGATGAAATTTTAAATAAATGTTATCAATTAAATTATTAATCAAGGGGACTCTCCCGAGTTGATGCAATCGATTTGTAGCAAAGTACCATGGCTTATTGTAGATCATTTTAAGACACTTATTTTGGGCTACTTGCAGACGATTTTTATGACATTGTGCACATTTACCCCAAACAGCTGTTCCATATAATATCTTTGGCTGCATGACAGTTTTGTAGATAAGAATTTTGTTTTGCAAATTCATTTGAGAGTTCCTATTTAAGAGAGGGTACAAGGACCTTCTATCGTTAGAAACTTGCTGAACTGTCTCTTCTACGTTATCCTGGTAGGTGATTGTTTTGTCGAGGATAATACCTAAATATTTGATTGTTTTACCCCACCTAAAAAGTTAATGTTTCTGTTTGGTAGATTTTCTATTTTTCTTTTCCTGGTAAAAAAGATAGATTTGCTTTTCGTTGAGTTTATTGTAATTTTCCATTTATAATAAAATTGATAGATACTTCTCTATTCTGTTTATTTGATGACATAATACACACATGCAATAGTCTCCTATAGCAGATAATCACAAATGATTAACAAACACACAGAATGCTAAGTTCTCCTATAGCAGATAATCGATTATGTAATTTCATCTTAAGATTACGAGTACGACATTCATATTGTCATCCGATAAATTGTTCATCGGTTAGTTTTATAGGAGGATAGACTTTGTGATTTTTTGAAGCGTTAAAAGTTATGAAGTGCTCTGGAATACTAGGGTGGACACCAAGTTTATTCAATAGAATTGTTTGAAGTCTTGCATGAAACCAACATTTCCTTACTCATTGTTAATTTCTGAGCCAATTAAGATTATCTCTGCGCAGAAACTGGCTTCATTTTATTGATGAATGTGTAGATTTCATCAACGTCATTATTGGTAACGCCAACTGATTAATATAAAATAGATGGTTTATTACAGAAGATAAAAAATGGTTACTACAGAAGCAACAAATAACCATTTGTTGTGTTTACGAGGAATGCTGACTATGTATCAGTTGACCGAGTGGTTAGCGCGTAGAACGGGCAATACGATAGTCATGGGATCGATGCTAGCTACGAGCTTTCACTCTCACCCTATAAGCCTCCTATTGTTGGAAACACTACCTATTTTTTCACGATGGTTATAGAAGCAAACGCAAGAAAATGATGATATAAGATACTTCTTGTATGCATTTTTCAAAGGATAATGTCAACCTAGATGTTGGCCATCTCTGCAATTCTTTGGCGGAGCGACACTATTGAGGTGTCGCCAGACTCGCCACCAAATTGCCTAAAGGGTAATTGGACCCCCTTCCCCAATTAGAGCACAGGATGGTCGGAAATCCGTCGATATCTCCGATAAATTGCATTCAAGGTGACTACGTTTTTACGTACATACATACATCCTGGATGTTGTCACAGCAATTTCACAATCAACTTTGTTACTACTTCGGAAATCCGTCGATATCTCTGCAATCCTTTGGTGGAGTGACACGATTGAGATGTCGCCGAACTCGCCATAAAATTGCCTAAACAGCGAATTCGAATTTTAATAATTAGTATCAATGATTTCGGAATTAAATAATAAGCAACAAACCTGAACAGCCTACCCTGCAAAACCACTATCGGGTAGCTATCATGTTAATTATCGGGTAACGCTACCGGTAATCTTTCAGTTAAAATGGATAGAGCGTCGGGAAAAAGTTCACCTATATACTTTTCACAATAGCCCATGTGTGTGATTTCTTATCTCCGTTCTTCGTTAGCAAAGGAACATACACTGTCCCTTTCTTTTCGTGGAGTAGTCTCGATAATATATAGGTAGAATATCCAATTTAATACCTAATTATTACTGGTAAAACGCCGGATGGGAATCAGGTAATTTATCACATGAATTACCTGGACCATTACTGATAGAATATCGGTTTTGATACTGCAAAAATACTTGGATAAAATTAGGTAAAAACCTGGCAAAATACAGAATTTGATACTGAATTATTACTAGTGCTGGTACCAGGTAACTTAACCACATAAATTATCTAAACTTACTGGTAGCTTACTCGTATTGATACCTGAATACTACTGGTATAATACGCGGACCAATTCAGTCAAAAGATTGGTACAAAACCAATTTGGAATAACAAAAAACTATTCATCCATTTAGTTAAATGCTGATAAAATATGATGCATATGATCAAAGTCTGCATTGTTTAGAACAGACAAAATAAAAACTAACAAAATCTGCAATAAACAAGTTTTATTTTGGATAGAAATTTTTCGTTTTTTTAACATAATATTTATGTATGTATAATAAACGTGGTATGATATTACCCTCATTTGAAAAGTCTGTACATTCAAGCGGAGGCGTCAAAAGTTCTCGGTATCTGCGGTTCCATCTGAAGTAGTATGTTCTGCAAAATAAGAATTATAAATGCGTTTCGGCTATCCATTTTTTTTAATCGTTTGATTTTATAAATAAGTAAATCTTTGTTTTCACATGATATACCTTCATAGCTGTAATTTTCCGTTGTAGCGAAGCTCTTTTTAACAAAACTTGATTGATACGTAACACCGTGTTGGAAATGACTATAAATTTTTCAATATTCACTCAACGAATCAACCACTCGATATTGTACTATTAAGTATACCGCAATAGTTTTCAGGTATTGATACGGTTATAACTACCAAAATAATCACTGTATATAAAACGCGACATATGTACTCGGTAGGCGTACGGTTAACAATACCACAACAATACTTAATTTTTTGCTCGTACATTATTTAATGTTCTTTACTTGTGTTTGTGACTACACAAAAAATTGCATCTGTGTTCGTAGTTTCGGTAGCGATTTCTTGCAGGGCTATCGCCGTTCCATAATCACAGACTTAGTAGCAAAGTATAGTGGATAATCTGTTACATGATAATGCGTGTTAGACATGTGAATTTAATTAGCTGCAAGAAAATGTAGCTTTTTTGTAAGAAGTGTCCAGAGTCTCCCCGCGGACCACCTACGGGTTTCTCACGGACCACCCCCGGTCCGCGGACCAGTTGTTGGGAAACAGTGCTGTAAAGAACTCCTATTACTATTGGACAAAAATATTCTATTAAGTATTATAGGGCTAAAATTGTTAGGACCCTACATTTTCCACAACAAAAAATAGCCTTAGGCCTTTGTTTTCTATTTGCATCCCGGTATTGGTATAACCACTTTCGGGTAGCTATCAAGCTAATTATCGGGTAACACTACCGGTAATCATTCAGTTAAAATGTATAGAGCGTCGGGAAAAAGTTCACCTATATACTTTTCACAATAGCCCATGTGTGTGATTTCTTATCTCCGTTCTTCCTTAGCAAACGAACATACACTGTCCCTTTCTCTTCGTGGAGTAGTCTCGATAATATACAGGTAGAATACCCAATTAACTACATAATTATTACTGGTAAAACGCCGGATGGGAACCAGGTAATTTATCACATGAATTACCTGGACCATTACTGGTAGAATATCGGCTTTGAGACTGAAAAAATAATTGGATAAAATTAGATAAAAACCTGGCAAAATACAGAATTTGATACTGAACTATTACTGGTGTTGGTACCAGGTAATTTAACCACATAAATTATCTCACCTTTTACTGGTAGCTTACATGTATTGATACTAATATTAGCGACGTTTTTTCGTATCGCGTGTAAATCTGACTCGAAAAAAACGATCGCGGGTAACATCCCGGTTAAGCCCAAACAGCTGACATTTGACAGTTGCGCATCTTTGACTCACCTTCGTCGGCTTATTATACCCTTCACTCGTAGAGTAAAGGGTATATTAACTTTGTCATGAAGTTTGTAACGCATTGAAGGAAGCATCTCCGACCATATAAAATATGTATATATATGATCAGCATGACGAGCTGAGTCGATTGGGCGATGTCCGTCTGTCTGTCTGTCCGTCTGTTGCTACGCGTTTTACTCGGCCAGTTTAAAAGCTATCGAGCTGAAATTTTGCACACATGCTTCTTTTTATTGCAGGCAGTTTGTATGTTTGAATCGCTAAAATCGGACCGTGGGGTCATGGGGCTGCCATACAAACCAAACCCCCCCAATTTGGTTTTTCTAAGAAAAACTTTTTCATGCGTGCACCAATTTCAACCAAATTTCACACAAATGTGTTTCTATTGGTAAGACAAAATATATGTAAGAATGGATCAAATCAGACTATGGGGTCCTGGGGCTGCCATACAAACTTAACCCCCCAAGTTAGGTTCTTCTAAGAAAAACTTTTTCGTTTGTGCACCAATTTCAACCAAATTTCATACAAATGTGTCTCTATTGATGCCACAAAACATATGTAAGAACGGTTGGAATCGGACTGTAGGGTCATGGGGCTGTCATACAAACCCAACCCTCCAAATTGAGTTTTTCTAAGAAAAACTTTTTGGTTTGTGCACCTATTTCAATCAAACCTCATAAAAGTGCATTTCAATTGATGCCACAAAACATATTTAAAAATGAATGGAATCGGACAATGGGGTCATTGGGCTGTCATACAAACCCAACCCCCCAAATTGAGTTCTTCTACGAAAAACTTTTTTATTTGTGCATCACTTTCAACCAGAACTCGTAAAAGTGCATCTCTATTGATGCCATAAGACATGAATAAAAATGAATGGATTCGGTATATGCGGTAATGGGGCTACCATACAAACCCAACCCCCCATTTTAGATCTTCTAAGAAACATTTTTTCGACACCAATTTCAAAAAAAAAAACTTAATGCGTCCTTGTCAAAACAAAAAAAAAGTAAAACGAATGGAATCATACTATGGGATCATGCTCCCGCATCCCTCCAATAAAGTTTTCTGAGTAAATATTTTTATTTTCCCACTTTACCAAAAACACACAAATATTGTTTTATCCACGCCACAGAAGGAAAAGAATGGGGAAGGATTGAACACAAGTCATATGTTCGCCCAAAAAAAAACTTTTAGCCCGAGGAGAGTGAAGGGTATTCAAATTTCGGCCGCGCCCGAAATTAGCCTCGGTCTCGTTTTTTAGATGTAGTGGATTTTATCACAAAAGATGATTATTTCTTTGCAAAATCTTTTCTCGTGATGAGAAAAACTCTCACATTTGGTTTGAAAAAAAAAACAAATTCCCTCATATTTCCCCCATGCGTCCGCCATCTACGTTTGATTCATCTAAGGTCTATCCCGTGTAGGGTAGTTGCACGAGTGAACTTTACCTGGGTAAGTGTCATTTTTTTATATGAAGTTCTACCCAAACCTGAACGGGATAAACACAATAAGACGTGCCTATTATACACATAAAATGGTGGCTTTCCAGGCAGAATTTCAATGTAGCTATATGGAGAACAGTCTGAGGAGAATCTCCAGAGCAGTGGAAGGGTCACTTATCCTGGTTGCTATATTTCTGATAGGAAAAAATTAAAATCGCATCTTTCGACAGCTGCAGCTTTTGAACCTTGAAGTGTTCACCAAATATGGACAGTGCGGTGATTTTGACGTTTGCCAAATTGCAAAATTCCGCTCACAAATTTCCAAGCTACGGACAATTTTCGATTAGAAAACTCATAATTGCGATTTGGGCAGCCGTAACTTCTGAACGCGGATAGTTAGTGTAATTTGGAGCAAATGTGAGCGCCAAGGAGCTTTAAAAATAAAATATGCCGAATTTCAGAAAGATGGAGAAGGGTTCCCGAGATGCCGGGAATGAACGATTGCCAAACATAAAATTGCGATTATCTCGCTAAATATTGATCGTACAGGATACAAGAGCAACACATTACACCTTAAAAGTAGACAAGACTGATCACAAGCCTCACCGAGGAGCTTATTATGGGTGAGGTTATAAAACACAACGTTCGCGTAACGTGTCGCGTTTTCCGAAACGTTTCCTATTGTGTTCTGTAAACGCATAGATCCGGATCAGACTTGGTGTTACCATCGCCATCTCTCGGAAAGTGACAAATGTGACAATTGACACATCACAGCTGATACGTTTTGCTCGAAAGTTAAAATTTCCAGTTTTAAACGAGATGCAGATACATTTTACATTGATTATAAATAGTTTAATAAATAAATGAGGGCGGAAATGCACGGTTCGACGGCAGATTGTAAATTTCTGTCAATCAATCAAGCTATGCCTCGCAAGGGGGCGCTTAGGGGATCTGTTTGTAGGGAGAAGTTTCTGATCCGTAACGGCCGGTTGATTTGAAACGTTGCGCGAAACGTTGTGTTTTATAACCTCACCCTATGTAGTGAATTAGGTCTCATTGTGTGGCATGGCAAATGCTGTACATTTTGTTGTACCATTCCCAATGCTGTACGACAGGTCAAAATGCTGTACTGTACAGATAAAATGCTGTACGTGCAGTGGCAGTGGCAGCCCTCAGGTTCGTTTTGCTGAACCTGGGGGTCTCAGTGCAGCAGGTATGCCAGATGGATCCCAGCATACGCTTGCTGTGTCTGAGCCCTTCAGCGAGTTTCCATCGGTCTTGGAAATTATCCTCGGTCCATTGCCTGACAACTGTTTTAGTAGTGGATCTTCTAATACCAATTGCAGGTTCTGCGCCATAGAGGGGTTGTTCTGAACCCTCTCTTGCAAGGGCATCAGCTTTCTCGTTTCCGATATTAGTTATTCTGTATTGTATGTCATTACTCTCGAAGCTAGAAGATATTACAATGACTCCATATTTTTATTTAACTTAGTCAATGATGTAGTTGAAGCACCAGACGTTCTCTGTGAAATTTCCATAAGAGTTCTTTTAAGTAACACTAGAAATCAAGACTTGTTTTGCTTACATACATTTCGATCAAATTATTTGCAAAATTCACCACTCGAAAGATTCAAAACCAATGGAAATGCAATATCTAAATACATATATAGATATATTCGACTCAGATAAACTTAAACTGAAAAGCTTCATTCTACATTTGTTCGACTGAATTTTATTTATTATTATTATATTTTTTTTTAATTTTGTTAATATAATTCTGAATTTTCTTTGAATTTAATACATTTTAGTTTAGTGTTTATTGGTTTACGATCACATAACAGTATTTATAAATGAATTGTCATAAGGGACTTATGCCCTTTTATATTCAAACAAATAAATTGAATTGAAAATGTCAGAGACAAGATCCATAAAGTCGAAAGCAATTTGCAATAAATTTGTCTAGTGCATGACAATTAATTGAAGTTATCTCAGAACCCGATTTGCTTAATGTCTTACTTCAAAATCAATCAACCAGCAGCAAAAACGAAGATTACATCTACTTCCTTTCCTTTCTTAAAAAAAAACGCAATATAATTCTATGTTCCTGCGTCTCTACAGCATTGGTCACTCAAGGATCTGGCCACCTTAACTAATTAGCAATCGTAGCAATGTACATTGTGTATACACTTACTACTTAAATCTTGCTTCATAGTATAATTTATTTCTTTAACTTTTTTTTTAAATTTTTCTAATACAAACACCACAATTGCAAACACTACTCCAAACGCATACACTATCCAAATACCAGTCAACTCACGCAATTTTAATGGACGCAAAACACTCTCATCAATCCTATTTACTCGAAAATAACCAGCTTCGACACTTTCATAAAAGGCATCTTTTCGCCACTTGTAGAGAATTCCTGAATCTCTCATACGATGTATTATATCATTTAAAATGTCTTTATAAGCAAATTCGCGATGAACTCTCATCCAAATCATAATTTCCTTGATGTAAACGTGTGTTTTGTGAAAATACTTTTTGTTAAAACGACGCTCCATCTCATTTAACATATGAAGATTATCCCCAGAAACCAAATATCCATAACTTACGTTAAGATTTATCCAATTCTCACCCATATTAAACTCTCTTGTCAAACGTAGTCCCGCAGGCAAAAATAAGGCAGCGTCTTCAAATCCTGCAGATGCAAACATAATGCTGTACTTTGATTTCTTTATATCGTCCAGCGTGTCAATTTGTCTACCCGCAATTGATTTTGTGTAGAAACTGCTGAGATTGCTTTGATAAAGGCTGAGTACGATCATTAGCAGGATAACAGAAAACAAGTGCACCACTGCTATCCAGCGATTATCCTGAAAAATTCGTGCGGTGTGGAGTTGTATGGTACATATTCGTATAATTTGAAATACGGCATTCTGATATCTGCTCTCGTAGGATCCATAAAGAGTTTCAATAAGTAACATTGCAAAAAAAATGGCGAAACAAGATAACAAAAGCAGGCACCATGCTGCTTTTTTAAATGGTAGAATAAGATAATACACACGCGAAAGTTCTTGTTGATAGGGCATTATCAAGTAGAATTGTGCATTTGACAACGGATATGTTACCTGCGAGTCGTCTTCAGTGGTATGAACCCATAAAGTGAAAATATCAAATTTTCTCTGATCCATAATAAGTGATAAATGCTCCATAGAAGCTATCGTTTCATTGAGCATCTCCACGTAGGTTGCATTGATTTTTTTTATAAAAGCGAAAATTATTTTAGCCATATCACCACCGTATTGAACATTACCTTTCCTATCAACGTAGCTGATGTAATTAGGTCTGATATAAATCGGATACACCCTTAGCGGATTTCCATTCATATTAGTCAACTGGTGTTTAAATAAGTAACGTATCTGACTAGCTTCTGATGTTATTTCCACCAATGGCTTTTGGGAATATGGCATGTAACCGAACGTCTGATTGTTGACGATCACCAGGAAATGCACTAATCTTTCATTCCATAATATCTCCACAAAATTCAGCAAGAACTTCGTTGAAATTTTGTTTGGAAAAATGAAAATCAATTTTGATCTATGATTGCCCTTTAACGTTGATGTGGTCAAATTTAGGAGATCCTTATGGTTTTTCTGAGTAATGTACACCAACGACAGGATATTAGTGTTAAATTTTGTCTTCAATACAAATCGAGAATTGGCGCGATCGAGTAAAATCTTTGGAATTTCACCGAATTTGACGTCCGTGTCGAAAGGTCGATTCGTGATATTTGGAAGAAAATACACCATTGTTTGAATATTGTACAGTTTTTGCAATGAGCTTACAGCATTTTGCACTTCATTGGAAGCGGTTTCGCAAAGATTTAAGTTGCCTAAGATGAAAATCACTACAATACAAGTAAAACTCCAGCTGTTCATAATAAGGCCGTAACTGAACGAATAAGCAAATACTAAGGAATGTTGAGACTATTCTTATTTAACATCTAGCCGGTTCAACGTGTTCACTTCTAATAAATTTATTATTTACCATTAACTTTCACTGTGATTTATAATGCCAAATGAAAGGTGTAATTATGAAGTAAGTATATCGATTAATTAGTGGCACTATCCAAATAAATTAAATTATACATACTAATGAAAGCGATGTCTAGAAGTAGTTACGCAGCTTGAAACTCGTCCTGGAGGGACTGTGATGCTATTTGCGTGCAATATTGCTACTGGAAATATAATTGGTCAAACGCTAGTGCCATGTGTCTCAAAAAGTATTGACGATGTCTTTCTTTTGTATTTGGCTTAAAGAAAAAGACATTTTTTGGTAATTTTATTTCACCGCTCTGATTTCAGTATTCGTTTTTTTTTGGGTGTTTTATTCCTTGAGATTGTTGGCATTTAATTATTCCGGATATTTGGATAAGTTCTTAGGGTTTTTTAGAATTTTTTTTCAAAAAAACCCTTACGAAATCGATTTTTTCCGTCCGTCCGTCCGTCTGTTCACTAAATAACTCGCGAACGGCTCAACCAATTGTCAAGAAATTTGGTAGGAATGTGCAGAATGGTTACAATCCTTGGCACAAATACCTTAGAAGTTGTTAGGAAGCAGATAACAGAATGTCCCGAACGTTTGAAAAAAGTCAATTTTTTTATTTTTTATCGGAGATTGACGTATGGGTATTTAAATCAAAGATCTAAACGAGTACATCACATATCAGTTAACATTTTCTAGTTTCAAGTAACGGTAAAAAAGTTATTGGCGTTTAAAGTTAAACTTCCTTTTCGACCGCCATTTTTCTAAACTGTTATGAACCTTTGCACAAAGATTGGTCAGTATGGCCTTATATACGTTAAATATTAAGACTGTTGACTTTTGCTGAAGAAAAGTAAATAACAGTAAATTTGTAAAATTTCAATTTGTTCGTGTTTAGCCCTTCTTAGGTTTCCAAATATGAAAATTCTGCTAAGGGTTTCTAGTTTCTAGAAAATTACATAGGGAATACGTCTACGAATTTTCATATGAATTACTGTATCCAAACCGGAAATATAGCCAAGTAAGTATTTAGTAAGAGCCTTTCACAATGCAAGGGAGACCTCTTAAGCATTTCTTCAATGCATATCTTTTAACTTGATGAAACAATGAACATAAAATTTGGTGGATATGCATAGAATGGTAATAATGTTTGCCACAAATATTTTTGAAATTTGTAGGACCAAGTTAACAGGGTGCCCCTGAATAGCTGCAAAAGTATACTTGTTCAATACTCATAGGAAAGCTTGCGTGAGCTCTCTATATCAAGGGACACAATGTAATCATTTCATAAAAGTTGCTCTTCCTTGATTAAAGAAAACAGTAACAGTAGATTTACAGCTAATAATTCAGTTCATATACAGGGTGTCCGGAAAATGCCGCATAAACGCACCGGATTGTGATTCCTCATGTGATTTCCAGCAAAAAAGTTGCACCGAATATACCCCCTTAGCTTTAAACTTTAGCTACCACAGGCATTTGAAGATTTTTGAAAAAATATTTTTTCTTGTACGGCTAAAACTTCAATATCTCAAAAGCTAGAATAGCAAAATAAGATGACTATTAGAGCCAACTAATTTACCTAAAAAATAAAACTAACGGTACTAAAATTGGATAGAAAGTTTGGTTTTTACAGAACTTCAAAATCAAATTTTTGTGATTTGACCTAAAAACAATATGGTTTTCCATCTCAATTTTCTCCAACTTCTGCAAAAGAGAGGTGTTTGTACAATTCTTTTAAAAATTGGCGATCATTTCTTTCTTACATCATTTAATTCTAGCTCCATTATTTCTAATAGTTTTTATACGTTAAGTGTAGAAAACTAGGGTTAATTTTAGCTCGAATTCAATATAATTAAACTCACACTGCTCCTAAAGATATGCAATTGGTAAAATATATTCAAATTATGTCGAAATCGAGCCAAAATTAAGGAGGTTTTCACACTTGTGCCAGATTAAGTAATCTGCGGCAAATTACGTAATCTGGGCCCTAATTAGGCTCCAGATTACGTAATCTGCCTATTGCAAATTAATTAGCCAGAACGACTTTATCTAATTCACCTTGCGGTTGAGGTGAATTTTGATAAATTTTTATGTCATAATTGTCACTAGTAATGCATAAAATGTCTATTTTAATGTCATAAATTTAATTTTTCATGTCAAAAATCCTATCCTGTTCAAACAATTAATTACACGGTTGATTAACGGAAAGGAAATATACATTATGAAACAATATCCTAAAGTGCAGAGATGCGTTTCAAGACCAGGCGTTCGAATGGCAAAACATGCATTACGCGATTTGTTTCCGCTCATTCGCTCCATTTTATTTTTATTTTGTAAAAAAGTGTTCCTCGTATACATGTACATACATGAAGTGGGACTGGACCTACATATCAGAGGATCGGACCGACTCAAAATTAGAAAAATGTCTCGGGTGGGTTAGCTAGGGAGTCCTGTCCAAGCAGCAATGCTCGGCCGCACATCTCGTCAGAAGCCAATTTATTTTCGTTATGTAGTCACCGTTTCGACGTTTATCCAATTTTTAGTCGTCGCGTCGAATGTAGTTTCGCGGTGCGTACGACTTCTTCATCAAGTTTGATGCGCTGCGGGATCACTGGCTATTTCTCAAACATCACTCGAGTAACTTCTCTTTCTCTATGCGCTGTAAATCACGAAATTGAAAATCTTTTCATTTTTTTAAACATGAATTTATTTATGGTGAACTGAACACTGATGAATACACTTTTACTAATTGAATAAAAAAAAATGGTTCGCCTTTAAAATCGAATAAATGTCGTTTGACATATTTATCACTAAAAATATTTTTTTACGTCAAAATTACTTGATCAAGTATAAGATAGTGTGAACACTAAATTCACCACAGCTTGATTTGCCTGATTAGGCTCCGCAGATTACGTAATCTGGCGTAAGTGTGAAAACCTCCTAGTTTTTTGCACTTAAGTCATTAAAACTGTTAGAAATAACCAAGCTAGAATAAAATGAAGTAAGAAAGAAATGATCACTAGACTATGCCCCAATTTTTAAAAGAATCCTACGTGCACTTCACCTTGGCAGAAGCTGAGATGGAAAAACATATTGTTTTTGGGTCAAATCACAAAAATTTGACTATGTTCTGTAAAAACCTCTTATCCGATTTTACTGCCGTTCGTTTAATTTTTTAGGTAAATTTTAGTTGTAATAATCATCTTATTCTGCTAAGCTAGTCTAGCTTTTCAGGTATTGAAGTTTTAGTCGAACAAGAAAATGATTTTTTCAAAAATCTTCAAACGCCTGTGGCAACTAAAGGGTTAAGCTAAGGGGGTATGTTCGTACAACTTTTTTGCTGGAAATCACATGGGGAATCACAATCCGGTGCGTTTATGCGGCTGTTTCCGGACACCCTGTATAATACGGAGGGCAAGTAAAAAAAAAGGTTCCCAACGCTGTACACTCGCCGCGCGAGATGATAAGTGAAATCCGGCAACACCGCCTTGATTGTTGGTCCCTCTACTCCAGGGATGTCAAACTCAAAACCTGGCCTGGGCCAAATCACAAATGTTCTTTAAAAATAATTTAGAACCTTTATAAGTTAAAACGCTGAGACTTCTTCAAAAACTAGCAGTGATGTTTTCATCGGTTCGATTCGGTAGTTGATATGTCACATTTCCAGGTCACATCAAATTGTGTGTTTTTGCGTCTGAAGATACTGCAATGAGTGGGGGGAGTCCGAGAGAGTTGACCATATGGGAGACTTGAACCATTTGAGTTTATTCTTTGGAATCTAACGACTAGAGGTTGATTTTTCGTCAGAAGGTGACCTGTTCTACGCCGCATCTGAATACCATGTCCAAATGTCGGACACTTGTATGGTTCGGAAAATAAACGGAAAAATATGTTTTTCATGATAAAAAGTGAAAAATCAATTTTTTTGTTTTAGTGCAGATTTCTTCTTAATGAAGTATTTAATCAGAATATAACGAGTTTTCCTACTTTGGTGAGTCGGGGTCCAGCTCAGAGCATTTTTACCCAAGAAAGCGCCAACCGGGAGACTTGAACCATATAGAAACTGACAGCTATATGGTTCAAGTCTCCCGCCCTTAAAATATTTATGTAATTTCAGATAATTTTAGGAAAATGAATCGAAAATCTATTTAAGATTATACATTCAGGTGCGGAACCCCTTTAACTTAAAAACCTTTCTTAGCCTTGTGGAAATGACGTCCGGGTGGACATAAATTAACATAAAAAAATCATATAATTTGTACTAGGATTCAATTGAACGTTCTTAGTCCAGTCACAAGCCAAAAAGAACACGATTACGTTTTTTCGTATTATATGATGAGAACGATAAAACAATTGTACATGTCCGTAAAAAATATTACTTTTTTGGCAATTTTAAATGTATGGTCATGTCTCCCTCTACGGTGGCCCAACTCTCCCGCTAGTTAGGGATACTTGAGCCATTTCGAGGATTTTGAATAAGGACTTCTGTGCCATACACTATGGATTTTTTTCAATAAATGCCAAGGTAACATCATGCACTATGTAATTAAAAATAAATGAAATCAATTTATCCAATGGATAACTTTTTATCCGCGGTGAAGCAAAACGTGGCTCAACTCTCCCGGACTCCCCCTACCATATACATTTTTGTCCACTGGAAAAAGCTTGGAATTTCTGGAAAACAAGCAAAATGTTGAAATAAAAAGTAATAAACCCTTAAGATTGTGTGATACATACACATTTTTATAAAGCGTTGTTGCCAAATTCAAGGTCGGGCATGTTGTGCACCAAATTTGACAAAACGCCCCAACATGCTAAGTGTAATATCTCTTCTTCTCTGTACCGTAACCCTTTGTGGGGCATGGTGCGTTCACTCAGCCGTTTATAGGCTACTTCGAGTCAACGTTACAGAGAAGTATATATAATGTTGCAAGCAGTATATATTTCCTGGGCCACGCCGAGATTCGATCTCCGGACCTCTAGATTACAAGCATCGCAGAGTTCGACTCAACCAAGTGAGCCACAGAGCCTGATATGTGTAATATGTCCCACTTTTATTACTAGGAAAAATTTAAAAATTCATTTAATTTTAACAAAACCTTTATAAAAACGCAAAAGTAAAATGTAAAACAAGTATTATGATCGAATAAATATGAAAAAAAATGTCGTGCTCTGTGGCCGTGATCGTTCGGTCGCCACTCTGTGAAATAGACACTCATAGAGAAACGAGTTTCCAAACTCGGCACGACTCGTCGCAAGTTTATTATTCAGAAGAAAATGGTAAGAAATATTCTTATCGTAGAATAATAAACTAACAATGCGACTAGGAAGTGGAATGGCTGACAACCGTATCACACGCCGAATTCAGTTGTCTTCGTAACGTTGATGACTACACATGGCAGTCATCAACGCACCATGCTCCACTAGGAGTTACGGTATCAAGAGAGAATATGAAAAAAAAATAAAAACTAAAACGTTAAACAAAAAATTGAAATTCTACCATTAGCTCGGGCACATCATCCTTATTAGACGAAAATATTTGAGACATTTGTTTCAACTTATATTTCTAAAGGTTTGTGTTCGTAGAGACGACTCATGGGATCATCGCTCAGCAATCGAAGTGAAACTACCGGTTTTGAGCACTATATGGGTATATTTTCTATACAGACATGTGCCTTTAGTCCATAGTCGATACTAGGAAAGTAGAACCATTCAAAAAATATTTAAATACGGCTCGAAAATGGATGCAAAACCACGCAAATCTACGATCGCTGAGCGATGATACCATGAGTCGTCTCTACGAACACAAACCTTTACTCTTACATTTGATTGAATGCAAAAACTTTATATTTTGCGATGTGTGTGACTATTGAACGCGTCTATTTAAAAGGAAATGTGGTTTATTGGTGGGTCATTTTGTAACACGTTCTGGGGCATATTATCTACATCTCATTTCCAAAACGCCTCATCGTTGGTTCACGAGAAACGACGGATTACCGTTAGTTGTTTTTTCTCCAAAATATTGCCAAGAATGTTTCCTTGTGTAGTCGGCTCCTTTGCATCGACCAAGTTCAGTTTTAAGACTTGTATTTCCTTATTGTCGATGAAGATGATTTATTTTCCAAATACGTATTTCGACAGCTATTTGCTTGTATTCCTTATTGTCGATGAAGATGATTTATTTTCCAAATACGTATTTCGGCAGCTTTGCTGCCATCTTCAGTGGATTAATGCTTAAGTCTACAATGTTCCATATATTTATATTATCCTAACTTATACAATATTCTTATTACTAATTACATTTTGCCTTTTAAGCTAATTACAAACTACCTGCTCCAGGTATCAGCCGGAATAGCTCAGTGTGTCCGTTTCCTAGGTCGGTGTTCAGCCTCGTCTCTGGGTTTTCCTTGCCTATGTAATAGCTCTCGTAAGCGTCTAGTTTATGTGCCTTGACTTCCCTGATTATTTCGAATTTCGTAATTTTATGCCCCTCTTCGACAATATGCTTCGCAACTGCTGATTTTATATCAGTCCTTTTCTGTTTCTTGGCCAATTCCGCTTCTCTGAGGTGTTCCTTCCTTCCAGTCGATTCTGCATTGATTTGATCAAGTTGCTGATGGTATCTTGAGCAATACCGTTCCACTCCTCTAATAGGGCTGCCTTCAATTCTTCAGTGGACGAAGGGACTGGATTTCTGGCTCGGACTCTTCTGTTGAGTTCGTCCCATAAGTAATGGGATTGATGTCGGGACTGCGCGCAGGCCAGTTGAGTGACGACATATTGGCTTCATTCAAGAACTGCCGAGTGAGGCGCGACGCATGACACCGGGCATTGTCGTGCATCAAAGTAAAGTTCTCGCCAATAAATGCTGCATAGGGCACAACGTGGACACGGAGAACATCGGTAACGTATCGCTCAGCTGTCAGCCCTCCTCCTCGGCCTCCTGCGGGCACGAATACGAGATCCGTTTTTCCCTCCAATGAAATGCCAGCCCACATCATACAGGAACCGCCGCCGTATGCAACCGTTTCAGTGAAACAGCACTGCGCAAATCGCTCAGTTGGACGCCTGTAGACTCGACATCTTCTGTCACTGCCATGCAGACACATTCTCGACTCGTCAGTGAACAATACTGAGCTCCATTCCGTATCGCTCCAAGTAAGATGATTACGAGCAAATAAGAGGCGCGCTTGTCGGTGTCGTGCAGTCAATTTGGGGCCCCTGGCAGGCCGTCTTGGAGTGATATTCGCTTCCCTTAATCGTCTCCTTACCGTGCGGTCACTGACAGCTACTCCGCGAACACGCCTCAGGTTCCGCTGCGCAGCAACACCCGTGAGGAAACGATTTCGTGACGTACTTGTTACAATGAAACGGTCGTCTTTCTCTCTGAAGTGGATCGAGGGCGGCCCGTTCTTGGTCTCGAATTAAAGCTACCAGTCTCTCGAAATCTCCTGCTAACTCTCGAGACAGCAGACTGACTCATTCCAAGACGGCGAGCGACGGTTCGCTGACTATGATTTTCCGACAATAGGGCTACAACTGGTGCCGCCTGTTCTGGCGTCGTATCCATTGATGACCAAATTTTTCTGGGTTTTTTGTTACAAGTGGCAATAATTTAAAAAGTGCAAAGCAAATGTTGATAAAAAGGGTACCAACAGGTAGCTAAGGTTTCGAACTTTTAAACGACATACGACTTTTATGAATAACTATCATACTTTCCAAAAAAACACGTACAAATACACGCGCTATTAGGTTGAGTCAATACTTTTGACCGTAAGTAGTTAGCAATCATAGCAATCTATACACTTACTACTTTAATATTACTTCATATAATAATCTATTTATTCAACTTTTTGTTTAATATTTCTAATACAAACACCACAATTGCTAACACTATTCCAAACGCATACACTATTCAAATACCACTCAGCTCACGCAATTTTAATGGACGCAAAACGTTCTCATCAATTCTATTTACTCGAAAATAGCCAGCTTCGATACTTTCATAAAAGGCATCTTTTCGCCACTTGTACAGAATTCCTGAATCTCTCATACGATTTATGACATCATTTAAAATGTCTATATAAGCAAATTCGCGATGAATTCTCATACAAATCATAATTTCCCTGACGTAAATGTGTACTTTATGAAAATACTTTTGGGTAAAGCGACGCTCCATCTCATTAAACATATCAAGAATATCCCCAGAAACCAAATATCCATAACTCACATTAAGATTTATCAAATTCTCACCAATATTAAACTCTCTTGTCAAACGTAGTCCCGCAGGCAAAAATAAGCCAGCTTCTTCAAAACCTTTAGCTTGTAAGCATAATGCTGTACTTTGAATTCTTTATATCGTCCAGCGTGTCAATTTGTCTACCCGCAATTGATTTTGTGTAGAAACTGCTGACATTGCTTTGATATAGGCTGAGTATGATCATTAGCAGGATAACAGAAAACAAGTGCACCATTGCTATCCAGCGATTATCCTGGAAAATTCGTGTGGTGTGTAGTTGTATGGTACATATTCGGATAATTTGAAATACGGCATTCTGATATCTACTTTCGTAGGATCCATATAGAGTTTCAATAAGTAACATTGCAAAAAAAAATGGCGAAACAAGATAACAAATGCAGGCACCATGCTGCTTTTTTAAATGGTAGAATAAGATAATACACACGCGAAAGTTCTTTTTGATAGGGCATTATCAAGTAGAATTGTGCATTTGACAACGGATATGTTACCTGCGAATCGTCTTCAGTGGTATGAACCCATAAAGTGAAAATATCAAATTTCCTCTGATCCATAATAAGTGATAAATGCTCCATAGAAGATATCGTTTCATTGAGCATATCCAAGTAGGTTGCATTGATTTTTTTGATAAAAGTGAAAATTATTTTAGCCATATCACAACCGTATTAAATATTGCCTTTTCTATCAGCGTAGCTCATGTATGTAGGTCTGATATAAATCGGATACACCCTCAGCGGATTTCCGTTAATATTAGTCAACTGGTGTTTAAATTAGGGATGTAACGGATGTGGTTAAGCGGATGAGGATGCGGATGCGGATCAATGAAAACGTAAATTTGCAGATGCGGATGTGAATGCGGATGCGGATGTCATAAAATTTGCAAATGCGGATGCGGATGCGGATTAGTTATAAAAAATATATGAAGTGAATTTTACTAATACCGAAAATCTGATTCAGATTTCAGGAATATTCGACATGTTAGAAGTAAAAGTACAAGGAAGGGCCAGCTTAACAAAATGTGCAATCCTTTTGAGTGCTGGACAAAATCATTAGCTTCATTAAAATGCAGTGTCATAGTGGAAAGCCTTTCTTTTTCATAATTTTTTTTCATTTTGGACCTTTTTTAAATAAGCCCCATAACTTTTGAAGGAATGCCATTTCAGCCGTAAAATTGTGTATAACTATTCACAATAAGTTCAAGATCATTTTAAGGTAAACATTGAGTCGCTCCGGTCATGGACACTCATTATACCCCCCATTTGTATTTGTCAAAACGGTATGTCCATAACTCCCCCAAAATTGGAGCAGAGTGCTAAATTTGGTTTGTTGCGATTGGTGGTCATAGTCACCCCACCCACCAAAAATCAGCTCATTCAGATAAAAACTGAGGGTATCTCCCATAGAAAGTGACCCAGCAGCAGTTTGTTCTACGTACTACTCATTTTATAATCTGTTGACAAAGTTGTCTTGGGTCACTAATAATTTGATGTAGTTTTTTTCGTCCTCAGACCATTTTTCTGTATCTATTGCCTTTTCTGGAATAATCGCAAAAAAAACGAAAAAATGCCCCCCTTTCACCCCTTTTTTAAGGTTACGGACCCCCAATCGGTTGGGACTTTTAAAGCCATAATCTGGGGACCATCCCCAACAATAATCAAAAAAAAATTCCGATGTAGGATTTTTGCCGTTCGATGGCCATATTTTGGCCCAATTTTCTTAGACTAATATCTACATGCATTAGATTTGGTTTCTTGCAATCGCTATTAATTCTCTATTCTATGCGTAGTTTAGAATGTAGATGATTAGATGGGAAATTTGTTTTTTATTGATATCCGCATCATATCCGCATACAAAACTGCGGATTGCGGATGCGGATGAGGATGTCAACATGAGGATGCAGATGCGGATGCGGATGTAGAATTTGATGCGGATTATCCGCAGTTGCGGTGCGGATGCGGATATCCGCAACATCCCTAGTTTAAATAAGTAACGTATCTGACTAGCTTCTGATGTAATTTCCATCAATGGCTTATGAGTATATGGCATGTAACCGAACGTCTGATTGTTGACGATCACCAGGAATTGCACCAATCTTTCATTCCATAACAACTCCACAAAATTCAGCAAGAACTTCGTGGTAATTTCGTGTGGAAAAATGAAAATCAATTTTGATCTATGATTGCCCTTTAACTTTGATGTGGTCAAATTTAGGAGATCCTTATGGTTTTTCTGAGTAATGTACACCAACGACAGGATATTAGTGTTAAATTTTGTCTTCAATGCAAATCGAGAAATGGCGCGATCGAGTAAAATCTTTGGAATTTCACCGAATTTGACGTCCGTGTCGAGAGGTCGATTCGTTATATTTGGAAGAAAATACACCATTGTTTGAATATTGTACAGTTTTTGCAATGAGCATACACCATTTTGCACTTCATTGGAAGCGGTTTCGCAAAGATTTAAGTTGCCTAAGATGACAATCACTATACAATACAAGTAAAACTCCATTTGTTCATAATAAGGCCGTAACTGAACGAATAAACAAATACTAAGGAATGTTGAGACTATTCTTATTTAACATCTAGTCGGTTCAACGTGTTCACTTCTAATAAATTTATTATTTACCATGAACTTTCACTAGGATTTATAATGGCAAATGAAAGGTGTAATTATGAAGTAAGTAAATCGATTAATTAGTGGCACTATCCAAACAAATTAAATTATACATACAAATGAAAGCGATGTCTAGAAGCAGTTGCTCAGCTTGAAACTCGTCCTGGAGGGGACTGTGAGACTATTTGCATGTTTTATTGGTACTGAAAATATAATTAGTCAAACGCTAATGCAAAGTGTCTCAAAAAGTATTGACGATGTCTTTCTTTTGTATTTGGTTTGACAAAAAATACTTTTTTTTTGTCATTTCACCGCTCTGATTTCAGTATTCGTCTTTTTTTGGTGTTTTATTCCATGAGAATGTTGAATTATTTTGGATATTTGGGTTAGTTTTTTTTTTGGCTCAAACATTCAGATAGTGCTATAAGAACAGCCATAACATTATCTCAAGTCGCTTTTTTATTAAATGTGTTGTTTTATTCTCTCATGCGAAGGAAGCATTTTCTCAGAAGGAGGACGTGTGAGAGCGAAGACGCCTGGACGAACTGCACCAACCTTGTATACCTGCCTAAATCAGCAAATCTCCTGTGACCTAAGGAGACAATCCGATTTGCTATTCCGTTTTTCATCGAAGAAACATTTCTTAGGAAAATGCTATATGTATTTATTGTACGAGTATAATGTATACAATAATAATCAACAATCTTCTTCCTTCATCTCTACAACATGATGAAATGGATACTTGCCTTTATTCATATATTCCAAATCACTCAACATGATTTCCTTTCTATTCTAATACCTTCCTCCCCAAAATAAACACAGACATTATATTTTCGTCTGATTATGCAGTAACAATACTCTGATCTGACGGTCATGTTACGTACGTACGAGTATAAATCACCATAAATTTTACGAAGATATGATTTTTCTTCACAGTGATCCTAATGAAGTTGACTTGGGATTGGGATGATTATATCGCCAAAATTGCGAGATCAATAAAGCAAGTGTGAAGCGTAAACATCGCACCACGCGCCCGCGCCGTCGTCCTTCATACAACTGATTCATATATCCTCCTAATATACACCAACACCGGCTACACCGAATAGATGCATGTCTGTTTGTTTCCCATAGTCAGATTTAGCGAATGATAATAACGAGCTGTGTCCTATGGATGTTTAGCATTTTGCTATACGCAGCGAAACGAAAAAATGTGTAAACATCTTTAAGGATATCTATACAGGGTGTCCCGCATTGGGTGGTCAATACTTTAAGGGTTAATAGCGAAACTTGTTTCAGCAAGAAAATTACCAATACAATCGGAATTTTTATTACCGTTACCTTGTTATCGCTCTTTTTGTGAAAGTCATCGAAAATCGTGACTTGTCCTGCAAAATCATAATTTGCAGCCACCCTGATAACTTAATCCAAGATTTGATTTCAGTTTCAGAAACTACATAAAATTTCACAAAAACTGAGGTTTTTCCAGTTGCCAACATTATCGCCACTTTCAAAATACAGTTACTCAAACTTAATAGAAATTTTAAAATCGATTTTTCATCGAAAATTTAAATAGTAATTTCATAACGGTGCTTTATACGTACAACTCTGCAAAGTTGATAAAAGTTGCTTCAACATGTTGGCTTTCCAACGGTATATCACTTTTCATATTTACTTTGCAGAATTTTATGGAAACACGCATTGAATGGTAAAAATCAAGGCTTCAGTGAAATCGCTAACAATTTTCCCTTTACTCGAAAAAAGACAAACAAAGAGAAGAAAAGATTCTTAATCTCTTCGATACTAACCCAAAATTGAGCACGCGTATAGAGCAGCACTTCAGATGGATATTCCTCGGATGACGATCCAAAGGACTCTTCAGTCGGACAGCGGGTATCCGTGCCACCTTACGCAAGTTCAGGATTTACTACCGAGCGACTGTCAGAGGGGGATAGCATTTTGCAATTGGTTTCTTCGAAAAATCCGGGGAAGACCGTGATTTTCAATCTAAAATAGTGTGGACGGATAAAGTCACGTTTACACGCAGTGGCATTTTAAACACCCGGAATAATCACATCTCGGCTCAAAGCAATCCCCATGAAACTCGGCAATCTCGATTTCAATATAAGTTTCGTTTCAATGTTTGGGTAGGTCTTGTGGGTGATAAACTTATTGGCCTTTTGACCCTTCCCCCTTGACTAAATTCCAGAAGCTTTCTCGAAATATTTTGCCCATAATCAATCAGATGCCTCAGCGTGGTAAAATCTGGTGGCATATGGAGCGGGGCACCTCTCATAATGCGTGACCTATTAAAGAATATTTGGAAAACGAATTTCCTGGAAAGTGGATTGGCAGATTTGGGACAGTTGCGTGGCCTGCGAGAGGTCCCGACCTTACTCCCCTAGATTTTTATTAATGGGGTAACTTAAAAAACAATGTCTAGTCCGAGCCGATTACCTCCCGGGAACAGCTGCTGCAGTGAATTAATTATGCTTCTGACAACATAAAGGAAAACCCTCCGGAAATCCTTCGGACCGTTTCTTCCATGTGCCGAAGGTCTGCATTTAATCATTAGATACTATTTTTAGTTTATTGGTTCTTTCTCATAATTAAAACTTTATTTTCATTTTTAATTAACAAATTTTCAAAATTACGATAGTAAAATATGAAAAATAAATGAATAAAATTTCAGTTTGAATAATCCGATAAGAAAATAATTACCTTGTTTTTTTGTACATCCATACATCTAATTCCAAAATCCCCCAATGTAAATATGAAAAATTTTATACCGTTGGGAAGCCAACATGTTGAAGCAACTTTTATCAATTTTGCAGAGCTGTGCGTATAAAGCACCGTTATGAAATTACTGTTTGAATTTTCGACGAAAAATCTATTTTAAAATTTCTATTAAGTTTGAGTAACTGTATCTTGAAAGTGGCAATAAGCTTGGCAACAGTATAAACTTCAGTTTTTGTGAAATTTCATGTAGTTTCTGAAACTGAAATCAAATCTTGGATTAAGTCATCAGGAGGGCTGCAAATTATGATTTGGCATGACAAGTCACGATTTTTGATGACTTTCACAAAAGAGCGATAACAAGGTAACGGTAAAAAAAAATCCGACTGTATTGGTAATTTTCTTGCTGAAACAAGTTGTGCTATCAACCCTTACAGTATTGACCACCTAATGCGGGACACCTTGTATATCGTCGTTCTGGCAACCGACATAGGCCGGCTATCCTTGTGCTTGTATGAGTATGTATTTAGATTATGGCCATCTCTCATCAACATATTTTTGGTTCCGCAAATTGACTAGAACTATTTCCCGCATGCTATAAGGAAAAGAGTATCCCTAGATACGACCTTTTTTATGAATAACTAAATCTGAAAGTGATGATATCACATCACTTTCAGATTTAGTTGTTGGTTTCGGTTCACATTATTATGCATATTGAAAGAATCTCTAAGCTTTAACGCGTCCACGGAGTCAGCCGTTCAACTTGAGAGCGTACAATGCTTTGGAGAGAATAAAGAGATACAGACCAAAAAGGTCATTTTTGCATTTTTGGCGTAAATGACGAGCATTAAGTAGAAATGAATGTTTTATGCGAAGAAGTTGATAATAACGGGAGAAATCTTTAAGGAGACTCGATTTTTTGTGTAAATATTTATTTGTACTTGGTAGACCTTTTCGAAGTTAATTAATAACGACAAAAAAGCGATTATGTCTTCCGTTAAAGTAAGCCGTGAAGCTTTGCCAATTATCTATTTAATCAATTTGAGATAAATATGTATTTTACTTCATTTATAAAATGTATTATTGTTAACACCATATTGGCACGAAGCCATTCCTTTCCCTTATAAGTCAAAAACCAGAGTAGAGACTTTAAATGGACTTAGAATCACTGATTCATAACAAGTGGCGAATACCACACAGCGCATTGGCGATCCTACGTAGAGGTTTTAGGGTTTCCGAAATTAATTGCAGATACGATGATTTAGAAAACTGGAAATGGCTGGATCATCAAGACATGGCTCTGACTCTTATTTTTAATTGCAAGTTTACATACCAATATTATGTAGTACTTATTCGGCCTGCAAAACTGTTTGGAATTATTCAGGCACCCATTACATTACAGAAACATCTTCCACAGTTTCATTTGGATGGTTATCAGCCGCTGGTATAACAAAGGTAACTTCAGACAAATTACATTTGATGGAAAATTAGGTATCTTGGAATGCTGGTTATATAGTATTTCCCAATTGAAAACATCCTTATCCCAAATGAAAAAATCCTTATCCCAAATGAAAAAATCCATATCCCAAATGACAAAATCCGTATCCCAAATGAAAAAATCCATATCCCAAATGAAAAAATCCATATCCCAAATGAAAAAATCCTTATCCCAAATGAAAAAACCCGTATCCCAAATGAAAAAATCCGTATCCCAAAAGAAAAAATCCTTATCCCAAATGAAAAATCCTTGTGTGCGAATTAAAATAAAATGAATTTAGAGGTGTTTTAAGTTGTTTCTCGCATCAAATTATGAGGTGTGGTTGATGTTATTGAGGATACGAATAGCATCGGCTTCGTGGGGTTGGCTAATGCAATTGCCGTGGTTGGACATTTATAAAATTTTCTACTCGTACGTAAAGTTCCTTGCGTGTGGTTGGCTTTTGATCTTCATCACATACGCATACCGATCGTGATGAAATTTTGTGGAGATGCGTAGAATGGTAACAGTCTTTGGCACGAAATACTCAAAAGTTAGGTTAGGGCAAAAATAACAGGGTGTCCCGGAGATTTGAAAATTTGCACTCGCGAACGGCTCAACCGTCATGAAATTTGCTAGGAATGTCTAGAATGGTAACAGTCTTTGGCACGAAATGCTTAGAAGTTGGTAGGGCAAAGATAACAGGGTGCCCCGAAGATTTGAAGTCGAAGTCGACTTTTTTAGTTTTTAATTAAATCAAAATTTGATTTTGTGCGTGTATAGCCCAGGTCTGCAGATTTGAAAATTATGAGGAGTCAAAGGAAATATACAATAGTGCTTGCAACATTATACAGGGTGTCCGGAAACTGCCGCATAAACGCACCGGATTGTGATTCCTCGT
Source organism: Microchrysa polita (assembly GCA_949715475.1). Taxonomy (NCBI): domain Eukaryota; kingdom Metazoa; phylum Arthropoda; class Insecta; order Diptera; family Stratiomyidae; genus Microchrysa; species Microchrysa polita. Next base: position 134,864,213 of record OX454416.1, on the reverse strand, counting down.
GTAAATTCCAGCAAAAAAGTTATACGGAACATACAAAGGCGTTTGAAGATTTTTGAAAAAATAATTCTAACTCCATTATTTCTAACAAATGGACGCTAAAATTAACACTAGCTTTCTACACTTAACGTATCAAAACTGTTAGAAATAATGGAGTTAAAATAAAATGATGAAAGAAAGATATGATCGTAAGACTATCCGCCAATTTTTAAAAGAATCGTACAAGCAGCTCACCTTGGCAGAAGTTGGAGAAAATTGAGATGGAAAAATTGATTGTTTTTGGGTCAAATCACAAAAAATTGACTTTGAAGCTATGTAAAAACCAAACCTCTTATCAGATTTTAGTGTGATTAGTTTTATTATTTAGGTAATAATCGTAATTCTAGCTAGGTAGTTTTGGAGATATTTAGATTTAAATCGGGCAGAAAATTATTTTTTCAAAAATCTTCAAACGTCTGTGGCAGCTAAAGGGTTGAGAATCGGGGGTATGTTCCATATAACTTTTTTGCTGGAAATCACACGAGGAATCACAATCCGGTGCTTTTATGCGGCAGTTTCCGGACACCCTGTATAATGTTGCAAGCACTATTGTATATTTCCTATGCGCACATGTACGGAAATGTTTGGACAACGCCGAGATTCGATCTCTGGACCTCTAGATTACTAGGTTCGTAGAGTGCGACTCAGCCAAGTGAGTCACAGAGCGTGTCATGGCTGCACACATTAACTTAATTTATTAGATGTAAATCCATTCCCGTTTCCCGAATCAAGAAAAAAGAACTTATATTTTCCCACACAAAGCATTCTTATACGTTTTGAAAAAGTAGACTTTTGAAGCTGTTAATTTGGTACTACGAACTTCATAGGTGTTTGCGGCAACCACTATTACCATTCTATGTATTTAAACCAAATTCCATGTTCATTCTCTGGTATATAGTTATTAAGTTATTCGAATTAAAATTTTCTGGCCTCTTCTTATGTAATTTTCTCAAAAGACTCATCATAATTTTCAAATCTGCAGACCTGGGCAACTAACGCACAAATAAAAATTTTGATTTAATTAAAAACTAAAAAAGTCGACTTCGACTTCAAATCTTCGGGGCATTCGTTATCTTTGCCCTACCAACTTCTAAGCATTTCGTGCCAAAGATCATTCTACACATTCCTAGCAAATTTCATGACGGATGAGCCATTCGCGAGTACAAATTTTTTAATCTCCGGGACACCCTGTTATTTTTGCCCTAACCTAACTTTTGAGTATTTCGTGCCAAAGACTGTTACCATTCTACGCATCTCCACAAAATTTCATGACGATCGGTATGCGTATGTGATGAAGATCAAAAGCCAACCACACACAAGGAAGTTTACGTACGAGTAGAAAATTTCATAAATGTCCAACCACGACAATTGCATTAGCCAACCCCACGAAGCCGATGCTATTCGTATCCTCAATAACATCAACCACACCTCATAATTTGATGCGAGAAACAACTTAAAACACCTCTAAATTAATTTTATTTTATTTCGCACACAAGGATTTTTCATTTGGGATAAGGATTTTTTCTTTTGGGATACGGATTTTTTCATTTGGGATACGGGTTTTTTCATTTGGGATATGGATTTTTTCATTTGGGATATGGATTTTTTCATTTGGGATACGGATTTTGTCATTTGGGATAAGGATTTTTTCATTTGGGATATGGATTTTTTCATTTGAGATAATGATTTTTTCATTTGGGATAAGGATGTTTTCAATTGGGAAATACTATATCCTTAGCTTAATATTAGGTTATAGGTATGAATTCAATATTTATTGTTTCAATCACTGAAACAGAACCCTACAAACCAAGTTGTGCGGAAGGCCCGAGGCAGATGTGCGGTACACTCTGGATTTCATGCAGTGTAAATAAAAACCAACTCGGGATCAAATTGACTTCCAATGATTGCCAATTTTGTCTTCGTATGAATAAGTGTAGGCTTTTAGTTTTGAGCTTGTTCTTGGAATATCCGAGAGTAGGTATTTCTTAAAGAATCTTCAACAAAAAAAAAGTTAATTGCGATCGATAATTCTTTTAGTCGAAGCGTCGGGTTAGAGAGGAATCTGAATGGATTTTATAATCCAATGTGCTAAGTGCTTTTTGGTAAGGAACGAATAGTTCGGAGCTGACGTGGAATGAGTGCATACATCATCATGGGGTGATTTTTAGTTTGATGAGAATAAAATAATTGAGTTTGATTTTTGCGCATATTATCAGAAGTGATTTGTGACGCCAATAAAAATATCACACGACCATCACACACTAAAAACTCTGGAGAACACTTTCCACTAGATTAATATAGTGCTAAAAATATGTATTGCAGCAACTACAAGCGCAAATGCATATATACATGAAATAGGGGGACATCGTCATATACTGCTTGTATAAAAACGTGATGAATGAATAAGCAATATGCGCTTACGCGTGTTGCATGAAATAATGATTACAAATGGGTTAAATGCTGGCTGGGTTCCCAGCGCATTTGCGCCTTATTACGGATAATCATGATAAAATCGTTATTCGTAAACATTATGTAATCGTTAAGTATCATATACCCAGCCAGCATTTAACACATTTGTAATCATTATTTCATGCAATACGCGTAAGAACATATACCTTATTCATTCATCACGTTTTCATACAAGCAGTAAATGACGATGTCCCCCTATTTCATGTATATACGCATTTGCGCCTTATTACGGATAATCATTATAAAATCATTATTCGTAAACATTATGTATGTAATAGTTACGTTGCATACATTTTTAATGCATCAATCGTAAAGACTACATAATTGTTAGTCATAAAGATTACGAAATACTTATGTAACACATAATGCATTGCTCGTAAAGAATGTTAATGGCTTATACGAAATGGATCAATAATGCATGATTCGTGGAGATTAAAAATTAATCATGGTACATGTATTTATAATGGTTTATATCGTTACTGAAGATTATGGAATGAATGTTATATTTTTTGAGAGATAGAGTTTTTAAGACGATATTCTTGGATGGAATTGAAAACTTACTGAAGATTTATGAAGAGAATCGGCCGGAGACAAAAAAACGTATAAAAAAAGTGTAACTCTAAGTTTTTTTTTATTTAAACAAAGCTTCTCAAAGGAAGTTTTAGTATTCATTCGCATTGTTTTTACTACTTAGGATTTTTATCAGTTTCAAGTTGATTAAAAGGAGCTTTGCTAACGTTTGAGATGGTTTTAGGGACTTCCGTGCCGTAACGCGAATAATTTGTGTAAACTGGAAGCTGGAAAATAGGAGTTTTTCGAAAAAAGTAACGGTTTTTGACAAGAATCACAAAAAATGCGATTACTCCGTAACGGTAAAAGCTAGAGAAATAATTTTAGTGACATTTTTTCTTAAACATCCTGTAGTGTCCATAGGTCTATGGCTAATCAGCGGCGGGACACCCTGTATATAAATTAACAAAAAAAAAGTTTCTGCCAGGTATCAGAATCAAGACCATGGAACACTATGCGCTGTGAATCACTAGTGATTTCAACGTTAACTAAATCACATAGACAATCACCTGGTTTACGATTTACGAATGTAGAAGGATTGTAAGTAAATGTTTTATCTAAAGTTTTTTTTTATTATTCATTAGATTATGTAGAAGAGTAATGTGTATAAAAAAAATCTGTTGAGTTATGAACAAACCGAGACCATGGTCCTTTTGGAACTATGTAGGTAAATAAGCTATCACTTACTTGCAATGTTATGATTTCAGACGCACAAAAAAGATTATTAGAATTACTTCACTACAATCGCGCCGTACACACTTTTTAAACACTTTTGTTCTAAAAAAAGTTTGTTTTTCACTCGCGGTCATCCGATTCTTGCGCACTTAGGAACGCAGTCTCAACAAACGGAAGAAATCACGAAAACTAAGCCCATCCAATATCCAAATAGTGGGTTTCAAATGAGAAGAGAAAAAAATAGCTACACATTGTAGTGGATAGCTGATGCGTGGCCATTCCTTCAGCTGGCCATCATGTGGTGCACTTCAACAGCGTGGCCTATTGATACTGAACGTCGATTTGTGATGCATGAAGTAAAGATTATTTTGGTCTATGTTTACGATATATGATGCCAATGCTGGCTGGGTATGTACATTAAAACTTCGTTATAACGTTCCCGGATATAACGCTTTCCCGGCTATAACGCTTTTTTTTCTCGGTCCCGGTCCCATTTGCATTTATTACAGGGAATTTTGATTTGTTATAACGTTACTATTTCCCGGTTATAACGCTCTTTCCATAGTCTCATTTTCTTAAAACAATTTATATTGACAAATTCATTGAGCACGTAGTCTATCTTTACATTGTAATAATCACAAACAGAACTATGATGCACAAGTTGTTCCGTTAATTCACATCAAGGTCAAATTTCCTGGAAAATGAAAAGACATAACAACAAATGAAGGTATAATTGAAGATCTCGTAATTGCATCAGCATCCATCAAACATCGAAGAGAACAAGAAAGAGGCGTCGAACATGATAAAAACATTTGCAAGATTCGAGCAAATTTTTGCCTATAGCATGGACATAGAGGAAGGATCTTTCGATAAATTGAAAACCTCAGTATTACTGAAGTCTGTTGCCAGTCTAAACCAAAAGCAAATATCTGCTTTTTTTTAAATGAGTAAACAATTGATTGCCATTTTCTTAGATACTATTTCATTCCCATGTATCAATCGACTAATACATTTTGTCACCTAAAAGGTGTATGCGTCTATGAAGTATATTTCTTGAACTTCCTGGCTATAGCGTTTTCCCGGTTATAGCGTTTTTTTGGCTTAGACCCCAGAAGAGCGTTATAACAAAGTTTTACTGTATATTCAATGCATCAATGAATAATTTAAAAAAAAAACACGTGCGACGGACTCTCGAACTCATAACCCTATGCACCGAAGGTGCACGCCCTAACCACTAATCCAGCCAGACTATACGAATGATCATGTTTTATTCTTGATTCTAACCACCCTAGCAACAAAAATCACACTTGAGGAGAAAACCATTATATTTCCTATATGCATGATCCGTCGACATTCCTTCAGCTGACCATCATGTATCTAACTTTTAATGCGTCCTATGAATACATAATGCCGATTCGTGATTCGTGAAGTAAAGCTTATATGTGGCTTCGTTCACGGTACATGACGCCGATGCTGGCTGGGAAGATGAAAAACAGGCACCCTATTCATTCATTTAATACACTGTTTCCTAACTGGTGGTCCGCGGACCGGAGGTGGTCATTGGTTGTAAAAACGGAATATTCATCTGTGACAACGTCAAATTTTTGATTTTCATCAAGCAATGTCTCTGAAGTTGAAAAAAAAGATCGCGAGCTGAATTTGATAATTACTAAGAGTCGGCATACATTATCCAATCGATTGAACAATAAAAGCTCATTTCTGTATATTCGATAACCTGTTACAGCAATACAAAGAAATTTGTGTTCTTCCTTGCAGCGGTTAACAATTCAGTTGTCAAATTGATATCTAAACTTGGCAGCCTGTGCGGATAAACCGTTAGAATTCATAATAAGTGGTTTACAGATTTTACAATATTCCTGCATATATCACAGCAAGGAAAACAGCATGCCATATTTAAATATACGATCCCAGCCAGAATGTCCATTAAATTAGTTAAACACCATCATTACGATATCAAATTACATACCAACAGCAAACAAATCCAAATGATATATCCTTTCCTTTGCATCCTATTCATTCACAAAAATACCATTTATGTATAAAATTCATGTGAAATACGAGTTGTTGTTGCCAATTTCATTTTCCAAGAAGGTACATACACGAATATCTATCGATAAACCCAAAGGACGCCTTCGAAAATCTACAAATAACATTACATTGCAAATCGTATCATATTTAAGGATTTGCCCGTAAGATAAGTTTTTCTGACAGCTTAATATCCAAAAAGTAACATTCTCGGAAAGAAGTTGAACGCAAAAAAGGATGCATAAATACGAATCGGTTGCCAACTAGAAAAACTCTGCTACTCCTGAGCTTTGTAACAGTGCATTCAGTAAAATCATACATATGTACATAAGAGAGAGTAGAGAGTAGTCCCTAAGTGCCGTTACTGTTGATGGTTTTTATTGAGTCGTAAGAATTTATTGTTATTGACCTTTTCCCGAACGAAAGCGTAGCGAGAAAAAAATCCTTGCTTTTTCGTTATTTGTTATTGATAGAGGTTCCATATCCTGAATAGAATACACACACGCTATAAATGCGATTCTCTGCTGTTGAATGGTAGTTAGCATAATTGAAGGATTGAACAAACCTAACCGCAACGATTGTCATTCACACTCAACTATTGGGATTACATATTTGAAATGTGTAGACATGTGAAAATGTGGAAGGGTGTTGATTAGGGTTAGACAAATGTCTGGACCGTGTCTGTGACCCGAAAGGCATCTCATTATTATTTCTTTCCAAATAGAATTTATTTCATTTACAAATTTGATTTTTACGTATAGGTATAGTAAAAAATGCGTTTCTTTGGCGGTATCACAAGGAAAACACGTGTGTTCCATAGGGGATCAACTAGTTTAATGATCGTTTTCTCATAGCTTAATTATTGATTTTTTAAACCTGATTATACGTTTTTAGTTTTACATCAACACTTAATTCTACTTTTTACACTTTAATACTACTTAGGCTACCTCTGTTTTTTTACCTGCTACAAATTTGAGTAATCGAGTTAGGCAACCCAAGTAACAATTCGTATGCTTTAAAGAAGCACTTCATCCTGTAACATTCATATAGTAACACAAAATCAGTTTATCGTGTGACATCCCTTATAGAAGTATTTTGATCCGATAAAAACTCCTTAAAACACTTTTCGGGAAGCTTAAAAAGTTCTTATATAATCAATTCACAACTACATCCAATAAGACTTCGATAACACGTCTCTAAACGTTAACCTAAAAAGATGCTCCACTAAATACTTCTTTGTAGTCTTTATTGAATGACATAAACACACATGACTGAAATCAACACACACACATGCATATAATCTTCTATAGCACTGTCAATTTCATTTTTATAGTGTGACATTCGTGTGATCATCCAATAAATTGCTCAGCGTAGTTTTATAGAAGGATGAACTTTGTGATTTTTTTAAAGAATTGACACTTATGAAGTGCTCTGGAACACCACGTTTCTTGAATTGAATTCATTGAAATATTGCATGAAACCAACATTTCCTCACTCATTCTTAACTTATGAATCAATGAAGATAATCTCAGCGCAGAAACTGGCTGCATTTTATTGATGAACGTGTGAATTTAATTAGCTTCAACTGATTGACATATAAAGAAGAAGGTGCATTGCGGAGAAGTGTTGAGCATTTCGATAGAAGCAACGAGCCACTTGTAGTGTTTACGAGCAATGCTGACTATATATGAGGTTGGCCGAGTGGTTAAGGCGTCGGACTTGCGTACGACAGTCGCTGGTTCGACGCTGGCTGCGGGATTTTTTTTTCCTTTTCTTGTTTTGCAAACGCGAGAAAATGACAGAAAATGATGACATAACACATATGATGTATGTCTTTTTCAAAGCGTAATTCAGTGCTACAATAAGGTTCAATTGGATCATAAAACGGCGCCAAATGCCATTATTGGACTGTTATTCAGTGGTTATACCCTGTAAAGTGCCCCTATTATTGTTAGAAGAGAGTATTTTACGAAGTATTATAGGGCTGAAATTGTTACTTGGGTAATTACCTTCGTCAGTGTTTACATAGTAATTTATTAATTCTGGGCTTTCACTTGCATCTAAGGAAGGTGTATGGTCGCTGAATTTGCACTAGAAGTTAGAGGTTGGATATATCAATCTTATGGTTATGGTTGATTATGTGAGCCGCTACTGAGGACCGGATCAAACTTCATCACCTTTCGTTGCTTCCTTAATATGCTCGTTGAATGTTATTAATATGATCCGTTTGGTTTACCCAATGCCGCAGGATATTCGATATATCCCACTTTTCTCGGTCATTTCCAAGGGGTCTTTTTCGCTTCCTAATCGCCTTTTCCGACTCGCATTTTTCGATGATCCCACAATCTTGTATAAAGTTCGTAAGATATTGGTACCTATAGTGCAGTCAAAATATCCCAATTCAGGCCTCCAAATAGAAAAAAATAGAGTAAGGCTACTTTTTGTTGTTTTTGAATCAGTGGAAGGAATCTACAACTGGTTTTACTAAAAAAAATTTTGATCGGGAAGGTGCCAAAAAGGACAAAAAAGGATACTCTTTAATCCTTGGCCGGAGGTCGGCATGCGGGGTATCATATCAAAGGGGACGTCGAGTACATTACATATCCGGTGTTTGTTTCCTGTTTCAAGGACCCTCAAAGGAATAAATCGAGCTTAAATAGAAAATTTTCGAGTTTCCCGTGTATCTTTCCAAAGCCATAACTACGAGAATAATTCAAGTTGTCCCTACTTTTATCACTTTTCAGAATCTATAATAGCTGGAGATTCTACCATTAAATGTCCTAAGAAAAAAGTTGATTGGAAAGCTCTGAAAAAGAACACAAAGGATACAAATTTCACACCTTGATCGAACGTGGGCATGTGGGAAGTCATATCAAAGAGGACGTCGAGTGAATTGCATATCCGGTGCTTGTTTCCTGTCTCAAAGACACTAAATGGAATAAGTCGGGCTTAAATGGAAAATTATGGCTTTAGAAATATACAGTTACGGGAAACACAAAAATTTTTAAGTTGAGCCCAATTTTCTTCTTTGAGGGTCCCTGGAACAAGTAACAAATGCCGGATATGGAATGTACTTGACATCCTCTTTGATATGACACCCCACATGCCCACGTTCGACTAAGGTCTGCAATTAGTGTCCTTTTATGTCCTTTTTCAGAGCTTTCCGATCAACTTTTTTCTTAGCAAATTTAATGATAGAATCTTCAGCTATTATAGATTTTGGAAAGTGATAAAAGTAGTGACAACTTGAATTATTCTCGTAGTTATGGCTTTGGAAAGATACACGGGAAACGCGAAAATTTTCCATTTAAGCTCGATTTATTCCGTCGAGGGTCCTTGAAACACGAAACAAACACCGGATATGTAATGTACTCAACGTCCCCTTTGATATGATACCCCGCGTGCCGACCTCCGGTCAAGGATTAAAGAGTATCCTTTTTTGTCCTTTTTTGGCACCTTCCCGATCAATTTTTTTTTTAGAAAAATCAGTTGTAGATTCCTGGGAGACCTGATTAAAAAAAAAACAAAAATTAGCCTTACTCTATTTTTTTTCTATTTGAAATGCTAATATGACTGCACTACTATGCTTATTCACCTGGCTGGTTCTGTGTCGATAGTATTTGCGACAAGTGTTGAGTGTTCGTTCCTTTTTTCTTTAAATATCTTTTCGTGTATCAACTGCTGATACCTGATGGACTTGGTCGTTTCGTTACTACAGCTTTCCCTAGGTGGGATTAAGGTAGAATAGTTTCTACCAAAAAAATATTGGGGAACAGTGTAGTCAGTTGCCAGTGGCAGGCTGAAATTACGAAGTATCGTTGAGTGACCACAATGCAGCGCTCGCCACAGACTAGTTTCACGAAGGCGTAAGGCCGTGTAAGCTGCTGACCGTTGGCCGTATATGTCCAATGGCAGCAGTCCCAAGACCATATCTAGTCCGAATGAAGGTGTTGTTCGAAGAGTTCCTGTAATCAGACGAGAAGCCAACCTTTGCACTTTAACAATTGAATTATGATGGGCAGTTGTGCTAAGTGCGGTCCACCACACACTAACGCCATAAAGCCGCACAATAACTGTACATCGAATATACAACCTTTGGTTGAAGCCCCAGGTTTTCCCGATAGCTTTCCTGCACGAGTACAGTGCCATCGTAGCTTTTTTTACCCTTTCTTCGATGTTAAGTTTCCATCTTAATTTCTTGTACAAGATAAGGCCAAGATATTTGGCCTTGTCAGAGAAACCAAGTTGAATACCTCCTTGCTTAGGGAGAGGTTAAAAGTGGGGATCACACTACGCCTTCTTGTGAACAGGACTAACTCCGTTTTGGCTGGATAAATCCCTACCCCGCTGAGACTTGCCCAGTCTGTTAGGATAGCCAGGGCGTTCTCTAAAAGTCCGCTAAGTGCGGGGATAGCAATATCATCAGCATAAGCGATGACTTTACATCCGATTCTTTCCAAATTTAAGAGCAATTGCTTAATCGCTACGTTTCAAAGTAGAGAAGACAGAATACCTCCCTGTGGAGTGCCCCTGCAAACATATCTACTCGCAGAAGACGAACCCAATATACAATGAATGAAGTGAGTAGCTTATTAACAAGGGTACAAATTGAAGCTTCGACCTGTAGGCTCATGAGAGCATCTGTTATTGCTCTGGGGTTAATATTGTCGAAGGCCTCAATGTCAAGGAACGCCACCATAGTATATTCCTTATTATGAAGAGATGCTTCAATATAACTGACCAGCGAATGTAGAGCTGTATCAATCGATCTCCCTTTCCAATATACATGTTGTGACATGGATAGTAGATTAGCAGGGACGACCGTTCGTATGTGAACATCAATTAGTCGTTCTACTAATTTTAGCTTAGTCGATGAAAGGCTAATGGGCCGGAGGTCCTTTGGAGTCACATGCGAACTTCTACCCGTTTTAGGAATAAAAGTAACTCTCGTCTGTCTCTAGCTGTGTGGAATTTGTACCAACGTTAGACACGCTGTAGGTATGCGCTCTATCCCCGGATAAGTGATATCTGCTCATTGTTGCAGCTCCACAGGAATAATGTCATCTAGCCCAGGCGATTTAAAGGGTTCAAAACTGTTTATGACCCACAAAACCTTCTCATGACTGAGTATGGACTCCGCATTCCGTGTCGCATGGTTCTGTGCGAATTGTCTGTAGATCAGGTAAAGCAGCCGTTGAATTACCAGGGAAATGAGTGTCAAACAGACATTCGATGGTTTCAATGCTTGACCTCGTCCAAGAGCCGTCTTCTTTTTGAAGAAAGCTTATGGGTTAAACGCCTAAAACTTTTCTGAATCTAGATGTTTCGGAAGACCCTTCAATGTTTTCGCAAAAACTTCTCCGTGCACTGCGCTTAACTCCTCTTAACTCTATTTGAAAGAGCTGATATGCCTTTTATATGTGTTCTAATCCGATTCAAGCCTTGAGGCCTTAGCTCTATTGAAACTTCTTCTACACGTAGCTCTTAGCTCGGAGATCCACCAAGCAGGTTTTTGCTTGCCCGAACGTGAAACGGCTGGGCACGAAGTAGTGGTCGCAGTTTTTAGAACATCAGTGGAGAGGTTTACCATATTGTCCTGATCGTGTCCATTGATTGGAATATGTATTTGCAAGGGAAGGTAATCCTGCGAGCAGAGAGTCTCGAGATCTCTGCCAGTTAGTCCTCCTCCCGTGTAGGATGACTGGAGACGCCTCAGGGCGCGCAGCAAGACTGAACTGTAGATACCGGTGATCGGATAAAGAATGTTCCGCCGATATTCTCTAGCCAGAGTGATATCCAACACATCCTGCCTGTTTTTTTGTAACGAAAGTAGGCTCGCGTCCTACATTGCAAATAAGAAGAAGTTTGGGCTTGTCCCTTCGAGATCCTGGGTTTGCATATTAAAGGATACATTTGTACTTGCTGATGATGTTTGGTAAATGAGATCTCAATCTTAGGACTCCTTTATGGGTCCTGTTTAGTATCAACAGAATTTTGCTTTTGTAAGGTTTACCATCGTGATATATTATGCTTTCTCCAAATCGGTGTGTCTGAAAACCGAATTCCACAATGTCTACAGCATTGGGCCTTACGGAGTCTGGTCACCTTAACCTAAATTAATCTAGCGAGATAATCGAACTTTTTATGGCAATCGAAAATTTTCTTTGACTGAGGATCTTGAATTTTCTTGAATTAGGCACGCATTGGCAAATTGACTAGCACTTTGAAGCCCACATCTACGAGGGTAGTCTGATAAGTACCCAGCCTCCCCGCCTGATGGTGTCAGTATCGCAAGAGCAATTTACTATCGTGTAGTACATTTTTCTAGACGGCAACTGTACAAAATTCAGCCGGATCAGACTCGTAGTTTTGCTTTGGCCACGTGTGAAAGCTGGAGTGTCCGCCGATTTTAGAAAAATGGAAAAAGTGCAATAGCGGCCGGTGATTCGATTCTTGTTTTTGGAAGGGAAATCGTACAGCGAAATCAAAGAGCGTTTGAATGCTGTATACGGTGACTCTTCTCCTTCGATGGCGACCGTCAAAAATTGGTTTAACGAGTTTCAACGTGGTCGCACGTCGGTTTTTGATGAGCCACGTCCAGGTGCCCCGAAAACGGTTAGCACGCAGGATAACGTGACAAAAATCCACGATCTCGTATTGGCAGACCGCCGATTGAACTGAACCAAATCGCCTGCTAAAGTAAAGAAAATATGGCTCAAATCAAGAAATACAGACAACAAAAAACAGCCAAGAAATATTTCTCTTCATTTGAGAATTAAACACACTGATCCAAGTGAAATGCCAATAGCAGCGCTTCAAGGAAAAGTAACCTTGAATCAAGCAAACTTTTCTTATGAAAAAGACAAGAGAATCTGAACAAAAATAAAAAAAGAAACTTGCATCCAACCAACATCGAACCCATAACCCCATTCTTCCCAGTCAACCGCGCTACCCACTGAGCCAGAGACACTTCTGCCTAGTATACTACAACGCTCCAATATAAGCTAAAGCTAAAATAAAGCTTTTCCAAGAGCTTTACTTGAAAAATGTCAACAAAATCTATTATCAAGCTTTTGTTTGCTTGAATTGATAATAATGGTTTAGGCTTGAATCTACTTCCTATTTCTCAAAAGAAGGTCTTGAAAATGGGATCGATTCAAGAAGAAATTTTCACATTTTGAGAAATTTTGTCTAAATTCAGGAATTTGGCAAATGAGAAAAGAATTTCTTAATTTTAGATAGCCCAATTTTTTCAGTGAGGTGCGGGAGATAGCTGAGACAGTAGGCATTTCAAAACATCGCGTGGATCATATCCTGCATGAAATTTTGGGCATGAGAAAGCTGTCGGCGCGATGTGTGCCGCGTTTGCTTACTCCGGACAACAAGCGCAACGGTGAGACCACTTCAAAGCAGTGTTTGACGCTGTTTAAGCGCAATCCGAATGAGTTTCTGCGTCGTTTCGTGACAGTCGACGAAACTTGGATACACTGGTACAGAGACCAAGGAACAGTAGAAACAGTGGACTTCAGCCGGCGAACGTGCTCCGAAGAAGGCGAAGACTGCTCCATCGGCCGGAAAGGTGATGGCCAGCGTTTTCTGGGATTCACAAGGTGTGATCCACATCGGATACCTGCAGAAGGGCAACACGGTCACAGGGCTGTACTATGCCGAATTATTGGGCCGATTCGACGCCGAATTGAAGAAAAAACGGCCCCATTTGGCAAAGAAAAAAATCTCTTCCACCATGATAACGCACCGGATCACACCTCCGCCCGCCAACGCCAAACTGGTCGAATTGGGCTACGAACTGCTGCCCCATCCACCGTATTCTCCAGATTTCGCCCCGAGTGACTTCTTTTTGTTTCCAAACTTGGAAAAGTCACTCGCCGGGCATAAATTTCAGTCGAATGACGAGGTCATCGCCGCCACGGAGGCCCACTTTGCAGGCCTCACTCAAACGACTGTCAACTAAAAACTGCGCGTCCAAAATGGCCGAAACTTTGGTAAGTAGCTGTTAAAAGATGCACAACTACATTCACTAGCTTTTATTGACGAGTGGCGCCATCTTCGAGGTCGGAAACTTTTCAGACCCCCCTCGTACTTCAAATTTACAGCAACGCAAATGACACTTTGATGTTTTTCAATCAATAATTTTTCATAATTCCGGAATTCATTAATAGTAAAAATTACCTTTATTCGACCAATACAGACGACGACTACCATAACCTAAAAACATAACTCAACAAATCAAACAACATATTTTTTTTTAAAAACATTTTCAATTTTTTTTTTTATTTTATTTAGCGTTACATACGTTTTATGTAATTTTCTCTTCTCTGTGGGCTCATCTGTACATATTACATATACCTACACCAACTACAATTTACTTTTACATGCCTATCATAAACTTAGTAACTGTATCGTCTCATCTATGCTCTTCTACTTCATTATAAATAAAGTCACCTCTCGATGTAGTACGCTGCTTGTTTGTTTTTTTACAATTAGGCATTACAGCAACGTAGACGCTGCCCCAAAAACAAATAGTAGTAGATTTTGATAGATTTTTTCTTTTTTTTTTTGATTAGCTTGTGCTATCTTTTATAATATTTGTATGAGTTCAAGACAGCTTTTTTGTCTATATTTTATATTTAGTATTTTTTTTTAATAATTTGTACTGAATTTCGAAATCCGATTTTCTTTAGATTTGTTTTGCATTGATTTGAATTTAATTAATTTAATTTGTTTAATAAAAATAAAAATCAGAAGTACACTCTTATATGTTTTACACTTATATAAATATTCGTACTATGCGTACATTTTTGTTTAAGAAATATGTTTATTAATGTTATGTGTGGGTGTGTTTGTGTGTTTTTATTAATGTAAATGACTGTGGAAGTCATGTTTTCGTTGGCGTGTCAAGACGCTTTAACTAGCTAAGATGTAAAACAATTCCGGCGGAATAATTAAATTAAAAAAAAATTAAAATAACAATCTAGACGATTAAATTAATGAAATTTACATTGGAGTTCTTAACAATAGATACACTTAGACGTTACATATAAATTATACGCACTACAATATCTTCATCTTGTCTTTGCGTTTGCTATATCGTTACAATGAATTTATGCTTGTGGTCCGAGTAATATAGTTTGCGAAGCTACCAATCGTGTCTGTTTTCAGTCTACTGTGTGGTTTAGAACATTCGCAATTGAATAATGGACAAAGTGTTGTTGCTATGTTGTTTAAGAGTGAACCAGATAACTTACGTTACCTCCCGTTACGTTACGTCCTGCCCCGAATGAATGACCAGAATGCTTCCGTGCCGAACACCTGGCGAAGTTGGACCAATGTACAACTCCATTGTAACTGCACAGACGGGACGGATCGCTACGGAAGCAAAATTGTACTAGAGCTCTTCAGAACGTCACGTAACGCAAGCGTTCTGTTTCGCATTGTATGCAGTCGAATTCCACTGTGAATGATAAGTGAAGTTGGCAACTTCCTTTGGGCTCGCTTCGATTGCTCTACGCGATGCAGGTAAACACAATTTATGAAGCCCCACCCAATGAAATAGAAAGTTCGTGAATCGGAGCCAGATATCAACTTGTATGTACATCAAATTAAATTGTTGATAATAGCAGGGTGCTCAAATATAGTACGGAGAATCAATTATACAAAGAAATTACCCCAAATCAATGCTCCAAATACAAAAAATAGAGTGAGGCTAATTTTCGTTATTTTTGAGTCAGTAGGGTGCCAGGCCTGGATTGGATAGACGCTTCTGTCAAAAGGCGAAAGTGGCAATGGATAGGTCATACTCTCCGTGCGTAGAGGGCCAACAAATATTGCAAAGCAGGCCCTAGATTGGAACCCTCAGGGAGCCAATGCTAGACGCCGCGTTGGACGACCAAGAAACACGTGGAGAAAATCGGTTAATAGCGAGGCTGCTTCATTAAACAAACAGTGGTCAGACCTAAAGACGATGGCACAGAACAGAACGAGGTGGAAAGTAGGCGTAGTTGATGCCCTATGCCCCACAAGGGGTTAACAGGAACCAGAGACAGGGGGTGCCAGGTGTCTAAAACTCATTTTGCCTAGAAAAATTTTGATCGGAAAGGTCCCAGAAAGGACACAAAAGACACTAATTTATCAAAGATTTCAGATAGGTACACGGGTTGTCATATTAAAGAGGACTTTTGCAGAGGGTACAGATACGCTTACATTAGACGGCAAGGAAAAAGTTACGAGGGCTGGATGTGATTCGCAATCAGATTTGGAACGTGTTCGAGATAAATTCGAAACGGTAATCTCGGACGTTAAAGAAATACTTGAAATAAAATTACCGTTAGCAGTAGAAAAATCAGAAGAGAAAAGAACAGTTCTTAGGATGTAAATTACGATATTAAAAAGCAACCGGAATGTCTCCATACAGTAAGTCTCATGTGCTAGTGCCAGATATGCAATGTACTTGACGTCCGTTTTGATATGATGACACAAGTTGTGTCTTTTTTCCCCTTTTTGGGACCTTTCCAATGAAAATGTTTCTTAGCAAAATGAGTTTGAAACTCCTGGAAGCCTACTGATTCCAAAACAATTTTTCCTATTTTAACTGCTAAATTGATTGGACTACACAAATATTGCGCAATGTTCACTTTATCCAAGAATAATAAATCCGTTAGTCAGCGTGCAAGCTTTTAATCAATGCCATGGAGAAAAGTAACAAAGATAAACTTTTTAAAGCTTTGAAAGTCCATGGGAAAAAGTATCTACGAAGAACTTGCCTCTAAGTTTGTACCGCCTTTAAACATTGACTTCAACGGCGCCGCACTAATCGGCCTTATTAGCCACGTCCCCCGACTGTCCAGACAATATAGCAAATATCAAGCTACCAGGACATCAAATCGGCCAAATAGTCGGGCGCACCGCAAAGCTTGGCGTCATTTTCCACTTATACCGACCAGTGCTTCGTCCATTAATTCGTCGTCTGTGATGCAAGGGGAATTGGAGTGGGGAGAGGGCAACACCATAAGAGGCGATGGAGCCGGCGATTTGACAATATGCACCGACACTGACGGCGATGCAGGAAACCCCATTTTGTGCTGCGGCACCAGTGCCGTGGAGGAGGAGTTCACTTTACGCACAACCGATGCGTTCGTACTATTTGGCAATGCTGTGGACGTCGTCAAGCTAACCGCTTCTGCAACGGAAGCACTAGATCGCGGCTGTTGCACGGAATTGGTGTCTACCATCTCTGTGTCCGATTCGGTTAGGCTTGAAGAAGCTTCTTTTGGCATGTCGACCGGGGTGACCGGCGGAACGGATGGAGGGCGCATCACGATTTCGTCGGTAGATGGTCGACTATCAGCCGAGGAGGGTGTCGTAATCGCAGCAGGCGTTTCGACAACGGAAGGTGATGTTCGTAAAGGTGCAGCTTTGGCAGCCGCTGTACTACTGGTTGGTGACGTATGAGGTTGCGATATTATTTGCACTGGTGCCGAGATAGCAGTAGTTAAGACTGGTGACGCCGACGGCACAGCCTTAACGGCTTCTTTTTGGACAGTATTGTTGGGCAGATTGATGGGTTGAGACAATGGACTCTTTGTACTCCTACTGGGCATATCTTGTGGATATTTCGGTGGGCTCTGGCTGTCGCTATACACATTGGTTGCCTTGCTAAAAGTATTATTCACGATTGCACAATTTGGCTGAGTAACAGCCGTCGCCTCCACTGGAAGCTTCGAAAGACTGAATGGAAATTTGGCCTGCATATCCTTTGGAAAGATCTCCAGAAGAGGTTTTGAACCATCTGTACTAGACGCACTTGTTACAGGCGTCACTGAAATGCTACTCTTTGGCGACACCGCAATAGGCGGCTGCTGTTGCGATGAAGTAGTTGCAGGCGTCCCAACAGCAATCGCTGTTGTGCTGGTCGTTGTTATTGCTGTGCTTGTTGGCGTGCCCGGCGCAACTGTAGTCTTACTATCGGCTTTGGTCCCCGAATCAGATTTTTTCGAATCGTCATTTGTGCGAGCCGACAATTTAGGAATTTGAAACTTGCTATTGAACGGTTTCAAATCCATAGGCGACCAACCCAACATTTTCATCACGTCCGAAGCATCGTTTCGATTCTTCACTTTATCCTTTTTCCCCGAATCGCCGGCATTCGGCAAAGCACTTGAACTCAGGCTCTTGCCCGACGTGTGTGCCCCTTTCGACGATGTGGCGGCTGACAAACTACCCGACGAGCTGGATTTTTGGAAATTGCTTCGACCCGGCTGACTTCCATGTGGTTGCGAGTTCGAATTACTTTTGGACATAAATTGGCTACCACTTGAAAATTTCTTGGATGCAGGTCCACTATTCACGCCTGGTTTGAGACCGGTGTGACGTTTCGGAGAACTGGAACCACTTGCACTACCGGTTGGAAGGAAAATTTTCGAAAATGCTCCAACCGTAGTTCCACCTTTGCTACTAATACTTCCCGGCGGCAAGTCCTTAGTTCGAGTCTTATTTATTGTGATTTTCATTCCATCCAGGCTCGGTTTGATCATGTACTCGGAATTTTGATTCGTTTGCGCAGAGGGTCCTTGAGATCCGTTGCCGCCGAGTGGCACTTTGGTCGAATTCAATGTCACAGTGGGATACGTTTTACTACCACCACTACTACTACTACTGCTGCTGCTGCTCACGCTCAACTTTTCGCTAGGGACATTTCCGGAGCTCACCGGAGAATCGTCACCTGTGTGCTGAGCCGATTTCAATTTATCAATAACTGCACTTAATGACCCCTTTCGCACTTTATTTAAATTCGATCCGGTCACAGACAAACTCATTGATCTGGCTAAATCACTGGTCCCGCCAAGACTAACGGGCGCCACAGAAATATGGCCTTCAGTAGCCTCGTCAAAGGAGAACTGATCGGTGTTTGGAAGAAGTGCCGCACTCAAATCGATTTGTTTCAATTTCACGCCAGATGATGTTTTCAATTTCGGACTATGTCCACCAGTGCTGCTGCCCGATATTAAACTACTGCTACTACCACTTTTGCTACTACGCTCTCTGTCTCGGTCGCGATCTTTGTCCCGACTCGACGATGATTTGGAACTGCTTTTCTCACTTTTCGGACTTGAATTGGTTGCACTCTTGAGCGCCGACATGCTTGGCTTGCCGGAACTGCCCGACGTCGAGTGCTTAGGCGACGATGTACTGTAATGTCCCGGCTTAGGACTATTCGTACTGCCCGAACTATGCTTTGGACTGTAGTGAGATGGCGAATGTTTCGGGCTGGGTCGTCCCAAACTCGACGACGACGAAGTCTTGGACGAAAATTTCTTCAACAGCTCGGACGTGGGAAAAGTTGTCCCATCCGAAGATTTTATGCTAACAACGTTCAGTGGTCGATTAGAGGCGTCCTGTTTGCACGACATCTTATCAGGCGGTCCCATGGGCGAAGATGATGATGATTCCTCTTTACGTCGTTTGCGTTTCTTTTCACTTCGCGACTTGTCGTCGTACTTCTTGCTGGAACTCGATTTTCGATCTCCCTTGGAGGAAGACGACGACGACGATGATGACGGAATTGGAGTGATTGTGATAGACGACGGTAAACTTTGAGTAGTGGCAGCTGTAATGGGAATTATTTCAATGCCTGGTCTACGTTCTAGTCCCATACCGGAAAGAACGGAATTAAGCTCCAGTCCAGCTGATTTGACAGGTAATATACTGACATTCGACTCTAGGCCAGTTCCCTTTAATCGCCAATCGTCTGCCAACGATTTGTCTAGTATCGGTGATGTCTTTTGTGTTGTCGTTGCAGCTGCGGTAGAGGCAGCGCTTACTGTCGTTGTCGTCATCGATTCACCAGTTAACGTTTCGAGAAGCGAATTTCGACTCGACTCACCGTCCACATAAGGCGAATTGCTGTCCGAATCCAAATGTGACGAAATTTTTCTTAAATGTATGTTCAAATTGCTAGCGACTCCCAAATCCGAAGTTGGTGTAGATGTACCCAAAGAGCTGGAGTCACTAGTTTCAGACAAAATCTGATTCATAGTCATATCGGTTTTACTCTTTGGGTTCTTATAAAAATCCTCCCCGACCGGGCAATCTTGTGTTTCCATAAATTCATGGCCCGTCGTCGCCTTCATAGCAAATTGATTCATCATTCCACCACCGCCATCATCACTACTACTTCCGTCAAACATGTGAACATTGTTCTCTACAAAAGCCTCTGTCGGTCCGCCCATCATAACGGCGGATGCTTGAAAAAATGGTCTATTACAACCGGCACCACCGCCGACGCCGCCGCTGCCACCACCACCAAAATTGCCATTCATATTGCGTTCCATTTTCGGTTTTATGTCACGAAAGTCATTCATTCGCCCGCCCGGATCGTTGGGTCCCAGGGGTAAACTAAAATTTCCGTTATCAATACCGTTACCCGCGCCACCACCGCCACCGATGCCGCCTCGCTGAAAACCTTTCATCTGTTCCTGTTCCCAGAATTTCAACAATGCCCGAATCGTGATTGGTATCGAGAGTGTTGCCTGGATGATTTTCGTCAACTTAACGGCTATGGCATCATAATTATTGGCTAACGAATAGATGTGACAGTCTATGTCGGATGCATTCTTCAGATGGAATTCCACGGTTGCCATCGATTCTTCGAACGGATGTTCCAGTACAATGGAGATCTGTTGAATGTTTATTGCACTCACCTCAAGCATTGTGGTGTTCTCCAGATCTAAACGTGAATTAGAAATCAGAAATTGTTCCTGGAATTGGTTGATTCATTTGCCACTACTCACCTCCCATTTTGGATTCATATCGCACACAACTGGCAAGAAGCGTGTAAAACAGTACTTGTTGCCGCAATAAGGACAATATTTTCGGCACATGTGAGGGTTCTGTGTAAGGGATGCTCGAAATCGCGGAGCCCTGAAAATATATGTAAAAAAGGTGCGGTATCAACAAGATGTTAGTTCAAGTGGAAAAATTATAAATTTAATCGATCTATAGTAGTGTTGGCTATAAGATAGTTCGAATGGTCGCTACGGTGCATTCACTCCACTCAGCAAAAATGAACGTACCCCACTATCTCGTTGCGATAGTTAGTAGCTACTTCTCACATTGCTGGGTATGTTCTTGGCGGATTTTGATGAAAGTCGGGTTCCTCCTATACCGAAAGGAATAACGGTGGTTGGCTTTGCTAACAAAATAGCAGTCGTAGTTGTCGCAAGAAACTCAGAGCTAGTTCAAAGGTATGCAAGCGCAGCGGTTACAACATGAACCTATGACTATTGGATTACAGATCGCTGAAAGACAGAAAACTGAATTAGTCCTTATTAGCAAGCTGCAAGCGCAGAAAAAAAGTGTTGTCTATAAATCAGAGTCTGAGAGTGTGTCATAACCTCTAAGAATTGGAAGTTATGACAT
The DNA here is from genome assembly GCA_949715475.1 of Microchrysa polita. Classification (NCBI taxonomy): domain Eukaryota; kingdom Metazoa; phylum Arthropoda; class Insecta; order Diptera; family Stratiomyidae; genus Microchrysa; species Microchrysa polita. Next base: position 134,842,982 of record OX454416.1, on the reverse strand, counting down.
GACTGATTCCCAACTAAGCTTCGGAGAGCACATGAAATATCTAGTTGATAAGGCTGCGACCGTCACGACGGCTCTAGCGGGAATTATGCCAAACATAAGTGATCCTAGAACAAGAAGAAATGTTCGAGTGTTCCGTATCTGTCGAAGTTTTCCAATTTATATAAGGAAACAATGAGGCGGACTATTCGTCGGCCAATATGGACTGTTCACTAAACTGGGCGACAAATTGCGTCCCTAATAGGAATCCAAAGTCTAAGCCGAATATCCATGGCGTTCAGATGGTCGAAATATAAGTAATATGCATAATAGAACTAGAGGACAGCTTTCTGCGAACAAAAATACCAAAAGCAGCTGAAAAGGGACAAGGAAGTCCAAGCTTCCCCTATGGCCCCGGGACATTGGCAGAATGTACAGCGAGCTCTCGGTCGTCAAGATAACGGAGAACGGTGCCGACAATAACGGAGGCTTTTTGAGGAGGGTTGGGTCCAATAAAGAAAGGCGAGAAAACACGCTTAACTTAAAAAGGCTTGATGCAATGGTCATGGCACAGTCTGAAAGAATAACCTACGCGGACATACCCAAATAATCATATCTGAACCAGGATAGACAGAGATGTGCCCCGAATCAGCTCGAAACTTGTGGAAATGATAAACTACAAATCCATGTAATACTAGTTCGAAACCGGCTCGAAATGCACTCTGTGTGCCGCAACTCGCTGGAGTATGCATACAAATCCATCCTGACTATTTGGCTGGATTTAAGACCAGAAGGCATCAAGACAAGAATAGTGTCGTGATGTTAACGAGGTGACGACAAAGGAGGAGGTCTGTGCGTCGTTCCTCGAAAGACAGGAGGTCAGCACTCAACCCGACGCAATTAATTCACTAAGAAAGGTGATGTACGGTGGCAACCAAATTGCTACCATAAGCTTCCTCACAGACAGGTAACAAAGTGGTAGAAATGGGAAAAGTGAAGGTTGGCTGGAGGAATTGTCAATCAGAAATTACAATTGCCTCCTAAGAATAATTCGGACATTTTTACTAACAGCTGCTCCGCAACGATGTACCGATGTAGAGTTACATTTTCAGGGGGACTGGTACACGATGCGAATACAAAAGACCCTGCAATAATTGCAGTGTCGGACCAGAAATTAGGACAAATTTCAGAGATTTTAACAGGGTCTTGCGGTGCCTCAATGCCTTGGAAGAAGTAAAAAAAGAGAAAATTACAAGTGATCTGAAGAGATTGCGAATCTTAGGGGAAATTGTCTGAAAACGCGACGTTTAGCCAGTAGTCTACAAAAAAGGCGTGACTGTGACATCCTATTAGAGTCCTAAAAAACGATCGTTCGATCACAAGCTCGCGATTAGGAAAACTGTTTGAGATAGGTCTACGACGATGCTGATCTTGTGAATGGCGTACAGTGTGGCGATGAAAAATATAGGAGAAAAATACAACTTTACTGCACGTTAAGTTAAGTTACTTAAAAATGTCTGCCCCTCAACACGAGTAGCAGATTGAGCGAGGGAGACAGTGTCACATAAGAACAAGCGACGGAAGAAAAAATTTAAAAAAAATGGCAAAGCTCTGGGACCGGGTGGAGTCTGTAACAAAGCGCTGAAGGTGGGAATTCAAACAACTTTTCTAAATGCTAGCCACTAACTTCCAGATGTGTCGACGTTTTCCTTGCGCTGGGCCCCACGTACGTTGAGTGGGTGTTTTCTACCTCTCTTTTTGCTGTTTAATGATTATTGGCATCATAGCCAAAACATTGCGTTGAGTGGGGAGCGGATCAATATTGTTGAATACATACGTTGCGGTTTGCACATTAGATGATGCACTTCTACGCCAAACTCTGTCGACTAATCAGTGACAAACCAATATCTGGTCACTAACGACAGTATATAATGTGCCAGCAAGATGTGGTGCGGCATACAGTTTTTTCAAGAGCGGTCAGATAAGGATTTGTGTACATTCGCACTTTTTTTGTAACTTTTCAATTATTAGTCGGAGGCTTCATAGCTTGTTTGAAGCAGGGCACCATCCTAAAAACTTAGAAAGCACCAAAATTGGTACTCCTCTCTAACCTAAAAAAAAGGCAGGCAAATATGTCTGCTCGATACTATGGGAAACATGTTGGAGCGGATTATTTTAGCACCTTGTCATCGATTTTCTCGGTCCTCCCTATAATTAACTCGAAACTTGCGCACAGGAACACGAAGCTCCGCGTGTACAAAACGATCATCCGACCCGTGCTATGTTATGGCTGCGAAACATGGACCCTCACCCAAGCTTCCGAAATTTTGCTAGACCGATTCGAACGAAAGATCCTTCGGCGAATTTTCGGGGCCGTTCGCGAGCGAGACCAATGGCGTATCCGGTACAACCATGAGTTGTATCAATTGTACGATGAGCTGGAAGTATCGTAAATCGTGAAGCTTCAACGTTTGCAATGGGCGGGGCATGTACAACGGATGGACGATAATCGCATGCCAAAGAAAGTGATGAACGCACAACGAATTGACGGAGCGAGGTTGCGTGGACGACCGAGAGCTCGCTGGGAGAACTCCGTAGGTGAAGACGCCCACCAGCTGCTGGGCTTCCGAAACTGGAGGACGAGGTCACGTAACCGCGACAATTGGAGGTCAACGATTCAGGCGGCCAAGGCCCGACGTCGGGCTATCGTGCCACATTGATGATGATGTCATCGATAGTTAGAAGAAAAAGGGTGAAGCTTGTCTTACCGGCTTTAGAGGACGCGATCTACATCTACGGCTCCTACGGCAGCCGGTTCTTCGATGTAAAATCGTCCCGGAGCTACCCGTTGTTAAAACGGCCAAGAGCTGCCAAGACCCCCTTCTACTCAAGAGAAAAAAAAAACAAAAAAAAATCTCTTGAATCGCTACAACAACAACAACAATCTACATCTACAGTAAATGAAATTAAGATGGCGAACTTGGCAAAAAATCTCTCCAAAACCTTAACAATAGATAATAAGGAGCTACATTTCTAATCGTGTCCTTCAATACAACACTGGCTGAATGGCTCATAAAATGAAGGGTCTGAGGTCTGTACTTGGCCCGCTGCTGTTCATCATCGTATAATCCTCGCATCCTCCACCACTTCCTTGCGACCGGGGCACTAAGGTGAATCATCTAGCTTAAATCGATGCAAACACTGTCGATGGGCTCGTACTAAATTGGGTGAGATAGTATGTATTTCATTGTGCCATGCTTGCCATTGAGCCAGCTTTTGGGTACAGGCGTAGATTTTATGATCGTTCTTCCAACGCTTACTTTGAGGATGGACTTTCTTTGTAGTATACATTCGTTTTTTTCTGTTGCGCACTCCGCAACGCCACTGTTTCCAGCACAGTTGTTTAGTTGCTATCGCTTCGCTAGCGTAAAGTTCAACGAACTACGGATCTTTGGCAAATGTCGTTCAACCACTGCGAATAGGTTTCGAAAATTTACATAAATTCGCCCGACATTGTTTTAACAGCTATTTTTAAAGCTATATTAACATTCTGCAGCCTCGATGAGGCTTGTTGTTGTAGTAGCGATTCATGAGATTTTTTTGTTGAATCTTGAATCGAAGGGATTTTTGGTAGCTACTGCCCGTTGTATCAACGGGTAGCTCCGGGACGATTTACATCCAAGATCCAGCTGCCGTAGGAACATTTTTTATAGACAACACAAACATAGTCATGGTCACAGTGGGAGCTGAACATTCGCTCCGGCAACTCAGGGATAGAGTGTCAACTTAACCACTGAGCCAACGTATGTACGAATGCTTCGAGTATTTGATTCTCTGTGACGGCAGGAATATGGCCTGCTTGCACCTGTAATACGGTGCCTCGTTCTACGAGCTCGAACCCGACATTTAAGTGGTGGCGCTTCCAGTTTTTCTTTCTTCATTGCCACCCTATACACATTCCGCATACATTTGTATCAGCATCATCAAAGAACTGCCTAAAGCAAGCTCGTTTGATCATCCTATTAGCAAGTATTACGAGTTGGTTTTACATCTGCAGCACACAGAACTGTGCACATGGCCCGTTGACTAAGCGCCGCGCTTTCAGACATTTTTGCCGCAAACGCGCAATTCGTTCAGACATCAACTAGTACTCTCGCCGTCCCTTAACTAAACCATTCGTAGGCAGAGAGGCGTCGCAAACCATTTCTATTCACTCTGCTATTTGCACGGTTCTTTGATCGTCCCTCAATGGAATTTGTCTGCAGAAGAACTACCCTGAACGAAGATAAATATCGAGATGCAAAAAGGCGCCTAGAAACGTCCCATGCTTATTCATTTCCCGTCTACCCCACTCCCCGGGCAACTATCACGAGACAATGAGAACTCGCGGGAAGCACTAAGCCATCAAAAATAACCTCGAATTCAGAGTCCTCCCACCCTACTGGGACAAACTGGGTCCCTGAACGCTATATAGTGCTTGCAACATTATATACACTCCTCTATATGCAATGTATCGTTGACTCGAAGTAGCCTATAAGCGGCTGAGTGAACGCACCATGCCCCACAAGGGGTTACGGTACAGAGAAAACGAAGAAGAACGCTCGGATATCTAAGTGAAGGAGCTAACAAGGAGAGCATCCGCCGGCGCTGCCAATGGTTCTACTGTGATATACCACTTATCATACATATCAACAAAACATTATTCAGTGGATATCTCAAGCTCAAACAGCTTGTTTCAGGCATCCACCGTCGTGCTTGTCCATAGTGGGACTACACACTCGTGCATTCTCCACAATTTATGCGGCACACAGAGTGCTATTTGCTATTGGTCGTAACCGGCTCGAAATGCACAGTGTGTGCCGCATAAATTGTAAGAATGCACACTTGCACAGATAAATTGCCACCTCAGTAAAGAGATTCGTATGCTTCAGGCAAAGACAAAGCTCTTCGTTGCTAACTACTCACGGGTCCCTGGTGCCGCGATTATATTTCGAATGGAGGCCATGGAGGGTAATCTAACATCTCCTAGCTGCCTCCGTTTTAAACGACCTTTAAGCTAGATTAGAGTCCTCGAACACCGGCGATGACCCTAGTGAGATATTCGTGCCATCCTCGAAGCTGACCGACAGAATATTCGCCATTTTTAATTTAGTTGTCAACCGAAAGGCATTATTTCTATCGAAAAATTGGCAAATTTACGGAAGCCAACTTCTGTCCATTCTGAACCAGTGCTTCATTTTTCATGTAACTTTGTTGCTTGGCGATCCAGCTATCGACAGGAATAGTCGCAAAGGCTCAAAGCATGGCTCTTCATACGAAAGTAAACTTTTATGAGACAATGCGCTTTCGGACTCCATCGGCTTTGCTGTGCCCCGGTATAGCCAAAGCCCCCTGATTTGATAAATTATTTTACAAGGAAACTCTTGGGCAGACACTTTTGCAGGAAGTGGAAACCAATTTTTGTGTTGGTACTCATACTGCATAAAGGGTTCATTGGTTTCTCCCTTTTTGATTTTATGACTTCTTTCGAGGTGACATTGCATGCCATCGTCAAACTACATCTTGTCCTAAAGAACGAGGTTAAGGAAGAAAGCTGCTTCGATTGATTGTAGCTATAACGCGAGCAGCTGCATAATGGAAAATATGGTCCACATCATGTGGACTAATATCGCTGGCAGGGCAGGTGTTGGCGACTTCATTATCAATGCGTAAGAGTATAGGCGAGGGCACCACCCAAATCGATGTTGAGCCAAGGTTGTACGGGTGGCTCTGAGTAGCTACTGTACTGCTGAGTAGAGTTGTGCTGTATTCCTGATTAAATGTGGTGAAGAGGGTGGCAGAGGACTTTGGTGCTGATAGCATCAGGTTGGAGAAAAGGGTGTTTAGTACAACCAAGTAATTGTGGATGAGGACTTCGGAGGAATGTCGTTGGCAGAAGCCATAATGGTCCAGTCGTCGTAAGAAATGATTTCGAGTCCCGTTGGTTGTGTGCAAAGTTCTGACATGTAGAGGTTGAAGAGGGTAGGAGATAATACTCCACCCTGTTTCATATTTCTGAGCTTAGACCTCCCGTTTCTAAACTTATATGCAGTCCATGTGGGTATATGAGGCGGAGTGAAATTTCAAAAACTTCAGAGGAAGCGTATGGTTGACTGATTAAGAGCCACGAGAATGATGCACTTGCAAGGCTTCGGCTGGTTATGTCCGTTAAAGATTTGGACGTAATAACATCGAGAGAAGAAATGGTACTATGCATCTTTTGGGAAGCCGTGTAGATGACTTGCAAGGTTGATGTGCTCCACGAGGGTTGATAGCACTAGCGGCTCGAGTATTTTGGCCACAGGAGACAGAAGCGTTATGGGACGGTATGACTCTCCAAGCGTATGGTCTTTACCTGGTTTGAGTATTGGAGTGATGCGGCCTTATTTACAGAACTCAGGTATGATGAACGTTTCTAAAGATAAATTCATTGTAGCGGTGATATACTCAATGGCTGGCGGGTCAAGATGTTTGAGCATGATCATGGCTATACCGTCGGGGCCAAGCGCTTTGAAAGTGTATCTTTGTTGGTGGCAACGTGACACAAGTGGGACAACATATAGCTGGTTGCCCTCATCTGCGGCCCAAATCGTGCCACGCTACCGTTAAGTGATTGCACAATGCAACCTTTTATTCTTCGCCCAGTAAGGCCAGGGTATTTGGCTTCTCGTGAAAATTCTAAATTTAGAAATTCGTCGAAATTCTCTCACATTCTACTAAATATGGCACGACAATCAATAAGGACAATTACATCTTCTTCTTCTAGCGATGCAGAAAGTTGTGGAACCGTTGTGCATTTATGTGGATTCGAATTATGGTTCGTCAATGTTTTCGTCCGTGATGTCGAGGGTCAAAAACATAGCTGCTGCGATAGGGTTTTCACAGTGAGATAGGAGTAAGATCAGTGGGCGCAGCTGGGCATTGACATTGAATATCTGGAGAACCGTTACGTTTTCGCGAAAAACAATTGCAGATTCGGTCCTTTCAGGCCAATAATTATGAAATGGCATCATCAAAATTGGGCGCAGATACTGAAGTCGTGTCAATGTCCCACATCATGAGGAATCCCAGCGCAGTTCGGACGAATTAAGGCGCGAACAAAAGCCCGATCAAAGTTTGAGCTAATGTCGATCTGGTGGCTCTCGGGAGCCTAACCTCCTCATTCGAGATTGGTGGTGGACGCGCAGAGAGGACTCTATTCGAACCTAAACTCGCAATAGACCGGCTCACTTCTTCAGTGTGAATCGCTGCGATGGTATGTAATTTCATCGTAAGGGTCCCGTCTTGTATCCCTGTACCTCTCTCTCTAGGTCTCGTAAGCCACGCCTGACATGTCGTGGTGGAGGAATTCGGTCCATGAGATTGTGGTTGGGATGATCCTCACGGTAGCAACCAACAAGATACTATTTTGAGAGTAGGCGATTGTGGTCACGTATTAGCATCAATTGTGGCTCCTGATGTAAGTTATTCTGGGCAGACATCAGGAGGCCACCTGTGGCTGTGCGTAGAGCAGCAATTATTAGATCCTTCCTCTCGTTGAGAGTATGGCGTTTAGACCCCCGTGTAGTAGCAACTTTTTGATAGCAATATATTCCTTGTATTGAGCACGTTCGATTTGTTCTTTTCTTCAGGTTTGTTGTTCGATGCCATTTAGCCCTGATGTAACCCCTTGGGCAGCGTTGTAACTTCTTAAGTCCCACAGCCGCGTATAATTTTCTTGATGCAACTTATCTTCGACACAAATAACTCTCTCCTGTTCCTTCGCCTTCTAAATCACACTGAAGAAAAACGTCAGCGATAGTCGCCCGCTCGCCACATGCTGAGCTGTTATTACCACTACCATTTCAAACTTACCCTCAATCGCTTGTTCTCCGTCAAAAAGTAGCAATGACTCTGATCCGGCAACGTGACAAACATTCCTTTTTTGCTAGTGCACAATGCTCCACCGGACGCCGTTTGCACCACCAGCTCCATAATCGACGAATACCCGCTGGGATCACCGAAATTTTGCTGAGTCGTTTCGACAATTGCCTCAATCAGATTATCACACACGGGAATTGGCTTGTTCAGCCGCAAAACAAACGTGGCCGGCAAAACTGTCGAATTGGCCGGCGTAATTGGCGAAAAAACGGGCGCATTCACCCCTTGGGCATCTGCATTTAGCGTGACTGTTGGCTGAATTTGCAAATTATTCGGATTCGATGCTTCCAGATTCACCGTAACACTCATGCCAATGTTTTGTGTGGCCAACAGATCTATGCTTAGCGCCATCATCGATTTGGATTCCAAATTCAGCAGATCGTACGGCGACACGAAATAGGTGAGCTTCATCGGATGACCACCGCGACGTTTTTGCACGATTCCAACACACGATTCGAGCAGGGAGATGTGTGCCTCTTTATGGAAGTTTTGAGCGGCATACAAATTGAAGAGATCCATTTCCATGGCCTGGAGAGCGACAAAGGCTTTGCTTTTCACCTTGGGCTCGGCATTCAGCTGATAGATGGAGGACAAGCCTTCGAGTTGAGTGGTGAAGTCAGCAAAGTCGCCTTTAACCAAACACGTCACAAGTTCACTGCACGATTGCTGCTCGATCTGAAAATTTCAAGACGGATTAGCCCAAAAATCTGAGTTTCGAAGACCTCTGCGTCCTTACCTTGCACTCGTGATGCACTTTGACGTCACTCAGCGTGCCCGACGCATCGAGCACAATCTCCAAATAGAACATATCCGACGAGATGAACAGTCCGGACGTGTCTTCCATGAATTTCAAGCCCAGCTGTCGCGACAGACTTTCCAGCCGTTCGATAAGTCCTTGTCGCGTGGTCACTTTGATACAGTGCTGCATACTGTCCAGACATTTTTGCAAATTGCCCCGCTCGGTCGGATCCAGGGAGTATCGCTTCTCCAGCATGGCCATACGCATCGCTTTCGACAGCTCGGGGAAGGATTTGTTCTGACCCGAATGCGTACGTAACCTCTCCATCAACAGTTCGCGTTGCCATTGCTTGTTTTTATCGGTCGATCCCAATGGACCAACCATTTCTGCAAAAGTAAAAACAACGAATATTGTGAGAAAACTACGTGTCTACTTAGTGTGGTGGCCATGTGCAAAACACAAGACAACTTTCGCTTCGTCTTAAGTTAACTGTATGTGCACCACACGGGAGAAGTGGCCACTAACAACTCGCGCTACGGTAGCCATCAGCCGCCGCCTTGCATTGCTACGAACGAGGCTCACGAGCACGCACTTACCGTTTGTTTTCGCACTCACGGCACTCATTTTGTTGGGCCTAACTCAAGCCACACTGATCAGGTTGCATTAAGCGGGTGTTTTACGTCGATTTTCAATTGGAAAACGATTTTTTTCAAACGACAAACCCGACCCCAACAAAGACCTTAAACGCCAACCACAAACCGAATGACATTTAAGAACAGGTGTTAAGTTGGCTCCGTCATAAGTGGATCGGAATGTGTGTGGACGGTGGAACGTAATGGGCGGCAAGACATTGCGTAGTTTTTAGATTCGAAACGACTTTTGAGTAGAGCTGGGTGTGGTGAAGGTGGAAAATTGTTTGAGATGATCAAATTTCCGTAATGTACTTTCATTTTGTTGTAAACTCTAAACTGTCGTCCGAGCGGCACGTGTTTTCAGGCAGGTCCTGGGATTTTATTCGCGTAGAAAGGTAACTACAAATATTTTTGGACATTTATTTATTTTTTTACTTATTTTAACCTGATGATAATACATACGCTATGAGATAAATGATTATATCTAGTTTACCATGCATCACCATCTGAATTTCAATTGTATACTCCGCCATACCATAACCCCCAATTTCGGTACATGTGGCATTAACAGATTTACTTTCTTTTCAGCTCCTCGTAGAACGATTTCTATTAAAATGGGGAGAAAGAACACAACACTATCAAATGCTTCCAAATCAGACAAAAAGGGTCGCATAAGATGAAATTTCAGCCATTAGAAAAGGTAAAACGTGTTCCCAAGAAATGCATAATTTTCGATTCAATGATGTTCTTTTCGATTCACAACATATTATGAAATTCTCTGATTTCTAAACTAAACTGAGAATGGTTCTTTAAATATGCATACAATCCACAATTGCCTGAGTGAATTTCTAAGTGAAAATTTTCTTTTTGCAGGTGGTCACAATACATGAAAAATGGCGGGAGGCTCAAACTCCGGAAATATGAATAAAGCATGTTCCGCTTCAATGTTCGCTGCTCTTAAAAGGCGATAACAAAAGTGAGTACCTGGGAATACGATAAGCGATATGTCCCAAAAATGATGAAAATTCATAATCAATGAACTCGTGATTTAATTTTTACATGCATCACCAACTGAATCATATACAAATTACTGTTACATCCAATTCTATAAGCATCAGAAACTAATTATGCGTTTATTATTGCAGGAAAACGTTTTCGACGAAGCAAGACCAAACTGTTGTCGAAAATGACTGGCTAAGCTTGTTGGCTTTAAGACAATCTGATACGTAGAAGCAAGCATGCTGGGGATGTGCCGTTGGAACGGTCAATTATAATATCCATGAAAGACTTATGCTGTTTTTTTTTTAATTTAAAATAAAAGTTATCCATTTAAAATATTGCGTTTTTGTTACGTTTCTTTTTTGGAAAAAGAACGCCGAATCTATTGACGCCTCAGAGATCTGTACTCTTAATGAAGACGCCGCCAAGTGACGCTAACATTAGCATTAGCTCTCCTTATATGGCTATTGTAAGTGCTACCTTGATTAGCGAAACCTCCTGGGAGACGCGTAGGTACTGCTCTTTTGATCACGTCTCAATCGTAAGAATTGACGACCAGCGGACCTGATCTGAAGCGAACGTCTGTCAATCACAAAAAAAGGTTTCGAAATATGTACTTTGACGAAGATTATCGAGCTACACTCTCCAACCGACGTGCACAAGGCCGAACGGAACATTAGTCATTGCTAAAACAACGGCCGGCACATATCATCCCAGTAGGACGTATCCCGAAGGTTCAACGAAACTTCGCCACGAGAGCCGCAATGAACGTGATAGTATCAGACGCACTCACCCTGGTGACCCCAGAATTCAGGAGGACATCGAAATTAGACAAGTTAAAGACTATCGGAAGGCGAAATGGAATGAGCACCTCAATGGCTATGTCCACACATGTGCGCTTTCGTCTTCCCTATTCAAGCTCCGTATTCACTTTCAACATTGAACATGTCTGATTGTAACCTTAATGACGGTGTCAGCAAGTTATGGTCAACCCTCCGCGCCCTTTCCAACCTCACTGAGGACTAGGTGTCTCAAGCGACAAGAACGTAGCAGCTGCAATAGGGTTGTCCGATAACGCCCTCGGAGTGAGGTTAGCGGGGCATCGGAACAGGTGGTCTACATCATGAGGCGCACCACCGCAGCTCGAAAAAATGTTCTGAATGTCCGGGCCTATTCGAGATAAGTATGAATTGAGGCGCGAACAAAAACCCGACCTCAGCTTGGCTAGAGCCGCTCTTGTGGTGGGGGCGCTGAGAAGACTCTATTCGTACTTAATCTCTCTATTGACCGACAACAACGGTTGTGTGAATATCTGCGATGGCCGCATGGTATGCTGTGTCATCAAATATATCGTTTGTATCTCTGAACGTCTCTCTCGAGATCTCCGATTCCACTCCTGACATGTCGTGGAGGGGAAGTATTGTCCATGAGATGATGTTTTGACTGATCCTCTCGATAGCAACCGATCATCAGATATTGTAAAGACTGGAGAAGATTGTGATCACGTACTGGTAACATGCTGGTTTCTTGGTGAAGATGCTCCTGGGACGACATTAGGTGACAACCAGTAGCGATACGTGGAGCAGCGTTCTGGCATGCCTGGATCTTTTTCCAGTTTGTTTCACAAACGTTTTGTGACGCTGCATAGCTTGGAATTGCTCAACATATCGCTTTGTATGTGCGACCAACATAGTTTCTTTGTCCTTGCCCCAAGAGCTCCCGGCTAATGCCTTTAGGACGTTGTTTCTACTGTGCATTTTGTCGATTACGTCTTTGACTTGGTTTTTCGACTTCATCATCATCTTGGGGTGGTAACATCCACCCTGCGTCTACCTCGCATTCGTCATTAGGAGTACCTAAGCCAGGTGGCCATAACCTCCCTCCTTTGCGGAACGACGAGATTTATCCGACTAATAGCCGGAAAGGTGTTCTCCGCCGGGATGCCTCCCTTTGGAACCCCACCTTGGGATGCGACTCTAGCTGGTCGGCTTGTCTAACACCACAAACCCCCTCGAGTCCAACGCCTAGATGGGTAGGGACCATATGGTCCCTTGAGCACGCCCATCCCCGAGGTACACTATTCGCTAAAGATTTCTCAATAGCAGGTGTGATCCTCCTTTGGCCCCCTTTCGGTAGACCTAACGAATTCGGCTTACCAGCCGCAGGATTGTTATGCCTGTTTACTACTTGTCGGCTTAAAGCAGACTCGTATCGCTACCGTTCACATTGGTCTGGCCCCCGTCCGTTTACTAGGCAGCAATTTGACTCAGGTCGTGTCGACAGGTCAAGGGCCACTAGGACGGCTCTGTCAGCGGGCTGTTTCGGGTTGAGTCCATTATCGATGTCATGGATGATCAGATCCAGAGCTGCTGTGCTTGCTCAGCATGTGATGGATGAGTGCTTCGGGCGTCTTGGCAACGGCGAGTTTTGCGCTTTTACCGGGTTTTAGGAAGGTGGTGACTCGACCCTTTTTCCAAAATTCAGGGATGACAAGCGTGGATATCGACAAGTTAAAAGCTATCGTGAGGTATTCGATGGCCGAAAGATCTAAATGTTTCAGCATGGCCATTGAAGTGCCATCTGGTTCAATGGCCTTAGAGTTTTTAGCGTTATTAAGCGCTGCTGGAACTTGGTCCGCTGTATAAGTGGGGATGATGTCAACCGTTCGGTTTTATTTTGCATTTGAGCGACTTGGTCTTGATTATCGGACAAACTCGCACAAAGTTTAGGATCTGGGGTGGTTTTATTGCCGAATCTGATGGCTACACTACCCTTGTGTTTGGTTGGATGGGACAGGGTGCGGACTGTAGCCCAAAGTTTGCTGACACCTTTCGAGAGGTCGCAGCTTTTAAGATGCCGGATTTGCGCGTCTAACGTTGTCCCGTTCGTCGGATAACCTCGCGGCAGTAGTTGGGAAATATGGCTGAACTTTGAGGATGCGTCTTGCCGGAATCAAACGCCGCTTTGACAATGACGCTCTTTATATTCTTTTCGGCTTCCCTGGTGTTTGTTGGAGTAGGTAGCGCGGCGAACTTCGTCTTAGTGAACGTAGTGAAACCCTCCCTTTTTGTGATTGTTAAACGTACGCCGCGCCGTTCTGACGTCGTCAGCTCAGCTGGTTTATCAATATTAATTAGTATGGGGAGGTGTTTAACTTGTCGATCTACACGCTTGCCATTCCTGGACATTACTGAATAAGTGCTATATTCCCCTCCCCCTATCTCGTCCCTACCATCTCTAATGGAAATACAAAACACATGAGTTTGCCATAACATGTATCAAGAATATGAACATATTTAAAACAGGAAAACAAACATGAAGCGAATTAACAATGTTGGCCCGGCCAACAAACAGAATAAAGAAGACAGCGAAGGAGAACCACTTTCGGCTGATTCTGCTTATACGGTTGGTTCGGCTTCTTCACTTGCGTTCAATCCCACTTCGCTATCTTCTTTACCCAGAAATAGAACCCTTCTACCTAGTGTAGGTACACAGCTTCTGGCAAAAACTATATTACAGGTACATATTATGGTAGAAAGTGGAGGGGAAACCAAAACCTCCTAACTGTCATAGAGGGGATCAACTCCGGACCGGAACACCGCGCCTCTACTCACGTCTCAGAGAGGGGAGACAGCACAACCTCTCTCAGAGAGGAGGGACGCCATAACCTCTTCAAACTCCAACTCAACATGGAGAGACACCACAACTTCTCCAAAACGTAAACTCTTTGCAAGGAGGGGGAACACCGTAACCTCTCGAGTTTACCACTCATAGAAAGAGGAGACACTACAACCTTTCTACAAACACAACGCTGAGAGGGGGGAACCACAATCTCTCAACAACTCAATCGGAGGAGACCAACTCCGAGGAGCACTCACGGCTAAATAACTCACAGAGAGGGGACACACTACAACCTCTCATAAAAACAAACTCAGCGCCACAACCTTTCCAAAACTGCACCTTTCGAAACATTCGAATACCTTTTCTTATTTTGTGCCATACACACACAGCAAAACTGAATCCACCATTTCTCACTAATCTCTCACAGAATATACTATACATATCTATAACACAACGTAATAAAAAACTCAGTGTACTCACCCAAGAGTCTTTTTTTCCTTATCACTACTTCCTAAAACACTAATTCAAGGACGTCGCGCACTGGCGCACTCGGACTATTACACAATCTAGCTGAAAATGTAATGTCCGCATTCATTTTTCTTTGCCTTTCCATAGCCTATTACGACTATACTCCCAAGGAAATTTTCAAACTTTCAAATATGCAATTTACACAGCCTACTATAAAAATATTAACATAAAAAATGACTATATATATATATATATATGTATGTTATTTGGGGATGGGAAGCAGACCACTACTATTTGGGTCCATTTCCGTCCCCTTACAGTCCTTAGTGATTTCTAGAAGTCGACTGATAATTATTGACTTCTTCCTTCATCACTGAGTCCCGCGTGATGCGTAGCATATCTTTGAAGCTAAGTTCCCTCATGGATTCCACACTTATTGTGGATTTTCCTAGTATCCTTAGCCTCCTGTTACCTAGTGCATTCACATACGATGTGTGCTGCCGTCTCAGCCTCTTCCAGACATAGTCTGCATACATCATCCTCCACGATTTTCATCTTTGATAGATGAACTTTTAAATTACCATGCCCTGTTACTAAGACAGTTATCCAACTTAGGCTGCCCCGTGTGTAACTGAGTACTTGTTTGGCTTTCCTACCTAGTGGACTGGTAATTGCGTTACGGGCCTGTCTACAAGTGGATAGGCTTCGCCATCGTTGCCGATGGATGGAATCAATCCAGCCATGTATCCTGGCTTCAATCATGCCGTTTCCCAAAGCAATTTTGGGTTCCGGCCCTTGAAACTTTTCTGCTGATCCCTCTTTTGCTAAGGTATTGGAAATTTCGTTCCCCAATGTACCTACGTGTCTTTTAACCCACATTAGCGTTGATTGAAGCACACTCATTGAGCTTCTGGACACACTCCAGTACCAATTTTGAATTGACGTTGGATTGCTGCATGCGCTTGATCGCCGATTGGTTGTCGAGTGCTATCAGAATTTTCTTCTCGCCTTCCAGAATATGATCCAGCGTGCAGCAATCCAAGCATCTCCGCCTGATATACCGATACATACTCTCCTAGACGAAGTTAGCATGCAAGGTTTAGCTCCTCGGAATATATTCCAGCCCCCGCTCTTCCGTCCATGAGAGACCCATTAGTAAAAATAGCAACATCACGTGGAGACTCCTCGTGTATCCTACCATCCTCTATGAGAGTGATGTGATGTCTTTCGACTACCCTGCATCTTCTCATACCATCCAAAGGCGTCTCCCTGACATTATCACGAACAATATCAAGGATCCTCCTATGACCTTTGTTGCTACTAAAGTGATGCCATGTACAATCTCTTACCATTCTTATTGCTGTGAGCGCCGCACTTTGTTTTATAAAAAGATTCACTGGCGGTAATCCCAGTATAACCTCCATAGCATGTGTTTGCGTAGTTCTCATTGCACCACATATGCTTATACATGCTATGCGTTGAATCCCATCTACCCTTGGGCCACCAGACCACTGCTGCATAGGATAGAACGGGCCTAACCTCTTCTGTATAGATCCAATGTGCCGCTTTTGGTGATATACCCTTCTTCTTTCATATGCATATTCCTACACAATTGAATTGAATTGCTAACGAAATATCTAGCCGGCAGGCAATCCTTCACTGAGTTTCGAGGCAGACGTTCTAAGCTTACGAAAATCAAAATAGGCACGGGACGGATAAGGAAGATATGCACCTCGCCAGAGTTTTCGATGGTAATAAAGTAATGCAAACAAATTTTGAGATTACGAATATGGTGCACCGGTATTTTCGACATATTGTTGGTTAAATTAAAACTGTTCGACCTCGTCCTGGTACTTATCCTTTCCTTGATCTGGCGAATTTGTAGATGCAAATTTCATTTTTGTCGTCTGTGTTCAAGTCAACAACCACGTAATTTCAGCGTTCAGATCACCGATTCAACGAGAGTCATTTAATGCATCACTGTGTAGTGCGTCCCTCACCTTTGCTAGTTTAGCCGTAGAAGCTCGGGAAAATTTGTGAGAAATTTCGGATTGCAGCCTGCTACGATAAATTTTTAAGCTGCGGTGTGGGATATAATGCTGTTCGTCGTCCTTTTCGACATGGTTGTTTCTGATGTAATTGTTGAAATACCCTAGGTCGTGGTGTGCTAGTAACTAATAATGACTTTGAATTCTGCGATACAGCTTGAAATGGATGGCATGTATAATATGTTTAGGATGTCCAATTCCATATTTCCTGACATTACGGATATCGCTTGAGTTTTGATGGTGGAGTTTGTGCACATCAGTGACAGTGTATGGAGCAAAATTATGTATCAGGAAAGCAAGGTCTCATCGTTCATCGGCTATGTTGAATGCTTGCGTTTTTCCCGTTTCTAACCTCTCCTTCTTTCAAACTAAATTCTGACAGGATAAATTGATGTTGGCCGTGATCAAGTGTCTACTATGTGGAACACCATATGGCAGGTTAATGATATTAATTAATATAAATACAAAATTGCATAAAATTTCTTTTAATCACAAACATTTTTATTTATTTCTATCAATTACTCCTAAATACTTAAATATTCCTATTCTGCAGCCTTACTCGAACCCGATTGTTTCTGCTTTGACGCTTTATCGGCATTTTTCTGCTTCTTAACACGCACTTTGGGTTCAGTATTTTTCGGTTTTGGCTTGGGACCACGTTTCAGTTCGGTCTTTCGTGTACGATGTGGTGCCACCATGGGTACATGTCGCCACCCATCATTGTATCTATCCAGTCGTGTCTTGAGTATAGAAACATCTTTCAGGCGTCGTTTGACCATTTTCTTTATCCGTGCCAATCTACAAAGGACAAAAGATTTCAATCAAACGATTATTACAGGAGCATTTTGAAGACATGTTCGTTTTAACTCACCTGAAAACATATCGTTCGTTTTCTGTTTGTACTTCTTGGCATTTCATATAGAGCATTTCAACAGCTTGTCGATATTTGTCGTCCATGTCGTCACTCAGCATTTTTTTGCGCGTGGATGTTTTGAAAATTGAAAAAGTTCGACCAATTTTCGCCTTCAAAAATCGGCAAAACAAACACTTGGCTGTCAGAAAATCTGACATAAAACTGGAAATACACCTTCCAGGATTAACAATTCTAACAACAGATACTTCCAAGGCTTCCAAACGTCAAATAAGGTTGGCCATACACTCTTTCGTCTGAATTACTGGGGTAAACTCTTCGAGCAGGTATTAATAGAAGGAGGGGCAACATCACTTAAAAAGTGTGCCGAAAGCGCAAATTCATGGGAGAGAAAAATACAATAACAACACTGTTGAAGCAAAGCGATTTGACACAAGTAGAGTAACAGTACATCTCAATTCAAACAAAGTTCCATGCTTTGACAACCCACTATTAAATACAAAGAGAATGAAGAAGAAGAAGAATTCAACCAAGCGCACACGAATTTTTGACACAATTACTACTTTACTGTTAGATGCTTGCTCTCCCATGTATTAGATTCTCGGCACCTTCGAGCAGGTATTATTAGAAGGAGAGGAAACATCGCTTAAAAAGTGTGCCGAAAGCGCAAATTCATGGGAGAGAAAAATACAATAACAACACTATTGAAGCAAAGCGATTTGACACAAGTAGAGTAACAGTACATCTCGATTCAAACAAAGTTCGATGCTTTGACAACCCACTTTTAAAGACAAAGAGAATGAAGAAGAAGAATAATTCAACCAAGCGCGCACGAATTTTTGACACAATTACTAATTTACTGTTAGATGCTTGCTCTCCCATGTATTAGATTCTCGGCACATTTTTGAGCTGTCACTTTGTATGGAATTCGTGACTTTCGCCCTCTCCTTCTATTAATACCTGCTCAAAGCTCGGCACATTTTTGAGCTGTCACTTTGTATGGAATTCGTAACTTTCGCCCCCTCCTTATATTAATACCTGCTCAAAGGGTAAACTGAACTGATGAGCGTAAAACTTGCATTTGTGATGGTCGTCCGGAAAATTCTTCGTTTTGATCATAATTGTCGCACTTATTACAAAATGGTTTTGATTGCTTCTACATCAACTGATTCGCATTTTCCGAAAGATACGTTGCATGTTGTTCCTCCAAATGAGGAATTGATCGGTACAAAGTACATTTCATGATCAACGAATGGATTCGGTCTGCGTTTGCTGATTGTGAACAAGCAAATGAAATCGTTCGAATTGATGAAAGATGTGAAAAAATGGATCCACTACTTCACATAATCAGACACCAGCGGGGAGCAAAGGGTAGTTCCAAAGCCTGGAAAGGCTTTTATTACATTTTTAGGGATTCTGAAGGTGGTTTTTTTTCACGCGATGCCCAGCAGTTTAGTGTGCAGACTATCACTATCGACGAAAGGATACGGAGAGGGTGATAAACACAGATTTTCTTAAGCTGCATTCCCACTGGTTGCCAATTGACAGCTCGCAATGCTGCTAAGGTAAGTACTATATTTACCGACCGAAAAACAAACATTTATGTCTCCCGTGAAAAATGTGCCGTGGGACTTGCCTTATATTCGCTAAACTTAAAATAAATGTGCACTCGCGGTCTGATTGATTGTCGACGACACCGTTCCCTAGTGAAACTAAGTGCAATTACATTGTTTTCGCTGGCGAAATGTCAAAAAACGATGTTAAAACTTTCGTGTGAAGTCAGTAACACCAAGCGAATTCGTTTTCACAATCATCAAAATTTCGACAGTATTTGCATGGATTTTTGCAGCATTCAACGCGTCTAATCTATTTCAAGCATTATACCAAACATCAGAACCATTTTGCGACGGGGAACCATTTTACGACGGGCCCGCCCTATCATTGCTAAAGTACTGAGTAAACCTTGGCTGAAAATGAATTCTTTCCCCCTTCGATTTTCCCAATGACGATTCATACTTACTGTCGTGAAATATGTCACAAACGCTGGAAAACTTCAGTCTGAAAATGTTTCCACAATTTTTCTCTACCATCTTATGGGTGCCACAGACCTTCCGATCGATTGAAGATTTTTTGATTGCGAGATAAATTGAAAGGCGTATGTGACCATCGAATTCAATTTTTTCATTTGACGTGTGGAACATTTTAGATTGCGCGATAAATTGCCTATGTATGTGCTGTACGAGCGTGAGATCGATTGTGTGCAATGGTTTGCTCAATCGATTGACCAATAAATCGCTAGGTCTGTGGTGCACTTTATGTATTATTTTTTTATTGCCCGGTCATTGGATAATTTCCACTATGAAAAGAAAGAAGTACAATGCCCTTTGAATAAGTGACGTCATTTTGCGTTTGCCATCAAACAGCCGACATGACGTCATCTAACTTGCCCAGCAGTCGTTTTTACATACACGCATACCTCGACTTATTGGTTCCAGGAAAATGCGTCCTAATTCAAAAATATTGTAGGTTAAATAACCATAACGCACGTAGGCAAGAATACGGCCACACTCCAAATTCGTCACTTTTCTGCCAATAATACAGTTTTTTAAGGACAAGAGGCATTCAAAGTATAGATTATGTTCACCTCAAAAGCAACTAATTTGCTTAATATTTTTCAAATCTCTCTTTAGTGGGCTCTTATTCTGAACTGAGGAAGACTATTTTGCTGAATTTTAGCACAAACGTTCTGTTAAAATCAAAGGTGAAACGGATAAGTGAAATACAACCTCGTACTAATCAATGGATGGA
Source organism: Microchrysa polita (assembly GCA_949715475.1). Taxonomy (NCBI): domain Eukaryota; kingdom Metazoa; phylum Arthropoda; class Insecta; order Diptera; family Stratiomyidae; genus Microchrysa; species Microchrysa polita. The sequence continues at coordinate 134,822,861 of OX454416.1, read as the reverse complement.
AAAAATAATTCAAATGCATAGCCATAGTAAGCTCTATGGATTCCGGTAGCGACAGTAGTCTTTTTGAATTCATTTCAATTGGCAAGCAGAGGACGATTGAATATTGTATAGCAATTCAACGTATGTACTGTGAAAGATTCAACGTCCATTCAATATTCATTGGAATGCATTTCTTCCTTCGCGTAACACCATACTAAATTTGAGCAACGTGGTATCATCAGGGAGGTTTCCTGTGGCTTGACCAGATCTGACTTTATTTTCTTCGGATTTTTTAAATATTTATGAAAATTAACCACGCACAACTAAAAAGGTTCACGTACGAATAGAGAAAGTCCAACTGATTTTGTGTTACTATATGATTGTTATAGGATGAAGTGCTACTTTAAAGCATACGAATTGTTACTTGGGCGCGATGCCAGTTTTTGGACGCGCAGCCATTTGGCGCCTAATCTAGAGTGACCTTAAGTTGAAACGAAAATTGTAGTAACTCGGATTGTGATCTAAATTGTTCATGCCCGTTGTAAGTCAAAGTGTCTTAAGTCGAAGCGTCCTAAGTCGAGGGATACCTGTATGAAGATGAAGTTTCGTTGGAGCTCAAATCTCTGTGGCATTTTTCTGCGGGAGCGGTTGCAGTTGACTTGCATCAACGCCATCTAGAAATATCATAGCCGCAACTCAGCTGTACAATGACGTTATTGTTTAGCTCTTAATTTTTTTATTTACACGAACAAACAACAAAAACAAGTAGTGACGTAATAAAAAGCAAAAACAAAACAGTGCAACGTTGGCGAACATAACCAAAAATTACGAGCTGATTTTGACGTCTAAGATTCTACATTGCGGCCTTAAGGTACGTGTTCGTAGAGACAATTCATGTGATGATCGCTCAGCGATCGTAGTTTTGCATCCAATTTCGAGCCGTATTTAAATATTTTTTGAATGGTTCTACTTTCTTAGTATCGACTATGGACTGAAGGAACATGTTTGTATAGAAAATATACCCATATAGTGCTCAAAACCGGTGGTTTAACTTCGATCGCTGAGCGATGATCACATGAATCATCTCTACGAACACAAACCTTTAATATCAAGACGGCGTTGCTTGCATGCATTCAACGTTTTCTTGAACGCGACCAACCTTTCCAGGGCGATTTCCTGCAGTATTGGAATGAGCCCAAACATTCCCACATTGGAAGTCTTGTTTACATCCAGCTGTCACTCGAAACGTCAAGAAAACGGGACAGAAGAGAATGGGTGATGCTTTTGCGACCAATTTTTTTTTGATAAATTATTATTTAGATTAAGTTAGTTCTAGAGTAGTGTCGGTCATAACGCTGGCATCATGAATAATCCAATTGTAAATGAAACTTGCCGACGGCTGGTGAAGGATCATGTTGTGCGGGTGATAATTGCCTCCGTCTTGGCTTTCTCCGTGCTTACGGCAACGTATATTAGGTAAATAGGGGCAGTCAAAATCATTACGTGATTGCAGTTGTTAATGTTTTCACCCCCATTTCAGCTTCTTGTTCGGCATGTTTATTCTATTTACATTTACCACAGGCTGTTGTATACCAATGGCGCTTCTGACGCATAAGGAGATTGTGGGACAAATTGTCGAACGATTGAAGGATGCCTGCGGATACTCGACCTCGGTAAGCTTACTCTTGTGTGCTGAATCGCTTGTATTTCCTATCACAGTAGAGCGCGGTAGACTCCACTCTTCTGTTTACTCAACTCATGTAAGCCGCGCTTAAACACGGAAAATGAAAAGCAAACTCCAAGCAGATTTTCACTTTTTTCTAATTGTTCACTCACTCCATTTCAGATTGAGCAAACAATAACGAAATGTGATACTTGTGACGATATAGAATGTCAGCGACATAAGATTCCGGAAATTCCACGAGAACCCTGGAAAGGGCTCATGGTGGAGAGGAATCTCGATGAAGCTGTCGATAGTGTAAGTATGCTGATCAAATTTCATCCACTCTACCACTCAATGTACTTTTTTGTAGTTTTACTCGCGAATACTAAACAGTTTTGTGAAAAGTTGGTTTTCGCTTGTGTCGAAAGACGAGGATTTCGTGCACACGCTAAAGATGGGACTACGCGAGGCCACATGTCATCTAATCCGACGCATAAAGACCATCAATGTGGCAACCGTAATCACCAATCGATTGCTCCCAATCGCTTTCGAGCACGTCCAGGTCGTGAAGGATATGCTACGTATGGACACGCCAATGGACAAATTGCCTAATGGTTTCATTCAACACGAACGGCCAATACATCCGGCCGTGCTTAATCGGCAGGCTGAACTCGACTATTTACGAGCGTTGGCCAAATGTCTCATTCCGCGTGTCTTTCACAACGAAAAGTTCGATAGTAAGATATTTTTCAGTTTGGTGAGAGAATTGCTAGCCTGCTGGGTACTTTTGCCGCTAATGGATGTGATTTCGGATCCAAATCTGATTAATTTAATGGTGGTCGCCGCCACGAACAAGGGCAGTACATTAAAGTATGCAAAAGACTCGGGGGTGCGCGTGGAGTTTCTACAGAAATTTGTGAATCGGCAGGATGAAAAAGAGATGACGAAAGACGATCAGTATTTGACTGATCCTAATCAATTGTTCTATTTTATGCAGTTCATGAAAAAGCAGGGTGCGGTTGATGTACTTAGGTTTTATTTAGATGTTGGTATGTCACTTAGTTCACTGGAAATTTCCATGGGTGCTAACGAAGGATTTTCTTTTTAGATAATCTAAACAAAGAACTACAAGACTCTCGTGTAACTACCGATCCGGCCAAACTATCCACGCTTCACAAACAATCAGTCAAACTGCTCCAGGATTATCAAATTCTAGTCCCCGATGCTGATCCGGCCACAACATTACAGGAAGCTCATGAATATGTTCGATCGTGGCTGGATGGCAAATGGCGAAGAGCATTCCTCAAAACGCCCGACTATTTTAAGCTAATTTATTTAAGTAAAGAGATTAAGTCTCACGATGATTTTAAGTATGTTTCAATGCCTTGTTTCCAACAGTTTTTATTGTTTCCCCAATTTTAGAAGCACCGACCAGGCAGGACCCGTCTCCCGACTTGGATCGAAACTCAAAGATGTGATTAAGGGAGCAATCGATGGTGCTCCCATGGAGGCGACAGAAGTCACGACCGTTTGGGATGCCCTGTCTGAACCCCAGGTTGTTGGACGTTTTATGTAAAATCAAATGTGCTCATTGTTTCTTTTCGTTTTGTAGATCTCCAACGTTAATCCGACGATTTATGGCTCAGTAACGCAGAAATTGCGCAAAGAACGCGGACAGAATTTGGATGCATTCTTAGCTGACTTTTTGCAATCAATTGAGCAAAGGTTTGTACACATGATCCACCTCACAATTAGCCAGTGATGTATTGAGAAATCCTATTCGCAGCACTGACGTCGGCGAGGATGTTGTTGAGACAGCCGATGCGAAGCATAAGTCCCGGCCAAATCCACCCGGACGAAATCTAGTATTTGGCAATCTGTTTGGATTGTCAAGGCCCGGTCGTAATTCGCAATCGTTGTCAACCGTTCCGGTGGCCAATGTAAAGGGACCGTCCGAGTGTTTCTTATACATATGTAAGACAATTCCATATATTTCAAACTCTTCGAAACAAACAAAATTGTCTTTACAGTGTCCAAACTTTTTTACGCACCCACAATTGTTGTGCGTCTGGTATTCGCGCTAGTCTGCATCTCTAAACGCACCACAGATGCTATTATTTGTCATTTGATCAATAAGCTTATTATGCTTGGGCTGTACGAGCCGCGGCTAGCTACGCTTATACGCCTGTTGGAGAATCATTTGTTTGGTGAAAAAACGCCGGACGCCACCTACGATGAACTGCTCAATCGACAGAAATTGGCTCGTGAACGTTTGGATAAGATATGTCGTGGTGCCGGCGAATTGTTGGATACGTTACAATCGCCGGCTTTGAATAAACATTTAATGTATTGTATGATTGATGTTGTATTGGGTGAGCTGTATCCCGAATTTGAGATGAATTCATAAGGCTTAATAAATTTAATAGTATTTAATTTAGTTATATCGTCGTTCGGTAAGAAGCGATGTACTAAAATGTGGTTTTATTGGCCATTGATCTTTGAAAGGCTCACTGACTGACGTTGCAAAGGCTCCGGGAAACAAAGTCACAATTGGGGAAACACAAAAGTTGCACATTCACAACGTCGTTTTTATACCACCGGAGCAACCCGAGCCGGCCCAGTTGCTCCGCCGGAATCGAAACAAAACCTGGTCTATGGTAAGAGGATCTACTCTAATGTACAATCCTCCGTGCAATGCTCGGGCTGCATGGAATGGTGACACTTCAAGAATTGTTCCGGGCTTAACAATGCAGATCTACGATCAAAACCTTCATAGCACCAAATTGCAGAATCTGTAGTCAACAGTCATCATCGACTTCCCAACAACACATTAATCAGGGACAACAACCATCACCTGTCACCCCCACAGTTTCTACTCAACACACTCTTACAACAGCACCACCACAGCCAGTTGTGAATTACTGTACCACAAAAATTGTCCAAATTAACTGTAATGGTTTACAAAATAAAATCGTCGAGCTCACTGACTTGACATGGACAGACATCACATTCAAGTTGCTGCAGTTCAAGAAACATCGCTAAATTCCTACGGAGGCTTCAATATCATTCGACGAGATCGACCCACTGCCGCAGGTTGAGGCCTAGCTTTCCTGATCCACAGTTCGTTGTCATACTCAGTAATCGATATCACTGCCGCCGATACCACCACTGAACTACAAGCGATATCCATCAAGTCGGGAAATGTTGATACAGATATTTTAAATATCTATATACAAGTTGTACCACTGGTTTTCAGGCCAATATCACCCCTCTACTTACCGGCCAATATCGCTAAATTTTGGGTGATTTCAATGCCCCTCATGACTTATGGCACTCGAATCTCGACAACGACACCGGAGGCAACCTCATTGCAAACCAACTGGATGAATCCGATTTCTGTCTGATGAACGATGATTCACCAGCCCGCGTTACAGGATTATGCAGAAGCTCACCTGACATATCCATTGCCAGTCCCGGGCTCATCAACAACATCACATGGGAACCATTCATCACCTTTTCTTCAGACCACCTGCCAATTGTTCCCACGATTGACAAACCGTCTCAATTCACGTACACAGAAAAGGAAACGGTACACAAATTTCAGCAAAGCCGATTGGATTCGTACACTAACGAAGCGTTTTCTGCCATGACAACCCCCACAAATCTGACACGGATTATTCTGAATGCTGCCAGAAGATATGTACATCCTAGCGGGCCGCATCCCCGTCTTGAGACCACATTTCCCATCCTCCGCTGCAGAAGAATTCGCAAAAATGAGGGATGAATTCAGAACAGGAGACCCAAGTGATCCTCGTATCGGCGATTTAAACAACGTGATAACCCAGCAAGTCAACGACCACAGAAGACAGCTAAGGAATACGCATTTAAGAACCTGCTACATAAAATCCGGCATAAGCAATCTTTGGGAAACGGTGCGTGCTCTGTCGAACCACATAAAACCCAAAGGAAATGTAGCCATAAAGTTTGGTGATAAGACTTATAGCAACGACGACAAATGCTTTCACAAATTCAATCAACAATTCGTCGAACATTCCGAAACAGATACGCTCAAGCCCATAATTACCAGAGCCATCCGCAACAGCACCCTTGACCAACATCTTCAGGTGACCTCAAATCAAGTAAGGCTTGCAATAAAAAATTCCAAAGCGTTCGGCCCGGACGGTGTTGCTATGATCATGCTCAAACACCTCGATTCACCGGCCATTGAGTTTACCATTGCTACCATGAATTTATCACTAAAATCCTTCATCATACCTGAGTTATGGAAAAAATTACGCATCACCCCCATACCCGAACCATAGGGTAGGGTTACCACCTCTCCGGGCCTCGCCCGGCAGTGACGGGCCTAAAAAGTGTTGCCGGGCGGCCGGGTTTATAAAAATCCTGCCGGGCGACGATGCATATAAAAAATGCAAGTTTTAACAAATAATCGACGAACCAAACTTTTATAGTTCGTCGTCGTTACTTACTATCCTAAAGCCCATATTCTAACACCATGAGACCCTCGGGATTCAATATTACTTCGCAAGGACTGCTATGGCTTACCATCGATCAACGCAGCTCTGCGTAAGGCAAGCTTCCTTTTTTTCGGGCTATGTAGCACTTTCTAAAGTGCACATATCGCTGTGCTGATTCTCATTAGATTGCAGCATAAAAATTAACAAGCTCGATGGAGCTTTGATACTCCTCCAGATCTGACTCTACTTGCCTTCGAATCCCTTTAAATTTTGGACAGTGTACTTCGCATTTTCTTTCAACGTCAACGTCAACGTAGGCAGCTTCGTACGATTTGCAGAGGATACTCTTAGAACAAATTAATCGGTTTGGCTTAACAGGTAAACTATAGAACATCGGCCTAAACTGGGGAGACCTATAATAAAATGGAAATTAACCGCCCTGGATGTTTCGGAAGCTGCGTATTTCGAGTGCTTCGAAATTAGGCCTTCAATCATTACTCCCAAGAGTAGCAAAGAGCACCTGGGGCAATGATAAAGAGACTATGCTAGCCACTTATAAAGCGGTGGGTCGAGCAGCGCGGCTGATTTTGTGACGCCAGTTTGGTCGCAAAGTCTTTGTAACACAAACTGGAATAAAATCCAAGTCTGCCAAAATGCTGCTCTACGCACAGCCACAGGGTGCCTATTCTGATGTCTGCCCAGGATCACCTACATCCGGAGACACATTTGATGCCAATACGTGACCACAATCTGGTAGGTTGTTATTGTTGTTGTTGTAGCGATTCAAGAGATTTTTTTTCTCTTGAATCGAAGGGGGTCTTGGCAGCTCTTGGCCGTTTTAACAACGGGTAGCTCCGGGACGATTTACATCGAAGAACCGGCTGCCGTAGGAGCATTTTATGGACAACACAAACATAGGTTGTTATCGAGAGGATCATCCTAAGCGTGACCTTATGGACAAAATTCCCCCTCCACGCCACATCAAACGCGGCCTTCGTGACCTTGAGAGAGAGGTCCAGGGTCACAAAAGGGATCCTTTTGATGGATAGATTGATGGATATGGCGCTATGATAGGTTGGACTGGTTGCGCCCAATACTGCAGCCTACTGGCTTATTGTATTTCCCATCTAAGCGAGAAAGTTTCAGGTTATGATCTCTGTCCTACTTATGAGGCTAAGAAGAAAGTTAACCAAGTTTACTTTGGGTGCACCCATTCTGGTAGCTTCAGCCCCAAAGAAATGTTGTCTCCGGCTCATAAGAGCGGGGCATTCGAAAATAACGTGCGAGGCTGATTCCTCGTCTTCGTTGCAGAGGCGGCATAGTGGGTCTTGTGTGTAGATCTCTATTGTATGCAGATGTTTCCGTAGGGTACAATGACCGGTTATAAGGCCTTTCACTGCCCTGAGGTTCGTTTTACTTAGACTGAGGGCTTCGGTGCAGCTGGTATGCCAGTTAGATTTCAGCATACGCTTGATCTTGGAATTTATCCTCGGTCCATCGTCTATCAACGGTTCTGGCAGTAGAATTACTGATTCCGATTGCAGGTTCAGGACCAGTTAAGGGCAGTTCGGAACCCTCTCTTGCAAGGGCATCCGCTTTCTTATTTCCTTCGATCCCCTTATGTCCTTTCACCCATTTCAGAGTTACTATGTTTCGGGTAGCTAGTTTTTTGAGATTTTGTTGGCATTCCCAAACCAATTTAGAGGTTGTTTTGGGACTTGCAATGGCTTTTATACCAGCTTGACTGTCGGAGAGAATATATATGGTCTCATTGGTATATCCCTTTCGAGTACTCTCCGCTGCTGCAAGGTTTATGGCTATAAGTTCTGCCTGAAAGACAGTTGTATATTGACCTAGGGGTTCGGAGATACTATATAGCTGTTGGTTTTAGTATAAACTCCTGCCCCTGTTCCTTCGTCTGTCTTCGACCCATCCGTGCACCACACGATGTGATTTGATAGATGGTTGTCGTTGCATTTACTCCAGTCTTCCCTAACCGTTGAGGTTTGGATGTTGGAGTCGAAGGTGTAAATGGCCGGGGTATAGTCGCTGCCCATATCTAGGATTGGGTTTGCAATGATTTCTGTAATCGTACAGTCTCCTACCCTTTGTGGTGTCCACATGTTCGATGATTGAAGTCTGTACGCTGCGAGTCTTGCCTCTTCTGTGATTGTGAGGTCCAGTGGTGGCAGGTCTAGTAGTTTCTCTAGAGTTCTTCCTTTTTAGCGGTGCAGAAAGGTGCATCTATGTGGGTACGATTTATAGTTCGTCAATGTTTGTGTCCGTGAGGTCTAAGGACAAAAACATAGCTGCTGCGATAGGGTTTTCCCACAGCGATATAGGGGTAAGATCAGTGGGTGCAGTGGGGCATTGAAACAAATGGCCCACATCATGAGGAGTACCATCGCAGTTTGGACAGATGTTTTGGAGGTCCGGGTTTATGTGAGAAAGGTACGAATTAAGGCGTGAACAAAAGCCCGACCGAAGTTGAGCTAGTGTTACTCTAGTGGCTTTCGGGAGCCTAATCTCCTCAGGCGAAATTGGTGGTGGGCGCTCTGAGAGGACTCTATTCGCACCTAAGCTCGCAATAGACCGACTCACTTCTTCAGTGTGGATCGCTGCGATGGCGGCTCGGTATGTAAATTCATCGTAAGGGTCCCGTTTGTATCCCTGAACCTCTCTCTCAAGGTCTCGTAAACCACGCCTGACATGTCGTGGTGGAGGAATTCGATCCATGAGATGATTATTGGGAAGATCCTCACGATAGCAACCAACAAGATACTGTTTTGAGAGTAGGCGATTGTGGTCACGTATTGGCATCAATTTTGTCTCCTGATGTAAGTGATCCTGGGCAAACATCAGAAGGCAACCTATGCTTGCGCAGGCCAGTCTCTGTACTGATCCCAACTTCGCTGCTGCTGTTTTTTGCTTGATTTTAGTCCACCAGACTATCGAGCCATAGGTCAGACGGTGTTTGACCACAGCTTCGTAGATCCAGTGTATCATTCGTGGTTTTAACCCCCACGTTTTGATGAAAATTCATACCGGGCTGCCATTGCAATAATTCACACTGAGGAAGTGAGTCGGTCTATTGCGAGTTTAGGTACGAACGGAGCCCTCTCAGCGCTCCCACCACCTATTTCGCCTGAGGAGATTAGGCTCCCGAGAGCCACCAGAGTGACTTTAGCCCAGCTTGAGAGATTACGGACGAAAACGACGACGAACTATAAATCGAATCCATATACAATCGGCTTCACAAAAATCGGGCCACTCGCCACTTTCGAACTCAAATTCCATTTTTTTTTTCAAAAAGTATGAAACTTACAACTATGAAAGTTATATCTACAGAACGTGCATTTAATGGCAAATGACTATGATTTTTATCTGAAGTACCGTTAACTCACGCAACAAACACAATGCCTGTTTTGATTAGAGTTGGCGCTTACCGTGTGGCCCGGTTTCATTGAAGCTCAGTGTAGATACACAACGGTTCACACCTTCCTGTACCGCTAAAAGAAGAAGAAGAACTAGCAACAGTAGGATCTGCTCATCGGTCCAAGTCCTTCTATGACTATGCAAGACGCTTGATTGGTAAATGGTCGTCGTACCATAGGTTGAGCTACTGGATGGACCACCCCGGTCTACGACTTGCCAAAGACCTAGTATGCAGCTACTTCAATATTAACTATTTGCGCATGTAATATCTGAGCTCAAGGAATTCCGAGGTTATCAGCTCTAAAGCTCGGATTTGTGATATTCAAAAATATCCAATTTTATATTTAATGGAATATGCAGAAATCAGAAGATATATTCAGACTTAAATCGGTGCATTGTTTAACAAATATTTATCATATATTAATGTTATGTATATAAAATAAAAACAAAATATAATTGTAATAAAAATATCGGCTCTATTCATTATCGCGGCTTTTCATATAATACCGTCAATACATTCAATACGTGTGTAGACATCTCACAAACAAAAATTATAAAGAGATTTAGCGAAAGGCTTGCAAGCGCTAGATTTGTTAAAAAAAAATAGGCGTGGACAATCCTAATGTTCTTAATTCAAAATATTTACTTAACAAATGAAAACATTATTAATTGGAAATTTCTTGTTAACATAAGCTTTCCCTATTCGGCTTGTCGCAATCGTGCCAGGCGTTGAGTGAGCTCGTCCTGTTCCTGTGATACTTGAGTCGAGGCACCGATCGTTGATGTTTGTGGTCCACTTGGCAGTTCCATATTGAGCTCAAGCCTGAGATAAAAGACAATAAATACACAACTCACAGCTATGTCCAATATCACTAATACATACCCAGCCTCGTCGGCGACCTTTTGCAACAAGTTCTCCACATCGGCTTGAGGTACGGCCGTTGTCGTTGTTTGCGACATTGTATTCTCCATGTATGAACTTTGTACGTCCAAATCCTCGAATTGTTGTTCGAATTTATCCATCAGCGAAGAGATTTTCTCCAGATTCATTCCTTTCATGGCAGCGTCCATTGCTTTTACCACGCCAGCCATGGAGCTGGTAACTTTCCGGGTGGTCAGAGCGGATTGTACCCGGCTTGATACGGCATCCACCCTGGCCGCCATTCGTAAATAGTTGAGCGCCTGACTTTTCTGTCGTATTGCATTCTCCGCATGAATTCGAGCCACATCCATGTTACCTTTTTGTATGGCCTTCTTGACTTTCGCCTGTTCGAGTTTCTCTTCTTTTTCGCATTTTTTCGAGCTTCGCTCGAGTTCCTTCACCGCAAATTTGAGGTTGAAGAGATGTTCTTGATAATGCAGATTAAATGTTAAGGAAAAAATGGAATGGAATGTTTCAAGTAAAATAATAAATGTACGATGAGAATTTGAAATTTTAAATTTCCGTGTTCTCGATGTTCTTCTCTTCTCAGTACCGTATAGCCCCATGTGGGGCCATGGTGCGTGAACTCAGCCGTTTATAGGCAATTTCGAGTCAACGTTACATTGCATATATATGTAGTTTCCGAGTGTATACAATGTTGCATTTCGGACCACACCGAGATTTGACCTCCGGACCTCTAGATTACTAGCATCGTAGAGTGCGATTCAACGAAGTGAGCCACAGAGCGTGTCTCGATGTTCTAATTCAATTAAATTGCAGATAAAGTTTCACCAGCAATCTGCTTCTTCCCTGCCTCCTACTGCCATTCGAAGACGTCGCGTCGTTCGGCCTGCGGCGTAGGCACATCGCCCGTTCGGGCGACGTCTCAGCCTATAAATTTCTACAGACAACTCTATCCTGGATAGTGTTATCGACGAAACTATTGCATTGTTGTTGGCTCTTTCATTTAACAATTTACGAGAATGGGGAGTTGATTTAGCTCGTGGGTTACTTTCAAGGGCAAATACAATTTTATAAACAAAAAAAAGGCGCTACAACTTTCAAACCCTACAGATAATACTGCAAGGACTCGAAACAGAGCATTCCGACAACAAACACTATAAAGTAAACAATGAAATGGGAAAAAATCACGAAATCTGCATCTTAAATTTTTCAGATAGAATGACGTCATCCCCAATAGTTCTGTACAAGCTGAGATTATGGGAAAATTAAGGATGAAAGAAAGCTGGTGAAAACAAACCGTTGACTCATTCGTTTCTTATCTAATTAACCTAAGACAATATCGATAAGAAGGAGAATAATGATAAATCATACAAATCACAACCTGTGTGATGCATGGTGAGCAACCAGACTGGCTTCTCCAAGATTCTTGGCGATTCACTAAGCACTAACCACGCTTTCTCAGACGGCTATCGGTTTTTGCAGCCTTTGCTATGAATCCTTATACCAATCCTGCCAAAACGCCAAATTCCACCTTATCAATTGCAAAATTTCTATATTTGCATTTGAATCACGACCATGTCCAACGCCATACACAACACACACAAAACCTAATTTTCGTTTTCTTGAAAAGGATACTTTCCATAGCCGAGACAGACATATCGTTCCCCAGTTTGACTGATTTATTAAGACCGTAAGCACAGGAAAAAATATAAAAATGGACTGTATAAGTCGAAATTAGCACGACAAAGTAGAAAAGTTGAAAAAATCACTTTTTCTTCGCGCTAGCTGCTGAAGACGGGAGTACGCAAAACAGTGCGCTATGAATCACCTGAAATATGTAGTTTGACAAGCGTATAACGTTAAATGTCAAAGATTTTCAATCTTTCTGTCAATTCAAGTGCCACCTATAATCTCAAAAGTAAGTAAGTCCCCTCAATTCTTGCAGTTTATAAGAGGTTCAAATATAAGCTAGGCCAAGTTTATCTTTGTACCGTGCGACGTGGCACCTGACGGGATAATAGGCATTAACGCCCAAATTTAGGTTCAACTGTTCCCAGGTTTAGGAATTTACTAAGTACAGAAACTTACCAGCTACATGTCTTTGCATACAGTCGCGACCATCAAAAACAAGCAAGATAAGTGCATTTTGAATTTGCAAAAACATGGCAAGCGGTTGCAAAATGAAACGGCAGTACTTTCATTTCATACACTGCGTTTCACTTGAATAGCACATTCAGTTTTTTCATTGTAATTTGCATATATATCAATATTCTTATGACTTTGCTAGTAGTTTTTTTTGTCTTCTTTGTGTGGGCTCCCCGAAAGAAAAATTGTGCTCTCGAAATTAACCCTTACATTTTTTCACCAATTTGCTTCAAAAGAGAGCAGATTTTTTGTTTCACTAGAATAGCACAGTTGGGTTTAACCTTCACATACGGGGTGCACGTGGTCACAATGTCACAATTTATAAAGGGTTTTCCAATAGGGACGCTTGATCTTTGAAATGAAAAAAAAAATACATGTAGGAGAGATATTTGCGAATTTTTTTTTTTATTTGAAAGGTCCATCGACCCAATTACATATGGAATATGACATCATTCAAATGACCGCCACGGCTTCGGTTGGTGGCGCGCACACGAAAGGTCCAATTTTCGATGACTCTGGCGCACAAATCACCGTCAATGGTGAGCGATACCGGTCGATGATAACCAACTTCTTTTGGCCTGAAATCGAGAATATGGATCTGCACAACATGTGGTTTCAACAGGACGGCGCTACGTGCCACACAGCACACGCTACGATGGATGTTCTGCACGAGCAATTTACGGGCATGGTCATCTCGCGCGGAGGCGACGTGAACTGGCCACCGAGATCGTGCGATTTGACCCCGCTGGACTTTTTCTTGTGGGGTTTTCTTAAGTCGCAGGTCTATGCCAACAAACCGCAAACCACCGATGCCCTCAAAGTTAACATACGCCACGCCATCGATCAAATACAGCCCGATTTGTGCGCCAGAGTCATCGAAAATTGGACCTTTCGTGTGCGCGCCACCAACCGAAGCCGTGGCGGTCATTTGAATGATGTCATATTCCATATGTAATGGGGTCGATGGACCTTTCAAATAAAAAAAAAAATTCGCAAATATCTCTCCTACATGTATTTTTTTTTTCATTTCAAAGATCAAGCGTCCCTATTGGAAAACCCTTTAGTCGTTTTGAGTATTTTAAATACAATTCGTTGATTTTAACAATTTTTGGGTCTTGGTAAAGCCTTAACAAGCGAAGAACAAGTTAAAATAAAAACCTACAGGGATTGTGACCTTTCAATGACTAAAATATAAAAAAAAAATTGGAAAAAGCAGAAACGTGATTTACAATTTTATTAAAAATGATGAAAATTATGAAAAAATATGAAAGGTCGAGTAAGCAGTGTACTCTCTAATGCAGATAAGCAATCTATTTGGCGTGAAGCATCGAATTCACATGATTCTGTGGGCAAAACTCGGTTAAAAGTTGGTCTCAGCGCGAGTAAAACAACTGTATGGCGTGCTAATTCAAAAGCTAAACACCTTAAGCGTCTAAAATTAAAAAATACACCACTTAACCCCGCTCGTAAACAAGCTTGGTTGAGTTTTTGTCGTACCAACATGTCATGGACCAAAGAGTGGTATCGCGTTATTTTTTCTGATGAGAAGAAATTTAATTTGGAAGGGCCCGACGGATATAACTGTTATTTTTATGATTTAAGGAAGGAGACTCACCAGTTGGACCGTTTGCACAGTCGAGTTGGCGGCGTTATGGTTTGGGGAGCCATATCGTACTTCGGCACTTGTGAACTCCAATTCTTAGACACCACTATGAATGCTAAGTCGTATCAAGGTGTTTTAGAAAAGGCTTTTGCGACATTCGAAAGTCTCTTTGGACCATTGCCGTAAACTTTCCAACACGAGAATGCACCAATCCACACTGCCCGTGCCGTAAAGTAGTTTATCGAGTCCAAAAATGTTACTCTTTTGAACTGGCCACCATACTCGCCGGATCTAAACATAATAGAAAATGTTTGGGGATGGCTGGTCAGAAAAGTTTATGAGTCTGGCAAACAGTTTTTAACAAAGACTGGCCTAATTGAAGCCATTCAGCAATCATGGGCTACAATATCCCTTGCTTACATCAAAATTTTGTACGATTCTTTGCCTAATAGGATCTAGGAGGTTATTTCAAACGGGGGAGGCTCAACCCATTACTAAAATTGCTCATTTTAATTCAAATTGATCTCAACTTGTATTCTGAACAATAATAAGTTATCCTCCCTGCATAAAAAGTTAATTAAAATAAGTTTTTAAAAAAGTGTGCTATTCAAGTGAAACAGAATTTATGTGTTTTTTCATTGGTGCTTTACATTTTTTTTCTTTCTAAGATTACATGTTGGAAAAAATCGAATTCTTTTTATTTCAAATTAAAGCTAATTAATCAAATGACAAATAAAAAATACAAAATATCTGTTGTCTTCATTTTTTTTAAGATATTAAGAAAATAAATTTAATGTATAGAGTGTGCTATTCAAGTGAAACGCAGTGTATGTAGAGGTTTTTGGTATAATACATATTTGTTTTGGTTCAAGAACTGATTTCTGTTCTAATTTCAGATTATTTTTTTTAATACTTTTATGTATGGTCAGGGATTCCTTTCGGCTGATTGAATAAAGATCTATCGTTTATCGATTTATATGCATGTGTTGATTTCTAACCCTATTATGTCTTGACGACAACCACGACAACCCATATGGCATACGATATGGAGGAAAACAACGGTTTCAAGCTAATAGAAATGAAATCGAAGCCGATTGCAGCTACCAAACATCTTCATGACGTTTGTTAATAAATTTTCTGGAAAGTAGTTATGAACGCATTCTACTCAGGCGCAGGCCTGTATTTGCATATGGGCTATTTGGGCTATAGCCCAGGGCGGCAGAATTTAGGGGCGTCAAATTTGGGGAATTGAAGCATCACAGTGGGGGACCTTAATATCGAGTGTGTAGATAACTTCAACTATCTGGGTTGTAACTTATCAAAGGACGCCAACGAAACCGACGAAATTAAGCGACGGATACAACTAGCCAATAAGACATATTTCTCGGTCCTCCCTATAATTAATTCGAAACTTGCGCACAGGAACACGAAGCTCCGCGTGTACAAAACGATCATCCGACCCGTGCTATGTTATGGCTGCGAAACATGGACATTTACCCAAGCCTCCGAAATTTTGCTAGACCGATTCGAACGAAAGGTCCTACGATGAATTTTCGGGGCCGTTCGCGAGCGAGACCAATGGCGTATCCGGTACAACCATGAGTTATATCAATTGTACGATGAGCTGGAAGTATCGAAAATCATGAAGCTTCAACGTTTGCAATGGGCGGGGCATGTACAACGGATGGACGATAATCGCATGCCAAAGAAAGTGATGAACGCACAACGAATTGACGGAGCGAGGTTGCGTGGACGACCGAGAGCTCGCTGGGAGAACTCGGTAGGTGAAGACGCCCACCAGCTGCTGGGCTTCCGAAACTGGAGGACAAGGTCACGTAACCGCGACAATTGGAGGTCAACGATTCAGGCGGTCAAGGCCCGACGTCGGGCTATCGTGCCACATTGATGATGAAATTCGGGGAAGCATTTTTTAGAAAAAAATATCGCCGATTATATTTTTCTATCATTTGGCGATTACACAATTCTTCTGTGTATAAGCATGCAACTAAGGCTTATGATAAATATTTCTATTAACATAACATATTAAGAGAGGCTAGTACAAAAAGTCATTCGGCACCATCCGGAATACCAGTTCCGGGACTTGGACAGGGCCCGTTATTTTAGCCTGTCGTAATCTTCGTACCATGTTTTACAACTATAGTGGATATTTTAACCAGTTCCGGATGACAACGGTTTTTCTTAGACTAATTTTGACAAGACAGTCATCACATCAGCATCTGTAGTATCTTGAACTTGCGCCGCATTTGTAAAATGTGGAATGAAAATTATGAATCCAGTAGGATTATGAGTCCTACCCGGACTAGTGACAGTTTCAATAAAGCTAAACACTGTCTGCATAGTTCCGGAACCGAGCACGCCTCGGCCAACAGATGTACGTTTTCGTAGTCCAATGAGCGCATTCAGCCAACGAAATTTCTTGGAAAAACACTGAAATGCTACAAGAATTAGGCCACCGACTCCTTTCTCCGCTGCTTACTGCATCTACTCATCGCTAGGATATTTTCCAAAGCCATTTGAAAAATTCCCGTAATGTGTCAAGGGCAAGGCACAGGATTTAAGTAAACTTAAGGACGAACCAGAGGTCTAAATTTCACGAACTGCCATCCATTGGGTCACCGCTCGCTGGACTCTCACCTCGACTTATCCTGTTCGGTAACAGCACTACGTCGCAAACCTGTTGGCGAATACTAAATAGCGCGACAGACAGAGCGAAGTGTGAGCGGAGTGAAGGCCGAGGTACAGGGTCTGATTATACGTGTGGACGAGTCAGAGATAGAAATCCTACGAATTGCCTTACATTAACTCACCGCTCGCTGCGCTCGCCTCATCCTATTTCGCAGCAGCGTATCAACTTTTTGGCGAATTTTGAAAAGGGCGACAGACAGCGAAATCTGAGCGGTGCGAAGAACGAGCTACAGAATATGAGTAATCCTAAGGACAAGCCACAAGTCTACATTTTACCAATTGCCTTTCATTGGCTCACCACGCGCTGCGATTGCACCTCGCCTTATCCACTGCCTACCAGCGCTGGTCGCAAAAATGTTAGCGAATTCTCTCATGCGCGACTGACAGTACGAGATCTAAGCAGAGCGAAGGGTGAGCCACCGAATTAAAGTAAACCAAAGGACGAGCCAGAGGTCTAAATCTTATTAAACCTATTTGCAATATTTGAGCCGCCTATTTTGAAAGTGGCATAAGTCCACTTTTTATAGAAATTGAGTTAATGATGGCATTATCATGTCTTTGGCGATTTCTTTCTATGACAAAAGAATCAAACAAATATTTCAAAAATGTACTGTTGTTTTCATAGTCACAAATTCTGCTACTTAACAACAACTTCAAAGTGTTTATTTTGAAACTGGCGTAAGTCCATCCGTGTGACTTACTCCACTTTCAAAATTAACATGCTTAGGGGAACAATAAATTATCTTCTGATCAGAAAATATTTTAGAAATGCATCTTTTGTAAATTGATTTTAATGTGCTTGTAAAAATTTAACTATATTTTGCAGCAAAATTACATTTAATTTTTTTTTAAATTTAATATCAGACAAAAATGGAAATATGAAAGAAAATGTCTTTGAAATATAGTGATTAACCCTTCAAACTTTCAATTAAAATGACTGAAATTATGAGTTGAGTGAATTAATTGTTTGGAAGCATTACACAAGAAATATGTCCTTAATAAAAAAAAATATTTCTGCCCGCTCCGATTTCGTCCATTTTTTTCGGCTATTGAAAATCACAATTTGGCTAATATTTAATAATGATGCGTTGAAGAAATTCGAAGCATATTGGGCCGTTAAGTCCTCAAATTCCTAAGAAAATGATATCAGACTATCCGACTTTACAGCAATTCGGCTTGGTTTTTCGGACAATCGCCATGATGTTTCTT
Organism: Microchrysa polita; assembly: GCA_949715475.1. Taxonomy (NCBI): domain Eukaryota; kingdom Metazoa; phylum Arthropoda; class Insecta; order Diptera; family Stratiomyidae; genus Microchrysa; species Microchrysa polita. The sequence continues at coordinate 134,804,757 of OX454416.1, read as the reverse complement.
TCTTTTGTTTCCCTGAAGTGCAATCCGAATATGAATTTCAGACGCTATACAGGGTTCCTGCTCTGAGAAAATATTTAATCTTTTACGTATTTTTAGAGTTACATGCGATCAAAAGAAATGCTAAACTTGCTGATATTTTTAATACAATCTAACTGGAAATCATATTATTAAAAAATTTTTTTTTTTACAATAAAACTGTTTTGGTTTTGTGATAAATGTCACCTTATCTTTGTGGAACCGAGTTTTCAAACTAATTCTTTTGCCAAATATGTAACTACATACTATAAAATTTTTAAAGTTCGAGTTTGAATGAGAAAAGAAGTCACTTGACCAAGTGTGAACTTAACGGACTTCTAGCGACCTATAGTTACATTTTGAGTGTTGGAACTATTTTCTAAAAAAAAAAGACATTCCCACTAAAAATAGTAACACTGAAGTAAATTTGATACCGTTATGAAATATAGACAACATTTTAAAATTTTGAGCAATGTTTTTTAGAGTTATTTAAACTTTAAAATGAGTTTGATTTCTCGGTTCAACAAAGAAGGTCGCATTTTTGTTAAAATCAAAACGGTTATTAATTTTTGTCAATATAAAACTTGAGAAATATCAGACCGCACAGCAGGTTAATGGGCCTGTCTAGACTTCTTCTTCTTCCTTGCCTCGTTCTTTAAACCGCTCCATGGTTCCGCGTTGCTCGACCTGCGGTGTAGGCACTCATGGGCCTGTCTAGACACTTTCAATTTTCGTTCGTCTTCGTAATTTCTCTAATTGAAACTTTCCTTTGATGGCATATAATTGTAAAAATATTTTATTATTGTTAGTCTTTCCACTAGTATCGATTATATTTTGATCTTGTATTTTCCACATTGACACTAGCAATTTATAATTTTGTAGTCTCTTTATTTTCAGTCAGAGCCTTTCGCCCAACTTCTATCTTCAGTTCTATTTAAGTTGCTAATTAGAAGATTTTTCTTCATCTTTATGACCTAGGTTATTGTTATATAGAATAGAAAAAGTGCGAAAAGGAACACAGAAAGAAAAAAAAAACAATATTTTTTTTCTTGTTGGTACTTAGCAGCTTAAATATACCTGAAGATACCCAGTTGGGTTAAAAGTTTTCACCAAAAGTAAAGAGACTAATAAATTACACACTGCTAGAAGTGTCAATGTGAGAAGTATAAAATAAAAAAAAAATTAAATATTTGATTATTTTATATATTTATATTTAATGATTTTTAAAAATATTTTTCGTAGCGGAGTTTGATGTCAAGTAGCGTGACACACACTGTATACCTACTGAATAGCAAGTAGGTATACGCGATTAACATCTTCCTGAAGGCTTAAAACAAATAAAAACTGGAGAACTGGAAAATCCTTGACACCCCTTTTAATAGGATACCCTACTTGTCTATCTTCAGTTTAGTCTAAATTTTTGTCTTTTTTTGCCATTGACCTTTTCTCCATCAATATTTTTTCTAGTGAAATAAGTTTTAGCTTCCTACGGCTATGCCTATTTCAAGACAACAACATATAAACGAAGTGTATTTTTTGTTTTTAATGTGCTAATTCGACTGGACCACTGAACATTTTTTTACACTTCATGATTATTAAAAAATGTGAAATTAATGATTTTTAAAATATTCGGCTGTTTGAAGCTGAAACGGATCCCTTACAGCGAAAAAAATAAGCTATTTTTATCAAATTGTCGGTTATCCCAAGTTTACCGAATGAAAAATCCGTTATTTTTTATGGTTATGCAAAATGTTTAGCATGGATAAAAAATTTAAAATCCGAAGAATATAAATGCAATTTAATTAAATCAAACGAAGCTACCCAGATTTTTAAATTGATTGAAACGCGAACCTTTAAATATCTCGATTCATGAAGAGTTGGACTTACGCCACTTTCAAAATAAGCGCTCCATTTATCTAAGAGACTATGCACTTTTATATGGTTACGTTAATTATGCCGTTCCCCTGGTAGCATGGGCGTAGCCAGGGGGGGGCAGGGGGGGGGGCGACCGCCCCTCCCTGGCCGGTGAAACTTTTTTTATTGAATTGAATATTAATAATACTGAAAGAAAAAAAAATATTTCAGGGATAATTTTTTTCAGATTCACTTTTTCGCATTTTCGTTTGCAGTTTCCATGTTCCGAAAACCACACAAACATTTCCATATCAATTTATTACAAGCCGTTCTTCTTCCTTACATAGTCATCTACATAGATACATATGGACATACCTAATTCTATTCTATGTCGTCCAGAATTACAGCAATCCTGAGCGCTATGGATAGCTCTTTTCATGTCTATACAGTAGACTCGGGTAAACGTGTACTTCGCCAAACGTGAAGGTGAACAATTTTATGTGAGCTACTACTCTGAAACGTGAACAAGTCTTGAAAGCCCTAAAACATGAACATTAAGGGAGGAATTCATAGTCCTCACTTAAGGAATACGGATTCCCTTAAGGAATAATTATAAAGGAATGCTTATTGGGACAAAACGTCACTTTTAAATGCATTACCTCATTCAATAAAATAATTTAATTCGGAAGCCTAATTAAAGTAACTGACAAATAAAATATAAAGAAGTATCTAGTAGCTGCAAAATTTAAATTTATTTTTCAAATACGAGCGACTATGAACTGTAAAATTTATAAGGATTCCCTTATAGGCCAGTCAATTTATGAGTTTAGGTCGCAAAAAATAGCTCGGCTCTGTTTTTTTGGGATACTGTTAGGGTAGATACCAGAAGTGTACCACCAAGTTTGCAACTTCGAAAACCTATCCTAACCCCGTGACCCTCAAAAAACCTAAAAATTTTCGAAGGTTTTTCATATTTTGGTTTGTGATTTCCAAAAGTCGTCTGCTTGATTCTCAAAGCTAATAAAACCTTCTTTAATTTGAGTCCAGCTTTGTAGGTGCAAAGGATCTCAAAATACTCGTACAGCACTTTAAACGTTGTTTTTTTTTGTAAAAAAGTTCGAAATGCTGTATCTTGGGATCCTTTGTACCTACAAAGCTGGCGTTGCACTCAAACTAAAGAAAATTTTGTTAGCTTTAAAAGTGCAGTGGACGACTTTCTTGTGCCTTGAAGGCCTTCTACATCTGCAACTTCGTTGCCAACCTAGGTTGCAGGTACCTAACTACACACTTGCAGCATTCCGGCAACCACGCCATTCACGTTCTTGCAACCTGGTACTGCAACCTGCACCATGCCTACAAATCACTTATTTTCCGTTTTTTTTTGCGTGTTACCAACTTAGGTTGGCAACCAAGTTGCAGGTGTATAAGGGCTGTAAACCATTTGTGGAAAATAGAGAATAGACTGCACTTACGTCCCATAACGTATACGGTTTCTCGCAATGCCTCCTAATTTGACCACAGTTTTTCAGTCGAACTCTATGCATTCAGAGAACTAGCGTGAAATTTTGTCGGCCTGTTTGCATCGACCAGTAATGTAGGTACGCTCTCCAAGTACTGCTCCCTTTCAACAGCTTTGGTTTTTACAATTTGGTTTGCAAAATTTTGGACAAGAACTTGACTGTGGAATGCCCTTGATACCGCCATCCGCGGCAACGATATTGTCTAAATAGATGAATTAATATTTATGGGGGAGTTAAATTCCCTTTCAGACTAAAGGTACGTTGTCCTCGACGCGGCCGCACGACAGCGACTCGCTCATTCCATATGAAAACTCATTTTTAAAATGAGAGAGAAACGAGTTTTTATATAATGAGCGAGTCGCTGCCGTGCGACCGCGTCGAGGACAACGTACGTAAGCTGGACTCAAATTTAGCACTTTGGTCTTGTTTAATTTTTTCTTTAAAAAAATAAATAAATAACAGGCGCGACAGCGACAGCATTGGACTAAGGCCGCAGGATGTGTTAGTGACATCCTATTTCCAAGATCTTATCTGCTTTTGTTGAGGTAATGAGATCAGCATCACGCTCAGCAGTGTTATTTATCCCCATAAATGGGTACTCGTTTAACATCTGAGTGAGATCATAGTCCGTCACAAGCTCGTGAGTTCGAAAAACACCATGGAACACGGTGAGATTCAAAGTCATGACCCTGTGCACCGAAGGTGCGCGCACTAACCACTACACCAGCCTGACTACTTTTCTTTAAGTCGACTGCATTTGACTCCTTATCGAGATTCAGAGCTATAACGATCAGATCGTTGATTTTGTGCGAGAGTACTTAATTGTCAAAACTTCATCATGCAAGTTCCACGGCGTCCCGGCAACTTAAGTCGAATGAGCAAAAAACTACCATCAGAAATAGAATGGAATCCTGCCCAACTTCGGTTTAAACTGTGGGATTCCGTTCTGGGGAGGGTTAGCTAGGACTCCCGATGTTATTGTAGAAGTGTAGAGGAGCAGCTAAAGAGGGCTCTCAGTGGAATAACTGAGCGCTTGGGCTCCTATTTGGAAAAGGAAAAACAGTTTAAGAGCTCCATTGGGCTCCTATTTTAAGGAAGTGGAAAAGCATGTACCCCTAAATGTCTCCAGCCGACTATCGGATAATGTTTTTTTCTATGGATGCTGTGGATGTGAGATAAGCGGCTTCTCGGTATGTAGAACCAAGCAAAGCCAGATTTCAAAACGGACATTGATGTCGCAAGTGGAATATGCTGCCCAAAAGCCAAAAATAGCACTGAATATAAACGAGTTACGTTTTAAAAAGCAGAAACGGAGGCCAGTTGAATGTAATCAGAATTACCAGTAAAAGTCTAAACACTTTCATGGGCAATTTTTCTTTAAATGGTCTTGAAAATCATTCTCGACTGTCCTTTCCTAATATTTAAAAAAAAAAAAACAATCATGAATGGGTACTCGTTTAACATCTTGAGTGAGTTTATAGTTCGTCACAAGGGGCGTGAGTTCGAAAAACAAATTAACTGAATTCGTTCACGGTGAGTCTCGAACCCGTGTGCAAAGAAGGTGCGGCCACTAACCATTACACCAGCTAAAATACTCTAAATTTTGCCTAACAATATTTTCGCGACCAACGATATCAAATCCTAAGAAAATCTTGATTCTGAAAAAATTTCGGGCTTGCCCCCCCCTGACCGAAATCCTGGCTACGCCCATGCCTGGTAGGCCAGTCAATTACCGATTTTAGGTCGCAAAAAATTGCTCGGGTCTGGTTTTTTGGGATATTGTTAGGATAGATACCAGAAGTGTACTACTAAGTTTGCAACTTCGAAAAACCTGTGCTAACCCCGTGACCCTCAAAAAACCTCCAAATTTTCGGACTTTTCTCATATTTTTGTTTGTAATTTTTAAAAGGTGCTTCCTACAAGTAAGTCGTCCACTGCACTTTTAAAGCTAAGAAAATCTTCTTTAATTTGAGTGTAACTCCAGCTTTGTAGGTGCAAAGGATCCCAAGATACAGCACTTTAAAAAATGTGCTTTTTTTTGTAAAAAGTCCGAAATTGTATTTTAGGAGGTTTGTATGACAGCCCTATGACGTAATGTTCCGAATCCATCCATTCCTAGATATGTTTTGAGGCTTTACTAGGAACACATTTGGGTGAGGTTTGGTTAAGATTGGTTCATAAAGAAAAAAGTTTTTCTTAGAAGAACCTGATTATCAGGGGTTGGTTTGTATGACAGCCCTATGACCTAGTGTTCCGATTTCATCGGTTTCTAGATATGTTATGAAGCTTTACTAAAAAACACATTTGCGGGAAGGGTGGTTAAGATTGGTCCATAGAGAAAAAAATTGTTCTTAGAAGAACCTAATTTCCAGAGGTTGGTTTGTATGACAGCCTTATAACGTAGTGTTCCGATTTCATCCGTTCCTAGATATTTTCTTAGGCTTAACCAGCAACATACTTGGGTGAAGTTTGGTTTATATTGGTACATAAAGAAAAAAGTTTTTCTTAGAAGAACCTAATTTTCAGGGGCAGCCCTATGACCCCATGGTCTGATTCCATTCGTTCCGACATATATACAGCTAAGGAACTGGTTTATAACTTCATGTCACATGACTTTCTCTGTAAAATGCGCATTTAAGCCGATATTCAGCTCGGAACATGACTGAAATTACAATTTCAAAAAACAATGTTCAAAGTGCTGTATCTTGGGATCCTTTGCGCCTACAAGGCTGGGGTTACACTGAAATTAAAGAAGATTTTCTTAGCTTTAACAGTGCAGTGGACAACTTACTTGTAGGAAGCACCTTTTAGAAATTACAAACAAAAATATGAAAAAAGTCCGAAAGTTTTGAGGTTTTTTGAGGGTCACGGGGTTAGCACAGGTTTTTCGAAGTTGCAAACTTGGTGGTACACTTCTGGTATCTATCCTAACAATATCCCAAAAAACCAGAGCCGAGCAATTTTTTGCGACCTAACGCCTTATTTTTCGGTTTATTGACTGGCCTATGGGCTTTTAAGGCCGTTTTAAATGTATTCTAAGGAAATTTGAAAAAAAAAACGTTATCTAAAAACTATGCTGAGCCTTTTCTTTAGTATGCATTTTCCTATAGAGGTTGATAAAGGAATCGGATTTATTTATTTATATATTTATAGAAGTTATTGAACGGGAATGTAGGTATCCCATAGTACAATAATACAGGGTGTCCGGAAACTGCCGCATAAACGAACCGGATTTTGATTCCTCAGTTGATTTCCAGCAAAAAAGTTGTACCGAACATACACCCTCAGCTTAAACCTTTAGCTGCCACAGGCATTTAAAGATTTTTGAAAAAATCATTTTCTTGCACGACTTAAAGCCTAATATCTCCACAGCTAGACCAGGTAGAATAGTGAAGTAAAATGATTATTACAGCCAACAAATTTACCTGTAAAATGAAACTAACCACACTAAAATCGGATAAGAGGTTTGGTTTTTACAGAGCTTCAAAGTCAAAATTGCGTGATTTTACCCAAAAACAATTTTTTTTTCAATCTCAATTTCCTCCAACTTCTGCCAAGGTGAGGTGCTTGTACGATTCTTTTAAAAATTGGCGCATAGTCTTACAATCATATCTTCCTTACATCATTTTATTCTAGCTCCATTATTTCTAACAGTTTTAGTACCTTAAGTGCAGAAAACTAGGGTTAATTTTGGCTCGATTTCGACATACTTTGAATAGATTTTACCAATTGCAGATTTTTAGGGGCAGTGTGAATTGAATTGTATTGAATTCGAGCTAAAATTAACCCTAGTTTTCTACACTTAACGTATAAAAACTGTTAGAAGTAATGGAGCTAGATCAAAATGATGTAAGAAAGATATGATCGTAAGACTATGCGCCAATTTTCAAAAGAATCGTACAAGCACCTCACCTTGGCAGAAGTTGGAGAAAATTGAGATTGAAAAAAAAATTGTTTTTGGGTAAAATCACGCAAATTTGACTTTGAAGCTCTGTAAAAACCAAACCTCTTATCCGATTTTAGTGTGGTTAGTTTCATTTTACAGGTAAATTTGTTGGCTGTAATAATCATTTTATTTCACTATTCTACCTGGTCTAGCTGTGGAGATATTAGCCTTTAAGTCGAGCAAGAAAATGATTTTTTCAAAAATCTAATCTTTAAATGCCTGTGGCAGCTAAAGGTTTAAGCTGAGGGGGTATGTTCCGTACAACTTTTTTGCTGGAAATCAACTGAGGAATCATAATCCGGTGCGTTTATGCGGCAGTTTCCGGACACCCTGTATACAACGACCAGAATCAGGAAGTGAGTAACATGACTTACCAAAGTATAAAGTAAAATTTTTTAATATAAGTTTAGGTAAAAAATAAAATAAAATAATGTAAGAAATAAGAAAAGAAAAAAAGAAAGAAATGAAAAAATTGATGAGATTAAGTACGCAAATGTAAAAGAATTAATGATTAAATGATTACAACTCAATCGTTTCAATTTGACGAAGAAGTTTTCTTTTGAAAATTGTAAGCGGATGGAGTACAATGGCTGATTTTTTCATCTTAAAATCTCATCTGTAACCTCTGAACCTTGGCAGCTAGAGCCTTGAAATGTTTGCCAAATATGGGTAGTGCCAAATTTAAAAATTCCACCCAATTCCGTTATGGATAATTTTTAATTCGAAAACACAGAAGTGCGATTTGGGCAGCTAAATCATCCGAATGCCGATAGGTGGACCGTGAACATTGGAGAAAATATAAGCGCCAAGTAGCTCGACCAGTGTCCAAATTTCAGTAAGATCGGGAATGGTTCTCGAGTTATCGAAAATGGACGATTGTCATACGTAAAAGTGCGATTAAACACTACACCTTAAAAGTACAGTAAAACACGGTTAAGTGCAACACGCTTAAGTGCAAAGCTCGTGTCAGTGCATACAATTTTCATGCACCATCTATTCAATGCAATTTTCAATACATTTCAAAACGGATAAGTGCACAACACGCTTAAGTGCAGGCAATTCTTTTGGTAGGGTTAACAACATTTGGACACGATTTATGACGGATAAGTGCATATGTGCATTTGAAAAATTTATTAGTGCAGACGTTTTGAACCAGTGGACTATTTTAAGAATTTATGCGATCCTAGCTGGAGATACCTAATATTTATTGATTCAATTTATGAAAATGTAGAAGAAAGGGAAGTCAGGTCTACTGGATAATTTTTATCTTTAAGTAGGTAAATAATGAGAGTTAAAAATTGCAAATGAATGAAAAATGTATAGCAAAGGTGGCAGTATCTTTGTCATTCCAGCGTTGATGTTAGCAGTCTCATACAGTCTCCTCGATAAGATCGCAGGACACCACTAAGATAGTCGTTAGGTTGTTAAAAAAATTTGGTTTTTCTTTTCTTGCCAACAATATTTTTATGGATGTGGTTTTCCCATTTCTGCAATCATGTGATAATTTTGACATCCATGAATTGTAATTGAAAATGTAAAGAAAAATATTTTAGGCTACACACAATAATCTTGACGTCCTAAAAGCCTACAAAAAGCTTGATTCGCAACATCTATGTTCGATGCTCTTGCCTCGATATTCTCCCTCAAAGCCGGCACCCTTGACGGGATTGTTGCAATCAGCTCTTAGTTTAATAATGAAAACTATTGCGTTACTTGGCCCACAAAAGACTTATAGTCCTGCATCGGAGATAGTTTGTTCCGTCTTTTTCGAGGTATCAATAGAATTATTGTTGATCTAAACCAGTGGTTCCCAACTCAGAAACGTCTGTGGACCACTTATCCTAAAAATGGATCTCGACGGACCACCATTTTCAATAGTAATGAAACGAATTAAGGTTTCAATTTTGTTGGCTGAGGTATTGTATTCAAAAGCTTACGCTCTATCTCCCATTGCAAATTGTTCATATTATTTTGTTTGTTTGTTATTTCGTACTTCAAAAAAAAAAAAGTGGAAAAGCACTTATCATATAAAAATTATTCGCATAATACATACGTCATCTTGGTGCTATAGTTTGAGGAAAATAACTTACTGGGAATTAGTTTCGGCTTCAATCTCTTCGAATTCGGAGTCCAGACGTTCCTGATGCAACCGATCGTCATTACGCTGGAATTTGAATACTAACACCAACTTGTTAGGGAGCATGATTTAAGATTTGCCATGTTTGCCAGGTTGAGAGAAGGGAGAAAAACTGTTTTATCCAGTAATCGGTATAGCTCGGTCTTTAGACTGGGATTTGTGACAATGTTCAGCGCGAAAACGCGTCTGAATTTTTGCTATCGAATAAGTTACAATAATTTTTAAATTGGGCTATAAGCAACGAACATAAGCAACCCATCGCCTTCCCATAATCACGGATCATGCAGCAAAGTAATTACTGGATAATCTGTTACATGACGATGAGAGCGCGTGTTTGGCATGTGACTTTAATTAATCAGAGAAAAATATAACTTTTTTGTAACAAGTCTCCAGGGTCTCCCCGCGGACCACCGACGATCCACCTGTTGGGAAACCGTGGTCTAAACAAAGGTTAGAACACTCAGAGAAAAAAACGCACATTCATATTAAAAGCTCCACATTTAAATTGAACGCAGTATTCGTTTGAAAAATCTCGTTTGATTTGAACGAATTCTCATTTACCCTAAGAGAATTTCTTTTAAAACAAAAGAGCAGCCAAACCGCAAACGACGGTCGTTTAAATCAAAAGATTCCGCATTAAGGCTAGTACTGACCTCGAGAGTGAAATTTTTCGCCGCTGTTATTTTTTCAATGAAAATGTATTCTTACTATCGTGGAATATGTACACAGAGAAAAAAATTAGAATGGTTATCTAAGGAAATAGTCGAATTCATCTAAAGTTCGCGTTGATTTTCAGCTTATGATTCTATGTAGTTGAAACAGTTACGAAGATATGGATAATTTTTCTATTCGTCATTAGTTGAAACATCTACTATATTTGCAAATTCAATTAATTCATTTGTAAAGACAGCTATTCATTATCTATAAATTGTTAAATGTTGGATAGCTAAATTGTGTTGAAGAAAAAAGAACGGTTGTTTGTAGTTAAATTTTATATTTGAATAGTACAATCAACAACTTTTGTGGAAGAATTGACTAAACTTTTTCTTCTAATCTTGCGTGGTTAAATTAACGAATTTAATAGTATTTTCAGCCACGAAGATTAGAGAAATCAGCTATTTCTTTGGTAAAACTATCTAAATTTAAGCCAACTACTTCACTTTAGATAAAAAGTCTAAACCATTTTTTTCAGTGTAGGGAATGCTAGGGAATTCCATAAGCTACAATCCGAAAACAGTTCCATAATTCTTTTCGGCCATTTTATGCTTTTTTTCCGATTTCCTGGTTATTTCATCGTGAAATGTCAAATGACCGGGGAATCGAAAAATAATACATAAATTGGCCGAGGAGAATTATGGAACTGGTCTCGGATTGTAGCTTATGGAATTTCCCACCGTTTGTGACATATTCCACGACAGTAAGTATCCATTTTTATTGATAAAATCCCTGGGCGAAAAATTTCACTCTCGATCTTAATTCAGGCCTTTACATAGTAATGTGTATACATTCCTTTACGTAACAAATACACATACCTAAAGGACGCGATGCCAAAATGTCATTTGTTTCAACGTAGCACAACAGGTAGTTAAATACTTCCGGACGGTCCGATGAGTCTCGCGTGTTCATGTTCATTCCAAACAAATGTGTAGTGTCTAACAAACGCGTATTAGAATCTTCGTCGATGTGAGTGTTTTCGATAATTTACTTTTGCATTCATCTGGAGGAATGGACGCTTGCACACGTGCAATTTAAGTTTAGCGGATGTTAGAATAAAGGTGTAATGTATTAACCATATTAAAATTAGACCTAAATAAAAAATAAAGTGTTTTTCTAAAGTTTTCATAAGTTTTATTCTTTATTGATTTGTCAACCCAGGTAACAGTAAGTATCTAATCGAATGGAGAATGGACAATCAAACGGAATGTATTATTTTATTTCAGCAGAGTTTGCTTTTAATTCCATGTAAAACTCAATTATTTTGAATGAGGTAATTTCTCTGAAATGAAAACGCGATGCGTTACTTTCGAAATACATACCGTTTCATTAAAAAGAATGCTTCGTTTATTTTAAATAACAAAAATGTTCAATATAAAAACGAAGACGTTTGATACAATTGCCTTTCATTTATTTAAAATGTTTTACCCGTTTACATTAAAAGAATAAGTGTTTATTTCAATGAAAAATACGTTTAAATCGACTGGCTCCTTCTTTCCAGGTAAACGTAAATTCTTTTAATTCAAACGCTTTTTTACAACTCATTATGATTTTGAAAGAAACGCCACTCGTTAGAATTAAACGCATTTGCGTGTGGAGCCAAATCAAAAGCGCAAATCGTTTGAATTAAATATATTTCGTTCAATATTAGTGAATATTTCTCTGAGTGAATGGATTCCACATCAAGTTTGTGTTCAAATTCGGTACCGGCTTTGTTCAATGCAAAAATATTATTATTAATTTTTCGTCGAGAAATATTAAATTGTGAGCTATAATTTTCAATAATTTTTTTTTGTGGCAGTTTAACAGCGAACACACGGTAAACATAGCCGAATACTGCTTAAAAAGGCCTTTAGGTTTGTTTGGAAAACATGGTCCTAAACATGGTGGGGTCTTAAAGTTTTTTTCTGTTTGAGCTGTCTTATTTAAGGAGCACATTCATAACCACCCTGGTTGTCCCGTTGCTTGTAATTTAGGAATGAGAGATCGAGATGTTTATAAATGGAGTCATTATGTTTTATTTAGGGTCATATAAGTGAGAAGGGTAATACAATATTAGAAATTATTGACCCTTTTGATAGGAATTGGTATTAAAATAAATTGAGTGCAGAGCTCAACCCACATCCTTAGCTTTTCTGCTACCAAAAGTTCAAATACAGTAAAACACGGTTAAGTGCAACACGCTTAAGTGCATAGCTCGGATAAGTGCACACAATTTTCATGCACCATCCATTCAATGTGATTTTCAATACATTTAAAAACGGATAAGTGCAACACGGATAAGTGCACAACACGCTTAAGTACACGCAATTTTTTGGTAGGGTTGTTAACAATATTTGGACACGATTCATGACGGATAAGGTCATATGTGCATTTGAAAAATTTATTAGTGCAGACGTTTCGAACCAGTGGACTGTTTTACGAATTTATGCGATCCTAGCCGGAGATATCTAAGATTTGTTGATTAAATTTATGAAAATGTAGAAGAAAGGGAAATCAGGTCTACTGGATAATTTGTGTCTTTAATTAATCTGGGAGTTAAAAACTGCTCTTTTTGGGAGCAGCTTATGGCTAAGATCAAACATTGCCTTGATCAAAATAATGTTTAGTAAATGTGGCAGTCTCTTTGTCATTCCAGCGTTCATGTTAGCAGTCTCAATCAGTCTCCTCATTTAGATCGCAGGACATCACTAAAATAGTTGTTAGGTTGTTAGAAAATTTTAGTTTTTCTTCTTTCGCGAACAACATTTTTTTGGATGTTGTTTTCCCATAGCAAGTGACAATTTCGACATTCACAAATTGTAATTAAAAATATACAAAAAAATATATTAGTCTGATCGATTCGCAACATCTATAGGTATGATCGATGCTCTTCCCTTGATGTTTCCCCTCAAAGCCGGCGCCCTTGACGGGATTGTTGCAATCAACTATTAGTTTGATAATGCTGACCCCTGATCACATTTCAAAAAGCCTTATACTCCTACATCGGAAATAGTTTGTTACGCCTTTTGCAAGATATTAATGGAATTATTGTTGGTTTAGACTAAGGTTGGAGTGGATTTCATATCAGCTCTGTGTTCAAATTCGGTAATAGAATTTGTTCAGTGCCAAAATATTATTGTTCATTTTTCGTCGAAAAATATTAATGGCAGTTTTGCAGCGAACACTTAAAAAGGCCATTAGGTTTGTTTGAAAAACATGGTCCTAAACGTAGACTATAGATTAGATTGTAGAGGAGCATGAACCCGAAGCCAATGGGCCTATTGGGCTATCGCCATAGTCGCAGATGGGCAGACTATGCCTGACGATCAAGGTTGATCGTGCTGAGAAAGGAGTTGAAATCGCTTATAGATGTAGATCATAGATAGATGAACCTATGTCGTCCTTGTCTGGAAAGGCCACTCCGAGTTGTGACCAGCGGCGCTGGCTCAGTGCCTCGCACTCGCATAGGACGTGGAAAGAGGTTTAGCCGGCTTCTTCACAGAATCGACAGGTCGCGTCTTCCACAAGCCACAATGTGATCTCAGACAGGAGTGACCTGTGAGAATGCCACAGATGACACGTACTTAGCTCTGCTTAGCTACAGCAGCTCAGCCGTTCTTTTGTGGGAATACACTGCTATAAACATTTTAGATTTTCTAAACCCAGGTAGTTTATCCCAGAGTGCTCAATTAGTGTAGTATCCAGGTGATGAGCCTAGTACATGAGATTGCAAAATGAGATGGAGAAAAGGTTTTTTTGTTTCTTATGTTTTTTGGGGTACTGAGCACGAATCCGGAGTTTCCCACCAAAATTTCGTTGCGGAACAGGGTCAAAATCGCGAAAAACCTCCAAATTTTCGCAGTTTTTCCGTTTTTTGGCTCCTTACTCTCAAACTATTCATTTCTGCGTAAAACTCTTTATGAATAGAGAGAGAACACGATTACGCTTCCAAAAAGACATAAATATTATAAATCCGTTGAGCGGTACTACTACAATTGATAATTTAAGTTTGACATTTTTTGCATAGTTCTTTATTATGAATTAAAATTTGAGATTGAACGGTTTTTAAATTTTGATCGCAAAAGTTGCATTTTTTGCTTTTATGTATTGTGGGGGGCTGAGACCGAATCCCGAAACAGGGTCAAAATCGCAAAAAACCCCCAAAAAATGACTATCAACTGTAGCGATACCGCTTAATGCATTTTAATGATTAATATCGCGTTGGGCCCGCAATCATGTCTTCTCTAACATGTTCATTGACAGATTTTCGGAGAAATGTAGAGTTTCGAAATTATAAGCCAAAAAACGGAAAAAAAATGAAAATTTTCGGGTTTTTTTGCGGGTTTGGCCCTGTTCCGCAACGAAATTTTGGTGGGAAGCTCCGGATTCAAGCTCAACACCCAAAAAAAAAAAAGAAAAAAATTTCTCTCTAACATTTTGCAATCTGAAATCACCTAGGGACTGCACTAAAATGCCTTGAGTCGTTCCTGGCCTCGAATGTTTTCTTTACTATACATGAAGAGATGCTGCAGAAAGGTTCAGGTCCGCAGGGGGATGATGCAGCTATGCGTGCCAACTCATTAGCCTGTTCGTTCTCTGCGATGCCCATGTGACCTGGAACCCAGAAAAGTGGCTGTTATTTCACCTAGTTTGTGCAACGCCTTCAGGCAGCATTCAACAATCCTTGACGTGACGGTGTACTTAGTAAGTGATTTAATGGTCGCCTGGCTGTCTGAGAAGATGGCTTATTTACATGGTGGGATCCTAAAGTCTACACTGAAATCGCGAAACATTTTGCTTTGTATATAAAATTGTGATTTTCATTTAAAGAGCGCAACCCTTACCACCCGGGGCTTGTAATTTAGGAATGAGCGAGATCGAGATGTTTTGAAATAGAGAGTCATTATGTTTTATTCAGGGTCATACAAGTGAGAGTGGTAATACAATACATATTAGAAATTATTGACCCTTTTGATAGGAATTGGTATTAAAATAAATTGAGTACAATCAATTGCTAACATGCTATTTATGTCTGTAAAAGAAGTGTCCCGAAAGAACTCAACCAACATCCTTAGCACTTCCGGTACGAAAAGTGTACACATTTTTTTGTGTAAACTGGTCCCTGATTCGATTTAGCCATGTCTGTCTGTCCGTGTGTATGTCTGTTCGCACGATAACTACCGAAATAATGAGGCTAGCGGCTTGAAATTTTGGTCAGTTATTTTTATTTCATAAAATCTTGGACGGAATTGAAAATGGGCCAAATCGGACCAGGGGTTCCCCTACCTTCCATACAAATGACCCTCATTGATATTTTCATTCGGCCATAACTTTCGACAAAACATCGCTAGCGACCTGAAATTTTGACCAATGCTTAATTCTTATATAAACTTTAAGTTTATGGAAAGTGCAGATCATTTTACTACCCCTACCCCTACTCCCCCCCGCAAAGCTACATTTAGCCATATCTTTTCACAGAATGTTGAGAAACACTTCAAATTTGTGTAAAATGGTAGCTTTTGGATGTCCTGGCAAAAGACATGGAATGTGTGCCGGATCGGACCCATCCACCCCATCCTCCACTAAAAAAAAAAAAATTAAATTGTATATTACAGGCTTTGCGTGCCTTCTAGGTCTGTACATGGGTATAGGGCATACACTCATCGCGCTATTCGCACGATTAGAACTCGGTCTCTCTTATTTTTGCTATTGTTTAGTTAGTTTTTAATTTTCTCCAATTCAGCAAGTATAGCCACACAACATCAGTTTTTACCTTTAGTTTCTATTTGTGCTACGTAAATTAGATAGTTTGTATGGAGCACTGATAAGTGCACAACATGCTACAGTGCACGAAAAAATTGTGCATTATCGATGTGCACTTATCCGTGTTTTACTGTATCTGCTTTTAACTTGACTGATCACATGGTTCATCGAGGAGCTTATGTAGTGAATTAGGTTTCATTGTGTGGCATGGGGAATGCTGTACATTTTACTGTACATTTCCTAATGCTGTCATCATCATCAATGTGGCACGATAGCCCGACGTCGGGCCTTGGCCGCCTGAATCGTTGACCTCCAATTGTCGCGGTTACGCGACCTCGTCCTCCAGTTTCGGAAGCCCAGCAGCTGGTGGGCGTCTTCACCTACGGAGTTCTCCCAGCGAGCTCTCGGTCGTCCACGCAACCTCGCTCCGTCAATTCGTTGTGCGTTCATCACTCTCTTTGGCATGCGATTATCGTCCATCCGTTGTACATGCCCCGCCCATTGCAAACGTTGAAGCTTCACGATTTTCGATACTTCCAGCTCATCGTACAATTGATACAACTCATGGTTGTACCGGATACGCCATTGGTCTCGCTCGCGAACGGCCCCGAAAATTCGCCGAAGGACCTTTCGTTCGAATCGGTCTAGCAAAATTTCGGAGGCTTGGGTGAGGGTCCATGTTTCGCAGCCATAACATAGCACGGGTCGGATGATCGTTTTGTACACGCGGAGCTTCGTGTTCCTGTGCGCAAGTTTCGAATTAATTATAGGGAGGACCGAGAAATATGTCTTATTGGCTAGTTGTATCCGTCGCTTAATTTCGTCGGTTTCGTTGGCGTCCTTTCATAAGTTACAACCCAGATAGTTGAAGTTGTCTACATACTCGATATTAAGGTCCCCCACTGTGATGCTTGAATTTGCTGGCGTCCTTGTTTTCGATTGCATCATGGCCTTTGTTTTGCTTTCGTTGATATGTAGTCCAACTTCCTTTGCGGCGTTATTGAGGTTCCTAATGCTGTACGACAGGTTAAAATGCTGTACTGTACAGCAAAATGCTGTACTGTACAGCAAAATGCTGTACGTCTGGTCAGCTTACATTAACCTATTCGATATTCGGCATTTTAACATTTTTTATGCTCGTTTTGTCCATTGTGGTAGGAATAATTGTTCCCCATTTATCGAATTTTCGCATTATCCGAAAAACTGCTTGCCGGCCTGATTTATCTAAAATTGTAAACTGAATTATTGACTTTCATGAGAATATGATACCATGCACATACTCGTCAATTCCATCTTTTATTGACACCTGCATACATGTTTTTCCAGTTTTACAAAAAAAAACTACACAAAGTATTTTTTACTAAAAAACAACGTGCCAACATTTTATTATTTATTGCATTGCAACTTGCAGCACTTCTTAAGACATTTTAATTAATACCTTGATGTCCGAAAGTGAAACACATGCAGCGTCTTAACAACTGTAACATGTACAAATACAGCGCGTTCGCACGCTCTGTCGCCATAAAAAAAAATCGTTCACGCAAAAAAGCGATAACACCAGCTCTAAACAACATACTAACGGAATGTACACGCACAGTTGTGTACAAAACAAAACAGAAAAATAAAATTATGATTCAATCTCCCTGACCTGCCGCAACACATGAAATGTATACGCGAGCAACGCACACACCAATCCAACCATGTGCCGGTCGATGGGGAGTTGGGAGTCAATCAGCTGTCTCCAAGAAACTTGTTCTGTCGCGGGATTCTGTAAAAGCAGCGCTCCAACTGTAAAGAAACAATTTTGCACTCTCTTTGCCGGCATAATAGCATGCGTCCCACACACTGAAACTCTTTTGCCGATAAAACCAGACTTCTAGTCCACAGATTTTCTGGATAGAAACTCACCACTAGTTGGGGGTGTCGCGTCGTCGCTTTGGGGCTCGTGTATCCATTTTACAACCCCTCAGCGTTCACCAAATTATGTCCAGCACGCGAGCTTGTTCAAGGAAAATGTGTAGAAGGATTCATCATCAATGGGAGAATTTCGCCAGTTGATCGCGTTTCTTGGCCGTGCAAAGATGTTTCGCGACAGTGGGCGAATGCGATTCTAGAAAGAGAGTCTAGTGGTCTTGTAACGGGATTTTATGAATGCATTTCGCGAGCTC
This sequence comes from Microchrysa polita, assembly GCA_949715475.1. Classification (NCBI taxonomy): domain Eukaryota; kingdom Metazoa; phylum Arthropoda; class Insecta; order Diptera; family Stratiomyidae; genus Microchrysa; species Microchrysa polita. The sequence continues at coordinate 134,786,658 of OX454416.1, read as the reverse complement.
TTCAATCGAATCGTATCGCGTTCGCGTATTATTGCGGTTCTCGCGAGAAGAGTAAAAATTACCGAGCAAGCTGTTGTTCGGTTTCTGTCTGTTAAGCCGGTGATAAGAAGGTGCACTATCGGTTGTTGGGTGTGTTGCGTTGACCTCCCCGTTAGCGGCTTATATTGATGGAGCTCTGTGTCGTTGTTTATTTGTGTGCTCCAATCATAATTTCATTTGCTTTATCGCTATATAGTTTGATTACAAAATTTTCAGACCTTGCCCAATAATCTCGGATATCCAAAACGGAGTCCCTTTCACACGACCCAGACAATTCGAGTCCCTGTAGTGTTGAGAAAGGTGTGTAAAATTGTGAAGGAAAATATGTGCGAGAAAATCACGTTCTTTACGGTTCTTTTTCTTATGTAGTTCGTTTCGCGGTCCCTGGTGTTAGCAATTTATCCGTGGCTTAAGATCGTCGTTCTGAAGAAAGTTGTAATATTTGCACAGTGCTGAAAGGGTTGTGTCTCTCGGGACTCAGGAGTATAAAGTACCGCTCTTCTTATATTCTTCCTTTTTTTCGTGAATTTTTGGGTATTTTTGTTGTAAGAGCTGTGCTCTCGGTTTTGTTCTGCGACACTTACGATTTTTTTTGTTGTGCTCCACATTCGCAGCCAGCTATTGTCGCGCGGCCTTAGCTCTTCAACGATAACAAATTTGACGGTGTCCTGTCTGCAGGATTTGTTCTCATCCACTTGTAAGAATCGCGAGTTTTACAGTCAGGAAGGAGTCCTTATAAAGTGTGTGCCGGAATTTTAGTGAAATTGCTGTGAAAGTGCCGGGTTTTAGTTTTTTTGCCCATATAATTGTGCTTACCGCAGGCTCTTGTGTAATTTGGAGTGAACGTTGGATTTGCAGTTTGTGTAGCAGTCTTATGGTTGGTGTAAGGTGTTAAAGGATTTACTATTGATCAAGATTCCTTGTAATTTCCGGCAACTATAAAATTGTGAGCGGCTTTCAAAGGTAGGACAACCATATTACATACTGATTGTACATACATTTTTTTACCCTTCGCTTATTAAGCGTAAAGGGTATATTAACTTTGTCATGAAGTTTGTAACGCATTGAAGGAAGCATCTCCGACCATATAAAATATGTACATATACGTAGTAGAATCCAAAATTGTTGAGAAAAACACACTTCCAGTTATCCGATTGAATTCATTTAAGTTTTATTTTTCAATGTAACTCCCCTTTACTTCAATACAATGATGAGATCGTTTAATAAGATCCTGCATCCCTTTCAAAAAGTAGTCCGCGGGTTTGTCTTGAAAATGGTCCAAAACAGCATCCTTCAGTTCCTTCTCAGTCTCAAATTTTCGTCCTCGGAGGTCCTTTTTTAATTTTGGGAACAGGAAGTAGTCACTTGGGGCCAGGTCTGGGCTGTACGGGGGGTGTTCAATTTCTTCAAAGCCGCATTTGACCACAGCAGCCTTGGCCACCGCGGCGGTGTGAACTGGTGCATTGTCGTGAAGAAGCAGCATCCCTTCCGCCAGTTTTCCATACCGTTTCTCCAGGATGTTGGCCCGCAATTGGGTCAAAAGATCTGCATAATATTTCCCTGTTACTGATGTGCCCTCTTCTTTTAAGTCAATCATTTCAATTCCCTTGGAATCCCAGAAGATGGTGGCCATAATCTTTTTCCGGCTCTGCTGCACCTTCACCTTCTTGGGGTGCTCCTCATAAGGCCTCCTCCATTCCATGGACTCCCTTTTGGTCGTGGGATCATAGTAAAGGACCATGGTTTCGTCTCCTGTCACAATTCTGTTGAAATTGCATCCGAGTCGGCGCGACACAGCTCCAAAAAGTCTTTCGAACATTTCATCCGCTGCTTCATTTGATCTGCTGAGAGGAGTTTCGGGATCCATCTTGCCGAGATCTTCCTCATCCCCAAATGGTCGGTAACAATTCTTTCGACGGTGGTTTTTGATAGACTTGTCCTTTCTGCAATCTCTGATAACTTTAGCCGCCGATCACTCAATACAACTTCCTCGACTAATTGGACGTTTTCTTCGGGGGTCTCAGTTATTGGGCGTCCGGTACGGGGTTCATCAAAAACATTCGTCCTTCCTCGCTTGAATTCCAAAATCCACCGGTAAATAGTCGCCTGGGATGGTGAAGAGTTGCCGTACACGGATATGATTTCATCTCGAATCTGGGACGCCGTGTATCCTTTGAAAAAAAAAGGAATTCAATGACCGCGCGGTACTTCATCTGCTCCATTTCAAATACGAAATCAGAATGCGACACAAATAATTACCTAGCCGTCCCTTGATTGCATAATTGAACTCATGTTTAGTCCTGTTATGACCGAAGAGTTGTTCTATCGAATAGCGGTAAAATGAATTCAATCGGATAACTGTAAGTGTATTTTTCTCAACAATTTTGGATTCTACTACGTATACAATATGATCAGCGTGACGAGCTGAGTCGATTGGACGATGTCCGTCTGTCCGTCTGTCTGTCTGTCTGTCTGTTGCGACGCGTTTTGCTCGGCCAGTTTAAAAGCTATGGAGCTGAAATTTTGCACACATGCTTCTTTTTGTTGCAGGCAGTTTGTATGCTTGAATCGGTAAAATCCGATAAGGGGGTCGTGGGGCTGCCATACAAACCTACCCCCCAAAATTAGGTTCTTCTTAGAAAAACTTTTTCATTTATGCACAAATTTCAATCAAATTTCACACAAATGTGTTTTCATTGCAGACACATAACATATGTAAAAATCGACCAAATCGGACAATGGGGTGGTGGGGCTGCCATACAAACCTAGTCCCCCAAATTAGGTTCTTCTAAGAAAAACTTTTTTATTTTCTCATCGATTGCAATCAAATTTCGTGCAAATGTGTTTCTAATGATACCACAAAACATATGTAAAAATGGACCAAATCGGACTATGGGGTCATGGGGCTGTCAGACAAAGCTTGCTCCTCAAATTAAGTTCTTCTAAGAAGTTTTTTTTTTATTTATACACCAATTTCAACCAAACTTCACACAAATGTGTTTCTATTGATGACATAAAATATATGTATGAATAGATGGAGTCGGACCATGTGGTCATGGGGCTACCATACAAACCTATCCCCCAAATAAAATTTTTCTAAGAAAAATGTTTTTATTTGCACACAAATTTCAACCAAACCTCATGGAAATGTATTTTTATTGAATTAAATCGGACCATTGGGGCATGGAGCTGGCATATAAACCCAACTCCCAAATTAGGTTTTAATGTCTTTGAAGAAAAACTTTTTTATTTGTCCACCAATTTCAACCAAATCTCATAGAAATATGTTTTAATTGATGCCACAAACATACATACATGCCCCCCTCCCTTTTGTTTCTTCTAGGAAACCCACGACCCCCGCTTCCCCCAATAAATCTTCACCGCGGCACTAATGTGAAAATTCAAGGAAAAGCATGGAAGCGGGGAGAATTGAACACAAGTCATAGGAACGCCCGAAAAAACTTTTAGCCCCGAGGGGAGCGAAGGGTATCCAAATTTCGGCCGCGCCCGAAATTAGCCTCGGTCTCGTTTTAAGTAGAAATTAGGTTGGTTTGGTGGTAGAGGTCTTGTACAAACATACATAGTTAGGCATTTCACATATGTAGTTCAATCATAACTGTTGCTCGTTATAATTCAGATAAGTTGCATAAAGTTGAATAATCACTCCCCTTTTGACTATCTCTGCCAGGTGGTTAACGTTCGAATCAATATGGGTATCAAATTTTCGTTTTCTTCCTGGCTCCTCATACCGCTCCATATGGTGAAAAGTTGCACTGTTAAAAAGGTAAAACCTTGAGTTTTGATAAAAAATAAATAACAGGCGCGACAATCCAACATTGGACTAAGGCCGCAGGATGTGTTAGTGACATCCTATTTCCAAGATCTTATCTGCTTTTTATTGAGGTAATGAGCATCACGCTCAGCTGTGTTATTTATGTCCATAAATGGGTACTCGTTTAACATCTGAGTGAGATAAAAGTCCGTCACAAGCTCGTGAGTTCGAAAAACACCATGCTTCACGGTGAGATTCGAACTCTGTGCATAGAAGGTGCGCGCATTAACCGCTAGACCAGCCAAATTTGATAGATACGTCAATTTCTTTTAAAGCATTCTATGACTCAAATCTGGTTGGCAACTCTAGCAAAAGATTGCAAGATTTCAGTATTCTGTTGCGATAAGTTTTGATGATGGCATTTCATTAATATTAGCCAGAAACGATTGAGTCTGTAATCCTATTTCACGAAAACGTAACGGTTCTTCAGATATTGGATGTCAAAGTTTCGCCTTTCTTTGGGGTGGTTCAGTATTTAAATAGAAATTATTGGTATTTTTGCCTGTTTGATGTGAATCAATAGCAGTGCACCGAAAACAATATTTTACTTTGAATTGTCCTCGTTGTCTATCAAATTTTACAATTGTTTTTGCCAAAATCATATTTATACCCGTCACTATGTGTCTGTCCGTCTATGTTGCAACGCAAACTAGTCCCTCAGTTTTGAAGCTATTGGGCCGAAATTTTGAATATAAGTTTCTTTTTAGTGTACGTTGTATATATGTCGGAATGAATGGAATCAGACCATGGGGTCATGGGGTGCCCCTGAAAATTAACTTAAACTTCTTTCTTTATGTACCAATTTTAACCAAACTTCACCCAAGTAAAGCCTCAAAACATATCTAGAAATCAGAACTCAGAAATCAGAACAGAAATGTTATAGGGCTGTCATACAAATCAAACCCCCAAATATTTGGTTCTTGTAAGAAAAACTTTTTTTCTTTATGAATCTTAACCAAAATTCATCCAAGTGTGTTCCTGGATTAGCCTCAACGCATCCAAGAACAGATGGAATCGGAACACTCATAGGGCAGCGCAGCGGTAGAAATTGTTAACGCAAAAAAAAGTTTAAGTTTCATTCAAATGTGACGGGTATTCAAATTTCGGCCGCGCCCGAAATTAGCCTCGGTCTCGTTTGACATTTCATATTATCAACATTTTGCCCAATTGGTAAAAGTGAACTGTCTAGTTGCACTGATTAAAATTAAAATGTAAATTTGATTGCATGAAACACTTTCCCCAGCCGGTAAAGCGGAAATATTCCCCTTTTCCTATCAAAGTACTGAACTTGCTTCAAAGAAAAGTCAAACTTTGACATTGAATATTTGGAGAACCGTTACATTTCCGCGAAAAAGGACTAATTGTTTAATAGAGAATTTGTTGACGTTATCTAGAGAAACACAAGCAAGAAAAACACATTGTTGTTGGATGGTGGATGTAGCAAGCTCAAATGATTTGAGTTATCCGCCGTCCAGTTTGTCTATAGTGGGACAGCACAAGTATGCATACTCCAGCAGAGTTGCGGCACACAGAGTGCATTTTGAACCGGTTTCGAACTAGTATTACATGGCGCGCTGCGAGTAATCTAGAGAATCTTATTTATTACGTTCCATCGTTTCACAATCCCCCCTCACATTTGCGTTCAAAATTATGCTCAAAATTTCCCCAGACAGATTGGTTTGAATTGTTTGTCAGAAATGTCCTTTTGCACAAAAATTGTACAAAATTTGGCTAATGTGCGGCTTGCTTAAGACTAACATTATACCCCAGGCATTGGCGATTATAGGTAGGATTTTGGGGGGTTACAACTCTCAACAATTTTTATTTCCAAGAAAGAATATTATACATGGTGATTACAAGCGTCTTCCTACATAGTAATTGAATGATATCGCTTTAATACAAAAGGAGGACATTACTCTCTACAGCAGTTTTAATAGACGGAAAATGAGAGCATTTCGCTTACGATGACTCTCTGAAGCCATTTAACCAGCATTGAGCAAGAGACTCAGCATCACAGGGAACGTGGTGCTAACATATTTTCTGCTATTCAGAAGATGCTTCACAAATTCATTACATAATTATTTTGACTCAGCTATTAATCAAAGGGAAAATTCTGAGTATAGTTTCTTTCGAAATTAGAATAACTCAACAGTCAAAAATGCAATCACTGAGAGCCTCAGCTATAATTTATCAAAGGAGGAAGGGAGGAGCCTAACTAGCGTCTAGACTTCGACAAAGTACTATTAGGCTTTGGTTTTAATTCACACCATATAAAGGCGAAGCACGCTTAGTAACAGATCAATACAAAAAAAAAAATTGGGGAAAAATAAATTCGCAAGGGCTACAAATTCACTATAGGGAAAGCGGGTCGGAACGATACAAAATCACGGAGTGAAACGAGGAGCGGTTTTTTGCGAGAAGGTCCGTGTGTAAAATTCACTCTCAACTCCGAGATATTTTAAATTATAAAACCACATAATGGACATACTTGGTCTTGACTGCACGTGCATTTTCCTAGAAAAAAAACAAAATTGCAATTCCAATCCAACTGAAGAAACAAGTGTTTCAAACTGCCGAATTTAAATTCACTGAAATCGTATCGAATAAACTCTGCCTGCTGTTCTGGGCCTTGATGAATTAATCAATTACATAATTATAAATTTGCCTAAGTAGCATCTCAGGTGTGTATCTCTTAAAGCTGGCACTATTTTCCTTGTTAGCCAGTACATGTTACCGCTAAAGAAATATTCACAAAAAGATTTTTGACAGGTTTTGACCCTCTGTTGCACTGCTAAGTGCACCGTAGAGGTGGTGACTTTTGAGGAACTTGTTCAGCATCTCGAAATAATAACCCATACAAAAATGCAGCAGTGAAATATTAAATTTCCCGGGGTATGGGAAAAAATTCTCAAAGAGGTGGAAAAGAGGATTTCATATTATTAATCATAGATGGAAGGGATGAGGTGCGACATTTCTTATAAAATATTTTTTCTAACGGAGATAGGAGTCGGTAAAGTTGAGTTTGCAATTAAATGACAAATTAAGCAGATATCCCATTTCACGTATAAAAGTGACATTCTCGAGCCGAACTATGAGCCCAGATCGACTCACATTTTGGTCACCTGATCTGCATAAAAAGAAAATGTGGGTTGTCCGCTTTAAAAAAAAAACTTCATCAAATTTGCATTTACCACCCAAGTAATTTTTCCCATCAAACAGGCGAATCATTTTTCGGCCAGTCACATTTGACCCATATGTTAGTTTTCTTGCCAGTCACACTTCCCTCCATGAATGGAGAATGGAGTCACGAGCATCCATAAAAATAGAATCAATCTAAAACCCGTAAAATACTCCGAACACTCTTCACAGTTCACAAATCATAAAAATCGACTTCGTTCTCTGTTACACATCCATCATTGTTCCTTTGTAACTTTTTCACTGCGGCCACGAAATTGGATTGAACTTGAAATCAAATTAACTTCCATATGTGCATTTATGTACGTGTGTGGGCAGTGGATAAGCGTTTAGTTGCGAGGTCATACAAACAAAAATATAGTATACAACATTGTATGTATGTAGGTATGATGTGGACCAACATCATGTTTCATGCCAAACAGGGATTGCATTTTTTTTCAACCGAAAATCTGTAACGACTTTCCACTTGAGCGGTTTTTGCAACTCCTACAACTTTGACAGCATATAACATGCACACAAGGGAGTGATCTGGATACGTTGTTGGTTCTGAACTGATGAAGTTTGCTTGTTCGTAGTTTTTCAGTTCTGCTGTTTTTTTTTCGGTGGGCGTACCATACATGAAATCCCAGCAGAAATTGTTCGTCGATGATAGCGCGCGGTTTTCCACTCTCAAAAGCCTTTCACCAACAACGGTGCAATCTTATCGGGATATTGTAATTGGACGTAACCTGCTAATGGCATATTTTGTACGTTTACCCATATGTTGCATGATTGCTTCGAGAGGTACGCGGTCGTAAATGTTAGTACTTATCGCGCGATAACGTTTGCTTCCTCTATGAGAAAAATTACTAACCGAATGGACTCTCAAAAGGCCAACTTTGTCTTGGCAAGCCATTAACCTTTTTAGGAGTTGTTTAAGTTGAAGTCTCCTACGCGCATCCGGATATATCGCGTCATAATTTAAGCTGTTGCTGTTACAATTTTGCGCGACGATAAAACGTCAGACACTGCTATGCCATTAATCAAGGAGCCAGCCGTGTGTTTGTCGTGTCGTCGACACAATTTCATGCATAGCATATAATCTCAGATGATCCATATATTTGGCCAAGCATATGAAAGAAACTGCACGTTTCCTGTAATGAATTAATCAAGACAACAGAACACAGGGGTGTGTTGAGTTGCTTCAGATATGCTCAAACTTGGATACATGTGTTGTGAAACAAAAAAAAAAAAATTCTAGAATATGTCTCAAATCTACTGTTTAATTGATGCTGTTGTTTTTGTTTGTCTAACAAGCTGTCTACATATTTAATTTCAATTAGATCCGATCTCTAAGCGTTGACCGAAATAGCCCAAACATTGAGACAATTGTATAGTGCTCGTATAGTAGGAATCTCAGTTGTAAGTCTTCCCCTCCTAAAACTAATTAACCATTAATAGGAGTGGCGCTAACCATAGAAGTTAACTGAATACGTAATTGCTTTGTGTAATGTGCTTGTTCTGTATTGTATAGGTATGTATAGCTTGGGCGTGAGATGATCCTTTGACGGATATGTCACCGTTTAGAATAGATATATTGGCTTCAAATGATAGTAGGCAGACTCTGTCGTCTTGATTTTATCTGCAGAATTTAGGAAGGAATTACACTTTGGGATGGATTAATTGATATTAGAGGAGCCACGAAAAGAAAGTAAGGAATTAAGCAAAAATGCTTGAAACAAAACGTTCCTTTCGCATACATGTTAGCAACTGTGTAAACGAAATTTCGTCGATGTAATTTACCGAGTCTGGTTGGTGTAGTGCTGGGGTGTCCAACTTAATTTTTACGCGGACCACATTGTTGGTTTGAAAATCGACGGCGGGCTAAACATTTGAATGGAGATGACATTTTTCCATGCGTTTTTTATTGTTTTTAAGGTAATGAAGTATAATTTCTGACTAAGTATATAACAATACACAACAATACAACTTGAATAACATGTAATGGCCCGATTTTGACACATACCTACATATGCAGGTCTTAATTTTTGAATTCGTTCAGCCTCAAATCATTTCAAATTATTGATATTTGTAAAATTTCTACTAAATTCAAAATTTGTATTTCTGTGTATGCTGCAGTAGACCCGCGAAGTTGCTGGAAGGCGTGAAATTTGTTTTCGCTGTCACCAAGCTTCACAGTTTCACAGATTTTCCCAATTCCAATCGTCTCATTCGTATTCGCTTAGTATTACGGGCAGCTAGAATCCACTTAGTTTTTATACTTTTGAAATAACTAATGCTGCTGAACAGTGGCGTAACGTAACCAAACTATCTTGTGTTCGAAATCGAAATGGGGGCCCTTACGCAGTATAATTTTCAATTAACCAACAAAATTTAAACTACAATTTTTGACGGATAGTAGTTTGATCAAATTTGCTACTATAAACTGTAGAAAAATTGAAAAATCTTGAAATTTAAGTAAATCTAGAAGTAAATTTAAAGGATTCGCCATACATATATTTTCCCAGAGTTGATACCCTGCAACTGGAACTATTTACCATTCCTGTGAGTGCAAACCACACCTCCGGTTCAATTTACTAAAATTTTCAATATTTTTCCGAGGGCAGAAGTTCCGCCAAAAGAATCCAAACTTACAGCAACTACGTTTTTTGTTAATCTTTTTTTTTGTACCTAAATGAAAAACGTTTTGCATAAGAGCACTCCACAAAAAGTTAATTTTCAATTACAATCCGAAAATTGCCACTTCGCATCCCTACGTTCGACGAGACTAGATAGAACCGTATTTAGCAGTTGCCTTTGCCAGGATTCAGTTTTTTCAGTGACTCTAGGAAAAAAGAGGAGAAGGGCGTTGCGGCGTAGGGGCCCGCTAACGGTTGAGGACCCGTGTTACACTGAACACATGGAATACTGTACGTTACGCCACTGCTGCTGAATATTTCGGGAGCCTTGTTGGAACGATTTTATAGAAACTATTTCTTCTTCTTCCTTGCCTCGTTCTTTATACCGCTCCATGGTTCCGCGTTGCTCGACCTGCGGTGTAGGCACATCGCCCGTTTTGGCGATAATTTCTCAGCATATTTCTACAGGCAGCTCTATCTTGGATCGTGTCATCGCCGAGACCAATGCGTTGTTGTTGCTTTTTCATTTGACACATCCAGGTGTTCTTCGGTCTGCCTCTGGCCTTGGGTCCATCAAGTGGAACTTCCATTGATATCGCTCTCTTTGCGGAGTTCTCAGGCGGACGCCTTTGAACATGGCAATACCAATCCATTCGTCGGTCTTCGAGCTTTTCGGTGATTGGTTGGTCTATGGACAAGCTGCCTCGGATGTAGCTACTCTTGATGTGGTCCCTTTTGGTTACACCAACTGACATGCGTAACATTTTCATTTCAGTCGCTATTCTTTTGGACCAATAATGCGACTTTATTGTTTTCAACCACTTCTTCTGTGTTAAAATATTCCGTCCCCTTACTTCAATATTTTACACTAAAAACTTGTTGCTGATTTAAATGCCCCTTTTCTTTTTCAGTTGAATTTTTTTGTGAATCATTCAATATTTTGAAGACGTTTTATCTGTGCAAAAAAGAAAACCTCTGACCTGCAGCTTTGCCTACAAAAACTTGTGTTTTTCTTTTGCACGGGAATTTTCTTCAAAATTTTGCTTAAATGAGACGCTTATAAGCATTTTCCCCGAAGTCCTATGTGAGGCCGGATTAAAACCCTTTGCGGGCCGGATTGTGGCTCACGAGCCGTATTTTGGGCAAGCGCGGTGTAGTGGTTAGTGAGCACACTTTCGGTGCACAAGCTCGTGGATTTGAGACTCACCGTGAACGAATTCAGTTTATTATGTTTTACGAGCTCAAGCATTTTTTTGTATAAGACAAAACTCAAAATTTTTTCAAAATGTTACCCGTTACTTTGAGTTATTGAACCAAATGATCTAGGTCTTAGGATGATGATTTATGTACCGTTAGATAGGTAATAATAAAATTTAGATGAAACCTTACTTTAAAGAGTCAAAAGTAAGAAAATATATGGAACACACATGCAATTTACTGTTACTTCCCCCGCCTCCTTGAATAGGAAAACTTAGTTTTTGATAGAGGATATTATACGCCAGTAATTTTAAGGCAAATTTTAAGTTCCAATTTTGTTATATGTTTGACAGAGGATGACCCTCTGAATTCAACTTTTCGACCTTGGGGATGCTATGCGCTCGCAGATACTGCAGAAAAGGCAAGAATTGGGCAGAGTATTCAATTTTTCGTAAATACAAATAGGTCAGTCAATAAACCGAAATATAAGGCGTAAGTTCGCAGATAGCTCGGCTCTGGTATTTTAGGATATTGCTAGGATAGATGCCAGTAGTGTACCACTAAGTTTGGAACTTTGAAAAACCTGTGCTAACCCCGTCCCCTCAGAAACCTCAAAATTTTCGGACTCTTTTCATATTTTGGTTTGTAATTTTTTAAAAGGTTCTTCCTACAAAAAAGTCGTCCACTGCATTTTTAAAGCTAACCAAATCTTCTTTAATTTGAGTGCAACCCCAGCTTTGTAGGCAGAAAGGTTCCCAGGATACAGCATTTTAAAAGATGTCCGAAATTGTAATACGACGTACTCTATGCCGTGTTCCAATTCCATATGTTCCTGGATGCATTGAGGCTAGTCCAAGAACACAGTTGGATGAATTTTGGTTAAGATTCAAAAAGAAAAAAGTTTTTCTTACAAGAACTTAATATATAGGGGTTGGTTTGTATTTGTATGACAGCCCTATGACGTATTGTTCCGATTTCATGCATTCCTAGATATGTTTGAGGCTTTACTAGGAACACATTTGGGTGAGGTTTGGTTAAAATTGGTTTATAGAGAAAAAAGTTTTTCTTAGAACATAAAGATAGGTACATAAAGAAAAAAATTTTTCTTAGAAGAACCCAATTTTATGGGGCAGCCCTATGACCCCATGGTCCGATTCTATTCGTTCCGACATATATACACTTAGCTGTATATATCTGGTTTATATCTTCGTGTCACATGACTTTCTCCGTATAATGCGCATTTAAGCCAATATTTAGTTCGGAAGATGACTAAAATTATAATTTCGAACTTATTTAAAAAGAAAAAACAATGTTTAAAGTGCTTTATCTTGAGATCCTTTGAACCTACAAAGCTGGGGGAGGACTCAAATTAAAGAAGGTTTTGTTAGCTTAAAAAATCCAGCAGACGACTTTCTTGTAGAAAGCACCTTTTGGAAATTACACACCAAAATATGAAAAAAAAATCCGAAAATTTTAAGGTTTTTTGAGGGTCATGGCGTTAGCACAGGTTTTTCGAAGTTGCAAACTTGGTGGTACACATCTCGTATCTACCCTAACAATATCCCAAAACACCAGAGCCGAGCTATTTTTTGCGACCTAAAATCATAAAATGACTGGCCTAATATGTATGTGGAAAGCTATGAATCCGACCACAAAATGTTCCAAGAATAAAATAAGCTGCATAGAGTTTCCTTTGTAAAGATCAACAGGGTGTCCGGAAACTGCCGCAAAAACACACCGGATTGTGATTTCTCATGTGATTTCCAGCAAAAAAGTTGTACGGAACATACCTACCCCCAATGCTTAACCCTTTAGCTGCCACAGGGATTTGAAGATTTTCGTAAAACTAATTTTCTTGCACGACTTAAACGCCAATATTTCCAAAGCTTGACTAGCTAAAACAGCGAAATAAGATAATTATTACAGCCAACAAATTTACCTAAAAAAAACTAACCGCACTAAAATCGGATAAGTGTTTTGGTTTTTACAGAGCTTCAAAATCAACTTTGTGTGATTTGACCCGAAAACGATTTATTTTTCCATCTGTCAGCTTGTATTGAAAATGACTGTGACTGACTGACGAATTTTTCCGCGGCGTCAATATTGTAACACACTGCGTTGTATGGAGATGCCCACACCAACGCGAATATTCGCCAGTTTTGCAGTATTTTTTCCGGTTCGAATATTCGCTACCTAATGTCATTTTATTCAAATAATTTATTTGACAGGTGCAGTGTAGTACAACTTGATGTTGGTGTACTCGAAAAAGATGTAGATTTGGAATGAGTTGTTTAGGTATTGACCGAGCATTTAAGTTTTGAATGTTTTATGGTATCAGTGCATGAGTAAAAGAAGTAACATTTTTGGAAACATGAATTCCAAGGAAGGAAGGTTTTTACTCGTTGTTTGGACTTACACAAATAAATTGCCCTATTGTGGCAATTCCGGCGACACCCCGATCGTATCGCTCGGCCGAAGAATTGTAGAGATATCCAAAGAGCATAGTACGAAGTCGATCGTGAAATTGCTGTGACCGACATCTAGGTTGCCAACTAACAAAAGCATACGTTTTGTGAATTATTGCACTTATCTCGCTTATCTCTGACGCCCATGTGAGCTGCGCAGAAAAGATGCTCCGACGCGACCTTAGAGAATTTTGTTGCGAGTCCAGCGAAACCTTGATCGATTCGCTGAACTCAAGGATTCCAAAGATATCGAGGGATTATCGAAGTAATACGAAGCTGATTGTGAAATTGCTGTAGCCAACATCCAGGTTGACGGTTATCTTTGACCACCCTGTTCACTCACCTGAAAAAAAAGAGGATCCGATGACCCTTTAGGCAATTTTATGGTGAGTCTAGCGCCGCCTCGGTCGAATATTCTATTGAATTGAATGTTTACTTTGCATAGTTACGCCATACTTTGCTTGGCTACGTCATCGTAAGGAATCACATAAGAATTCTACTAAAAGTTATTATGCAATTTCATACGATGGCGTAACCAAGCAAAATATGTCGTAACAAAACAATGTTCAAGCTTTGTGTCTTCTCTATACGATAAGATTAACCATTCGACGAGCACAAGATAAGATGTAAGAGTTTTCGGGTACGCGATATTCAATTCAAACAATCAAATCGAACACTGCCGCAACTTTTGTTAGGTTACGGTATAACAAGGTTGTACTGCACTGCATATTTCCATCAATTTCCACATGTCAATGATTTTATCCTTATAATAAGTATAGACGTGGAGAGGTAAAATGACGAATTTCACGTTGATTTCTTCCGCTTACGCTTTTACATAATAAGTAAAGATGCCGCGACATTTTGATATAGCGCACGAAAATTGCAGCATGATTATAAATGTTAAAATAATTGTATTTGGGCAGTTTTGGCAGTTATTCTCTATCATGTCTAAGTCCCTTCCTTACATAAATCTAATACCTTTTCTAAGGCAACAACATGATATCAGCTGTGAGTGACAGTACCCACCGAATTATTCCCGCCGCGCCGGTGTGGGCACCAAAAAATGTGCCGCGAATTTTCCGGCGCGCATTCGACGACAAATTCGTGACGCGTTGGTCTGGGCATCACTTTATTCAGAAATATTTAATAAAAATAAGCAATAAACCGACCAGGAAATAGAGTGGCTGACCACTGAATCACAATCCGAGTTCAGTTGTCGAAAAATATTTTTGCCAATACAAATAGTCGACAACGATTTTCAAGAAGTTACTGGAAAAAGAGAAACTAATTGTTACGCTTTTATATTTTTTTCGTAAAGTTTATTTGAAATTTGTGATCTTCCTAGAAAAATCGCATCGCAGAAAACCATGTACATTCATCAAACTTCCGACTAAACTGCTTGCTTGGTGTTTAGTGTGCTCGTGATTCTGCGAACTCGTTGTTTGGACATGTCTCTATTCTCATTAATCGGAATCTTCTGAAAAACAATCTGAAATGGAAAATTATTTTCCACAATTGATTTTCCTGGGGAAAATTTTAATTTTTCGTGGAAAATTTATTCGCCAAAATGAACAATTATCACCGAAATTCGCATCTATTTCGTAAAAACTCAGTGGTGCAACCAGGATTTTGTCCTGGAGGGGGCTAAGTTTATCCGCATTACTGTATATTTGATGTTGCTGCCGCAAGTTAGGGGACGGTGCTTTTTTTCATATAGCATTATGCAGTAGTGCCGTTGCATTCAGGTTTTTTTTCTATGTAGAATGTTTCGCAGCAATAACACTTTACCAAGTTACGGTTTCATTGACCGCAATCAGATAAAAATTTGTAAAATGTACAACAAAAAAACACAAATTTAGTGACAAACCAAAACCGGATCGAAGTTGGGCTAATGGCTGCACGGAACCTTATCTTCTCAGGCAAAATAGCGATGGAAGCTCTTAGAGGACTCTATTTTACAAAGTACCAATTGATATCGGATGGCGACTGCCGATATAAGATCGAAGAATGCAACAAATGTTACTTCAGACCAGTGTGTCTTCTTTTTTTTTGCACAACGATGTCTCTAAAATTCTGGTAAGGACCATCAACACTGGCGAGGAACCTATGCTCCAAAACCACGGTTTTCATATTTTTTATAAATTTTTTATTTCTTCATATTTCATTTTGCAATTTTTTCCCAATTTATGGGTCTGGGAGGGCTTTAGCCCCCTAAGCCCCTCCCGTGGTTGCGGCACTGATGGTATTAGTATAAGAATTCAAGTCCAATGATAATTGGTTGCGTCGGGAGTGTGAGTGAGCTGCGCCTTGGAAGAGATGGAAGCCGTACCTAATTTTCAATAAATCATCTTCCTCAGACTAAAGCATAGCAAGATAAGGTATGCGTATGCGAAGGATTTTTATATGATGAGCGGTTTTCCACTTTATTTTTAAGTAGGAAATAACAAAAAATACGGATAATAAGGGCATTTCGTCATGGAGACAGTGCGTGAGATTTTCAATACAATACCTCGACAAAAGAAAATCGAGATCTAATTCGTTTCATTTTTATTGATAGTCCAGTACAATTGGTTCAAAATAGCCCCAAACCAAAACATCCAAAAAGAAAAGAAATTTTTGATGCCAAATTGTTGAATACACTGCCTAATATACGCAGTAAAAAGTTACACTAATTTGCGCCATGGGTTAAGGGGCGAGGGGGTGGCAAAGGGGTGAAAATTCAGTTTCTTGCAAATATCTGGAAAACTATGAGTCTGACCTTAAAATGTCCTGAGGACGAAACAAACAACATAAAATTACCTTTGCAATGATATATAACAGTCTAGAGATTTTCTCAGAAAATTATACTCTAGACCCAAAAGTATTATAGTGAATTTACATTTTTTTAGTTTTACATTTTGCATTGTAACTCTTGATAAAATAGATTTAGGATCATAGGATCTTGTCCATATATTGTTAACAAAACTTGTTTGATTTGTACCAAAAATTGAAGTGCTCCGCCCATTGACGCCCCCTCACTCCTCCTAGCATTTTTCAAAAAGGCATGCCTGTAGCTCCATTTCAAATTAAGCTAGGCAGATCAAATTTGGTGGGGTGCCTAGTCTAAGCCCCATGATGCTCCTTACTAAAAATTATTAACATCCGATCAAAACTAAGGGTACCCCCCATACAAAGTGACCCAAATTTCTAACAAATTTTACATTTTTTCACTTCTAAATTCTACCTAAAATAGAAAAAAAAAATTTGTCTCTTAGAACGTCCTTATAACAGTTTATTGTAGTCTTCTGAATGTATATCCGAAAGTTTGTAAAAGAGCGTGCCTTAGAAGTACGAAAAATCGAGTTTGAAGGTTGCTAGTACACGTTACTCGAAATATTCGCAAATAGTCTTAGAACTGGTATCACTGACCTTCAAACCCAATTTTTTGATACTTGTAGCGTACGCCTTGGTACAACCTTTTGAATATACATTCACAAGACTACAATTAACTGTTATAATGACGTTCTAAGAGATAAATTTTTTTCTTGTATTTTACATAGAATTTAGAAGTGAAAAAACGTGAAATTTCTTAGAATTTTCGTTCACTTTGTATGGGGGGTACCCTTAGTTTTGATCCGATGGTATTAATTTTTGGTGGGGAGGATAATGGAGCTTAGAATAGGCATCCCACCAAATTTGATCAGCCTGGCTCAATTTACAAAGAAGCTACAGGCATGCCTTTTTGAAAAATGTTAGGAGGAGTGAGGGGGGCGTTAATGATCGGAGCACTCCAATTTTTGGTACAAATCAAAAACATTTTGTTATCAATATATGGACAAGATCTTATGACGGTAGGTATATTCTATCAAGAGTTACAGTGCGAAATGTAAAACTAAAAAAATGTAAATTCACTATAATACTTTTGGGTCTAAGGTATAATTTTCTGAGAAAATCTCTAGACTGTTATATATCATTACAAAGGTAATTTTATGTAGTTTGTTTCGTCCTTAGGACATTTTAAGGTCAGACTCATAGTTTTCCAGATATTTTCAAGAAATTGAATTTTCACCCCTTTGCTACCCCCTCCCCCGTTAACCCATGGCGCAAATTATTGTAACTTTTTACTGCGTATATTAGGCAGTGTATTCAACAATTTGGCATCAAAAATTCCTTTTTCTTTTGGATGTTTGGGTTTTGAGCTATCTGTACTAGACTATGAATGGTGGTCCGTCGTTTCGGAGTTGGGAACCACTGGTTTAGTGATTTTGATTGATTATTATTTCAGCAGTGTTATCATTCGGCTTTCATTTTCAAATATTCCATCATACAAAACATGAACGTTTTTTTTCCGTCGCGAATTTTCGCTACCAAATGTCATTTTGTTCCAACAAGTTGTATGAATGTTTCGGTGCAGTAATCGTATTCGAAACTAAATTTTGTCTGGCATTTGGGTTTCAAATAAACTCTTGTAAATACCGGTGGAAGTTCGGTACAAATCGTTTAATTTACACCCAAAATGGGATGAGAGAAACAGGTGAAATTAGCGGAGGCTACATGGAACATGCATCGGGGTACCATTCTGGGGAGGACATCCACAAAAAACAAAAAGTGAAATCCGGAATTAGCAACATAAATGACCTTTGTGTTATTGCCACGCCGAAACGGCGAGTATTTATGCGAAGAAATGGGAGGATAACCCCAACATTTTTTTCGTGTTTGTTTTTTTTTACCACAAATTTGGAATACGCGACTCGAAATTAACTTAGTGTTCAACCATTGATATAATCCAAACACCGGCCGCAATTCTTTCTTAGATAAGGGTAAGGGTTGTAGTAGTTTAGTTGGTGTATTGGTTAGTGCACTCACCTTCGGAGCAGAGGTTGGTTGGCTTGAGTCTCACCGTGAGAGAATTCAGCTTATGATATTTTTCGAACTCACGACCCGTGTGACGTACTATGATCTCACTCATATGTTAAACGAGTACCCGGCAAGGTCGCAGCTTTTTCGGCGAAGTTCCGCCTGACCCAGTTGATGTGTTTAAATAACTTGCGTTTTATGCGAATCCTAGATACTTCAGGCGATCGTTCGTGAAATCCGCTTCAGAGTGCACGCCAGGCACTGTCTGAGATAATTTTAGAAATCGATAGAGTATTAGTCAGAAAGCTTAAATTTAAGTTTGCACAACTTGAAAAATTTTCTAACGGTACTTATGAAGGTTTTTGTCTTGTTTGGGTTTCCTGCGTATATCTCACCCCCATCAAGTAAAGTTTCCCAAATATTTGGCAGTTCACCAACGGGATAACGTAATTTACTTTCTTTTTATTTTGGATGGCTTATTTAGTGATGAGGGAACGTTTTTATTATCTTCTTCAGTAGAATCCTGAAAATGATATACAGATCTACTTGGCTGTGGAAGGGGGACCAAAATGTCATCGTAGCAATCTTCATCATTTATGTCTTCGGTTATGGCTGCGACATTTGAGCATATTTTGCACAGATATTGGTGCATGCGAGCCCGGCCTTCCTACAACCACATGCTGTTCTACAGTTTTAATTACAAGAGCACGAAATAATATTTAAGAGGTATGAAGGGATGATTTCTCCCGAAATCATCACAGGCTCCAATCCCACATGGGTTCGCTTCCAGCTCAAGTTTTCCGGTTGAAAACGTTGCCGAGCCATGTCTGTATTTGGTGGTACGTTCGTAAGGAATGATGATCAACGGCTGATTCGGTGGGAGGCAAAGCAGCAAGATCCGCTTTAATTTTCGTTCCTGCGCAAAAAGGGTGAAGCGTAAATCGCTTAGAGATGTTTCGTGACGTGTACCTCCGTACAAGGCAAAGAAAACATTCTTTCCGATAGTGCATATAGTGTTTGCATCTGAGCACACGGTCGGAAATTTAGTTTCTTTTTAAAACTTTTACAGTAAACCGAAAAAGTTTACTCCATATTTTAAGCAAATTTTGTTTCAAATCTAAACAATTCAATTGTTTTATTAATTTTAGTAAAATTTGGTTTATTTCTTAAGAAATCCGAAAGTTTTATAAATTTTTAAGACTAAAAATATTAGAAAGTAAACCAATTGGACCTTAATGACTAAAATTTTTCAATAAAACCAGACTTATATTAAAGTGTAAACTAAAAGTTTAAAATTGAGACTAAAAGTTTAAAAGTTGTAAGATCAGAGTTTAAAATCAAAACCATGAGTTTAAAAATTAATCTTTTGGATTAAAATTTTAACTTTAAACCAAAAACAGTTTTAAGTACTTGCTATATGGCCAGTTGTTCATGGAATAATAAATAATCATGAGGTATAAGCTCTCTGTGGCGCACTCGGTTGAGTCGCACATGCTATCTAGGGGTCTGGAGATCGAATCTCGGCGTGATCCAAATTTCCATAGGTACATGTGCCGCCTGATCCAAGTGTCTGAACATTATATACTTCAAATAGCCCATAAACGGTTGAGTGAACGCAGCCATGCCCCACAAAAAAATGTAATATGAAATAAAAAAAAATCGACTTAAAAAAAAACATTTTAAACTAATTTTTTTTTAAAGTAAACCTCTCCAGTTTTAATATTTCACCCGATTCTGGTTTTGGATTTAATTATTTTAGTTTTGGATTTAAACTTTTATTCTATTAAAACCTAAACGCAATGTATTAAAATCAAATATAATGCAAAGTTTTGTATTTAAACTATTCAGTTTTATTTAGGTGTAAACAATCGAAAAGTTTAAAAATTAAACTTTTTTGTATTGGAACTATATACAATCAAAAAAGGTTTAATAAATAAACTAAATTTCCGACCGTGCACTCTGCTTTAAAAACCTCGAGCGATTGTAAAAGGCGATTATATTCCATCTTCTTTAAAAAGGAGAGAAGCCTACTTTTTCCATATCTAAAAATGGCCGAAGTCGTATCACACCCTGTGAAGGCGTGAAGAAAAAGTATATGCTCTGAAAGAGTTTGGTGCTTGAAACCTGTTGATGAATACAAAATTGTATTTTCGAATCCTCACTCCATTTTTTAAAATAGACGCTCTAGACATGATATCCAATACCTGACAATATAATCAGCAGATCAACGTCTTCTCCAACAATGAAAATTGAGTCAAACTTGGACGACATGCCTAAAGCCGTTTGAACAATTTGTGTATCCGCATCCTCTACAGCCTGGGATACTAAGAAACCATGATTCGTTGAATACTTTTTCAGTATATCAATAAATCCTTTCTTGTTTCTCTCATGGCGAAACTAAACAAATACTCCAATCAACGGGGAGATTTTACCTTGCAAAAATTGGGGACTTCTCAAATTTTTGATATGTTATAAAGACAGGTGGGGTAAGTTAAAATCCAAGTTTGCGTCACTTTCCCCCCTGTGCTCCCGCCGCTAGCTTGAAAAAGCCATCCAAAATCGGCTCTTTTATCAGTTTGCGGTCTATAACTCCTTCCCAGTCCATTTGAGCACGAAATGTGCCGAGACAATCCTGTAGAGCACAGAATTTCCTATAAATTTCATCTGACAAATCTTACTCTACAATCAAAATTGGCAGAGTTATAGCGCAAAGAATATGCTAAAAATTCCAAAAATCATTACTATCAAATTTCAAAACATACTTCGAGCACTCTATACTAAAATACAGAGGAGGCTATGAGTTATTGGTATACAATGCGTTTTTGTGAATTTGAAATTGGCATGATTTTTGATATTTTCTCCATTTTCGTGGCGCTATAACTCTGTTAATTTTGATTGTAGAGTAAAACATCTTAGATTAAATTTGTAGGAAATTTTGTCCTCTACAAAATTGTCTTGGCAGATTTTGTGCCCAAATGGACTGTAAAGAAGTTACAGGGCAAAACTGATGAAAGGGCCGATTTTAGATGGTTTTTTGAAGTAATTAATTAATTAATTTGTCGCTAACTGGATTTTTTGTTAAAAGTTGTAAAATTCTTCGGCCATTTTTAAGGCTCTTTTATGCAAAAAATGCATTTAAAAGCCTCTGTTCCAGTAGATTACCCTATTATTGTGCACTTAATTTGTGTAATGGAAGCCTCCTTCGTCAAAATGTCTCAACACCCCGGTCTCATTTTGCTGTATACATATGTATGTATATGTGGCAGTTATACATTTTCATTTTGTCCACCAGGCATATCTTGCCTACTTCAATGCACCAATTTGCAATCAGGATAAATGGTGGGTTCCTTATAAAGTGTGTAACGTGGATATACAAAATATCCGTGCTTTTTGTGTATGTAGGATAGCAGAGCTCGCGATAAACATTGTACACAAAGGAATTGGCCCTCGAGATCTGATCTGAAGGCTTGTGATCCGAATATTGTTCATGAACCGCTTGTGGATCGACAAAAAATCATTTTCCCGCCGTTGCATATAAAACTAGGCCTGATGAAACAATTTGTAAAAGCTTTACCAACAGAAGGAAATTGTTGTAAATATATTCTGTCGGCACTTTCTGCGACATCATACGAAAAAATAAAGGCTTGTGTATTTGACGGTCCACAGATTCGGCAGCTTCTTAGAGATACAAATTTTATTGAATCAATAGAAGAAATTGAAAAGACAGCATGGCTGGCATTTGAGAGTATAGTCAACAACTTTCTAGGCAATATACGTGCATCAAATTATGAGATAGTAGTCCAGCAACTATTGGACAGTTTTCATAGGCTTGGCTGCAACATGAGCATCAAAGTCCACTTTTACACAGTCATCTAGAAGAATTTCCGGAAAATCTTGGAGCTGTGATGAGTAGGGAGAGCAATTTCATCAAGATTTAAAAATCATGGAAACTCGATATCAAGGCAGATGGGATGCGAATATGATGGAGGACTATTGCTGGGGCATAAAACAGGACTGTCCTGGAATTGAACACTTCAGAAAAAGCTACAAACGAAAATGTTTGCCATATTTTTTTTTTCACTTTTAGGTAATATTGTTAAGATGTCAAATCAATATTTATAAATAAAAAAATAGTAACGACTTTCGTTTGTTTTGATTTCAATGAAGGGAAGATTTGTATAGGGGCGAAAATTTGACCCCCTGTATCTCAAAAACTGCACACTAAAAAAATTTGGTATAAATTTTATAAATTTTCTTATCTATATAGGTCCATAGGAAAATTTGTATTAAATTTATAAGTTTCAATCTTATAAATTATATTTATTCTATAAACGATAAAATTAATAGGAGTTATAGTGTAAATCCAACAATACCAATGGTTTATTTTTTATAGGAAATCATTTAGAAGTGTTTTATATGAATTTGGTATAAAAATTATAAAGAATCGATAGATCCTGGTTATAGGACAGATTATACAAATTATAAGAGAACAGGTATAAATCGAAGAATACTAACTATTTTACCCCATGATTCTCAGCCTATCATGTCATAGTAAGTACAAGTATGAAACCTAGTTGATTTTTCACTTGATTGCAAAATAAAAAATAAAAAAAAAATCGCGAGCGCGCAGAGCGCGAACGCTGGGTTGGTGAGCGTAGCGAGCAGGGGGTGAAGCCCCCTAGTAACTCATAAATCTTATATCTCATTGACCTCTTCTATATTTTATTAACCTCTTTACGCTCTAAATTGCATAATAAATTACCTACCTACAGTGAGATTCGATCCCGAGACCCTATGATTTGGAGACCAACGCCTTACCTACTAGACCAACCAGACTCTATGAGTGATGAAGTTTGTAATTTATACCATACATTGAACGAAAGCACGCACAAAATTTTATCCAAGAAAAGAATAAAATAAATATGAACTTAGTATAGATGAGCCTTTCTAAACCATTTTGTATAAAATTTATCTGAGTTTTGGTATAAAACGCAACGAAAAGAAAAGTTCATAAGAACTTTGATAAAATCTATACCATTTTTGGTATACACTGACTTTATACTTTCAACGTTATAAAAATGTATTCTAAAATTGGCATATATAACTTCATATTAAAAATGGTATAAATAATTTTATCTTTTATCCCAAAATTTGTTACCGTGTGGACGTATAGGAGAAAAACGGTTAGCATAATGGAATCTACGACCAAAATTAGCTAGAAATGAATATCAAATCTAAATAAACAAAATGCTGTTCCCTTGTGTAATACAAAAAAATTGATTGATTCGTGATTCTTTCTCTCAGTCTTATCCGACTTTGAGTTAATTCTTTATAAACTTGAATGATTTTTTTTTCTAATTTGAAATAGTCCAAATTGACCATATCTTTCGTTTTTTTTTTCGGAATTCATAAAAAGCATTATGTTCGCATACAGTCCACCCATTCAAAGACGTTATTTTATGCTCAAACGTTATATTGTTCGTGACCCAAAATGTTTATTTGTTCAAAATGTGCGGGTGGTTGTAGGCGAAAAATATGCACTTAATGTGGCAGTTGACAATTATTGTGACGTCTCTCATGGAACATTATGAGGTGTCAATAAATAGGAATATCGTTTGCACTGTCATACACATTACAACCATACATACACATATGGCCAAAAAAATAAGTACACCCATACGAATTTTTCTTATCACCGTGTAGCACAGTAGTTATTTGAGGAAATAAAATCATATGGAAAGATTTAATTACTTAATTGGTGAGGAATCAAATAATATGTAAATTAGCATATTATAATAAATAACAGCTTTCATTTAACTTGAAAAAGTACGAACTGACTAAAATAGGCAGGTCAAAATAATAAGTACATGTCAGTTAATTTGATTAAAACTTGTTTTAATTAAAATATTAAGTTCTGATTCGACAAGAATTTAATTAATTTTATTAGTTAAAAGTAAATAGTCCATTATTTTGAAAGAAAAAAGTTTTTGTTGGCCCTCTGGAGATAATTCTTATGGCATGATCCCATATATCCAGTTACTTCCAGGAAATTCCGTAATTGGTCCGTTTTGTGAAAACGGTGTTTCTGGTTCATTGATTCAACTCTCTCTAAACATTCCGGATTTAATTTGACTCTAGTAACAACGTGAAAAGCCACCCGATTTGGTTGAAGCGGATCCTTGACCAGTTTGTGAGGTATGATTAGGGTTAATATCCTGCTGAAATCCCCATTTAAAGTGTATGGGTTCCTCAGTGAAATATTCTAGGACTCTCAACTAACATTTCTTATATGGAAATTGCCTCAAAGTAACGGTTATTAGGTCTATTTAAACGAAACCAAGCTATGAAAATTAAACCATAGACCATGTTTTTTCGCCTCCATGGGAAATAGCCAGTTCATGTAGCGTATATCATATTATTTTTTACTGAATGAAGAGTATTACGATAAGATTAGTTCCCGGTCAAATTTATTGCGATCTCATAAATAAAACAGAATATTCTGTGAGTTTTCATTGTTCGGTCTGGAACAAGAAAAACTATCCCTCCCAAATTTTCTTGAACCGTCAACACTTTTTAACGTCGCCATGGAAAGTTCTAAGTTTTTTGTCAAAACTGCTTTACTTCTTGTATTCTTCGATTAACTTTTTAAAGGGATTCTATATTTTCAATATTTGCCGCGAAAATCATCAGTCATGTCAACAACAACTTTTCTCGCCATAGTGAAAATGAGACCGACAGTTGCCCTTAAGGCCCTTACATGGACTTAACCGCATTAGAAACTGCTTTCATTCACTTTTTAATGAATTACGCAGTAAATACAATGTAGCTGATTTATTTCGTTATTGAGAGAATAATTTTTCCGCTATTTCTAAGTTTCGAACTTAAACTTCTTTTATCGTACCTACCATGCGTTTTTCGCCTCTGAAGTATTTTTGTTTGTTTTTAATTTAACGCTTCTTGCATACACCAATGAATAAAAAAACAAATCCTTACGGAAAATAGCAACTTGTTGTCAAAAAATTAAAAAAAACGATGGTGTACTTATTATTTTGACCAAGCTGAAAACCCACTTCAAAGCTAATATCGGGAATGACTAAGATAATAGGGGGATACCATTTAGTTTTTTGGATCCTATGGCATTGTTGTATCCTAATTGTTGTAATGGCTATCTATTTGGATTAATTCAATTTCAAAAAGGGTATGCAAATTTGGCATAAAAAGGTACATGAGAGATGTACATATTTTTTTGTCCATATGTGTATATGTACATACATAAATGCGGAAAGGCATTGTTGTCCAACTGAAAGAATATGAATTCATGAATTTCAAGCAGACTATGCGGTATTGTACGTGGGAATATCAATGTAGGCTGGACGTAGTAAAATTTGCGTTGAGAAGGTGTTTGTTTATGAATGATTTGTTTGGTCATTCATAAAGAAAATCAGCTGGAGAAATTTAATTTGAATAACAAAATATGTAGAGCACTTGCAGCGTATGAAATATGCACAATTTCGTGCAACTAAATTTGGAGTTTTCACACATATCGATGCCAATTAGTGATTCGTTGTATTGCAATTTACAATTTAAATGCAAATTTATTACAATAACTAGAAATCCGATCGTATTATATTTACCTAGGTACTACACCTCACGCAATTACAAAATTGTTCGTATAATAAAGGTTTGTGTTACTCCGAGAGTGTCACGCGATGATCGCGGAGTGACTATTGCTTTTGGATTGCATTGGATTTTTTTTGCAAACATTTTGTTTAAAACTGTGTTCCTGGTTTGGAGCTTGAAGCAACACATTTCTGTACACACATTTCATACTAATACAGGCACAGGTCAATATTAATCCTGGCGGCCAACGCGATGATTGCCAAGGGATTATTGCTCTTTACTAAATCCTGAACCATTTTCGACCAGTAATATTTTACGTTCTCCGTTTCTAATATCGACTAAATACTAGAGAAATACGACACCATACATAATATGGCTCCAGGACGTATGAACGTAATCGCTCAGCCATCATTGTTGTTGTAGTAGCGGTGCAAACAGGCGTGAACTGCTGTGCATGTCTGTGGAAGCATTCTATGTTTCGTCGTCGTTCTCGCCTATTGTCTCAAGCGACAAGAACGTAGCAGCTGCAATCAAGTTGTCCCATAACGCCCTCGGAGTGAGGTTAGTTGATGCAGCGGGGCATCGGAACAGGTGGCCTACATCATGGGGCGCACCAGCGCAGCTCGGACAAATGTTCTGAATGTCTATTCGAAATAAGTAAGAATTGAGGTGCGAACAAAAATCCGACTTACAAGCTTGACACACTTAACTTCGAATGACCCAAATACGTCATTATGACGAAAATTTACCATCATTATCACGAATTCCAAATTACACATTTGGACCATCATTTGCTCAATAATGACAGGGTACGCAAAATTGAAGAACAAGAATGTTTGCACAAATATTAAATTTGTTATCAATCTTTACACTTTTCTATTCAAATTCTTCAAGAAAAGTGTGTCTTCAAATTATTGAACAGAATATTCATCAAATTATCGCTGTTGTTAGGGACATTTTCATCATTTACACAAACGTCAAAAGTAAATGACGAATCCTAATGACGAAAACATATGTGTCACCTCAATTTCAAACTTTCATCATTATGACGGATTATCGTCATAATGATTTGGATATCTGTCATAGGCATTAAGCTGGGCTAGTGTCGTGTGGCTCTCGGGAGTCTAGTCTCCTCAAGTGTTATAGGTGGTGGTGGCGCTGAGAGGACTCTATATTCATGCTTAATCTTCCCATTGACCGATTCACAACGGTTGTGTGAATATCTGCGATGGCCGCATGGTATGCTGTGTCATCAAACATATCGGGAGGTTCCCGTTTGTATCTCTGGACGTCTCTCTCGAAATCTCTGATTCCACTCCTGACATGTCGTGGAGGGGGAGTATTGTCCATGAGATGATGGTTTGGGTGATCCTCTCGATAGCGACCGACCAGATATTGTAAAGCCAAGAGAAGATTATGATCACGTATTGGTAACATGCTGGTTTCTTGATGAAGATGATCCTGGGACGACATTACGTGACAACCTGTAGCGTTACGTAGAGTAGGGTTCTGGCATGTCTGGATCTTGTTCCAGTTTGTGACCACACCGGTGCTGCGTAGCTGGGAATTGCTCTATCGCTTTGTAGGTGACCAACATAGTTTCCTTGTCCTTGCCCCAGGAGCTCCCGGCCAGTGCCTTTAGGACTTTGTTTCTACTGTACATTTCGTTGAGTGCGTCTTCGACCTGGTTTTTCGACTTCATCATTGTGTTTAGATAGACAACAAGGATTTTGGGGTTGGTAACAGTAGGAACAACGTCGTCAGCATGCTTACCAGTACGGATCCTGAGCTAATCCGAAAATTCTTTCGTCCAGGTGGTGATCATCGCATGAGTCGCTTCAAGCAACACAAACTTTAAAGAGTATTGCAACATTCATACCTCGTCCACTGATATCAAATAAATATTCATGATTCAAATATAAATTACAATGTATCTGATCCTTACTCGTTAATCTGTGGTCATACGAATACCACTCTCTCACCTCGATTCTGAAATACTCGTACATACGAGTACATATACGAGAACCATATTGGCGTGCATGTCACGATTTTCATGTTGCGCCTATCAAACTAAATTGTATTCTATGATTTATATTCATAATTGAGAATTTTCAGATATTTTTAGTGGTAGACATGGTGGCATTTAAGTATGTTGTTGTATCGCATTTTGTATATTACGTAGCATACCTATAAGAATTGCAGATATGCATATTCACAACAATTCTAGCACCACTAGCATGGCCGTATTATGGCCATATAGTCAAACAGTGTGTACATACTTTGTGCTACTGAGTTTGCTTGTTTTTAAAGCGTGGCCAAACGATTTGATTTCATTCTGTTTGTCTAGCTTTTTAGCACTTTGTATAGCTCTCTAGCCATAGCCTAGGCACTTGGACGCTATGGCATTCATGCTTGAAGCTGTTACAAACGAACGGCTACTATGTACATAAATACCAATCGTACACTATCCGGCAATTTGCGTTGTTGTGGTCCATATTTCTTGAGTCCCTCGTCGTGTTTATATATTTGGTACGTACATGGTATATACTTACTCCTCCACTATATCCACAGATCTATAGAAAAGCAAATAGCATAAACTATAGCAATACAGCAGCTGACTTGCAGACCTTGCAGTATCATTTCTGCAACTTATATTGAACGCACATGATGTAATGTAAGAAAATACTTTGAATATTATAAAATATATGATTGTACACATGCAACAAAACTAATAAATTTAATTTAAGCCACAGGCTTAACGTTACTGTGTTACTTGATAGCATTCCGAAAGTGCAATGGTTTAATATGTTATGTCTTTTGGGCGGCCATTTGTATATTTGACATAAAATGTGCTGTGCTTGTGCGATTGTATGTGAATTTCTTAGAATTTTTAATGACGATGGTCGATATGAAATGACCTATCTTAAAACGTAGTCCAATATATCTACATACATTGACTTTCAAGTATCCGAACCATTCATTGTTCGAGAGCATTATTAAAATAATAAATCGCCCACGAAAGGAGGAGAGGCCAATTAAGTTGGTGGTTGTATGTATCTTTCTTCCCATAAGATAACGATAGAGAGAATGTTAATCAAATTAACCCTTGATATAAAATGCTCTTAATATGGTGATTTATTGTTGATATTGAATGAATAGCTAAAAGTATTTTTGCATCCATGATGAATTCAATGAGATGATTTCTTGTCTATTATTAACATTTCATGCATGCAAAAAATAAAGGCCAATTAATGTCAAGTTATTTTCAAATTTTATTTTTAAGAGAAGCCAATAAGTTGATTTACTTGATCCTTCTCCTGAATGTGTGATTTTTTTATTAATAATAATAATAATACATAATAACTTTATTCATTTAAAAATTAATTTTGCGTATTACAATAATATATGCTTAGAGTAATAGGCATTGAGTAAAAATGTCTTTACAGCTATATTTTAGTTGATTTGGAAGAAAAATAGTTTGCAGTTTGCAGATAATGATGGAGGAAAAATTTTAACTAAAAAAAACCTACTGAAAAACTTAATGACTATCTTAACCTAATTTTAAATCTAATCTAAACCTAGCTAGCTTGAGAAAAAGTCTAAGTAGACAAGAGAATCCAAATTAGGAGATTAGAGGGTTGTTTAGAGAGGACAATCTAGTTATAAATTTGTCGTAAATCTTATTAATCGTGGTGCTTATCATGTCAACATTAGTCACAGTGTGAAGTTTTCTGGTCGAGAAGAAGAAGGGTTTGTTTGTTGCAATCTTACTCCAATCAATAGAGACGAAATAATATGGGTTAGCGTGCAAAAACTGGGGACTTCTCAAATTTTTTATATGTTATAAAGACAGGTGGGGTAAGTTAAAATCCAAGTTTGCGTCACTTTCCCACCTGTGCTCCCGCCGCTATCTTCAAAAAACCATCTAAAATCGGTCCTTTCATCAGTTTTTGCCCTGTAACTTCTTTACAGTCCATTTGAGCACAAAATCTGCCAAGACAATTTTGTAGAGGACAAAATTTCCAACAAATTCAATCTAAGATGTTTTACTATACAATCAAAATTAACAGAGTTATAGCGCCAAGAAAATGGAGAAAATATCAAAAATCATGCCAATCTCATATTCACAAAAACGCATTGTATACCAATAACTCATAGCCTCCTCTGCATTTTAGTATAGAGTTCTCGCAGTATGTTTTGAAATTTGTTAGTAATGATTTTTGGAATTTTTAGGATATTCTTTGCGCTATAACTCTGCCAATTTTGATTGTAGAGTAAAACTAGTCAGATGAAATTTATAGGAAATTCTGTGCTCTACAAGATTGTCTCGGCACATTTCGTGCTCAAATGGACTGGGAAGGAGTTATAGACCGCAAACTGATAAAAGAGCCGATTTTAGATGGTTTTTTGAAGATAGCGGCGGGAGCACAGGGGGGAAAGTGACGCAAACTTGGATTTTAACTTACCCCACCTGTCTTTATAACATATCAAAAATTTGAGAAGTCCCCAATTTTTGCAAGGTAAAATCTCCCCGTTGATTGGAGTATCTTGAGACATTTGTTTTGGGAGATTTGCAATTTGTCTTTGTGAGTTTTAGCGCAGATCCTAAGACATTTCATTGTGGGTCAGGTAGATATCTACTAGCACGCCTCTTGGTGAAAAATATGGGCTGGGTTTTTTCGACATTGATTTTAATTTTCCACTTATTGTAGAATTGGTTGAGTAGGAAGAGTTGTTGCTGTAAGGTATCTACGATCTCTATTGGCGAATCAGAAGTGCAATAGATTGCTGTATCGTCTGCATATGTGGCTATTTCGCAATTGGAAAGCTTTACTGTGTCAGCTGTGTAGATATTATACAATGGACTTAAAACTGACCCTTGTGGAACTCCAGCAGGAATGATGTGTTTGGAGGACACACCCTTGGTTTTAACAGTGAAAGTTCTGGAACTTAAGAAGGAGTATATAAGTTTAACCAAGTAGATAGGAAAAGAAAATTTTATCAGCTTATATGTCAGACCCTTGTGCCACCCCGAATGGAAAGCCTTTTGTATGTCCAAAGCAATGAAGCCAGTAGATTCCTTGCTATCGAAGCGTGAGCGGATATGCTTAACGACTCTTCTTAATTGGTGGTTTGCAGAAAGTCCAGGTCTGAAACCAAATTGCCAGTTAGGTATGATGTTGTTTTGGTCTGATTTTTCTTGGATCCTCTTGAGTATAAGCTTTTCGAGAATTTTGCTTAGAGTGGGCAGGCTGATGGGACGATAGTTTGATGCAATGCTATGATTTTTCCCTTGCTTCGGGATAGGAACGACTATAGCATTTTTCCACAAGCTGGGAAAATAGCTTAGTTTCAAACAACTGTTGAAAATGAAGCTCAACGTAATCCTTGCTCGTCTAGGCAGATTTTTAATTAAAATATTACTAATCCGGTCATCACCTGAAGATTTTTTAATTTTTAATTTTTTAATTATGGTTATCACTTTGGATGGCTTGCATATATTTGAAGGAGAAAATCGGTTGGAGTATTGATAAGGGAGTCCGCAGTTGTGTTAACCTCATGTGTAGTAGCCAAGTCGCTAAGGTGGTCAGTTATTTTGTGAGCCTCGGCGAAACTGCGCGCTAACAACTCCGCTTTCTCTTGCTCGTTGTCTACTTTGGACCCATCAGATGACATGAGAGGCGGAATAAATCTAGATTTGTTTTTAACTGCTTTAAGAACACTCCACATTTTTTGGAACCTTTCTCTTGCTTGGCGAGCAGTGCGTTCCATTTCTTGTTCCTAGCATCATTTAGTGAAGTACAGATTTCTTTGTTTAAGTCGCTGACTGCAGCATAGGGAGATGAGTGCGCTGCCACATGCGACGTATACACGGTTGCGCAAGTTTATAAATTATAAGAGTAGCACGAGAGCTATCTTTGTTGGTCTTATAAGTACTTCTTGTTGTTTCAGGTGTAGACCTAAGGCGAGCTGTGCGGATTGTTGACAACAAATTTTGAATGAGAGAAATCAATTTGTTCTGTACATGTTATCTGCGAAAGGTAATAACAGCGGGGATCAATTTCGTTTGTAATGATCGACCGATACTCGTTCCAGAACGTTTTGGAATAATCAAAATAGGTGAGAACCATTTTGGGAAAGGACTTTTCAATATTAAATGTGACTGGCAGGTGTGGGGAGGACAGTTCATTTAGAACTTCGGGTTGTGTTAAAGGTGTGATAAGACAAGATCGAGTGTAGAGGGATTTCCTCTGGGAGGATAACAAGTCGGCTCAGATGGGAAGTGAATTAGAAACTTATTTCTGTTTAGTAGATCGTACATGAATTGCCCTGCTTTGTTAGCTCTTAAGCAGTTCCAGAAGCGGTGTCGCGAATTAAAGTCCCCACAAAGAACGTATTTGTTTTTAATTGAAGTTAGTAGTTTTATGTCGCGTTCAAAATGTTTTAGCTTCGTGTTGTTAAGTTTTGTCCCGGGAAAATATGCAGCTATTAGTATTGTATCAATAGATTCAATTTTAATAGCAACTGTTTTTATTAAATGTCAGGCCTTCGCCTGATGGCAAAGGGTATTTTTTAGTTGAATACCAGCTTCAAAGTAAAACTAAGGCGGCTTGAGGTCCGTGAAGTTTACACTTTGTCAAAAAACGCCACTTCCCATTCATACGTGGATTTGACGGACCTGCAGACAGTTACATTTTGAGCGTTCCAATTATTTGAATAAAAACAACAAAAACAAATAATTAGGAATATAATGAAAAAATGGTATACGGCTATGGAGCTTAAACAATATACACATTTTTTATACGCTTTCCCCTATGAGTGAAAGGGTATATGTAACTTTGTTTTAAGGTTTGTAACGCATTGAAGGAAACGTTAACGACCATATAAACTATATGATCATAATCAGTATTAGTCCAGTACAATTGGTTCAAAATAGCCCCAAACCTAAACATAAAAAAAAAAGAAATTTTTGATGCCAAATTGTTGAGTACACTGAGTATACGCAGTAAAAAGTAAAAGGGGTGAAAATTCAGTTTCTTGCAAATATCTGGAAAACTATGAGTCTGACCATAAAATGTGCTGAGGACAAAATAAATTGCATAAAATTACCTTTGTAATGATATGTAACACTCTAGACATTTTCTAAGAAAATTATACCCTAGACCCAAAAGTATTATAGTGAATTTAGATTTTTGGAGTTTTACATTTCGCACTGTAACTCTTGATAGAATAAACCTACCTTTATAAGATCTTGTGCATATATTGATAACAAAATTTGTTTGATTTGTACCAAAAATTGGAGTGCTCCAACCATTGACGCCCCCCTCACTCCTCCTAAAATTTTTCAAAAAGGCATGCCTGCAGCTTCTTTTTAAATTAAGCCAGCCAGATCAAATTTGGTGGGCTGCCTAGTCTAAGCTCCATTATGCTCCCCACCAAAAATTATTACCATCCGATCAAAAATAAAGGTACCCCCCATTACAAAGTAACCGAAATTTCTAATAAATTTCAAATTTTTTCACTTCTAAATTCTACCAGATTTTATAACGGTAGGTCTATTCTATCAAGAGTTACAGTGTAAATGTAAAACTCAAAAAATGTAAATTCACTATAATACTTTTGGGTCTAGGGTATAATTTTCTGAGAAAATGTCTAGAGTGTTACATACCATTACAAAGGCAATTTTTTGTTGTTTTTTTTTGTCCTCAGGACATTTCAAGCTCAGACTCATAGTTTTTCAGATATTTGCAAAAAACTGAATTTTCACCCCTTTGCCACCCCCTCCCCCCTTAACCCATGGCGCAAATTAGTGTAACTTTTTACTGCTTATATTGAGCAGTGTATTCAACAATTTGGCATCAAAAATTCCTTTTTTTATGTTTGGGTTTTGAGCTATCTGTACTAGACTATATGACGAGAGAAGTCGATTAGGTCATGTCCGTCTGTTGCGACGCGTTTAATTCGGCGAGTTTTGAAGTTAGGCAGCTGAAATTTTGCACACAGGCTTATTTCGTTGCAGGCTGTTTGTATATTTGAATCGGCAAAATCGGAGGATGGCGTCATATGGATACCATACACGACCCAACTGGAAAAAGAGGTTTTTCTAAGAAAACTTTTTATTTATGAAGCTATCAAAACCAAAACTCACGCAAATTTGCAATGAATCACCAACACATATACAGGGTGTCCGGAAACTGCCGCATAAACGCACCGGATTATGATTCCTCAGTTGATTTCCAGCAAAAAAGTTGTAACGAACATACCCCCTCAGCGTAACCCTTTAGCTGCCACAGGCATTTAAAGATTTTTGAAAAAATCATTTTCTTGCACGACTTAAAGCCTAATATCTCCAAAGCTAGATCAGCTAGAACAGTGAAATAAAATGATTATTACAGCCAACAAATGTACCTGTAAAATAAAACTAACCACACTATAATCGGATAAGAGGTTTGGTTTTTACAGAGCTTCAAAGTCAAATTTGCGTGATTTGACCCAAAAACATTTTTTTTTTCCATTTTAATTTTCTCCAACTTCTGCCAAGGTGAGGTACTTGTACGATTCTTTTAAAAATTGGCGCATTGTCTTACGATCATATCTTTCTTACATCATTTTATTCTAGCTGCATTATTTCTAATAGTTTTAGTACCTTAAGTGCAGAAAACTGGAGTTAATTTTGGCTCGATTTCGACATACTTTGAATAGATTTTACCAATTGCGGATCTTTAGGGGCAGTGTGAATTGAATTTAATTGAATTCGAGCTAAAATTAACCCTAGTTTTCTACACTTAACGTATAAAAACTGTTGGAAATAGTAGGAGCTAGAATAAAATGATGTAAGAAAGATATGATCGTAAGACAATGCGCCAATTTTTAAAAGAATCGTACAAGCACCTCACCTTGGCAGAAGTTGGAGCAAATTGAGATGAAAAAAAAAGATTTGTTTTGGGTCAAATCACGCAAATTTGACTTTGAAGCTCTGTAAAAACCAAACGTCTTATCAGATTTTAGTGTGGTTAGTTTTATTTTATATGTAAATTTGTTGGCTGTAATAATCATTTTGTTTGACTATTCTAGCTGGTCTAGCTTTGGAGATATTGAGCTTTTAGTCGTGCAAGAAAATGATTTTTTCAAAAATCTTTAAATGCCTGTGACAGCTAAAGGGTTAAGCTGAGGGGGTATGTTTGGTACAACTATTCAACGCTGAATGAACAGGTTTTTTTTTATTTAAGCCATGATTCGTTTTTCATCTGTTTGAAGACTTAATTCATTCAGAATGTATTCCGATTTTAATTAGAGGTCAGAAACAAAACAAAAATTTTGGGGTTGTCCGCCCAGAATGGCACTCCTGTTTTCTCGAAGAAATACTCGTCCAATCGGCGTGGCAAAAAAAAAAACACTAAAATAATTTTGGGTCGCTGATTAGGTAAATACTCGTCCAGACTAAGGTAATAATCGTCCAGACTAAGGTAATTTTGGGTCGCTGATTCCAAATTTGAGGTCATAAACAAGAAACAAATGGTGGCGTTGCCCGCCCCAGAATGTGACCCCTGTTCTCTCGGGAAATACTCGTCCAATCAGCGTGGCAGAAACACTATGGTAATTTTTTGGGTCGATGATTCCAAATTTAAGATCAAAAACCAGACAAAAAATATTGGGGTCGTTCGCCCCAGAAGGGTATATAAATACTCGTCCAATTGGCGAGTCGTGGCAACAGAAACAGAATGATCATTCTGGAGCAGGCACCAAAAGAAATTGTTTTTAGTTTTGGCGTCAAATTCCGAATCAGTGGTTTAATTACCTTAGTGTTACTACGCGGATTGGATGAGTATTCCCTGATCAAATCTGGGTACCTTTCAGAATGAATAAAGCTTTCAAACAGATGCATGACGAATCGTTGCTTAAATGCAGAGGAAACCTGAAAAAAAATACTGTGCTTAAATGCGGTTCAAAAGAACCTAGTTCACTTGGTGTTGAACAGGTGCTAATAAAACCTGAAAAAAACCGGCACTGAACAGTTGCTGAAAAAACCTAAAAAATCGGTACAGAACAGGTGCTGAAAAAAACCGGTACTGAACAGGTGCTGAAAAAAATCGGCGTTTGAAAAAAAAAACGCCTCATGGTTGAAAAGCCGGCACTGAAAAAAGCCGGGGTGTTAGAAAAAAATCTGCGGGTATGTCGGGTGTGGTACTGGGTGTTGTAGGGTAGGAAACCGGTATCTGGTACTCAAATCTGAGTACCGAACAGGGCTAGTTGGATCACCTGCTTTAATTATGCCCGAGATGGTAGCGCGAACAATTTC
This sequence comes from Microchrysa polita, assembly GCA_949715475.1. Classification (NCBI taxonomy): domain Eukaryota; kingdom Metazoa; phylum Arthropoda; class Insecta; order Diptera; family Stratiomyidae; genus Microchrysa; species Microchrysa polita. The sequence goes on along the minus strand of OX454416.1, from coordinate 134,750,556 downwards.
CCAAAAAAATTTTTTTCAACGAAAAACCAATAAGAGGAATCAACCACGCCAACTAAACCGAAATTTTGGAATTAAAATTTGGCCCAAAGAGTTTACAGTACGGTTAGGAAACAAAAATAGCGTGGAGGAGAGGTCCTAAAATATAGACTAAAGGTACGTGTTCGTAGAGACAGGTCATGTGATGATCGCTCAGCGATTGCAGTTTTGCATCCAATTTCGAGCCGTATTTAAATGTTTTTTGAATGGTTCTACTTTCCTAGTATCGACTATGGATTAAAGGAACAAGTCTGTATAGAATATATACCCATATAGTGCTCAAAACCGGTGGTTTAACTTCGATCGCTGAGCGATGATCCCATGAGTCGTCTCTACGAACACAAACCTTTATACACACAGTTCTCACAAAACTCATGCCAGAGTCACGAATCTGCAGTCTTATCTCCTCTAATAATAAAATACTAATATTCTAAAAAAATATAATTCTTTATTCCTAAATTAAAATTTTGAAGCAATTGGTCCCTGGTTGCTTGAAGACTTTCGGCAGGCAGATAGAGACAAAGGGAGAGAGAGCTTCCTCTCGAAATATCCCAATACCTTGAGGCAACAATTTGCAGCTCCACTGCCATAGATTAGTGCGTCAGCAGCCCTTATTATTCTTTCAAAACTGGTATTTGCTCCATCCTTCATCGGCATCTTTGCAATGACAATAAGATCTCCCTAACCTTCTCATTACTTATTCATATATATTCGCAAATAAATGACAATACAACGAAACATTTCATAAAACGACGAAATATCTCAGCACTTTCGAAAAACGATACTACTTCACCCCGGTTAAGCATAAAATATTTGATTACTCAGCGTCGAAAGACAAGAGCGTGCTGCTGCTTCCCATTTGCGAGTATGCCTCCCCGACATATTCAAAATATCAGTATGTACAGCATGTTCTCATTTTAATTTTTCCAGCTTCACGCGAATTCCTTGCATATTATACTTTTCAGCAATACCGGAGGGCTATACGTACCTATGTATGTCCTCCGAACCCACAGAAACAAGCGCCACCGCGCGCCCTAAGTTCACTTCTTTTCGCCAATATTTCATATTTTATGGACATTATTTACGAATAGGAGCGTCCAGGAGCGTTCGCGTTCTTAATGGCCGGGCATAACGGTATAACAAAAACCAAGTACATATAGGCCGTGATCTTTTACACTCATGTTGCTCCTGGATAAAAACGGTGTTTTGTTTTTTTTAATAATTTGAAATAAAATCCAACGTGGTATATACATTAAAGGCGCGCACACTTCGACATCAAGGACATACAGATAATTTTTATGTGTGAGATATAACACATAATTTTATGTTGCGCCATCGAAATGTTCGCGGAGAAAGTGCAAAACAAGCGAAAAAAAGCGGAACGTGTTGGTTTGATACTCAGCCAGAAGGGTCATAATAATAACAACAGAAGAAGAAAAAAAAAGCAAAAAACACGAAGCTTCAACATTCGCACTGAATATTATCATGGTTTATGCGGTCTCGGCAGTACAATATTCGCTAAGCTGGTGATGTGGATAACAAATAAAAATAACACAACGAGAATACGATACAAGGACGAACGAAAGCAATGTCGAGTCGACAACACTGTGGGGACTGGGGAGACGAGGGCTAATGCTAAAATGTCATAATAAAAGACTAATGGAACTTTCACATTTCTTGTTTTTTTTTTTAGGACGCTCCTAATGGAAAGGACTAATTAGCCCTGAACCGCTCCTGGCTTTTCGCCTTTTCATCATCATATCATCCTTATATTTGTGTGTGTATTCATGCAAAGCCTGCCCGTTTCATATTCACAGGCTCTGCCAATTTGGAAGAACATTGACACCTAATGTCTCTTAGCTATTTTCATATAACGTAAATCTAAGAAATTGTTATGTCGAATAGCGAGTGTGCTGTGTTCCTCCATGTACGTTCTACCACAGATTCTGCTAAATAAGTATAGCAAAGATGAAAGAATCTTCTAGTTGAGATTGTATTATAGAGATTGGATATGGTGTGTATATAAAAAAAATGTTTTGCTTGCTTTTTACCTAAGTGGCTGGATGTTACGCACACGATAAACATGCGCCACAAAGGACGAAAGATATCATCCCTATGCTGCACAAGGCTATACACAAAACAACACGTATCCATAAATCAGAGAGGGACACCGACCACTTTTTATAGCTCCGGCAAATCAGGTGAATAAACTTGATTAAGTTCAGTGGAAGGTAACCGTTGTATGGTAATGGCATTCTGCACTCAATTAGAATAATTAAAATAGGATCCGACCGTATAGGTCCATTATTGGCATCGACTAGGGGTGTTTTACGACGATGTGCAGTTGAGACGATGGTTATTCGGCTCCCTGCTTTTTAATCCGCCAACTGTGAACTACGACTATACAGGCCCGACCACAATCATTGGGCGCAACACAAACGTTGAGTACTCTAATTAAATGCGTGCGGATTGTATATATTCACTGAACGGGAGCCGCAATGAATAGAAAAATGCATAGAAAACTTAGCGGGAAATATGAATAAGCAAGTCCGTATTTAGGTCTTCTATTATTTTCCAGTTTATATGTAGGCTCTATGCACTTCTCACTATATGTACTTCTATCGGTTCGGTTGTAAGCTCTAAATCCGACCGGCTGGCTGCCCTAATGACCACTGGATAGGCTAACTCTTCAGCCAGCAGGAGAAACCAATTCTCGACAAAACCTTTTCCGCTATTCAATTCCCTACTTTGTTCTATAGAGACGCACGACAACGAGTATGGTTGATTTGGAAACTTTGAATTAAAATGCCAAGTCCTTGTGATTATAGGACGATATTCAACTGGTCTGGTGAGATGATTCTTGCTGGACGTTATGGTACACGGTACGTAGACTTTTATGCGCTCCTTTCATCTCGTTGGATTATTATTATGAATATGCATACCTACATAGTACAACAGCACACCCAATGGGGATATCCGAATGGATATGCCAGGTACGAGACGAGTGTGCTGTACTCAATGTTTGTACAGAAGATTTATTTCGCCCATCGCCATATAGGAAAAACTTGATATACGAGTGTGCTCTCTGCACTGTGCTATTATTAAGGGTCATTACGCTGCTGCTAAATTGCGGATGTAGCATAAAGCTATTCTGAGCAAATATGCTTGGCTTTCACTTTTTCGTTTTTTTTCTCGCCGTACACATATGAATGTATGTATACCGGTATAAAAGGGAGCTGCGGAAAATTGAATAGGAAACGATGTGAAGAAGAAAATATTTGCATTGAAATTAAAGTGACTAGATATTTTCATGACTTTTTTTTTTCTCAATAAAAAATTACAGTGTTTTATGGGTTTTGAAGTGCATGGAAATTATGATAATATAGGGCGTGTATGGTTCAAGAAATAGAGGTTGAGATAATAAAAGTTAATGGTAGAGAAATGTTTAAGTATGTGGGCGGTTTTTTTCTTGTAAACGCGGCTAGTTAAAATAAATTGCGTTTTTATTGGTATTGCTTAGTGTTTTTTCGCTGTTTCAGCAATACAAAATTAACCACCTGCAATATTGCTTTTTTTACTTGTTCTTTTCGCAGTCATCGTATTTTATCTATTTTAATGCAGAAAATTTTTGCTTAAAATCTTTTTTTTTTTACATAAAACGCATATTTCAGAATAAAAAAAATTAAATTACTATCTTGACTCGATAATCCAGATCAATTATTGAAAATGGGTTGTCTGTACTAACGGAAAATCTGGATTAGCACAATCATTTTTTGTAAGAAAATAATAGTCCAAATAAAATAATAATTAGTGGCACAAAAATTCATAAATGTAAATTTAAAAAACCGGATTTCTTAATCAAAATTTCTGTCGAAATCCCGACCATAGAATACATAGTGGAAACTCTTCGTGGCCCAGTTTAGCATGATATCCGGATTAAAGGTGATCCGGATTACAGAGTCAAGACTGAATGTGTAAATAGTATAGTACTCAGCCATTAAGCCATATAATGAGTCCTGTAAAATGTTTGTTTTGAGCAGATACATCATAAGCTCGGGATTTATGAGATTTATCCTTAAAACTGGTGTTTACTGCGACCATTTTCAAAACTTTAACTCTCTAACCCGTATACCTACGTTACAATCTCTCTCTCTAGTTCCTGTCAACCCCTTGTGGGGCATAGGGCATTAACTACGCCTACTCTACACCTCGTTCTGTTTTGCGCCAACGGCGCTAGCTGCGACCATGTAAGATTTAGCGTTTTCGCCTCGCTCGTTACCGATCTTCTCCATGTGTTCCTTGGGCGTCCAACACGTCTTGCTCCGGAATCCTGTGGATTCCAGTTCAGGGCCTTTTTTGCGATGTTATTGGGCCCTCTTCGGAAGGTTTGACCTATCCATTGTCACTTAAGTCTTTTGATCGAAGTGCCTATCCTTTCTTGGCCAGTTATAGTGAGATGAGATCCTCGTTCGAAATTATCTCCGGCCAAAGTAGGATGCGCCGTAGACACTGATTTACAAAAGCTTGCAACTTATCAGTAATCTCTTTAGTCACCTTCCAAGTTGAACAGCCATATAGCAGCACGGATTTCACATTGGAGTTGAAGATTCGAAGTTTGGTGCGTCTGGAAATATTGTTGTTTAGCCAGAAAGAAGTCAAATTGAAGAAACCCGCCCTAGCCTTGTTTATCCGTGATTTTACATCAGCATCCGCTCCACCATCTGCTGTAACTACGCTCCCGAGATAGCAAAATTCATCAACTTTTTCGACTGCCTGTCCCGAAATACAAATTCCGCTTTGCCCCCTGGATATGTGCTCAAGAACTTAGTCTTGGCAGCATTGATTTTCAGCCCCGCATTACGACTTGCGCAATTTAGAGCTTCTGTCATTTGAGCGACATCATCCGTATTAGTTGATAGAAGACAAATGTCGTCAGCGTAGTCAAGATGTTGAAGGTGATCAAACAATTTCCATTTAATACCTTTGTTACGATGTAATTGAAGTGCGGAGCCGAGTACATCACTAATGACAATAAGGAAGAGAATATGTGACAAAATGCAGCCTTGTCTCACTCCACTGTGCACCTCAAAAGGATCTGAAAGCTTGCCAAAATGCAAGACGTGACATTGGGCTCCAATGTAGGATTCCTTAATGATGGAGATTATCTTATCTGGAATATTTCGTCTTCGTAAGGCATCCCAGATGTACTGACGATCAACACTATCGAAGGCTTTTTCAAAGTCGATGAACATGAGATGTAATAGGGATCTCCACTCCGCGGATTGCTCGATGATAATACGGAGGGTGTTAATGTGGTCGCTACAGGAGAACCTTTCGCGAAAGCCTGTTCATCGTTCAATGTGCTATCGACTTTTTCCTTGATTCGTCCTAAAACAATCTTAGCCATCAACTTGGAAATAGCAGGAAGTAGACAGATCCCACGCCAATTAATACAATTCTTCAGGTCACCTACGTTACAATACTAAATAACAAACTCTTTTTGTGTAAGTTTCAATTGCACTTAGCTAATAGTGTGTCAATGTTTAGCAATTATAGGAGAGGAAATATGAAAATATGGCTCAAAATTATTTTCTCAAAATTGCGTAAGTTAAAGCCGAAAAAGGTATTTCAAATAATTAAATATCACCCGGAATTTTAGAGAGCATAGGTAAAATTTTAAATTTGGAGTTGTTAGTTGACAAAATCTAATACCTGCCTCCAGGTTATAGTTTCTGTTGGCTCTGTGGAATAGGAATGTATTTCTACATCTCAAGAAGCAGATTATACCTAAATAAATTAAACTCTGGAACAGCGGTCGCTTGCTTGGAAACTTGCAAATCTTGCCGGCCTATCGACATCTACTCTTTACAAGTTTCATCTCACTTATTCTTACAAATCGAGTATTAATCGATTAATTCTTGATTCAAAAATTGTTCAAGATTGGTATTTCAAAAATGATCAAATTTATCTTCTAAAATCGGAGTAAAGTCTAGGGTTACCGAATTTTTAATATTTCGCCCTAAAGCCTAGTACTGACATCGAGAGTAAAATTTTTGTCCGCCGCGATTTTTTCAATGAAAATGTATTCTTACTGTCGTGGAATATGTGGGGAATGCTGGGGAATTCCATAAGCTACAATCCGAAAAGAGTTCCATAATTTTTCTCGGCCATTTTATGTATTTTTTTCCGATTCTCCATAGGTATTTCATCGTGAAATGTCAAATTACCGGGAAATTGAAAAATAATACATAAAATGGCCGAGGAGAATTATGTAACCGGAAAAGCGGAAAACTTGCATTTATGTCTCCCGTGAAAAATATGCCGTTGACATTTGCCTTTTATTCACAAAATTTATGATAAATGTGCACCTTTTCCCTGTGAAATAAAGTGCAACTGCATTTGTTTTCGCTGGCGAAATGTCAAAAACCGGTGTGGAGACTTTTGTGTGAACTAAGTACCACCAAGCGAGTTAGATTTCACGATCATCAACATTTTGACAGTATTTGCATGGATTTCACGTCAACTCACGATGTTAGTACCTACTACCTACTCTAAACAAGAGACGTTTAATAAAGTTATAATGCCGCCCCTAAAACAAGTCGCCCTAGGCTTACTCAACGTTAGCTTGCTAACCCAACACTGTCTTTGGTAGATAATTGTGGCGACTCCGACCTGGTTGGTACATAATGTATCGCTGCTGCTGTAGAAATCTCATCTGACATTTCGAAAAATCCTGAAATAAGCTAAGTCTTATTAAATTCTCCATTTCGTGAAATTATGCGACTATACCATTTCAGTTGTCGTGAGACATAATACCGTTATGTTTTAGGCGGGAGGGAAAATTTTAAAGAATTGTAGTTCCACGAATGAATCATACTGGAAAATTTTAAGCGGCTTCCGATTTATTAAAGCTGAAAATGGAAGCGTTTCATAGGAGTGGCCCGACGTAATCATAATTCCGAAATTCGCGAGTGGTAGAAGTAGCCTTGTCGTGCTCTGTGGCCGTGATCGTTCGGTCGCCACTCTGTGAAATAGACACTCATAGAGAAACAAGTTTCCAAACTCGGCACGACTCGTCGCAAGCTTATTATTCAGAAGAAGATGATAAGAAATATTCTTATCGTAGAATAATAAACTATGTAACAATGCGACTAGAAAGTGGTATGGCTGACAACCGTATCACACTCCAAACTCAAGTTGTCTTTGTAACGTTGATGACTACACACGGTAGTCATCAACGTACCATGCTCCACTAGGAGTTACGGTAGTCAAGAGAGAGAAGTAGCCTATTTAACACTTTTTACTGTATCTGTAGCTGTTTTTGTCTTGCTAGATTTATCTAACTAGGTCAGCTTTCGCCTTCAATGGAGTATACACTTAACATTTTAACATGCCTGTAACCAATCTAAATAGGATTATTTCACTTTTCTATTGACCCTATAGTTCAGGTGTCGAATTCTAGTCCTGCAGTTAACGTACGACAGTTTTACCATTTCATGTGGTGCGGCTCCATAGTCGGAACAAGCTAATTCAACTTATGTAAAATTAAATAAACAGCTGACTGATATTTATTGTCTAGAAGTTACAAAAGGCCATCGAGGGATTCTTTTTTTGGGTTTGGAAACGGTTGAGGATGTCATAGCACATTTTTTGGTGACAAGGGGCAATTTTAGTGGCGCTTTCCTTGAAATTTTAACTTCCAACCTTTTTTATTTTAATTCGGAAAAATATAAAATTCAATTAAAGAAAATAACACTAAGGGATTTTTTAGGTTTAACCTTATTTGTTATTCAATTTTCCAGAGGTAAAGTGTAAAGAGTAAATTTTCAGAAACACTTTCTCATCGAATTGCCGACATCAGTTCAGTGTAAAAACGGACTAGTATAAAATGCACAAACAAAATGTATCGGTCATTCAAAACGAACTAGATATCCGTTAAAAAGTTATATTGTATGGGAGCCCCCATTTCAATTTGATACACAAAATATTTTGAAAACGTTACGCCTTTGTTTAACCCGGTAGTAAAGGGGAGGTATTTTCAAAAAACTACCATCTCAATATTGCATTTTTTGCATAAACTCCATGGAAATTTTAACATCATTCACCTTCGTACACTAAGTACGTATAAGACTTCTATGTTTATGCATCTAATTCCAGTTTAAATTACGGAAGGAAGGCGGTAATTTGGCTACTGTCCAGGGGCGCAATAGAGGGTAAATTCGGTTCTGTATCGACGTTTCAGAGACAACTTTGTCCGTGGTGAACCCCAACCATGCCCTAATTATAATTATAGAATGTTAAGCGTGGAAGCTCTGTTTTCGTATGGAAACAGCCCCAACACATTTCAATTCCCATATAAATTGAAACATTGAAAATACCCTATTTTGCGTGTTTCTATGAAACCTTGATTTTTTTCAAATATAAACATCTAAAAACTCAGGCCCCAAACCTAAATTCCCCTATTCAGCACATTTCGGCTCACTCCGATATTTTAACTGACACCCGAACAAATTGTTCAGTTTTTGTGTTTGCCAATGTTCTTAATTTCTCCATGTTACGATAATGGACGGTCAGTTTGAAGTGACGAAATATGTTGCAAATTACTATCGATGACTGCACCAGCACATTTTTATACTTAGTACGATTCATAGGCAAAATAATATTGTCGGTTGTCATATGAAATTACAAATAGTGCACTATGAACACTTTTCGGTGATTTCTGAAAACGCACGGCTGAATCAATCTGTTTTCGTCCACTCTGAAGATAATATTAGCGAGGTTTTTTTTTCGTATTGCAGTTAAATCTGTCTCAAAAAAAAAAACGATCGCGGGTAACATTCCGGTTAAGACCAAACAGCTGACATTTGACAGTTTTTGCGCATCTTTGACTCACCTTCGTCGGCTTATTTTTTAGATGTGGTGGATTTTATCACAAAAGATGATTATTTCTTTGCAAGATCTTTTCTCATGATGGGTAACTCCAATTTTGTTCTTGTTTTGAACTCAAAATTGAAATCATCGACTCAAAAGTGTTTTAGTTCCTCTGCCGTGCTTGTTCGACGAGTATTTCCCCTTGAAATCGGTACCATTCTGAGGCGAGCAGCGAAAAAAAAAATGTTTTTTGTTTTTGATCGGAAATTTGGAATCAGCGATCCAAAATTACCTAAGTGTTTCCGCCGCATCAACTTGACGAGTATTTGCCCTCGAAAATTGGGGTACCTACCATTCTGGGGAGGGCTCTTAATTTGTTTTTCTGTTTTTTTTTTTGGTCTCAAATTTGGAATCAGCGACCCAAAATTACTTAAATTTGTTCTACCAAGCCGATTGGATGAGTGTTTCCCTTTAAAATATGGTAAACATTCTAGCGCGGGCTAATTGGCTTTGATTCGTTGCCTTTTCTAGTGTATTTTCACTCATCCATTTAGGTAATTAGGAATAATAATATTAGTCGTTAACTGGCAGTATCCTGCGAAATTTTCGCACTGCGCTGGTGTGAACACTAAAAATCCGCCGCAGATACTGGAAGGTAAATTTGCGGTGGAAAACTCTATGCCGCGTTGATGTGAGCACCACTTAATGGTACTCTTCACGAGAATGTCGTATGTGATAACGAAGCCTCTTTGACCCCAAGTAATACGCCAAAACTTTCTTTATATATATACTTGACCACAAAAGAAACTACGTTCGGTCAAATTAACGTATTTCCCGTAATATATATAACGGTATCTTTTACGGGAAAGTACTCTAACGAATGTCGCGCCTGGGGTGGGCGATATCTCTGTAACGGTTACATTTACTGAAAGACTGCGCCTTGAATTAGTATGGGAAAACTCCCATTCATGAAATTAGAAATTATTAGAAATTTTCATATAACGGTATCCTTTACGAAATAACCATCTGTGAAAAAAAGCCGTAGCTTCTATGGTTTCAAATACCAAAGGACCCATCAATGCGTTTATAGTACAGCTTCGGGTACTAATAGGGTTCAAACCGTAAAATTTAATAGCATGAACAGTCTAAATTAAATCTTATCTTCTAATAAACCGCAATAAAATGCCTAAAGTACCCATCCATTCTAAAGAATTTTATATTTTTTTGGTAAATTAGCTCATAAGATAAAGTTGATACAATGATACTATGCTGTTAGAATTTCGATAATCCTGAAACAGAATTCAAATGTGGGTACGGAGTTAAAAAAAATTAATTTCGATGACAATTTAAATCGATAGTAAATAAGTTCGGATTTTATCTCTAATTAATTTAATAAAATGCAAGCCCCTACGGCGTTTTCGCGGAAGGAATGAAGCTTTTTCGCTCCTGGAGCCAATTACTTTACGTATAGCTAAAAGGTGATTAAAACTTCCGACAGGTATCCAGATTTTGGACTGGATAAATTTTAATCTATACCAAGATTTGCAGGCCATTTAAATTTTCTCTCAAATTCCTAGTAAAACTTAACCTAAACATCAAGCCGAACAAAAGTGTGAAGATCCATATTTATCCTGTTCCGTATTCTTTTTTTATAAAAGTGACAACCAGCTGCTGCATATAGATTTCAGAAAAGCGGATGGAGCTGTCTGCTATTTTCTGCTCTATTTAAGAGTTTGGAGATGTAAAATTAAAACATAATGGCTTCCGAAGAAATAATAACACACCCCAAGTGCAATCCTATAGCGCGAAATTCATGCCATTGAGCCGACAAGTAAGTGCATCTGCAGATAATAAAAAAATCAATATTTTCGTTTCTATAGAAGGCGCCGTTTCTATGTATCTCCGTTTAGATCCTTCCTCCCATCTGTACAACGAACTTTCACTTAATCATCAAACATGCCAGGAATATTTACAGACAGACGGCAAATGTGTCTTTCATCATTGCAAAAAAAAAAAAGTCACCATAGCACAACGCTTGATGAAACCTAGTGCCAAGTAATTGCACGAAACGAAGGAGCGTCTGCGATCTGCGTCTACAGCAGTGTATTGGATACGCGATAAATCCCCAAACAGTCTGCAACATATGTGAGTGTAAATAAACAATTTTAATTTAACTTTTAATTTGGCATGAAATGCGTCAGACACTCCACGCACTAGATCCACCGCGCACCCAAAAAGACTCCTTTCAGTCTCTAATTATGTGGAGAAACATCAATGGGCTTTGAAGAAATTTTAGGGCCAAAATGTCTCTTAGATTTTAGCGACTATATAGAGAGATAAAATCAAAGCATGATAGTGTGAATCATTGAATGCAAATGAAACATAAGACACCTGTCAACTTTCCAATGTTATTTGCAACAATTGTGTGATGTCAACATCTTTTCTGTACAATATCAATTTGCTTGTGCCTTGTGGCTGATGAATGGTATTTAAAAATACTCAAATGGATACTGTGTGTCATTCAATCTACAAAGCAAGAGGGTTTTATCTTCAGATGTCATTTGTCTTTTTGATTTTATTTAGTGGTGTGTATGACAGCTCGTTCGTTAGAAAATTACCATTTGGGGTTTATGACGGTCACATTCTTTGTTTGTTTGTATACACCTGGCAATGTGAAAATTTGCATGAAATTTGAGTAGGACACCCAATTGTCTACCTTTAATAACTATGATGCCTTCCAGCTGTAATAACTATACATACATCACAATATTTAAATGTTTACGAATCCCGGGAACCCGGCACATATAGAGATCTATACATAATTGGCGTACAATGAAAATAAAATATCTCTGGTGTCAGCTATTTGTGTTACTAATTGTATTTTATTGTGTTAACAAATTTGTATGATAATCAGTTTGATAGCAAATTGACCGTTAAATTAATTTCGTATTAGAGCTGATAGGCAAATTCGATTAGGTATACCTATCAAATAGAATTAGAATATGCACAGCTCGTTTTTTTCAATATGTTCCATATTTTTCGCATGAGCGTTAATTTTCATATTATTTTTCTAATTAGGCTCTAAAATATCTCCTTGTCATTTGGATCGATTAGAACCATTAGAAAAACTTCACCAAAAACATTCAAAAGTTGTGTAATCCGATACCTATAGCTCGTTCAGGTATTTTAAATGCATAATTGCTAATTATAATTTATGCTGATTGGGACTAATGATATAAGATATATTGGAAATCAATTTAAAAATAGATATGATGGTTACGCGGCGAGCTGTATAGTGTTATTTATAATAGAGATTCTTTACAATTCGGCTAAATTGAAAGCTGAAGGAAGAGGTGTCGTTTTTTTCTTTAAAAAAATAGTGAACCGGTGATTTTTCGCTAATTAAATTTTTTTAATACAGTGGAACCTGTCTAAAGAGACCACTGTTGTTTCCCTAAAAAAGTGGTCGCTATAAGAGGTGGTCGGTTAATAAGGGAAAAAACGAATGGACCAAATTCGTTAATTTAGGGGCAAAATGCAACACTTTTCCTAAATTGAACGCATGTGGGAAGTTTCAAAGTTTTTTGTCTACTCAAAAAATCCACGTCCATTATTTTCATCCAGAATTCGAAAGGATAGCATAACTTTCTTGACAGGATATATTTATTATTGGTACATTTATTAACGATACCGAGGCTAATTTCAGGCCCAGCCGAAATTTAAATACCGTGAGGCTTAGAATAATTTAGCTCACAAATAAAAACGTTTTTCTTAGAAGAACTTAATTTGGGCGGTTGGGTTTGTCTGGCAGCCCCATGACCCCATTATCCGATTCCATCCATTCTTACATATGTTTTGTTTCATCAATAGAAATACATTTGTGTCAAGTTTGGTTGAAACTGGTGCACAAATAAAAAAGTTTTTCTTGAATGAACCTAATTGGGTGGTTAGGATTGTATGGCAGCCCCATGACCCCATGGTCCGATACCATCCTTCCTTTTTTTTTTATTTATTTATTCAAACAAAAAATTTACAAAAAGTTAATAACATTCTTAAATTTAAGTGAGTTCTAGTAGTTGTACAATTTCAAAAAAAATCCATTAAATTCATTTGTGTCAAGTTTGGTTGAAATTGGTGCACAAATAAAAAAGTTTTTCATAGAAGAACCTAATAGAAGGGGGGGGGTATTGTATGGCAGCCCCATGACCCCATTGTCCGATTTCAGCGAATCAAACATACAAACTGCCCGCAATGAAAAGAAGCAAGTGTGCAAAATTTCAGCTTCATAGCTTTTAAACTGGCCAAGTAAAAAGCGCAGCAGCAGACGGACAGACAGACAGACTGACATCGCCCATTCGACTCCCCTCGTCATGCTGACCATATTTTATATGGTCGGAGATGCTTCTTTCAATGCGTTACAAACTTCACGACAAAGTGAATATATACCCTTTAACTCTACGAGCGAAGAGTATAAAGATGAGCGGCTCCAGCACACATTAGAAATAGTAACAGCAATTCTTCGTGTAATGCCAAAACTCTACACCGTTTAAACCAGTGATTCCCAACTCGCAGATGTTTGCGGACCAATTAGCCTGGAAATGAATTGCTATGGACCACCGTTAGGAGGATGTATTGAAAACTGTCGAGAATGTTATTTTTGCCTATTCAGTAAGTAGGGTTAAGGGTTTTATTTTTTTGGTTTTGTTTGTTTCAGCATTATGCCCTTTCGGGTTGATGCACTTTTCCCCAGTGGTAAAGGTTTTTAAGCCCTTGTTGTAATAGTACGATTCGGCACCTTTCACCTAAATGGGAGGTTGTTCGATGTTTTACCACTTGGAATCGTGTTCTGCCTAGCAGTGATATCTTTTGAAATTGTCAGGGGAAATAGCATTCTGTGTCACTTAGATCATAAAAAGCTCGAAAATCCCTCAAAAATAATTTGTAATGACATCCAAGTATGTAGTAGTCGAACTTAAACAAAATTTGTACAGTTATTACCAGTGTTGCCAATTTAGCCGTTTTCCGGCTAAATTTAGCCGGAAACCGTGCTGTTTAGCCGGAAGAAATTTCTAATTCCGGCCGGCCGGATTTTTAGCCGGAATTTATTTTCTTCGACCGTTTTTTCGGCTAAAATTATTTTATGAATTTTTTTTGAAACGATTCAATTTTTCAATATTCACAAACAAAATAATTAATCGCCGTGAAATTATTTCTACATACAATAAATTGTCGTGTATTAGGGTAAGTACCTACTATGTCCAATTAAAGGAAAACTTTTATTTATGTCTCCTGGGAAAAATTTGCCGCGGAGCCTTGCCTTTTTTCAATAAATTTAGGGTAATGGGTTTCACGTAAACTGACGATATTAGTACCTAGTCTAAACATGTAATTTACTAACCACCAATATGCTGAATAATTTGCAAAATAGAAGACAGTTTCTTAGATAAAATTCTTTACTGAGCCATTCTTGGAGCATGGGGGTACCTGAACATTTTGTGTCAATTCTTTACCACAGATAACGTAATCATGTCAGATTAAGACAAGGGTGAAAACTTTTTAGCGCGATTCATTGTTATTGATAATATTGCCGCAGTGTAGTGTTCAACACTAACGTTGTGCAAGTAGCTTGCCCAGTAACCTACAAAAATTAAATTTAAGTGTGTATATATTTCGGCGGCAACCTACCCCTTTCTTCAGCACAAAAGCTAAGTGATGAAGAAGGAGGTAAGTTGCCCCCGAAATATATACTCACTTAAATCTAATTTTTGTAGTTTACTGGTCAAGCTACTTGCACAACGTCTGACGATTTATACGAGTAGAAACTACACATTTTCGTAGATGCATTACATTTTGTTTTGGGGTTTGTAGCAACAAATTTACCAAAAACCTATACCATTTTCCGGCCAAGATCATAATTTTGGAACATCAATTTTGTATCTTTGGAGCATCAAATTCGTAATTGCGGAATATCAACAAATGGAGCAATGGAACATTCCTTTCGTAACTATGGAAAATAAAATAAAATTTGGAGGGCTCAAATTCGAAAAGGAATAACAACCTTGACACACATATTTTCGAATGACGCAAATTTATCATCATTAGCACGAGTTCCACATTACGCATTTGGACCATCATTTGGTCAATAATGACTTTACACATTTCTATTCAAATTCTTTAAGAAAAGTGTGTTCTCAAATTATTGAACTGAATATTTATCAAAATATCGCAATTGTGTGGGACATTTTCACCATTTACACAAACGTCAAAAGTAAATGACGAATTCTAATGACGAATCACCCCAATTTTGAGCCTTCATCGTCATGATGATTTGGATATGTGTCTTGGGCCTAAAATGGCTAAATTTTAATCAAAATTTAAAATTATTCAGGTGCGATGGTATATAAATGCGGTTGCCCTTGCCCAGAGTTGCGCATTGGACGTTCCTTTTACGAATTGTATGTTCCATAATTTCAAACCTAATGTGGTTATAGACTTGACCGAGAAATTGTACCTGTATACAACAATTTTGACTAGTTGAGCTATCTAACTCCGAGCAAAACTAAATTTTGACTGTAATGGCAGCGATTGGAGCATAAATGTAATAAAACTAAGAAATCTGTCTAAAGCATAGTTTACGGGTAGTACCCCAGAAAAGAAATAAAATTATTAAAATGAGTTTTTTACTATATTTTTTCGTAATGCTACTTTTTTGTATGATTTAGCCGATTTTTTGGCCGTTTTTTTGGCTGAAATTTATTTAGCCGGATTTTTAGCCGTTTTTGAAAAAAATATAGCCGGTTTTCCGGCTAAATTTAGCCGTTTTCTGAATTTCCAATTGGCAACACTGGTTATTACACTTAAATTTTTTTGATAGCTTATTTCAGATATCCAATCTAATCGGCCAGAAGTATTTTTAAACGTATCAGGGCGACAGAACTGAATTTGTTTAATTTAGTAAAAATTTACAATAAATTTGAATTGTCAAAAAAAGAAAGTCGTTTGACACAGGAAGGGGGATTTGCTCCACCTTATCTATACCATTACTTTCCATAATCAGAGAAAAAACTTCACGGCAACGGCAACAAGGCCAAGCACTTTCACTTTTATGCTCTTATTAGGTTTGGATTGTTTCTCCTTTTTCAGTGCATGCCCCCCTTGCAAGGTTAGCAGAATCTAGCGCCGCCGAAGAAAATTTCGCTCAAGAACGGAAGAAGGCGTTTTCGGCTCATTATTTTTCTTTTGTTAAGAATTCGCCTTGTTGACAAAAAATGAGAGAAAATTAGCCAACATTTGGAACAATCACAAACTTTTTGTATTAATCAGATCAGCTTGGATTCTATTTTCGCAATTTTAATTTATGAGCAATTTCAATGCTTAAGTTTGGCATATACTGTCCGGTCGATTGAACAATCGATTGAGCAATCGATCTGACGTCCGTACAGCGCATACACTATGCAATTTATCGTCCAATCTGAAATGACTGTCTCACAGTCCACACAACACAACATAGCGAAAATTATATATTTTGTGGCGATGGAAGAATGACATGCATTGCTACTTTCGATAAAGAATGAGTGCCACAGCCACAACATGAAGAATGACCACAGGTTTATGTCAAAAAATCAACAACAGAAAACACATGATTGTCATGACAGATTGTATGAAAAATTGCATGGCAATATGTTCCACACGTCCAATCAAAAAATTCGATACATACAATACAACTTCAAATTTATCTGACAATCAAAAAATTGCTTCAATCGATCAGAAGGTCTATGGGCGCTCTTACATTTAGCTTATTTAAATATTGAATGGACTCCACACTTAAACTATTTAACATGGCTTCAGTGAGTAGCAAATTCGTCGCTCCATGGCAATGTTTGAATTTGGTACGAACGAAGTGAAGAAAATGTAGCAGCCGTAGGGGCCAGTATACACCTGAATTGGGCATTGCCAGAGGGCTAGATTTGGCCCTGTATCCATACTACATTGAGTCGAGAATTGAGGCACCATGATTATAAGACGTTTATCGCGCGCTAAAATGTTGATCCGGTTTTAGACCAAGATCTCATTTTCTGGCTCAGCGGTGCATCAACAAGCAACATTGAAGTCATTGGACCCTTGGAGTGACTACGTGGATTTTATGAGGCATCATTATACCCTTCGCTTATTAAGCGTAAAGGGTATATTAACTTTGTCATGAAGTTTGTAACGCATTGAAGGAAGCATCTCCGACCATATAAAATATGTATATATGTATATGATCAGCGTGACGAGCTGAGTCGATTGGACGATGTCCGTCTGTCCGTCTGTCTGTCTGTTGCGACGCGTTTTGCTAAGCCAGTTTAAAAGCTATGGAGCTGAAATTTTGCACACATGCTTCTTTTTGTTGCAGGCAGTTTGTATGTTTGAATCGCTACAATCCGACAAGGGGGTCGTGGGGCTGCCATACAAACCTACCCCCCAAATTTAGGTTCTTCTTAGAAAAACTTTTTTATTTATGCACCAATTTCAATCAAATGTCACACAATTGTGTTTTAATTGGAAACACATAATATATGTAAAAATCGACCAAATCGGACAATGGGGTCGTGGGGCTGCCATACACACCTAGTCCCTCAAATTATGTTCTTCTTAGAAACACTTTTTTATTTTCTCATCGATTTCAATAAAATTTCGCACAAATGTGTTTCTAGTAATACCACAAAATATATGTAAAAATGGACCAAATCGGATCGTGGGGTCATGGGGCTGTCACAGAAACCTAGCTCCCCAAATTAAGTTCTTCTAAGAATTTTTTTTTATTTATACACCAATTTCCACCAAACTTCACACAAATGTGTTTCTATTGATGACACAAATAAAAATAAAATAAATAACAGGCGCGACAATCCAGCATTGGATTAAGGCCGCAGGATGTGTTAATGACATCCTATTTCCAAGATCTTATCTGCTTTTTGTTGAGGTAATGAGATCAGCATCACGCTCAGCAGTGTTATTTATCCCCATAAATGGGTACTCGTTTAACATCTGAGTGAGATCATAGTCCGTCACAAGCTCGTGAGTTCGAAAAACACCATGGATGATGATGAGATTCGAACTCATGACCCTGTGCACTGAAGGTGCGCGCACTAACCGCTAGACCAGCCAGACTACTGATGACACAAAACATATGTATAAATAGATGGAGTCGAACTATGTGGTCATGGGGCTACCATACAAACCTAGCCCCCTAAATCAAAGTTTTCTAAGAAAAACGTTTTTATTTGCACACCAATTTCAATGAAACCTCAGAAAATTATATTTCTATTGATGCCACATAACAAACGTGAAATTGGATTATGGAGTCGTGAGGCTGCCATACAAACTTGACCCCCAAAATTAGGTTCTTCTAAAAAATACTTTTTTAATTGGACACAAATTTCAACTAAACCTCATGGAAATGTATTTTTAGTGATAGTACAAGACATATGCAAAAACGAATTATATCGGACCATGGGGTCATGGGGCTGGCATATAAACCCAACCCCAAAATAGGTTCTTCGAAGAAAACCTTTTTGATTTGTCCACCAATCTGAACCAAATATGTTTTAATTTATGCCACAAACATACGTAAAAATTGATGGGAAGGCCATAGGGCTGCCCTACAACCCCCTTCCCCCTCTTTTTGGTTCTTATAAGAAACCCACGTCCCGCTTCGCCCAATAAATCTTCGCCACGGCACTTATGAGAAAATTCAAAAGCATGGAAGCGGGGAGGACTGAACACTAGTCATAGGTAAGCCCGAAAAAACTTTTAGACCGAGGGGAGCGAAGGGTATCCAAATCTCGGCCGCGCCCGAAATTAGCCTCGGTCTCGTTTCAATTTCATTTCAAGGTGTACTCCTGGTTTTTCCCTCAGTCTCTATTCTTGAAACAATTTTAGGGATCATCATCAAACAGACTTTGGACAGATGCTCCCCGTACTTTATTTTGTTTGCAGCGATTTCGAAATATCATGAATCAAAGAATTTTAACATGGCCATTGTACATAATAATCGATAACATCAACACTTGTTTTGAGTCTGCGCCCCTCTTTGTTGACCGTCACGCCCCATTTGGGGGGGGGGGCATCTTTTGGGAAGTATTGATTTAGACTATGCATCTTTTGCATATTTCTTTCAAAATGTGCTCACGTAAAAATACGCAATTCTGTTCTTTTATACATACATTAAAAAATCATTCGTTTCCTCCAATGGTAAGTTTTATGCGTTAAGTCGTTTTAAATTCCAAGTTTTTTGGCCATGAAAACGCAAAAATCTGTGTTGAATGCATTCGAAAACGGAATCTTATCCGTACAAGGCTACACAAAAAACTGACCATTTTTCCAAAGCTGAAAGTTCCGACTAGAAAATTTCCACGCGTGAAAATAGATCAAACGCAGCAGGCATTAAAGCAAAATAACAATCCAACAAACACACATTGGTATTCGATAAACTACAATGAGAGCAGCAGCTACATCTGGCCCGAAAAACTAAATGCATGGTCTAACTGAATATTTCTGCTGTTGCTGCATACTGCGAATAATCTATTGTACTCATAAAATACATATTATTCGGCTTTAATTTTCTAAAGGCTTTTTTTATGAATTTATACCGTTACTTGATAAATTTATTAAGAAAACTTGCATCAAAAAGCCGTACAAAACCGTACTCGCCTATGGTCGCTTTATACGGGCACATCGCATCGCTAATAGAGGTGGTCGCTTAAAAAAGGGTAAAATTTATATGGACAAATTAGTGATCACTGGCCCGATAAACGTTGTCGCTTAATACAGGTGTTTTTTTTTAGATAGGTTTTACTATATATGTATGCGATTGGAAGAGGAAAAATATTCCAAGTTGCGCATACATATGAAATTATTTTTTAAAACGACTCCATTACCATTACTTTTAAAATATGAATTTTGACCAGGTATTTTTGTTGTTGATATGACACCTTTGTTGTGGCGGAGAAAAGAGCTAATACACAAATAAAGCATATGAAAGCCGTTCTTTGATATGGTAAAGCACTGGCAACCGTTGAGTGGTTTTTGAATTTTGTTCACTAAACTTCAAATACAGTTTAATTGTTTAGGTTTACTCAGGTCATGTAATACCCATCATTTTCAAATCCTCTTTCCAAAATTGTTGCCAACATAAAACCACTGGGTTTGCTAACGATTAAACAAATTAAATCAAAACAACAAGTTCGGACGATATTCAATCAAATTATCATTTCACCATACACAATCGGCAAACAACCACAATTTTCATATGAATTGACCATACAACAAAAGGTTCATCCATTTAGAGAATATGAATTACCACTGCCACTGGAATTGAATATTCAAATCCGAGTACAAAAGGATTTCGGGGAAAACCAAATGCATTAAACATCCCACTTAAAATTCTGACAAAAAAAAAGACAATCGATTGGGACATCTCTCGGAGATTTATATCGACTAGAAAAAATAGCCTATCGAAAAAAAAAGTCTTTTGAGCGTGACATACTTTGTATTCCGAGGAATACATTGAAATTTATGTAAATAAAAAAATCAACTGAAATGGCACGACACCTCGCATCATGTTGTCTTTGTGTCTCTATGTGATAGATACACTGATATATAAAGTGTCGTAGGCCTGAATAAAAAAAATACGCCAAATCTATCTAGGGATGAGCCTCTGAACTGGAAATACATATACCAAATTGATCCAATTTGGAGACGACGACGTCGACAACAACAAAGTAGAAGTCAAGATCGATGCCTAGTCAGTCAATGATGGCGGCAACTAGAAGAGGATTATCATTTTTCGTATATGTCAATCGATATAGAGGCAATCGAATCGGGTAGCGCTATAATAGAAGAAGTCTCCATAAACTTCTAATACTTTTAATACGCTTTCTTGTCTACGATTCGATTTCCATCACATTATAATAATACTCGTATACTAGCAGCTCTGATATAAACCCAAGATATGAACGTAATTCGTAATATGTATTATGGATGGAAATCTTCTGGCAAAAAGTAAAAAAAAACCTTAACGTTAGAAAACATGATACTTGAACACAACGTGCAATAGACAATAGAATCGATTTGTTTGTAACGACGATTTTACTGATTTAATCCTCACATATCCATATAGATTTTGATTTTCATCCTTCATTTGATATCTGAGCAGGTATTATCCTAAAGCCGGCCCCACACCGACCGGAGTGTGGCAAACCTCGTGCAAAAGATTGATACGAAAGTCGTGCAGCAGCAGTGTGGTTGAGCAAATCTAAGGTATCATTCTTGGACCGGTCTTTTGCGCGGTGTTTGCCATACTCCGCTCGGTGTGGGGCCGGCTTAAGAGACAATGCAAAAACATACGTGAAGTGAACTCTATTTTTTTTGAGAATATGTATGTATATTTGTACGAGTATAACACGAGTATTTTCCGATAAAATAAAACAAACAAGATCTACACCAATCAAATTCATAATTCAAATGTGCACTGTATTTTCTTTTCTTTCAGGTAAAATTGATGACCGAAAAACAATAATCATGGATATACGTTTTCAACAGTTAAATTCTTGGCGGTTTGTAGGTCTATCCAGTTTTTTTTATCGAAAAACAAATTAATTCATCTAGCTAAAGTCAGCTTTAAGCATGTTAACTCAACGGACCTCGTTCCGCTGGACAATGGGACTGTAGTGGAAAAGTTGAAATGTAATTAACTCATTGCCGGACACAACGCCAAAATTTGACACGATTTGTATGTCAAATGTTCAAAATTAGATGTCTATAGACGTTCTGTCCGGGAAAGGGTTAATGATTTCAAAATTGAAACACTCAAAATATCAAAAGACCTCTGGAGGCCTGTAAAGTTCAATCTGACCAAAAACAACAAAGTCGTAAAAGTTACCCCGCCAAAGAAAAATTCATCTGCCGCAAAAAAAATACATATCACTCCAATCCGCCGCTCATATGTAATTTTGTTTTAGGTGTAAATGCTGGAGAAGTTTAAATGTACAGGACTACTTCTTAATGTAATTTGGTGGGAGCTTTAACATTTTATTCAGTGCCACTTTGACGGCGCCCACCAAATTACATCGAGCTGGTGATGCAACCCCGGGGTTGGGTTCCTGAAGGTGAGTGCATTCACCGGATGGAGAAATCCCCATCTGGCAACAAGATCCGTGCCAGTAAATATACTGGAGGTCCAAACCGCTTTCGCAAGGACCGGGGTATAAAGCCATAGGCTAGGTGACCCTTAGACAGTAAACCTCGTAGATGGTATTCTTGTCCCAGTGTCCTAGCATTTACACCATGTCCATGTCCCAATTTCCCCAGTGTACCTAATGTCCCAGTATCCAAATGTCCCAGCGTCACAATGTCCTAATGTCCCAATGTCCCTATGTCCCAATGTTACAATATTCCAATATCCCAATGTCCTAATATTGCAGTGGCCCAATGTCCAAATGACCCAATATCCCGATATCTCAGTGGCCCAATGTCCCTATGTACCAGTGTCCCAATGTCCGATTGTCCTATTGTCCCAATGTCCTAATATCCCAATGACCCAACATCCCACTCTCACAGTGTCCTAATGTCCTAGTATCCCAATGTTCCAATATCCCAATGAGCCAATTTCCCAATGTTCCAAGGTCCCAATGTTCTAATATCCCGATGTCCCAATATCTAGATGTTCCCACGTCCCAGTTTCCCCAGTGTGCCTAATGCCCCAATGTCTTAATGTCCTAATGTCCCAAGACCCTAATATCCCAATTTCCTAATATTCCACTGCCCCAAGATCCTAGTCTCCCAGTGTCCCAATATCCTAATGTCCCAGTGTCCCAATGTCGCAGTGTGTTTTAAAAAATGGAATTGTCAATGCGGTGAGCCGAAAGACGCAATTGTTGGAAATCTTTTTTTAACTTTGCCTATTAATTAACCGTTATTCCATCGACTTATCTAAATGGAAGACATTGATTCTTTAGAAGGACCACCAGAGGATCATTCATTCCAAATGTCATAAAAATCCTATCACGGAGAAAGACAGTAGAAGCAAGTATTTTTGCAACTGTAGACTCCAGTCTGAAATTGGGTTACTCGCTTAAGTCTGTGAGTGTGAAAATTTCACCGTTTATTGCATATATTGTGCCGAACGAAGATTTTTTTGGAAAGGCACTAGAACAGTATATGTGGAATATTTTGGTAAAAAAAAAATTTTGGGGAGATGTTGCCTGGAAGGCTGTAGCCCTGTCAATAAAAAAAAAACAAGTTCTGTCCGGTAATCCTAGACTTGTTCGCTTTGGTTTTTTTTTTCCTTTGGCGGGCGATACGCTCTCGCGTCTCATGATTTTGAATAAGAACGGACGGTATTTGACTCATTCTGAAGTTTACAGGCCTCCAGAGGTCTTTTGATATCTCGAGTATTGCAATTTTTGGGCAAACATCCATGGTTTTAGGTTTTTGAAAAAATATTTTGATCCCAATCGGGAATAATGAAGCAAACGTCATACCGTTATGAAAACTAGATATTATGCGCCAACTTTTTTCAATAATGCTGTATAATAGTCTCGAAATTTTTTAATTATACACTAGACTGAAAAATGAAATAGGATATCAATCAGCTGCGCCAATTTATAGACACGAACTAAGCGTCCGGTGAGGATATTTCGATTGAAATACCGAATGCAGGAAGTTCAACTGTTGGGGTCGCTACAATCTAAAGTTTATTCGCGTAAGTTTAGGCTCCCTGAAGCCGAAGCGAACGATAGCTCGTTCTTAGGTTAGGTTTTGTCCAAGAACAATCGGCAGAAGATCACGCGGATAGCTGTACGAAAATGTTTCGTTCTGCGCATGTACGTCACAATAGATCGGTAGTATACGAGAATTGTCAAGTTCACCGAACAATGTGTAAAGAAAATTATAATCAGAGTGTTGTATGTTGGGTCTAGTGTGACGTCACAATGCGCAATGTGTGATCTGGATGTCTATTGTCGTTGGGTTTTGTCTACTAATACAAAAAATACATCTTATTTCTCCATACTGTATCGATTGATTTTCCAGATATTGCCCATTAATAAATCATCATGAATGCATTCAATTTATGAAACCTGCAGAGTGAGGATTATTTTATATTATGCACCTTTTTCGTTTTTGGCAAACAGAAGCCATCTTACATTTTATATGTTGACTCTATCTATCTACAAACATTTTTTATCAACATTTCCACAAGATAAATACGTAGACATAGTACATGTTGATATTGATGATAAATCGAAATTATTCAAATACGCGCTACTCAACATAATTTGCATAATAATGCAGAGGACTGAAAGCATAAAAAAGTAGCGGGCGGTATAAAAGCAATATATATTATCTTATTTTTTTTCGGGGCATTAAAAATGTGAATTTCTACCTTGTTTGACGATATTATGCAAAAATCCAAGTTTGAAAAGTCGATTTCAAGGTTGGCATTCTGTTTATATATGTATATAAATACTCGCAGGCACCAAGATGTTCTGTCATTTATATATTTATCTAATTTTAATAACAAAACGATAAATATGGAATTTAAAGTTGAAAAATTATAAACGAAAAACTCTTAAGACAATGATGTATCGAGGAGAGAATTTTCATTTTGTTATTTTTTAAATAATGATCACTTAAAACTGATTAATACATTTGATAACGTATGCATAAGGATTTTGGATATTTAAATTAGTGATTGGAATTTTAATGAATTATTGCAAGCAATTTATTTTAAAAGAAAAATAAGAAAGATAAATGGTTTAGTGACATACTCATATCAATAACGAGTTCCCTCACAGTTTGGAAGATAATCATCCAGATGTCAGTTTATATTTTATTTGGCGAAATTCCTATGGTGAAAAATCAAAAGGCGCCTGACGAATTTCATAGAAGAAAATGTAGAAAATTGTAGACAATCAATCAATACGATTATTATATTCAAACCACAAAATAGCCGTTCTTATGAATTATACTCGCAAAATTGCTTATGCTACGCCATACAACGCTCTAACCGTGCGTTGATATGACAGTCACCATAATATCATCAAAAGATTATTTTTCATGATTAATGAAATGCCCGCGTGAGTGAACCGCATCAAGTTCGTAGCCTCTACTATAAATCTCACAGCGGGGGCACTGTTTCAGAATGCCAATATCAATCAGCCAGCAACGATTTAAGATGAAATGCGCCTATTCCAAAAGTCGCCAAGAAAGACGACGTTCGCCTACACCAGCCCAAGGCATTGTACATTGAATTATTAAAAAGCTCTTTTCACCCATCCTCTTTCTATTATTTATATTTTAAATTAATATAACTTCGTGCTTACCAACAAGGACGACAGCTCGTGTCCATCATTCGTTAGCAATGCTACGCCGAACAAGAATGCACTCATACCCCAATGCATCAACTCCATTATTTCGGGGATCTGTGCGTATACGGACAACGCGTATATATGTAAGTACAAGAAAATTTTTGCCACAAGATTATTCTCTGAGGATAAATTAAATTTGAAAAGTGTCCATTTCGTATGGAAACACTTCAGCCATCGGGAAAAAAATCTCATTATCGATAAAAAAATCCGATTAAATATTGAATTAATTTCAAATACTGTGGACCGGAGGAGGACCAGTGAGGAAACATTTTTTTCTTTCCGCACACATCCGAGACAATAGTATCAGAAATATAGTATGTACGAGTATGTATGTATGTATATATGTATATGGTTATAGGCGAAGTTTGTATTTTGAGGCCGGTCCTTTCAGTTCGCCTAAGTCTGCCAACATAAAATACGTGACTTGAATCGAATTTCCGAAAATGATCCTATAAATTTATAGAATGTATACATCTAGATATGCTATTACGATGCTAATGATGACGGAAAGATGCCTGGCGTTTTTTTTTTTAAGTTGAAATTTATAATTTAAATAAGAAAGTCATTGGCCGTTTATAAAGAGAGTTATGCATAAATTATGGCTTCATATTTTTCAATACATTTTTGAAAACTTTTGGAAATGCAATAGGAAGATTTTGGGGTTTATGCAATTGGCTTATACCAAAATATGGCTTTAGTAGCACGGTAAGTGTAGTAATCTGCGTGCTCGCCTTCGAAGCACATGGTGGTGGGTTCAAATCTCACAGCAGACTGATACAGTTTATGGTGGTTTTGATCTCACTCAAATTTTAAATGATTACCTTTTTATATGAATGTGATGCCGCTAACAGGATGACGTCAGGATGATACGAGACATGTATGATGGAGCTACGACTAAGGTTAGATGCACAGCCGGTGAATCAGAAGAATTTCCGGTGACTGTCGGAGTACACCAGGGCAGTGTATTGAGTCCGTTGCTTTTCAACATCATCATGTGCTACTTATTAACACGTATCTCCGACGGTCTAGAAATGTCTCTTGTTTTTTCCGATGATATTTGTAGTTCTCTGTAGCCCAAACATCGTTGCCTTGCAAGCTGCACTTACAAAATGGTATGAAGAAGCATGGGTTAGTATAACAAAGACTGAGCTCTTATGCTGCCCGTTCTTAGATCCAGATGCACCGATACCAGATATTTACGTCAAAGGAGAGCAGCTTAATTCTTATCCCAAGTTCAAGTATCTTGGCTCGATGGTAAACAACGGAGCTACATGCGATGATGACATCAAAGTTTGGGTGGATGACGTGTCGAGAAAAGTGTGAAGTTTTCTGCGATAAGAAAATGCCACTGAAGCTAAAGGGCAAGTTGTACAAAACGGTTGTACGTCCCGCACTCATGTATGGATCAGAATGCTGGACCATGTATGAAGGTTACGCGAAAGAAATGACAGCGACTGAAATGAAAATGTTACGCATGTCAGTTGGTGTAACCAAAAGGGACCACATCAAGAGTAGCCACATCCGAGGCAGTTTTTCCATAGACCAACCAATCACCGAAAAGCTCAGACAAATGGATTGGTATTGTCATGTTCAAAGGCATCCACCTGAAAACCCCGCAAAGAAAGCGATATCAATGGAAGTTCCACTTGATGAACCCAAGGCCAGAGGCTTCCGGATGTGTCAGATGAAAAAGCAACAACAACACATTGGTCTCGGCGTTGACACGATCCAAGATAGAGTAGAAATATGCAGAGGTATTACCGCCAAAACGGGCGATGTGCCTACACCGCAGGTCGAGCAACGTGAAACCATGGAGTGGTATAAAGAACGAGGCAAGGAAGAAGAAAGGGATGCCGCTAACATAGTTACGTATAGTCTTTAATTTAAACTCGGCTTCCCCAGCAAATTTGAATATCTTTTAATTTACACACATTCACGGTTTCGTCCTGCTATATATGTAAAGGTAACACACAGTTTCCTTTAATAGGCCTATCCCTTGAAGATTATGTAAGGAAGGCTAAATGAACCTCGTGCCCTTGCAGCTCGGTACGACAGGTATAAAAGAACTTGAAAGCACTCGCAGCACAATTCGATGAAAACTTGTGCGGAGACAGTATTTTTATTGCGGTCTGGCTATTTGTAAAAAAAATGTTTTTACTATGGGCTCCACAGGGTCCCCATCCCAAGATCTCCCTGGCGAAGATTCTAATATTATTTGTCTATACAACCAGGGACCAAAGTAAAACCTATAGAATAACTCCTTTGGTGCAACCCTTGATGACATTATTGTTAATGGTGCACTCAGCTAGCGAGGAGTGAATCTCCGTGCCTTTCAGCATGGTGTCAATTATCTAATGGTAGATCCCACACACACACGACACACCCTCATCTCCCGCATGTATAAATTCCTCAACGGATTTCATTGTCCTTTAAGGATACCGAACTAATATCGCCGATTTATGTTTTAAGTTAAAGTTAAAAGAAATGCTTTAAGTTCACAATTGTTCCGAATTGACAAATTTCCAAAACATGTTAACGTTTTAAATTCCAATATGACAAATTGATGTTGATAAATTTCCATTTCAGACTGACGATATTTTCTAACAAATTTCCATTACAAATTGACAAATTTCCATGTCAAATTGACGAATTTATAGGACAAATTTTCGAATTTGCTTATCATGCTGACGAAATTTGATTACAATTTAACGAATTTCCAAATCACGTTAATTTTGATTTCTTATTGGCGAAATGCAATGTCACGCCAATTTGACTAATTTCAAAGTCGTTGACGAATTTCCATTTCAGATTGACGATAACTAATTTGACTAATTTGAAAATCGTTGATGAATTTCCATTTCAGATTGACGATATTTTTTGTCGAACTGACGAGTTTTTTGGACAAATTTTCCAGTTTCCTTATTAAGTTGACGACATTTCATTGCAAATAGACGAATTTCCAAATAACGTTGATTTTCATTTCTAATTGACGAAATCCGATGTCAATTTTACCAGTTTTCATGCCAATTTGACAATTTGAACACCCGCTTATATGAACAATTTTATGTGCACTCAGACTACTCTGAAACTTGAACAAGTCCAGAAAGCCTTAAAACATTAACACTCAAATATCTGGAAAAACTAACTGATTTATTATCTATTTTATGTAGGTATTCATTTAAAGTGTTTCATTACTACTATAGATTGTCTAAACGGCTTATGTGGAATTGCGCTTCTGCTACACTTACGTGTCATTCATAACGTACGGTCTCTTGTAAAGTATCCTAATTGACACAGTTTTTTTTAAGTCGAATACTATTCATCCAGAGATCTATGCTACATTATTTTAGGTTACTCCTTTTTCGGCCTATTTGTGAAAATGGGTTCCATCGCATAACGCTACAAGCAAAGTACACTTACGGTCAAAAGTATCGACTCAGCGCGACTAATAGCGCGTGTATTTGTACGTGTTTTTTGGAAAGTATGATAGTTATTCATAAAAGTCGTATGTCGTTTAAAAGTTCGAAACCTTAGCTACCTGTTGGTACCATTTTTATCAACATTTGCTTTGCACTTTTTAAATTATTGCCACTTGTAACAAAAAACCCAGAAAAATTGAAGTTTCAGGTAAAGGTCAGGTCAGGTAAACTACCCCTATAAAAGCGCCCGTAATCGGTTTCTCATTATCAGTTGCATCAGGAAAGTTAGGTAACTTACATGTGAAGTAATTTCAGTCACTGTTTGGTCATCAATGGATACGACGCCAGAACAGGCGGCACAAGTTGTAGCCCTATTGTCGGAAAATCATAGTCAGCGAACCGTCGCTCGCCGTCTTGGAATGAGTCAGTCTGCTGTCTCGAGAGTTAGCAGGAGATTTTGAGAGACTGGTAGCTTTAATTCGAGACCAAGAACGGGCCGCCCCCGATCCACTTCAGAGAGAGACGACTGTTTCATTGTAACAAGTACGTTACGAAATCGTTTCCTCACGGGTGTTGCTGCGCAGCGGAACCTGAGGCGTGTTCGCGGAGTAGCTGGCAGTAACCGCACGGTAAGGAGACGATTAAGGGAAGCGAATATCACTCCAAGACGGCCTGCCAGGCCCCAAATTGACTGCACGACACCGACAAGCGCGCCTCTTATTTGCTCGTAATCATCTTACTTGGAGCGATACGGAATGGAGCTCAGTATTGTTCACTGACGAGTCGAGAATGTGTCTGCATGGCAGTGACAGAATATGTCGAGTCTACAGGCGTCCAACTGAGCGATTTGCGCAGTGCTGTTTCACTGAAACGGTTCCTGTATGATGTGGGCTGGCATTTCATTGGAGGGAAAAACGGATCTCGTATTCGTGCCCGCAGGAGGCCGAGGAGGAGGGCTGACAGCTGAGCGATACGTTACCGATGTTCTCCGTGTCCACGTTGTGCCCTATGCAGCATTTATTGGCGAGAACTTTACTTTGATGCACGACAATGCCCGGTGTCATGCGTCGCGCCTCACTCGGCAGTTCTTGAATGAAGCCAATATGTCGTCACTTAACTGGCCTGCGCGCAGTCCCGACATCAATCCCATTGAACACTTATGGGACGAACTCAAGAGAAGAGTCCGAGCCAGAAATCCAGTCCCTTCGTCCACTGAAGAATTGAAGGCAGCCCTATTAGAGGAGTGGAACGGTATTCCTCAAGATACCATCAGCAACTTGATCAAATCAATGCAGAATCGACTGGAAGCTGTCATTAGAGCAAGAGGAGGAAATACCAAATACTAAAATAATAAATACTTAACTTATTTTCCAACAGTTTTTGTTTTATTTGCAAAAAACCTAACCAAAATCCATTTTCATATTTTAAAAGTGCTCACCAAATATTGGTTAAAATGGTACCAACGTAAAGCTGAGGCCTTAAGCTTTTCCATGACATACGATTTTTATGGATAACTGCTATACTTTTCGAAAAACGCGTACAAATACACGCGCTTTTAGGTTGAGTCGATACTTTTGACCGTAAGTGTAGTTACGTAAAGAACAACTGCATTTGAGATCTTAATTTGAAATTTTATCAATCTATCAATAATAACAGGAATTGGTGAATGTTTGCTGCTTTTCGATAAACATAGCTTTCCAAGTTCTGCTCCCATACAAGCTGACTGAAATAGGGAGCGGAACCGGCCTGGTTTGGTTTTTACAATGAGATAACTGCTCTGCGAGATATTGGACACCACACCGAAAACACAATAGGCCTTTTTGATACGATGGACTAGAGCGGGGTATCCGTTAGAAACAGGTTTGCTGAGTTAGTCTGGAAAGTTGTATCGTTGTTACCAGTGGCGTTTCAATTTTTTTGTTTTCGAGCTCAAAGTGGGGCTCTTTCTTTATACAATCAAATTTTTCTCTTATTTGATATCCAATTAGTGTTTTTCTCAACCGTTACTTTGTTTAAAATATTTTCAAAACGAAATTATAGTTCTGTAATCCTCTCAGCTGTATTTTTGAGTCAGTGTAATAAAAAGTAGTTTGCTTGCGTCATTGCATTGCATGAGTATACAATTCTCTTTTATCATTACAACAAGGAACTTTCTTATCGCCTCCTGCCAGCTGCAGACTTCCCAGTCGTATAGGTACTTGATTGTTAAAGTGGTGTAAGTTATTTTTCCTCATTTTGCGGACAATGGTTTGCCGATATTAAACATGAATTTTTAGAAGATTTGTTAGAAAACCAAGCAATCAAGACTAGTTTGAAATGGAAATCCGTCAACTTGATGAAAAAATCGTCAAAATAATTTGAAAATTCGTTTATTTGACATATAAATTTGAAAATTTGTCAAGAAAATTCACCAATTAGAAATGGAAATGAATCAACTTGAAACGAAATTTGTCAACATGATTTGGAGATTCATCATTTTGGCATGGAATTTCGTCACTATAATATGAAAGTTCGTTAATGTCATTAGGAAATTCGTCAACATGGTTTTAAAATTCTCAAATTTGTACTAGAAATTCGTCAATTTGACATGGAATTTCGTCAGTTAGAAATGGTAATACGTTATCATGACTTTGAAACTCGCCAAATCGACATAGCATGGTTTACAAAAAAACATGATTTTGAATGAAATGGAAAATCGCTCTTTTCTTTATCGATTTTCGTCAATTTGATCCGGAAGTTCGAATATTAGACATGGAAATTCGCCAATTTGACATAGAATATCGTAACTTAGAAATGGAAATTCGTCAAAGTTTAAATCGACAATTTTATCTAAAACTTTCTCAATTTAATATGGAAATTCGTGAACATCTTTTTGATATTCGTCAATTTGTAATTCAAATTCGTCATCGAGATTCGAAAGTTCATTGATTTGAATTTGTTTGTGTCAATATTTTAAAAACATAACTTTTAACTTTAACTAGAGCCATAAAGCAGCGATAATAGTTCGATACTTCCGATCCAGCGGCTTGACTATGTCCTGTGTGCTCTTGAATAGTAAGGAATAATATTTCGAACAAATATGGCTCTCGGCATTTGGGGGCCTTTTTGGCTTGGGGGACTGTGTTCCAATGAACACATGGAACACCGCACGTTACGCGATTGGCTGTGACTGCATCGGTTCGCCAGTAAGATATTTTTAGTTACTTTAGACTTTGGTCGGATTTTCGAGAGCAACGCGTTAGGCAAATTGACCGGGGAAGCTATTGTAATGCTTAACACTGCCTTTCGAGTTAAACCACATTCTACAAGTGGTCTTTACGTTTTAATAATGGTGAAGTGATAAAAAAACACCGACACTGTTCAAGACGCCCCTCAGTGCTAAAAATTAACGTTACCAACAAAATCAATGCAAAGCTGAAAGAGGACTCTGCTTTTTTTGCAAGTGTATTAATCGTAGTGCTATGACTATGAGCTTCACAGCGACTCGACTGAGCATATTGACTCAGGAGACGTGTCCCCAACGGATACGAACAATGGGTTTCCTATTTACCTCACCCATCGCAACGAATTTCCCTTACTTTTGGGTCCTACTCGTGTAAGGCGTTTAAATTAATGTGAAGGTTGTGTAAGGAAGCTGCTTACACAGCCTCCATAGTTTCAAACTTTCAAACGATATTGTAGCTCAATGTTGTGACAATTGTCATCTAATGAATCTCATGAGGCTAGACGCACTTTTCTGTTTCCTTTTGACAATCCGCTTCCATGTTGCGTCTGACATCCGGTCAAGAAACCATATGTTGCATTCTAAACATGCATTTTGAGACTGGCAAAAAATTAAAAAAAAAAAATTGTTTGTCTACAACTGCATAACATGAGCCCCCGTTAAGTTGAACAGTAGCGGTTTTAATTATAGTTAACGTTTTCGCGAGTCTACTGTAAGTTCAAAATAATTTTGAAGAATTTCAGCTCAAATTGAAAAATTTTAATTTTTACGAATTTTCATTACACGTTAGCGAATGTCCATTTCAAATTGATGGATTTTCAAATCTTTTTGACGAATTTCCCTTTCAAATTTATAAACTTTAAAACTCGTTGACGATTTTCCTTTTCAAATTGACGTTATTCCATGTTAATTAACGTATTTATACTTCCAATTGGCGATTTTAAAGAGATGTTGACGAATTGCCATGTCAAATTGGCGAATTTCAAAATCATGTTGACAAATTTACATGCCAAATTGTCGAATTTTCACAAAAAAAAAAACAACAGATTGAGCTACAACGAATTTAATTGTATACAATAGGTACATATACACAATTGTTTGTTATACCCTTCGCTCATAGAGTGAAAGGGTATATTAGCTTTGTCATGAAGTCTGTAACGCATTGAAGGACGCATCTCCGACCATATAAAAAGTATACATATATGGTCCAGCATAACTTGGGGAGTCGATTGGGCGATGTCCGTCTGTCTGTCTGTTGCGACGCGTTTTATTCGGACAATTTAACAGCTATAAAGCTGACATTTTGCACAAATGCTTCTTTTTTCTGCAGGCAGTTTGTATGTTTGAATCGGTAAAATCGGACAATGGGGTCATGGGGCTGCCATACAAACCCAACTCCCCAAATTAAGTTCTTCTAAGAAAAACTTTTATTTGTGCACCAATTTCAACAATATTTCACACAAATGTATTTCCATTGATGACACTAAACATATGTAAGAATGGATGAAATCGGATCACGGGGTCATGAACCAGTCGTTCTTCTAAAAAACATTTTTTACACCAATTTCACAAAACCCTGAATTAATGTGTCTTAATCAAGCAACAAAAAAAGGTCAACACAAATGGAATCGTACTATGGGGCCATGCTCCCGCATCCCCCAAAAAATTAAAAATAAAATTTTCGAAGTAAATATTTTTTTTTTGCCCTCTTATTCCAACCAAACCCCACACAAATATTGTTTTGTCGATGCAACGGAACTTTTGTGAAGACGGAAGGAAAAGAAAGGGGGATGGGATTAAATACAAGTCGTGGGTACGCCCGAAAAAAAACTTTTAGCCCGAGGAGAGCGAAGGGTATCCAAATTTCGGCCGCGCCCGAAATTAGCCGATTTTTGGCCTGTTACAGTAAGATATCCGGAACTTGGAAATCTGGAATTTTAATAATCCGTATCCTAATTTGTACCAAATTTTGGTTTTTCATAAAATTTGGAATTTTTTAAAGTTTATTAAAGCGTACTGGAAGGTATATTTTGATTACGAAATTAATAAATATTGCCACATTGGTTAATTTTTAAATGATTTTAATATCATAACGTCCAACAGCGTGACAATTAGTGCATTTGGAAAATTCAGACAATTCATTAAACCTAATAGAACCCTATCAATCAATCCGGAATATCGGGGTCTACTGCACGTGTGTAAAAAAATCTAATTTTGTCTCTTTTACCCATGTTAGGCGCAAAGAAAATGAATACCCTACGTCTAAATTGAAGTGCATTCTACAAACATCTAAAACATATACCAAATTAATATTTCTAGCTAAGACAAATTAACATATAACAGTAGAAAAGCCTCGCAATGTAAATGAACCACTCTCTAATAATAATACAGACATTGACCCGTCCTGTAGTATTATAAGCAAACACATCATCTTTAACATCTTAATTTCTAGAAAGAGCGTTAACGAACCATAAGCCAATTTTTAAATACACATACTTGCTGCATTAGCTATATCATAAAATGACTCAGAAACTATTTTTAATTTTAATGAAATGATCTGAAAAAGCAGCACATCAACAATGACTTCAATATTATATTTCATGAATAAATCCCACATAAAATTTAATAATTGCTTGCTTAGGGTTAGAAACAAGTTATGAGAATAACATTAAAACTATATGAACGTATGGCGGTGAACTATCACGAAAATCAGATAGGAAACAATAATGATGAAGAAAGAGATGATGTTTGGTAGTTGATTTGCCGAGATGATAGGATTTAGTTCAGAAACTGGAAAATATTATGAAAGGCAAAAAATAATATAAAATGGGATATTACCTGAAAGAATATTATGTACTTTGAATTGCGATAAGCAGCATCATTTGATATGCAAAATATAATAATCGTATACTAAATCTTTAAGGCATGAATTTCGAGATTGGGTTTCTAGGAAAGGTTTCCTATAGGTATATAAAACGTCGGCTGATAGAAACAAAAGTGGAAATTGTGTGGAAAAGAAAAATAGAAATAGTCCCTTTACACAGCGCAATGTGTTTGATGAGCATTCTACGATGTTTGAATTCATAGAATCAACTCATCAATCATCACCATTAGATCATGTCTAAATAGTGCAATATCTCGTAACAAACTGCTCCCTCATCCAAAAATAATGTGTACATGCATCTTGCACACCCCCTGCTGATTTCACTTAATATCAAAACCATAAAAAACATTCAAATAAACATAAAATAATGAATAATTTTAAATTGAATACCACTTAGTATCAATTTATAAATCTCTTTGAAATATTTCATATGTATGCCTTGATAAAAAGAATATTACCATAAACCACTCTTTTTTTTCTGACCTCATCACTTGCATTAACCATTAAAAAAAAAATCAGCCAATTTTTCAACATCGATTGAGTGGGCAAACAATGTGCCCCATATCAAAAGGCGGCGCATGGTGGCATGATGGCGTGGCGCAGAGTGCCAAAAACGCATCATTTAAAAATCAATGGCGTCAGTTTCGAACGAAAAAAAAAACGAAGAACTCTTTTATTATTACGACAAGCCAATCCATATTAAAATGAATGATATTTCATCATATTGTGTACATACAGATGGAATCTGAAAGATGTGCGGCTGAAAAGAGAAAAATGTAAATTTATGATTGAAATTCAATCAATAATGATCATTTTATTCGATTTCAGAATTTGGCACTTAATAGAAGAGTTTGTTCGTGTTCTTTATAGACCGTGGTACATTATAATGTTTTTATTACGCGATTTAGCTGATGATGGATGTTGTCTGGTGAATTTGTAAGTGACTTAACTTGACCAACTTGAAAAGGTTTTTTGTTGATTTTAAATTTCTTTAATTGACTGATATGGTAGAATGATGATCCATTAAATATTTCTTCAAGTGAAATTTTTACATATGGACATGCATAGATAATAATAGAAGCAATTGCATTTTTATGAACCTCTGATGATGTGCACATTAAACGTCGACTGAATGATGGATAGGTTATTAAGACCATGCATAGCTAGATAATTGCTGGGTTATATTTTTCTCATATTCAAACGTATAAGTAGACAGATATAAATAAATATAATAATGGCTTTCCTCAAGTACGTCAAACGTTAAACGTCATTCCACCTATTCCCTCAAACCAATATGCACTTAAACTAAACTCATCCTAACTAAATGCACTCGAAACCATTACTTTTCAAACTATGCACATATAGGAAAATTCAATAACAACAATTCAAAGAAAGTATCTATACTTTCATACTATAAAACGGAATCATTTATTTGTCTAAAACATAAATTGCAGTAAAACGATCGTAAAACGGCGACAGGTAAACTGAACTGAACTGATACTTATCAAGAAGAATCGTCTTCATTGGACTTCCTGGTCTCCATAGAGAATGTGTAGAACCAGTCTAGATTGCGCCTATCTTATCGAACATAGGTCTATAAAAGCTAAGACAAACATATGGGAAAATAGTATTTGACTTTTTCTTATCGGTTTGAATAGAGTTTCGATTTTATCATCATTATATAAAAAAAAATTGGTAAAAAAAGAAAATGATTTGACTCACTCAGCAATGAATTTTATTTAAGAAGCTGCTCTTCATTTCGCAAATTACTCACCTGATAATGCTACTCTGAGGCAGCCCAGAGAATGAAAACAATTTCTTCTCGAATTAGTAAATTATGCAACCTATATACAGGGTGTCCCAAACCCCAACGATAACCCGGTACCCGTATATAACGCATTTAGTTACGGGAAAAATATAAAAAAAAATCAGTCTCGTTTTTTTACAGTTATTTGAAATTAAAGAAAAATAGGAAAACCGCAGACCTTGCTGTCATTTTTCATCCACTGTAACTGCAAATCTAAATATTTCTCAATTTTTCTATTGGCGCTGCAATAGTAACAAAATGCTCTATTGCCTACACCCCAACCCGAAAAAATAACAGTTTTGTTTTGAGAGAAATGTGACCTTCTTTGTGGAACCGAGACATCGAATTCATCGTTTCGTCCAAGTTCAAATAATTGTACTGGAAAAAAATTGCACCGGCACCTTACGGCAAGTAATCTTAAAAGTTGGCACATAGTTTCTAGTTTTCATATGACGTTTGCTTCATTATTCCCGATTGGAGTCAGCATATTTTTCCAAAGACCTGAAACCATGACATTTTATACCTAAAAATTACAACACTCAAAATATCGAAAGACCTCTGGGGGCCTGTAAAGTTCAGAATGAGTCAAACACATTCCCATTCAAAATTGAACTTCAGAACTACAGTCTTTACAGAGGTCTTTTGATATTTTCAGTGTTGCAATTTTTGGGTAAAAATGCCATGGTTTCATGTCTTTGAAAAAATATTCTGACTCGGGAATAATGAAGCAAAAGTCATACAAAACTAGAGACTAGAGACGCCAACTTTTAAATTTACTTTTCGGTGCAATTTTTTACAGTACAGTTATTTGAACTTAGATGAAACGATGAATTTGATCTCTCGGTTCCACAAAGAAGGTCACATTCCTCTTAAGACAAGGCAATTATTATTCCGGGTTGTGGTGTAGGTATAAGAGAGCACTTTGTTGCTTTCAGCGCCAAAAGAAACTTTGAGAAATATTAAGATTTGCAGTTACAGTGTACGAAAAATCACAGCAAGGTCTGCGTTTTTCCTTTTTTTCATTAATTACAAATAACTGCAAAAAACACGATTGGTTTTTTTTTTAAATATTTTTCCTGTAACGGACACTAAATGTATTTCTAACCAATCTTCAGACAATAAATAAATAGTTTTACACTAACGTTAAAAATACCGTTAACGTAGTTCGAAATTTCAAAGGAAAAACTCGCGCGCGCACCGCACCGTAAACAAAACATTTCTGAGAGGTAATCACGACACGACAATTTTGGCTGTTTACAGAACATCAAATATGTATACGGAAAAACACCCATGCCTACTTGGGACATGCAAAAAAAAGAAGAAGCGAATTTTTATATGGAATGTCAAATTATGTCGTTCTATTTGCAACGACATGCTAAAACCCTCTAATGTGTGAAACTATTTTTACGACGAGGAATTATTATTTTGCAAATATTGAAAGCTGAGGTTCGTATTTCGTTGTATTTATTTTCAAAGAAAATTAGATTATAGAATTAAAAAAAAATTTTAGCCAGAAAAACGGCCGAAGAAAATAAATTACGGCTGAAAGTCTAGTCTGTCGGAATACGTAATTTCTTACGACCAAATTTAGCTGGAAAACGGCTAAATTGGCAACACTGCATCACACTCCGAATGCAATTGTCGTTGAAACGTTGACGCACACACGGTAGTCGTCAGCGCACCATACTGATCAAGTAGTTAGGCAAAAGAATCTCGCGTTTCGTAATCTTTCAAAGCTTAAATCTTTCTCTTAGTGCGACCCGTAAGCTTTCTTTTTGGGATGATCGCATAATTTTATGTTTTCCATTTCATGAAACCGTTAACCAATGAATAAGAAAATCTAAAAAGGAAATGCAAATAACCGCATAATACATTAGATATGCGACTTTTTTTTTGGACCAAAATATTTTCTATGGTGACTTGATTTTGTAACTTCGATGACATTTCTCATTTGAATTTTATATGGAAAATTAATTGTAAACAAAATCATGCACATGCGCAGCTTCATGCTGTAACTTCGTGTAGGGGCGTCGGAAAAATGGGGGCAATGAGTACGAAATTTCAAATTTAATAGATGCTTAAAATTTATTTATCACCAACGTTCCTGTTGCATAGCTGTATCCCAACAGCATCAACATTTACACTATTATGAAAAGTACATTTAAATGGGATTGCAAAGCGTTGCGTGATATAAATTCGTTTAAATATAAAATTTTAAATAGTGTGTATTCCAGTGCATTGCGGTTGAATACTCAAACTAATGAAAAAGCCGAAAAGTATTAAACCACACCAGCCCCAAACACTTAATTTTCTACGCCACTGCTAGCTATAAAAAAATCAAATTGTCCCCTTGATTTTCAGATATTTCGTTTCCTTCTTTTTCTTCTTCATTGCCGTTAACACATGAAGATATCTCTGTGAAGTTAATGGAATTTAACTTCATTCTATCGGAAAGGGATAAATTTGGTGACAAAGGGTACACAGCTTTGCCATGTAAAGATCGAATGTCATATTAAATCTAAATCTAAATATTAAGTCTTTAAGCCAAACTTCGAATTTCTCCAATTTTTCTCCAATGTTTCAAGCCACTGGACACATTTTCTACTTGGAATCCAAAATATAAACACAAAACATTAATAAAATGATGTTTGTCCACTTTTTTCCAGAGAAATTGCTGTACAACAAAAGATTAAAATTTTGTCAAAATACTTATGCCGCACCAGAATTACGCACCTATCTGTTCTCTTCTTTATAGCAAGAGAGTGCGAAAACGGACAGGATAAATATTGAGCATATTTATTGCCGCTGATATGTACTTTGTACTTTGTCGTGCTCTGTGGCCGTGATCGTTCGGTCGCCACTCTGTGAAATAGACACTCATAGAGAAACGAGTTTCCAAACTCGGCACGACTCGTCGCAAGTTTATTATTCAGAAGAAGATGATAAGAAATATTCTTATCGTAGAATAATAAACTAACAATGCGGCTAGGAAGTGGTATGGCTGACAACCATATCACACTCCGAATTCAGTTGTCTTTGTAACGTTGATGACTACACACGGTAGTCATCAACGCACCATGTTCCACTAGGAGTTACGGTAATCAAGAGAGATATGTACTTTGATTTCCTTGTAAGAAATTTACCGTTATTCGTTCTAGTTAAACAAAATCAGTGTCTGGGCTCGAGAGTACCAGATGTCAAAATACATATGCCGACCAGTGTAAGTATGATTTCAAATATCACTTACGTTCTATGACGGAATATTAAAAAGCGCCACCACATTTACCGTTGAAATATTGTTGCAAGTTAATGCAAGTTAGGCTCTCCTTAGACGAGGATACTTAAGTTACGGAGACACATGAACAGACGACACAGACACAGACGACTTAATTTGGCAAAAAGGGGGTCTAGTCTTTGGGTCGTCGAGACTTATCACTAATGATATTCTTTATTATTGTACGTATAATAGTGGTTATTAGCAAATCAATTTACATTGAGAAAGGAACGCAATGTGTATGAAATATGTAACGATGAAAATATTTTTTTGGCTGTTTTTTGACAGGATTTTTTCACAGTTTAAGGATCGTTGGCGTTATCAACCGTGTTTATCGCCCGTTATCAGACTAGGGACTGTAAAACTGCGTGATTTTTAGTGCGCGGTATTTTGAAGTGGTGGAATTTCGTACTGGCGGGAGTTTTTTGTAAAAAGCGGGCGAGATTTCGTTTTTCGGAATTATGTATGGATAGGTACATATTTCGAATAGAATGGCTACGGTCTAAAAGGTAGAAATCGCAGGTGAGTTAGATGTAATCAGGGTTAAAGCCAAAATCACGTTCAGGTGCGATTTATCGTTAAATGGTGCGGAGAAAAAGATTCTTCCTGAGTGTCCTTTTCTAAAATTTGCCTAACAATATTTCTGTGGGCGACAATTTCATCCCCTAAGACAATCATTATGTTGATTTAAAAAATTGAGGTTACCAACCCCCCTATCACTTTCTATTCAATTGTTTTTAAAGATCGATGTTTTTCGTGCATTTTTGCCCTTTAGTATTTAGCCTTTTTTTGCTTGGGCTGAATCTTTTAACGGCTCTAACTTTTGAACGCAGGCAGCTAGGACTGAAATTTTCAGCCAAATGTGTGCCTCGTTAAAGTTAAAATATTATAAAAGTGAAATTAAATTAGCCTCGGTCTGGTTCATAATAGTTTCATTGATTGATAAACATATATAGAATCATAAAAATACATAATGAAACATAAACTGCCATTATAGCAAAAATTGCAATTGATTGCTCTAAAAGACAACTTAACGTCCAAATGTTGTTACCCTTACACAGTTCGACTTAACAAGTTACAGTTCTTGTTGAAAAGATATATATTTTCTATATCCCCATTCATTACAAAATGTCTGTAACTCATTCCTAAGTCGTTTTCGGACAAGAAGTTTGTCGTACATTAGTTTTCATCATATCTGCCTTCTATCTGAAGAGCTATCCTTGCTCGCGGAAATTATAAATTCAAGCGGGATATCTTCGTCCGATAACACCCCCAACTTGACTCGGGGAACACGAAAGAAAACTTACACTGTACTTGTACAAGAGTTACGCTAATTTGACTCGCTCGCTTGTATAGAGTCAAGTTAAAACTTAAAAGTGGACAAAAGGCGTGCCGAATAGCAGATTCATTCTTGACTGTTTGCTGACTTTGTTATAAATCAGGTCGAGATTGTATACTACACTACTCTTCTTCCTTGATGTTTACTCGTAATTTCGGAAAACTTTTGACCTACTTAAATGGATTCTGTCTCGTTCTCTGAAAAGTTCTTGTATCTATCTCTGCCCTCGTATTCTCCACGGACGATTTGCATTCCATGCTATGGGTTTAATAATAATTGTTTGAGAAAATAATATTTCAAATAATATTTGCATAATGACATACAACACGACGTGCAACATAAGACAATATTTGAAGTCATTTGGCAGCACATTGTGTGTGTCTGTGTTGAAGTTTGAATAAAGTTAAGCAACACACACGACACAAGACGAAGCGAGTGAACATTGGGTATTCTGTGTAAAATTGCACTTTGATGAGAGGTGTTTTGTATAATAAGGGGCTTTTGTATGATTAAAGGTGAAGTGCCGAAGTAATTACTTGAATGAATGACACTTTAAGATAATACTCAAGTCCTGAACATTAAAGTATGTACATAAATGTGTGGAGATAGTGCAAAAGGTTTCTATAACCGCAGGTGACAATAAGTTGTCGCTATACGGCATATCATACCTCTACGACATATTAGAGTTTCACCAAAGTAATTTTGATGTGATTGTTAAATACGTTTTTATAGATTGCTGAAAGAAAATTTTCTAATTTTAAATCGGACTGGTCAATTATTATTCTGAACAATTTTAATTCACCTATCCACGAATGCGAATCTAACATCTCTGTCTGTCTCTAATTTTGCTAACACTATTTTTGAACAGCATTGTTTTTTGAACAGCATTGTTTTTTGAGTGTACAATGAAAAATTAAAGTAAATTAAATTATAAAAACTCATCATCCAAATAGCTTTATTATCTACCTTTTCCCGATATTGCACGAGTTCCAAATCAAAGTAAAAGGCAAGCGCCATCTCAGTAATAAATATTGCTGCCATTAGTCACATTATGCACAAATTAAAAATCCCATTTTGATACAAACAGCCAATTAGCCTGTTTTGCATAAATTTTCAATAAATAAAATAATAAAAAAAACATTTTAAGATAACGATAAGCTTTCAAGCTACTTAATACGCTATTTTTTAAATAGTTTCCTAACTAATCGACGACCATTATCATTATATTTAATCTGAATATTATGTGAAACTAGCTCGGCACAGAAATATCTCATTTGCTTCATTCGACGAATGGCTCGAATCCATTAATTTTATCAATGCTCTCCTCTCATTTAGACTATATTTTGAGCCATTACAGCCATATCTGACTGCTAATTACCCCAAGAGATACGATATCGTGTGCCACATCCCAGTGTTACGCGTTTTCAGTCCATACATACTGTTCTGTGGATCTAGATATCTAGTGTATCTTCCCACTTGCATCGGGTGTTTTTCAAAACCAGAATTTCGTTCTATAAGAACTTTTTGTTCACATATGTGTGTATATAGAATGGAAGAATGGCACGTATCCTGCATGATGCATGAAACATGGCTAAAGACGAGCAGCAGCAATAGACCGCAAAAGCCTTTAATGCCGGCACCTTTCGAGAAAAGTCTGTATCGACGAAGTCTATTATTTTCGTGTTTTGCTTTCTTTTTCGGACCTTTTACTGCTTTTACATCATATCAATGGAATAAAAATATACGAGCATACTTGCCGATACATGACCGCTGTGGGCAACTAACCGGCTTCTTTCCGAAGGCGTTCAGTGGTTAGGTAATGTATATATTCCTATAATAATACAACAGCCACTCTGCAGATATCTGGAAGATAGTAGTGTAGTATGGCATGTCGGTTTCAGAACCCAAAAGCAATTACTACATCTTTGAGAACATATTGTTTCGTATGCATAGGTCGGTAGGTATATTCTGGTAAAGTGTGGAAATACGTAGGCCATGTACGTGGATATGTATAAGAACTTTTTTGTTTCGAAACGACTATACCGTCGAGCACGAACATATCTGAAAAGCTACATAATGAAAAATA
Organism: Microchrysa polita; assembly: GCA_949715475.1. Lineage (NCBI taxonomy): Eukaryota > Metazoa > Arthropoda > Insecta > Diptera > Stratiomyidae > Microchrysa > Microchrysa polita. Next base: position 134,707,205 of record OX454416.1, on the reverse strand, counting down.
TCTCTCAGGTAAAACGAAATACCTTCGTTAATTTTAATGAATGCACTTTAGAATGTTGAACATTCGAATCAAGGTATGAATGAATGAAGTGTTTCTTTTTTTTTGGCAAAGCTCCATAAAAAAACGTTTTTATTTTCGTTTTTGCAATACTTGTAATAATTGATGTGCATTTATTTTTGGAATGCAATGACTCGCAAAGAGCACAGTGACTTTTCGTATATAAAAACTAGAAACGACTTGAATAAGCCTGGAGGTGTTCAATGGCTAACAAGATTTTGGAGAAATCATGAAATCTCTCTGGTTTCTTTCAACCCCTTTGTCCAAAATACGCCATCAACTGAACGGTTGCATTCCACATTTTTCTATTAGCTCTGACCACCTTATACATATTTGATTATATGCAACTTGGCTATCAACCGATCTTGGGTTTGCTTTAGAAAAATAAAAGCTAAACATATCTAGCCAAACAACAAAAAGCAAGTGATAACTCATACGGAAGGATTTACGTTGCGATGACGGAACGACTCAGTGACAAAGATACTCCGTGACTGAAAACTAAGGGACTCATACTATGATATTACAGTCTCGAAGAATAATGCATACATGACATCACGTTGTAGGCCAGTAGCATATGCAAAAATGGTTTTAATCCGCTAAATAACGTAAATTTATATCTGACCAAAAACAACAAAGTTGTAAAAGTTACCCCGCCAAAGAAAAATTCATCTGCCGCAAAAAGAATACATATCACTCCAATCCGCCGTTCATATGTAATATTGTTTTAGGTGTAAATGCTGGAGAAGATTAAATGTACAGGACTACTTATTAAAGTAATTTGGTGGGAGCTTTAACAATTTATTTAGTGCCACTTTGACGGCTCCCACCAAATTACTTTAGGAAGTAGAACTGTACATTTAACCTTATCCAGCATTTACACCTAAAACAAAATTACATATGAACGGCGGATTCGAGTGCGGCAGATGAATTTTTCTTTGGCGGGGTAACTTTTACAACTTTGTTGTTTTTGGTCAGATATCATATATTTTTGCATACTTAAATAGCCAACTAATATTTTTGTTTTGGGATCCTGATGTCCCAGTTTTCCAATTTCCTAATGTTCTTATGTCCCAATGTGCAAATATCAATGTTCCAATGGCCTAATGTCCGAATGTCCCACTACCCTAGTGTCCCAATGTCCCAGTATCGCAATATCCCAATGTCCCAGTCTTGCTGTGGCCTAGTGTCCCAGTTTCGTACCTAATGTCCTAATGTCCTAATATCCCAATTTCCAATTTCCAATTGTCCTACTGTCCCAAGGTCCTAATATATCAGTTTTCCAATGTCCCAGTATCCTAATGTGATAATATCCCAATGGCCCAATGTCCTAATGTACCACTGTCCCAATGTACAAATGTCCCAATATCCCAACATCCCATTGTCCCGATGTCCCAATGTCCCAGTGCTCAGTGTCCCAATGTCGCAGTATACCAAGTGTCCCAAGGTCCCAATATCCTAATATCCGAATGTACCACTGTCCCAATTTCCCAAGTGTACCTAATGTCCCAGTATCCAAATGTCCCAGCGTCACAGTGTCACAATGTCCCAATGTTCCTATGTCCCAATATTCTAATATCCCAATATCCCAATGTTCCAATGTCCTAATATCGCAGTGCCCCAATGTTTCAATATCCCGGTGTCCCAATGTCCCAATATCCCGATGTCTCAGTGGCCCAATGTCTCTATGTGGCAGTGTCCTAATGTCCGATTGTCCTATTGCACCAAGGTCATAATGTCCTAGTATCCCAATGCCCCAACGTCCCAGTCTCCCAGTGTCCTAATGTCCCAATATCCAAATGTTATCCTAATGTTCCAATGTCTCAATGTCGTAATATCCTGATGTCCCGATGTCCCAGGGGCCAAATGTCCCGACGTCCCAGTTTCCTCAGTGTGCCTAATATCCTAATGTCCAAATGTAAAAATGTCCCATTGTCCCGCTTTCTCAATGTTCCAATGTCCTAATGTCCCAATATCCCAATGTTCCAATGTCCTAATATCGCAGTGCCCAATGTTTCAATATCCCAGTGTCCCAATGTCCCAATATCGCACCTAATGTCCTAGTATCCCAATGTTCCAATATCCCAATGTCTCAATGTTCTAATATCTCGATGTCACAATCTTCCCAGTGGCCCAATGTTCGCACGTCCCAGTTTCCCCAGTGTGCCTAATGTCCTAATGTGTTAATGTCTTAATATCCAAATGTCCTAATGACCCAAGACCCTAATGTCCACATGTCCTTATATCCTAGTGCCCCAATGTCCTAATGTCACAACAAACCAATGTCTCAGTGGCCGAATGCCCCTCTGTACCAGTGACCCAATATCCCAATGTCCGATTGTCCTATCGTTCCAAAGTCATAATGTCCCAATGTCCTAATATCCCAGTGCCCCCATGTCCCAGTATCCCAGGGTCCTAATGTCCCAATATCTCAATGTTTCAATTTCACAATGTTCTAATATCCCAATGTTCCAATGTCCTAATATCCCGTCCCGCAGGGGAAGTGTGTTCTTGTAACACACATATTTGGTGAGTTGCGACACCACGGACACGAGCAGCGCAGGGAGGCCCCTGGTATGGTTGATACGCCATGGCGTGGATCTGTACAAAAGACCTTCGGGAGTTGACGGTCCCGAGCTCCCGAGCTCGTCATGTGTGGGTGACACAGCATAGCTTGACTTTTTCCCTATTCCTTCAAAAAGTCAGCTATACAAGCTCACACGACGCAGTGCTTCCTCGTAGGGGAGAAACCACATATAAGCGTACGTGTCTAGTCTCGGAGTTGGCGGCTTCGCAGAACCCAAGCCTCGAAGGGGCCAGTTAGGGAGAATGGCCTTTGCGCCTATACCTAGCTGGCTTGTGGATTGATGACCACACGGCCCGAATCAAATTGCTGCTTAGTAAACGGACGGAGGCCAAACCTATGTGAACGGTAGCGCTACGAGTCTGCTTTAAGCCGACGAGTAGTAAACAGGCATAACGATCCTGCGGAGGCGTCCGAATTCGTTATGTCTTCCGAAAGGGGGCCAAAGGAGGATCACACCTGATATAGACAAATCTTTAGCGAATAGTGTACCTCGGGGATGGGCGTGCCCAGGGGACCATGGTCCCTACCCATCTAGGCGTTGGACTCGAGGGGGTTCGTGGTGATAGACAAGTCGACCAGCTAGAGTCGCATCCCAAGGTGGGGATCCAAAGGGAGGCATCCCGGCGGAGAACACCATTCCGGCTTTAAGCCGGATAAATTCTCGTCGTCCCGCAAGGGAGGGAGGTTACGGCTGCATAGCTTAGGTACTCCTAATGGCGAATGCGAGGTAGACGCAGGATGGATGTCCTAATATCCCGATGCCCCAATGTCCCAATATCCCGATGTTCCAGTGCCCCAATGTCCCCACGTCGCAGTTTCCCCAGTGTGCCTAATGTCCCAATATCCGAAAGTCCTAATGTGCTAATGTCTTAATGTCCCAATGGCCTAATGACCCATGACCCTAATGTCCCAATGTCCTAATGTCCCAATGTCCTAATGACTCATGACCCTAATGTTCCAATGTCCTAATATCCCAGTGCCCAATGTCCCAATATCATGATGTCCCAATGTCACAATATCCCGTTGTCTCAGTGTCCCAATGTCCGATTGTCCTATTGTCCCAAAGTCATAACGTCCTAATATCCCAGTGCCCCCATGTCCCAGTCTCCCAGTGTCCTAATGTCCCAATATCCCAATGTCCCATTGTACCAATATCCCGATGTCCCAATGCCCCAATATCCCGATGTCCCCACATCATAATGTCCTAATATCCCAGTGCCCCCCATGCCCCAATCTCCCAGTGTCCTAATGTCCCAATGTCCTAATATCCCAATGTCCCAATATCCCAATGTCCCAATATCCCAATGTCCCAATATCTCGATGTCCGAATGCCCCAATATCCCGATGTCCCAATATCCCCATGTCCCCACGTCTCAGTTTACCCATTGTGCCTCTTGCCCCAATGTCTTAATGTCCTAATGTCCCAAGACACTAATGTCCCAATTTCCTAATATCCCACTGCCCCAAGATCCTAGTCTCCCAGTGTCTCAATATCCAAATGTTCCAATGTCGCAGTGTGTTAAAATTGTCAATGCGATGAGAAGAAAAACGCAATTGTTGGAAATTTTTTATTAACTCTACCTATTAATTTACCGTTATTCCATCCACTTATCTAAATGGAAGACATTCCTTCTTTAGAAAGACCACCAGAGGATCATTCATTCCAAATATCATAAAAATCCCATCACGGAGAGAGACAGTAGAAGCAAGTCTTTCTGCAACTGTAGACTCCAGTCTGAAATTGGGTTACTCGCTTAAGTCTGTCAGGGTGAAAATTTCATCGTTTATTGCATATATCTCACCCGTTATTATGCCGATCGCAGATTTTTTGTGGAAGGGCACTATAACAGGATATGTGGAATATTTTGGTAAAAAAATTTTTTGGGGGATGTTGCCTGGAAGGCTGTAGCCCTGCCAAAGAAAAAAGCAAGTTGTCTCCGGTAATCATAGACTTGTTCGCTTTCGTTTTTTTTCCTTTGGCGGGCGATACGCTCTCGCGTCTCTTGATGAGGAGTTGGTATCTATCATTATCCTTTCAAGAAGATTTTTTTCCAAGCGGATTCATATTATCTACCCGGGTAGAGTAAAACATTTCATACAATTTTTATAGCATATATTTGAAATATTAAAGCAAATAATTTAATTTACCATTATACGTATATTATCGATGAATTTTTCGGAATTGTATTGATCGGCTGCAAATCGTTAGCTCGTATTTGCTCGACACTTAAATAAATGTGAGCTATCCTTTTTACTTAATTATAGTAAGTTGAACTTTCGGAGTATCAAGTTGGCTAAAAAGATCAGATTATCACTGCACGACGTCAAATCCGTTACGGAATAGTTTTGATCGGCTGCAAATCGTAAGCTCGTATTTGCTCGGCACTAAAAAAGACTTGAGCTATCCTATTTATTTAATTATTGTAAGTTAAGCATTCGGAGTGTCAAGTTGGCTAAGCATGTTCAAAACAGATCGTATGGGTATAAATGTGGTATCAATAGAAAGGAAATGTTAGCTATATTCATTTTTTGGAATTGAGCTAACGCAAAACGCGACTATTCATTAGTTATTAACGGTTATCTATTCGGTTCGAGTCCTGACTATGACCAACAGATGGCCAAGCGGACATTTTCGTAGACTCGATCCAGAGTGTGTTCCACTTCAAGCTATAATTAGAGCACACTCTGGTTCAAGTCTACGTTAACGTCCGCTTGGCCTTCTGTTGGTCATAGTCAGGACTCCACCTCGTTCTGTTTTGCGCCAACGACGCTAGCTGGCGACCATGTAAGATTAAGCGTTTTCGCCTCGCTTGTTACCGATCTTCTCCATGTGTTCCTTGGCCGTCAAACACGGCGTCTTGCTCCGGAATCCTGTGGATTCCAGTTCAGCGCCTTTTGTGCGACGTTATTGGGCCCTCGTCGGAAAGTGTGACCTATCCATTGCCATGGGTTCAGATGCGCCCCCTTAAATAAAACAAAACATTTCTTCCTTTCAAATAATTTTCCATGCTACACCACATTGATAACACTTTTATTCATTTATTTATATTCTGTTGAGTGACAACAACCGAGGACCTTCATATTTGCCCATATGAACTAAGTGCTTACAATGTATAAACGTACTCCTTTACATTCGTCATTTCAACAGCAGGTATACCCACCTAATGACCATAAAATCTTCAATTTCCAAGCTATATCTTTTGAATCACAATTACACGACTCCGTTACTTTGAAAGTCACTCCAACAATATCATCTAAAAATCAACGAAAGCTGAAGCAGAAAAAAACATCATCATCATCATCAATAACATTTTCCGCATGGGGACTCTATCATTAAACGAGCACTGACTGTGTCATCATTGACTAGAGCCAAGAATAAGTCGAAGTCTTCGAAAACAGAAACGACGGAACAATAAATCGTCGAGTCACGATGAAAGTCAGAAGAACATAATTTCTCTAGACATTAGACCCGGTAAGAGGACCTTATACTTATCCTTTTCCTCACTGATTGCAACTTTATTACCAATGGTTATTCTGATTGGCTTAATTACATCAAGACTTTCTTCATTTGCTAACCGTATTTTTTTCTACGTTGCGCGGAGCCATGATAAAGCTTCAGACGAGAAGTCAGATGACTATGAGCCTGGTGAATTTACGCGAGTACAGGACATTGAAATAGAGTGTGATTAATTTTCTTAACCCGCCTCAACAAAAATCGATAAGTGCGCTAGTCCAAGCCGATAAGGAGTTTGCACGAGGAGGTGATATCCATACATAAAGGCGGTACGTGTATAGAATGATATTGGAGGAATTCTAAAGTATACAGCAGAGATAATTCTTTAGCTTTAAGAATTATAGTCAGCAAAAGCTCAGCAAAAACCATACCGTCGACTTGACCATACAGAAAAGTGAGATTAATTGGCGTTTATTAGTCATGTCAACTAGGTATTCAGGTTCGATTGAACGAGGGTATTCGGAAATAGTGAGTCTGCTAATTCACCCATATCAAGATTAAGTAAACTAAGTCAGAATGACATATTGGGATAATTTGATGATGATGACTAGCCAACGAAAGCATTCTTTGTACATATTGAAATCTATAAGATTCTTTAAATTGGTTTATTTTGTGCAGAGAGGCTTTAAACGCTTATTTGTACTGGAATGATATTACAGAAAAGTCTGTGCTGAAAATAAATTTGTCTGAAATATTTGACTTCCCACCCACACCCTGAAGGCATTTAGAGATCTCCAAAAATATTCACTACAGAATTTAAATTAATTTTTCTACCCCAGCATGTTTTTCACGATATTTATTTACATTGTCGCCTTTGAACGTTTATTTACTTGAACATTATACATACGTTTCAGCATAGTACTCGTTCTCGTTTCTCGTATACACTGAAAACCTTATAAAATTGATATTCAGCATTCCACAATCATGTACGTGTTTTCATCAGAACGATAAAAATGTAATAAAACGATTTCATTTCATCTTCCCAAAAAAATATCTAGCATTTCTCCTTATCCTAAATCTAGATAAGAACACGCCCCAAAATAAGCTCATATGTAAAAAAAAACAGCAAAGGTCGCAACTCAGCTTCGAGAATTGAAGGATGTAGTATGTACCATATAAAGTATGAAGCGAGAAATAATATAGCAAGGACTAGTCATATCTCGTCTACAAGTTTTAAAACTTCAGTTTCTTGTTGCCTCGTCTCCCATTCCAGGCTCCCTCTCACCGGTTCTAGTCAATCGTGAATTTCAATTGGACAACATTAACGTATGTCGGTATATACGTAGCCCGAGCAAAGGTTTATTTTTGGGGTTTATTGAATTTTTCTTTGGCCAGCTCATCCTGTACGTGATGACGGTCGTTTTATTTGGCTATTGTTGTTGTTGTTGTCGCCGCCGCGGTCGTCGTCGTCTTCATTTTGCAGACCATATTCACAGATAAACGTCCACACCGAACCGGATATGGAAAAACCCAAAAATTCACTTTCCTTCGGGGGACAAAAATTCCATAAAATCCCCAATAATTTCATGTAATGGAAGTTTAGAATGGACACGGAAAAAAGAAATCTCTTAAGGGAATTTTTAAGAAAATAGGATAGCTCTAGGCTTATGGCATCTACTTCACGTTTGCCTCGGTTTGTGCTGGATGCACACAACCTTATATAAATACTCATGGTTGGTGGTCGATGACAAGCAAAAGTCAAATATCGTGGAAGTATACCTAAGCTCATGTTTATATTATGTCTCCTATAACCTTTTTGGATCCTTTTTGCTTCGTTTTTTTTTGTTTGTTAAGATCTTCATCCTTTCATATAGAGAAATTTTCCGCTAGATATTTAGGAAGCCATGTCCTGCCGGCTTTTAGGAAAATTGAATTTAATAGGCTCTAAAGGAATCGTCGAGAAAAAAAAAACGTTTCTTTTCGAAATCTCTGGCTCTGTACTAAATTGTATCAAGGAAAACTTTTCATGTATGCTGGAAAACGAGTAGCAGGTGACGTTAAAGAGGATTTTCGAAGAAAGAAAATTAGCAAAAGTGACTATTGGCTTTTTGAAATTTAGGGAATTTCCTTTTTTTGTCTTCTAGGGATTTTAAGAATGTATACTTATAATTTTGTACAGTATCAGGCAGTGTTTATTTGACTACTTCCCAAGATTTTTTTCTCCGAAAGGCGACCAGTAAAAGTGGCCGTTCCCAAACATAAGGTAAAACTTTTGAAGATGAAGGTTATACACTGATTTGAATTTAGTAGCATTACATGAAAATTCAGACTATATCAAACGGGGTTTTACTGACGCAAATCTTTAGATCCAGGGAGCTAGAGGACACGCCTCAGCCGTAACCTCAATAAAAACGGCAATGAACCGCTCCCCGACGGGCACAAATAAAAAGCTAAAGCTACATACGCCTAAGTGGCCCCATACCCGGAGCCGGAAGTGCTGCTTACTTCACAGTAAATCTCGTCCAAAATGTTCTGTTGGCGAAGACACTCACTTTGAGCACTAGGCGAAATTTGGTGCCATGCGATTCAGGCCATGCCAAATACTGCTCGAGTTCGTAAACGAAGCCACAGTGAAGTCGCACAAAAGAATAGCAAGGAACCATGGCCGGGGCTTTCCCTCAAGTCGGTTTTTTGGGCGGCGGCATTCCTTGAATTCAGATCCTTCACGATTTCTCCCCCCTTACCATAGACCTTTTTTCTGGGTAGAGATGGGTTATTTTGCGTAGATACTGCATGCCGTGTAACAGAGACCGGCTGCATGCAGTTATGTAGAATGCTTACCGACTAAACCTAAACAACTCTTTCGTCACTGCTTGACTCTGCGGGACCACTTTTCAGTATTACTTCACAGGGCCAATCAGCCATCACAGCGGGTAGCAGACTTCCGTCTACGCTCCTCCCTCTGTAGTTCCATGTGGATGGGACAAATAGGCCTGCTTACTGAATCCCATAGTTATTTGCTGATAACAGCATCAGAATCACTAGTTTCTCGGGGCTTATGTTTTCTCCCTGCTCCGCTTCGAGCTCACTGCGGATATTATATGTGGACAATCAAACAGGACATGTTTCGTGTCCTGCGCCACTCCCTTGCATCTCGGGCATTCTGGCGAGTCGTCTAGCTTAAACCAATGTAAATATTGTCGGTACCCTCCGAGGCCCGTGGGTCAAGTACAAATTCGTATCACTGTGTTTTCGGGTAACCCACATGGCTATGTCTGGGAGAAGGGTATGTGTCCATCGGCCAGTAGAGGCCTCCTCCCATCGGACCTGCCACTTTCTCATAGATTCAAGACGTTCAAAGTTTCTTCGCCCTGGGTGCATCTCAGGTGTTACGCCTTGGTGACCGCTGTACAGCTTGCTGATCTCATTCACTAGATTCGGCCAAGGTATCATTCCAGCTACCACGTAGGCCGCTTCATGTGATGTGGTGCGGTACAACACACTCTCAAAGCATGTACTGGCACAAACTGGCGAGGCATATATGATGATTGATGTTACCACCCTCGCCAATAGTAGCCTCCTACTTGTTCTCGAGCCACATATGTTTGGCATCATTCTTGCTAGAGCCGCCGTGGCGGTCGCCGCCAAATCGCCTGCATACTTTAAGTGCTCTCCAAAACTTAGTTTCGAGTCAACCATAACCCCCAAATACCTAACGGCCCGCTTAGAAGTTATGACACACTCTCCGACTCTGATTTTGAGGCAACACTTTTTCTGCGCTTGCTTATCAAGACTGCTTCAGCTTTCTGATCGGCGAACTCTAATCCAACGGTTTCCAGCCGCACTTTGATGATTGTAATCGCTTGTATACATTTCACCAGCAGACTTATGTATTTGGTTTGAGAATAAGCATAAATCTTTGCCTTTTCCATGATTGTGGGAAAGTCCGATCTTCTATAGGCAGTTTCCAAAACGTCAATAAACTTTCCGGGCATCGTCTGAATTGCTGCCTTCAACGCCCTATTAGGGACACCATCAGGACCTGGTGCTTTACCATCTTCAAACCTGGATGCTGCCTTTAGAAGTTCGGACTCTGTACAGGTATCCCTCGACTTAGGACGCTTCGACTTAGGACATTTCGACTTACAACGCGTGAACAATTTAGACCACGACTCGAGTTACAACAATTTTTGTTTCGACTTACAACGCGATTTTAAAAAAAAGAATCGTTTAAAAACATACGTGCAAATATCTGACTTTTTTCGGTTTTTACTCAGTTTCCTCCCTGGGGCATAAAGCTTCTACTTTATTTGTTAAGATGATATTTGAAGAAGGAATTTTGTATTGGTGAAGAAAATTAGCTGGTTCGTTAAGGACCTTTTAAAGAAGTAAATTTCAACGCTAGTGTAAAGGATTAGGCCAGCATAAGTCTATCAAAAAATGCTGTGGTGGCGGCAAACAGTTCCTGATCAATCATTAAAACTTAAGAATTAATCATTTTTGAAACGCAGAGCGCCGTATGTCGGAAAAGGAAGCATACATCTCATGCCGGCCCCACACTGTTCGGGGTTTGTCGAAAGGGTATTCAACAAAAAAATATCGTTTGTTGGATTCCCGCATTGCCTCCGACTTTGCCTGGCGTATGTTGTCTACCACAGGGATCTTTTGTACCGCGCGGTTTGGCAAACCCCGCAGTGGTGGTTGTAATAGAAAATACACAATATCCCATAGCTAGGCAAAGTATAATCTCGTAAGAATGTATAAGGTGCTTGAGCGATTCGAATGCGACCTAAAACTTAATTGATACCGAAAATACAAAAAATCAGCAACACACTATAGAGAGTTTTAGTAAGTCGGGAAAACCGTGGTGGTACTTCCTTAAATTGGTAGCGATAAAATTATGAATTGTTATTGAATTTTAGATATTTTTCCGTCTTCAATTAAGCCGAACACATCATTCGCGCTTTATTATGATACGACAGCAAATAAATACATATTTAAATTTTTTTTTAACCTTTTTAACGCTTGCACGACTTTCTAAAAGTCTAGCTGATGTAGTATCTCCGAAATAACCTTTTTTACTTATTAAGGTACGTTGTCCTCGACACGACTGCATCGGCTCTAGCGACAGCGACTCGCTCATTTCATATAAAAACTCGCTTTCAGAATGAGAGAAAAATTATATGTAAAGTCCTCTTCTTCAGTGCCACTGAAGAAGGGCATATGTTGTGTCCGAAACACGTGTCTGCCGATAACGCAAAATATAATCCTCAGTATAAGGAAACTTTGTTTTTTATTTTCAATTTTGAGAAAAATGAGTTTTTATATGAAATGAGCGAGTCGCTGTCGCTAGAGCCGATGCAGTCGTGTCAGGGACAACGTACCTTTAGACTCCCTTGAATTATGTTTATAAAAAAATACAGGGTGTCCAGATACTGCTGCATAAACGCACCGGATTGTGATTCCTCATGTGATTTCCAGCAAAAAAGTTGTACGAAAATACCCCCTTAGCTTAACCCTTTAGCTGCCACAGGCATTTGAAGATTTTTGAAAAAATCATTTTCTTGTACGACTAAAACTTCAATATCTCAAAAGCTAGACTAGCTAGAGTAGCAAAATAGGATGATTATTACAGTCAAATTTACCTAAAAAATAAAACTAACGGCCCTAAAATCGGATAAGAGGTTTGGTTTTTACAGAGCTTCAAAGTAAAATTTTTGTGATTTTACCCATCTCAATTTTCTCCAACTTCTGCCACGGTGAGGTGCCCGTACGATTCTTGCGATTGGCGCATAGTCTAACGATCATTTCTTTCTTACATCATTTTATTCTAGCTTCGTCATTTCTAACAATTTTAATGCCTTAAGTGCAGAAAACTAGGGTTAATTTTGGATCGATTTTGATATAATTTGGATAAATTTTACCAAATCGCAGATCTTTAGGGGCAGTTTGAATTGAATTGAAATCGAGCTAAAATATCTGCTATACCAGGGTTTTCTAAATTAAATTCTTAGATAGGAACAGAAGGAAACAAAACGACATCTTCGCCAGTTCACAATAAGAGAGCCCAAGACGGCATATGCAAAATATTACGCAAATTAGTCAATATGTGTATGAATACATGCAAAATTATTTTGAATACTCCTTTTTCTTATAAAACTGTATCATTAAGTAAAAAGTGCCGAGTTTTGAGTTGTAACCGTGTTCTTGCTTACGTGCAATATGGTTATTCGACTTACAACGTTTTCGACTTAGGACGCATTTTCCTGGAACCAATTAGCGTCCTAAGTCGAGGTATGCCTGTAATTGGGGGGATGCCACTAATCGGTGTAAGGCGTTGTAGTCTTCTCTCCGATAAGAGATATAACTCTTTCTTAGTATGGAGGCGTCGCATGCTACTGATAGTTGAGCAGTCAATTGCAAGGCCTTCTGTTCCGCTGATCCGCTGACTGTACCTACATCAGGCAGAGTTTCTATGAGCGACGCCTCTTCGAATCGTATCGTAGACCATCCCACAATACCAACATGCGATCTATCCGCTTTCGAGTATAAAATTGCCTGATGCTGTGCGTGGTCGCTAACTTGCCAATTCATCGCTGTATCAAAAGAACTCACGAATGTAAGGTCGATGATGGACCCCTTATTTCCTCATCTAAAGGTACTGACGTTCCCCGAGTTTATTGGAACGATGTCGAGCCGGGAGAGAGCACCTAGAAGCGTCCGTCCACGCTTATTTGTTTCGCGGCTGTTCCATTCCCGTGCCCATGCGTTGAAGCCTCTCGCAATTATCGCGAGAGTGTGGGTACTTGCATCGTGTACAAGTGCGTCCCAAAAACCCTCAAAATATGTGTCATTCCACCGTGAAGTCACTCTGACCACTCCGTTCAACCCTCCCGATGTACATTGTACGCATAACGTCTGCAAGTCCAAATAGCTACCTCGTTGTCCTTATTTGTGATCCAAACCGGGCTTGGCAAATTTTTATATTGGTCACAGATAATTGCAACGTCGATCTTCTTCTCCTTCACCGTCTTGTGCTGCCTGGCAGTGATTCAGGTTCAACGGCAGGAATCTCATTTGGAGATTAGTTTTATTGCCTCATGATATACTGGACACTTAACGCAACTAATAGTTGGCCAACTGCCTACTTACACAAAATGCAATTCGGCTCTTTGTCGCAGGATGCCGCTTTGTGGCCATCCTCTCCACACTTGAAGCACATATTTGATCGATCGTGCTGCCTATTGCAGTCTTTCGCAAAGTGGCCAAATCCAAACACTTAAAGCATCTCTTCGGAGACAATTGCCATTTTAACCGACAGATCGTCCACCCCACCTCGACTTTGCCTACTTCCATCACCTTGTTGGCTACGTCTGTAAAGCAAGCTTAGGGTTTCTCTTTGGGTACCACCGTACGCCTTTCTCAACGACTTCACGGTGTCAACGGGAAGCTCCACTTCCAGTTTCTCAACGAATGTCGCCCTGATATCATCCCTCGTTGTGACCTCATCGAGATCGAGATCTAGAACCTCTATCCTCGTCTCCTGCCGCAAAGCTCTTAGATGGATTCAGTCCTAACAGGCTCGTAACAATTGCCTTGTATCCTTCTACCGAATCTCCATCGCGCGATTTCATTTGGAACAAGAGTTCCGCATTTCATGTTCGACGCATTCCATCTCTTTCAGCCTTTGTTCGGACTTCACTCTATTCAGAATGTCGGCAAAGGTCATCTCTTCTGGTTAAAAAATGATCATGGCGTCAGGTCTTGTCCTTAGCTTCTTAAATTTAACGTTTTTCTTCTTCTCCCGTTCGGTTTCCACCCTTGTCCAGGGTCCGGAGTTTTCTTCCAGTGGGGACCTTCCAGTTTGAGCACCTCCCTCCTGTTCATCCACTGTCCTCTTTTTTTAATACTGCGCTTTCTTCCTTTTTGAGGTTTGAGCTATACTCTCCTCCATGTCCCGCCTGTGCTTTAACTTTTCGGGCGCCGGCATCTTAAGAAGTCGCCGTGAAGTTGGGACTTTTTGTCTCTTTGGAGCTTTTTGGCCTTTTTACCGTATATCTGATCCTTGGCTCCGTTATACATAACAGGCAAGTTCCTGAGGTTCTCTTTCACAGCGCCGTGTATGTATACGGTTTCGACTCTACAAACTCAATCGCCTCGATAACCAGGTTTGCGAATGTGTCTCTTTCGACTTCTGGCGCCTCTTCCGTCGCGAGGTTTTTTGTAACAACGGCTAGAGGTTGTTGTTGCGGAGACCTCGAGAGTTTAGAGCTCTTCTTGAACGGGTTTGCTTCTGTTGGGGTACCCCGCCGCCTCATCTACACCTATATCCGGCAGCTCCGTTAGTGATTTCATTTGCGTTCCTGAACATCTTCCTCCGATGGGCACGGGTCGCAACACCCCGGGGATTTAGGACGATTTTTGTGTAGCATCGTACCCATTCGATCATATATATTCGTGAAAGGGGTAAATGTGTACAACGCCGAGCTGAGTTTCCTCTTGTGCCCGTTTAATTACTTCCCTATACGGAGACACTCAAGTCGGGTTGGATACGATATCCCCATAATCAAAATCCCCGAAATCAAAATCCCCGAAATCAAAATACCCAAAACCAAAATTCCCAAACGAAATTCCCTATTCCCCATTTGAGGTGTGATCTAAGAACGCGCGCGCGTTCTAAGATCACACCTCAAATGGGGAATGGAGACTTTCCTTAGGTTATTGTAGATGGTAAATGATAGATGTTAAATGGCAGATGATAAATGGTAGATGGTAAATGGTAGGTGGTTAATGGTAGACGGATGGTGGCTTGTAAATAGTTGATAACAGATGGTAAATGGTAGATTGTAAATTGCAAATGGTGGGTGGTAAATAGCAAATAGTAGATGGTAAATGGTAGATAATAAATGGTAGGTGCTTTAGACTATTGTAATTGAATAGTCCTACTATGCAATAAAAAAATCACCGTCGTGGACTGATATACATACATATATGCTAATCAACGGCAAACTCTTTTAAGTAACACAGAACAACAGCAGATAATGTGCAGGCGATTAAATATGCAATCGGTTCCAACAATAAGCCAACCAAGTTTTCCGCGAATATTCGTTCGGATGAGGACTTGTCTCGACGATGTTAAAGAAAACATATTATGTTTAGAACGATATATGCAATGGACTCGAATATTTTGTTTGTGCTAATCAAAAAATAAGTTAGTATCGATTTACGTCCCTCCTAGTGCCATTTACCATCATCATGATACGCCATGGCGTGGATCTGTACAAAGACCATTCGGGCGGTAACGTTCCCGAGCTCCTGAGTTATGTACGGGTGGCTCATGGCGTGACCTACCTCCTCCCATGACTTACGGGAGGGAAGTCACTAAAGGCCAAGCACGATTATTGTGTCCTCTGGTGGGGGAGTGCATCGTATGGTAAATCGTGTGAGCTTTGGAGTTGGCGGCTTCGCATGACCCGAGCCCTGAAGGGGCTAGTTAGGGAGAACGGCCTTGGTGGTAAATGCCTACGCGCCTATATCTAACTAGTTTGTGGATTGATGACCACACTGCCCGAATCGCATTGCTGACTAGTATACTGAAGGGGCCACCTGGATGTGAAAAGCAGCGTCACAAGTCTGCACAGGCTCGTAGTCGCAGGTCCAACGAGCCTGGGATGTGCACATCTGAATTCTGACGTGAGGCTTTACCAATAGGGGGCCGAAGGAGGATCACACCTGCTATAGAGAAGTCTATAGCGAATAGTGTACTACGGGGATGGGTGTGCCCAGGGGACCATGGTCCTTGCCCATCAAGGTGTTGTGATGCAACCCCGGGGTTGGGTTCCTGATGGTGTGTGCATGCGCCGGACGTAGAAATCCCCATCTGGCAACAACACCTTGTCAGTAAAAAGCCGAAGGTCCAAACTTTTTAGCGGGACCAGGAGATAAAGGCCGAAAGGCTAGGTGCTCCCCTGACGGTATACCTGTAGATGGTTAGCTTGTAGGTCCTTCCACAATCTATCTATCTATTGATCCAGTTGTTATAACTTATGGCAAGAACTCTTTATCTCTTACTATCCAGAATAGTACAGTGAAATAGTGTTTCATAAATGGAATGAAATATGAATATTTTCCACCATGTATTTTGTACATAGTACTATACCACGCACGCAAGGCACCTTACCTCTTTAAATCACCCTTTTTTCGGCTAAACGCAATATCGCTTTGTTAATGCTGACAGCATAAAATGAAGTAGCACTTGAAGTGAATTATAGGCTCATTCGCTTAAAGCGAGATAAATGTTCGTGGGCAATCTATCCGCAAACACGACCAGAACAACAACAATTATATTGACTTATAACCCGATCTCGGCAAAACTCCTCAATTACAAGTACCTACCCTACACCTTTCCCTAGACTTTCTAGAAAACAGTCCATTTTCGCCACTGTACGCTCCGAGCAGTGCCACTATACCATAGACTACTGTCCGCTTGCCAAGTTGACGGGTCAGTGATTTATAGCGCGGATTATGGTGGAAATTTTCTTATTTACAGCCAGCACTTAGTTCTCTAATGCCCATACAATTTCGGGGCTCCATTTCAGTTAGCTCATACACGCCGTTCTCTCTGTTCTCGCTCCATTGCAGCGCCTTAGCATTTGCTGTTTCATACAGAATTTTCATGGAACCCGATTCTCTGGGCATTGTTAATTTACCGACTCCGTTTTCATTCAAATTACATTGCGAAACAGTCATTTTTCCAGGCAATAAAAGTCTTTGAGTGGGATTTCAAATTATTCACTGCCGCCTTGAACATCGCACACACCAGCCAGCTATAGGGGTTTTTTTTTGCAATCGTCGGGACGCGCGAAGATAACTCGCGCTAAAATCAAGAGCCTGTGATAACGAAACAATCTGAAATCGTCCTTACGTTACGGACTCTTTAGCAATTCAGCCGGGTGTTGGGTACATAGGGAAATCGGATTGTTGTCGCGCATCAAAGGATCAAGACCAAGCCCTGGTCGGCTTTCCACTTTTGCCTTTGCCTTTGCGCGTCGACCGAGCGACCGTACCGGATTGGATTGGGTTCCATTGTGCGATATTCGCGCTTGCAAAATTCATTATTTCGATTGTTGTATGCATACAGACTCGTACTATACGAATATACCCGAGAGTACTTGCGTATAAGCGAACTGTATTTGAGCATTATTTCAATTTACGACCTTCTTCAAGGATGTGTTTGACAGATTTTACGGTCTTGATAAATTTATCGCGCTAAGGGTATAAATGTTTCGAAATCAGATGCGAAGCCATAACTAACTGATGGAAGAAGGAGAGCCAGTTAAAGCTAATGCTATGGATGAGTGTGTCGTGTTGCTATAGCAAAAATCTCTCATGATCCGGAACGCTAAAAATTGTCAGCATAGAATGAAAGTGGCAACATTAGAGGATTGAATCCTTTTTCGTTGGACTCAAAGAATGTATATACATAAAAAAACGTTGTCTTTATGAGCGTGCTTACATTTGCAGAATTTTAAAAGGACTCATTGTAGTTGTTCTGTGTATGCTTGCCTTGTAAAGTTGAACATCTTTTTGCATATTACATATTTGAATATCATTCAGTCTCTTAAATGTTATGGTTTTTTTTAAGATGAATTGCCGAAACGTTGGCAAGGAATATATTCAGATCTCATGTCAATATGAATATGTCTGTCGTTATTCTATCACACAGCATATGGCACATCTGAAAAATTGCCTCGTCGATGAGACTGTTTTTTCTCATGTTTGGCAGCTTGCTATGCTGTACAGACCTCACTCGACGCTAAGTTCTCCGACTTGTAAATTTTAAAATGCTTACAGTCTTCCTTCTATTTCAACTTTATTTAAGTTGTGTCCTTTTTTATACGAAAATTCTGATTCACTCGATGGAAAGGCTGAAGAAAAAGCATGAGCATCTTGCTAAATTTTTGAAGCCTTCGTATACTTGAAATTAATGCTTCTGGTATTGCATTCATTAGGGAAATGTCCTCGTGTTGGATTTAAAAAAAAGCCGCTCAGGATATCTTTTTGATTGGCCATCAGTCTGTAGAGAGCCCCATGTCTGGCGAGGCGTCTAAGCCCATGCTAAAATGCTAACACTCACTTGCAACAACTTTCACACCGCAGAGTGGTTCAGGAGTAAAAAGTAACACATTCGTGGGAAATGTACATTTGATTTCAATTCGGTCGAGGAAAGTAATTTTTAAGAGACACACACTGTTCAGTAGTATTTCCCCATTGGTTGTTTAATTTTTGAAAACGGTATTATTTTATTGGTGTTATGGGCGTAGCCAGGAGTTCGGTAAGGAGGGGCAAGCCCCAAATTTTTTTCAACATCATGATTTGTTTTGGGAGGTTATGTAATTTAACTCATTGCCGGACACAACGCCAAAATTTTACACGATTTGTATGTCAAATGCTCAAAATTGGACGTCTATAGACGTTCTGTCCGGGATATAAAGGGATATATATACAACAACAAAAATATTTGCAAATTTCGAAACCAAATTTTGCGAAAGGACCATCGATTTTTAGCTCGTCTATACATAGCGTTTTGTATGTTCTCTGGACTGTATATTCTTCTTTTATTTGAAACTAATAGATCGAAATCATTCTGCTTCGTCTGTCACTGGTTTTATCCATACAGTTATGACACGGATTAGGCCTGTTCGGTACCGAGATTTCAGTACCGGGTTTCGGGTTTTTTCAATATCCGGTATCACAAGCGGTTTCCCTGACTCAGGTTTTTTTTCAGTACCGACGGTTTTTTTTTAACCATAAGCCGGTTTTTTGAGTACCGGTACCAAAAAACCTTAAAAAACCGGCTCATGGTTGAATGGAATCGTTCTTTTTAACTCGGTACCAAAAAACCGGGATATCGGTGAGTGAACAGTGAACACCGGTTTTGTACCGGGATCCCAGTTTTTGGAACAGGCCTACCCGGATAGATATTTTATCAAAATTTAACAATATGTTATTACAGTAGATAAATTTAAGCGTTAAAAGATTAACGTCATCCTGAAAAGGTCTGCATTCTATTACCTAGTTGATACGCTTGCAGTGGGATTTATAATGTGGAAGACGCGGAAACATGAGGCTCGTTCTGTATGGTCCCTATCCCTACCAGGCTAAGCTTTATTGCTTTGTCACCAAATTTATTCCTTTTAGGGAGAATGGTATTAAATTTCGTCAATTATAATTAACCAGAACAGGTGGCCGTAGTTCCTAGTTCCTATCAACACCCGGTGAAAGATAGTGATGGAAGGCCACTTATCCATACCGACGATCAGTTGAGGCGATGGAAAGAGCACTTCGTTGCGGTTTTAAATCGAGTGACTGATGGCGAGGTCCCCCTCATATTGATAATTTAGCTTCCCGTCAAAACGCAGGTATACGATCCACTCCCTCCACGAAACAAGAAATTGTGGACGCAATTATTGTACTAAAACGTGACAGCAGCCTGGACTCGCCGGCATTCCAGCCGAACTTTACCAAGCAACACCGGGCTTAACAGCGGAGTTGTTTCACCCTCTTATTGCTAGAGTGTGGGATATAGAATCTTTTCCCATTGAATGGGAGGATGGTTTGATTGTCAAACTTCCAAAAAAGGGTAGTCTTACAGAATGCAATAATTGGAGGGATATTTGTGTGCTTCTGCTGTTGCCAAAATAATATCTAGGATAATCTTGAAGATAATCAAGCTCCACTTAGAAAGTAAAATTGATGAGCGGAGGCTGGGTGTCGATCCGGGTTTTCTTGCGTGGACCACATGAACACCTTTCGGGTTGTAATTGAGCAATGCGTTGATTTTGAGAAGGCTCTGAGAAGGTGTGAACCGAGAATGTGTTTGGGCGGGCTTGCGCAAGAGGGGTGTTCCAAAGAAAATAGTGGCTATAATTAGGGCAACATACGTCGATGCAAAATGTCGCGTACTCCATAATAGCAAGATGTCTGAGGGTTTCGAAGTTCATAGCGGTGTCAGGCAAGGTTGCATCCTATCACTCATCCTGTTTTTTTGATGATTAGTGATGTGCTCCATGTATAGATTTGTCAGATGAACGTAACCGTGGCATTTAGTGGACTCTGAAATCCCACCTACAACATTTGGACTAAGTATGCTGATGACATTTGCCTACTGTCACATAAGATCATGGATCTGAGTGAAATGGCTCTGGATGTCGAGAGAGAGTCACAGGTTGTCGGGCTAAAGATTAATACATACCAGCAAGACCAAAATCCTTAGCCTGACTGGGAACCTCACTCTTCCCATAAGTATAAATGGACAACTTGTTGAACAGATACACGAAATTGTCTATTTAGGTAGCAATGTTGCTATTGATGGTGGCACAGATGAAGACGTCGTTCGCCGCATTTGCCAAGTGTTCCTCCGGCATGTTGTCCAAACTCTGACAAAGCAGTTATCTCAGTGTTAAAACGAAACTGGGGCTGTTTCGCTCCCTAATACTTTCCGTGCTCCTATACGGGAGCAGCACTTGGAAAGTTTCCGCTGGAGTTACCAAGAAGCTGCAAACTTTGGTTAACACTTGTCCTCGTCGAATCTTAAGAATTTTTTGACCCGAAAGAATTTATAATAAAGATCTTCTTCTGCATACGGGTCAAATACCTATCGACGAATTGATTCGCAGACGAAAGTTGCAGTGGATTGGTGATACGTTGCGGAAGGGTGATAACTGCTGGTCGCGCTATGCGATGGAACCCCTTATCACAACGTGGACGACGAAGGGGTCACCCTAAAAACACGTGGCGCAGATTTGTGGATAAGGAATGTGCGTCTTTGAGAATGAACTGGGGCCAAATACGTTACATGGCCAGAAACCGTACGCGATGGTGAGTAGGTGTAGTAGACACGCTATGCCCCACAAGGGTTTAAGGCAGCTTAGAAGAAAAATCTTAACCCTTATTCTTAGAGTTGAACATTGGTTTCAGCAAAAATATTCCGTTCAAGCCCATAAGCCTTGACATGATAAGACACAGACTCGCTGAACAAAATCCTTAGAAGACTATAGACGAAACGCGAGTTATCTGGATCCGATTATATTATCGATTAAGGGCATGCCACTCACACGAAGTCCCAGATATCTCAAAGGCCCTGAAAGACGAATATTTTAGTCTTTCAAAATTCAGTATCAGCAGCAGAAAATTTTGTGTCGCGCCACGAGTAATCCCCATTTATACGCCTTCGAACATTAAAAAGTGCAGTGATTTTTTGAGAGTATTGTGCATAAGTAAGAAAAAAATTGTTGTCGGGACCACCTGCCAAAAGGAGGGCAGTCTTATCGTATAGCCAAGATGCACACGATTTTCTGAGCTTTAAAATTATATTGAATTCCATTTTTGTTTATTTTACATAGTATCACCATATTTTGCTTGGCGACATCATTGTATGAAATTGCGTAGCTAAATATGGCGTAACTATGCAAAGTAAACAAACATTCAATTCAATATACACTCCGCGACACTAAAATAGGCCACCCTTTAATCCCAATTATAACTGCGCATTACTCGAAACATTCAATTGTCTAGTGTGTGATTTTTTTTTCTTTTCTACATCTCTATACACCCTTTATTTGAAAGCAAAATCGTATACTAGAAGTATACCGTTCTTTTGTTTTATTACTTTGTTTTGTTTTTGGTCATAAAACATTCGCTTTTTTTGCGACACTTGAATAGGACATCAGTTATTATTTCAGTTTCTTTCTGTAAGTGCGCGGAGCAAGTGGTCGGAAAAAATATCTAGTATCTAGCGGAATATATTGCTTACAATAGGACTATAATGAGCCGTGGAAAGTGTTTGTCTGAAGCGGAAAAGGCATCCATAAAAGCCTATTGGGATTGTGGACTAAATATTAATCAAATCGGATTGAAAATCGGAAGAAGCCGTCATGTCATAAGAAACTTCCTTGCAGATGATTTGAATTATGGGAAAAATATGAAAGGGCGCTCAAAATTTGCGACTTCGGCCAAAGATCGGCGAGCTATACTTCGAGCAGCATCGAATTCACGCGACCCTGCGTCGAAAATTAAAATAAAAACATAAAATAAATGTTCAAGCGAGCATTCGAACTGTTCAACGGGTGATTTCGAAAGCTCCTCACATAAGGAGACTTAAATTGAAAAAAAAAACCGAAGCTGAACCTGAGCGGAAACAAATGCGCTTGCTATTTTGTCGCGAGCACATGACGTGGAAACGCGACTGGAGACTCGTCGTTTTTTCCGACGAAAAAAAAAAATTTAATTTGGAAGCCCCAGATGGGTTCAGTTATTATTTCCACGATTTGCGGAAGGATGAGCAACAATTGGATCGTCTTCACAGCCGGACAGGGGGTGTTATGGTGTGGGGAGCCATTTCCTATTATGGAACTTATGAGCTCCATTTCTTAACGTCGACCATGAACGCAGAGTGTTATAAAGGCGTGCTCCAAAAGGCTTTTCCGGTTTTCAGCAATATTTTTGGACCTCTGAAGTGGACGTTCCAGCAGGTCAATGCTCCGATTCACAATGCCAGGGTTGTCAAGACGGGGATTGGTAGCCAGAATGTCAGCCTTTTAGATTGGCCACCGTATTCGCCAGACCTCAACATTATAGAGAATGTTTGGGGATGGCTAGCTCGAAGCGTGTACTCCTCAAGAAGTCAACATTGCGATGGAAAAGAACTAATTCAAGCTATTAAAAGGGCATGGTCGACTATTTCGCTCGAATATGTGAAAACACTTTATGACTCTCTTCCCAATAGAGTTTTTGAAGTAATTCTACACAAGGGGGGGTCAACCCATTATTGAAAACCATTTAATATACTTAGTGCAGTCAAAATATCCCAATTCAGGCCTCCAAATAGAAAAAAAAAATTTGATCGGAAAGGTCCCAAAAAGGACAAAAAAGGATACTCTTTAATCCTTGACCGGAGTTCGACATGCGAGGTATCATATCAAAGGGGACGTAGAGTACATTACATATCCGGTGTTTGCTTCCTGTTTCAAGGACCCTCAAAGGAATAAATCGAGCTTAAATGGAAAATTTTCGAGTTTCCCGTGTACCTTTCCAAAGCCATAACTTACTAGAATAATTCAAGTTGTGCCTACTTTTATCACTTTTCAGAATCTATAATAGCTGGAGATTCTACAATTAAATTTGCTAAGAAAAAAGTTGACCGGAAAGCTCTGAAAAAGGACATAAAAGGACACTAATTTCACACCTTGATCGAACGTGGGCATGTGGGGTGTCATATCAAAGATGACGTCGAGTGCATTGCATATCCGGTGCTTGTTTCCTGTCTCAAGGACACTAAATGGAATAAGTCGGGCTTAAATGGAAAATTACGGCTTTAGAAAGATATAGATAGGGGAAACACAAAAATTTTTAAGTTGAGCCCAATTTTCTCCTCTGAGGGCCCTTGGAGCAAGTAACAAATGCCAGATAGAGAATGTACTTGACATCCTCTTTGATATGATACCCCACATGCCCACGTTCGACTAAGGTGTGCAATTAGTGTCCTTTTATGTCCTTTTTCAGAGCTTTCCGATCAATTTTTTTCTTAGCAATTTTAATGGTAGAATCTTCAGCTATTATAGATTCTGGAAAGTGATAAAAGTAGGCACAACTTGAATAATTCTCTTAGTTATGGCTTTGGAAAGATACACGGGAAACGCGAAAATTTTCCATTTAAGCTCGATTTATTCCGTTGAGGGTCCTTGAAACAGGAAACAAACACCGGATATGTAATGTACTCGATGTCCCCTTTGATATGATACCCCGCATGCCGACCTCCCGTCAAGGATTAAAGAGTATCCTTTTTTGTCCTTTTTGGGACCTTTCCGATCAAAATTTTTTTTTAGCAAAATCAGTTGTAGATTCCTGGGAGCCCACTGATTCAAAAACAACAAAAATTAGCCTTACTCAATTTTTTTCTATTTGAAATGCTAATATGACTGCACTAACTTGAACTTGGCTAAAATGTGGAAAAAAATTATGTTCGTTTGTTTTTTTATATCTGAAGATATTGTTTTTAAAGAGTGTCTTATTCAAGTGTCGCATTTTTTGAAACACTTTTTATGATGTTATTAATAAAAAAAATTATGAAAAACTCTCTGTTAAAGATATTGGAAATACTTTTTATTTGTATTGTTTAGACTTTAATAAACTTTCATTAAAAAAATAAAAAAGTAGATTGTTTGCATTTATGTGGACGATATATGGATTCGAATGTTGTTTTTTACGGTGGCCTATTCAAGTGTCGCGGAGTGTAATGTATGTACAAGCTTTCGGAAAGTAGTGTGCGTCTTCTCTATATATACTCTGTAAGTCTTTTTTCCAGTAAAATTTTACTAGGGTGATTCTAGTGCATAAAATCACTATCATTCTAGCGATTCTGAAAAAGTAGAACTGGAATCCACTATTTTTAACTAGATTGAATGTAATATCGAGCGAGTCTCGAACAAGACCTAGAAATCCAGTACAATTTTACTAGTTTTTCAGCAGATAGGTGATATATTCCTAGAAAAGCAGTAAATTTTACTGATGGACTATTAATTTTTGGTAGAAAACAGTTCTTAATAGTTTTCTCTCTTCTTTTCAATTTGGCCGGCTCATTAGTTGCCAGTCTGTTGTTGAGTTACTGGCTCTTAATTAGAGGTAAGTAGTCAAAACCGACAATGAAAATTACCTGTGCATGTTCTGGTATGAGAATCAAATAAGATATTTGTTTAGGTTTTTTTCTTATTTCCGTGGGAAGCCGGTTTGCATCTCAATAAATTTTCAGGTGATGTTTTGAAACGAATGAAGTAAAATATACTTTATCAAATTAACTGGATAATCTAGTTAAGTCTAACAAAATCTAGTAAAATTCACTGGATAATTGGACTGAACTATCAAATTAACTAGATTATCTAGTTAAGT
This sequence comes from Microchrysa polita, assembly GCA_949715475.1. Lineage (NCBI taxonomy): Eukaryota > Metazoa > Arthropoda > Insecta > Diptera > Stratiomyidae > Microchrysa > Microchrysa polita. The sequence goes on along the minus strand of OX454416.1, from coordinate 134,682,165 downwards.
CTAATGAAATCTAGTAAAATTCGCTAGATAAGAATTGAACTACACTATCAAATTAACTAGATGATCTATTAAAATCTAACGAAATCTAGTAAACTTCACTAGATAATCATTTAAATACAGCTGACTGGTTCACTAGAATTCTAGTTATTGAGTCCTAGACTATCAATTTATTTAACTAGATTTCTATCGAAAAAAATTACTGGAGTTCTAGTAAAAAAATGTCCACTAGATTCGCAACTAGATAATCTAGGAGCTAAAATCTAGTTGCGGTTTACTGCATTCTAGTTGAAAAAGTCTTACTGTGTACGTAGGTCGTAGGGTACTACAATGGTTTTTAGATTAAGCATGTTCTAGTACGTTTTCGTCAAATAGTATGTTATTTCCATCAGTAAGTTTTCAATTTTTAAATTTAGTTAAAAAAATGGAATTACCACGTGAATATTATCTTGCAATGATTTTCTACGATTTTAAAGTTGGATTATCACAACAACAGTGTTTCAATCGGCTTCATTTTGTATTTGGAGATGAAGCACCATCTCGTCCGACAATTTATAACTGGTGTCATGAGTTCAAACGTGGGCGTAATTCGCTCAAGGACGAGTTTCCTGAAGGTCGTTCAAAAACAGCCATTGTGCCGCAAAACGTGGATGCCGTGCATCAAATGATTACTCAAGACTGGCATGTAACATACCGTGAGATAGAGGCATCTTTGGGCATTTCTCCCCCGGCCATGTGGGTGTTCCAGGACGAGCCCAATCCAACAAAAGTTGTTCGCGCACGAAGCACTGCGAGGCAAATGGTGTCCTGTTTCTTCGGCCGAATGGGTCCTGTGGCCATTATTCCACTTGAGAAACGTAGTAAGGTCAATTCCGAGTGGTACACGACCATTCGCTTCGCCGAAGTCTTTGGGAAAATTCGCAAAACGGACACGAGAAGACGAATCATTCTTCATCATGACAATGCGAGCTCTCACACATCAGTTCAAACTAGCGCCTATTTAACCGGTCAAAACATTGAATTGATGGGTCATCCCCGCCTTACAGCCCTGACTTGGCGCCGAATGATTTTTTTTTTGTTAACCCATTTATTAAAAATAAATTACGTGGTGAACGGTTTTCTTTGTCCTAAGCCGCTGTTGAAGCGTTCAGAAGCAATGTTTTGGAGGTGTTTCCATCGAAGTGGAAAAATGCTTCGAAAATTGTTTTGAGCGCATGCAAAAGTGTATACATAGATGCTCATGGCGAATATTTTGAAAAACAGTAAAGCAATTTTTGAAAAAAAAAAAAAATAGTTTTCATCTGTTTTCTAGAAACTTGTTTAGTAACCCTCGTATTACTATCCAGCAATTTATTCATACAATAATAATAATCGTTCGGGTAACTTTAAGTCTTCTCAATTTTGTCTAACGCATAATACATAGCTTACTCCTTTGATTAGATTACATACACACAATAATGATAATCACGTTTTATGCATGACTTGATTTCATTAAGATGAAGTCATCCATATACGAATCTAACAAATATTTCATGTGAAAATAAAAGTAAATAACGAGAGATCTTATTTTCGGAAATCGTTCTAATTTCTTAAATCTCCGTAGTTTATTGCTATTAAAAGCTCAAAGATCTAACAACATGGCTTCTGCCAAGAAGCACCATCACCATAAGCATGGATTTGGCAATATGACTCATGTGTTCCGACTTTGATGTTTCACGCGCACGTCTTGTTGCGAACACGATGACTATGAATGAGTAATAAAGTCATAAGTCAGTATAAGAAACATGTATGTACGTTACGTACGTACAAAAATGTAGGTGAACGTAACATTCTACAAATATAAAAAAAAAATAAAAAAGATTTTCATGTTATAACACGAATACTTGCTCGAACAACTTTACTATCATTACAAAATGCCTTCTGTTATCACTTAATTCGTTGCCAAATCTTTTGGACACGACTAAAATCGCCAGGGGGAGAAAGTCGAAGTACAAAAAAATTGAATTAGATTTTTGCTAAACCTAATTCTTTTTGTTTTGTACTCTGCGACAATCTAATAAATTGTACACTTCATTGACCCCGTGATGAGATAATGCGCAAAATTTTACATTACTACAATTTTGTTTGATTCGTACCGCAATTCAATTTTATCTGAATTGTACACACGTAATAAACGTTTCCATGACTGACATCATGGCACAATGATAATATTATTACGTGAGTTCACCAGAGTGTAATTCACGTATAAGTTTAGAAGCAGAACATTAAACGCCATCCAAGTACATACATGCCATCGTGCATCTTTAACTGGTTTTTGCAAAAATTTATTGACCGTAACTTTTGTGCCCCCTATGGGTACGGTACGGTCATTGATCATAGAAAAATATTAAGTTACATGCATATTTTGCATTAGTACATGAATGCCTACATATTTTTTGTGTTTTTTTTTGTATATTTCTTTCTTTTTATTCTGCACAAAAAAAAGTAATTTGATATGGTATTTTTCATGTTTCATATACTTCATCATTCTATACAGGGTGTCCGGAAACTGCCGCATAGACGTATCGGATTGTGATTCTTCATATGATTTCCAGCAAAATAGTTGTACGGAACATACCCCTTTAGCTTAATCCTTTAGCTGCCACAGGCATTTGAAGATTTTTGAATAAAAATCGTTTTCTTGCACGACTTAAGGCTCAATATCTCCAAAGCTAGAATAGTGAAACAAAATTATTATAACAGCCAACAAATCTGCCTAAAAAAACAAAACTAACCACACTAAAATCGGATAAGAGGTTTGGTTTTTACATAGAGCTTCAAAGTCAAATTTGTGTGATTTGACCCAAAAACAATCTCTTTTTCCATCTCAATTTTCTTCAACTTCTACCAAGGTGAGGTGCTTGTACGATTCTTTTAAAAATTGGTGCATAGTCTTACGATCATATCTTTCCTACATCATTTTATTCTAGCTCCATATACGTTAAGTGTAGAAAACTATAGGGTTAATTTTAGCTCGAATTCAATACAATTCAATTCACATTGCCCCTAAAGATTTGCAATTTGTAAAATCTATTTAAAGTATGTCGAAATCGAGCTAAAATTAACCCTAGCTTCTTGACCTTAAGGCATTAAAACTGTTAGAAATAACGAAGCTAGAAAAAAATGATGTAGGAAAGAAATGATCGTTAGACTATGCGCCAATTTTTAAAACAATCGTACAAACACCTCACCTTAGCAGAAGTTGGAGAAAATTGAGATGTAAAAACATCTTGCTTTTGGATCAAATCACAAAAAAAAATTTGACTTTGAAGATCTGTCAAAACAACACCTCTTATCCGATTTTAGTGCCGTTAGTTTTATTGTTTAGGTAAATTTGTTGGCGAATAATATTCTTGAGATATTGAAGTTTTAGTCGTACAAGAAAATTATTTTTTCAAAAATCTTCAAATGCCTGTGGCAGCTAAGCTAAGGAGGAATGTTACGTACAACTTTTTTTGCTGGAAATCGCACGAGCAATCACAATCCAGTCCGTTTTAGCGGCAGTTTCCGGACACCCTGTATAACATTTCAGTTGAAAATATGTAAGTACATAGTACTATATTGAAATGTTGAAATCTCTGTTGGAAACAATAAGTGCGTTTAATTTCCATTAATTGGAAAAGTTTATTGATCTAAAGTCAATGAAATTATCACTGCGAACAAGTAGCTGGAGTGAAATACCCAGTTCAATTTTTAGAGAATATTCAATTTTAATAGGGGGTTTTTATAGACAGAAATAAAAAGTGGCGCTTAATCGAATTTTTACGATTTGGCAATAAGATATTAGGGGGATTCATGCTCGCTTCGTATATCAGAAATCCTTGTTATTGCGTATTTGAGTATTATAACACAACAAAATTTTAATGAACGCCCCAAAAATCCTAGTCGTATATGAAATACTATGTTATACTATGCAACAACAACAATGAACAGCTGATTTTTTGACAAAAAAAATCACAAATTTTCGTTTTATGTGTCATAATTATAATTTTAAATGAGAATTGCGAGAAAGTCTCTCTTTCCGCTCAATTAAAAACAACCTGGTTACTAGGAAAAAAGTAAATTTTATACGATTTTCGTATTTTCTGTCCCTATTCTGCCTATATTACCTAGTTCTCGTATTCAATAACAAGCCCGAACCCGTGTTTTTATTAGGTATGTTATTTTTGGTCAAATAACAGGCTTGATGCTTGATTACCGGTGGACACTATGCTTATCTACAACAGCATAGTTTTTCGTCAATGAAAAAGGTAGATGCTCAAACAGATTTATCCCTCTAATGCTATGGGCTCAAAATGAACGCTGCCATGACCAGGACTTCAGCATAAATCCAAAGCGGAATAAGATTTCGGGACAGGCAGCCGAAAAAAGTAGTAGCTTGGATAGAAATGTAATATTCAACAGTGAAAATGTACAGTGAAACCTGTCTAAAGAGATCACTGTCGGTTCCCGGAAAAAGTGGTCGCTATTAGAGGTGGTCGTTTAATAAGGGAAATGAACTTAGGGAATAAATTCATCAATTTAGAGGCAATGTGGAACATCTCTCCTAAATTAAAGCTAACATGAGAGATGTCAAAGCTACTATCTCCTCAAGAAATCCACGACCTAAATGTCCATCAAGAATTGGACAGAGCAACTTAACATCCTTGACAGTAGGTGTCGTGGATAAATTTTTCTACCTTCGCTCATAGAGTGATATTAGCTTTTTCATGAAGTTTGTAACCAAGGAAGGAACCATCTCCGACTATATAAAAAGTATACATATATGATCAGCATGAATTGGTGAGTCGATTGAGCGATGTCCGTCTGTCTGTCCTTTTGCTGCAGCGCATTGCACACATGCTTATTTATGTTGCAGGCTGTTTGTATGTTTGAATCGCCCAAATTGGATCACTGGTTCATGGGGCTGCCATACAAATCTAGCCCCCCAATTTAAGTTCTTCTTCAACTTTTTTGTTTATGAACCAATCTTAACCAAACTTAATATAAGTGGATTCCTATTGGTGTCAAATAAATTATGTAAAAATAGATGGAATCGAATGATGGGGTCATGGGGCTGTCATACACCCCCCCCCCCCCCCCCAAATTACGTTCTTCCAAGAAAAATTTTTCATGTGGGCACCAATTTCAACCAAACTTCATGAAAATATTTCTATTGATGTCACAAAACATATGCAAAAATTAATGAAATCGGACCATGGGTTCGTGGGGCTGCCATACAAACCAAATCCCCCAAATTTGGTTCTTCAAAGAAAAACTTTTTTTTTGTCCACCAATTTGAATCAAACCTCATACAAATGTGTTTCTATTGATGCCACAAAGCAATGGATGGAAAGGAGCCTTAGGGTCATGGGGCTGTCGTACAAACCTGAAAAACATTTTTTTGCTACAATAATTTCACCAACCTTTTATTAATGTGTCTTTATCCAAACAACAAAACGTGTAAAAACAAATGGAATTGTACTATGGGACCATGTCCCCCGCTTCCCCCCAATAAAGTTTCCTAAGAGATTTTTCTATTTGCCCAATTATTACAAGCCAGGCCTCAAATATTGTTTTATCAGCGCCACGGAACTTATGTGAAAACGGAAGGAAAAGAAAGACATAGGTACGCTGTTCATGTGCTTCGGGGATGCAAGAGCTGTCGATCGTTTAAACAGAATCATTTTAAAAGGCGTGCATACTTCACCGTAGTTTGACATAATTTACAGAATTACGGCGAATTGGCCAATGCTTTGTAAAACAACGCCTTATCTTATAAAGGGTAACATTTGAACGTGTAAAGATAGTGCATTTGTGGCATACTTAATTCAAAATTTCTATTCTGCTCACACACGGTCAAAATTCAATTCTGTTCTTTTATAAAATAATGAAATAATCATTGAATTCTACCAATGGTAATAGGAATGCGTTTTAGCGTTTTCAATTCCTAGTTTTTTGGCCATGAAAACACAACAATCTTTATTGCATGAATTCGAAAACGGGATTTTCTCCATATAGGATTAGACACGAAAACTTAAAAATTTTCAAAGGCTCGAAATTTCTCGCTGGAAAGACCTTACTGCCATACCATAGTTACTCGTCCATTAAACTTGAAAATAGGTCAAACGCGGAACGCATTAACAGCAAAATGACCATTTATCAAACACACATTGGTCTTTGATGAACAACATCGACATCAGCAGCTGTATCAGGACCGAATTACGAGTATGGCTACAAAAACTAAAACTAAATCTGATTGGACATTTTTGCTGTTGCTGCATACTGCCTATAATCTATTATTCGCGTAACTATAAACGACTTCAGTTTTCTGCGGTCTTTTTATGAGTTAATACCGTTATTTCTTAAATTTAAACTTGAAAAAAAAAAACATACAAAACCCAAAATATTGTGTACTTGCCTATGGTTGCTTTATACGGGCACATCACATTTTTTACGGTCGCTAATAGAGGTGGTCGCTTAAGAAGGGTAAAATTTGTATGGACAAATGACGGGTATAGTGGTCGTTGGTCCGATAAGCAGGTGGTCGCTTAATACGGGGATCAAATGTATGAAGTTGTATGGAAACGAATTCCGTTCCCGAAAAAATCGGTCCATATGAAAGGTGGTCGCTTAATACAGGTGGTCTCTTAGACAGGTTTCACTGTATATGCAATCCAACATCAAGCCTTTATATCTGGTGTATGGTGTAGTTTCTTTCGTTTAGCTGTGCCGAAAGGAGCAGTCACCGTGTTTCAACTTAATCTTGTTTGCTCTTGGTCGTCGCTCTCGATCGAGATGTGGGGGAGACACTACCGTTTATGTTGCGGTAGGGCACACAGTTCGCCAGTGGGCACAGCCGGGAACTGGAAGGCCTACATCAAGAGGAATATGGACAGATCTATGAGTGTGCGAACGGATCTATAGGTCTACTAGTGTAATACAGATGGGTCCTGTTTGCACAATATTCAGAAAGCTTTTCCATTGTATTGAATGGAATTTTTGTTTATTTTGGATTGTTACGCCATATTTTGCTTGGTTACGCCATCATCTTAGATTGAAAAAATAAATCATTGCGCAGTTGCATACTGCGTAAATGAGCAGAAGATAGCATAATTATGCGAATTAAACAAAAAAAATCATTCAATATAATGGAAAAGCTTTCTGAAAATTGTGTGTGTCTTCTCTATGCGATAAGACTAACCATTCGATACGAATTTTGAGAGAATGGACCCTTATCTAGTGGCTATCGGTTGTTTAGTCTTATCATAGACGCACACCATTGTCCGATAGCTTCAGTACAATGCCATTGGGTGAATTCACATTGTAAGACGAAGCCGGACGGGTAAACTTGCAAGACGAGAACCATCGTTCTTACAATGTGTAATGCACAATGCTTGTCTGCTGGCCACTACAAAAGCTCTCGCCGTCCGTTTGTTTATGCTAATAAACGGACGGCGAGAGCTTTTGTAGTGGCCAGCAGACAAGCATTATGCATTTCAGATTGTAAGGACGATGGTTCTTGTCTTGCAAGTTTACCCGTCCGGTTTCGTCTTACAATTTGAATTCAGCTATTCTCTCAAAACTCTTATAGAATGCCATTCAATATAATGGAAAAGCTTTCTGAATATTGTGTGTCTTCTCTACGCGATAAGACTAGCCAGCGGACAGGTACTGAATAAGAGCTATCAGAAACCCGGCCAATGTGTATTGTATCAAATTGAATGTTTGTTTACTTTCCATAGTTACGCCATATTTTGCTTGGTTATGCCATCGTGTGAAATTACGTAATGATTCTACTGTATATGCAAACTAGAAAAAATCATTACGCATTTTCATATGATGGCGTAACCAAGCAAAATTTGGCGTAACTATGGAAAGTAAACAAACATTCAATACAACGTATAATTGCCGTGTATTTGACATTAGTTGTGAGTATAAATTAATGAGTGAAAGTATACAAAAAAGGCAAAAATATACTTCTGCTCTCGTGACGACTGCACACGAGAGCAGGAAAAGTATATGTTTGCCTACATTCTGCATAGGCCATATGAATACTAATGCCGAAAATAAGATGGATGCAGAAACAGTAACAGCAGCAGCAATGATAATGCAGTCCAATGCAATTTAAATGAGTGACGTCATGTTGCAACAGCTATAAAAAGATTTTGCTGCCAACATGACGTCTCCCATTTAAAATGCATTGGACGTTTCTGCTGCTGTTGCTGCACCCAGTCGGTTTCCAGCATAATACTCATACTCGAACTTCGCAAAAAGGTTAGTACTAGAGAGAAGTAAAGCTTGAAAGTAGCCCGCCCAAGAATGGTTCCCGGATTTTTTTTTTGAAAGTACTCCAATTGGCGTAATAGAAGCACTAAAGTAATTTTTGGTCACTGAATCGTGAGACCAATGTTGAAAACATTTTGTGCCTGCCCCATAATTATCCCCTTTTCTCGAGAAATACACGTCGAATCGGTACGGCAAAAACTTTGAGGTAATATTTGGTCACAGGTTCAAAATTTGGGGTCAAAAACAAGAAAGAAATTTGAATTGCTAGCCCAAGAGTGGTAACCTAGTTTTCTCCGTTTTCTCCATAAGTTCCATGGCTCCGATAAAACAGTATTTGAGTGAGGTTTACTTGGAATAATTTAATCAGAGGTTTGGGAAATTTGTGATGCTAAAAATGTTTCTTAGAAGAACCTAATTTGGGGGTTTAGGTTTGTATGGCAGCCTCATGACCCCATTGTCCGATTTTGCCGATTCAAACATACAAACTGCCTGCAGCAAAAAGAAGCATTTGTACAAAATTTCAGCATCATAGCTTTTAAATTGGCCGAGTAAAACGCGTCGCAACAGACAGACAGACGGACAGACAGACAGACAGACGGACAGACTGACATCGGCCAATCGACTCCCCAAGTCATGCTGATCATATATATATGTATACTTTTTATATGGTCGGAGATGCTTCCTTCAATGCGTTTCAAACTTCATGACAAAGTTAATATACCCTTCCACTCAATGAGCGAAGGGTATGACAAGAAAGTAATTTGGATTGCTGGCCCAAAAGTAACCCAGTTTTCTCCGGAAATAACCGTCAACCGCGGAATCACTAACGCAATTTTGGGCAGCTGATTCCAAATTTTAAGTAAAAAAATTTGTCTGTTTTGCTCGTCCTACAGCGGTACACCGCTTCATGCATGCATATTCCACAAGCTCTACCTGTTTCCTCCATCCATCGATACATTCTTTCAAATGCCACAACTCATTTTTTCCATGTCTCACAAACGAGTTGAATGGAATGCATGTTTCCACAAATGTTACTTCTTTCACTCCTCCACCGATACCATACGGTAGTTCATTTGAAACTTAAATTCCCAATCCGTCAATACTAAACAACTCAATAATTTATAAAACGCCTACACCATAAATAAAACAGGTCGAAAAGGATAAATTTTGTTTCCAAAAAAACACAAATAGGCAATTATAGTTTTTACTCATATCATACTATGCCAAATACGATATTCAAATAACACCCCAGCACAAAATGTTATTTCAGGTATCGTATTCGGAGAGAAATAACAGACTTTTGAATTTAATGACAACTGAAATACGATATAACATCGTATTTCAATATACGAACGCGAGCATGAATCCCCCTATTGTTTAGATTTTATGAAGAGGACTATTAAATTTAAGTAATGAAATGTAGTGAAGTATATTTGTACATAAGTAGGTACTTTTATATATTTGTTTAGATTTTTGTTTATCAAAATTGAATCTTTAAATGACTGTGGCAGTTAAAGGTTTTTAAATTCGGGGTATGGCCAGTGCTCTTTCTTTGCTGGAAATCACATGAGGAATCATTTTTCGGTGCGTTTATGCGGTAGTTTCTGGACACCCAGTATACGTAATATTATTTTTTATACGTATTCTACAGATTAGAGAACAAACTTGTTTGTTTTCCAACAATATGTACATAAGTTCTTCGTTCAGTGCTATTTGAAGGTAGAACACCTTTCTCTGCCTGATAAGCTAAACTCGTAGTCGCTTCGCGTCCGCATGGATGTGGTGTTGATGTTGATTGAAGTATTAAAAGAACGTAAATTTACTTATTGATGATGTATCCGTCCTAGTGATAACAGCACATTTCCGCTCCACTTAACATCAAACATTTTTGTCCTGAGGTGTATGACGTGATGATACATAGTCTGTCTATGTAGCCTGTTATTATTTTACGTTTATCCGTGAACTCATGACATAGTTTACTCTTTTTACTAGTTCTATAACGAAATGGTTGGTTATGCGAATGATGCAGGTAAACAAGATGCACATGCATGTATGTATGTTTTCTATTTATACCGTTCCTTGACAAGTATTTTCGATTTATTTAAAATTTATATCAAGAAGTAGGTTGAAAATCAAGATATTGAAGTTTTTACATACTTATATAAATATAAATAAAACTAATCTATACATTCCGTGATTTTGTATAAAATATTTTTCTAAACTATTAGTACGCACCTTAGAGAAAACATAGCAACCCATGCCATGCGTTAGTCCAGAGTGGCTATGTGATCACACAACCCATATGTGTTTGACTCCAAATTTATTTTACACTGCACTCCACGAAATAATTCAAATGTCAAAATATTGTCGATGCAATTATTAACCCTTCTGACGCCGCCTACGAGCTATTATGCCTAAGGTGTAGCTGAATCTTCTGTGAAATCAATCTTATTTTTTGAAGAGGTCTAATTTTGGTTCTAGAAACAGTTTACATATTGTGTCTTACGATGATGCGCCGTTTTTCCGATTCTTTAGACATAGTCTACATTTCGCCGTACGTTTGATCGCATTTGTGGCCGTCGGTTCCTTTGAAATTTATATGGAAAGCTGTCAAAAATATTGAACGATATTTTTCATCAAGATATAGTACCAATGGTCTGTCTGGATCTATACGCCAACAGAAGGGTTAAATATCACGTCGGCATTTTAAGAGAGTAATGAATATTTCGCGGATTTTATATTCTCCATTGTAAACAAAAAATTGACGTTTGAATAAAGTTTTCACGCATACTATGAACTGCAATAGTGTGGGAACGGTGCCATTTTTATTTTCTGATGCCCACTCTGGACTAACGCATGCTTTCTCTAAGGTACGCACAATGATAGGTCGTAACATCCATTTAAAAATATAAGAGCATGTCTCGCCAGGTTCAGGCATTCTAAATGTGATGATCGACAGAACGAATTCACATTTGCCCCATAATTTCATACCAGTAGATTCTTATATGGAAAATCAAATCCATCCTTAATGTGCACAAAATTATGCAACCTTTATTCTGCTTGTTCATATTTACTGGGTGTGGTTCGTGCTTAACGTAATAAAGTAGCTGCTCAGAAATTAAAACGCGCGGAAATTAGAATAGCTTGGAAATTAGAATAACTAAATTGGGTACACTGGCCGCTCTAAAATTAGAATAAACTGTTCTAATTTTGACAAGTTTGACAACAAAATTTGTATACTATATTCCCGTTTTTAACAATAAAATATGTTCCGCTACATTCCTCCTACATATAGGTATACATAATTTTCTCGAAAATCTGCTTCCAGAAAAATTACTTTTACTATTTTTTGCTATTCTCCAGTCAGGAAAATGAATAAAAAACTAATTTGCATAAGACTTTAATATTACAATTACCCACGGAAAACTTTTTTGAGACTGTTTAAAAACTCTTGAAAATTAGAAAATCTCACAAATTAGAATTGATCAAAACTTTTTTTTTCTAATTTTCGAGCATTTACTGTAGTTATATACGGGACGGTTTAAAGATAAAAATAGTTATGGTACGGATACGTGTAGTAGATAATGGGGCTCCAAAAGTATGTTCTTCTAAGAATTTTTATACCCTTCGCTGAGGGAAAGGGTATACATATTAACTTTGTCATGAAGTTTGTAACGCATTGAAGGAAGCATCTCGACCATATAAAAAGTATATATATGATCCCCATGACTTGGAGAGTCGATTGGGCGTCTGTCTGTCTGTCCGTCTGTTGCGACGCGTTTTACTCGGCCAATTTAAAAGCAATGAAGCTCAAATTTGTCATGACTTTCACATTTGTACTGTTTTTAAGGGTTCTCGTAAGAAAATCCTAACGAGACTCTGGGTTTGAGACATTGTGTTATTAAAAAAGCAAGCAGGCTACTGGAAATATTATCACCAAGTCTGAAGAAAATACAGTTATCACTTTATTCACTTATTCATTAGACTCTGCCAATTTATTGATCTTGCTCGCGGGCCGAATGAGACTCCTTTAAGGGCCAGATTGTGGCCCGCGAGCCGTAGATTATTATGTCGGCATGACTATAGTTAGTTAGTGCTATACAAGTGAAGAAAAACGTTTCATTCATCTTTTCGGTTTTCAAGTCTTATTACATATACGAATATAAACGAAGGGAGATTATAAACGAAGGGAGATTGGTGACAGGTATTTGGGTCTGATGAGCAGACATGGATTTATTTCCAGAATTAACATTCCAACAAGAGTAGACCCCTTTGTGAATCATGAGCCTTCATGTATAGATCACATATTTTCAAATCTTGTTGATCAGAGTAGTCTGACATCATTTGTCATTGATTGCTCTATCACTGATCATCGAGCAATATGTTTTAGTATTTGCCGACATAATGAACACCAAGATATGGCAAAAACCACAGCCTTTAGATCAATAAAAAGAGTAGATTATGATTTTTTCAAAAGATTACTTCAAAACGAGGACTGGTGTGAGGTTAACACTTGCTCAGACGTAAATTTGGCTGCTGAGAAATTTGCAACTATTCTAAAGGAAAACTCGGAAAAAGCGACTATTGTGACAAACTTAACTCACAAGCTGAGACAAATTAAGCCTTGGATGACCCACGGTTTAATGATTTCACTAAGGAAAAAAGATAAATTACATAAAGCATTGAAAAATAACCCTAACAACCTACAACTTAAAACATACTTCAGATCATTTAAAAACAAATTTAGAAACTTAGTCCGTATATCAAAGGACGAGTATTATAAACATAAAATCCAAGATGCGGGTTCAAATAAAAAAAAAGTCTGGGAAACCATCACATCAGTGATAAATGCTAATAAAAAACAGGGGAAGATAAAAAGCTTGAAGGTTGAAGGGCAACTCATAAATGTGAAGGACAACCCTATAGAATGTGCCAATCTACTAAATAAACACTTTTGTATGATGGGAACAACGATGGCAAACCAAATTCCAGATGATGAGGCAGTGTCCCAATTAACCCATTATATAAGCGAGGGAAATTTATTAACTAATTTTACATCCGTTTCTGAAGCTGATGTCCTTCAAATTATAGATTCAATGAGAGGTTTTTCTAGTCCAGGGTGGGACGGAATAACGGTGAAGATACTTAAAGAAATAAAAAATTATATATTGACGCCTTTAAATCATATCATTAACCTGAGCCTATCGACTGGTACCATTCCGGATTGTTTAAAAACCGCCATTATAACACCGATCCACAAAAAAGGTGATAGAGCCACACCTGAAAATTATCGGCCGATATCTTTACTATCCAATATTTCCAAAGTTATAGAAAAGATAGTTAAAAAACAACTTTTTTGTTATTTAGATAATAATAACATTTTGTCATTAAGGCAATTTGGTTTTCAACCAGAAGTGGGAACACATGATGCTATTGACGCGGTCTCTTCTGAAATTTACAATTCATTGGACAAAGGCTTGAAGCCAATGTCAATTTTCTTAGACCTGGCGAAGGCGTTCGATTCGGTGTCCCATTCTTTACTTTTGAAAAAATTGGAGATAGCCGGAATCCAAGGTGTGGCTAAAGAATGGTTCAAAAGTTACCTATTCGAGAGAAAACAAAAAGTTAAATTAGATGGGTTTGTGAGTGACCAATTGACATGTACTCAATATGGAATTCCCCAAGGAACGGTACTAGGTCCGATACTGTTTTTATTATTTATAAATGATCTACCTACTCTAGAAAATACCATATATGGAAAGACCTATTTATTTGCTGATGATGCCGTCCTTATATTTTCGGCGGCAACATGGTCCCAATGTTTTACTATGGCGGAATCTGGTCTAGTCTCAGTTAGGAAATGGTTAGATAGAAACAAGCTGTCTCTCAATATTGCGAAAACGAAGTATATGTGCTACTCCATCTATGCTAATGGTCAACCACAAGATAATCTAAGAATCACATTACATTCTAATAATTGCGATACAACTATCAATAGTTGTCTCTGCAATCATTCGATTGAAAGAGTTAAATCCTTCAAATATCTTGGAGTTCAACTTGACCAGCATATGAAATGGAATGAACATATAAGTATCCTAACAAAACGCCTCATCCGTCTCACTTATATCTTTGCAAAACTTAAAAATATTTTAGACATGGACGCTATGAAAATGGTTTACTATGCGCTAGCCCAATCAGTGCTTATATATGGTATGCTGTCTTGGGGCGGTGCCTACCCTTCGATATTGAAATCTGCTACCGTCGCCCAAAATGACATATTGCGAGCTATTCTTGGTAAAAGAAGAGACGAGTCTGTCAGTACCTGCTACCAACAACTCTCTATCCCCAGGCTCAATGATTTATATCAACTGACAATCCTTAGGCGAATCCATAAGCTACGTAACTTTTTACCAATAATAACTCATGGATCCGGCACGAGATCTGAGACAAGTAGACTTTTATGTATACCCAGGAAACAAACCACACATGCTATGAGACACTGGTCCTATCTAGGAATTAAATCTTACAATAAGTTACCATCCGAAATAAAAATAATTGAAAATATAAATTTATTCAATATTAAACTAAAAATATATATGTCTATCAACACGCAGCCTCTATAGCACATACAATCTCTTTACATTATTTTATTATTATTATTATTATTATTATTATTATTATTATTATTATTACTATTATTTTATTTAATGAGATATCAAATTTTGAATTCAAATATGCGCGATATATCGTACTTTTATTATTAGATTGATATTAAGTTAACTCCCTTCCACGCTCTGGCACTGGCCACTGTGGATTGAAATTCCAAACTAGTCAAAATATGTACATACATGAACTACCAACTTTTTTGTATATTTAATGGAATAAACGAATTTGAATTTGAATTTGAATTTGCAATGCTTTTGTGCGAGTATGTATAGCTCGTCCGTTTCAGTACAAAACGAGGAGATCCGACGAGATCCGGATCTCACTCTGGATTTAGTCAGTTCTCTATCGTGAACGTGTACACTGTCAGTAATAGGTCATTTTTTTCTTAGTTCATATGGAAACAGTTAAAAATCAAATATTCGAGTTGATGTTTGAGACCGGACTGTTCGTTTCCGAATTCGTTTGGAAGGCACCTATTATATTCCAGTAAATTTGGATATTTTCTGGAGATTCTTCGGTCTAACAGTTTTCCATTTCTTGCCTAATTTTCTAAGACAAGACGTGTTTAAATTTCTAATATGCCCCTATTCGTGCTATAATGTTGACAATTTAAGCGTTTGTTGACTAAATTCAGCTGAAAGATATATGCACATAAAAAAATTTGACTTTTTAACGGCACATAAATATTATAGGCCAGTGAATAAACCGAAATATAAGGCGTTAGGTCGCAAAAAATAGCTCGGCTCTGGTTTTCTGGGATATTGCTAGGATAGATACCAGCAGTGTACCAAGTTTGCAACTTCGAAAAACCTGTGCTAACCCCGTGACCCTAAAAAAAACCTCAAAATTTTCGGACTTTTTTCATATTTTGGTTTGTAAATTTTAAAAGGTTCTTCCTACAAGAAAGTCGTCCACTGCACTTCTAAAGCTAACAAAATTTGAGTGCAACCCCAGCTTTGTCAATACAAAGGATCCCAAGATACAACATTTTAAAAGATGTTTTTCTTTGTAAAAAAGTCCGAAATAGTAATACGACGCACAGTGGGGCGGTAGAGGCAAAAGTTCAAAAAATGTATACTATTGGAGAGCTTTTATGAATGATTTATCGAATAGTAAACATTTTGAAGTTTCTTACTACAAAAAAATTCGGACCGATATCTGCCACAGTAAGAAATCAGCGGCTCTCAAAGTGTAGAGAATTGATTTTGCAGTTTTTGCACATTTTTTCAATAATCAAGTTTCAATGAAAACCCTGACTATAAATTCGTATAAAATTTGGTTTTATGATTTTATTTTCAATTTTTCGGTTATAATAAAAATGTTAGCATAAAAAAGGTAAAAAAAAATTAAAAAAAAAATTAAATTCAATTTTAATCATTGAAGGTCAAATTGACCCTAACTGGATTTTTCACTTTGAGTTTTAACAACTACCTCCAAGGGTCTGTTTATGCTACATTATTCCAGAAAGTCTCAAGATTACTAATATGTAAGAATCATAACCCCATAGAACCCCAGGCTACTTTTATAGCCGATTTTGTTATGTCATGTTCGCTGTTTTAGGCACGATTTTTAAATATCTACTGTAAAATATGTTGGGTCCCTTTGGACCGAAAATAGCCGTAGTTTTCATCCTATTGAACTAGTTGTTAGTATAGAGTATAAAGGGACTCTGTCTTGGTGTTCAGCCAAAATTTACCCACTCCTTCCCCCCCAGGGAAGAGCTATGGACGTGTCGGTTTTAAAAGTTCTAATAGGTGAATCAGGCGTGTCCTTCGTGGGAGCAACTCAATTTTTGGCAAAAGTCAGCTTCATTTTAATAAGAATATTCCCCTAAATTATCTTGGCTCAACTAGCATTCCTTTCAGAGTTAGAGTAAAAAATGTAAATGTTAAAAAATGATAATATCCCATTTTATTTTTTGGTCTAGGGTATAATTTATCAAAATAAGTCAATTGTATTATATGTCGTTGCAAAGGTAATTTTGTGTAGTTTCATGTGTCCTCAAACCATTTTGCTGTAACTTTTACAATTTTTGAAACAATTAAGAAAAACTGAAAAATAATCCCCCCTCCCCCCTTAAAATCGAAATAACTTCAAATCGGCTGATCCTATCTGTCTGTGTGAAACCCATTCCATTCGATTTAGAATGACCAAATACATTAAAATTGACATGTTTTTATAATTGTTTCCAAAATTCGGGTTTTTCGCCCCACTGTGCGACGTACTCTATGACGTGTTCCGATTCCATTGGTTAAGATTCAAAAGGAAAAAAGTTTTTCTTACAAGAACCTAACATTTAGGGGTTGGTTTGTATGACAGCCCTATGACGTAATGTTCCGATTCCATCCATTCCTAGATATGTTTTGATGCTTTACTAGGAACACATTTGGGTAAGGTTTGGTTACGATTGATTCATAAAGAAAAAAGTTTTTCTTAGAACAACCTAATTTCCGGGGGTTGGTTTGTATGACAGCCCTATGACGTAGTGTTCCGATTTCATCCGTTCCTAGATATGTTATGAGGCTTAACCAGGAACACTTTTGGGTGAAGTTTGGTTAATATTGGTACATAAAGAAAAAAAAATTCTTAGAAGAACCTAATTTTCAGGGGCAGCCTTATGACCCCATGGTCCAATTTCATTCGTTTCGACATATATACCTAAGTTACTGGTTTATAACTTCGTGTCACATGACTTTCTCCGTAGAATTCGCATTTAAGCCGATATTTAGTTCGGAAGATGCGAAAAATGACAATTTCGAACTTTTTTACAAAAATCAATGTTTAAAGTCCTGTATCTTGTATCCTTTGCACCTACAAAGCTGAAGGAGGGCTCAAATTAAAGATCCAGTAGACGAATTTTTTTGTAGGAAGCACCTTTTGGAAATTACCAACCAAAATATGAAAGAAGTCCGAAAATGTTGAGGTTTTTTTAGGGTCACGGGTTTAGCACAGGTTTTCCGAAGTTGCAAACTTGGTGGTACACTTCTGGTATCTAGCCTAACAATACCGCAAAAACCCAGAGCCGAGCTATCTTTTGCGACCTAAAATCATAAAATGACTGGCCTATTAAGCCGTTTTCAAAATTTGACATTTTGGTAAAAGTTTTGATATTTTTTTTTAAATATCCTCACTAAAACGCAGAACAGCTCACAAGCTGGAACGGTTGTACGTTACTTGAGGCCCGGGGCTAATACTCAAGTGGGTACCATTTTGTCGTTGTTGTTTTGGCGCCATCCTTTATTTCTCTTCTGACAAAAAACGGAATAAGGAACATAAATACACGGGCACCAGATGGATTTACAAAATCCGTGTAAAATCTGCGTCCTTTTAGTCCGACAGTCAGCTATTCTTAAGACCACCTCGGCTCGGAAGCCAGGTTAGTAAAACAACTTTAGCTGTGAAAAGAATCAGTAGCTATCATATTTGGCTACTATAGACGTCAACATGTTTGGCAAAAGTTCGGAAATCACTCCACCCTTTGTTTTACCGTCAAATTATATTATTGCAACTTCCTGACATTGTTTATAAAGGGTTTTGTCTTCGTATTTTTTAAATACCCTAATGCGCTTTTTTGCAGAAAATAACCACCATGAATTGGAACTCACATATTCGGATTTAAAACTAGGGAATATCGAAAGAGTTTCCAGCATTAATCTTATGTTTGAGACAGGACTATAGGGTGGACGACGCCCCCAATCCACTTAAACTACCAAATACCATAGTATAGCAAAACTTGTTTCAGAGATTTCGGATTGTCGATAACATTAGCCTTTAGAAACCTTGTATGGAAATTAATTAGATGATAGAGCTGGCCAATCAAAATCACCACTTTTTGACAGTAGGAAATTGAATAGAACTCACTGTAGGAAATCCTTGTATTAGATAAAAGACTCAAACATTCTCAAAAATGGTCACTCATTAAGTTATTTTTTTAAGAAAACCGTTTTTGCAGACACAAGATCGTTTTCACAGTTAATTATATTTATTCTTAAACGAAAAATTGTATGAAATAATAATTCGGTCAGCTAGATACCTTCGATTTTCGGATAATCGAATATTTTAGCGACCAATTTGGCAAAGGTTTTCTGGGAAATCATTATCGATTAATTCCTATACATCAGTGTACTTCTTGCATATTTTCCCCAACAATTTCTTTAGCGGAATATTTCTTTTTATATTTATTTTTTCCTGGGTTAGTAAGAGTGCATGACGGGTCGTAAATGCAAACTTTGCTACTGATGATTTTTTGCATAGTTTTGTTAATTGTCTAAATAAATATGAACGAATGTATGTATAGTTTTCTAAATTATCAATTCATAGTCAATTTTAATTCACACTTACTGACTAAATAAAAACGAGACCGAGGCTAATTTCGGGCGCGGCCGAAATTTGGATACCCTTCGCTCCCCTCGGGCTAAAAGTTATTTCGGGCGTCCCTCTGACTTGGGTTTAGTCCTCCCCGCTTCCATGCTTTTCCTTGAATTTTCACATAAGTGCCGTGGCGAAGATTTATTGGGTGAAGCGAGGGACGTGGTTTTCTTAGAAGAACCAAAAAAGGGGGGGGGGGGGGCTTCGGCAGCCCTATGAACGTATGGCCTTTCCATCAATTTTTACGTATGTTTGTGGCATCAATCAAAACACAATTCTATGAGATTTGGTTGAAATTGGTGGACAAATAAAAAAGTTTTTCTTCGAAGAACCTAATTTGGGGGTTGGGTTTATATGCCAGCCCCATGACCCCATGGTCCAAATTAAATAATTTTTGCATATGTTTTGTAACATCAATAAAAAAAACATTTCCATGAGGTTTAGCTGAAATTTGTGTCCAAATAAAAGAGTATTTTTTAGAAGAACCTAATTTTGGGGGTCAAGTTTGAATGGCAGCCCCACGACCCCATAGTGCGATTTCATTTATTTTCACGTTTGTTATGTGGCATCAATAGGAATATAATTTTCTGAAGTTTGATTGAAATTGGTGTGCGAATTAAAACGTTTTTTTTAGAAAAATTTGATTTGGAGGGTTAGGTTTGTATGGTAGCCCCATGACCACATGGTCAGATTCCATCTATTTATACATATGTTTTGTGTCATCAATAGATCATTTGTGTGAAGTTTGGTTGAAATTGGTGTATAAATAAAACAAATTTCTTAGAAGAACTTAATTTGGGGAGCTAGGTTTCTATGACAGCCCCATGACCCCTTGGTGCGATTTGGTTGATTTTTACATATGTTTTGTGGTATTACTAGAAACACATTTGCGCCAAATTTGATTGAAATCGATGAGAAAATAAAAAAGTTTTTCTTAGAAGAACATAATTTGGGGGACTAGGTGTGTATGGCAGCCCCACGACCCCATTGTCCGATTTGGTCGATTTTTACATATGTTGTGTGTCACCAGTTAAAACACATTTGTGTGTAATTTGATTGAAATTGGTACATAAAAAAAAAGTTTTTCTAAGAAGAACCTAAATTTGGGGGGTAGGTTTGTATGGCAGCCCCACGACCCCCTTTTCGGATTTTGGCGATTCAAACATACAAACTGCCTGCAACAAAAAGAACATGTTTGCAAAATTTCAGCTCCATAGCTTTTAAACTGGCCGAGCAAAACGCGTCGCAACAGACAGACAGACGGACAGACGGACATCGTCGAATCGACTCAGCTCGTCACGCTGATCATATATATACATATTTTATATGGTTGGAGATGCTTCCTTCAATGCGTTACAAACTTCATGACAAAGTTAATATACCCTTTACGCTTAATAAGCGAAGGGTATAAAAAATATGTTTGCACATAATTTAAGGATATCTAACAAAATTCTGTTTGGCTAATGATAATAATTCATTCATGATTCGCAAGTAGGATTTGCCGTTTACCAAATTATATTTACCTATTAATTATCATATGTATTCATTCATATTTTCTAAATATGTAAAACGCAAGCTTGGTGCGTTCATGAATGAAATTAATTACGGAGGTGGAAATTGCAAGATGAATCAGATGCAAATTATTTTCTTATTGTACGATGATTCAAGAAAAGAATTTACAGGAAATATACCTGTAGGTGAATGATTAATTAACATATGAATCAATAAAGTCTAGACTAGACTAATGCACGATAGTAGTCATACGCTTAGGTTTTATATATATCCACATATGTGAAAATATGTATGCAGTATTTTTATATACAGGAATGTGGTAATTCATATTTTAATTTTGTCACGATTTTGATGGCACCAATTGCCAGGCGGTTCTTTATTAATTATCATCAGAGAATCAGAGAAGTTAATTTTGTTCATACCAGATTCCAAATTCTGGTACCAGTCGTATGAAACATTTTCATTAAAAAAAATACTAAGTCCAATTAACGTTCTAATAATGTAATTTTTCTTTTTTTTCAGCTTTAAATTCAACTGTATCGGAAATACGTCAGCAGTAAGTTAATTTATTAATGTAGTGCTTCATTTTATTAAACAAAAATTGAGTACTAATTGCAAAAAGAAGAACAGAATAAATACAACGTAAATGCCGATTCTGTCGTTATGTGATAATCGATTAGTTGTTCATTGAAGAATGCACAATTTCTGTTTGTACTCGTAATTAATTTCTTATCGATACAGTCGACGCCGTGTTATTTCCTATAATCACAGCGTCGACACTGTCGAGACAGTGCCATGATAGGTTATTTGTGTCGTGTGTTGTTATGGCGCCCAATATGGATTTCTGAGCAAAAATTCTAAACGTACATATGCACATATGTATGTATTTATTGCTGACTTCGCCAGTATGCAACGTTTAGTTCTAATTAAAGAAAAATGTACGAAAAAGAATATATGCAAACACAAGATCTGATTACGTTCTCCATCATAGCATTATTTTTTTTTAACGTGATAATCATACACTGTACTCGGTTATCAGTTATCATGACACAATAACAAAATATTCGTATTCATGTACAAATATCGTGCCCAAGATGCCAGAACCGCGAAACTACCAAATTAAAATGAAAAATTAAATAACAGGTGCGATAAGTCCAACATTGGATTAAGGCCGCAGATGTGTTAGTGACATCCAACTTCCAAGATCTTAACTGCTTTTTTGTTGAGGTGTTGAGATCAACAGCACGCTCAGCAGTGTTATTTATTCTCATAAATGGGTACTCGTTTAACATCTGAGTGAGATCATAGTCCGCCACATGGGTCGTGAGTTCGAAAAACACCATAAAGTGAATTCGTTCTCGCGAATGTCGAAAAATGTCTGCAGAACTTATGCCAGAACCACGAATCTTCATACAAAACAAATAGATGCCAGCATTAAATGATGTATGTTAGAAAAATTGAATCGTAGTTTGCAGTTTAAAAAAATAAAAATAAAACTAGCAAAGATTTAGAAAATTGCAAATAATGAAAAATGAGAATATTATTTTAAAAAATCGTGAAGGTCTATACAAAGATGAACCGCTTATCCGATTGTATTGATTGGTTTGCTTTGATTTAAATTTTAAAGTAATCTGTTGGCTGTCAGGATAATTTCATTTTTTAATTTTTAAATTCCTGTAGTCGGTACAGGGTAAATATTTCCGTGTATGTTCCATGCATATTTTTTTTTTGCTCAAAATTACATAAGGACTCACGTGGAAGTGCCTTCATGTATCAGAGTTTTTCTATATTCATACAACGAAACAGATGCCAAAACCACGAGAGTACATTGCATTTATAAATAATTTTTACGTAACTTAAACGTTAAACTAACTATTCACCAAAACATATAGTTTCTACTAATACGAGTAGTTCAGAAAAGAGTATTGCGCTAAATGGACATTTTGCAGAGCAAATTAAAACTTCTGATCGTTTTTTTCTGGAAACTATGAAAATGTAGATTCGTGGATTTGGCATATCGGTGACGCTAAACTAACGCAATGTATTGCTGCTGATTATCTTACATATTATTGATTTGCAAGATATATTTGCTAATAACAATTTATGAATGTCCGTACCGCTGTCATTTGCACCCTGTCATAATTTACGAGCATTCGTTAATTGTGATCATTTTATTTTCGCATTTCCGGGAAAGTTGATAGACCGATGCCGCGCTTAGAATATGCAGTTTAAATTAAATAAATAAAATAAGTAACTGGCACGACAATCCAACATTGTGCTTCCACAGCAAAGATGTTAGTGACATTGTACTTCCGAGATCTTAAATGCTTTCTTGTAGAGATGTTGAGGTCAACTGCAAGCTCTACAGAAATAAATGAATTCTTGTTTGACATCTTAATTTTTTGACATTTTAGGAGTACTTCTATCATTTAAACAATATAGTAGTGCAGCGGTCGGAAAAGTGTGGCTTGCGGGCCACATGTGGCTCTTTGAGTGATTTAGTGCAGCTCTCCATTGGCTCAGAGAAAATTTAGTATGACACTATTTTTTCGAATCAGTAATTTTTGAGAAAAATCGATTGAGCGATGTCCGTCTGTTTCAATACAAACTAGTCCCTCAGTATTAAAGCTATCGGGCTGAAATTTTGTATACAAGTTCCTTTTTAGTGTACGCTGTATATATATCGAAACGAGTGGAATCGGACAATGGCGTCATGGGGCTGGCATAAAAACCAACCCAAAATTAGATTCTTAATTAACTTAATCTTAACAAACTTCATCCAAGTGTGTTTCTAGTAAAGCCTCAAAAATATCCAGGGACGGATGGAATCGGAACACTACGTACAGGGCTGTCATACAAACCAACCCCGAAAATTAAATTCTTGTGAGAAAAACTTTTTTTAAACCAATTTTATCCAAACTTCACCCAAGTGTGTTCCTAGTAAAGTCTCAAAACATACCCGGGAACGGATGAAATCAGAGCACTACGTCATAGGGATGCCGTACAAATTATAAACAGAAAAGAAGCTTAAGTTTCATTCAAATGAAACGACGGGTATTCAAATGTCGGCCGCGCCCGAAATTAGCCTCGGTCTCGTTATTGTAGCAATTTTCCATTTTATAAATTAATAAATAAGTCAGAGGTCCCTGTGTACGAAAATCTTTTAATATGGCGCACATTCACGGGCTAATAGTTTGTATTTGTATTGGAAGCGATTGCCAATGAAACTATATTTTCAAAAAGCTCACAGGTATACTCATGTCCACTGAATTGTCTTCAATAGAAAAGAGGTAAGGCTAACCGGCCTGAATGACTTCGCTTCCGTACAATCCTTTTTTCCCGGTTTTGGTGGAAAAACAACTTTAGTCTCTCTCCAAGACATTGGGATATACACTGAGAAAAAAAAGTATAAAAACAAAGGTTTTTAATTTAAAATCAAGCTTTTTTCTACTTAAATTTTGCGCAAAATGGGACACAGTTAAAATTAAATAGACTGATATATCATTTTAAAAATTTTATAGATATTTTGAATCAAATAGGTATTTGTTTTAAATCAAGAACTTAAAAATTTCAAATAAAAATGTCTGATTATTTTGAATGAAAATGTTTTTTTTTGTACAATGAAAAGGTAAAGGGCCTTTATAATAAAATTTATTACAAATTTAAAGCAAAACTGAAATCATTTTGAAATAAAACATCGTAGTCATTAACTCAAAATGCATATGCATTTTATTTATTTGGAGTTCGCATTTAACCCTAGACGCACGTATGGAAAATTCTGAAATTTTATGGTATCAAAATGAGAATAAATAAAACAGCTATTTAGAAAAAAATATTCTTTTAATACTTTCTTAAATTTATGACGAAAAATAATTCTGTAGTCTTATTAGTTCCGTATTTCGACCAATATAATGTTTTTTAAAAGGTGGACTGTTAAAGTCTTGTAACCGAATAATTTTTTTTTCTAATATTCTTGATATCGAATAAGATGCAAAACGAGATACATAAGTTATTTCGTATTCTTGAACAATAACAAAACAAGTATTTTCTTTTTTAATAATAAAGTCAAATATTTCATATACATTTCTTTCTGCCTTAATTCTGCTAAGGAAATCCCCTATTCCATAGGTTGTACCCATAAAGGTTACATGTTTAGCGTAAATACAACTGCCTTCAATCAGATTTAAAGCTGCATAAATGCTATCTTTCTCAGATGAACTATAAGTCTCCCCAGTATCCAGTATATCAACACGAAATCCATTTTGGAGCAAATTATTTGCAAATTGTAGTGCCGCCTTTGTAGACAAAGTCAGCGGTACATTTACTCTAGAGGTTATACTCGCAGCATATTTTTTAAATATTTGATGAACTGATTCGAGCCTGTAGCTCCACATATGTCTGAGAGGACCACATTTCCGTAAAATGCCTGGATAATGCACTAAGTTGTGATGTTTCAATTTCAGAGTGTCCCTAAATAATTGTTGGTATAACGAATTATGGTCTCCAATAAGATCACCTAATTTTAGTATTTTATCTTCATCAAAAAATGGCAGTAAAATTATATCAATTATTTCGATAAACAATAAAATAAACTTATACACGTCATCATTTTCAGGAATAATATCACCGATTATTAATGGGAAGTAATGAAAAAGTGTTTGCATTTCCCGACTGGTTAATCTAAAATTCCCCGTTTTTATATGCGTTGCTTCCAGTGGCGGACTAATATTTTTGATTTCTGATTTACTATAACTAAACATTTGTTTACGATAGTTAAATGTTTCTAGCGTAAATATTTTTTTTGTATAAATGAAATATTGCAATGCTTTCGATAAATTATACCTACATATTCCTAAAAAGAGATCATGCATTATGTCACAAGCAACATTTTCGCTAACATGAAAATAATGAAGATCATTGAAAACACATTCTTCTTTGATTCCTGATAAAGATGGATCATTCAAACTTTTATCTTCTTCGTAATTATTTCGATTTCTTAACGATTCGGGAATTTCCCTACAATCACGCCGAATTTCATCTGCACTCCTTCTGCAAATGCGACATGTAGGTTTTATACCAAAGTTGCAATTGTAACCAAGTATCTTATGAAGGCCTAGATTATCCCCTAATATCTGCCCTATTGTAATGTGAATGCGTGTTTTCATATTCTCCCATTCTATTTCTAATCCTTCCGTTTCGAGAGTTTTTAATTCATTGATTAATGGTTTCAAAGAAGCGTAATTTCCATATTCCTTATAGTCTCTCGATTTAATAAAACCTGCAACGAAAATGTTACTCTGCTTAGACATACGGGATGCTGACGTAGTTGGAAAAATGTAATATATAGCTAATATGCTACAAATGCCTGCATAAGAGCCCAGAGGGTTGTTAATTTCAAACTCATCCGAATATAAATGAATAGGAATAACCTTTTTCCCAGTCAATGCTTCTTTCTTAGCTTCCCATATGGAGCCGTTAGTGAAATTTCTTATATTGTTCCGATCGCTTTGCACAACGTTTGAGCAATCTAATAATTCGGAAAGTATATTATCACATTGTAAATATTTCTTTATTTGAAACGGAAGGTTCAATAAACAGCCCTGAATTTTTACATGATCTAAGGTCGGAACACCGTTTATTCTAACTTCAGTTAAGTCATTGTTTATAGTGAAAGCTTTTGGTGGAGAATATAACTCACTATTTTCAAGTTTCTGAAAAAATTTATACTCAGTTCTTATATGAGCAAAAGGATCACGCAGGAAAAGTAAGTATTGCATAAATTCTTCACGTTTCTCATTATCAATAATGTGGTCGGCAAATGATTCTAGAAATTCCGACAAAGGATTGGAAAAAAGATTAGATACTAGATTTTGTATTTCAAATGTAAGTTTTCTTGCTACAGATTTTTTTCCTTGCAACTCTAAAGAAAATCCGAGTAAATTTTGGCTTAAAAGGTTTAAATTTTCTGTAGGACTGTTTTGTTTTGTCAAATGTTTAACTTGTTGGGTTTGATCCACTTTATATGTCATAATAGGATGATTAGCATCACAACAATTGGAATTTGTATAGGTATTTGTGACTTTTTCTAAATTACTATTATTACTCATATTTGGAATATCACTTTCAATATCATTATGATTTTCATGTTTTCTTAGATGTGTCTTAAACTTATATATATTTTGGAATTTTTGTAGGCAAGATGTACATGTAAACTTATAAAGTGAAGGCACTTTATGATCGTTTCTTAAGTGCTCTATTAAACTGAAAGCTTTTTCAAAAGACTTTTTACATATGAAACAAGTAAGCATTTTTATATAAATGTTTTTTTTTGCGTCGGAGTCAAAAATAATACTGTTGTCTTTTAGTTGTAATTCAATTTCAATTCGAAATAATTATTATGTTAAAGTATTCAGTTGACACTAATTTTTTCAAATTCCTTGCAGATACTTGTTATTTTAGCGTCAAAACTTTGTATGCCAAAAAAATATTCTTGAAAGAAAAGCCAAACTTGCTTGCTAATATCGGAATATTGTAAGTCAAATACAAATATCAACTTAATAATCAACGCAATGCATTTACGGAATGTTTCTACCTTATATCTAACTCCGTCGCAATAGACGAAAATTTGTTCCAGGGTGGTTTCGTTTGGTCCTAACACAATAATGCGGGGCTGAATAGTTTGCTTTGATTTGTTGATTCTGGTTTTTAAATCTTCGAGACGCTCATGTAACGTGTTTATATTGAATAGGTGTAAAACAAAGTCTTCCTGGCCATCGGCAATAGTTGGCTTGACGGTTCTGCTGAGCCTTTTGGGTTGAAAAATTGCAAACAGTAGCTTCGTGATATATAGATCTCTGGTGTCTGTGAAACATTAGTTTTTACTTCAAACAAAAGAATAAAAATATTAGCTAATACCTTGATGCAGATCTTCTTTTTCTTTTAATTGGTTGAATAAAGTTCTGTTTGCTTTGTCCTTTATATTCTTTTCAAAGAAAACCAAACTTTTTTGGTTGAAAAGATCAAATTTGTCGATCAATAAATTCCCCTTCGTTGGGAACATTAAATCAAAATCAATTTCAATCTATTGAATGATTTATATCAGCATTGGTTTCTGAATATTTATGAAAAAAAAAAAAAAATACCAGCTTTTGTCCGTAGTGACGGTTGTAATGAGGCCAATCCCGAAAGAAATTGTCTATCCCTTTATCGGATGAGTTTTTGAAAATGTTCGTCCGGTAATTAGAGGTGTCCTTCCACAATTCAATGAGACTTTCTTCCGGAAGATGCTCACTTTGAAGAATGAGCAACTTTTCTTTCAATAAGGCTGCCAATATACATTGATTCACAGTAAAAAGTTTATTGAATTTCCCACACAAAGTGTAGTAAAAATTACTACAAAAAAAAGCTAAAAAAAAAATTGAAATTTAATCTTACACATTTCTTAAGCAAAAAGTTAAAATAAATGAAAACTATTAAATTTTAAATAAAATATTGTGAAATCACATTGCTACTGTAATTTTACAAACAAAAAATGTAAAATTAAATCAAGTGAATGTGATTTTTCATCATTTAATGTAAAATTAAATCAAATGAATGTAATTTTTCATCATTTCATTTTTACATTTCGTAAATCTTGTCGATATTATTCTGCTACGCTGTGTGGCGCACTTGGTTGAGTCGCCACTCTACGATGCTAGTAATCTAGAGGTCCGTAGATCGAATCTCGGCGTGGTCCAAAATTTTCGAACATGTGGGGATAGGAAATATATAGTGCTTGCAACATTATATACACTCCGAAATTATATGCATTGTAACGTTGACTCGAAATTGCTTATAAACGGCTGAGTTAACAACGTTAAGTTAATTTTAAATAAAAAATTTAATTTTACACATGGGTATGGGACTTGTTTCCCTCTATGAATTTAAAATTAAATCTTTGTTGGAAATGGGTTAAATGTATTGATGTAATTTTAAATGCTTTATTTAACGTTAAATTTCGTGTTGTAATTTTACAACTCTGAAAGTTGGCAACCAATTGCCTACTCTGAAAGCTGTAAAAATTTAAAACCGTGTACCAACATATTCAATCATAAGAAAATATACTATAATCCCTTACCAGTGTCTTTGTCCTGATTTCTGGTGTCACTCACTTTTGGGTCTACCGAATGATCCTGTTTCAAGTATTTAGTCTTAAAGCATATATTGCTATACCGATCGTATAGTTTGCCGCTTGGATTTTTCCTTTTTCGGCGGGGTTTGTAATACAATTCCTGCAGAATTTTAATAAATATTTGTAATTTTATCAACAAATCGTATTCAATAGGCATTCGTACCGGATCCTCTGAGGGAAAAACTTTTTTGATTGTTTCCGCTATGGTTTCTAAATTTGACGTAGACAACCGCCTTTTTTCGCCAGTGCAAAAATCCACGACAAGGTGAACCAGGTCCTTTTGATGGTGTGGTTCCAGCTTATCATTTATGCTGTAAGCATCAAGGATGAGCCGACCTTTAATGCTTTGCTGTAGAATTTTGCGGAGATCTTCGGGTCCAAAGCCGTCTAATTTTCTATAAATAAATCTTTGATCTATAGTTGTTCAATTATGTTGTCATACAAAGAAACTTACTTAGAATCTTGGTCGGATAATGAAAGCGAAATAGATTTATTTGATTCGTTAAATGATGAACTAAGCCATTCTTGTGTTGCCGTTATCGTAGAAGCTTCGTGTAAATCAAAAGGCAAGTTCTATAGAAAAGAGCATTTACTATTATGTTTCATTTTCGGAAATATTATAATGTTTCGCCCTGATTTTGCTTAATAATAATTCCTAAACCTTTTTCTCAAAATCACCATCGCTCTCCCGCGGATGCACTTAAAATTGGCCGTTTTCAGTAATGTACGGATAGTAGGGTCAATTTTTGCCCGATTTTGGCATAATTTGCACAATTCTGACCAAATTGCAGAATATTTGGGACAATTTAAATAAATCTGAGTTAAAATTTGGCCAATTTTTAAAGGAAACGTACAGACACCTCGTCCTGGTAGTAAATTATATCCACAATTGTAAAATTATATTCACAGTTCTAAAAGGCCCGAACACGAGTTACACTTCAAGCAATTTTCTTTGATATTAATTATATAACATAGTAGCACCGAATTTCAACCGGTTTTGGATTTATTAAGAAATAAAATCAGGGCTCTTGATTTTGAATTTTGAAATAAACACTTTGCACAATTTTCAAATGAACACTCTAAACGTTTGACTACAAATACACAATGTAGACTGCTTTTTCGCCTGTGCCTCCTTGTTTGTTTATCTTATTGTATCAACGAAAATAATTTTCAAAAGTGTTGTGTATCGAATAAGAAAAAAACATCTGATATCATTTTAAACAAGAATTCTGTTGGCCATTGTTCAAATGAGATGCCCAGACATGGAAGCGCATGAAAAGCATTTTTGTTTTTCGCCAAACTGTATGTATTTGGGTCTTTGTTCCTTACCATTTCTTTTCGCCATTGTTTCAATCCGGCAGCAAACAAAACTTGTTGTCCAAAACTTAGATTACCTTTTTCGAACAGAGGCTGTATATCCGAAATGGCCATTACCTTTAGTACATCTGACGAAATTTCTTCTTTTTTGAGAAAATCAATTGTTTCTAAAGATAATTTCCATTCTTGAAATATAGCCTCATTTTGGGCAATTCTTTCGCTCACGAATTCCAAAACAATACCATTTTCAAATTGTACGTAATTTGGACTTATTTCCGACATTGTTCACTTCTATTTTATCGAATTTTATTATCACGCACTCACCAATTTACTTATTCACGAACTACTGCGCACTGTATGCCATGAGTGGTATGACTCGATTGAAAATTTACCGTTTCAAAGATTTTCATACTTTACATTTAAAGCAAGAACTTGTTACCTCTTGTTTATTTCCGTAAAAGTGAATACCAGTTGGAATTAAGTGATTACATTTTAGAATAAAAGGTTTGATTTTTTGAAAATATGAATGTATGAAACTCTTGTTTTAAAATATTTGTATATTTTGGATTAAAAGGTGGTTTTAGATTAAAACTTTAAAAAGGAAAATGTTTATATTTTGAAATGAAATTTTCTATTTAGAATCAAAAGTTTTTCAAGAAATTTAAAAACAAAATAGTGACATTTTTGAATTAAAATGAAATTTTTTTCTCAGTGTAGCCTGTCGATAAACAGAATATGTTCCGTATCTTCTCCAGCAGAGCTGCCATGCCCATTTGTAGCAGTGCCGGAAATATTCCGTCCATTCCAGGCGTCTTATATGGCTCAAAAGTATTTATAGCACTCCTTACACAATTTGAAGTAATTATCCTCTCAGTTTCTTGTCGTCCGGTCGCCCCTACTAATTTACAGGTTTGAGTCTACGGATTTTTTGACTTGAAGCTTCCTGGAAAATAACTTCCATAAGCGACTGCAAATGTCTTCTTCATTGTTTCCGTCATAGTGCCATCGGTCTTTCGGATTAGTCCCATTTTGTAAACGTTGTCTTTCGAAATCATCTTCTGTTATCTGCAAACCTAAGATGTATTCCTCATATTCGAGCAAAATTCCCTCCACGAATTCCTTTTACGTGTACGTAGAGTCTTCTTCAACTCTTTCTTTTTATCCTTATATAGATCCCATGAGCGAGGGGTCCTCTCTCTCATGTACCTATTAAACGCTTTCTTTGTCTCTTTCTTCATAGATTCCAATTCAGTGCACCACCAGGGTGTTGGATCCTTTTCATCTATGATTGCAGCGGGACAAGCCAATTTGAAAGTGTGAGTTATTGCAGAATTAATTTGTTCCACCGATCGCTCTATCTCAGTCGTGTTATTAGGTATTTCCTCTGAAATATTATCGATTTGTTCCAATAAACACATTTCGTACTTAGTACAGTCCGTATTTCTTGGCACTCTGATACGTTTGTTTTCGCTACTCGGTTTCGTGCCATACATAATTTCAAACTGAATAGCCCTGTGATCAGACATGGTTAGTCGGTCCACCACTCTCCAAAGTTTAGAATTCTGTGCAGCATATTGACAGAGCTCAGGGTAATGTCTATCACCTCAGCCCTTCGCGCATCAGCACCCCTAGCTACTAACAAGTTGTTTGTATCTCTCATCAAATCCCAGCAGCTGATGTCCTGGGATGTTGTCATCTGTGCTGCCTCACACAGTATTCTGAGCGTTGGCATCACATCCTATTATCAGACTTATACCTCTTTCTTTACAATATTTTACCAGGCTCTCTACTTCCATTGAAGGAGGTGGTTCTGGTGAGTCGTAAGGGAGGTACGCCGCGCCGACGCGATTATAAATGATCCTGCCCCACTTACAATCATTACTACCGTAAGATCGGGCGAGATTAGATGCGCCATTGGTACCGCATGTACACCATGCCGCACCAGGATACAAGTCCTTACCTTTCCGCCCTGTACATAAAACAGATTGGCGGACTGTTGCGACAGACCCCTAATTTTGTTTTCCTTGGTAATCCAGGGTTCTTGTATCAATGCAATATCGAGTTTTTCTTCCTCAAAGCATCTCATCATCATCGCTGATGCTGATATACAGTGATGAAAATTCAAGCCCCCTAGTTTTCGCAAATATTTCAATTGCATCGATCTCAGCTTGAAAGACAACAGGCCAAAAATACCGTTGCTTGTGCCGGATTCGGTCTTGGAACTATCAGTACACTTAAGGCTCTGTCAGACACAACGCGATCTGCGTCTGCGATCGCAAATATGTTTTCGCAGCGCGCACTGTACTACGCTATACTTCGTTATTATACCCCTCAATGAAAATGCCGGAAAACACGTGATTTGACAGAAAGCAGTGCGTTCTGCTATCGGTTGTACAAAAATGAATGTATGTGACAGATCGCCGCAAACCCGAGCGATACAGTAGAAACCCGACTCTCGATAATCCGATTATCCGGGTAATCCGACCCAACCATAGCCACATCTTAATCCACTATAAACGAGACCGAGGCTAATTTCGGGCGCGGCCGAAATTTAAATACCTGTCACATTTGAATGAACCTGAAGCTTCTTTTGCGTTAACAATTTCTACAGCAGCCCTATGACGTGTTCCGATTCCATCTGTTTGATCACTTAGATGAATTTTGGTTAAAAAAAAGTTTTTCTTTCAAGAACTTAATATTTGGGGGTTGGTTTGGATGACAGCCCTATGACGTAATGTTGCGATTCTATCCATTCCTAGATATGTTTTGAGGCTTTACTAGGTACACATTTTGGTGAAGTTTGGTTAAGATTGGTTCATAAAGACAAAAGTTTGTATTAAAAGAACCTAATTTCCAGGGGTTGGTTTGTATGACATTATTGTATTTCATCCGTTCCTGGATATTTTTTTGAGGCTTTACTAGAAGCACATTTGGGTAAAGTTTGATTAAGGGTGGATTAAAATAGAAAAAAGTGTTTCTTAGAAGAACATAACGTTCCGATTCCGAAGATTGGTAGTTAAAGAAAAAAGTTTTTCTTATAAGAACCTAATTTTCAGGGGCAAACCCATGACGTCATGGTCCGATTCCATACGTTCCGACGTATATACAGCGTACACTAAAAAGAAACTTGTATACAAAATTTCAGCCCGATAGGGACTAGTTTGCGTTGCAACGGACGGATAGACAGACAGACAGTAATATTTTCGCCATAGTTTTCAAGAAAACAAGGGCTGAGGGTTGTTCTAGCCTATACGACTACAGTGTTCGAAGCCAATACTTCTTGGAAATTTCTCATTGGGATGTGTTTGAGCTTGTTTTTGTCTTGTCCGTTCGTCTGTTCGGGGTATTGTTACTAGCCTGTGAATAGTGGTCCGAAATGATGACATCTTGTGGGCATGTGAATAGTTCGACGTTTGTGGTATCGTTCGTAATGGGTTGGGTTTCTTCCTAAAACTGTCGAATTCAAATTATTTATGATTTCTTATTACCTGTATGCCAAAAAATGCGATACGCTGGTCTTGTTCCTGCTCCATTGTGATTGTTATGTATTTGGTTGGCCGGTGAATATTGGCTTGACACCACTTCTTGGCATTATGGCTGTCACGTCATCTACGTACCTAGCCCAGAACTTTGACATGATGTCCCATTGCTTGATCTTCGTTTCGAATGTGGCCATGCATGAATACCTCGCTGATCAGAGGAGAGAGCGGATTGCCCATTCTTGCCGTTGTTTTGTAATACTTCTCCCTCCAGGTGATGTAATTCTCCTTCATGGATACTGCTGCTGGCATTACAAGGGCTTTCGCCTACTTTCTTTCCTCCGGTTTGCTGGTTTTCGTGAGCTAATCTTCCAATTTTCAGATGGCTTCGTTTGTCGGTATGCTCGAGTACAGTGCCTTGATGTCGAATGATATGAGGCAATCATCTTCTCCTAGGATGTTGAATTCGGTAAGTTTTCCAATGATTTTTTCTGTGATTAGCCATTTTGTTAGCTTGTAGGTGGGCGAGTTGGTATCGGCTATTATTTCACTTGTCTCGTTGGCTGGCTTGTGGATCTTGGGCTGGACTCGGATCCGCGGTAAAATTAGGTTTTAGATTCTTGGAGCGCTTTCTCGACTCTTTTTGTGGAGTCCGCCAGTGGATTCGTTCGTAGTTGAAACACGTTTCCGTTAATAAGTTTCTCTTCTACCATGGTGTCGTAATCTTTTTTGTCCAATATTATGATCGCATTTCCTTTGTCTGCTTCCACGAAAACCGTTTTTTTCGTTCAAGCTTCAAGGTGTGGATCCTGGTGTTAAGTGATGTAATTTATCAGTGATTTCATTTCCGATGATTTATTTTTCCTCCGGCTCTAATTTGCGGATGACTCCTTCCACGTCGAACTTCTCAGGGAGGTGGTGATTTGATTGCAAATTTCAGGCATTTATTTAGAAACGTTAATTCGTCGTCCTGCCTCCGAATATCAAAACACGATAAAAGGTTCTTACCTAATCACGACGAAGGGAATTATGGGTCGACCCTTATAAAAGTCGCTGGTTCATTAGGCTTTTAAATAGCTATAGAGCATATATACATAAATAGGATATTGTGCAAAGTTGCTTAATTTGATCAGCACTGAAGAAGGAATTACGTTGCTTCCGAAACGCACGACGTATGCCCTAAAAATAAAAACCTCCAGTATAAGGAAAAACCTATAGTTCCATTTTTACAAAGAAAAATTTCTATCAAAATTTCTGTGGTGGTAATTCTACTAAACTTATTGTAATTTTTGCTATCTCTATTACCCCATTATAATAGGTAAAGGGCGATCCATATAAATGACGTTTTATTTGATATTGTTGAAACAACATCGTACAACCATTCAAAGTTTCGACCCTCAACAAACCAACACGATAAGTACAAACATGAATAATATTTTGTAAAATTTTGGTCCTGATAATATAGAACAAAAGACGCAAAAATTTAATCCTTCTTTGGTTTTAAATTCCTACTCGTAGAATACAAAACCAAGTGTTACTTACGGATCGTCCTTCATTTCTGAAATATCCATTTCGAAATAATATAAATCACGTTCTATCCAATTGGAATTGCTTTTCAGATTGGATTATTCTTTTCATTTGTCTTTTGTACAAGAATCTTTCACTAATACCATAAATCCGTCCATTTCAATTAGCCGAGTATTTGATTTATTGTAACGCAAAGTCTGCTTTACGGTCTACCAGTATTTCCCAGGCTTCGTCTCCAAATAAAAAAAAGAAGAAAACAAATTTGTAATCATTTCTGTATTACCGAAACCTGAAATAATCCAACATTAAAGTCATCAACGCCGTGATTACTTAAAGAAATTCTATTTTTACGACGGAGCGGATTTTTTTACAACTCTCGCTTTTTTAGTACATTCCAAGTGACGTCAATATTGTGCTATTGTTATGTGACACTTTACGCATGTAACAATGACTGTCGATTATTTGAATACACATCAACTTTGTCCGGCCCCCTCTCTCCGAGATACGGCAGAATTTCATTCACGTCAAATGGAGCACAAAATCGACACTTTAGGGTTCGACCTTTATGGGCGCTCAAAGACCTATTTAAGACACTCAAACTGTCTTTATTCTATCTAAATCGTATTGTATTGTGTGTCGTGTGTATTTCTGGTTCAGTTGGTAAAGTACACATAAATGTAGGAGTATTACATTGCAAAAGGACTATGACGACGTGTCAAGTTTTTATTACGGAAATGTATATGGTGTATTTTTTGAAATTGTGAAATTGACATTTTATTTTGAAAGAGGAGGGTGACTATGGCTAGAGTGTTTTGAAAGACGTCAAAACTTTAAAAAGAAAGTTTAAGTTTATATTTTTTCCAGAGGGGTGGTTTTTTGGAAGATTTTTCCTCCTCCTACTCCATATCGAACAACTTTAGTGAGAAAAGTGGAAAATCCTGTTTCTTTAGAAGGTTGTTAGATTATGGGGGTATAACTGTCGAGCTTAACTCGAAGCTTGATGGATGGGAACGTATTCGACAAATTTTGCGGAATAATTGTGTAACGCTCAGTCAATTTTGACAAAGGTGTAAATTCTTTTCAATTTGAAGAATTTTATTGATTTCGATGGGAGATGTTGAAATGGATTTGTCTCTTTTGATGAACCGGATTTACAGAATTGGTTGAATTAGAAGGTGCCCTTTGGTCCTTGGAATAATATAAAATAAGTGATGGGATCAAAGAAGTTTTGAAATTTAAACAAATGCTATTTAACCTGCGTGGGCTGTAATCTCTACCGCTCTGATAATATAAATTAGTAAAACTGTTGACTTTCGTGTATTTTTGAATAGCTGATTACGTCAACCTCCTATAATTTTAAAATTCAATTAATTCTAGTGTGATACTTCCTGTTAAATGAAGAAAAAAACCGAATAATCACACCTAAAATTATAATTTGTTGAAAATTACTTGTCTAATAGCCGCCAAAAACCTTGATACTTAATTACTAACTCACAAAATTAGGTGTCGTTTAGCTGTGTATTTTCAGCACTTCAATGAAAATCGACTGTTAATTACAAAGATATTATCCAATCAAAACAACAACGGTTACAGCCGTAACACGTTGACCTGCTGCATCAACTTAATCATCCTTGATTGCGACAAAACTCGGTAATTTGATACTTTGTCTAGTCGATACAAAATGAGTTTCATATGATTGTTATTTGTCATTATACATATTCACAGATTGTCTATTAATAAATTACTAATCTCGAGACTGATTAATTGAAAGGTTGCGGAAAAAAATACAAATCCAATCGGACCCCCTAAGGCGATAAATTCCACAGAAATGTTTTTACGCCAATATCATCCATACATACATAAATCGAAATGTAAAACTTGAACAGCAAGTTTGTGTGCTTGTTTTTACATACATATTTTAAATCGGGCTGATTCTCTCGTCAATCAAAATATTTGTGCAAAACACTTTCAATTGTGCATAATATTTATAGTCTAGTAGTCGAACTTAAGCAGACTACACCGACAAGAGAGTATAGTGTATCCAGAAGTATGTATGAATCTTTTCAATGTACATTAGGGATAATCCCCAACAATGACAAACATTTTTCGATTACATAATACTATCATGTTACACAACCGGTAAGCAACACAGTTTGACAATAGAATTTGATTAAAGATACTTGATACAGAGACTCTTGATACAACTTGTCCGTATTGATAATTCAATAAATATCCTAATCAATGTGTACAAGATGCAGACAAAGTTTGAGCTTAGGATCAATTTTGACATTAAAAAAAATTAAATAATAAAAGTCATTGATTGACTCGTGAACTTGCAGAAATTTTGTTTGCTTACTTTGGTTTTGATTACTTTCGATGTCGGGGCTATGATGTTGAGAATGAGAATCGAGAAACATCAAGACAACGTGTCGTTCGTTCACAAACTTTTTAAAATGAAAGCGGAAAATCTTGTTTGATGTTTGATGCAATTATCTATGCGGTTTAGCGAGAATCCTCGCCGAGGAAAATAAGGCTTTTCGCACACTGGAAATTTAAGTCTTCAGGACCCATGAGTCGCAGGCTTATACTCGGAGACTGAAGGCACTCGCACACTATAAATTCAAATGAAATAGAAACATGCCTAATTTTGATAGAAATTTTCGAACTAAGAAATTTTTTATTTTAATCGGAGAATCTACAATTTGTAGTTTTGACTCGTTAATTTATCACGGTCGGGATTAGGACCACAAAAGGTTTCCACTATGTATTCTATAGTCCGGATTTTATTGGGAATTTTGATTCTACAAGCCGTATGTTTTAGACAGATTTGATAACTTGATTTGTTAAAAATGATTTCATACTGACTAATTTCAAGCAAAAAATACATTAAGGAACTTTTGTGCCAATTATTATTTTCTTTTGACTGGTTTTCCTGTGAAATAAGTGATTGCGTTGATCCGGATGTTTCGTTAGTTCGAACTACCCCTTGCAATAATTCATCCGATTTACCGATTCAAGACTGTAATTTGTAGTTCATAATGATATTTTTGAAAGGGAACAACAAATAGGAGGCACACATGTGTTTTGTATAAAAGAAGCATTACCTAATGGTAAATCTTAATATAAATGATAATATTTCAAAGCATAATCGAACTACAGGAGTTACATTATAGGATTGCATTGCCACGGTGTTTTTATTCACCAGGAAATTTTTGCTCTCCATGCCTGATTATACGGAATAGGGAATAAGGGAGTAGAGTAGAAGTTGAAGTTTTTTTTTATCCAGCACCCGGATAGTAAGCGCCATGGTATTGATACCGCATAATTTTCTTGAAAAAAAAAATTTGAAGCGCCCACAGTGCTGTATCTGTACGAACAGTCGAGCAGTTATTTTAAGACAATTTCATCAAAGAATACTATGAAACCTTGCAGTACACTGTAAAAACAAGGTTGCATTTTACATCGAAAACTCGTTGAATTTTACACCTTTTTTCTCGCAAAATTACAGTAAACATTTTTTTTTTCAACAAAATTTCTAGTGTACCCACAAAATAGTGTAATATTACACAGATTTTTCAATATTACTCTATCTCAGTGTAATTTTACACCACATTTGGTGTGAAGATGTGTCATTACTTTATTCTTGTGTAACTTCACATTTTCAGTGTATATTTACCAATTTTGGTGTAAAAAATACACCTAAATTTGTGTAAAACTGACTTTTGTGCATTATTGCGTTTTCATGTATCTCACAAGTGACTTGTTCTGTGTGCAGTTAGTCTGTTCCGTCCGAAGTGCGTTCGTGTGAGCATCATATTATTGTTGTGTTGTAGCGCTTTTTTTGCTATTGAACCGAAGGGGGTGTGGCAGCTCTAGGCCGTTGCAATAACGGGTAGCTCCAGGACGATTTACACCGAAGAACGGGCTGCCGCTGTTATTATAAACCCGGATGAAAATTTACATATTTGCCGGTGTAAATGTACATTTTTTTCGTGCAAATTGCTTATTTCTGATTTAAATTTACTTAAGTCTAAGAGTAAGTTTACTTATTTATGTGTGCAAATTTACACCAATTTTGTAGTAAATATTTACACCGTAAAGCGTAAAATTACTCTCGTTATAACATATAGTGGTGTAAATTTACTACTATAATAGAAGGAAAAAAAGTTTCCTCCTATTATTGGAGTAAAATTTTTTAAGAGTGTACCCCACCTCTGATCTTGGTTGGGCTTAGAAAAAACCATGATAATGGAAATAGGGAGTACGGCTATTGAACAATTATAAATCCTTCCAGCAGTAACATGCTGGTGCACATTAGCAATGCAGAACAGAGGTTTTGTGAACAAGCGAGAAGGCATGTCAAATTTAGAGAATGACATTGGCCGTGTTTTTTCAACAGCCAACCTACACTATACGGAGTAGTTTTCAAACAAATGCTAACCCGTAGCCTTATTCAGGTTAGCAGTTCAAGCCTGAATGTATGCAATCCCAATTACTTCTGGTACGTTTTCCAATGACTAGCTAAAATTAAATTTTAAAATGAAAAGCTTCTAAGGTATAGTTTACATGCTGCATACAAGTGTGTGCAAAAACAATTGTTTTTGTTTGTAAATTTATGTTAGTGTCGTTTGCCAAATTCTTAAGTGATGCCCACACCGGCGCGTCAGCGAATATTCGCAGCGAATTTTTCCGCGGCGTCAAAATTGTAACACACTGCGTTGTATGGAGATGCCCACACCAACGCGAATATTCGCCAGTTTTGCAGTATTTTTTCCGGTTTGAATATTTGCTACCTAATGTCATTTTATTCAAATAATTTATGTGACAGGTGCAGTGTAGTACAACTTGATGTTGATGTGCCCGAAAAGATGTAGATTTGGAATGAGTTGTTTATGTATTGACCGAGCATTTAAGTTTTGAATGTTTTATGGTACCAGTGGATGAGTAAAAGAAGTAACATTTTTGGAAGCCTGAATTCCAAGGAAGGAAGGTTTTTACTCGTTGTTGTTACACAAATAAATTGCCCTATTGTGGTAAGTCCGGCGACACCCCGATCGAATCGCTCGGCCGAAGAATTGCAGAGATATCGACGATTTTCCAAAGTGCATAGTACGAAGTGGATCGTGAAATTGCTGTGACCGACATCTAGGTTGACAACTAACAAAAGCAACATTTTGTGAATTATTGTACTTATCTCGGTTATCCCCTTGTGAGCTGCGCAGAAAAGATGCTCCGACGCCACTTTAGAGAATTTTGTTGCGAGTCCAGCGAAACCTTGATCGTTTCGCTGGACTCAAGGATTCCAAAGATATCGACGGATTATCGAAGTAGTACGAAGCTGATTGTAAAATTGCTGTGGCCAACATCCAGGATGACGGTTATCTCTGACAACCCTGTGCACTGACCGAAAAAAAGAGGATCCGATGATCCTTTCGGCAATTTTATGGTGAGTCTAGCACTACCTCGATCGTTCTGCCACATCAAAGGATTGCAGAGATATCGACGGATTTCCGAAAGAATACAAGGTCAATCGTTTCATTCATGAATAGTATACGATAGGAAATGAGGATCCTGGTGGTTCGGTGCTTGCGTTTGTCCGTGAGTAGTTACATACAAGCTTGAATATTCCATTGAATTGAATGTTTACTTTGCATAGTTACGCCATATTTTGCTTGGTTACGCCATCGTAAGGAATCACGTAAGGATTCTACTAAAAGTTATTCTGCAATTTCATACGATGGCGTAACCAAGCAAAATATGGCATAACTATGCAAAGTAAACATTCAATTCAATACAATATTCAAGCTTGTATGTAACTACGCATTTTGTGTAACCATGCTAAAGAAAACAGTTACATACATACATAAGTACAGTATAACCTCTATAATTGCAACTAATTAATGCACAGAGTAGTTGCAATTTCCGAAATTTTGCAATTTGCGGGTGGGTTTTTTTTGTACAGAAAAACAACAAAAAAAAGGGAAACATGCATTTATTCGAAAAGAAATGTTCAGAAGTTTTTTTGTTTTTACAAATAAAGTACAGTAGAGCGCCGACTATCCGAACGTCGATTAACCGAACCGGGCACTCTTTTCTTGTGAAAGACATCGAATAAAACGAAAAATCAAGGGTCTCAAGTATGCACCCTCTCATGTGCAACGCTCAATTACCTCGAATTTTTTGCTTTTGTTCAGTTCTAGTCGTTTTACACGTTTTCAGTTTGTCGCTTCATTACACATTTGGGCTATTTTTTAATTTTTCTATGGAAGCTCGGAACTTTCGTTTATCCGAAGCACTCTTGTCGACATTAGTCCGGATAATCGACGCTCTACTGTATATCAAAAATGCAGAGGAAATCAAATTGAAAGTAAAAGATGCCGCTAGGAAAACTTGTTTCTTTCAGTTAATGATAAAAACGGTTTTCTATTTCCGGGTAAAGCACATGAACATCTTAAAATTCTAGAATGACTCTAAAATCGCAACAGTCGTTGCATATTTAGAGTCTGCAATGAGAATAAATTTATAGTTGCAAATATCGGGTATTGCAATTAGCGAAGGTTGTAATTATAGGGGTTACACTGTATATTCAATTCAAAACAGCCACAAAACAATGTTCAAGCTTTGTGTCTTCTCTATACGATAAGACTAACCATTCGACGGGCACAAGGTAAGATGTAAGAGTTTTCGGGTAGGCAATAGTCAATTCAAACAATCAAATCGAACAATGCCGCAACTTTTTCTAGGGTACGGTATAACAAGGTTGCACTGCACTGCATATTTCCATCAATTTGCACATGTCAATGATTTTATGCTTAAAATAAGTCTAGGCATGGAGAGGTAAAATGTCGAATTTTATGTTGATTTCTTCCGATTACGCTTTTACATAATAAGTAAAGATGCCGCGACATTTTGATATAGTACACGAAAATTGCAGCATGATTATAAATGTTAAAATAATTGTATTTGGCCAGTTCTTGCAGTTATTCTCTATCATGTCTAAGTCCCTTCCTTACATAAATCTAATACCTTTTCTAAGGCATCAACATGATATCAGCTGTGAGTGACAGTACCCAGCGAATTATTCGCGCCGCGCCGGTGTGGGCACCAAAAAATGTGCCGCGAATTTTCCGGCGCGGATTCGCGACGGAAAATTCGTGACGCGTTGGTCTGGGCATCACTTTATTCTGAAAAAATTATGGTTCACGCATAAAAATATGTTTTCATTGAAAAAATTAAACTTAAACTTAAATTTAAATTTTTGGGTTTGTAAAGTGAAAACGGGGCTAATATAAATGAGCAATTTTTTGAAATAAATTGCAATGCCTACGTGACAATTTGAAATTTAACCTGGATGCTAACCTCGATCATTTTTTTGCGCGTCTGGGTCAGCGAACCTACCCTCAATGTTAAAAAACACGGCCATTATAAACATATAATCCGTTACAGACAGGGCTTACTAACAAAATGGGAAAACTGCAGCTAAAATTATATATTTGATTTTCGCTAATTGTTGTCGTTTTTGGCATACGCCGCATACGCCGTGCCACTCACGATCCGGGATGATATGCCCGGAGTCCATTAGAGCCCCATGTGACTCGCGAGACTCGTTTGGCCAACCACTGGGACATCATTTTTTTTTATTGCGACCCCCTTCTGAATTTGTACCTTTTTTGAGACGACCTTAAAATATTTTTTCAGTCCTTTAAGAAGCAAGCGTGTGTCCTATCCCATGTCATCATCCGTATTCGTCTTTCAGTTATGATTCTGTTTTCTGAAAAATAAAAAAAAAATAAAACAAAGAAGCTTATGAAACCCTAGATCAGACCCCTGTAACTTTATGGGGATTACCTTCGGATAATGCTCAATAAAATACCAATTGCTACAATCAAACGTATTTCCAATCGGGATTAATCGTTCTACCTGAAACAAGTGACTAATTTAATTTCTACGATTGTTTTCCTGGAATAATGGACTCCTGTCTATCCTTAAATAGGTGAACTTTCTGACTCAATTTTAGCCGAGGCTACTCGTTCAATGTACCGCCTCGGTTTCTGTTATTAGTGCATTTTTAGCTTGAGATCTTGATATATAAATAACACGGATTGAATACTTAGTTGTTCTCTAATAT
This sequence comes from Microchrysa polita, assembly GCA_949715475.1. Taxonomy (NCBI): domain Eukaryota; kingdom Metazoa; phylum Arthropoda; class Insecta; order Diptera; family Stratiomyidae; genus Microchrysa; species Microchrysa polita. The sequence goes on along the minus strand of OX454416.1, from coordinate 134,638,694 downwards.
GGGCCTGGACAGCCTTTCGGAATGAAGTCCATAACGTATAGTTTTTGCTTAAGCTCGTAAAAAAATCCAATGCCAGTACAAAGTCCGAATTTCATGGATATTTAAATCGTTTGTGCAGATTACTACCGATAACCACTCTTCCCTTCGATTTTTTTGGGGAAACTTTTGAAGATTATATCACAATGCTTTCTGCCTTCTTTATATTGTTTGTCAGCCTTAGATCCCACCGATGGTAAGGCCAGAATTTTGAAGTATGTATCCATAAAAATGAAAATGAATCCGGGGGAAGTCTCTTTAGAACACCCAATGATGCCTAGTTTTAAATCAAAGCATCAAATCAAACACTTTCCCAGTGAACGTACAAAATGACAGACAAGAGTTTGACACTTCAAAAAAGAAAGCATTTGAAGAAGGTTTCAGTAATACGGTTATACAATAATACACAGTTTTAGAGCCTCAATACCAGCCCTCCGAAAATTGTTTTCCGGCAGGGTCACATCAAGATCCACCGACTTAACCAGCACGGTCTGTGACTTCCATCATTTCAAGCTTTTGAAAATAGGTAGGTAGGTAAATTTTTTGAAAGTCGAAGAAAGTTATCGAAAACAACTCAAAGAGTTTATGGTGATGGAAAGGGCCACCAATTATTGGTATGAACTTTTTCTAGAGGGGCGTCGTCTAAAATCTTCAGTTGTGTTCCGTGCTCTAGTAGCTAGAAAAATGTAGCTTTTAGAATTTTAGGTTTTTTTCTAAGTTTTTTCAGCTTCCAGTGTGCTTCCCTAAACAAATGAAAATTTTACTGCCTCGTGATGCCCTAAAAAAATTCTGCGTAAAATGCAATGCAATGGCGAGAGACGTTCACATTAAATTGCCGATCCATTCAAATATTTGATGCTTCGTTTCTTCTGTTTCGGCAGCTGTTTAGATTAGTTTGATTGGCATCGTGATGGGGTGGTATATTAGCGATTTGGAAAGCTAATAACTTTTTGTTTGTGAACATTTTCGATTTTTTTTTATTCAGACATTAAATTTAGGAGTTTTTAATATGTAACAGTATACAGTACAACAGTTCGCTGATTATGTTTCATACAAAAAATGCCCAAGTTTAATGTCTGAATAAAAAATTAAACGGAGGCTAATTTCGTGCGCGGCATAAATTTTGGATGCCCTTCACTCTCCTCGGGCTGAAAGTTTTTCGGGCGTACCTACGACTTGTATTTAATCCTCCCCCCATTCTTTTCCCTCCATTTTCACAAAGGGTCCGTTGCGTCGACAAAACAATATTTGTGTGGGATTTGGTTGGAATAAGTGGACAAATAAAAATATTTACTCAGAAAATTTTATTGGGGGACGCGGGAGCATGACCCAATAGTCGATTCCATTTGTTTTGACCTTTTTTGTTGTTTTGATGAAGACACATTAATTCAACGTATTGTGAAATGAATGTAAAAAATGCTTCTTAGAAGAACCAAAATGGGGTGTTGGGTTTGCACGGCAACCCCAAGGTGCATTTCAATCCATTTGTTCATATGCGTTGTGGCACCAATAGAAACACACTAGAAACTAATGGAATCGGAACATTACGTGATAGGGCTGCCATACAAACAACCCGTGAAAATTAAGTTCTTCTAAGAAAACCTTTTTCTATTTTAAGCCGACCTTAACCAATCTTTACCCAAATGTGTTCCTAGTAAAGCCTCAAAAGATATCTAGGAACGGCTGAAATCGGAACACTACGTCATGGGCTATCATACAAATAAACCCTTGCAAATTAGGTTCTTCTAAGAAAAACTTTTTTCTTTATGAACCAAACTTCACTTAAATGTGTTCATGGTAAAGCCTCAAAACATATCTAGGAATGGATGGAATCGGAACATGATGTCATAGAGCTGTCATACCAACCAACCCCCAAAAATAAGGTTCTTGTAAGAAACACTTTTTTTTCTTTTCGAATCTTAAACAAAATTCATCTAAGTGTTGTCCTGGATTAGCCTCAATGCAGCCAGGGCGTCATAGGGCTGCGGTAGAAATTGTTAATGCAAAAGAAGCTTAAGTTGCATTCAAATGATGGGTATTCAAATTTCGTATGCTCCCGAAATCAGCCTCGGTCACGTTTTTTTTTGTAACAGAAATTATACGCGCTATCATTCGTTTCGACCACATTGGATGACCAAGTCATAGGTCCGAATGTATTTTTCGTGTCCTGGCCGATTTTACGTGGTTGGAAATTATTATGCATCAACTCTTCTCCCTTTTGCAAGTACATAATGCAGCAAATCATTTTAAATTGTCAGTAACATGCAATAGTGGCTCTTTCTGTTGATTGTTTTTAGGGTTTTTTAGAAAATATTTTTTCAAAAAACCCTTATGAAATCGATTTTGTCCGTCCGTCCGTCCGTCCGTCTGTCCGTCTGTCCGTCTGTTCACTAAATAACTCGCGAACGGCTCAACCGATTGTCATGAAATTTGGTAGAAATGTGTAGAATGGTTACAGTCTTTGGCACAAATACCTTAGAAGTTAGTAGGAAGAAGTTAACAGGGTGTCCCGAACGTTTGAAAAAAGTCGACTTTTTTAGTTTTTATCTGAGATTGACGAATTTAAATCAAAGATCTAAACGATTACATCTCATGTCAGTTAAAAAATTTCAGTTTGGAGTAACGGTATAAAAGTTATTGGCGTTTAAAGTTAAACTTCCTTTTCGAGCTCCGTTTTTCTAAACCGTTATAGGGATCGATATGCAACTTTGCACAAAGATTGGCCAGTATGGCCTTATATACGTTAAATATTAAGACTGTTGACTTTTGCTAAGGAAAAGTAAATAGCAGTAAATTTGTAAAATTTAAATTTGTTCGTGTGTAGCCCCTCTTAGGTTTCCAAATATGAAAATTCTACTAAGGGTTTTTAGAAAATTACACAGGGAATATGTCTACGAATTTTCATTCGAATAACTGTATCCACACCGGAAATATAGCCAAGTAAGTATTTAGTAAGGGCCTTTCACAATACAAGGGAAGCCTCTTAAGCATTTCTTCAATGCATATCTTTTAACTTGATGAAACAATGAACATGAAATTTGGTGGAAATGCATAGAATGGTAATAGTGTTTGCCACAAATATTTTTGAAGTTTGTAGGACCAAGATACAGGGTGTCCCTGAATAGCTGCACAAGAATACTTGTTCAATACTCATAGGAAAGCTTGCGTATGGGCTCTTATGTCAGGGGACACAATGGAATCATTTCATATAAGTTGCTTTTCCTTGATTAAAAAAACAGTAACAGTAGATTTACAGCTAATAATTCAGTTCATATATAAAGCCTAGCCATCCTTACGTTTGCCTTAGTTTCTTTTTGCTCAAAGGCTATCAGAAATCTTAAATCGAAAAATGCCTGTAGATTTGCCTTGGTGTACTTTTATGTCAACTGGTTAAATAGTAAATAAACGCGTTCCAGAATGAAAGGCTAGCGCCTTTCACTCTGTTCCACCTTTAATTAGACCAATCCAAAAATAGATTTCCAGGAAGCATTCCATTAATGCAGTGCACAATTCTCATCTATTGCTTATAAAATATATGTACAAAAAATATTCGCTATGCATCAAAATTCTAAAAAACCCTCGTATTGCGGGCGCAGCCCTCTGTACGCCGGTATTTTTTTATTTTATCTAAAATACAACGCTTTGTTGACACTTTTAATAAATGGAAAACATATTTTCCAACAAAGAAATTCCACAAAAATTATCCGATAAAAATTAATAATTAATGTTAGCATATGAGCATATCACACACATTATCCAGACTTCACAGAAATATTTTCTTAATAAAATATGCGTTTTTCAGTTTCTAGTACATTTTTTCTGAAACATGATCTGATGATTTTAATCGTCTCTATACTTTATGACCGGCAGACGTGCATTATTAAATCGTGTGCGACTCATTGAAATACCAACACTTTCTCAGAAGCAGCAAAAAGTCAACATCGGACTTCTTGCTAAAATCACGGTTACGGATTGGTACATTATTCGTTACTTTGATAGATATGGCTTGGCTAGATATGTACTATACGAAAATCGAAAGTGCATTCTTACCTGTTCCCAGAGTGATTCACTTGTCGACCGTATTACAACAAAAACCAGACAATTGACCAGGACCACGAAGAAGAGCCACAGTAGACCAGGTCTAGATCGGCAAAAAACTACATTGGTTTCTATATAGGTATTAAGTATCGTCGAGTGGAATGCACAATTAAAAGTCTTTTGCTGGAAGGCGTTGGCATCGCAGATACCTTCAAGCCTATATCGTGAGAAAATAGAAAAAACCTTTGCGCAATACCTGCTGCATTGATCATTTTTTTTCGCGTGGAGTAGACCATTGTAATATGTATTCCAAGTCGTCGTTGTCGGTAAATTTTAAGCCGAGATGTTCAGCAGGGCAATGATGATTAAAACTAGCAAATGCAGTAGTTGGAAAATTTTTTTCTAAGCAAAGTCGGGAAGTGTTGGCACGAATTCGATATTTTGGAAACATCCATTATAATACAGTTTCGAGTATGGAGTGTGAGATATTGTTTTAAGAAAAAGATAATGACAGGACTAGTCTGAGTTTCCCTTTAAATGAATGCAATTCAGCAAATATAACCTAGAGGGACCATTTTAACTTGTCGATAAAACCACCATGTTTAGTTCCACTGTCACAAAATGCTAATATGTATACCTTTAACTAGATCTTTTAAGATTCCCTGTGCGCAACAACCGAGGCAAAAGTAGTTATCTCGATATCTTATTGCGAGGTTAATCGAGTTCGGCAAAGTGCAAAGAAGCGCTGGAATGCCAGTTTCCATGTTCACTAGTATACCTAAACAACGGCGTGCAGGCTGCAGGGTGCAGCGAATCTTAGTCTCTGTCTATCCTGAAATCGAGAAAAAGACCTCGCGTCTTAGTGCAGGTGTTTCGCAAGAGGAGCTCTACTCATACGGTGAGTTATGTTTACGATTTGTGACTAGTGCATTTAACATGTTCACCGGAGGTTCTCCTTTGGCATTTAGTAAAGGGAAAGGTGATCTTGTTGATCTAAGTGCTAAGGAGCGCGCTACAACCAAACACGATCACTCTCATAACAAATCACTGAGCCGTACATAATGTTGTGCGCTATTTCGTTGTGTTGTTCAGCTAAGTAGAAAATTTATGTCGATTCCGATAAATTTTGAGGTTTTTCTATGCTTTTCGGTTTGTATTTACGTTTTAATGTTTTCAGAGCATTTTGAGTGGTTAATTGGAACCCAAGCAAAGTGCAATTCATGTTAACTTTCAACTGAATATATATTGGCAGAAATCTTTGTCTTTGATGATGTGTTTGTATTTATGGACTTGTATATACGGAAGAGTTCAAAATAAAATTGATCGAATCTTAACCACGACAAAATGTTTCAACGTCAATCTAATATTCGTATTGCGGTGAGTGTCATTACTTTTGTGGAAATCGATTGGAACATTTCAAACCACAATGTATATTTAGTTGGAATAGGTTGGCCAGATCAAGAATGCTTTAGAGTGGCGAAAAGAAAGAGAGTTATTGATGGACTATACTCGTACGTATCGATAACTACTACTTTGTTTTAGAAAGTCATAGCATATAATTTTCTCTGTGATCATGTTTATAAATATACGTTAGATTGGCACCATGCATTCTATGTCATTGCACGGTGATCTTATCATGCAACATGCAGACTTGCTTGGTTGCTTGTATGCAGAAACTAAAAGCTTTGGCCAATCAATAGAATGGATAATATTGATCGGTGAGATGACTTGAATTTATGATCAAGATAAAGCCGTAATTGAAAATGTTAGTTTGGATTTGTGGTCGTCTGATTCGATTAGAACCAGTGACCCATATAATGGGATTGTAATGAGAAATTGCTCTTAAATTATATGGTTTGGTATGGATTCAAATGCACAATGGAAATTTGTTGATAGGTATATGATTGTAGAGATTCGAATGGTAATGACGGGTTATGTGCATAGCGTCCTGCATCGTCTAAAATTCTCTACAAACAAACAGCTGCTGGATAGTTTATTTATTTATTTATTTGAAAAATGTTCAACAGAGCTTATAGGCCCCAATTATGGATCAAGATTCGAAAAGATATTAAGAAATTAACAATTAAAGATTGAAAAATTGGAATTAGAATAAAAAAAAGGAAAGAAAAAGGAAAACCAACTATTAAAAAATTATGATTAAATAAAAAAATTAACAAATAAATGTAAGTGTGAAAAAAAACTAGAACGCGATTCCCTTTCAAAAACAATGTTCCCAGCTGCAACCTTGAATAAATAAAGCGACGAGGGAAAAGGACCCAGTTGGAGAATATCGTGGTTTCTTGGTAGGCGTAACAGCGGTGAATGAAAGTATAATTCAGTGCGGGCGAAAGGTATTACGAATAATGATGTCAGCCTGGTAGATCTGTTAAGGCGCGTTTAGATGGCATCAAACTTGTTTGCATCCAACTTTTCCCTCAAACTTATCCAAGTTGGAAGGCTGTACGATATTCTCTCAAACAAATCCTATCAAACAAATCCTATCCAACTTGTTGGCCGTGTAAACAGTAGTTGAAAGTTGGAGCGGTCGTAAAACGTTATCAGTTTTTACAATACGTATTAGTACAGGAAAAATATATTTGCTTTTTATTTTATTTTTTCGTGAATATTTTAAACATTTAGGGAAACATGTTGGAATGAGTATACAGCGTGCCCCAAAAGTCAACGGAAAGCCGGAATTGGATGATAGCGCACAGATATTGGTAATCAGGCGCATTAATTCTTTATTATTAGAAAGTATATTTATATTTCGATTGGACTATAATCAATGCATCTAAAACAAGTTCTCCAACTTCTGTTTTCACGGTGGATTTGTTTGAATGCTCGTTCCACTTCAAACGTGTTGTCCAACTTCTGTTTACACGATGGATTTGGTGTCCAACTTGTTTGAATGCTCAAAAGTTGGACGACAAATCCATCGTGAAAACAGCGCTTTAGGAACGCGAACATTAATTTCGTTCATTAAAGTCGACGATGGTGGACTGTTGCAGATATTGAATAGAAAGCACTCATCTAGAAACACTCTGCGTTTCTCGAGAAGGGGACGTTTAATAGTACAAGGCGATCAGCATAATTGCAGTAAGGGACTCGAAATTTGTAGATAAGGATTCTAGTAAATTTGCGCTGAACCGCTTCGATTAGAGCTTTCAGGTAATCAAAGTGCGGGGACCAGACAGGTGAACAATACTCCAGAATACTACGGACAAGGGAATTAAAAAGGAGAAGACAAGTAGATGTATTGTTGAAAACATGAGAAGTTCGGAGGACGAAGCCAGCCGTTCTGGATGCTCTAGTACATATATCAAATATGTGTAGATCAAATTTGAGCTTGCTGTCAAATAAGACACCCAGATCCTTGAAAGAGTCGACTTTACTTAAAGGAGTAGCTCTGAGGTAATAACTAAATATCAATGAATTCTTCTTCTCTTCTTTAATGAAAAGGTCATCGTGTGACACTTTTTAACGTTTAAATTAAGTTGGTTGGTTTCACACCAATTTTCTAACGCATATATGTAGGTCGTCCTGAAGGGATAAGCAGTCATCAATTGACCGTATAGCTCTATAAACTTTGAGATTATCAGCATATAAAACGCTGGAGGACGATAAATGCAACGGTAAATCGTTAATAAAAATATTAAATAAAAGTGGTCCTAAGATTGACCCTTGGGGAACACCAGATGTAGGGTAGAAGGGAGATTCTTCTCCCTTCTACCCTACATCTGGAGCCGTTATAAGTAACTCGGCACTCACGGTTAGTTAAATATGAGGAGAAGATTTCCACTAACACCAAACTTTTGAATCTTACCAAGTAAGATCCTGTGGCTAACAGTGTCAAATGCCTTCGAAAAGTCGGTGTATACAGCATCGACTTAAGAGTGATTGTCTATGGTTCGGGCTACCATGTTAGTAAATGTTAAAAGATTGGTGCAAGTGGAACGACCTTTTACAAAGCCGTGTTGCTACTCAGCAAAAAGCATAGAAATTGCAGGATAAATCTTGGTGTGGATGAGGCGCTCGAGAATTTTTGGGAAGCAGGATATAAGGGAAATGGGACGGTAGTTAGATATAGAGGATGTATTGGATGTTTTAGGAATTGGGAGGACATTAGCCGCTTTCCATTGTTTGGGGAAGACACCACAATTTAAATTTAAACAAAATGGACAGGAGAACACTTAAGACTTAACAAACATATTAGGCAAGTCGTCAGGACCGGAGCCACCATCATCCTTTAATGATTCGACAATAGAAGCCACTTCAAGGGAGTCTGTTGTGAAGATGGGGATTTGAGGCACTGACGAAGGTGTAGTGGGAAAGTTATTAGGAGAAAGATTAGTTGAAGAAAAGGTGGAGGCAAAAAATTTGGCAAACAGCTCACAGGCTTCTGGAGTAGTCATCGCTATAGAGTCATCGAGCCGTAAGTTTTCTGGCAAGCTGGAAGAAGACTTCAGTGATCAAATATAAGGCCAGAATGGTTTCACATGGTTAGCCGCAAGAGATATTTCAATGTTGTTATAGTAGCTTCTCATTGCATTTTTAACAATTTGTTTAGCCTATGCTCTTGAACGTTTAAAGATTGAGAGATTAGCAGGAGAAGGATTGCGTTTCCATTTGCTACGGTCTACATCTTTCTTGCGCAATGCCATAGCAACCGCTTCAGTAAACCATGGGGACATTTAATTTTTTTTGGCGAAAAAAGAGGAGTGAAGCGAGCAATCAAAGAGTTCAGATAACTATAAAACGTATCCACGGCTTTATCACAGCTAAGATTAGAAAAAAAGGAAAACCAGTCAACTGAATCTAACTCAGTGGAAATTGAATTATAAGACAGAGGAAAGAATGTTGTGACAAAAGAGGAAAATTTGGCAAAGAAGGTTTGATAAACACTGAGGGGAGGCTATACACATGTCACAAGCAAAGTAGTTGAAGGGGACGGTTTAATTAAGGAAAGTACGCACTCTACAGGATGAGACAGTGAGAAGTTACGGCAGAGCGAACTGGAGAAAGTATTATTAACAGCAATTAGGACACCACCGCCGTCTTTTTTGTCAAATAGACTAAGGTTACGATCACTACGATAAACGTTATAGTTCGGAAAGATTTCGCCACTGAGGATACTTTCATTCAACCACGTTTCAGACAGACAGACAATGTCAATTAGTTGGCCATTTCGCGGCCCCAAAACCCCAAAATACAGCAATATAAATATAGCATAAAATATATGTTCACTGGATATTTATAACGACATCATTTGTAACGACGTATCGGCTATAACGACTGAAATTACAGGTCCCGAAATTTAAGAAGCTTGTTCGGTGCAAATTTTTATGAATTTAGCGACCATCGTTATAAAGATCGATCTGTTATAACGACGAATGCTCGTCTCGTGTCGTTTTTGTATATGAAATTATTGCCTTTCCGGCATGCAAAGATCGAGTTTGAATTTAAAATACGTAAAATTCAGAATACAGCTCAAAAATTAGTTCGTATGTAAACAAGCAAGAATTGTTTCTGGAAGGCCAACGGCCTGACGTGACATACCATCGCTTTCAACCGGATGGTTTTTAAACGTAGAAATTGAAAATGCATGTTGCATGCATTTTGTTTGCAATAAAACAACAGGACAGTCGAGGATTTGAAACAATTTTCCTGTGAAAAATCGCACGCCGAAAAAAAAGTGATTGGTTTCATCACATCAATTTTATGCAGCTATGTACTTGAATTTGGTACCAACGACCTTTCAAGATAGTGCAGCAAAAATGTATGGAGAAAATAAAACAGACTTCAAAACTGATTTTAACCATAAATCAAGCTTGTGCTATAGCTCGTTTGCTTCAAGACGATGTGTTTTTATTTTGGCTAGGTGTATTCTATCGAATACATCCATACCCCATTGTGATATCCTTTATAATCAACTACAAAGAACTTGTATCGATTCGGTCGATATTCATCAAACTAGAAGTATTCAGTAGCTGTATACCATACGAAATTTATTACTGCGAATACTCTCAAGCTCCTTAAATTAATTGGCACAATTCCTATGACAACAGCCGAGGCAGACCGATCGTTTTGTACACAAAAAAGAATAAAAACATTTTTGAGACCTACACTGAGCCAAGATAGATTTACAGCTTTGACTATGCTAACAATCTAAAAAAAATGGTAGTTACATGGAATTCCTAATTTTAGTGACTTAGTGATTGACAATTCACATCGCAGAAAGGACGACGTGTAGATTTTGTATTAAAGCACTCCTCCGCGTGATTTGCTTATTGATTTTGATTTGAGAATATTTGTTTATTTATTTAATTGTTTACTTGACTGATGCTAAGTTTTCATATTTTTTCCAATTAAAATGTATTATTGATTCAACTAATATTAACCTTTGTTTAATTGCTTGTTACTTGAGTGATGTTAAGTTTTTCAATTTTTGAATGTTTTTTTAACTTTTTGTACCTATTAACATGTGTGATTAACTTACTTTGAAATCATAAAATTGTCTTAGTTAATTGTTTCTCTCTCTCTCTATAGTTCCTGACAATCCCATGTGGAGCATAGGGCATTAACTACGCCTACTCTCCACCACGTTCTGTTTTGCGCCTACGACGCTAGCTGCGACCATGTAAGATTTAGCGTTTTCGCTTCGCTAGGCCATCCCACACGGCGTCTTGCTCCACTTATGTAAGTCTTTTGATCGCAGTGCCTATCCTTTCTTGGCCAGTTATAGTAAGGAGATCCTCGTTCGAAATGATCTCCGGCCAACGAATATGTAGGATCCGCCGTACACACTGATTTACAAAAGTTTGCAACTTATCAGTATTCTCTTTAGTCACCTTCCTGGTTGAACAGCCATATAGCAGCACGAATTTCACATTGGATTTGAAGACTCGTAGTGTAGTGCGTCTGGAATATTGTTGTTTAGCCAGAAAGGAGTCAAATTGAAGAAAGCCGCCGTAGCCTTGTTTATCCGTGATTTTACATCAGCATCCGCTCCACCATCTGCTGTAACTACGCTCCCGAGATAGCAAAATTCATCAACTTTTTCGACAGCCTGTCCCAAAATACAAATTCTGCTTTGTCCCCCTGGATATATGCTCAAGAACTTAGTCTTGGCAACATTGATTTTCAGCTCCGCATTACGACTTGCGCAGTTTAGAGCTTCTGTCATTTGAGCGACATCATCCGTATTAGTTGATAGAAGGCAAATGTTGTCAGCGTAGTCAAGATGTTGAAAGTGATCAAACAGTTTCCATCTGATACTTTTGTTACGATGTAATTGAAGTGCGGAGCCGAGTACATCACTAATGGCAATAAGGAAGAGAATAGTTGACAAAATACAGCCTTGTCTCACGCCACTGTGCACCTCAAAAGGATCTGAAAGCTTGCCCCTATGCAGGACGTGACTTTGGACTCCATTGTAGGATTCCTTAATGATGGAGATTATCTTATCGGGAATATTTCGTCTTCGTAAGGCATCCCAGATGTACTGACGATCAACACTATCGGAGGCTTTTTTTCAAAGTCGATGAACATGAGATGTAATGGGGATCTCCACTCCGCGGATGTGGTCGCTACAGAAAAACCCTTTGCGAATGCCAGCCTGTTCATCGTTCAATGTGCAATCGACTTTTTCCTTGATTGGTCCTGAAACAATCTTAGCCAACAACTTGGAAATAGCAAGAAGTAGACAGATCCCAAGCCAATTATTACAATTCTTCATGTCATCTTTCTTCGGAATATTAATAATTAGGCCCTTTTTCCACTCACTGAAGAGAGTTTCAGTTTCCCAACACTCTTGGATTAAAGGAAGAAGAATATCCGCTGTAGCGTTAATATCCGCTTTTAAAAATTCAGTCGGAATTCCATTTACCGGCGTCCATTGATTTGATAGCGTCTGTTAGTTCCTTTTTGGATGGTGGACCGGAACTAATGCCGTCTATTTGAGGGACGTCTTCTGCTGGCAATGAAGATACACTTGCAGGCCCGAAAGTGTTATCCAGGACCTTAAAAAAGTTTTCTCTCCATCTTTGCAGCTGTTGTTCTTCGGTAACGCGCAGAACACCTTCACACACACAGGATGTTCTGTTAACAAAGATCTGTTTCCATCGCACGTGCGTTGATATTTCTACGCTTATCACGTCTCACACTCCTCTGATCGCCTTTTCGGAGCGAACGGTATTCAGCTTTGTATCGTTCCTTAGCTGAATCGTCAGCAGCTGAGTTAATCGGCTCCTTAACTCTCTTGCGTGCTGAGATAAGAGACCAAGTGAAGTCGCTAATAAATGGTCTCCTACCGCGATCCAATCGTCCTACAATTTTTTCACTACACGAAAAAAATGAATCCATAGCGACTTTCCATCTATCTTCAATTGTCGGATTCTCATTTGGTGGTAGTGCATTAGCTTTTTCGCGCAAAGCGGTGGAGAACGCACGCTTAGCTGAGGGAAATTTGAGAGTCTGCACATTACATCGAGGCAAATATTTGTACGCTTGGGACGCTAAATTGCTGCCGTTCGTAAGTGCATTTTTGCAATGACAAGATGGTGGTCACTGGCAATATCAGCACAGCACCACGTTTTGCCCTAACGTCCAGGATACAGTTTCTCCTCGGTAAGCAATATGGTACATCTGGTTCTCAGTTCTGCCATTTGGAGAGGTCCAAGTTGATAAGTCGCAATCTTTGTGTTTAAACATAGTTCCACCAATGACGAGCTGACGAGAGTTACAAAACTCTATAAACATCTCGCCATTCTGGTTTCTGTCGTCTAACCCATGATTTCCCTTAAGGTGTTCCAATCCTTGGTTAATTGTCCCGACTTTAACGTTGAGATCCCCCATTATGATTTTAATGTCACCTCTGGGAGCCCTATCAAAGCCAAGTCGTTGGTAGAAGACGTCTTTATCAGCTTGATCAGCTGGTTCGGTTGGTGCGAAACACTTAATTGTCGTGATATTTCGTACTTTGGATTTGAGTCGGGCGGTGATTATACGGTCGGAAACTGGTTTCCAATCGATAAGGGATCGACGTGCATTCCTTGTCAAGAGGATTCCGACAGTATCAGAGATTCGTGATAAAGTCGCTCCTGATCCGAGCCATCTTGTTTCTCTCAGTCCTAATATAGCAATGTTATACGCGGTCATTTCCCGTTCGACTTCGGTGAGTCTCATGTTGTTGCACTCGTCCCACATCGTTCGAACATTCCAAAACCCAATCGTGGTCCGTTGTTTATAGTCAAAAGTCGTTGTCGGTGAATCAGTACGTTTAACTTGAAATTTTACTTGAAATTTTCTTTACACTCGAAACATGTAAAGAACGGGTTACAAGCCTACGTACCCTATCCCTCAAGTCGCCTTTTACGGCAAGCCGGGAACGCAAAAACCACATAGATACCATCCACGGGGTATACTGTCAGGGGAACACCTAGCCGTTACGGCCTTATCTCCTGGTCCTTCGGACGGTTTGGACCTTCGGCGTTTTACTGACAAGGTCTTATTGTCAGATGGGGATTTCTCTATCCAGTGAATGCACTCACCTCCAGAAACCCTACCCCGGGCGCGTAGGCATCTTCCACCAAGGCCGTTCTCCCTAACTAGCCCTTTCGAGGCTCGGGTTATGCGAAGCCGTCAGCTCCGAAGTTCACACGATTAACCGTATGATGAACCACCCCACCAGGGAACACCGTTTATCGTGCTCGGCCTTTATATGACTTCCCTCCCGTAACTCATGGGAGGAGGTCGGTCATACCAAGAGCGTACATAATTAGGGAGCTCGGGAACGTTATCGCCCCAATGGTCTTTGCACAAATCCACGCCATGGCGTATCAACCATACCAAGGCCCACCCTGCGCTGCTAAGTACGTGGTGTCGCAACTCACCAAAGATTTCTGTCCCACTACTCAGCCTTTTTGACTGATGTCACAAGGACCCAGACCACCCTGCGGGGAGGCGCAAAAACCACAGAGATGACATCTACGGGGTATACCGTTAGGGGAGCACCTAGCCGTTACGGCCTTATCTCCCGGTCCTTCGGGCGGTTTGGACCTTCGGTGTGTTACTGACAAGGTGTTATTGTCAGATGGGGATTTCTTCATCCGGTGAATGCACTCACCTTCAGAAACCCAACCCCGGGGCTGCATCACCAGCTCGATGTCTTGCTTAACAACCGATAGCCACCTCGAGACCAACGCCTCGGTAGGGACCATGGTCCCCTGGGCACGCCCATCCCCGAGGTACACTATTCGCTAAAGACTTCTCCTTAACTGGTGTGATCCCCCTTATGGTTAGGCCTAGCGTTAAATTCAGATGTGCACATCCCAGGTTCATTGGACCTGTGCCTACTCGTCTGCTTAAAGCAGACTCATAGCGCTGCTTTTCACATCCGGGCGGCCCCTTCAGTCTACTAGTCAGCAATCCGATTTGGGCCGTGTGGTTATCAATTCACAAACTAGTTAGATATAGCATACGCGCGTAGGCATCTTCTCCCTAACTAGCCCCTACGAGGCTCGGGTTTTGCGAAGCCGCCAGCTCCGAAGCTCACACGATTAACCGTATGGTGAATCCCCCACCAGTGAACACCGTTTATCGTGCTCGGCCTTTAATGACTTCCTTTCCGTAAGTCATGGGAGGAGGTCGGTCATGCCAAGAGCTACCCGTACATAACTAGGGAGCTCGGGAACATTATCGCCCGGATGGTCTTTGTACAGATCCACGCCATGGCGTATCAACCATACCAGGGGCCTCCCTGCGCTGCTAGGTAGGTAGGTGGTGTCGCAACTCACCAAAGATCTCTGTCCCACTACACAGCCTTTTTGACTGATGTCACAAGGATCTAGACCCCCCGCGGGGAGGCGCAAAAACCACATAGATGCCATCTACGGGGTATACCGTCAGGGGAGCACCTAGCCGTTACGGCCTTATCTGCCGGTCCTTCGGGCGGTTTGGACCTTCGGTGTGTTACTGACAAGGTGTAATTGTCAGATGGGGATTTCTTCATCCGGTGAATGCACTCACCTTCAGAAACCCAACCCCGGGGCTGCATCACCAGCTCGATGTCTTGCTTAACAACCGATAGCCACCTCGAGACCAACGCCTGGGTAGGGACCATGCTCCCCTGGGCACGCCCATCCCCGAGGTACACTATTCGCTGAAGACTTCTCCTTAATTGGTGTGATCCCCCTTATGGTTAGGCCTAGCGTTAAATTCAGATGTGCACATCCCAGTTTCGTTGGACATGTGCACTGCTTGTCACATCCCGACGGCCCCTTCAGTCTACTAGTCAGAAATGCGATTCGGGCCGTGTGGTCATCAATCCACAAACTAGTTAGATATAGCATAGGCGCGTAGGCATCTTCTCCCTAACTAGCCCCTACGAGGCTCGGGTTTCGCGAAACCGCCAGCTCCGAAGCTCACACGATTAACCGTATGGTGAATTCCCCCACCAGGGAACACCGTTTATCGTGCTCGGCCTTTAATGACTTCCTTTCCGTAAGTCATGGGAGGAGGTCGGTCATGCCAAGAGCTACCCGTACATAACTAGGGAGCTCGGAAACATTATCGCCCGGATGGTCTTTGTACAGATCCACGCCATGGCGATGGCGTATCAACCATACCAGGGGCCTTCCTGCGCTGCTAGGTAGGTAGGTGGTGTCGCAACTCACCAAAGATCTCTGGCCCACTACACAGCCTTTTTGACTGATGTCACAAAGACCTAGACCCCCCACGGGGGCGCAAAAACCAAAAGGGTCAATTTTTTGTTAGGCTTTCTGCATATCTGAACACCTGCGCGCAGAAAATCGTCGCGGGCATAATTGTAGAGATAGAACCGCCGAGAAAATCGGAAGCACTATTCTAGGCTCATGCCACAAAGCCTACTCGGATAATGCGGGAAAGTAAAGTCCGGTGGACACTTATAGGAGTTGGTTTGCACCGTTCAGCCTATGACTCACCTTCTGCATGGCTAAGGGTCCGCAGTTTTGCCAAAACTGAAAAAGATACCTAAAACTTTCCCCCTACGGGGATTTTTATACCCTTCGCTCATAGAGTGAAAGGGTATATTGTTTTTGTTACGCCGATATTATGTAACACCTCAAAGGAGCCACCGGAGGTATGGCAAAGTATATATATAAATGATCAGGGTCGGTCCCTGAATCGAATAAGCCATGTCTGTCTGTCTGTCTGTCCGTGTGTCTGTCTGTTAGCACGATAACTCCCGAAATAATGAAGCTAGCGGTTTGAAATTTTGGTCAAATGTTTGTTTTGCTAAAATCTTGGACGGTATTGAAAATGGGCCAAATCGGACCACGGGTTCCCCTACCTCCCATACAAACTACCCCTCCTTGATATTTTAATTCGGTCATAACTTTCGGTAGAATATCGCTATCGACTTGAAATTTTGATCAATGTCTCATTCTGACATATACTTTGAGTTGATGGAAAGTGGATTAGGTCCGACTACCCCTACCCCTACTTCTCCTACAAAGTTATATTCAGTCATATCTTTTGATAGAATGTCACGAAAAACTTCAAATTAATATCAAATAGTAGCCGTTGGATGTCTTGACAAGGTAATAAAGATGTGTCAGGTCCGACCCATCTACCCCTCCCTCCCCAACAAAAAATATGAAATTGAATATTTTGGGTTTTGCGTGCCTTCTAGGTCTGTACATGGGTATAGGGTATACACTCATCGTGCTATTCGCACGATTAGAACTCGGTCTCGTAACTTTGTCATTAAGTTTGTAACGCATTAAAGGAAGCATCTCCGACCATACAAAAGGTATACATCATATATGATCAGCATGACTTGGGGAGTCGATTGGAGCATATCCGTCTGTCTGTCTGTCTGTCTGTTGCGACGCGTTTTACTCGGCGGGTATTGAAGCTAGCAAGCTGAAATTTTGCACACGTGCTTATCGTTGCAGGCTGTTTGTATGTTTGATTCACTCAAATTGGATCACTGGGTCATGGGGCTGCCATACAAACCTAGCTCCCCAATTTGAGTTCTTCTAAGAAAAACTTTTTTATTTGTGTACCAATTTCAACCAAATTTCACACAAATATGTTTCTATAGATAACACAAAATATATGCAAGAATGGATCAAATCGGACCATGGGGTCATGGGGCTGCCATACAAACCAGACCCCCCATATTGGTTCTTCTAAGAAACATTTTTTACACCAATTTCACAAAACCTTGAATCAATGTGTCTTTAGCAAAGCAACTAAAAAATTCAAAACGAATGGAATCGTACTGTGGGGTCATGCTCCGGCAACCCCAATAAAATTTTCCGAGTAAATATTTTTATTTGGCCACTAATTTCAACCAAGCCCAAAACTTTTGTCAAGACGGAAGAAAAAGAATGAGGAGGGGGATTAAATGCAAGTCATAGGTACGCCCGAAAGAACTTTTAGCCCAAGCGAAGGGTATCCAAATTTCGGCCGCGCCCGAAATTAGCCTCGGCCCCGGGGTTGGCGAGCGAAGCGAGCAGGGGGCGAAGCCCCCTAGTTTTTATTGTTTTTACTTGTAAAATTTTTCTTTTTTTATGTGTTTTTGTTAAAGATTTCTGCCTATTGAAAAGTGTGAATAATTTAATTTGAACTCACCAAATTGTCTTCGGATAATAATAATAATTTCTGCATAAATTGGCCTTATTTCTGTAGTCTGTAATATTATTTTAATACCAACAATGAAGTTGATTCACAACTGTATCCTTGCCTTAGTCAAAAAACATTTTTATGTTTCCTTGTAAACCCCCGATATTTTGTACTACGAGCCGCCACTGGGTAGAGTGATAATATTTGGTGCTGATGTTACCAATTGAATGTACTTCATTTGTACCGAAAACGAGAGGAAATGCCCTACATAAGTCTCGGCAGATTTTCGGATAGGCCTCTAAATTCAGATAGGTATGACTAGGCCTGTTCCTAACACCGGTACATCGGTTTAAAACCACTGTTTAATCAGTACCGGTACTAATATGTAGAAGTACCGATATCCCGGTTTTTGTCCCTTTTTTTTTCAACCATGGCCGGTTCCGGTTTTTCCCCTAACACCGGTGCACTGGTCTATTATCCGTTTTTTTTTTTCAACCATGGGCCGGTCCCATTTTTTTCAACACCGCTGCACCGGTTTTGTTCAACCATTCAACCGGTACAGCAAAAAACCGGCTCATGGTTGAAAAAGCCGTGTCATGTTAAAAAAAACCGGCTCATGATTGAAAAAAACGGGTGTTTAAAAGAAAACTGGCGGGTGCCGGTGCACCGGTATAGTACCAAGAGAGAGTACTGAAGTTATGACAAAATATTCCAGGCTCATGGCATAGGCACTTTGATGTGCTGAAACTGGCCCTGCGAAACCTGAAAGGCGACAAATAACTTTTGGGCTACGTTTATTAATACTATATGGTCGGAAGGCATTTGGGGCCTATAATTAGTTCTTTTCGTCTGACGCTTTCATTCCAAAAAACAAAGAGTTGAAAAAATTAATATCACACTACTCCCACCAGTAATTTAATACGTCCTCCATAATCTAATGAAAATTAGTCTCATATTCCCGAGCATAATCCACTTTTATACCAGTTTCTGCCCGAAACTCTTAACGCCACCGTAATTTGAAATAATCATCGTCTAAGAAGATAATTTAAGTCTATTGCATGTAATCCTAAACTAATTGAACATTTCCAAAACTTTTCCTTTTCTGTCGATTGCTTTTTCCTTCCGCAGCACACACCAACACTTCACCATTTATCGTTCCGCATGGCCTTCTTTTATACCATCGACTTCTTCGTTGTGCTGATGGTGGTGGTAGATGGTCGGCGTGTGGCTATGCTATGTAGAGTAAAACCAAAGATTACTACTAACCCTACTGCTTACGATGGCAGGTGACTGCTATCATTCTATTGATTTCATATACAGAAGTAAACGACAACCAGATGCTTTTCGAAGATATTTTATGATCATCATCATCCTCCAGTATTCCAATTTATTTTCTGAGCAGAGCTATTGCTTTCTTTCCGACTGTATTGCCGAAAACCTCGATATGTATTTAGTTGGCCATCACCATTGATAAAATTAATGCTTACCTGCTACATGTTGTGGTTTATTTAGCAGGCTCTTAGCATCATCATAAATTAATGTGAAACCCAGGACTGGTCCTAGTCTAGTGTATGTATGTATTTGTGTTTTGTCGTATGATAGGGGTTGGCGAAGCTGTGTTATCAAGAAGATAAACATCTCTCTTTTGATACTTCAGCCCGAAGGAATTAACTTGTGTACATATATACTTTCGCCACGGGCGCTGTACGTATTCTTTGCCGAAGAATTGCATAGGACACTACCCCTTTTCATGCTGGACAAGGTCTATCCTTGTCATTTGGCCCCAATCCATTTGGGTCCTTTGTCTTTTCATGCTATCATTCTTATTTCTTATTCTTGTTTGCAGTCGCCCGATTCATTTCTGCAAATACAAAGCCATTTACACGACATTTGTTTCACATAGTTTACTGTGTTTGGCGAGAATATCTTCAATGTCCCTGATCGCCTCCGGCACAAGCATTGTGTAGATTTTCTTCATAGCATCTCCACCCCTCGTGATGCTATAGCCAAAACAAAGAAGTCAACAAATGACAGGATTACTTACAATAGATGTACGACTTCTGATGTTGTAATGTCGCAGAATTATTCAAGAATATTCGCTTGATTTTAGCACAGGCATAAAAATACATAATTATGTACCTCTATAACCTAAAGTCACCGGTCAGCAAGGACGCGTGCGTTCTGGTTTAAGTCTTGTGAACTCGTTCGCCTGACCAATTTCTAATGGCAGATGACAAAGCCCATTGTAATTAAAGCGAAAGAATATAAGTTCGTTGTTTTAATTACAAGTGGCAAGAACTCGAGTGGGAGAGGAAAAAGAAAAACTTTCCAAGAAACTTTCTAACCACTTACGGCTCCGTAGAAATTCATTCGTCTCATTATCGTTATACGAGCCGAGTATGTCGTTATATGAACCTTGAGTCGAGCGAGACTGCTGCAAACCGCTGCTGCCATCAACGCTTGAGGAGCCTGCAGAAACATTTTTACAACCTCCACACATATCCACCCCTTCTCCAGCATGCTATTGACATGAATGTCAGTCAGAAGAGCTGAAGACGTAAGCGGTCGTGTACAGGGGGCGAAAACATTAAAAATGATTGCGCTAATGAATTATTTAAAGGGAAAACTTGTTCATTACACATCCGGGCCAGAGTTGGCAATATGGTTAGACTCTTAAGGCAAGAATATACACAGGAATACTCAAGCACGTATAAACACACTCCCGGCGTATTGCCGTATTGAAGGTGGTGAAAGTTTGATCTTAATTAATGCTAAATGAATGAGAGGGTAATTAAAAGTGGAAGCATATGCTTTGCGGTATCCGGTCGGAAGAAATATACGCCAAGAAGTGCTTGTCGACTGTTGGGGTTGTTATTTTCTCCAGACATGCAGCCGTATAGGGCGTAGGATGTTTTTCTCACGTCTAGGTGTACTCGAATATAGACGCAGAGATTCGACATTAGACGAATGGATTTTACGTAACCTTAAGCCTCAATTTTGGGACTTTATCTAATTGCTCTTCATTATGGATGGAAGTTTGAAGGAAATGTTCAGTGTGGAAAAGGATACGTATACGATAAAAGTTTCCCATGCTGTGAGCTTTGATTTCAGAGTTTTCACAAAGTGTTTTAATTTTCGGAACGTTTGAAACTCGTATTAGTCTAACTCAAAATTGAATTAATTTTGAAATCTATATTGTTATTCTAAGTGAAGGGAAACCGTTCAAAGAGAATTCACAGCGAAATTAAGTGGTGAAAATTTCAAATTAAAACTTCACAGTGTTAGTTGTTCAAAAGTAACAAAATACTCGTACCTAACTTGGCTGAAATTCCTCGAGTAGAGAATGTTTTCTTTACAAAACAGTTGACGGCTCTTGGAATTTGGATTTTTTTTAAATCCTCCTCACCTCCTCGCATCACCTTTCCACTTTTATATTGTGCACCATCCTTAAATTCAGTCCAGAATAATTCATCTCCCGTCTTCAATTATATTTGTATGAGCGTTATACGAGGGTGGTCTGAAAAGTTTCCGACCTCAACTCAAAGATGGCGCCACCCTTCAATAAAAGCTAGTGAATGTAGTAGTGCATCTTTTAACAGTTACTCACCAAAGTTTCCGCCATTTTGGAGCCGCAGTTTTTAGTTGACAGTCGTTTGAGTGAGGCCTGCAAAGTGGGCCTCCGTGGTGGCGATGACCTCCTCATTCGACTGAAATTTCTGCCCGGCGAGTGACTTTTCCAAGTTTGGCAACAAAAAGAAGTCACTCGGGGCGAAATCTGGAGAATACGGTGGATGGGGCAGCAGTTCGTAGCCCAATTCGACCAGTTTGGCGTTGGCGGGCGGAGGTGTGATCCGGTGCGTTATCATGGTGGAAGAAAATTGTTTTCTTTGCTAAGTGGGGCCGTTTTTTCTTCAATTCGGCTTCGAATCGGCCCAATAATTCGGCATAGTACAGCCCTGTGACCGTGTTGCCCTTCTGCAGGTAGCCGATGTGGATCACACCTTGTGAATCCCAGAAAACGCTGGCCATCACCTTTCCGGCCGATGGAGCAGTCTTCGCCTTCTTCGGAGCAAGTTCGCTGGCTGAAGTCCACTGTTTCGACTGTTCCTTGGTCTCTGGTATGTACCAGTGTATCCAAGTTTCGTCGACTGTCACGAAACGACGCAGAAACTCCTTCGGATTGCGCTTAAACAGCGTCAAACACTGCTTTGAACGGGTCTCACCGTTGCGCTTGTTGTCCGGAGTAAGCAAACGCGGCACACATCGCGCCGACAGCTTTCTCATGCCCAACATTTCATGCAGGATATGACCCACGCGATCTTTTAAAATGCCTACTGTCTCAGCTATCTCTCACACCTTCAATCGGCGGTCTGTCACTACGAGATCGTCGATTTTTGTCACGTTATCCTGCGTGCTAACCGTTTTCGGGGCACCTAGACGTGGCTCATCAAAAACCGACGTGCGACTACGTTGAAACTCGTTAAACCAATTTTTGACGGTCGCCATCCAAGGAGGAGAGTCACCGTACACAGCATCCAAACGCTATCCTATCCTATCCTTTCTACTAATTTCAATTATATTTATTTTGGTGCTATTATGTTCTACAATCGTCGGATTACGGTTCTTTAGTACTTCCCAGATAACTTAAAGTTGGTATAAGGGTAGGTAATTTGGAAGTTTGAATTTTGAATTTTATTTTGAATTTTCAATTTTCAATTTTCAATATTCAATTTTCAATATTCAATTTTCAATTTCCAATTTTCAATTTTCAATTTTCATTTTGAATTTTGAATTTTCAATTTTCAATTTTGAATTTTCAATTTTCAATCTTCAATTTTCAATTTTCAATTTTCAATTTTCAATTTTCAATTTTCAATTTTCAATTTTCAATTTTCAATTTTCAATTTTCAATTTTCAATTTTGAATTTTGAATTTTGAATTTTGAATTTTGAATTTTGAATTTTGAATTTTGAATTTTGAATTTTGAATTTTGAATTTTGAATTTTGAATTTTGAATTTTGAATTTTGAATTTTGAATTTTGAATTTTGAATTTTGAATTTTGAATTTTGAATTTTGAATTTTGAATTTTGAATTTTGAATTTTGAATTTTGAATTTTGAATTTTGAATTTTGAATTTTGAATTTTGAATTTTGAATTTTGAATTTTGAATTTTGAATTTTGAATTTTGAATTTTGAATTTTGAATTTTGAATTTTGAATTTTGAATTTTGAATTTTGAATTTTGAATTTTGAATTTTGAATTTTGAATTTTGAATTTTGAATTTTGAATTTTGAATTTTGAATTTTGAATTTTGAATTTTGAATTTTGAATTTTGAATTTTGAATTTTGAATTTTGAATTTTGAATTTTGAATTTTGAATTTTGAATTTTGAATTTTGAATTTTGAATTTTGAATTTTGAATTTTGAATTTTGAATTTTGAATTTTGAATTTTGAATTTTGAATTTTGAATTTTGAATTTTGAATTTTGAATTTTGAATTTTGAATTTTGAATTTTGAATTTTGAATTTTGAATTTTGAATTTTGAATTTTGAATTTTGAATTTTGAATTTTGAATTTTGAATTTTGAATTTTGAATTTTGAATTTTGAATTTTGAATTTTGAATTTTGAATTTTGAATTTTGAATTTTGAATTTTGAATTTTGAATTTTGAATTTTGAATTTTGAATTTTGAATTTTGAATTTTGAATTTTGAATTTTGAATTTTGAATTTTGAATTTTGAATTTTGAATTTTGAATTTTGAATTTTGAATTTTGAATTTTGAATTTTGAATTTTGAATTTTGAATTTTGAATTTTGAATTTTGAATTTTGAATTTTGAATTTTGAATTTTGAATTTTGAATTTTGAATTTTGAATTTTGAATTTTGAATTTTGAATTTTGAATTTTGAATTTTGAATTTTGAATTTTGAATTTTGAATTTTGAATTTTGAATTTTGAATTTTGAATTTTGAATTTTGAATTTTGAATTTTGAATTTTGAATTTTGAATTTTGAATTTTGAATTTTGAATTTTGAATTTTGAATTTTGAATTTTGAATTTTGAATTTTGAATTTTGAATTTTGAATTTTGAATTTTGAATTTTGAATTTTGAATTTTGAATTTTGAATTTTGAATTTTGAATTTTGAATTTTGAATTTTGAATTTTGAATTTTGAATTTTGAATTTTGAATTTTGAATTTTGAATTTTGAATTTTGAATTTTGAATTTTGAATTTTGAATTTTGAATTTTGAATTTTGAATTTTGAATTTTGAATTTTGAATTTTGAATTTTGAATTTTGAATTTTGAATTTTGAATTTTGAATTTTGAATTTTGAATTTTGAATTTTGAATTTTGAATTTTGAATTTTGAATTTTGAATTTTGAATTTTGAATTTTGAATTTTGAATTTTGAATTTTGAATTTTGAATTTTGAATTTTGAATTTTGAATTTTGAATTTTGAATTTTGAATTTTGAATTTTGAATTTTGAATTTTGAATTTTGAATTTTGAATTTTGAATTTTGAATTTTGAATTTTGAATTTTGAATTTTGAATTTTGAATTTTGAATTTTGAATTTTGAATTTTGAATTTTGAATTTTGAATTTTGAATTTTGAATTTTGAATTTTGAATTTTGAATTTTGAATTTTGAATTTTGAATTTTGAATTTTGAATTTTGAATTTTGAATTTTGAATTTTGAATTTTGAATTTTGAATTTTGAATTTTGAATTTTGAATTTTGAATTTTGAATTTTGAATTTTGAATTTTGAATTTTGAATTTTGAATTTTGAATTTTGAATTTTGAATTTTGAATTTTGAATTTTGAATTTTGAATTTTGAATTTTGAATTTTGAATTTTGAATTTTGAATTTTGAATTTTGAATTTTGAATTTTGAATTTTGAATTTTGAATTTTGAATTTTGAATTTTGAATTTTGAATTTTGAATTTTGAATTTTGAATTTTGAATTTTGAATTTTGAATTTTGAATTATGAATTTTGAATTTTAAAGTTTGAATTTTGATTTTTGAATTTGGAATTTGGAATTTTGAATTTTTGAATTTGGAATTTGGAATTTTGAATTTTGGAATACATACTAAGAGTCGCAACGAAGCGCGCTATAGCTAGGGAAGTGGAAATGATTAAATCATACTTTGTAAGTTAAAATGATGCAATGTTAAGCGCTGGTACAAAATCGATAGAAATCGATCTGTTAGCTAGTAATTTACATATATGTATGTATTAAGATTACAAAAAAAATATGAAGACCGGCCGTCGTTTTTTTTTTGCAATAATTTAATTTATGCTAATTAGGGAGATGCCAATGTCCTCCTAAAAGTGAAGAGAAATTGGCCTGCAAATTAGATATTCGTGATGCGTTTTCGACAAATTAGTTTCTAGATGTGTCGGCCAGATACGCAAGCAATCAATTAGCACAGTCTTTGTTTTCAGTCCAGATGACAACGAAAAATTTCATCTCATATACGTACTTGTATACAAAAAAAAACATACTTTCCAACATGCAATTAAATAGAAAGCTAACAAACAGCAAACCAATTTGTACCAAATGACAAACTCAATATGTAAATCTAAACGTAAATATCGGTTGCAGCAATCAAATCGGATAGCTCTATCAAGTGATTTATGAATATTTTCCAAACGAATTAGCTAAATGCAAAATTAAATTCACCACGATCTGGCATTAATATTGAAATGTTTATCCAGACATCATGATTTTGTAAAACAAAAAACTTGAAAGGAAATCTGCTGTGTAATGTAAGCAAATCTTAATGGATGCAACAGAGACGACTTATCTAGCATTATCGGTTGGATATCAATTGTTATGGTAATGTGTATAGATGGATGCTTTTTTGCAAATGTTTGTTATGGCTATTGACACTTGATTGTAAGCATCTGTGTTTTTTTGCTAGCATGATTCAAAATAGATAGAGGTTAATTACATGGCTTTGGCTTCAGTGGTCAGTGACCTGGTTTGAACAATAGAAAAATCCACATTAGAATTAGATGATGAGATGATTAATAAAGATTTAGTGTATAGTCAACTTTCTTTGTCCATTGAATTTCGTATTCAATTAAGTGTAACGATTTTTTGTTCACATGCTGAACCGAATATGATAAACGTAAGCAGCAGCTGGTGGTTACGTTAACCAGAGGCAAATTTCATGTTCAGAATTTTAGTGACAGCAATCTTGATAAATATATGCAATGGAGTTGGTTCATGAAAGTGTTCCAGCTAAGCACGATCGCTGATTAATTGAAAATGACATTCACTAAGATCTGGCAAAAAATTTGCTGCGTAAGTTTCTTAGGCAGTTATATTTAAAATTATACCTTTTTTATAGGCAAATACAGTAAGACAAACAAACAATTTTATTTTCATTTATTATAATCGTTTCCTTATTATTTTAATTGGCGTCAATTGCATGGTATTCCAGAAAATTTTTATCGCTAATCAATCGTTCCGTCGGACTCTAACGCATACAAATCTGTTCCATTTGCCAGGATGTCTGACTGCACCATAACATAAAACCACAAAAACTTCACAATGTTGATTGATATCCAACAAAAATCATTTCTGTGGCGAAACATTTAAAATCCTCAAGAAAAATGTCTGAAACCCACAAAGAATTTCGCATCGCACTCGCATCGCTTCCTTCATTCAATACTAAACGCCACGCAGACCACCTCAGGGTGAATATGATGAATTCAATGAAATGTTCGCTCTGGCTTTGATTTCATTGTACGAAAATCTGTAATTATCATCCATATAACAACTGCGCTAACGTCCGAAAATGAGTAATATCTGCCCATTTATTTTATAGCAGCCGACATCCATCAAACCGAATAAAAGAAACATGCCACCTACAGAAATACGACGAAAAACATTTCTATAAAAATATATTTGTGTCGTGCATTTATTTGGACAGCCTCAGTTCCCACTATAATACTTTGAGGAAGGCTGGAAGGCTGTTTGGAATCAATTAGCAACAAACTCGAATGTGGATAATGTAGTCCTGTTATGTGGCTATATATGGGACCAATTCTAATAAAATTGGTTCGATAAATAAGTGTTTTGCTCCAAATTGCTTGTCGGGATCTTGCAATTTATTTTGGCTAATGATTGCGAATTGGTAGACGGGACATTCTTTTATTGTATATCAGCAAGTAAGGTTTGCTACATAATAAAGGGGTAGCGTGGGTGGGGTGTTGGTAAGCTTAATTGTAAACATGGTATAAGAACGCATTTGGCGACTACAATACAATAAGGCGATCCCGACACGAGGAGACTTTAGTTTCCGCGACTCAAAAAACCTACGCGATGGTTCCAGTTAGAAGAGGTGAAGTCCAAACCAGTGGTTAAAGTGATAGGCAATATTTACCTATCGCCGCCGTCCGGAAGTTACAGGGCCCCAAATGAATTTTTTCTGGTTTTGAATGGAATATGTTCGATAACTTCGCAATGCAATGAGTTCCAAAAATTTTCAAGTTGAGCCACTGCCATCTAGATAGACAGGCCGGATTATCAGCTGATCTGTCAGTCGTCATGCAACACAAGTACTGCCATGGTGAGTCATGGTCCGCGCTTAGTACTGCCAAAGTACCGCTCGGACAATCCACAAATTGTCCACAATCCAAATATCAGTGTCTGTCAGCCTGTCATTTCGTGTGACTTGCTATGATATACACATGCCAGTGTGTTGATTTTTGAGATAAATATGGTAAGTACGATGTTGATGTATACTATTTTACCACTTGCACATAAAAAACACACGAAAGCAAACCATAACCTTTGTTTCGTAATAAACGCTCGGCACATTTAAACTTTTGGGTTCCGAAGCACTGGTGTTTGTGAGCTCTAGAAATGTCAACTGTCACTGGTCACGAATGCACGTTGTCCACTCGTGGACGAACAAATTTCAGCAGTTCGGCCTGTCTATCTAGATGGCAGTGTTGAGCGCATCTGTTGACTACCGTAACGGTCACATTTGATGAAAACTTCAAGGAGACTGGAAATGAACCTTTAACGCGGAATGAAAATTCGTAGACATAACTTTTTTACCGTTACTCGAAACTGGAAAACTTTAACTGATATGAGATGTACTCGTTTAGATCTTTGATTTAAATACCCATACGGTAATCTCCGATAAAAACTAAAAAAGTCGATTTTTTTCAAACGTTCGGGACACCCTGTTATCTTCTTCCTACCAACTTCTAAGGTATTTACGCCAAAGACTGTAACACATTCCTACCAAATTTCATGACAGTCGGTTGAGCCGTTCGCGCGATATTTAGTGAACAGATGGACGAACGGACGGACGGACAAAATCGATTTCATAAGGGTTTTTTGAAAAATAATTTCTAAAAAACCCTAAAAACCAATTAGGCCAGTCAATAAAGCGAAATATAAGGCGTTAGGTCGCAAAAAATTGCTCGGCTCTGGTTTTTTGGGATATTGTTAGGATAGATACCAGAAGTGTAGCACCAAGTTTGCAACTTCGAAAAACCTGTGCTAACCCCGTGACCCTCAAAAAACCTCAAAATTTTCGGACTTTTTTCATATTTTTGTTTGTAATTTCTAAAAGGTGCTTCCTACAAGTAAGTTGCCCACTGCACTGTTAAAGCTAAGAAAATCTTCTTTAATTTGAGTGTAACCCCAGCTTTATAGGCGCAAAGGATCCCAAGATAGAGCACTTTAAACATTGGTTTTTGAAAAAAAAGTTCGAAATTGTAATTTCAGTCATGTTCCGAGCTGAATATCGGCTTAAATGCGCATTCTACGGAGAAAGTCATGTGACATGAAGTTATAAACCAGTTACTTAGCTGTATATATGTAGGAACGAATGGAATCAGACCATGGGGTCATAGAGGTGCCCCTGAAAATTAGGTTCTTCTAAGAAAAACTTTTTTCTTTATGTACCAATATTAACCAAACTTCACCCAAGTATGTTCCTGGTTAAGCCTCAAAAAATATCTAGGAAGGGATGAATTTGGAACACTACGTTATAGGGCTGTCATACAAACCAACCTCTGGAAATTAGGTTCTTCTAAGAAAAACTTTTTTCTTTATGAACCAATATTAACCACCCTTTCCCCAAATGTGTTTTTTAGTAAAGCTTCAAAACATATTTAGAAACGGATGAAATCGGAACACTAGGTCATAGGGCTGTCATACAAACCAACCCCTGATAATTAGGTTCTTCTAAGAAAAACTTTTTTCTTTATGAACCAATCCCAATCTTAACCAAACCTCACACAAATCTGTTCCTAGCAAAGCCTCAAAACATATCTAGGAATGGATGGAATCGGAACATTACGTCATAGGGCTGTCATACAAACCTCCTAAAATACAATTTCGGACTTTTTTACAAAAGAACACATTTTTTAAAGTGCTGTATCATGGGATCCTTTGCACCTACAAAGCAGGGGTTACACTCAAATTAGCTTTAAAAGTGCAGTGGACGACTTACTTGTAGGAAGCACCTTTTAGAAATTACAAACAAAAATATGAAAAAAGTTCGAGCATTTTGAGGTTTTTTGAGGGTTACGGGGTTAGCACAGGTTTTTCGAAGTTGCAAACTTTGTGGTAAACTTCTGGTATATATCCTAACAATATCCCAGAACAACAGAGCCGAGCAATTTTTTGCGACCTAAAATCGTAAAATGACTGGCCTAAATGACAATAAGTTGCGCAACGGCGGTGGGTACTTGATTTGATGTTCACTCATGGTCGTAGCACGAGCGTAAAACATCTCTTCGCGACGACCCAGCTATCATATACTCAAACCGCGACCTTCAACACTTTCTTGCGCATCATCTACAGCGTTTGTCTCTATAATATTTGATCTGTCCTCGTATATAAAAATTACGTTATAAAATAAAGACACTCACATACTCGTGTGAATGTAGCAGACTCAGATATCAAAGCCCGGAAAATAAAGAACATGTTTAGTCTTTGAGATTACAATCTAAGAACAAGCGTACGAATGGAAGTTACTTAGTTTCCCTGGTTCGAAATATCCAAGTCCCCAGAACTGTAATATTTCGATTTAAAGAAAACCTAAATAGGCGGATTAAGACCAGGCGCCAACTGTTCGCTTAGTACGGAAATTTTCCCGACGTGCGTAATGTCCCATCCGAATTTGTAGGCTCTCAAAAATCGTCCGACGATGGAGGTAAGCGCCACTCCCTGCTACTACTAACAACTGTTTGAGGTTTTTCTGGTTGAGGTTATACTATACCAGACGCAAATGAACATAATTAAATAGCTGGCGTAAGAGTCCAACATTAGACTAAGGTCACAGATGTGTTCACGACATCCAATTTCCAGGATCTTGACTGCTTTATGTAAAGGTATTCAGATCAAAAGTACTCATTTAACGTCTAAGTGAGATAATAGTCCGTCACTTGGGTCGTGAGTTCGAAAAAACCACGATTAGGCACGAACCCACAACCTTGTGCACTGAAGTTGAGGGCACTAACCACTACACCAACCGTACTACGAAATCTCAACG
This sequence comes from Microchrysa polita, assembly GCA_949715475.1. Classification (NCBI taxonomy): domain Eukaryota; kingdom Metazoa; phylum Arthropoda; class Insecta; order Diptera; family Stratiomyidae; genus Microchrysa; species Microchrysa polita. The sequence goes on along the minus strand of OX454416.1, from coordinate 134,608,479 downwards.
CGTATATGCTCGGGAACTGACACCTGCGAATCCAAGCCTGAGTCCAATACTGTTTCCCCAACCTAATTCCTCTGGTATTGACTATGCAATGGCTTGACGGAGGGAACACCCCGTTTCTACTTTGTAAAGGTGTGTTCCTGGTAGGGATTTGCTGATATGCGGACTTTAATTTGCAGACCCATCATCATCGGGGTTCATGACAGTCTTCGTGATAACGGTATCTTTTCTAGCCAGGGGTTTCTGGCTCGAGTTTGCCAATCCAAGCCCGAGTCCAATACTGTTTCCCCAACCTAATTCCTGCGGTATTGAATATGCAATGGGTTGACAGAGAGAAGACCCCGTTTCTACTTTGTAAAGGAGTGTCTCTGGTAGGGATTTGCTCATTTGCGGATTTCAATTTGCGGACCCGTCATCATCGGGGTCCATGACAGCCTTCGTGATAACGGTACCTTTTCTGGCCACGTTTTTCTGGTTCGAGTTTTGATAAGAACAGAGTGTGGAGGTTTTTCTCCGTGCTAGAAATTTCTTAGTTATTTATTGCATCCGGTTATTGTAACAATGAGCCCGACTCGCCCTGGTAGACAAATTGCGTGGGGATGCGATTTGTCAGCCGTCTTGTTCGCCGAATCGCATCTATTGTACACGGAAGGAATGCCTTCGCGACCCCGATCAATTAAATAAAAAAATAAGTCAACCGTGCGGGAAAACCTCGCAAATCTGCTGGGGTGGGTGACAAACGTGACATTGCAGGATCTAATATCAAATTCATGGATATTAAATAATGGCACTACAGTCGCAGCAGCATTATGCGGATGACTGTCTTTTGGTTTTATTGTCCGGCGTGAGAGCCAACGAATCACCTCCAACACGCAGTTCATTTGTAGTATGGAAATTTTCGTGCCGTTCCTGGAGTCAAACTATCGAGTTTAAAACATCTTAGTGCAAGAATTTAAAACAAATTACCGTGATCAGGCCAGGGCAAGCGCGCCTTCCAGGCCCCAACTTTGCTACAAATATAGGCAACGCGAGGAGCCCTTTGCATAGCCTAAACTGTACGGTTGTATTGGCTCCGTTTCTTGGTCCTGCGACATCTTAGGATGTTCAGAGTCCCCCATTGCTTCCGATTAAAATGAGCAAAATCCGTGGGGAATGGCATATAGTAATGGCATTTTGAAGAAGATTGCACAAAGAGCGCCCGCATAGCGCATACCCGCGATTCCGGAGAGACAACTTTTAAAGGCTACGGTTGGGCTTGAAGATCGCCCGGATAATGTCCTTAAGAGGCGATTGAAGGCGGCAATTCTAACGACGCCCAGAATGGTTATTGACCTCTTAAGAGCCAGTCTAGGAGAACAACGTTTTCCCGAAATCAAGAAAAAAGCCAAAACCTGTGTCTATTTCATAATTGAAAAAAACCGTGTTGCGTGGTTTTACCGGATTTTGACACTGCGGGAAAATATTTTTGAACGATTCACCCCGTACACCTAGAACTGATAGTCGGAGGAATTAGTTGCTGAGAACGGTTTTTTTTTAATCTCGAACTAGGGGTGTATTGACGCTATTTTGCAAAAAATCACCTCTCACGCTACATTTTAAATTATGGCAATTGCAACGGACACATTGTACGATATTTACAGGAATCTGTCCTTGGACCATTTTTGTGATATAACATGTATAGTGGAGCTGGCTAAGCTACGCTGAAAGAAATGTCGTTGATATGTTTTCCAGACATAGATAGAGCAGTCGTAGTTGTAACAGGAAAAGGAACTGGTCGGAATGTAAGCAAGTGAGGCCATCACATCCAATACCTTGTGACTGGATGGAGCTCGACGAACAAAAAACTTAATTAGTCGAAAAATCAGCAAGCCTAGCAGGTCGTTAGAATAACCAATTGGGGACATGGCGACGACATTAGCTCTAATAGATTCAGTGGATCCTATGCTGCTATTTAAAAACACCTGGGTTGTAATTAGCAGGACATTTTGTGTAGTTCAATGTTTAAGTCTGCTATTTTCGCTTATGGCTGATCAGCAAGAACTGTCCCGGTGCACAGCAATATCAAAAGGTAGTCTGGCAAAGTCATATTAAGAGCAGGCGACTTGGCGACAAGACGACCGTATAAGGTTAAGGTTTAATCAAAAGCTTCCTTCTCACGGTATCTTCCGTCACGAATGCCGAACGACTGGAGACTGCGACTGCGATGCTAAATTTGCCGAGCCTCAACATGCTTCGTCGTGGCAGCAGCGCGAATTCGAATATACCTAACAAATTTGGGTCACAAGGAAGCAATAACATTATATGGGTCATGGAGTCATGTACTTGGCCTAATGATAAAAGGAACTTTAAAATGGCAATTGGCCACTCCTTGAAAATACAAAAAATATCCAAATGAAAATCGGAAATCACCAAATTGCATTTCATATGTACACAAACCCCCAAACCATTCGTCGCTATAAAGGAAAATTTTTCAACTCTCGCAACGATTCTCCTCATCAAAAATCACTTTTTGCAATAATATTCCTATGCGGTTTTCATACTAAAAATTTCATTCGTATAAAAACCGCCCCATTATCCAACGAAGAGCTGTACCCTCCGCACTTTCGTCCTGAACCATAATTCGATCATAAAATCTGGAATAGCGGTCCTTTGGTCGCCTCTTTTGCCTGGTACTTTCCGAAAATGTTGAAAAGAGCACATTCACCTATATATTGAAAAATCGATGGCTCTTTCCTTGAATTTCGAAAAAAAAAACCCTTTATCCATATAGTGTACAATGGATGTACGAAAACTTTTATATAGTTCGGGTCCGCTGGGCCACGAACATTCAAATAAATTGTCCATAGAGAGAAAAAGACCGAGAGCGGATAAACCGTCCCATCATCGCAGCAAAGTATACATATAGCGAAAAGGTTCAAGTTTTAAAATGATTTTTACTCGAAAGGTTTCCTTTGTGTGTTGCCTTAACGCAGGAGTGGTATAAAGGCGCACCAAATCACCCGTGCAAACTAAAACGTCTTTAGAAGAATAAATAGCATTGAGGTTTATATGGAGCAGAATCCTGGTATGGTCATTTCCAATAGTTAGTGCGGGACTATGTAGTTCTTATGGTAATGCTGAAAGGACCATTAGAATTTGTGCTCAAACTGAATATGGTGCATAAGAGTATTCTTACGACGAGCATATGTCGATTGCTAACAGTCGACTGTGAAAACAACTTGACAAAACACGGAAATCCTACGGCGAAAACGAGCGGGTTCGTCTCGATATGAGCTCCAGAATTCATCAGAATTGTTTGTCTGTCTGCTTCTGGGGTAGACTGTATGTTCCTGTCGTTGTATCGTTCAACATATCTACAATTGTGTTAAATGAGGCGTTTAGGATCCCCCATATCTGAATTTGTAATAAACCTACCCAAACGGAGGCATATCCATATATGACGGTACATATTCCTCAGCTCATCTCAAGAAGAAATTCTTGTGTACCGACCGCAGGAAAGAAATGCGGATGTCGGAAAAAAATCCTGGAAGACCCGAAGTGGTCAATAGCCGATAAGGAATTTTTGGTTTGATCCTCTCTATACTAGTTTTTCTGTTGGGTTCAATTCATTTCCATTATTTGTCGTTCGTATTCGTAATGTTACTTGTGTTGGGCCGAAGGACGAAAATGCCGGCATGTTTTGACCGTCATCGTCTGGAATGTATTCACTTCGAACCATGTCAGCACTCCTGTAGTATGCGCGCTGATACTCGTAATGTATAGGCTTTTGTGTGCCAGAAGAGGATTATTTTTATTGAGTATTGTATTTTATGGCTGACCAGACGCCCATCCCATTATCAGCATACCGTTTCGTCCTGGGTTCCATATAGGCTATCATGGTCATATCAAACGATCACGACGTATGAATGGCAAAAGCATTTGCAAATGTTTCATTAAATAAACACACATGACTGCATATTGTATTTTCCTTGATTTAGTATATCAAAGTCGTAATAATTTACTCTGAAATTATTCTACTGCTTCGGAATAAGGACCTAGGGAATTCGGGCGATTACTTCAGAAGTGCTCCGCAAAAAGAAAAACAAATTAGCATTAATTGAATATTTGACAGATATTGCCACTTTATCAGTAAAATGATGTGATGTATGTATACACATACAAAATTTTACGGGGCCAAATTAAGTGACTGTAAATATATATCCGTATAAATAAACGCTAACGGCCAAGGGCGAATTGAAGTTATTGATGTGGCGAAATTGGTTTAATTGTGCGTAAGCCAATGTTAACACAAATTGGCCAGATGATACATTTTTTCTCCTCCATTATGTTGAGTGGTGGCCAATTTGTTTGAAATATAGCTGTACCGACTGAATAAGCAAGGGAATGGATGAGTGGACCGAGAGTGTGATGGATGCTTTATTTCTTTTTTGGAGTTTTGCGAGTCTTCCGGTATCAGATATCGGAGTGTGGATTTTTGATAGCGCACTCAATGCCCCCTTGTTTTTGAAGAGATGGTGGCAACAAATGGAATTTGGGGTAACGCACTTTCATTGAAATAGATTAATGGTTTAATTAAGAGTTTGTGAAAAATTTGTGAAAATTCAAAACCTAGTTACGTTAACGTCGACGATTGCAATAAGACCGGGTTTCAACATTTTTTTTCCGTTTTAGTCCACAAGCAGAACAGAGCTCCGATCTACGACGCCAGCGTTTTGTAATGTATAGATTACTAAATTGGTATAGCTTAACTGTCGAGAGTAGATATTTGCTTCAGGATAATTGGGACTGAAGACAGCGATGATGCTAGTGCTAAGCTTGCCTCGGCTATTCTGCTGGTATTCCTAAGGAAAGAAGACATTGACATAGGCCTTGTTTAGGAGTCCCGGCCCCATCGTGTAACAGGGACTTATATCAAAATTAAGCAATAGAAAAGCTACGAGCGTCATTTGAAAACTTTCCGGCATTACCGGTTAAGAGTCATGGTACATTCATGGTAAGTTCTCTTGCGAACCAATAGATGGCCTTTACTTATGTATGCTATAAAAATTTCAAATCATTCCGATTAGTACAAAACACATACACATATGGCCAAAAAAATAAGTACTCCCCTCATGTACCTTTTTAGGCAAAAGTTTCATACCCTTTTTAAAATTCAATTACTCCAAATAGATAGCCATTACAACAATTAGGATACAACAATGCCAACGGAATCGAAAAACTAAATGGCATCTCCCTATTATCTGAGCCCCTCCCAATATTAGCTTTGAAGTGGGTTTTCAGCTTGGTCAAAATAATAAGTACACCATCGGTTTTTTGAATTTTTTTAAAACAACTTGTTTTTTTTCCATAAGGAATTGTTTTTATATTCATTGGTATATGCAACAAGCGTTAAATTAAAAGCAATAAAAAAACATATTGAAAATATAGAATCCCTTTGAAAAGTAAATCGGAGAATACAAGAAGTAACTTTTGGAAAAAAGTTTAGAACTTTCCATGGCGATGTCAAAAAGTGCTGACGGTAGAAGAACATTTTGGAGGGATAATTCTTCTTGTTCCAGACCGAACAATGAAAACTCACGGAATATTCTGTTTTTTTAATGATATCGTTATGATCGTAATAAATTTGATTGGAAACTACTGTTATCGTAATATTCTTCATTCAGGAAAAAAATAATATGATATATGCTACACATCAATTGGCTAATTTCCATGGAAGTGAGAACAATATAGTCTATTGTTTAATTTTCATAGTTTGGTTTCGTTCAAATATACCTAATAACCGTTACTATGAGGCGATTTCCGTATAAGAAATGTTAGTTGAGAGTCCTAGAATATTTTGCTGATGAACCCATACACTTGAAATGGGGATATTAACCCTAACCATACCTCACAAACTGGCCAAGGATGCGCTTCAACCAAATCGAGTGGCGTTTCACGTTGCTACTAGAGTTAAATTGAATCCGGAACTAGAAACAAAGTTTTCACAAAACGGACTAATTACGGAATTTCCTGGAAGTAACTGGATGTATGGGAACATGCCATAAGAATTATCTCCAGAGGGCCAACAAAAACCTTTTTTTTTGTTTTTTCCAAAATAATGGACCATTTACTTTTAAATAATAAATAAATCAAATTCTTGTCTAATCAGAACATAATATTTTAGGTAAAACCAGTTTTAATCAAATTAACTGACATGTACTTATTATTTTGTCCAGCCTATTTCAGTCAGCTCGTACTTTTTCATGGTAAATGAAAACTGTTATTTATTATAATATGCTAATTTACATATTATTTGATTCCTCACCAATTAATTATTTAAATCTTTCCATATGATTTTATTTACTCAAATAACTACTTGGCTACAGGGTGATAAGAAAAATTCGTATGGGTGTACTTATTTTTTTGGCCATATGTGTAGTACCCTTCCAAAGTTGGCAGATGAGGTTCGTTGACAACAATGGATAAAATAGAGTATCGAGCGGTGATAAAATTCTTCTATTTGAAAGGGATAGAAACTAGGGAAGTGAAAGAAGAGTTAGACACTCGTGAATCGTTTCCCTCATTTACAGCCGTGAAACATTGGTTGGCCGAGTTCAAACGCGGTCGTACAAGCATTTTTGACGATGAACGTTCTGCACGTCCAAAACTGTTTCAGTTTTTGCACAAAACGAGATGGAAGATCGCCGATTAACCATTATCCTTCAAGCGGGCGCGCATTTTTTGTGACATTACCGGACGCGCGGCGGTAATTTACCGCCCTCGTCTTTTCCCCTCCATTTGCGCTCAACCGTGCAACTTCCATTCTTATAATTATGGTTAATTGAAAGAAGAGCATGTCCCAAATAAGTTATCATCATAAAAAGTATTATCTGGTGAACAATAAAACAAGTTCAGCAGTTTTAGCGAAGCATGTCACTTCAGTGATATTACACAGAGCATACACATTTTGAGCACAACTATATACTAAAATATACAATCCCCGAACGGTTGATGACCGCTGGAAAGGCATGGAAGGTAAAATTTACCCAAAATTTTATTGTATCGTATCTATAACAGTATGACTGAAGAATACATACTCCTCCCACCTACATACGGCCAACGGGGGGAAAGCTATGCATGTTTATATGATCAGGGCGGTAAATTACCGCCCGCGCGCCCGCTTGAAGGTTTGGGAAATTGCTGAGGCTTGTATGATATCATTTGAACTGGTGCATAAGATTTTACATGATTGTATGCATGAGAAAATTATCCGCGCGATGGGTGCCGCGTTTGTTGACAATCAACCAAAAGCGCGTACGGATGGACTTGCCGCGCGAGACTCTTCAGCTATTCCAAAAGAATCCTACCGAGTTTTTGCGCCGCTTAATTACTGTAGACGAAACCTGGATCCATCACCATACTCTGGAGAGAATAAACAACAGTCAATACAGTGGTGGTGGGGGAACCAGCTCCGAAGAAGGCGAAGGTCGTTCTTTCTGCCGAAAAAGTGATGGCGACAGTTTTTTGGGACAGCCGTTGAGTAATTACGGTTGATTATCTTCAAAAAGGTAAAACCATTAACGGACCCTATTACGCTGCGTTGCTGGACCAATTGAAGACGGAAATCAAGAAGAAACGACCACACTTGGCTAGGAAAAAAGTGCTGTTTCATCAGGAAAACGCGCGAGTCCACACATGTAATGGTCGCAATGGCGAAATTGGATGAATTGAAGTTTGAATTGCTTCAACACCCACCCTATTCACCAGACCTAGCTCCGAGTGACTTTTTTTGTTTCCAAACTTGAAAAAAATTCTGGGTGGGGAAAAACATATGGGTCAAATACCGAGGTTGAAGAGGCAGTAAACCTGTATTTCTCAGGTTTACCTAAAGAATTTTTTTCTGATGGCCTGAAGGGTTGGGAAAAGCGTTTGACCAAATGTATTGACTTGCGTGGAGACTATGTTGAGAAATAAATTTTTGTTTGGCTTGTATTATTTATGTGTTTTTCTTTAAAAGGCCAGAAACTTTTCAAACGACCTTCGTAACTGAATTTTATTTTTTTTTTTAAAGATGAACAAATGGAGCACCGTGAATTTTTATTTAAGAATTGTCAAGGATCCACATTTTGTCAGTGAAAAATATTTCATTTAGAATTTGCAGTACTGAAATGTATATACCAATACCAAGCGTTTGAATTTGAAAATTTTCTTACTTTAAAAAGGCAATACAATAGGCTGAGAGAAGATCAGCCGAAATCACCGAAATGTCTTGACTCCCAATCGACGGAGTTTTTCACTTCCTTTTCCCTGTTGTCAAGACCGTTCTCCAACTGCTTTCAATAGGCTGATATTCTGCCTTTTTAGCATCGTTGACTCTTAACCCTCGGATGGTTCAGTGGGGTCTGACAGACCCCAGAGAAATTTAAATCTTAAAATTTGTATAGAAAAACTTGTTGAATGGTATTTTTTTGCATATGTAATTTAAGTATGTGTCACATGCGTTCATTTAAGCATACATTTGTTTGAATTTGTGATTTTGTTAATAAGTTATAGCACTTTGAAATTGCTCTGGGGTCTGTCAGACCCCACGAACCATTTACGTATGTCTTTTTTACAAAAGTACATTTTTCGTTTTGTGGGAATTTTTCAAAGTATGTTATTTGGAAAACGATAAAATGTAAAAATAATAGTCGGGAAGTGTTGAAACTTTGTAATTAGAGTACATTTGCGAAATTAGAAATGTTAATTTTGAAAGAAATGAAAAATTAGGGTGTTTTGAATTAGGGGGTTTTAAATTTTTTACTCAATTCATTTAAAATTATACCGTTTTTTTAACTGGTTTTCATTTATGAGGATCTCTTTTCAATATTGTGTCATTACCTTATGTTTTTTAAGTCAAGATATAAATTAATGACTTTTATGAGCGTAAGAATTAGGTGGGTATTTTACATAATCATAAAGCTTCCTCAGCGAACTTGGCTATACACTTGTCGAACCTCTTCTAAGAAGGAGGAAATCATCGGGCAATATTCGCCGAAGTACAGCGCAAAATATTGAAGACATTTTGTGCATTATTCAGCTTGCACCCCCCCCCCATGGGGCTAATGCCCCAGGTCCCCCAATGGGGTCAGATGGTCGCCAAAGAGGCAAAAATGTTGTCTATGCCCACGACCAAATGATCGGAAGACAAAATACAATTGCAACGAGTGCAAGAGGCCAATTTGCAAAGACCATCGAGGAAAAAGCTGTGAAGAAGAATGCTCTAAATATTGACTAACTTTGGATCTCGATTTAAGAAAAACTATTAACCTTAGCTGAAAAATGTTGATGTACTTATCTTTGTTAATTAGTATTAAATACGTTTTGACTAATAAAAATAAAATTGTGTTAAAATTTTAGTTTTTATATTGATTTATTTGTGATAAGTTCAAATTACCCTCAAATTTGACACCACCTAATTTTTTCTTCCACATACTAAAAGCTGCTGTCCGAATTCCACTTTTCTGACATACCACTTAATCAAAAGGCTTCAAAGTTACTTCTAGCTCAAACAAATGTGGTGAAAAAGCAAAAATTTAAGTTTTAGAGCGATTTTTGCCTTGGGGTCTGTCAGACCCCACTGAACCATTTACGTATGTAGAATTTACCTGAACCATCCGAGGGTTAATTGTTTTTCGGAAATAAAAAATAGAGAGAAAAGTGATTTTAATACCAATGAGGTGTAACGAAAGGACTTGGCCATCCGAAGATGCCCAGGGGACGGAGCCAATGCCTCTACAACCGTACAGTTTAGACATGAAGATAGGGCTCCTTAACGAGCGAGCAGCGGCATGCGCTTGCTGTAGCTCAGCTCGGGAGATACGAGTGGGGTTTGCGCCACTTGTTTCCCCTGTCCTTAAAAAAAAAGGTTATCATATGCCTGCGCGATCCTAACACAACACCGGGGTTAAAATTGGGATATATTATTATTAACGAGAGCCAACTAGCACAGATGCCACCTTATTCGTGCTCCGTGGACCCGGATAGCGACGGGTCCCGGCCAAACTAAACCCACTATAATTTTATAAATAAACCCGTCCTGAGGCGTCCGCGGCCGAACAGAGAAATGAAGGGCGCATCCCTTACACAAAAATCGGGAGTGAGGATCAGCAATTCACTCCATTATTCGCCCCTGGAATGGGGGGGGGGGTGGTATAAACGGTGCGGAGCACTACGCGGCGTTATATATGAACTTTATCTGGGGACCCCTTTTGTCCATTTCGCAAAAAAAAGACACCACAGACATCACAATAAACACTCAACAAAAAAAAGGGCACTTAGCTTCAATTCGTGCTTCCACCGCATTTTTCTCTCCCCTATTCTTCACCAAAACCCCATTCGCAAAAAAAAAGAAGACTCCGAACCGCGTGTTGTCCTCCTGACGACTGTCACTCAACCGCCCCCCCCCCAAAGGTCGCCGTGCGTTCCGCTGCTGACGCCATTTTCGGCACAGCTGTCCCATTGATAATTTTTTCGAAACATAGACGTCTAGTTTTGAATTTGGCGGTCTTTTCCTTTTGAAAATTTGATAAATTTAAAAGTAGACACATATGTATCGAAATCGGTTCGTTTCAGAGGGCGCTAATGGAGAAGTTGGCAAATTGCAAAATTGTGGTTTTGTGGCTCTGAATTAGGGTTTGGTTTTCTCGCCGATAAAACCTCTGCCATCACCTTTATTTGCTACACTTTCTACAAGGTGGCGCATGGGAACCTAACGGTTCCTAAAACGTCTGAAAAAATAAAATATAAATCAAGTTCCAAATGTTTTTTTTATTTCATGCCCCTTTTCATCATTAAACTTTAAGATGTAAAAATTCAATTTCAATACTGTGTTATTTTCGTAAATAGTACAAATTGAAATTCCACCTGGTTGAAGCACGAGGAATTCTGGTGGCAAACATTTTCATCTAAAATTCGAAAAAAAAAATTGATTATGTTACTTAAATTAGAGAAAACGAGACCGAGGCTAATTTCGGATGCGGCCCAAAATTTGGACACCCTTCGCTCTCCTCGGGCTAAAAGTTTTTTTTTCGGGCATACCTACGACTTGTATTTAATCCCCTCCACCCATTCTTTTCCGTCCGTCTTCACAAAAGTTCCGTTGCGTCGACAAAACAATATTTGTGTGGGGTATGGATGGAATAAGTGGGCAAATAAAAATATTAACTCTAAAAATGTTGTTGAGGGATGCGGGAGCATACATACGATTCCATTTGATTTGACCTTTTTTGTTGCTTTGATAAAGACACAATAACTCAAGGTTTTGTGAAATTGGTGTGAAAAAATGTTTCTTAGAAGAACCAAAATGTGGGGTAGGGTTTGTAGGATATCCCCATGACCCCATGGTCCAATTTGAATGCATATGTTTTGTGCCATAAATAGATAGACATTTGTGTGAAATTTGGTTGACATTGGTGGACAAATAAAACAGACCCTGTTCCGCAACGAAATTTTGATGGGAAGCTCCGAATTCGTGCTCAGCACTTCAAAAAACATAAGAAACAAAAAAACAATTGTCTGCACGAGACTTTGCAATCTGAAATCACCTATAACTACACTAACTGTCCTTTGATTAAATTTGGCTCTAAAATTAAAAAAAAAATCAGCCTACGATGTTTAAAAGCCCCTGGAGCCTCTCCCTTTGATTCTTTCTTGATGAAACTTGACACCAACAAAGCCCAAGATCTAGGCTTTCCAACAACACCACAACGGACAGCCTACGTGGCCCAGGAGTGGACCTATGGGTGTTTAAGTGACGTCATGTTTGACAGGCCTTTAGAAAAACAGCTTAAGTACAAGTCGGCAACTCAGTGGGACATTTTCATGTTTTCAACAAATGCTAATGTACGTACAGTACTGATGCAACCTCGAAATGATTTCTACAACCTAAGTTGAAAGTTACACTTTTTGGGTCGTTCAACAAAAGTTTAACGAAAGTTGAACGTGAGTCGAACCTAAGTTGAAAGTAACACTTTTTGTGTCGTTCATCAAAAGTTGAACGAAAGTTGAACGTGAGTTTAACCTAAGTTGAAAGTAACACTTTTTGGGTCGTTCAACAAAAGTTGAACGTGAGTTGAACCTAAGTTGAAAGTTACACTTTTTGGGTCGTTCGACAAAAGTTGAACGTGAGTTGAACCTAAGTTGAAAGTAACACTTTTTGGGTCGTTCAACAAAAGTTGAACGAAGGTTGAATATGAGTTGAACCTAAGTTAAAAGTTACACTTTTTGGGTCGTTCAACAAAAGTTGAACGAAAGTTGAACGTGAGTTGAACCTAAGTTTAAAGTTGAATTCGAGTTGAATTCAAGCTGAACCCAAGTTGAACGTAAATTGAACCCAAGCCCAACCTCTGTTGAACCTTGAATGGCACCCAACAGTCACAGGGTACCACCTAGCCCAACTTCCGTTGAACCTTGAATGGCACCCAAAACTCACAGAGTACTGTAATGCCAAACACATAACGCTTTTTCGTTATGATTTTCGAATTTATGTGCCAGAGTCAAGACATAAAAATGTCAAAACGAACAGGCCTGACAGTCCATCTTTGGACCAAGGTAACGGATATGTAAGTTACATCGAATTTCCAAGATCTTAGCTACTTTTTTGTTGAGGTGTTGAGATCAACAGCACGCTCAGTAATGTTAACACCATAAACTAAATTCGTTCACGGTGAGTCTCGAAACCATGACTCTGTGCACCAGATTTTGCAATCTGATGTACGTACCTACTAGGTATTATCACGTACTAACTACACTAAGTCGCGATTAACGAAAAATGACCCTGCAAGTGTTTAGACATCCTGGTCATTCTGATTACATTCAACTAGCCTCCAATTTCTGCGTTTTAGACGGTAGTTCGTCTATATTCGGTGCTAGTCTTGTCTCTCGGACTGCATATTCCTCTTGTGAGATCTAAATTTCATTGCTGGTATGATTTAGTACAAAATGAATCTGGATTAAATAACACGGAAATGTGAGATTCGTTCTTTATAAGGTCCCTAACTGGGCAAAGCTGTATACCATTTCTCACTAAAATCCCTTTCAGATGGAATGTTGATAAATTCCACTTCATGTGACATATCAAGCTAGATATAGTGAAAAATCACCCAAAACTGTATGTATTGGAACGCAGCCTCCGTATCCCCGTCAGTTACGGGTGGCCACTTGCTGTTGTCCATTTGTCCGAGCTGGAAACTATCACTGTCATGCATTCCGCGGAGTGGCAAAGAAGGTTAGTTTCCCAGAATACAGCCTGAGCAGCAGAACATTTTACGTAGTGCTTGGAATCAAACTCGCAATTTTAGGCCTTCAAGCATTGTATAGTGCAGTGATTTTTTTTACTACATTGGCAAGGATTTTTTCAATCCCAACCCATGTAGGATTCGGCCTAAAAATATGATCATCACTCGGAAATTAATTTAAACACTAAAAATTGGTTTTGACATGATTCAAGCGGTAGTAGCTCAAAAGATACGAATAAGAATAAAAAATATTAAAAAATTTTAATTTAATCTTGTAAAACATCGCTCACCAAAAAAAAAACTATCTAAACAAAGATCGCCCCGTGCCAAAACCGCTTTTTCCAGCCATCATAAAGACTTTGCTTTAATTACTACACCCACATTGTCACCCTTTCCAGTCGTTATTCACGCTACTGATAAGACCTCAACCACAATAAGAGGTGGTCATGTTTTTGTAACACCGTTTAATACTTTGCCCGCTTATGTGACCACACGAAACGTATTTAACCCTTGGAATCCAACCACAAAGAGCCATCGTATATACTCGTAGGACTTCACATACAACATATTAAAACAGTAGCGTAACGAACAGTATGGAATAAAAATTGTAATTACCCTTGCATGACAATTACCGATTACTTAAAAAGTTCCTGACGGCTTTATTCGTGACGTTCCTTTCTGTGGTGTGGTTCTTGCTTCTATTATATCGTACAAGTGATGCAATCAGGAGGAATTGTGCCAAAATGTTTGCCACAACAACGTCCCAGAAAGCCGACCAACCGTAAAAGGACGAAACGAAACAGAAAATAAAAATAACAAAAAGAAACAGCAAAATCGAAAACAACAAGGACTTGCAAACAGGAAGCTTGGTAAATTTCTTCGTGTACCGTCGTGTTCCGGTTTTTTTTTATTTTTCTGCCTCGAGAGTTCACTACTTGTTATTTATGGCCAATGAATAAGATCGTGGGGAATTTGAATTTTTGTGAAAATTTTTTCATTTATATACAACCAGTTGGAGTGGAAAACTATGATTGCAAAAATGAATGGAATTCGCAACAGGTTGAATTTATTGCAGGCTTTTTTGTACACCTGAGAAATTAGTTGATGTCAGACACGCATCGAATTCAAGCACTTGGGTACATGCTATTTTTTGCGTATATGTTCAGACTTATATTTGACAGCACTGAAGGACCCAACAGGGTGGTGTACGATACGCAATTACGGAAAGTGACGAATTTTACGATCTCTAACATGTAAAATTATGTTTTAGATTTTTATCGATTCCCGAAGCGGAACAACGTCAACATTCACTCTCTTTTCGAATAATTTCGCACATTATATAGCTTTTACAAGTCTTAATTGAATTTAATTTCCTTTTAATCAACTCCGTTGCAATATAGACGAGTCGTCGAGATTGAAGATTGTAAGAAATCTCGTAACAAAATTTCAGTTTTGACGTTGAGGTCGGAGGTCGTTCAGTCATCTCTCTTACGACGGAATAATGTTTAACACTATGCGAAATATGCTTTTGGGAAAATTCAGATAGACGTAGAGGAGACAAGGACACGAACTTCATTAATTCAATTAAATTCATTTCCTGGGAATGTAGTAGTTCTACAAGAATGGAAGAAAAATGTTTGGTAACTGACAGTCATACAATTTGTCTATATTGTTTGGGATAGGTAAAAATGAAAATTTATGCATTTTTATTAAAATCTGTTTTTTACTTCAAGTTAAAAAATGCCGACAAGTTTCTCAACCAAACCGCTCGTTATTAAAAAGTCATATGGAAATTCCCCGAGAATCTATTTTCTTTTTATCGATTTTCAACAACTGACAACCACCACAATACGAAGTGCATATTAACCGCTGACATATTCGCATAAAAAAGGTCACTCACGATATTCTTCATCTGAAATCATAACGTCCTGTACGTGTGTATTTGTGAAAAACCATAGGACTGCATACGAATTGGAAAGAGAACACCAGAATCAAGCTACGACAAAGAACAGAAACGATAGCGGTATGGAAATAGAACCCTAAAATTCCCATTTTATGAGCTTTTAAACCGGTGACAGTCTTTTTTCCTGTGGTTTATTTTCCATTTTTTTCTCTGAATTTTTATTTCATTTTCGCCGGACATTCTTCATTTTTCCTTGGAATGCATGCGACAAAAACGACGGACGAAGGTCGTTTGCGTATTCCTCGATAATAGATGACGACCATGTCGTCGTTAACCATACTACGACATCCAGAGCACCACAGAGTTGTCGTGTGCTGCACAGAGTGAAAAAGAATATTCTGGTGAGCTGTTTTAAGTAGCAGTGGAGAAATTACTTTTTCTGGGAGTGCGTTCGGCGAATGCAAAAGAACAGTGTGATAAGACTTTGAATCTCAGATTACACTCTTTTAATTTAATGTAGTTTTTTTCAGGAAATTATAAAAGATGATGGAAAATTGGGCTAATTAAATTTAAAGTTTTAGTTTGAACCATTTGGGAGTTAATCTGACTATAAGTAGAAGAATGGTTGAGAAATTTCTGTGATTGTGTACACAGTTAAAAGTGATGGTTCGTAAAAAATGACATCCTTGGAAAATGTACTACAAAGAAATGTAGAAACTTTAGACTGGAAATTATATTGCGAAAATGTGTTTGGTCGATAAGTAAACCCTATTTGTGAATTCATTTCTGTCAAATTTGGAATAGTGGCCTGGGTCATCTAGAAACATCTACTCCACCCAACACCCAACCTTAGAATCAAAAATTGTTATACTGAAGGCAAATATTAACTTTTGGCTAAAGAAAACCAGAATTCTTTTGTGGTGTGGATGTGGGTTTTAACAACCGCTTTTACCTGTACATCTTTGGTAAGCATAAGGTAAACAATTGATGACATGAGCTGAAATTGTTGTTTGCGAATTATTGTGAAGTTATTGCCTCACTAAATCCTGAATTTTCGAGAGTCTTCAGAGCTTAACCTTCTTTCCAAATAAATCCAAATAATTCTCAATCTACCGAAAGACTCTCTCAATTCCTTTGGACTGTTGGATGCTACGGATGTGGTATAGATAGTGGATGCAAATGCGGACTAGTGAAAATGTTTTTTTTTTTGGAAATGCGAATGCAGATGTATTAACATTTGCAAATGCGGGTTTATTATATTTAAACATATAAAAAAAAACCGACCCGCTCTGTGGCTCGCTTGGTTGAGTCGCAATCTACGATGCTGGCAATCTAGAGGTCCGGAGATTGAATCTCGGCGTGGTCCAAAAATGTCCCTAAATGTGCGGATAATACTTCCTATCCGCACATAGTACTTGCAACATTATATACACTCCGAAATGATATGCAATGTAACGTTGACTGGAAATTGCCTATAAACGGTTGAGTTAACACACAATGGCCCCACATGGGGCTATACGGTACTGAGAGAGAGAAATAAAATGCCAAACATCATCATTTTTTATACATACTAGGAGGCTTCGCCCCCTACTCGCTACGTCGACAGTACATATAGCGCAAGCATAACGATCAGTAGAATGCGGCATCCGCACGCAATAGATCCGAGCAGTATAAAAGGTGAGACAACGTCAACTTCAGCATAGCATTCTAGTCTTGGCATCGAAGCATTCACAACTGGAACTCAGGAACAAGACTTGATATTGCCATCTACGTCAGCATCGAATGCATACAAGCGTTAACCATTCGGACAGAGTGTTGAATATAACTGAATCGCCGCCATGATTTTTTATCATTAATTTGAAATATATTAAAAAACAAAGCGAATATTGCTCCATTGTTTTCACTTAGAGGACTCCACTAAAGAATACACTTGACCATTTCATCAGCTACAAGTTCAGTTTTTCCCAAAATATTAATTGAGTAAAATACTTCAAAAATGTTTACATTTCTTTCAGAATAAATCAAATTCAATTTATTTAGCAAGCCGGGTGCAGAAAGCGTTGGCTTATTGCAGGCGTAGATATTTTTGGTCAAAATTCTGTGTGCAATTGATACATTTTTGCACATATGTATTTTGTATAAGTAAAAAAAATATATTTATTCAATTTTTGGATTGGTATAATAATTGCGCGAGGATGGACGTTCACTTTGAAATCTCCTAATATGTTGTGTTCAGGATCTTCCTTTCTCCGATCCGGTTCGTCCCATACTGCTATCATCGACTTCTACATCAAATCGGAAACATCCTAAATTTAGAATTAAGCAATAATTGACATTGTTTGAAATTCCTCATATACTGAATATGTAACGTATTTGAAATTGTAACTTTTGAAATTTCTTACTTCACTGTACTATTTGCATAATGTTACTTTATCTCAGATCCAAACCATTTAGTACATTCTGGCGCCATTAGATTGAAGCAACTTTGTTGAACCTAACATTTTTATATTGCATTTTTTTACTTACTACAACGAATTTCATATCCCGGTTTCGAATAGTAAATATCATTTTATTTGTTGAAACGTTCAAGTTTTCCGGATCCATTTCTCGTTTGATAAAGGGAACATTCAACAAAGTTTAATCAGTTAAATAGCGCCTAAAATTAGAATCAATACTGATAACATGAAATTTTATAGTTTGGCACAAGCTCATCATGGCTTAGTGGAAATAGTGCAGGCCTTCAGCCCGAAGACCGCGGTTCGATTCCTCACGCAAAAAAAGTTTGTTTTTTCCTTTTTTTTAATTTAATATTCTGATATTCTGAATTAGTTGATGTAATGGTTAATCAGGTTATTTGAACTATCCGTTACGAAATCCGTAACTAAAACTTGCGAGTGGAGTCGAATCGTGGTTCGACGGTCACTTTTAATTCGTCAGTCCAACAGTCCACTTTGCATTTCGATTTAGTTATAGTTCGAAGAGCTTAAAGTTGTTGTAATATTCATTTCTTGCATAATTGAATTCGTTTTTGTTAATTTGTAAATTTGAGTATGCCAGTACGGCAAATACATATTGTATTAATTGAAATCGCGTTTCTCATTTTAATAATTGTGATGTTCATAGTGGAGTGGATGTTCTGCTAAAACTTTGCCGATAATAAACGGATTTGAGGAAAAGGGATCTTGGATTGGAATCTGGACTTTGCCGAAAATCTTGCATAAAAGGATTTGTACGTTACATGTTGTAAATTACTATCCTATATTCAACTATCACATTTTTTGAGCTGAAATTAATGTAAAATTATGTTTGTAAATCTATATTGAAAATGTCGCTTCCCAAATTATGAATTTGAAAATATTATGGTTCAAGTAAATAAATATCAACTTCTTAGCCGCATACAAAAATTCTTACAGCAAAACTAGCTCAACATTTAAAATAAATTGTCCTTTCTAGTAATCAGAGATGAAGTGCAGAGAACTGGAATACTATTGCATAAAATTGTGTGTGAAGCAAGCACATCGCTACGAAAACATCTCAGTATAAGAGAATAACTATTCACATATTTCTTCATCGACACCGTTATCCTCCGTCAGGAAGCAGAAAAGTTTCAAAACATTTAGATTCTACTAAACAGTACCTTGTAAACTACATGCCTGGATAGATTCATATCCATAAAAGTGCAATTATCTCGTTAAATATGCATCGTTGCCTATTAGTAGCAAGGTCTTAAAAAAGCGTGCGCTGTGCTCTTTTCTTTTTTTAGAGCACATTTACGGTAGAACGTCCTTTTGTACCAACTGACATATAAAAATCAGCTTTCCTTACATACTTCAGGCGATCCGTCGTGAAATCGGGCTTCAGAGTGCATGCCAGGCACTGTCTGAGATTATTTTAGAAAACGATAGGATATTAGTCAGAAAGCTTAAATTTAAGTTTGCACCACTTGAAAAATTTTCTAACGGTACTTATGAAGGTTTTTGTCTTGTTTGGGTTTGCTGCGTATATCTCCGCTGCTAATGGTAGCATTTCCAAAAGAATGCCGCCGAACTGTTTGGTACAAAATTTCCTTCATCTTTGGCATAGCGAGTGTTCACTATAAAGCAGTAGGTAAAATGTTACAGCGTGTCAAAGTTGAAAAAACAGTTTTACAAATCAGTTTTTGGCAAATAAGTAGATAACGGTGAATTTTCGCGCAAAAATTAATAAGAATGGACTTATACTTATAATCCAGAAAAAAAATTAAGTCGATACGATCAGCCGCAGCCGAGATATACCCGAAAGAAGGTGAGCATTCCGAAGTAGGTAATTATGCGTTATACATACTTATAGGTATAATTTGTTGCAGATGCAGTTAGGATGGTGAGTTGCGCTCTTTATTTGAGCTACCCCTGTAGGCTTCGAAATTGGTATCTATTTGTATTTGTAATACAGTAGCGGAAATTGACTTGAATTTGAAGGTTTCCCGAAAATCTGGCAGTTCACCAATGGGATAAAGTAATTTACTTTCTTTTTATTTTGGATGGCTTATCTAGTGATGAGGGTACGTTTTTATTATCTTCTTCAGTAGAATCTACTTGGTTGTAAAAGGGGGACCAAAGTTGGAAGATCATAAATGTCATCGTAGCAATTATGTCTTCGGTTATGACTGCGACATTTGAGCATATTTTCCCACAACAAGTTCTACAGATATTGGTACATGCGAGCCCTGCCTTCCTACAATCACATGCTGTCCCACAGTTTTTATTACAAGAGCAAGAAATAATATTTACGAAGTATGAAGGGATGATTTCTCCCGAAATCATCACAGGCTCCAATCCCACCTGGGTTCGCTTCCAGCGCAAGTTTTCTGGTTTTAAAACGTTGCCGAGCCATGTCTGTATGATGATCAGCGGCTGATTCGGTGGAGGGCAAAGCAGCAAGATCCGCTTTAATTTTCGTTCCTGCGCGAGCAAAAAGTTTGAAGCGGAAATCGCTTAGTGACATGTCGTTACGTGTACCTCCGTACAAGGCAATCAAAACATTATTTCCGATAGTGCATATGAGCACTCTGCTTTAAAAGCCTGGAGCGATTGTAAAACGCGAGTATGTTCCTTCTTCTTTAAAAAGGAGAGAAGCCTAGTTTTCCCATATCTAAAAACGGCCGAAGTCGTGTCACACCCTGTGAAGGCGTGAAGAGAAAGTATATGCTCTGAAAAAGTTTGGTGTTTGAAACCTGTTGATGAATACAAAATTGTATTTTCGTATCCTCGCTCCATTTTTTAAAATAGACGTTCTCGACATGATATCCAATACCTGAAAATATAACCAGCAAATCAACGTCATCTCCAACGATGAAAATTGAGTCAAACTTGGACGACATGCGTAAAGCCGTTTGAACAATTTGTGTATCCGCATCCTCTACAGCCTGGGATACTAAGAAACCATGATTCCTTAAATACTTTTGCAGTATAGTATATCAACAAATCGTTTCTTTTTTCTAATTGGCTAACAATGCCTCCTGCTTTATACCTCTGAAGATTGTGGTCTCGTCAAAAATAAATTCAGCTTACTGTTGAATTATTGAATTTCCCGACATGATTGATTCATTAGAACACTATTCACATTTCTCAAAATTTATTCATGCTCCCTATGACCACGTTCAATGCATCTCTCGTTTTTTCACTTCAACAACATCTCCTTCGTTTAAGGATTTCGCACAAACGAAACAAAAACTCATGGCGAAACTAAACAAACAAACAAAACTATTTCGAAAAAAAAACCGAAGTTTGTAAAATTGACTTTCATTTACAAAAAGTACCGCTAATGGAGTCATTGTTCGCAAGCGTGTCGCGTAATGAACATATCATCTCTCTCTATCTGCAGCGAAAGACAACTGGCCGCCAAGTAAAGCCCAACTGAATGTTGGTACACTCGAAAAAATTTTACTCGAATAATAGGAGGAAACTTTTTTTCCTTCTATGATAGTAGTAAATTTACACCACGATATGAACGAGAGTAATTTTACGCTTTACAGTGTAAATATTTACTACAAAATTGGTGTAAATCTACAAACGGTAATAAGTAAATTTGCACACATAAATAAGTAAACTTACTCTTAGATTAATGTGAATTTAAATCAGAAATAAGCAAATTTGCACTGGAAAAAATGTAAATTTACACAGGAGAACATGTAAATTTACATCCGGGTTTATTGTAATTAATTAATAATATTTACGGCAGCCGGTTCTTCGATGTAAATCGCCCTGGAGCTCCCTGTTATTCGAACGGCCTAGAGCTGCCACTCCCCCTGCGGTTCAAGAGCAAAAAAGCGCTACAACAACAACAATAATATGATGCTCACATGAAGGCACTTCGGACGGAACAGACTAACTGCACACAGAACAAGCCACTTGACAGATACAGGAAAATGCAATAATGCACAAAAGTATTGTTTTACACAATGCAGGTGTAATTTTTTACACCAAAATCGTAATATTTCATGAAAATTTCCTTAAAATTATTGGTAAATATACACTGAAAATGTAAAGTTACACAAAAATAAAGTAATGACACATCTTGACACCAAATGTGGTGTAAAATTACACCAAAATTGAGTAATATTAAAAAATATGGTTAATATTACTCTATTTTGTGGGTTTACTAGAAATTTGGTTGAAAATGAACGTTTACTGTAATTTTGCTAGAAAAAATGTGTAAAATTCAACGAGTTTTCGATGTAAAATTCAACCTTGTTTTTACAGTGTACATACCCGTAGAATGTGTTGCTATCTCAGATCGTCGACTTTCTCTTGGGCATATCTCGGTTGTGGATGATCGTTTCGATTTTTTTTTCTGGATTGTAGGGAATTCAATAAGCTACAAGTCATCTACGATCAATTATTGCGTGAAAATTCATCGTTATCGACTTATTTGCAAAAAACTGATTAACAAAACGGGTTTTTTCACTTTGACACGCTGTAGCATTTTATCTACTGCTTTGAGATGAACAGTCAGTATACAAAAGATGAAGGCAATTTTGTGCCGAACAATTTGGTGTCTTTCTTTTAAAAGTCCAACCATCAGGAGCGGAGATATACACAAAAAACCCAAACAAGACAAAAACCCCGATAAGTACCGTTAGAAAATTTTCCAAGTGGTGCAAACTTAAATTTAAGCTTTAGGACTAAGCCCCTACCGATTTCTAAAATAATCTCAGACAGTGCCTGGCATGCACTCTGATTTTACGAAACGCCTGGAGTACAGTTGATTTTGCTGTTATTGCAATCACCTGCTACCATTTTGTGCTTTAGATCTTTGCCGGGCTCTGTTTTGAGTAATTTTGTGTCTTGCTAGGTAGACCCGAAAGACCAGTGTCATGCCGTTTTATGATGAAAACTGACCTTTGATCAAAATTGAGTGTATTCCTGTGTCCTTGTTCCCTTATGGAAACAAGTCTATGGAAATGTAGAATATACTTGAATACAATTTTCATTTTCCGAGCTTGATTGTCCGCGACAATCAAATGGTTAGCTAACACTGAACCAAATCGTCTGCTAAAGCAAAGAAAATATGGCTAAAATCAAGAAAAAACCACAGCCAGGGATTTATATCTCTTTTTTGTTAGAAGTAGTCACATAGTTCTAAGTAAACTACTAATAACAACTTTTTAATGAAAAATAACCTTGAATCCAACAAACCTTTCTTATAACGAGACCGAGGCTAATTTCGGGCGCATCCGAAATTTGGATACCCTTCGCTCCCATCGGGCTAAAAGTTTTCACGGGCATACCTACGACTTGTATTGAATCCCCCCCTATTCTTTTCCTTCTGTCTTCACAAAAGTTCCGTTGCGCCGACAAAACAATATTTGTGTGGGGTTTGGTTGAAATAAGTGAGCAAAAAAAAATATTTAATACTTGCTAAAAAATTTTATTGGGGGATCCGCGAGCATGGCCCCATAGTACGATTCTGGGGGGTTGGGTTTGTATGGCCGCCCCATGACGACATGGTCCCATTCGCTCCATTTTTACATATGTTTTGTGTGTTCCATAGAAACACATTTGTGTGAAATTCAGTTGAAATTTGTACAAAAAAGAAAGTTTTTCTTAGAAGAACCTAATTTGGGGAGTTGGGTTTGTATGGCAGTCCCATGATCCCATTGTCCGATTTTACCGAGTCAAACATACAAACTGCCTGCAGCAAAAAGAAGCATTTGTGCAAAATTTCAGCATAGCTTTTCAATTGGCCGAGTAAAACGCGTCGCAACAGACAGACAAACGGACTTCGCCCAATCGGCCTCCCAAGTCATGCTGATCATATATGTACACTTTTTATATGGTCGGAGATGCTTCCTTCAATGCGTTACAAACTTCATGACACAGTTAATATACCCTTTGACTCTTTGAGCGAAGGGTATAAAAAGGCAAGAAAATATCAACCATTTTAATATAAAATTTAAAAAGAGCTTGCAGGCAGCTACCATCGAACTCACAACCCTATGCACCCAGTCAAATGCACTACCTACTACACCAGAGACACTACAAATTTTAATATTTCGTCTTGATTTGAAACTTTAAAAAATAAGAAAGCAATTTCTTCATTTTAGATAGCCTAATTTTTTCCGTGGACCACTCCACTCCTCATGAGCCAAAGGTTAAAAATCACTGCTCTAGAGATCATTACTAGAAAATGTTGCCCTTATTTTTCTCTAGCTTTTATAGTTAGGCAAGTGAATTTTTGCGTCGAAAAATATAAATTTGCCTGAAAATCGTGAATTTTCTAGATCCTCATTTCCTAATTAGTCCAGTATAACTTTACACAAAAACCGGCCTAATTTCGGAATAAATAGATTACTACCGCTCTTTTTCTGATCTGTTTTATATCAATACTGGCTATATAAATCCAGATTTGCAACCAAGAGGACCCTGTGCTAACATTTTGGCCAGCGAAAAAAGACAATTTTGTCGCCCCTTTTTTACGATACATTTTCAAAAATATCTTCTAAACTAAGTGTCCTCGAGGAAAATGGCATGTGACACTTTTACAGAAGATAAAATTTCCAACAAAATGAGAGGTTAGCCAATGTTGTAGGTTAAATACTTACTTAGAAACATCTCTCCAAATTTGGCGATTTTTCAATAAACCCTTATGAAATCGATTTTGTCCGTCCGTGCGTCTGTCTGTCTGTCCGTCTGTTCACTAAGTAACTCGCGAACGGCTTCACCGATCGTCATGAAATTTGGTAGGAATGTGTCGAATGGTAACAGTCTTTGGCCCGAAATACTTAAAAGTTGGTAAGGCAAAAATAACAGGGTGTCCCGGCCATTTTAAAATTTGTTCACTAAATAACTCGCGAACGGCTTAACCGATCTTCATGAAATTTGGTAGGAATGTGTACAATGGTAACAGTCTTTGGCACAAAATACTTAATAGTTGGTAGGGCGTAGATAACAGGGCGTCCCGGATATTTGAAATTTGTTCACTAACTAACTCGCGAACGATCGTCATGAAATTTGGTAGGAATGTGTAGAATGGTAACAGTCTTTGGCACGAAATACTTAAAAGTTGGTATGGCAATGATAAAAGGGTGTCCCGGACATTTGAAAATTTGTTCACTGAATAACTCGTGAACGGCTTAACTGATCGTAATGAAATTTGGTAGGTCTTTAACGCGAAATACTTAGACGTTGGTAGAACAAAGCTAACAGGGTGTCCCGGAGATTTGAAAAAGTCGACTTTTTTAGTTTTTATCGGACGTGAACGTATGGGTACTCAAATCAAAGAAATCGATGGGTACATTCATGTCAGTTGTTTTTCTCCAGGTTAGAATAATGGTAACGGAGTTACAGCTAATATATTCAGTTAATATGTGTAGCCATGACACATAGTAAATCTATTTTCGGATTCGTCTAATAAAAAGTGTTACAGAATGAAAGGCGTTATGTCGCATGTTTCGCAACGACGATAATTTTTTATTCAGGTAGCTCAAATGCTGTCAGCATCGTCGTCATCTTTCGAAACTCCGATTATAATATGACGCCTCTGACATTTACTTTCAAGTAACGCTAAACATGTCCTTGCTTAATTGATGGAAAACTCTTCTTCTGACACGGTGGTATTTATTAAGGTTGAAAAGACAATATCACAGCACTGGAAGACCGAGTAATTCATAGTACGATCGAAACTCGTAATCCCTGATGTTAATTGGTACAACCCTATAAAAGCCTTTTCTGATAATATGACACCGTACAATATGAAGAAAATGCACATTGGAGGGTAAGGGGCTTATTCGAAATAACCATTTCTCAAAATATCGAAAAAGATCTTGCTGCATTTTTGATCTCAAATTAAAGCTTATTAAATTGCTGATAAAATCTTTTCCAATTTTAACAGTAATATCTATAGTCTGCATGTGTTAATTCAAACATGTTATGTTATGTAATATCACATTCAAGTACAAAGCGCCCGTTTAAATTTATTTATTAATTGTTCTTTGAAATGCAGAGTATTCCTTCGAGTGAATAGTTGCTATTATAGCATTAGCATTTAGCGCTATGATACTCAAGTAAATTAATCATTTGCGTTTATTATATGTAAATCGATTCCATTAAGGTGTAAGATAAGAATAGAGATAATTTCAATGAATTGCTAAACTCCCTAATTATCTTGGCTGACCACAACAATGGAGTTCCATTTTAGCTATGTATAGGTATACAGATATTTGACATTGAATTCCTTAGATTACAGTGTCTGAGTAATACTTTAAGATAAGTAAGTGCGAATGCGTAGTGTATGCAAATGGTTGAATTTTATATTGCATGATTATTACAATGCTCGCTGATTTGACCCTACATGACAGTTTTCCTTCATATCGTCGAATTTGCTGATTTCAAACCTTTTTTGTGTTGCTGAAGACGAGATTTACCATAATTTGTCACGTAAACAATAACAACAAAATAAAAAGCTTAACATTATTATTATAGGGCTAGAGCCGTCAATTGCACTTCCGTGATTTAGATTGTCTATATTGGAATCTATTGTGATGTGTCCAGGATACGTCAACCACAAAACATATTTCCTTAGTTTAAACCAGAGGGCGCTAGTGTCATTAACGAAAAATAGAGTTGACGTATTACATTATGCAACAACGACTTTCCGGAAGTTTCCGGAAAGTGTGCCATCGAAGTTTTATATATATATATGTATATACCTATGCGTTTCATGACGAAGAAATATATGTTTCTCCAATTAGAGGAAAGATAATGTTTTGCACTTTGTTTGCATAAGCATTTTATATTTATTGGAGTACAAATTGAGCTATAAATACCTTTCTGTCAAATTGACGACTATGGCCCTTTTATGTATTTTAAATTCCTGATCCTTCTAGTGCTAATTGAAAACTCAATTACAAAAACAAATAGAAATTATTATTAGTAAAATTTAAAACTAAAGAGAAAGATACTATTTCAACATTTTCCTTCAAACCTTCAAAGTCGTCTATTGAATTTTTCGATTTCCTAAATCATAGCCCATAAATCCAATAAAATTTAATGAAAACTATAGCTTGGCTTCTGCCATATAGAGCCCAGAGCCAACTAAACTCACCAACAATAAACACACCGTCAAGATAAAACAAAATCATTTCAACGAAATAGATTTATCGATATCACGAGCATTTATGGTATTTATACGCTTTCCAAACGAATGAATCCATTTACGGATTACATTGACTCAATTCAAAACTCTCCGTTTCAATCTATATCCGTGACCATCAACATTTCCAGAAAAAGAGAGAGAAAAACAAAAATTGAAAAGCATATAACGACAACTGTATTGAGATTGGGAGACGCTTTGTCCTTTCTTGAAAATCGCTTGACCTTGACACTGTGTACAGAGAGTTAGCTTTTAAGCAAAAAGGATAACCTTCTCGCTCTCAACCCGCATAGCATACTTGGCTCCTATAGTCGAAGTTTTCGCCCAGACATTCTTGACAATCTATTAGAAACCTTATTAACAAATGGGTGCTATGTGAAATTTCTTGTGCTAGATCTTGACAAAAGACACGACTGACTTCCCTATGTGAAAAGTGTGTGTTTGTCGTAACCCTACCATATCGATTGGCTTGGCAAAAGGGAAAGAGGTGACACGATAAATAAATTTGGAAGGGACTTATTGATTTAACAACAAAATGGTTTTTAGCACAAAGAGAGAGTTCTTGTATGTTTGTTGACGGCGAACGGAAATACAATGAGACAATCGAAGAAATGTGTGTGACAGACGATTTTATAAAGCAATGGATGTGATTTTTAGTCTTTTTGGGCGTAGAGTATGGTAAATAGGAGATTTTTTTTCGGAAATTGAAAGTGACTGGCTTTTAGGTTGGATAAGTAGGAGGGGGAACGCAATGGAGAAACATTAAAGATAGAATATTACAGTATAGTTTTGAGCAAAAGATAAGCGGTCTTCTTGTCAGTTCCTCTGCTACGCTTCAATGCCCTGGTGTTAAGGTACCCGGAAAAGGGAAAAATTGTTAAAGAAGATCAGTTGAGCCAGCCCATTTTATATGACAGTTCAGCTTGCGAACTCTTTAATCGCAACTCCGCTATCAGTTAATATTTTCCCATTTCTATTGAATTCTCTCGCGCATATTTCAATTGCGGTTGGTAAAATGATATCTAGGTCACTGATTCCGACAAAACCAATATCGGTCCATATGCTGTTCGGGTAGAATTTTATTGTCCTGGAGTGGATTGTCCTGTAGCGGTATGTTCCAATTATGTAGTCAGATGGTATACTTAATACAGCGCTTCTCATCCATCCTAACTGTACTGAGTTTCGCAGTTTCATTGCCGTAACGCAAGTTTTGAGCCTAATTATAGCATATTTTCGTCACTTACGAAACAGAGAACAAGAGAGATAGAACTTGGAAACAAGGCAAACCCAGTGCCAGATAGCATTCCGTCTGTTGCACCATGCAACCGCCCCAAATTAAACAATTGTTTTGACGATTATCTTTTGGATGCAAGGGATTAAATATATAGTTTGGTCACTATGCTTTATCCCACAGCTTCTGCAGATCCATTAGGCTTAATTGCTTTTTGTGATACCACATTGAAGTAATCTATCCATAGTATTTCCTTATCAAAAATTTTGACACTTTCTGGCATGGTTACTTGGGAGTTGACATCACAGTTGCCTTCAGTGCTTCAACTGGTATACTTCGTTAGCTATGCACCATACCCATCATGTATAGTATGCAGAGCCGCATGTAGTACATTAGGTAAGACTTCTTAAATTGTTTTTAACCGTAACTACCACCTGTCAGGTTGTGCGCATAACGAGGAGTAGAGAACCTAGCTGAAGTAAGCCTGCACATCAATCCGTCACCTACTAAGCACCACAGGAGGAGGCTGTCAGCACCATTCTCTTCCTCGAGCGTATGAATGGAACTGTAACAGTTTTTTAGGAGTATAGCTTCATTGGTAGTGCCATTGATACTGTCTCAGAAGCGTGCATAGCTGCGCCTTTTGGTTTGTCTAGTCGATCTGCTGTAGTCCCTGAGTATGCGAACCCATTCAGGTTCCAATCTTCATTGCGTTTAGCCCTGTTAAACAAGTGCCTTACGCTTTTCTACAAATCTACAAAGATCAGGTTGAATTGCCAATACTTTAGTTCATTTATCTGGATCATCCTTAGAAGCAGTGTTTGTCCCGCTCATACCGTTAGAACTGATAGCTGGCTTTTCCTACTCCATTGGCTTTGGCGAGTTACAAGGGTGGGGTGTCCCGTTGTCTCTTCGCAGGAGTTAGTATCAGGAACTTCGGTGCTGGGTGCATTGTGTCAATAGAGTACTTTCTGCTTTCCTGGTTGACTTCGTCGTACTTTCGTTGCAGGCGACCTTTCAAGTAAGCGTTTGCGTCATCGAAACGGCAGAACACCTAAAAGTGCCGCTTAAAAATGGCGTCCATCGACATCGCGTCGGCTGCACAATTTCTTAGAGTCCATATCCCTCGCCGCAAAGTGCCCCTGACGTGAAACCTAAAATGCCTGGCCAACAATCTAAAATGCAAATTTTCGATAGTAACGGTTTGTTTATTTGAATATTAATTTAGAGACTTCAGGCTTCTAGAAACCCTTTCTACGAAAGCGATCTGCATATAGCCAGGTGCAAAGTCTCTAGTAATAAAATGGTTTTATTTGGAAAAACATGTTTTCATTTCATTCACTTATGTTCACACGCTTCTAAGGAGGATGGATGGATTAGGCGCTACGATGTGTTGGGGTGGTTACCCCCAATACTGCAGCCTATTGGCTTATTGTATTTCCAGTTGGTTCCCAGTATACGCTTGCTATGTCTGAGCCCTTCAGCGAATCTCCATCGATTTTGGAATTTCCACTGTTGGCATCGGTTTTAGCAGTGGATTTACTAATTCTGATTGCAGGTTCGGGACCGGTGAAGGGTAATTCGGAACCCTCTCCTGCAAGGGCATCCGATTTCTCGTTGCTTTCGATCCCCTTAGCTGTTGTCGGATCTACAAAACTCAAATCGAATATCATGTACACATGTACATGATCGGAAAAACAGGATTCATCAGATACAGGTGAATTGATAAGCATTGACATGACATCACAGTCCAGTAGTAAGTATTTCCACTGGGCTTGAAAAACGCAAATTTATTGGGCTTCCCCGCAGAAAAAATACAAATCTCCGATAAATTGACAAATACCACAAGCAAATTGTGGTTGGCCTGATTCCGATGGGCCCCTCTGTTGGTGAATTGTGGAATACGAAAATCGTTTCTTAGCTTGAATACAGGCTCTTTGTCGCCTGAGCTTCTTTTAAAAACCATAGATTCGGAACTCTTATGTCCATTCCTATGACTTTTCCATCATACTAACACGGTTCTTGGATTAGGGTTATTCTTGAAGGCACGGTCGTCCATCCCGTCGTCCAAGGCGCGGTAGGCCTTGTCAATTTGTTTGGGCGTGTCAGCATAGCGTTATGTCGTATTTGTTGGGTGCATTGCTTCCGGCATCGATAGAGTGCTCTGCTTTGCCTCTTCAGGAAAAGAGGTTTTGAACTACGGACGTTTTCTCTATTATCTATTCCGGCTAGCGACGCTCAGAGCTGGGTACACCGGTATGTCGCCCGGCTCTTACTAGCTGATGCCAGGAGAGATGACGACTGGTCGGGAACGACCTGTCAATAACAGCGGGTCTCGTGTTGAGTCAGCTGTTTGCTCCTGCAGACTGATGACTGATTCGGATGGACCAGCTAAAGTCCCCGGAGGTACCTTACGGTTACTCCTGCTTCTTGCGGATATAGCCTGAGGGATATATATGCCCACACGATTCTATGAGATGCTACGCCTATTTACGAAGTCTAGGTTTGGGAACCTTTGCTTTCTTTTCTTCTTTTTTGACCGGAAGTCGAGGACCTCTCGGGATTGGTATCAATCTGATGAAATAAGAAAAAACAAATCCTAGCAACAAGAAATTGTATCTCCTTCATCTTCTCCGTTGTGTTCAGCCCATGTGAGTTCGCGTCTCATATCCCTCCTTTCTGCTGGATTTCTCCATTTTTCTCTTCCTTAGCCCGCTTCAGATTCAAAATCAACGCCCAAATTTGTCTAATGCATCCATTCTCTCTTCTTCACACTCGGCATATCTCAACCCTCATCAAACCCACTCGTGTAATTTCAAGTAGCCCGAAACCACATTTTCGCATCTAACCTCTGTAGCCGAAAACTTTTTTTTGCGAGAGAGAAAAAAATGTCAGTAACTCTGCCTCAATTACCTTCGTAACCCAAAAAGTCGGCAAAGGCACCATACAACACACACATACCAACATACAGAGTTCCTACATATTGGATGAGGCAAGTCTTGTAAAGTAGGTAAGCAATCATCAAGAGAGCCCTACTCTCAGTACGTATGTATGTATGTCATCTCACTTCTCGGGGGTGGATAGGACAATAAAAAAGGGTGATGTAAATGGTATGGCAACATAAATGTTGTTAATAAAAGCTAGAAATGAAAATGAAAGAAGTACTGTATGTACATATCCGGATCGCAATATTACCGACCAAAAAAAACCTCCAAAGTGACGAAAAAACGGAAATAACTTGCCTGGTGCGCTCAAACACCAACCAACACCATTGTCAGCCGCGCCGCACCGTCAGTGCCACATCGAGTAAATATTCAAAGTACAAAAATGGATTTTGTGTGTATCCGGTTTAACTCGAAATAAGGATGTTTTTTCGGTCGGTTTAGCACATGTAACTACACATACGTACTTATACGAAATGTGCATAATATATCCTTGTCATTGTGCCCGCATCATTCGAGGGTGAATAAACCAAAGTATTATTGGCATTTTGTTGGGAAAATGGAACTCGAGTGCCCGTTCCGTTGGCTTTACACTTTTCAATATTTTTTTAAGGACGCCATCAACCTTTCCAAGTTTTTAAATGCGTGTTCTTTGCAGACTGGTAGCAATTTCAATACACTTGAATCAGTTCCGAGTATTTTGATTTAACAATAATATTTTATTACTGTTTTTGTGACGACTGCACAAGTGCACACACGCTGCTTGTCAACCGCATGTTGTTGCGTTGATTTTTCAAAACCCACTTAAAATCGCATTGAGTGTATGATAAAATGTAAATTTTTAGTGTTTTTTTAAATTGTTTAATTTTTTTGTCTTCTCTTTTCAGATCACATATGGACCACGCAGCATCTGTCGGATTATGCTCGTTTTTACTACGTTGACTGATCACGTTAACGTTTTCTAGCACAGGTGAGGCAGCAATCCACTTTGTTTTTTTTTGTTGTACCATGTGTGAGTAGTCTTGTAATTCGCTCATTTGAACACGACACAGACGACGATGGCAAAGTGTTAAATAGATTTTGATGTGAAAATGATAGTATAGAAGCTGACAGTTAAATGGAATAGATTAGGTTTAATCAAGTGTAACTGTGAGCGTTTCGCTGATGTTCAAAGGGGGGCCCAAACGATTCGGCTTGGGATATAATCAGATTGTTGCCATTATCACTCACAGGTTTCAAGTGACGACATGCTGTATTTTGTGTAATGCGATTAGATTGGCTTACATAAATGAACATCATAGCGATTCGTTACAACGTCGTCTCGTGGGAGATAAATAAGAAAACAAAAAAATTGGATTATACACGTCTGTTTCACAATAATTTACAAGAGTAAAATGTAAATATTTGCTCATAATGGAAAGAAAATTAATTGAAAACAAATTTTAGGCTTATTTACAGTTTTGAATGAGTTTCACAGGTCTTCTGAAAATTACTTTGACTTTGATAAGTGATTTTTATGAATTTTGACGTGATGAGCTACATATTTAATCACCTTATAATGTCTATAAGAAACTTTAGAAAAACGAAGACTTCTGCAATCGGAACTGAAAGCTGAAATCCAAAACGGAAAGGATGCATACATAAAATATGATAAGATCGTAATCAAAGAAAAAGCGAAAGAAGAAAAGAGATCGCCATCTAAGTCGCCAAAATCGGGACCAGAATATAGCGGGTCAAATGATCGAGCAAATGCTCCCAGAAAACTAACTAAACTGGATTCATTTATATACAGAGGAAGATCTGACTCGGAATCGAGAAGCAGTAACTGTTAGCAACCACAGAGTATTGGTAACAACAAAACTTGGAAAACGCAGACGACAACGACAATCGCAACAGCATCAAAAAATGCATTAACATCGACACCACTAATAAAGCAAACAACACGTAAAACTAGAAAACAAAAACCTAACAATAATCACCCCAATCCGGCTCGTCTCCGTGGGGTTTGCGACCCCACACCCTCTAGATCAGGCATCGAATTCGAAATATAAAAAATCAACTAAACATCGAAAACAGGTACAACACAGGAATCAACAAGAAGAAAGCAAAAATGAATCGAAAACAAATATTTGTGTAGCAACATTAAACGTGAGAACTCTGAGAACCAAAGAAAGCCAACTGGAACTGGAAATAGCAATAACTAACCTAAAATGGGACGTCATCGAGTTAAGTGAAGTAAGAAGGCAAGGCGAGAAAATCGAGGAAGAAAATGAGTACATTCTCTATTATAAAGGCGAAACGCCCGGATTGCATGGAATTGGCTTCATGATGAAGAAGTACTTGAGGGAAGCTATCGAGGAGTTCATTGGAGTATCTGAAGGAATTGCAGTCCTGAATATAACATTGCCCCAACGGAACAAGCTAGCGAAAAGTCAAAGGATGCATTCTACAAACAACTAATAGAAAGCATACAGACCGTTAATAAAAATATGATTATAATGGGCGATTTCAATAGCCAAATCGGCAAAAAGCGATCAGGAGAGTTCGCTGTAGGCCAATACAGCATCGGAAGACGAAACAAAAACGGAAAAAGGCTAGTAGACTTCGCAACGGAAAACCAACTGTATATAAGTAACACCTTCTTTAAACAAAGCGAAAATAAGAGATGGACTTGGATCTCACCAGATGGCAAATACCGCAACGAAATCGACTTTATTCTGACCAACAAAGTAAGCTATTTTCAAAACACTTCGGTGGTTAAGACTTTGAATTTCAACACAAACCATAGAATGGTACGATCTGTTGTGCGGACGAAAAAGCCCAAGAAGTCAAGGAGAAACATATTACCGCCTCGGATGCAGCCAGAAGTGCCGGTAAGCGAAACATTATTGGAAAATTTAAAACGAACTTTAACGATGACCGAGACCAGTAATTCAATACAGCACAAGTATAACAAACTGGAAAGAGTCATAATCGATATTGCGAATCAGACATCAACTAGCCCTGCAAAAATAGATAAAATTGGTTCGGTGGCGAGATCATTAATTAACGAACGCAGACAGCTCTTCAAGGACAAAAAGGCAAACTATAGAAGAATATCAGACATAAGCAAAGAAATTAATGAAAACATAAGAAAGCATAGACAGGCCACTAGGACAAAGCTTATCAACGAGCATGTAGAGAAAACAGGTGGAGTGAAAAAAGCTTACCGAAAACTAAGAGAAACCAAACAGTGGTTAACCAAAATCACGAAAAATGGGGCCCAAGCAACAAATAGAAACGACATATTACAAACAGCCACGAACTTCTACCAACAACTGTACAAGGAAGAAGGGGCAAGTAGACAAACAACAGTAACGCAAACCGGAGAGACCCAAGATGACGTACCACCAATATTGAACAGCGAAGTCGATGCTGCAATCAAGACACTCAAAGACGATAAATCACCCGGAAACGACAAAATAACCAATGAAGTCATAAAAGCGATCAAAGAAGTCATTTCAGACACTTTTGTCAACCTCTTTAACGAAATACTAACGTCAGAAAATATTCCAGACCAATGGACACAGGCAACGATTACTTTGCTATACAAAAAAGGTGACCCTGCTCTGATGGAAAACTATCGACCCATTAGTCTGATCTCTACAGTATACAAAATATTTTCAAAAGTCCTACTAAATCGGATAACGAAAACTATAGACGAAAACCAACCAAAAGATCAAGCAGGATTTCGTAAGGATTTTTCAACTTTATATCACATTCTCGTAGTCCGACAGCTGATTGAGAAATGCAATGAGTATCCTAAGCCACTGTATATTGCATTCGTAGACTACAGTAAAGCTTTCGATTCTCTTAAACATTACCATATCTGGGAAGCCTTACGACTACAGGGAATACCGATGAAATACATATCGATTATCCGCCGAATTTACGAAACAAGTACAGCAAAAATTCGATTAGAAAAGACTGGAGACTCGTTTAAAATAGAGAAAGGAGTGCGTCAGGGAGATCCGTTCTCACCAAAGATATTCTGTGCTGTACTGGAACATGTATTCAGAAACCTTGATTGGGACAAGTACGGTGTCAATATCAATGGAACCCGTCTTCACCACTTAAGATACGCGGATGACATTGTACTCTTCGCTGAAAGTGCAAATTAATTGCAAGATATGATTCAGGAGCTAGCGTCTCAAAGTAAAATTGTCGGACTTACAATGAACATGGATAAGACGAAGATAATGACTAATGGCATGCAGAGAAGAATTGTGGTTGATCACAAAGAAATTGAATACGTACACGAGTATGTATATCTTGGCCAGATAATCTCACCGATTAATCAAATGGAGAAGGAAATAGACCGACGAATTAGTTGGGGCTGGAAAAGGTATTGGTCTCTAAAAGAAATATTCAAAAGTGGAGACTTTAGCCTGCAGCAGAAAAGCAAACTCTTCAACACTTGCATCTTGCCTACACTGACATATGGTTGCGAGACATGGGCACTCACCAAGAAAAACTGTCAAAGACTTCAAGTATGCCAACGACGAATGGAGAGAAGTATTCTCAATATAAAATTAAAAGACAGACAAAGGGGAAAAACGAAAGTTCTTGATGTGGCACGAAGAGCGAGACAATCAAAATGGCGCTGGACAGGACATATGACAAGAAGTAAAAGCGACAAATGGACTAAACACATAACGGACTGGTACCCTAGAGATGCGAAAAGAAGAAGAGGCCGACAAAAACGAAGATGGATAGATGATATTCGAAAGATAACTGGAGCAACTTGGAAGAGGATAGCACTCAGAACAAAATGGAGGAATCTAGAGGAGGCCTATGTCGCTGCGACAAACTAATGTTTACCAATGAAATAAAACCATAAATACATATTTAAAAACGAAAAACATAAACAAAAATCACATAATATTAAAGAAAAATGAAATAATACAGTAGAATAATAAATAATAATAAAAATTAAGATAAAAATGCACTCGTAACAATAACGAATAAATGGAGTAGAATATCAAATCTTTAATTGTAAATAACTGTTTTTGTGAATTAACATTAGTAATAAAGGCCGAATTGAATTGATTTGAATGTCTAGTTTTAACTGATTCTCACTTATAATTTGATGCTGAATTGAGAACAAACAACCAAACCACGGGGATTTATAGTAAAAAAGTGGAAAGAAGGTACATTTGAAATTAAATTAAAAGCCGGAATTCGTTTATTTATCATGTCACTTTTTTCAGAACTTGATAAAGAAAAACAAGACAGAAAAAAACTGACATTTTTTCTATTTTATTTGCTTGCTCTAAAACACCCTTCTGGCAGAATCCAGAAAATCGTATTATAGCTTTTCCGATTAAATGCAACATTTAAAACCTTTTCGATAAACACAGCGTTTTACTGAATAAACGATACGTTACATAAAGGTATATTCTGAAAGTTGATGGAATTCAACATCATTCCGTCTGAAAGAGATACATTTGAAGACAAAGGTTATGCAGCCCTTCTTGGTAGGTAGCACTGGTACTACAGTATTTTATTTCCATAACTTTCTAATGAACTAAACCTCCTGCAAGAGTTGTAAAGTCCTTGGGTGCTATTCAATGTCCGGAGATCGAACCCTGTAGGCCAGTACTTCCCAGCCGGTGGAGCGCGCCCCCCTAGTGAGGCGTGACATTTGGCAAATAAGGGCGTGGGCCCAACTCGAGTGTTGATGTGATAATTCATATAACAACGACCATGAGCTGGTAAAACTCTTCAAATCATGAACAAAATTTGTAAATCGCTGCAAGCACAAAATATTAGCGAGGAGCCTCTGTCCAATGTATGTTTGATGATGATCGCTGAAATTGTTTTAGGAATATACACCGAGGGAAAAACCAGAAGTGCACTGCACCTGTTAAACTTGAATGAAATTGAAATGATGTTTCATAAAATACATACAGTCACTCCCATGATTTGAATGTTGCATGTTGGCGCACCGCTGAGCCAAAAAAAATATACCTCGCCAGAGAAAGTTAGTTTTTGGTCTAAAAACGGATCTTCAGGCAACATTTTCAGCGCGTAATAACCGTCTTATGATCATCCGACTTCAATTCTTAACCCAATGTAGGACGTAGGAGGGATGTAGGGCCAAATATAGCTCTCGGGCAATATCCAATTCAGCTTCGTATCAGTCAAATTCAAACGATGCCATGGTGTGATGATCGCCCGCTCACTGAAGCCATGTTTTATAGTTTAAGTGTAGAATCAATTCAATATTGAAATAACTGCTTATAAATTAAATTGGAAAAAGGGTATCCAAGCTGATCTGATTAGTCCAAAAACTATGAGAGATTTTTCCAATGATATAGCAAATTTTCTCTCTGTCAACGTGGCGAATTCTTAACAAAAGAAAAAGAATGAGCTGAAAAATGTTTCTTCCGTTCTGGAGCGAAATGTTCGTTGGGGGGGGGGGGGGGGGGACAGAAACCGCTAACCTTACAAGGGGGGCATGTACTGAAAAAGGTTGGGAACCCCTGCTGTAGGCAATGTCTGGATTTGGTTCGACTATCTGCAACAAGCCAAGCGGCGGCAAGTGCGGGTACTTTACGATGGCTAATCGGGCTTTAATGTAGCGAATATAATAATGCTGAGTTTGGCGGATCTCCTCAACCAACTAAAAAGTTTCATCTTTTTGACACTGAACCAAAAAAATTGTGCTGAAAAGTTGGAGATATTCCACTAGAGAAAAGATACGTTTAGATTCAATTCAAATTTAACTCGTGTATTACATAAAAGTTAAGTAAAAGTGACGTCGTATCTATCCTGACTTTACAATGGAGGGTGCAAAGACAATACCATATAACGGCACCAAAAATAATCTCAAAAGATCTTCAAATATAATTTTAAAGGATACAACTGATTGCAACAAAAGGAACTCTTGGAATAATAGTAATTATATTAATTCAGACTTACCCCCACTCGTCCGGAACGGCCGTTGCGTACGTTGTGTGGTGAAGCTAAAATTTTAAACGTTATAATGAATTTAAAGCAAATAAAGAAAAACTATTGGCATATATTAATTTAAATCAACTTATAGGAGGTCCAGCGATGTCACTTTGAAGGAAACGAAACGTCAGTTATACAGTCTGCGTGAATTGCCGAAATATCAATGGTTGTTGTCTCTTAGCGCAAATGGCGCCGCGCATTAAAACTGTTAGAAATAACGAGCCTAGAATAAAATGATGTAAGAGAGAAATGATCGTTAGACTATGCGCCAATTTTGAAAAGAATCGTACGAACATCTCACCTTGGCAGAGAAAATTGAGATGGAAAAATAGATTGTTTTCGGGCGAAATCACTAAATTTTGACTTTGAAGTTCTGTAAAAACCAAACCTCTTATCCGATTTTAGTGCGGTTAAAAGCTATGAAGCTGAAATTTTGCACAAATGCTTTTTTTTGGTGCAGGCAGTTTGTATGTTTGAATCGGTACAATCGGACAATGGGGTCATGGGGCTGCCATACAAACCCAACTCCCCAAATTAGGTTCTTCTAAGAAAAACTTTTTTATTTGTGTACCAATTTGAATCAAATTTCACACAAATGTGTTTCTATTGATAACACAAAACATGTGTAAGAATGAATCAAATCGGACCATGGGGTCATGGGGCTGCCATACAAACCTAATCCCTCAAATTAGGATCTTCTAAGAAAAACTTTTTTGTTTGTGCACCAATTTAGATCAAATTTCACTCAAATGTATTTCTATTGATGCCACCAAAGGTATGTAAAAATGGATCAAATCGGACAATGGCGTCATGGGGCTGCCATACAAACCTAACCCCCTAAATTACATAGGTTCTTCTAAGAAAACTTTTTTATTTGTGTACCAATTTCAACCAAATTTCACACAAATGTGTTTCCATTGATATCACAAAACATATTTAAGAATGGATCAAATCGGACAATGGGGTCATGGGGCTGCCATACAAACCTAACCCCCATATTCGGTTCTTCTAAGAAAAACTCGCTGGGAGAACACCGTAGGTGAAGACGCCCACCAGCTGCTGGGCTTCCGAAACTGGAGGACAAGGTCACGTAACCGCGACAATTGGAGGTCAACGATTCAGGCGGCCAAGGCCCGACGTCGGGCTATCGTGCCACATTGATGATGATGATGATGAAATTATTGTCAAAGGCTATTGTTCTAGTAGCGGAACAGCCGATTCTGGCTAAATTAGCAAATATGGTTGAATTCGGACTTTGGAATTGAAATTGTTGTTGTTGTTGTCCTAAATACCTAAGAAAACCAACTTTCATCCATTAATTCAAATATTTTTTTTTTGTATCGCGGCCTCAAATGTGTTAAACAAGGTCGACACATCCCATTAAACCTCTTTTAAAGCCAAGAACAAATTTTAGGGTCGGCAATTGCTCGGTATGGCATAAGTGCTAGAGGCGCACTGGTTCGCGACAACCCTCGCGTTCCGTGGTACTGGAATCGCCAAGATATTTCTGTCGCCAACAATAGACCCGATATTATCCTATCGTCTAGCTAGATTATAATCGATATTGCTATTCCTCACAATAGCAATATCGCAAGATAAATGACACCATGCAGGACATTACGCCTTTAAATATACCGTTAACAATGAAATCTGAAATAGTCTAGCAAAACACACCCCATTTCAAAATTACATGAGTTTAATAGACTTCAATACTTTCAAAAATGTCTTTAAACAGGATCATGTAAATGCAGAAATATATAGTCTACCTTGACTACTTTAGAAAAAACAATAAATAGCTACACTCCAATCCGAATTCTCAAATTCTCCACAAGTGGCTCCCGCATGCAATCGGATACATCTTTTTCTTGCTTCATTCAAAAGGATGCATTCAAGTGCCATATCCTTGTAGTTGGGTATATGTTTATTTAAAACTTTTTCCGTCGTTCAAGTTACGGCACGTGATCCACGAAAAGTCGCTTTATTCCAGTAGCGCATACAATTTCCCTTTGTCTGTACAGAGAGTATACAGACTTGTGAACACTGCAGCAACCGTGACATACATGATTGTATGTAAACGTACCTCACCACCATAGGATAGTGCCAATGCAAAATCTTTTCAAAACTACAACCGCACATTTTGGATTTCATTGTTTATACTTTATACTATAGTGTACAGTGAAAAACTTTTATCAGTTTGTTATGTTAGCAAAAAGCTTATATGCACATGTAGACATTGTATTCTAGATATTCGAAGGATAATGGAGAGATGTGGTTCGTCGTAGTTTTCATCGAGTTTGTATAGAGAGTATTGCCTGAGCCGCAGAATTTTTTATTCTATATTTTTTTTGCATTTTTTTATCGTGTTTTTTTTTTTATTTATATATTTTTCTGCCACAGATTACGCTTGGTTTTTAGCGAAACGGATAAATTATTTTCATGTTTTGTTTTTGCTGCCAACGTATATACATGCAATACAATGCGCTTGTATGAATACTGCATAAATTTCATGCATATGGAAAAATCTGGTTGAAAATCACTGAACAAGCGAGAATTTGCGGAAATGCACAAGCCCACTATCCATCAACCATATAGCCATCTCGCGATACGATTGAATCGTTTGGACTTGACATATTATCGGACTAAACAAATATTTACGAGTGATTTTAAATAAAAACAAAAAAAAACATACAAAATGTAGTGTAGGATTTTTATGCTTTTATGTATGTGTAATGAGAGCTGCAATATTCAGTAAACCGTGAATATTGCATCAGGCGTGTATAGTACAGAGATATGGGAAAATTAATGTTGCATTGCATCCATAATAAAGTAGCGTTGACCAGACCATTCGTATTGAACTTTTTGTAAACCGAATATCTATTTATTCTGTGGCCTACACTGCTCTCCTTTTCAGATACATATGGATTCATATTTCAACTTGTTTGGTGTGGATACAATCAATATACGAAATACAGGGTAATGGATGTGCTCTTTATTTGTAAATATCGCATAATACATATCAATTCCATAGGTGTGCATTTATATTAGATATCAAGTCAGCTGGTCCTGGTTGCCTTTTTTAATGGAACAACAGTCTTCGACTATAGCACTTCTTCGAGCGCTTCACTTCTATTTCGAAAGAATATAGTCTGTTCTATTGGGTGAGGTTATAAAACACAACGTTCGCGTAACGTTTCGCGTTTTCCGAAACGTTTCCTATTGTGTTCTGTAAACGCATAGATCCGGATCAGACTTGGTGTTCCCATCGCCATCTCTCGGAAAGTGACAAATGTGACAATTGACACATCACAGCTGATACGTTTTGCTCGAAAATTTAAATTTCCAGTTTTAAACGAGATGCAGATACATTTTATTTTTATTATAAATAGTTTAATAAATAAATGAGGGCGGAAATGCACGGTTCGACGGCAGATTGTAAATTTCTGTCAATCAATCAAGCTATGCCTCGCAAGGGGGCGCTTAGAGGATCTGTTTGTAGGGAGAAGTTTCTGATCCGTAACGGCCGATTGATTTGAAACGTTGCGCGAAACGTTGCGCAACGTTGTGTTTTATAACCTCACCCATTGACGTCGAAGTTCTTTGGCTTCGCTGAAGAACCAAGATACAACATATGTATTGCATTCACCATACGTTCATTTTGAACATGAAAGCGTACCGTATGTATACCACATAACGAACGACGATGACGACAGGTGAGATCTTATTGCCTGTTTTTCCGTACTGAAACCTGCACATTGACTCCCCGGGAAAACTGGTTAGAGAAA
Organism: Microchrysa polita; assembly: GCA_949715475.1. Taxonomy (NCBI): domain Eukaryota; kingdom Metazoa; phylum Arthropoda; class Insecta; order Diptera; family Stratiomyidae; genus Microchrysa; species Microchrysa polita. Next base: position 134,566,741 of record OX454416.1, on the reverse strand, counting down.
ATTGGTTTTTCTTCAACATCATCCAACTCCAAGACCAAGATACTCCTTACTCGGCATAAGCAAAAAGTCGCGGTAAATACTTATTACGGTATGTTAAATGCAATTAATGTGTAAATTAATGAGTCGGTACGGTATTTGACCGTGAGTCTTGAGAGTATTTATATATGGCATTGTGATGGGAAAATTGTCTTGACTCTGCATAAAACCGTCTGTCGTTTAGCACATTCAGAACCATTGGAAAATTTCCATGAAAGCGCTTAAGTCTGTTCAGGAATTTGCAAGGATACTAAATTTACTTGATCAATATTGTCGACGTGTTATATTCTTGCTTCATTTTACTAGATAGATTAATAAGCATTCCGTCGAAGTATGAGTATCCCGCGTTGCGCACGAATCCCTACACACCATCGCAACTTATTCGTGTGTATATACCTACGGGAAAGGAAGGAAATCTGTTTTAACTTTGTCATGTCATGCTATGGCATATATGGAACTAGACTTTACCTCTTATTTTAATGAGCCGTCATAAATTTTAACGGCCCAATATATTAGACAAGGAGTCAGGACTCACCGGTCGGTTACATTTTATTAGACGCATATATGCTTACCGTGCATCCCTTTTCGTATATTTTATTTATGCATAACAATGTAGAACCGTAGAACGTAACATTGGTGCGGGCAACATGCTGTGAAGGAAGCCTTACCGGCCGGCTTTTTTAATGAATTTAATGCCCGTACACCACCACTGGGTTGAACATGAAAACTATGACTATAATGTAAAGTTGAATTTGAGAGGTGGAGTACGGAGGTCAGAGATGTATACGAAACAAAAGACCGCCTGGTGACCTGTACAATGGTCACGAAATGTATAGCTCCCGTGACGCGTGGAAAGGTACGCTCACAAAGTTGTCGTATATACAGACAGTCGGGGTCTTATATGTATAGACACACACACTGCGGGATATCCTTTTTCGATATTATTCATCATAATAATGGGCTTAGGTAAGAAAACAGATAATGTTCAACAATCAAAAAGCCTTAATTGGGAAACACAAAGCAGACTACATTAGTTTGTGTCTCAAAAGTGTAGGGTATGGTTTTTTTAACCCCCTGCGGTCCACATTTCGTCCCCATTCATAGGCTTAGCAATTATGTATGAATTATCAAAAATTCCTAAAGTTTATAGTGTCCAACGGACTTCAGTCTATTCATTATACTTTACTTTCCTTCACTACACTACCTCCCAAACATTATGTACATAGTGTCCCATTCATGGTGGAGAATATCTTAATGGTAGGTAGTGTGGCTCATTTGGGGAAAATTAATGTACAACGGTACCCCTCTATTCTATTTCTAACCGTTATAATGTAATAGGATTTTTCGTAAAAATGACCGACTTGCCGAATTAAATCAAAACTTGCCACACCACCAAACATTTCATCCGAGATATGACTTCACTTTCTGAAACTACATAAAATATCCAATAAAACGACACCACGCTCGTTACGAAGTTGCTCGTATCTTCCGAGATACGCCCGTTCAAACTTAAAAAAATTTTGAAATTGGGTTTTCATCAAAAAATAAAATGATAAAAATTTATGAAAAACCGATTTTTAAATTTCTTTTTGAACGGGTGTCTCTCGGAAGATATGAGCAACTTCGTAACGGGCGTGTTGTCGTTTTATTGGAAATTTTATATAGTTTCAGAAAGTGAAGTTATATCTCGGATGAAATGTTTGGTATGGTGTGGCAAGTTTTGATTTAATTCGGCAAGTCGGGCATTTTTACGAAAAATGCTATGACTTATGACTATGACACTATGGAGATTTAAATGGCCATGTGGGTGAATCAAATTATGATTACGAAGATTGCCATGGTGGAAAGGGTAGCCCTTTATCTGGTCAGAAATGACGAAGGTGAAGCTATTCTGACCATGTGCAGATCGCATGGTTTGGTCATCCTAATTACATGGTTTGTGAAAAACGAGAGACACCTAATCACCTACAGTAGTGGACACGGAGATAGGAAACACGAAACGCAGATCGATTACCACCTCTGTTTCGATTTTATGAGAAGGTGGGTAAGAGACTGCAAGGTGATCTTGGGTGAATCTGTCGTCAGCCAACATCGTTTGCTCCTGTCAGAATTTATTTTGAAAGCAGGAGGAGCAAGAAATAGAAGAACTCCCAAGCCTGTCGAAAAAATCAAGTGGCACAATCTCACAAACAACAACTTTGAACTTGTAGTAACTCCATTCATTGATAAAATGACGGAGTGGTTTCAAAACAACATAAACTGCACCGAGCACAGTCCAACACAAATGTGGAATAGTTTCGCTGAAATGTCAGTAGGTGAGGCGGAAAAGGCACTTGGAGTTTCGAAAGGTCCACTCCACACGAAGAAAGAAACATGGTGGTGGAACACCGAAACTAAGGAAGCAGTGCAAGCCAAATCGAACGCATTTAAGGCATGGACGAAATGTGAGTCAAGCAGTGAAACCGAACGGGTTCAACTTCGCGAAAATTATATGCAATGCCGGAAGAAAGTAAAGCGCTTGGTAGCTCAAGCAAAGGCGAAGGCAGCTGAGAAATTCTACCAAGAATTAGAAACTCAGACTGCGACCGAAGGACCGTCTTTGCGCGAGAGACCTAAGCACGACGCCAGGATATTTAGGGTCGCAGCCCAAAGGAGAAGGAACGGAAGGGAAATACAGGCGCCAAAGTACGTGGAGGACTCGCAAGGAATGTTGCTGATTGACGATACGGCAATTTGTAGCAGGATGCGAGAGTATTTTGACGAACTTCTAAATGAAGAATTTCCTCGAGCAGCTTTTCAAGATGTTGAGCCGAATACCACAAATATTGAAGATATCTCAGAGGAAGAGGTGATGGAGGCAATGCATCAGATGAAACGCGGAAAGGCAGTCGGCCCGGACAAAATCTCCGCGGAATTTTGGTTGAAAATGGAAAATGTCGGGCTTCTTGTAAGAAAAACTTATTCCTCTTTGAATCTTAACTAAAATTCATACAAGTGTGTTCCTGGTTTAGCCTCAACGCATTCAGGAACAGATGGAATCGGAACACGCCATAGGGCTGCGGTAGAAATTATTAACAGCAAAAGAAGGCGGAATTCATAGTCCCCACTTATACTTAAGGTAATCCTTAAGGGAATCCTTATTAATTTTGCGATTCATTGTCATCCATACTTAAAAAAAGACTAAATTTTGATACTTCATACTAGATATTTTTTTATTTAATTTGTCAATTACTATAATTGGGCTCCTGAATTAAATTATTCTATTAAATGCGGCAATGCCTTTTTAAGTGACGTTTTGCATTCCCTTATCAAGAGACGCGAGAGCGTATCGCCCGCCAAAGGAAAAAAAACTAAAGCGAAGAAGTCTTTGATTACCGGAGACAACTTGCTATTTTCTTTGACAATAACGGGTAAGATATATGCAATAAACGGTGAAATTTTCACCATTACAGACTTAAGCGAGTAACCCAATTTCAGACTGGAGTCTATTGCAGAAAGACTTGCTAAAGAATTATTATTTTATAGAATTTATTACTCCCCGTGACGGGATTTTTATGAAATTTGGAATGAATGATCCTCTGGTGGTCCTTCTAAAGAATCAATGTCTTCCAGATAAGTGGATGGAATAACGGTAAATTAATAGGTAAAGTTAACAAAAGATTTTCAACAATTGCGTCTTTCGGCTCATCGCATTGACAATTTCTTTAAACAGACTGCGAAATTGGGACATTAGGATATAGGGATACTGGGAGACTAGGATCATGGGGCAGTGGAATATTAGGTCTTGGGCCATTAGGACATTAAGACATTGTGGCATTAGGCACACTGGGGAAACTGGGACGTGGGACATACGGATATTGGGGAATTGGGGCATTGGGATATCCGGATATTGGGACAATGGGACATTGGAACATTTGGATATTGGGACATTGGGATATTGAGACATTAGGACACTGGGAGACTGGGACATTTGGGCACTGGGATATTACGATATCGGGACATTATTATGACTTTGGGACAATAGGACAATCGGACTGGTACATAGTAACATTGGGCCACTGAGACATCGAGATATTGCGACATTGGGACATTGGGGCACTGGGATACTAGGAAATTGGGAAATTAGGGTCATTCGGACATTGGGACATTAGCACATTAAGACTTTGGGATATTGGGGCATTAGGTACACTGGGGAAACTGCGACGTGGGGACATTGGGCCACTGGAACATCGCGATATTTTGACATCGGGATATTAGGACATTGGGACATTGGAACATTAGGATATTGGAACATTGGGATATTGGAACATTAGAACACTGGGAGACTGGGACATGGGGGCACTGGTATATTGGGACATTATGACTATGGGACAATAGGACAATCGGACATTGGGGCACTGGTACAGAGGGGTAATGGGCCACTGAGACATCGGGAAGTTGTGACATTGGCACATTGGTGCGCTGGCATATAAGGATATGTGGACATTAGGGTCTTGGGTCATTAGGACATTGGGATATTAGGACATCGGGATATTTGGACATTTGTACATTGGGACACTGATACATTAGGACATTGGTCCACTGGGATATTAACACATTAGGATACTGGGATATTAGGAAATTGGGACATTATGACTATGGGACAATAGGACAATCGGACATTGGGGCACTGGTACAGAGGGGTAATGGGCCACTGAGACATCGGGAAGTTGTGACATTGGGACATTGGTGCACTGGCATATAAGGACATGTGGACATTAGGGTCTTGGGTCATTAGGACATTGGGATATTAGGACATTGGGATATTTGGACATTTGTACATTGGGACACTGGTACATTAGGACATTGGTCCATTGGGATATTACCACATTAGGATACTGGGATATTAGGAAATTGGTACATTAGGAACTTGGGACAGTAGGACAATTGGACATTGGGATATTAGGACATTAGGTGGGAGACTGGGACACTGGGACATAGGGAGAGTGGGACATTGGGATATTGTGATACTGGGACATTGGGAAACTAGGGTAGTGGGACATTCGGATATTAGGCCATCGGGACACTGATATTTGCACATTCGGACATTGGGACATAAGGACATTAGGAAATTGGAACACTGGGACATCAGGATCCCAAAACAAAAATATTAGGTGGCTATTTAAGTATGCAAAAATATATCATATCTGACCAAAAACAACAAAGTTGTAAAAGTTACCCCGCCAAAGAAAAATTCATCTGCCGCAGAAAAAATACATATCACTTCAATTCGCCGCTCATATGTAATTTTGTTTTAGGTGTAAATGCTGGAGAAGTTTAAATGTACAGTACTACTTCTTAAAGTAATTTGGTGGGAGCATTAACATTTTACTCAGTACCACTTTGACGGCTCCCACTAAATTACTTTAGGAAGTAGTCCTGTACATTTAAACTTCTCCAGTATTTACACCTAAAACAAAATTATAAAGGATATTTTGTGTCCAAGGACATCTTCCTCATAAGAAGTGCTTGCACCAAAATATTAAGGATCGCCCCACTTAACTCCCATCCGAGTTTCGTCGACATCGGTCCACGGGGAGAGCCAGGAGAACCAATTGAAAGATAAATTTTCGTTCGCTTCAATGGCGAATTCACCGCTATTCCCGCAACTTATCGAAATCGTGATTATCGATTCTGAGTCGGAGCGATCAAAGGATAATGTATACCAAATTTGGTGAAGATCGAACTACGGGAAAGTTGATTTTATGCGTTAAACGTTTTCGTTACAGTTTTTCGTGACGCTTTTTCACGGAACGACATCCAGTATTTATCAGGTAGCCTCCGCAAAGACATATACATGTCAAAAAATCACAAAGCAGTTATGGTGTTGAGTGGTTTCAGAACATTAAATTGCATAGGGCATAGGTGACCTATGTACAAGTCAACGGTTCATGAATAACGTTTAAAAATTATTTCCTTAATTTTTTGTACTTTTCTGGCATCCCTTAGTAATCGGACCACCTGCTAATCGGACCAAATTTGATCGGTCCCGTCAGGGGTCCGATTAGACAGGTTTGACTGTATATGTATGTAATTTCATTGGATGGTTTTCTCAAGTTGTAAAATATAATGAGATTGAAAGATAAATCGGCACAAATATCTTCTTTCTTTATTCGCGAACAATTCAAATCCTTTTACATTAATCATAATTGAAGAATAATGCATGAAGCTGGATATATACAAGATACTCATCTACCTACATATATGTATGTAAATCTTAATGAGATCAACTCATCTTTTAGAAGATTTCAGAGTAACTCTGTGTGACCTATCACAGGATCTTATTGAAACCCCGCTGATTGAGAACGAAATTGACAACAGAAAAACAACAGAAGGAAACACAAATGCATAAAGGAACATTGAATAAAACGGTAATAAGCAGAAAAATCTTGATACGTTCGGGAGCTATCATTTATCTTTCAACATGCATATGCAGTCAGAATAGACATCAATCTCCACCAATCTTTCGTATACTCGTACATCGCGCACTTCAAATCTTCCTCTTTGATAATATTATGCATAAACTCGAGCTGCACGTTATGTTGTCGTTCACAGAAGTATCGCTATATGCTATGCCATGACGTTCCCATATCAATTCGACCAGCGCCAATCATCTCATGCTTTTTTATAAAGGCAGGATTCAAGATGATCCACGGAATGTTGAGTACATAGAGAGATATTTTGCATCCTAGTAGCAGAAGAAAAGATAGACAATACGATTCCTCTGGTTCTCGTAAAAGCAAGACATACCTACGAGTATATACCCACTCAGATGTGAAATGCTCTTGAATCTTATTGACATCCAAGTGCACTCATCAATTTGAACATATCGACAGCAACCCAACCCCCGTCCCAATATCGGGATGATCTGTGTTGTGTATCCAATTTTCTAACCATTTTCCCGGAGTACTCCTTTTTCTCAGGTTTTCCAAAAGATGCATCATGCATCAAATAAGCGGGTTGGATTGGATGTTTTTGTATGCATGTCCATAGATTCAGTGCACATCACACTTTTCATGTGAATGGGTTGAAAAGTATAGCATGCACCATGCAGCATCGTCAAGCACAGAATACGAGTAGTACTGGCGACAAGACATTACGCTGATCAATGGCTGTTTCTGTGCGATACGACACATCTGACCTCTGACACAATTAACAACTTGAACAAGTCTTATCAATCATTTGTCGATACTGCACATAAGTCTTTGGGTGCAACGTGAGATAGATTGCATATTCATGGAGGCAAAAAAAAAGCTGAAGAAAAAAGAAATGTATGCCAGATAATGGGATTTTGTATAGAGCGCGAGTGGAAGTAAAGAGCTGGCACGGTGAACGTATAATGTTTATCGGGATAATACAAATGAACTTGCACTTGATGGGGTATAAATGAGAGCGGCTTGATTTATTAACGCTTAATTAGCTAATAATACATTTTTAAGGACTGTCTCACGTAGTCACTTCAGTATGGAAGATGCCCAGCCAAGATGCTTAATTTAACGCACAATCAAGAGTTATGGCGATCAGAGATGGAAGATTGATCACAAGAAAAATGTTTAAAGGAACTACCACAATCGCTGCATTCAGCGAAAGAAAAATGTAGCAGAAAAGATCTCTTCCAATTAGTTTCTCATTCCGCATGATGGCTTTTCAGCGGAGGAAGAGGTTGGTGGCAGGCAATTCTTGAAGCATTTCCAATGTTTTTCCAGTAAATTTCATTCGCTGAATGCAGTCAATCAAACACAAAACAATAGTAGAGGTAGATTAAATCTACTCTATGTTTTTTAACTGTTAAGTAAATCTTTAAAATTTCTTTGAAATGTAATATTCAACTACAATAGCTACGTACGTTTTCCTCGGCACGGCCCCAGCGGCTGTAGCGACTGCGACTCGCCCATTGCATATAAAAACTCGTTTTTAGTTGATAATTGCTTGGCATAGTCGAATGAACCGCGCGGTTCTTTTTGTATATAATGCCCGCATGAGTGGTGAACGTGGGGCACTTGCTTGTTTGTAGGCTTCGGGCGACGGCTGCTTGGGGTAGGGTAGTTGTTTCGCACAATAGTCGTACTGATTCGGCTTATACACGAATCTGTCGCTTATACACGAATATGAAGCAGTCGCGGGACTCTTGTTGTACATAATGCATGCACGATTTGTGAACGTGGCGCACTTGCTTGTTTGTGGGCTTCGGGCGACGGCTGCTTGGGGTAGAAAACTTGCTCTAGACCCGCTGCACTGAACCAAATCGCCTGCTAAAGTAAAGAAAATACGGCTCAAATCAAGAAAAAAAGACAACAAAAAACAGCCAAGAAATATTTCTCTTCATTTAAGAATTAGTCACACTGATCCAAGTGCAATGCCAATAGCAGCGCTTTAAGGAAAAGTAACCTTGAATCAAGCAAACTTTTCTTATGAAAAAGACAAGAGAATCTGAACAAAAATAAAAAAAAAACTTGCTTCCAACCAACATCGAACCCATAACCCCATTCTTCCCAGTCAAACGCGCTACCCACTGAACCAGAGACACTTCTGACTAATCTACTACAACGGTCCATTATAAGCTAAAGCTAAAATAAAGCTCTTCCACGAGCTTTACATGGAAAATGTCATAAAAAATCTAATATCAAGCATTTGTTTGCTTGAATTGAGAATAATGGTTTAGGCTTGAATCTACTTCCAATTTCTCAAAAGAAGGTCTTGAAAATAGGATAGATCCAAGAAGAAATTTTCACATTTTGAGAAATTTTGTCTAAATTCGGGAATTTTGCAAATGAGAAAAGAGTTTCTTAATTTTAGATAGCCCAATTTTTTCAGTGTGGAGTCGCTAGAGTCGCTGCGGACGCGTCGAGAACAACACTGAAAAAATTGGGCTATCTAAAATTAAGAAACTCTTTTCTCATTTGTAAAAATCCCGAATTTAGACAAAATTTCTCAAAATGTGACAATTTCTTCTTGAATCGATCCTATTTTTAAGACCTTCATTTGAGAAATAGGAAGTAGATTCAAGCCTAAACCATTATTCTCAATTCAAGCAAACAAATGCTTGATAATAATTTTTGTTTGACATTTTCCATGCAAAGCTCGTGGAAAAGCTTTATTTTAGCTGTAGCTTATATTGGAGCGTTGTAGTAGATTAGTCAGAAGTGTCTATAGTTCAGTGGGTAGCGCGTTTGACTGGGAAAAATGGGGTTATGTGTTCGATGTTGGTTGGATGCAAGTTTCTTTTTTTATTTTTGTTTAGATTCTCTTGTCTTTTTCATAAGAAAAGTTTGCTTGATTCAAAGTTACTTTTCCTTAAAGCGCTGCTAATGGCATTTCACTTGGATCAGTGTGACTAATTCTCAAATGAAGAGAAATATTTCTTGGCTGTTTTTTATTGTCTTTTTTTCTTGATTCGAGCCGTATTTTCTTCACTTTAGCAGGCGATTTGGTTCAGTGAACGTACCTTAATTCGGTAACGCGTTTTCAGGAACTAGCATGATCAAGTTGATTCCAGAATTTAAAAATTCTCATAATTTCCTTAAAGTTGCATGGTTGTATATCAATACATTGCAACGTCAGCATCCACACGACACATTTTGTCGATCTATTTAAAAATTGCTTCGTTCGGTTTTGAATAATGTCTTAACCACTCTGCAAGGGAAACGCTTGAATCGTTTTTCATTCCTTTTTAGAGCCAAAAGCTTACGAAATCGTTTGCGTCGAATGCAGAGAATAGAAACGAGTTGGCTATGCATGTCAGCTACTCCTTCCGATTTTTTATCACGTCTTAGCCGCGAGCGTTACATAGCACAACGCGAGTACAAGTATGTACAAAAGTGCTTTCTGTGGAATCGTTTAGTGTACACATCCCTATACAATCGGTACGAAACCAACTAACCCCCTTTCTTCCTAAATTCATCTTATGCACTGCACCAGGACTATAGTCTAGCCCAGTCATAGTATACACACGACACGACACGACTACCGTGTAATATTGAATGAATACTCCTACGGGCTACGGTGTAGCAGAGCGTTCTGTATGGTGTATTGTTGCAATGCAACTATACAGAGCTCACATGTTTTATAAAAATTTATGACTAGGATTTGTCTATCCAATATAAATCCGATTTAAGCATTGAAGCGGAAAAATATCGTTTCGTGGACAGCAAAATAAATATTGGCCACTCAATGTCAGCCGTCGTCGCACGTTCGTTTAATAATAATACAAGAGGCACGCCAACCAAGACGACCACGAACCACGACCAAGTGGCTAAATGCTAAGGCCAGGCTATCCTTCTACAATAGAAAAGTCTTGGACGCGAATAAGAATGGACGACGCGACGACACATCGATAACGATGATGGCCTAGTTGGCTTTAGAGATAAGTCAACTGAATGAAGAGCAAACGAAGAATGGAGTTATAGTCGGAACACAAACGTGTTTGTAGTTAGAAGTGATTTGGACAAAAGGATTAAATGATAATCCAGGCACTCAGTGTCATCATCATATTCTAGTGATGGAATTTGAGGAAAGTTGGCAATTTTTATTACTTTTGAATGGATTTGGATCGGGAGTTGACTAACGTCTAGTGAATTACCTATGAATACAAATTTAGCACAGAAAATATGGGCTTCGGAACTGGATGACGGAAGCTACTTTAAACATTTAGTATGGCGACATGTGTATTTTTTATATCAGTTGAACAATATGATTACAAACACAGGTGGTCGGTATGGTATCCTCGCGAAGACAAGACCTTAGGGTCTGACTAAGGGAATAAAATTATGTAACTAATGGCACACACATGTGGTTATCACAGTCCCACACTATCGTTTTGTAGCAGACGACCGCCAGCAGGCAGAGCATGCAGTCATGTTGGATTCTTACCGACTAAACCTAACCACAGCTTTCGTCACCGTTACACCAAGCATTGCATGACAGAGCCATTTTCAGCTAATCAGCTATCATCAGCAGACTTGTGCCCTAACGCTGGTCCCTATGTAGCTCTGGCGAGTTATCCAAGCTTAAATCGATGCAAATATTGTCGGTACCCTTCGTGGTTTGTTAAGGTGTTTTCAGTCTATGGCTATGTCTGAGGCCGAGGTAGTTCAGTTCAGTTCAGTCGAGGGCGTCCCTCATCGCACCTGCTTACTTCTCATAAGCTCAATCCTTTTAATGTTTCTTCGCCCTAGATTCATGTGGTGTGTTTCGCCTTGGCGACCGCTGTACAGCATGCTGTTCTCAGCCACCAGTACCTGAAAATTCATTTTTTCAGCTACAATATAGGTGTGATGTGGTTCGGTACGCACAGCATACTCTCAAAGCACGTTACAGGCGACAAGCCCAAACTAGCGAAGCCTTCGCCAACAGCAGCCTTCTACTTGTTCTAGCACCAGCATTTTTGTTAGAGCCCTAGTGATGGTCGCCGGCAGTACTCCCAAGTACTGCTATTATTATTATTAAGGTCCTGTCGAAATCCTAATCTTGCTTAGAGTTTACGACACATTCCGACTCTGATTTTGAGAGAACACTCGTTTCTGCGCTGGCTAATTAGGACCAATGTAGTTTTTTTGCTCGGTGAGCTTCATAGTCCAACGGTTGAAAATGACGCTTTGCTGTAATACTTAATGAAAGGAGAAACGTTAGGGAAAATAAGAGATAAACGTTTGGCAAAGTTTTGTGAAGCGAGAGTATCAAGAATTTACCATACACAATGGGCGTCAAAGGCGGTTAAAAATAAGGATGTAATCGCCAAATAGCTGTAGTGCCGAATGATGTGGGACGAGATAGAAGAGGCAGCGAGCATATGCCTTTCTTACTGTGGAGGTTTTTTTTTTGTCTGCTGGCGGAATATCTAATCTAATATAAGGTGACCAGACTCCCGAAGGCCCAATGCTGTAAAAATACTTGCGGAATTCAGTTTTTCATACAAATCCTCAACACCCCCCCCCTTCTTTGTAGAAAGCGAAACTTCGGCAAATTTCGTAAGGCTCCAAAATTTGGTATAAAACATTTTCCTGTAACAGTGAAGTTCTAAGAGCCGTGCAAAAGGAAGGCAAAATCGGCACAACGCATACTTCTTCACTCAAACAACAGTCAGTAATGCTTTCATTTTTTATGTAAGGTAAATTTATACCTATGCGCAATAGAGTTTTGTTAAATCTTATAAAGGGAGTAACCCTAGGCTTGCTGCTTCGTACTGATACCATGCCCCTTCGAGCCCTTCGACAATAATGTACATGAACTGTGGAAGAGGAGGCATGTGCTGCAATGGAGCAGCGCCGAAACTAGTTTCAACAGTTAAAAACATTCCAAATTCTAATTGCTAATAATGTGAAAATTTCTGAAACTGGGCCCATAAGGGAGCCTTAAAGTTCTCAATATTCCCCTTGAAATTTCCACTAAATATGGGCAGTACGCTGCTCTCCAAGTTTACGCTTACGAATTTCCGTGTTATGGACAATTTTCATTTAGAAAACACAAAACTGCGATTTGGGCCACTGTAACTTATGAACGCTGATAGGCAATTATAAGAAAATGTGAGCGCCAAGTAGCTTTACAAGCGTGCCAAATTTCAAAAACATCGGTCAAAGGGTTCCCGGGTTATCGAAAATGAGCGATTGTGAAACATAAAAGTGCTATTATCTAGCTAAATATCGATCGTACGGGGGTACAAACATTACAGGCTAAAAGCAAACAAGACTGATCACAGAAGAGCCTAATTTAAGAATTTACCCTTTAGTATTCATTTAAAGAGCCAAGTTGGTTTTTTTCATAACGGCACATATTATCTGGGGAAAGCTATAGGACTAGGACTTTGTAGAGCTTCAAGATCAACTTTTACTTTTTACAACAGTGCATAGGAGACACAATTTCCTTATGAAAAATGGATGATTCAATATAATATAACGGTAAGGGTAATTTGCTGGAGTCCAAAGGAAGACAATTAGGACATTTTTCCCACTGGATAATTGAAATCGGTTAGAGGAGTGACTAGAATTTTTTAGTTTATGTTGTATCTGAAACCACTACCCTTACTGAACAAAAATCCACCAAGTATCTCAAATTACAACGCCTGACTTGCATGGGTGGGCATAATAAATTTTTGTTACAAGACGTATTCGCGGGTCAGATCACATAAATATGCTGCTGCAAATATACCCAGCAGACCGGTCTGCATAGCAGGAAAAATTACATGACACTTTACAGGTCCTCAACCCTGGCAGCTTGGAAAATGGCAACTTATTCCTACTGGTGCTTGAATGATAAATTCAAAACGGAGCATGAGAGAGGAGCTAGAGGTTTAGAACCCAGTACCGGGAACTCGATCGCCAGCTTAAAGCTGGGGCACCCAGGGTAATGAGGGTCTATTTTTCCAAATTGTTTTATAGGGCGGGGATGAAGCGGTTGATGTAGAGGCCCTTGGGGCGCACATTTTCCTGAAAAATTCAGCCGTCTCGGTTCGAAAGTTACAGTTGTTCAAAGATGCGACCCACGACCAATAAAATTCCATAGGGCAATGGAGATCAATTTTTCGAAATTTTTTTATAGAGCGGGGATGAAATAGAGGACATGTTTTTTTTTCAATAAATTTTCAGGCTCGATCGATTCAAGAGACAAAAAATCATTAGTTCTGCTACAACAACAGCAAAAGTGGATCATGCGTTATTTTTTAAATCTAATTTGTAATGGACGGCCTTACAAAAGAACACGAAAAGCAGCTGCTAAAATTTATACATACATATTTTGAAGGCGTAATAAACATTAACTGCGACTTTGTGAGTTCCTTGATTCTGCGAATTTCTACAAAAAAAACCGAAACAGATAGTGGAACATGGTTTATGCCTTTGATACTACCATTTAGGGCTACATATTTCAAGAAGATAACGGTAAATATTTTTTTTAATAATTTGTGCGAGAGTTTGAAAATGCTTTGAGTCACTAAAACACACTAAATGAATCAAAGAGCCGCATGTGGCTCCCGAGACGCCCTTTGCCGACGGCTGATGTAGTGAATTAGGTTTCATTGTGTGGCATTGGGAATGCTGTACATTTTGCTGTACATTTTCCAATGCTGTACGACTAGTCAAAATGCTGTACTGTACAGCAAAATGTTGTACGTCTGGTCAGCTTATTCTAATAGTTGCCGCAACAGTAACATTTTTGATAGAATCACCCTTTTTGGAATAAGGTATGACAGCATGACTTGGGGAGTCGATTAAGCGGTGTCTGTCTGTCTGTCCGTTTGTTGCGACGCGTTTTACTCGGCCAATTTTTAGCTATGAAGCTGAAATTTTGCACAAATGCTTCTTTTTGCTGCAGGCAGTTTGTATATTTGAATCGGTAAAATCGAACATGGGGTCATGGGGCTGCCATACAAACCCAACTACCCAAATTAGGTTCTTCTAAGAAAATTTTTTTATTTGTGCATCAATTTGAACAAAATTTCACACAAACGTTTTTCTGTTGATGACACATAACATATCTAAGAATTGATCAAATTGGATAATGGGGTCATGGGGCTGCCATACAAACCTAACCCCACTAATTAGGTAAACTAAGAAAAACTTTTTTATTTGTGCGGCAATTTCAACCAAATTACACACAAACGTTTTTCTCTTGATGAGACAAAACTTATCTAAGAATTGATCAAATCTGACCATGGGGTCATGGGGTGGCCATACACACCCAACCCCCATTGGTTTGGTTCTTCTAAGAAAATTTTTTTGCACCAATTTCACAAAACTTTGAATTAATGTGTTACCATAACAAAAAAGTTAAAAACGAATGGAATCGTACTGTGGGGTAATGCCCCCGCAACCCCAATAAAATTTTCCGAGTAAATATTTTTATTTGCCCAGTTACTTCAACCAAGCCCAAAACTTTTGTCAAGACGGAAGAAAAAGAATGAGGAGGGGGATTAAATACAAGTCATAGGTACTTCCGAAAAAACTTTTAGCCCAATGAGAGCGAAGGGTATCCAAATTTCGGCCGCGCCCGAAATTAGCCTCGGCCCCGGGGGTTGGCGAGCGTAGCGAGCAGGGGGCAAAGCCCCCTAGTTTTTATTATATTTCAACCGAAATTTGAAAAATTGTAATGATTGCCATTAAACATTACTTTTAAAAGAGAACGATACAGTTAGTAATTTTGTTGCGAAAGTAATAATAATGTTACTGTTTAAGCAAAAAAAAAAATATTGGAATTGTGTTCGAAATTGGGTAACAGTGACCTTTTTTAAGAAAAAAAGTATCTTAACGTCTCTTAAATTCTCTTAAGAACAGTGGGGCTAACACATTGGGTGATGCGACACGGTGAGTAAAAAGTAGCCGGGCAACACGTATGGTAATGCCGCTTACCGAAACATGGAGTAATGGGTAATGTATGAGTAATGAGCTTCGGATCCTATGATCACCATGTGCGAAAACGAGATGAGAAGATACAAGTTGTCTGTGTTACATCCTACTTCGCACACGAAAAGATACGATTTCTTTTTCGTGCATTTGTCGTTCTTTTGGAATATCCCCTTGGTCATGGTTAAAGGTGTGTTCAAGGTGTTTCGCGCATGTATGCATGTATCTGAACCTGATGTACGCTTGCAATTCGGATATGTGTTGTAGGTTTCGTATAAATTGTTGAATCGGGGTCGTGGCTTGAACCACAGTGCATAAAGTGGACTATGGGTAGCTGTGGATGCATGGTGCGGAAGAGAACTTGAGAAAGAGTGTTTTGCGCATGATGTGATGCGTGCTTCAGAGTTGGTTGTGTGTGGATTGTTGTTGGTAGGTTTCCTGAGATGATTGTAGCTCGTACAATAGACGGCAATTTGCTTCGTCGTGACTTGCGCAACAGCAGTGAACTATGCGTATAGACCGAGAGCCAGCGACACTTCAAATGCAACTATTTCCTATGCATTCTGTTACACATTATCGCAAATTACACGATTGGAGATGCCCCAAAACGGTAGTCTGCCTCCTGGACAGTGGGGCTTAAGGGGTGGCAGACAACTTCAAAGTCGTTAAGAGTTGCAAATATTTGCAACTATTTCCTCGCATTTGACAACTTCAAAGTCGTTAAGACTTAAGAGTTGCAAATATTTGCAACTATTTCCTCGCATTTGACTCATATACCATTTATTGAGGACGAGTCCCCGTATATATACTCCAAAAGGCAGACAAATATTGGGGGGCTAACATGGTGGCAGACACGCTCCAAAATTTTAAATTTGTATGAACAATGGGAAGTGCTTCTACAAAAATAGCGCTAACTCCATCATGCTAAACCATATAGGTACAGTAAAAGCCTAAATATTTCCCAGACACTTCCTCTCTGAAATGGTATATGAGTCAAATGCTAGGAAATATTAACGACTTTGAAGTTGTCGCTGGCTCTCGGTCTATACGCATAGTCCACTACTGTTGCGCAAGTCACGACGAAGCAAATTGCCGTCTATTGTACGAGCTACAATCATCCCAGGAAACCTACCAACAACAATCCACACACAACGAACTCTGAAGCACGCATCACATCATGCGCAAAACACTTTTCCTCAAGTTCTCTTCCGCACCATGCATCCACAGCTACCCATAGTCCACTTTATGCACTGTGGTGCAAGCCACGACCCCGATTCAACAATTTATACGAAACTTACAACACATATCCGAATTGCAAGCGTACATCACGTTCAGATACATGCATACATGCGCGAAACACCTTGAACACACCTTTAACCATGACCAAGGAGATATTCCAAAAGAACGACAAATGCACGAAAAAGAAATCGTATCTTTTCGTGTGCGAAGTAGGATGTAACACAGACAACTTGTATCTTCTCATCTCGTTTTCGCACATGGTGATCATAGGATCCGAAGCTCATCCCCATTACTCCATGTTTCGGTAAGCGGCATTACCATACGTGTTGCCCGGCTACTTTTTACTCACCGTGTCGCATCACCCATTGATGCCAGTTTCTTTCGTTATTTTAATCCTAGAATTCATATAGTATAAATGCACGCCTTTGTAAGTACATAGTAAGTTTAAACAGGTTTGTTGTCATTATTTAATTTATTTTTCTTTCGTACAATCCAAAAGCCATGTGAATTTCAGCAGCGTTATTCACTTTTTTCTTTGCAATAAATACTACATAGGTAACACAAGTTGTGAGCAAAAGTGGAATGTCCTCAGGATTGCTGATACCTGATAGTTCGATTTAGCTTGGATGGCTTGCAGATGCCCGATTGAGTAACCTCAGCGAAATGTATGACAGATAACTAGCATGGCGGGTGTTTTGCCTCGAGTTTGCCAAGTTGAATCTAGGACTGGCCTGTTATTGGTCGTTAATTGATCTGAAGAAGTTTTACTGATTTTTGGCATAAGTGAGTATCGTCTGAAACGATTTACTACAATTGCGTTTTACGTGGAATTTGTTCGGTTTTCAGAGGCGCAGCAGAGCTACAAAATTTCATATTTCACTTCACTGATGGAGCTTATTCCTTATAGATACGTACGTGTCTACCAAACAATAAAATATTAGAAAAATCTCCCGAAAATATTGAACTGTAATTTCACCATCAACATTGGATAAAGAATCATTGTAATTTGGAAATACAATCAGATTTCCTATAGAATGGGAGATACATGTTTCAGCTATCAATTTTCAAGGTTGTCGCAAATTTGAGTGCGGCAGATGATGATAATACCAAGCCTTCGTTCAATTCAAGGTCCTGACGAAATCCTAATAATCAGTTGCCGTGCAATGTAGGAGTACACGGAATGATAAAATTGGTAGAACAGAAGTATGAGAATCAGTATACGTTCCAACTGATTAATGATGAAACGTATAGACAAATTCGATTGTTCGATATTTGCTGTAAAGCAATGGTTCTTAACCGGTGGTCCGCGTCCCTGAAGCGATCCTAGGTAGTCCGCGAAGCCTTTGTGGTTCTGTGGTTCTCATTTTTAATAATACGAAGATTCACGGATTTCATACAGCACCATCTTTATTTAATAGAAACAAACTTGAAGGTTGAAAGATGCGGAGCGCAGTTCGTTTTTGACAGAGCAAGTAGTTCTGACTTTTTACGGAGATTTTTGACGTTGTAGATTGTGTAGGATAGTTAGTGTACGGATGTGTGCTCAATTGATCGTAAAAAAGAATGTAAGTGTATCGTACAAACCAAGTTGTGCGGAAAACCCACATCCGATGTGCTGAACACTGTCGATCCGTTGCAGTGAAAATTAATGCAGAATACGGACTTATACGGACCCTTATTTACCTTCAACAATTTCCGAATCTTCCTCTCGTACATGATGACATGTGAGCAGCTTGCTTTGAAGTTTCCACAGCAAGATTCCTGGGACGACCTCAACCTTTCTTAGAGACGGCATACATTATCCAATCGATTGATCAATCAAAGCTCATTTCTGTGGAGGAAGCACATTTTCAGTGGAGAAAGCTCATTTTCTATAGCGAATCCGGTAGTGGAACCTAAAGAAATAGTTTTCTCCCCAGAAATGAGCTTTGATTGTTCAATTAATCGCATAGTCTATGTCGCATAGCTTCAAGAATAGTTTTCAATCTTGCACAGAGAATAAGTGACGAAATTTTTGAGGAATGGGTCTATAAATTGTCAATGGTGATATGTATGATGCTTCTATGGTAGCATGTATGCTCCTTCTATGGCAGCATCACACACACGAAAACTTGCGATTTTCGAGTGCCAACAGCCGTCATTCATCATGCGCAAAACGTTCGCATCAGTTGACAGACAACTGCTGAAATGATGCGATTAATAGAAATCAAATACAGATTCCAATGTGGAATAGTCCTTTTTGGTGGGGCAAATAATTGAAGTCGATTTTGAGTGGAAAGGTACATAAGTACAGGTCAATTGGAAATTTGGTAACGAGGGGCTAATTGAAGCTGGATTTTACGTAGACATTATCAAAATCGTGGTTTGCAGAGTAGTTTTCGACGATGGAATGAAAAACCAAAATTTATTTTTATCCCTGAAATACATAATGCATTTTTCTAATATATAAAACAATCTTCTGACCTTTATATTATGCTATGGCTGCACGACATGTACCAAAAACATCGGAGTTTTGTGGGCTGAGCGAAATTTTGGCGGGACTTCTGAAGAGTTTCGACATGTTTTTGGTGGCTTAGTGTAGATCAGCCATTTTTTAAAGCATTTTGCCATACAAACATTTTTCTGTAATATACAGCTTTATTGTCTGATCCAAAAAATATTCTTACAAATTATGAGCCATCAACCAAATCAGCTAAGGAGCTTTTGCCTTCCCCTCAAACGAAAACCATTCATATTCAGACAATTTCACACGCAGAGACACATTCCTTTGCAAGCGATCTCCGTCAGCCTACTTATTTTGGATAAATGTCTTAAAAGTGACCTTATTTCTATCTTTAATTATAATGTGGCCTTATCCGCCGTTCCAATCGAAAACGTTGACTGACAAAAGTCGCGTTTAAAGTCTTAAATGAAATTCTCTTATTTAGTTAGTATGTATCAGTTTTCCTATTGATATTACCGAGGTGTAATACGATCATCGCAGAAGTGGTACTTTCTACAATGATTTTAATGGATCCTCACTCAATTTCAATTCGGCGGTCTGCGTCTGCGACAACTAACGAGTTTCATCAAGTGGTCCCTCATGTACAATAGGTTAAGAGCCACTGATGTAAAGAAGATGCGAACAAATTAGTTCCCGGGTGTTGTATTGGTTAAATTGGCAATGGTGAAATTAGGATTTTCAAATTTCGACTTAAAGCATTATTTCTATCCATATCCAGATTGGGTTTAAAACCGTTTTCTTCCATTTAAATTTGACTATTCATTTTTATCACTAAACACATAAAATTCCCAATATCTCCACATGGATACCATTTAACACGACGAATTTAAGTAAATCTGTTCAAATTATATTAAATTTAAACCAATTTCATCAAATTGAAGCGATATCACGCCCCTTCTTTTAAACGTGTTCATACACTTGGAATCGTCCTTCAACGTATTCAAATCCAACCCGCACATCTTCTGAAACATATCGCATTTCAAACTTGTAACAAACATTCATGTACTAGTTATCCAACTTCGCTTCGAAACATTTTCACAAAAAGTAAAAAGTACGATCGAAAATTTAAGTATGGGGTGTATCCTGTGTATCGTTTACATTTCACAGATGAGGGGTGTGTATGTGAGTATCCTTTAACAGTGCATGCACTTCGTTTTTCATATGAAGCGTATTATGGGTGGATACTCTTGTATGTATATAAATTGGAAAACCTCTTTTTACCTATTTTTCACAAAACTGTTTATGTTCAATTTGAAGTTGGCGTAATATTGCTCCAATTCAATATTGTTCTCCGTTGCAAAACGAATAAGGAAAGAAGACTCGTTGTTTTTTCGTTAGATACGGGGGCGGGTTAAATCAATTTTATCGAACACGTTATAACGAAATCCGTTTCACCGTATACTCGTACATGTACACGAATGTGCGAAGGATACAGAATAGAATACGTTTACACATGCAAGTATTATATCCTTTGAAAGCTTGCCTTGTTGTAACGCTTCTCAACATTTCACCTATTTTGGGGATTTTATTCGTTTTTTTTTTCGGCACAAAACGTTTGTGAAATATCCATTGTACCTGCTTTTGTAAGAGATGCCGAATTCTTCGGTAGATAGACAGGCGCCATGTCAGGGCCTGCCACTTTGGAAGGAGCGTAGTTGAAATGGGTGGGCCTAATCGAATGGACCGATCGTTCGTCGGAATTGATAAACGTGAAAAACAAAATACGTAAAAGTGATAAGTGATAACTGATAAGTATGACGGTATACGGTAAGAAAATGCGGACGTAAAAGGATGAAATGCGAAACGTTTCAAATGCTATGATAAATTATATGTATATCTATCGTATTCTTCCCTTTATGTGTATGTATGTACATATATATTTTACATTTTTTTTTGAAATTTAATATGTTCTCATACCACTTAGCTTTCTTTTATTTTTGATATTTATTGAATTGAATTATTTATTACCATTTAAATTTCCTTACCCCATAAGGGAAAATGATACTGCAAATGGGTGGATGTTACGTACTTCTACTTCAATTTTTTGCACAGGGCGCCAATTGTATTAGACAGTGATATACATTTAATTTTTTATGAGTTACATTGAATACCAGCTTGGCTGGTTCAAGGATATGAATCTAATTCTGTAGGTAATATTTGGTATCGATGTTATCATATAATTCACAAGGTTGAACAAGAAGAGAGAATGTAAATTCTTTTTGGTTTTTCAATGTTTCTGGATATGAAAAGAGTTGGTAACATAATGGGAAATACTATTCTAAAAGTAGTGAGGGTCATCCACTTTAATAATTTAGTTCCAGTAACATCAAAATACAAAAAATATAACATTCAACACGCCGCCGGCCGTACGAATGATCCACAGCTTGTACGCATTCGCTGCTAACATGGAGAGCGATTCGAGTCTTTTTCCTGAGTTCCAGTTGTGGATGCTTCGATGCCAAGACTAGAATGATGAATGCTGAAGACTCATTGTCTGGCTCGCCTTTTATACTGTACGTGCTTGATGAGTGGGGATGCTGCAAGTTGCTGATCGTCGTGCTGCGTGCTAGCGGGACGTTGCATCCGAGCTGTTCTGCTATTGGGAGTACGGTTACCAGCTGATTTATTAAAAATTGATAGTGTGTGTTGGGAGCACTGTAACATGATATATTATCTGATGCCCGATTCAAAAGGTATTTTTTTTTACAATTATATGCCACCGAAAGAAAGATGACATTGTGTGATTTTTATAGACTGAAAACTTTAGAATTTCTCGATTTTTGTTAACTATAACGGCAACAAATATTCTGTAATTTGCATATATCCGTTTTGGTTATGTGAGACATATGACTCCATTGTACCTTGAAAACAACTTACAAAAATTTGTTCTAGGAGAAAATGCCAAAGGGTATTGTGGCAACTGGCAAGTTATTTTAAAAGTTAGTTCACATTTTGAAGATTGCCTAGGTCGATCTCTTCGCGTTGTAATCCTAGTCCTGGTATGGTTGTTTCAACAAGCGTGTTTTGTGCTGGGACTGTAGTTGATAGAGTATTTTATTGCCGGTACAGCCCGAAAAGTAAAGTTTGGAATTTTAGAAGGTGTGCTGGTTTTCTACTTTTCGTTAAACATAACATAACATATTACCGGCTGGTCTACTCAAAGACAAGAAGGGACTCCCTGTATAGTGATTGCAGCAATAACGTTCTAGTTTATGTAAAATGTAACGGTAACTCGATATAAGCCATACATATGAGCGATTAAACGCATCATACCCCACAAAGAATTACGGAATACATAGATGTTCAATGACAGCTGTCCATGTGGACGGAGAAAACTGTCTTGTAGAATGCATGGGGGTCTTGTAGAATGCATGGCGGTATTTGACAGTAGTGCAACGGTCGTCCTTGGAATCTTTATAGACTTCATGCAATCCTGCATAAGCTGGAAGCAGTTGGCTGTCCAGAAATTACTTTCTGAAGGAGTTAGTTCTCGGACAGGGTCTCCTTTGTTGATGGTGTGCGTGAGGTTGTTGCAAAGTGTCCGCGTCCTCAAGGATCCATCGCAGATCCATTTCTATAGAACCTGATGATGGACAATCTATTGATGGTGCTTGGTTCTTTTCGCAAGTGTTGTACGTATGCGGACGATCTACTCATCCCTGCATAGAGCTCACGTTGTGAGATTGAAGAAAAGGGAAACTCATTAATGGGCAGAGTAAATGAGTGGGGATCCCGGGTGGAGGTATAAGTTTCAAACAAAACAAAAAATGTCACAGTGCTGCTAAAGGGTAAGTATTGCCATAGCCGTTTCCCATCAGATGCCGGAAAGAGGTCAGAGTTCTGGGGATTACGGTCAATGAACGTATAAACTTCTACCCCCACTTTGTGAATGTGAAAGAACGGATGAGGATATTGGTTGCGTCATTGTACCGTATTGTTCATGTGGAATGGGGGCTCTGAAGGCGTGCGGTCCATTTAATTGTGCAGCTTACGGAGCAGTAGTTTATATGGACTGTTTGCTTACTGCGCGCGGTGTTCGCCTGATGATGTCAACGTGCCGTCATGCATGCATGCATGCCTGGTACGTCGTACATTCTCGACTGACGCCATGCAGTCTATACTTGGTGTTGCTCCTCTTGATTTGGAAGTGCTGTGGCGCGGCACTGCATCACAAATCAGGAAAGGTCTCGCAATGTTCAATGTTATGTACCGAGATCCTGACAAAAAAGTCCAAGCATGAATTTGCAGGCATCCTGGAAAACTGCGTCCTATCTAGATGGCAATCCGTCAAGGGTTACGTATACGAGTATGTTAATAATGTTCGTCAAGCCAGAGATCGGGATTTAGTGTTTAACCTAAGTAAAGGATTCCTCATCACCGGATATGGGTCGCTAAATTGTAGCTTTCGCCGCTTGAATCTCTCCGATAGCTCTGCATGTCCTGCATGTGGGCGATTGTGAACACGTGTTGTGTCTATGTCCACCATATTCGGATGTCAGGGATCTAAGCGCGCATGGAGAGTGAAATTAGATGAGGAGGAACCTTGAAGTGTCTTTGTCCTTATCAGCCTTGATTGCTTATGCAAAGGAAGCGTTTAAAAGCCGCAAAGTGCTATTAAATAGAAGCTAGACATATCAGCTAGTTAAGTGTTTTGTGTCTCCCATGGATGCTGGCAAATTTTGGTCAAATGTTTGCTTTGCTAAAATCTTTGACGGTATTGAAAATGGGCCAAATCTGACCACGGGTTCCCCTACCTCCCATACAAACTACCCCTCCTTGATATTTTCATTCGGTCATATCTTTCGGTAGAATATCGCTATCGACTTGAAATTTTGATTAATGTCTCATTCTGACATATACTTTGAGTTGATGGAAAGTGGAGTAGGTCCGACTACCCCTACCCCTACCTCCCCTACAAAGTTATATTCAGCCATATCTTTTGATAGAATGTCGCGAAAAACTTCAAATTAGTATCAAATGGTAGCGGCTGGATGCCTTGATAAGATAATAAAGATGTGCCAGGTCCGACCCATCTACCCCTCCCTCCCCTGCAAAAGATATGAAATTGAATATTTTGGGTTTTGCGTGCCTTCTATGTCTGTACATGGGTATAGGGTATACACTCATCGTGCTATTCGCACGATTAGAACTCGGTCTGGGTTTTTTTTGGAAATGATCATTTCGGATACCAGTTGAGCCTTCATTAAAAATTCGAAATGTGTATAGATGTTTTGGGTAGCTTCACAGCAATCTACTGGGAACGTTCAAAATTTAGTTTGATTTATTTAAGGTCTCTAAATTGTAAATCTTCAGTTATTTAAATTCAGCAAAATGTGAAATAAACCATCTCTCAGCTTATATTCGTCGAATTTCAAATATCCTTTCGGCTTCTACATTCTATACTGCTTAGTTAGTTAGTTAGGTGTACAAGAATGAAAAATGAACGTGACTCAACAACAGTATTCATCATGGACTATTAACAAGTAAACTAAATCTTAACATTAGAGTGTAATTCAGTGTTCCATACACTCGGATGAACTTTATAATAGTCATAGAAGGCTATGTGTGTCGAGGGGCTCATAACGAAATGAACATTTCACATGGCTTACACAAAGCAGCTTGATGAGAGTATGTACATTTCCATCTTCAAGCTGTTTGCTATCCTGTACAAATATGAATATACATATTGTGCAATAAGAGAGCTTCAAGTTACGTAGTTCTTCCAGCTAGGGCTTCTTGCAAAAACCCTAGGAAATTCACACTTGCTTTATTTGGACGTTGGGGCATTGTTCAGATTTCCTCGTCATCATTGCCTTTTGACTTGGACTCTGCTTTTCAAAAGCGTGCACTTAATGTAGTGTCACTCGAATGCTATTAGGTACTTAATAATTGTAGATATTGTTTAAATTTAAATCTGAATACTATACTATTCTGGTGTTAACAGCCTTTATCAATCTTAGTACGCCTGAAAGAGTCCTGAGGTAAACGTCGATATCGTTAAGAAGAGAGTCTCCAGTCGTTTGGTGTAACTTTTTCTATTAGACGTCCAGTTCAGGAGTCAAGCCTGAGAAGCACGTGTCGCTCTGCTAACACTTCCAACATGTCGTCCCTTCATGAAGCTGCAATCATATTTAGGGTAGAAACAATTTCATTATGAATAATCTGATTAAGATCTTTGCCAAAGATATATGTGTGACTTTTATATGGAACGTATACATACACACTTGAAATTACATACTTACATACATTTAGTGTGGTACTCAACTCACATAATATATAAATACGAATACGCGGCCGACATGAACGCATGAGAGACGATTTCGTTGGGGTATACAAAAAGGAAACCCTACGACGACATAATACTTGGGTAGGGCCTAAATTGATGTCTTTCTTACCACAACCAAAACGCAAAATTTCGGAGACCGAATGATACTGCTGCGCTCGTTGTAAGTAAGATATAGTTGCCGAAAATTCTCTCAAGGATGTTACTCAAGGTTTCGAAATTTATTTCTATATAAATCAAAAAAAAAAAAAGAAATGTCCTTTTCCGTTTTGCACGCATTGTTTTCGCAAGATAGCATCGTAAAATGTAATGAGAAACGGAATAGAAAAAGACCAACAAAAAAGAAATTTGCGATGAAATATGAGAAACAATTTGTATGTTTTCCTATCGTGTGAGTACAGGTGAGTATAGTATGTGTGCAGATAGGTTAAGTATAATATTCTTATTCAGATCGTCTTACATCAGAACGAGGAGTGTTTGTTGTTGATTTGTGCGAAGACAAATGAATCCCGGCCAACCCTATGCCTATGGAGGTTTTTGGAGGTCATCGTGGAGAGTTACTTCCGGAAAGCAGTACTTAATCATATTTTTTGGGTTATAATTTAATCTTGAATACATGCAATCTTACACTTGTTGAAGGGAAACTTATTAGCAAGAATTAATTGCGGCAGGTAGAACATAAGTCCACCGGATATCTGACAAAAACATGAATTTCGGAATAAAAATCGCGAACAAAATCTCTGTACCAAAGTTTTGCTTAATTAACAACAAAACAAAATCATTGCGTTGATTAGCCCCAAGTACCAAAAAAAGTATCCAATATACTACCAGTGTGTTGTTCTTTCTTTTAACGAAGCTATTTCCGTGTCTAACAAATTATATGCATACACAATACGTAACATTCAATTAAACTGATTATGTATTGTTTTGTTCAAATTAAAATCCTAAAATTTTCATTTGGAAATTAGCATTGGTTCTCCTATGTAGTTTGACTAAGCCCAAGCTTCCCGAAACGTTGGCAAACAAAACTGAAACCTCCAATTTGCAATTGTTTGAAAACGTCTAATTTGAATGCAGGTAAGGGCTTGTTACTTATTCTGTACCATCGTCATGTGTGTATGTTTTGTGTAAATTACCACC
This sequence comes from Microchrysa polita, assembly GCA_949715475.1. Classification (NCBI taxonomy): domain Eukaryota; kingdom Metazoa; phylum Arthropoda; class Insecta; order Diptera; family Stratiomyidae; genus Microchrysa; species Microchrysa polita. Next base: position 134,540,169 of record OX454416.1, on the reverse strand, counting down.
ATAAGTGCCAGCTAGCTGGCAAATACCAACCTAGGTATACCTTACCTACACTCCATTTCAGGAGACTTAACTACAAGCCGACCAAATAGGTACATACTTTCAGTAACCATAGTACATTAGAAAAACAAACACCAAACAGACATGCTAGCAATGATAAAGTACAATTACGACTAACAATGTATAATGTCGTGCGAAACATGTTGAAAATGATAAATAGACATTGGTCCCACAACAATTTGCAATTAAAACTTTTATACAATACACCACATACATATTCGTTGTATACGAACGGGTGGCATTTACGCTGAATGTATTTTCTTTCGGCAAGTCATTGTCAGCTCATTCATTAAACGAACAGGTACCAGAAATTATTATAAAAGTAAATTTATCCTTCATAATGACGGCTCGGGTTTTTATTTTCCATGCTCAATTTTTCGTTAGAACTTCCTTCTTTTTGCTAACGCATTCGTTCCGCAGCTTTTTCTATGCTCTTCGTCATAATTCATTCGGTTGAATCGGACGACTCCGCCTCCAGTTAGCATAACGGGTCACAACACCACCACCACCCCGATGATGTCGCAGGATAATGATAAATCACACGTGCGGATAAAACGCAACACAACAACATTGTGAAACCTCATTATTATCATTTTTAACGAAAAGGAAATTGTTGTATTCTGTTCTCTGCCATATTGTTTTTTTTCCTATTTTATTCATGTACCTCTACAATATCCTGCGTGCCCTACATCGGGTTTTTGTTGTTAACAGTTTTGATTTTTGGTTAACAACGTTCGTATAGAAAATTCGCTCCTGTCTGCACTTTTTTTTCTCTCTGCCGTTTCGTGTTGTTTTACCGGCAAGGAGTCAAATTAAAACGTCCTGTTTTTTGTTGATCTATATGCTTACCTACGTACGTAACGTACACCTAGCACATTAATTTCCATTACGCAACTATTCGAAAAGTTTGTTTATTTTAATGCGCGTGTCATCAATAAATGAACTTTTTAAGCACTTTCTCTGGTTTTTGGGGATTTAATTACAATGTTTTTCATCGTGTTAACGGTGCGTATAGGGGCTGTACGACGCCCACATTATGCTACTTGTATGTCGAATAAACTTGTTTTTTGAACTTTTGCTACGTATTCTTGTTGTTCATAGTGTGTACGATAAATTATATTAAATAACAGAGTGAATGGCTTGTAGGCGTTTAAGCTGTCAATGGAAACGAGTGTAGCGTTTAATACTAGATAATCATGGTCCTTTGATTTCGTCAACTGATTTTGTGCTTTTCATTGGGGGGTTTGAAGAGCTGGTTGATATTTAATTTGATTATATTCTAGAACTAGCTAAGGGAGATCATTTAGTGCTCGCTACGCTCGCTTATTTAAATTTATGAGCGATTTTGAATCCCAATCAACCTGCTAACTATAATTTATTGGGATCGATTTATCGCTAGTAAAACCAAAGTGGATATGGAAACAAAGCGATAGTAGTGGTCGGCGTTTCCGTTCTTTTCCAAAAACGGAAGAAACGGTTTTTTTATCTGAAAACACTTGCAAATCCAAAACGATTCGTCTTCTCCAGCTAACTATCACGTTTGTTAGCTAGAAATTGCTAGAAATAGTCCAGTGAAAATATTCGAAAATATTAACTTTGAAATATATATATTTTTACTTTAAAATCTATACAGGGTCGGAAACTACGGCACAAACGCACCGCAAAATGATTTCTCGCGTGATTTCCAGCAAAAAAGTTGTACCTATAGTGAGCATACCCCCAATTCTTAACATTTTAGCTGCCACAGGCGTTTGCAGATTTTTGAAAAATTCATTTTCTTGCACGACTTAATTCCCAATATTTCCAAAATTATACTAGCTTAGAAGAGCGAAATAAGGCTTTACCTAAATAATAAAACTAAAAATAAATAAAATAAATAACAGGCGCGACAATCCAGCATTGAACTAAAGTCGCAAATAATAAAACTAACCGCACTAGAATCGGATAAGTGGTTTCCTTTTTACAGAGCTTCAAAGTCAAATTTTTGTTCTTTGACCCAAAAACAAACTTTTTTTCTATCGCAATTTTCTCCAACTTCTACCAAGTTGAGGTGCTTGTAGGATTCTTTAAAAAACTGGCGCATGGTCTCCCCATCATTTCTTTCTTACATCATTTTATTCTAGGTCCATTATTTCTAACAGTTTTAATGCCTTATGTGCGGAAAACCAGGGTAAATTTTTCTCGATTTTGGAATAATTTGCTTGAATCTTACACAAATTGAAGGATATCAGGAAAAATTACTCACGCACTCAAGGCATTAAAACTATCAGAAATAATGGAGACACAATAAAATGATTCTAGCTAATATAGTTTTGTAGATATTGTGGCTTAAGACATGCAAGAAAATAAGTTTTTCAAAAATCTTCAAGCGCCTTTTTTGCTCGAAATCACGTAAGGAATCATTTTACGGGCGTTTATGCGGCAATTAATTTCCAGACACCCTGTATAGTCATTGTCGTCAGCAAGTCCAATAGCATCATAGATTTCAATTAACTAAAATTTTCTTCTTCGAATGAAATTTTTACTGGACTAAAATGAAACAAAAACTTTTTTTTCGTCAAGAACTACTCGGAAAAAGAACACTTTCGCCCTAAATCGGTTCAGAAAAAAACTTTTTAAGAAAAAACTGTTTCAGAAAAAACTATTTCAGAAAAGAACGACTTTGAAAAGAACGGTTGCGGAAAAAACTGTTTCTGGAAAGAACGACTTTGAAAAGAACTGTTTCGGAAAAGAACGACTTCGAAAACAACGGTTGCAGAAAAAACTGTTTCGGGAAAGAGCGACTTTCAGAAGAACGGTTGCGGAAAAAACTGTTTCGGAAAAGAACGATTTCGTAAAGAACGGGTGCGGAAAAAACTGTTTCGGGAAGGAACGCTTTTGTAGAGATTAGAAAGACAGTTTTACGAAAGAACGTTTTGAAGAGAAAAGCGCTTTCGTTTTGGAAGAACGACTGCGATAATTGCAACCGTTTTTTTTACGGCAAGTGTTGTTTTTGGGACGAAAATATTTGCTTCTTGATTTTGTTTTGGTAGTGTTGGTCGCAATCGCATCGCAAGTAATCTAAGCGATAGATATACTTCGCGCCAATACTTCTCAAGGGGTCAAAGCAATACAACAACAACATATTCAATCTCCCGACTGACACCTCAATCGTGTCGATCCGCCAAAGGATTGCGGAGAAATCGACTGATTTCCGAGTAGTACAGTACGAAGTTGATTGTGAAATTGCTGTGGCCACCATCCAGGTTGACGGTTATTTCTGACCACCGTGTACACTGATCGGGGAAGAGGGTCCAATGGCCCTTTCGCCAATTTTGTGGCGATGAAAACTCAATTGCAACAGATGACTTACAATACAAAATGGAATTTGGATCTACCGCCGCTTCCTTTGAGATTTTCAAAATATTTCTCGGTCTATAAACCTTCTCCAGCGTAAGATGGATTAAAAAAAGGCTGCATTTTTGAATTCAGTGTGTCCATTTTACTAAACCCGTCCAAAAGTCAAGTCAACAGAAAATGACTATCGCCAGTCAACTGTCGCCTTACAGAATGTCGGTTCAGCTTGCGTACAAGTCCGCAACACAGTGGGACATTTTCATGTTTTCAACAAATGCTAATGTACAGTACTGATGCAACCGCGAAATCATTTATACATTATTTCGTGACGATTTGCTTTTCGAATTTGACTCTTTTTGGGTCGCTCAACAAAAGTTTAACGTGGAAAATGAGTTGAACCTAAGTTGAAAGTTACACTTTTTGGGTCATTCAACAAAAGTTGAACGAAAGTTGAACGTCAGTTGAACCTAAGTTGAAAGTTACACTTTTTGGGTCGTTCAACAAAAGTTAAACGAAAGTTGAACGTGAGTTGAACCTAAGTTGAAAGTAAGACTTTTTGGGTCGTTCATCAAAAGTTGAACGAAAGTTGAACGTGAGTTGAACCTAAGTTGAAAGTTACACTTTTTGGGTCGTTCAACAAAAGTTGAACGAAAGTTGAACGTGAGTTGAACCTAAGTTGAAAGTTACACTTTTTGGGTCGTTCAACAAAAGTTGAACGTGAGTTGAACCTAAGTTGAAAGTAACACTTTTTGGGTCGATCATCAAAAGTTAAACGAAAGTTGAACGTGAGTTGAACCTAAGTTGAAAGTTACACTTTTTGGGTCGTTCAACAAAAGTTGAATGAAAGTTGAACGTGGGTTGAACCTAAGTTGAAAGTTACACTTTTTAGTTCTTTCTACAAAAGTTGAACGAAAGTTGAACGTGAGTTGAACCTAAGTTGAAAGTAACACTTTTTGGGTCGTTCAACAAAAGTTGAACGAAAGTTGAACGTGAGTATAACCTAAGTTGAAAGTAACACTTTTTGGGTCGTTCAACAAAAGTTGAACGAAAGTTAAACATGAGTTGAACCTAAGTTAAAAGTTACACTTTTTGGGTCGTTCAACAAAAGTTGAACGAAAGTTGAACCTAAGTTGAAAGTAACACTTTTTGGGTCGTTCAACAAAAGTTGAACGTGAGTTGAACCTAAGTTGAAAGTAACACTTTTTGGGTCGTTCAACAAAAGTTGAACGAAAGTTGAACGTGAGTTGAACCTAAGTTGAAAGTTACACTTTTTGGGTCGTTCAATAAAAGTTGAACGTGAGTTGAACCTAAGTTGAAAGTAACACTTTTTGGGTCGTTCATCAAAAGTTAAACGAAAGTTGAACGTGAGTTGAACCTAAGTTGAAAGTTACACTTTTTGGGTCGTTCAACAAAAGTTGAATGAAAGTTGAACGTGGGTTGAACCTAAGTTGAAAGTTACACTTTTTAGTTCTTTCTACAAAAGTTGAACGAAAGTTGAACGTGAGTTGAACCTAAGTTGAAAGTAACACTTTTTGGGTCGTTCAACAAAAGTTGAACGAAAGTTGAACGTGAGTATAACCTAAGTTGAAAGTAACACTTTTTGGGTCGTTCAACAAAAGTTGAACGAAAGTTAAACATGAGTTGAACCTAAGTTAAAAGTTACACTTTTTGGGTCGTTCAACAAAAGTTGAACGAAAGTTGAACGTGAGTTGAACCTAAGTTGAAAGTTGAATTTGAGTTGAATTCGAGTTGAATTCAAGTTGAACCCAAGTTGAACCAAAGTTGAACCCACGTTGAACTCAAGTTGAACGTAAATTGAACCCAAGCCCAACCTCTGTTGAACCTTGAATGGCACCCAACACTCACAGGGTAGCACCTAGCCCAACTTCCGTTGAAACATTGAATGGCACCCAAAATTCACAGGGTACTGTAATGCCAAAAACGTAACGCTTTTTCGTTGCAATTTTCGTGACGATTTTCGATTTATGTGCCAGAGTCAAGACATAAAATTGTCAAAAAGAATCATCCAAATCGGTCCAGTGGTTTAGACGCCTATAATTACCAGACACACACACACATTCATTTCCGTTTTTTGTACGACCGCTCGCATAATGTATGGCGACGTGTTCGTAGGGACGACTCTTGTGATGACCGCTTAGCGATCGTAGTTTTGCATCCTATTCCGAGCCATATTTGGATATTTTTTGAATGGCGTTACTTTCCTTGTGTCGACAATGACCTAAAAAGAACACGTTTGTATAGAAAATATGCGCGTATAGTGCTCAGAATCGGTGGTTTAACTGCGATCGCTGAGCGATCATCACATGGGTCGTCTCTACAAACACGTACCTTAAGCATTTAGTATGGCAACGTGTGTTCTTTTTAACCACCAAACATATTTTCTGACAATGATCAATAATTTTTTAGCCGTATGCCCTGCTAAGTGTTGAACTCGCATTTTAACGCATTTTCAAACTTTGCAGTGTACCATTTGTTTTTTACAGATATGGATAGTATATGACAAGAAAATTGACCATGGTCTGTAGCAGATCTAGAATACGCTAAACGCTAAACTTCATCTTTCCGAAAACCCCTTCCGAAATAATTTTCTGCGTACGCCCTGAATTCTTTTGTGCCGTGCTCTTTGCACGTGATCGTTGGAGTTAGGGCAAAACAAGAGAGATATTGCAAGAAATTAAATAAGTAGAATAAATTCAAATTAAAAAAAAATTGAAACTGTATTGTATGGCCCCGTTTTTTCTTTGGCCGTCGGAATATAAAATACCGTAGGAAGAATTTCTTACTTGAATGAATCGACCGTACGTATTAATTTTTAATGGCTTAGTATAGGGACAGCTCAGTAGCTCCTTGTCGACGACGATTTGGCATTTGGCATAAGTTGTTCAAAAATTAGCATGAAACGGATTGGTGATTCTCTACCGGCATGAACGACGCATACCTATTTATAGGGGAGGAATTTTTGCAAGCTTTTATATTTTCATACACTTAATCCTTGCTCTTTGGCCGTGATCGTTCGGTCACCACTCTGTGAAATAAACACTCATAGAGAAACGAGTTTCCAAAATCGGCACGACTCGTCGCAAGTTTATTATTCAGAAGAAGATGATAAGAAATATTCCTATCGTAGAATAATAAACTAACAATGCGACTAGGAAGTGGTATGGCTGACAACCGTATCACACTCCGAATTAAATTGTCTTTGTAACGTTGATGATACACACGGTAGTCATCAACGCACCATGCTCCACTAGGAGTTATGGTAATCGAGAGAATCCTTTTCTAAAAAGAAAATTACAAAATAAATTTTGACTTTGACACATAATTTTAATATGTACCTAATTTAGAGCCCAATATTATTTCCTCTCGGAAACTGTCATTTCGGTCTGGTTTCACTCAGTACTACTGAAAATGTCAATTTCTAGGGCTGCTGTCAATTTCTGGCAAAAAGGACTTCAGATCCATTGATTGAGATTCGAGAACTTTCGATCGACACCTATTTCACTAGACGTTACTAATACTGTAATTTCGGTTTGGTTCCACCCATAGTATTTAAAACAATCAATTTGGGGCGCCGTAGCGGGAGAACGGAGAAAAGGAGTTCAGATCCAATCATTAGGCGTCAAAATCTTTCGTTATAATACGGTATTATGACAAATTTTGCTAGAAAAAAGGTGTCGGGTTTTTTGTATAGAGTTTTCCAATAAGGGCGGGTAGATGTTGAATTGGAATAAAACAAGCTGCATGTGAGGTATAAACGCCGCGGTTTGTCACGGTAACACGGATCCAATTGGTCCAATTTTCCATGACTCTGCCGCTTGGTTGATATTGACTTTAGGGAATTCGGTCGATTGCGGCTTATTGGTATAGATCTGCGACTTCAGGAAAGCCCACAGGAAAAAAAGTATAGGGGGTCAAATATCATATTCGTGGTGGCCATTACCTCTGCGAGAAATAACCCTACTGTCAAATTGTAACTTGAAATGGTGATTTGGCAATAGTGACTGAATAGTATACAACAGACTAGACCGACGGCACCAAATCAAACAGGCCGCTACACGCTGCAAACATCTACCCGCTCTAATTGGAAAACACTATACTTCGAGTGTAGCTTAACTACGGCCACAAAATTTCGTAAAAAAAATTTATGCGTTTTTTGACAAAAAAAAAAAGAAATTCAAAAATTTGTCCCTTCCCAAATTTTGCAAATGTTAGGCAAGCCTTACAGCCATTTTGTTACACTTCCTGCTAGCCTTAATCCATTTTACATGTAATTGGGTGGTTTTGGGTACGTGATGAATAATACATTTCTGCACAAAATTTCTAGTAAAATTTTTTAGATACAAGCGATGTATCATTCAATGTTAATTCGTATTAAATTAAATGGCAAACCAAAATGGAAGTCGAAATTATAGAAACCAATCCGCCCTAACGGTACTTCCTATTTTTAGTCGCACCCTTTTTTGATGGCATTTACCTACTTTGTACTGAAAGTTTGTAATTACTGTCAAGTTTTTACATGACCATAGATTTCACAAATAAAAATGATAAAATTAGGACATTTCGTGCCTTCTACTCCGAATTCCATAAACTCTTAGGTTTATAATTATGATCTAGCTCTGACAGCCAATAAAAATGTATTATAGAGTATCTTTTGAATGTAAAGGGAAACTGAAACTGTTCCCTATGGTACATATATTTATTCGGACTTTCCGGCTAATATCAACCTCTTTCACAAAACCCTTCTCGAAATATATTTCTGCGTACGCATCTCGAACCAGGGAATTGACAAACTCTCTTATTTTTGTGCTCCAGTATAATTTGTATAATTGCAGTTTTAGCAGATCCTTGCGCTTATCCGTCGTATAAAGTAATTTCAACATTTGATTTCAAGACGGCCAAATATGTATGTACCTATTATAACAAATTAAACCAGAAAACCCTTGAACTCAATGATGTCAAAGCATTTTAGTTCAGGTTTATCTTGACGAACGAGACAAGCTAACCATCTACAGGTATACCGTCAGGGGAGCACCTAGCCTTTCGGCCTTTATCTCCCGGTCCCGCTAAAATGTTTGGACCTTCGGCTTTTTACTGACAAGGTGTTGTCAGACGGAGATTTCTCCATCAGGCGCATGCACACACCATCCGGAATCCAACCCCGGGATTGCATCACTAGCTGGATGACTTGGGTAACAACCTCCAGCCACTACGAGTCCAACACCTTGATGGGCAAGGACCATGGTCCCCTGGGCACACCCATCCCCGTAGTATGGACTTCTCCATAGCAGGTGTGATCCTCCTTCGGCCCCCTATTGGTTAAGCCTTACGTCGAATTCGGGCATGCACACCCCAGGCTCGTTGGACCTGTGACTACGCGCCTGTGCAGACAACGTAGCGCTGCTTTTCACATCCAGGTGGCCCCTTCAGTTTACTAGTCAGCAATGCGACTCGGGCAGTGTGGTCATCAATCCACAAACTAGCTAGATATAGGCGCGTAGGCATTTTCCACCAAGGCCGTTCTCCCTAGCTAGCCCCTTCAGGACTCGGGTCATGCGGAGCCGTCACCTCCGAAGCTCACACGACTTCCATATGATGCACCCCCCCACCAGAGGACATCAATATCGTGCTAGGCCTTTAGTGCTTCCCTCCCGCAATCTATGGGGGGAGGTAGGCACGCCAAGAGCCACCCGTGCATAACTCAGGAGCACGGGACCGTTAGCGCCCGAATGGTCTTTGTACAGATCCTCGCCATGGCGTATCAACTGTACCAGGGGCCCCCTTGCGCTGTTAGGTCCGTGGTGTCACAACTCACCAAAGATCTCTGTCCGACTACAAACAGCCTTCCTTGGCTGGGTGTCACACGGACACAGACCCCCCTGCGGGGTGACGAACGAGACACGTGACACATCATTACCTATATCTCGCTTTCACTGAAAATTTCCAAAAAATACATACATAGCTGGTTTACTCAAAAAAGTTGTTCGCCAACCAATCTTATCCAATCCTGCATTTAATTCTTACTCGATTAAGCCAGGCCGACCATGAATACTGGTGAAATGTACCAACTCCTACATACTCATGCATCCAAAATTCAACTATTCACTGCCTCCAAATAAGAACACCAAAAACCATTCCAAATTTCGGGAGCAAACAATCTAGCAATCATGCTCTGTCCTAGATCGAATCAACCCACACGTCATCTTTTGTGAAATATTCATCACCTTCGGAAATTTGCAAACTTGCCAATCCATCTCACGTCATCATCAACCCTCTGCAATTATATTATAGAGCATCCAGCATCCAGGTACCAGCCAAAGTACCAATGGTTCCTATCTAGTCTACTCTATACGTAAATGGCCTGAATTTCAAGTGGTTTGCCGTGATGTTGGTGCGCGTTGTTGTGTTTTGTCTATTTGGTGCGTACGCATTTCGTGCAGACTGATAGGCGGTTTCCGCTCCCAACGCCATTGCACTTCATGAATTCAATGAAAAACAAATTTGTCATGAACATGATTGACTACAGTTGGCTAGACATGGCATGTCAACCGCGCTAGATTTCGCGGTTCGTACCTATATATGTACACTGAGCGCACTCGCTTGCTATTTCGAACCCAAAAAAAGATCGCCATCCGTGCAACACTTAAGGAGGTATTACACTATCAAATAAAATTTGATCAATGACGCAAAAAGTTTGTCCCACTAGTGTAATAGCAAAATAAATGACCAAAAATGTGTTTGACCGAAAATGAATGACCATCGTGGTCATTCATTTCTGGTCAAACATATGACCTTAGTGTAATAACAAAACACATCTTCGGTCAAATTTATTTTGCAGTTTTTGGTCATTCGGTCATTCTAAAATTACCAATTTTTTGTGTGGCTCATGGTGGTCAAACCAAATGATTCGATTGGGTGCATTTAATGATCAATATAAAAAATGACGACAATTTTATACTTTTTTGTAAACTGTGGGATATTGGAAAATTGAAAATTTAAATTAACCCGTGGAATTACATCGAAGAAAAATGTTGAGTTGAGTTCAGTGCACACCTCTAGTTTTCGATCTCATCTCTATCAAAAAATGTTGGTAGGCGCACGTCGCTTCAGTCATTTTCTCGACTTTTTCCGGTTCTAAAAGTTATTTTTTTTTCAACAACTTAGAACCTCTTGGCCATAGTGTCAATATTAAGTTCAATTACAATTAGTAATCCACGATTTATAAAGGAAATAATATTTTTTTCGAGAGGAAAGTACTTTCTTTCATATTTTCCATAAAAAATGTGGAAAAATTTAAAGAAGGATGAGAAATATTGATTTATTTGTAGATTCGGTTTTACCTTTAACTGTTAGATATTGTATCTTTACTACCAGATATTCGCAATAAATCGGGAACGGAGATATGAAACTAGCGTTGTCATTGGCACTCTTAATGTCACGATAAACCCGTTCCCGTGCTCCAATTATTTCGTTGAAGATGGTAGCTTTTTTTAATGGTCGAACGGACTCACAATAAAATTATGACTTGAAACTAGACGCGATCCAACATATGTGTATATGGGTTTGGGGGTTCCAAACCCCTCTGAAATTTGGTCATGACGTTTGGATGAGAAATCGGGTTAATATAAAACTCGCACCGCACCTTCAAAAGAACAACGTCCAAATTTCGAGCCCGGAGTACAGGAGCCCGGAGTAAAGAGGTGCTTCTTCTCTCACAAAAATTATCACGGAATTAATTTCCGAATTTTATTATGAACCACCGGACAAAGATTGATTGTAGGGTAGGGTTGGAAATAGGACAACTGAAACTACTCCCCGGTGTTTCTAAATTTTTGTTCCTAGCTTGATGAGAGAAAATGCGCAGTTAATTTTCGGTAATTTTAGATCGGTGGAGAGAAAGAGCCTGGTTAGTGACTAGAAGCTCCAAGGGTCGTCCAACTACTATGAACCTTTGCAGCACTTTTAACGTTTTCTTTACTACCGTATAGAGCGGTGAGGAAAATCTCCAATACAAATTATACTAAAAGAAAATCGAATAATTCTTCTAATATCGAGGATCTCGGAACACAAAACAGTTGATTTTGACCTTTTCCTATATTACATACTAGTATGTAAGTTTAGTAAAACGTTCGCTTTATTGATCAGAAACAAATACTTTTTTTTAGAAATAAAACACGACCCTATTTTTCAAGCTACACAAATGAGAAGGCGGAGAACATTTTTTGAAGGTTTAAGGATCGGATGATCCATATAACTCTCAAGATAATTTTCCAGTGCTCTTTAGTATAAGCTCAGCGACTTGTATGCACAGAGTAGTTATAAAATATGAGCACCGTCAACCTTTTTCCTAAGACCCCTTTCGAAATATTTTCTTGCGAGTCACGAGTCCTTTTAAATAACAAGATTACAAGATTACGCCTTCAAGCGAAATTAAACTGATTTTCTATATAACAAAAAAATATTAAACTAAACTTTTGCAAATTCGACAAAGAAATAAAACGATGCCAAATAACCACTAAATGCATATTGAATCTAAGTTAGCTTGGTCATTTTTTTTTAAACGGTCATACTAGTGTGATAGGCAAATTTGCCTTGGTCAAACAAATGACCCAAAACCCGACTGACTACGTCGTTGGCCAAACCAATTGGTCATTTGTTTGTTCTATAGTGTAATAGGTCTCGAAAAACATTTTTGGTCATTGCGAAAGTTGGACAAATTTTGTATGACCCACTGGACAAACTTTATTTGATAGTGTAATACCACCTTTAATTTGGCGGTTTGGTGCTTGCTTTTCCTTGTGTCGTATGTATGCACTGTACAAGTACTGATATATGTTGGATGTGGGGCACCTGGGTACGGTTACGTGGTTGGTACTACACCACAAACTTCACGTCCATTCATTCACTCTTAACTCATTCATTCATTCATCTCTAAAGATTGAGGACATGTGTGTAGTAACCGTAGTGCAGGCTGAGCGTGTCATGCAATATGTTTGCCCCCAAGTCGAAAAGTCAGTGGGCGAGAAATGCTGGACCAACGACCCAACATCAAGTCACTGTACGTATACTCTGACTGAACTAGGTACTAGATCTAGTACAGTGACAGATTACGTCTGCGGTTTCCGACTCAATTTCGCCGAGAAATGTTTGATTTAGGCTGACGTAATCAATTTCAGGTTTCCGCAGTCCGGTGAATACAATTGTTCGGCTTTTTAGAACTGTATGTTTACCGTGCAGATGTATTGAAAAGGGGAGAATACGCGTTTCCGTGGATTGTGACAAATGCTTCAGATGACTGATGGGAATGATGGTTAAGTAATGTAGTATGTATGTACACATATAAACGAGAAAAAAAGAGTTTGTTCAACCACTTTCAACATATCGTATAAAAATACTCTTGTATTTAACATCTGTAGAGAATAGAATAGTGTTGTTACATAGCTACATACATCATAGTTCTATTCATGACTTCATGTTATGTTTACCCGTAGCTACAATTGCACAATTTCTCAATATTTACCTTTCTCAACTCGAGAAGAAAAAAGAAGACACGTCGAAAAGAATGACCAACTGCTTTCTACACATGTTATACTATGAGTCAGCTGCTCCCCTCGTTGGGAGTCAGATAACACGTTAAAGTCATGGACACTTGGGTTCCTTGCAACTTGCAACGAAGTACCTACATGTTGAGGTAAGGCTAAGAAAAGAACTTCCCGGTGCCCCTAAAGGTATTTGTTGATATTTTCTAAACAACTTTTATACAGTACACTCGCTTTATGGACGAGTATACTATACAGTTTGTTTGAAGTTAACTCAAGCAAAAGGTATTGTTCTTGCAGTTTCTTTCATATTTCGTAGAATCTACCGTTTTGTGTCTTTTGTTAAGCTGCCGTATGGGTATGGCTACTGGAAGGCGTCGTACTAGTTACCCGTATACAGTAATAGTTAAAGTTATTGTTGTCGCCAGACCAATGTTTTGTTGTGAAATAAAAGATACACAGAGCTACTTGAAAAGTGCATTGCAAAATTTATTAGTAATGCTATTGATATTTGCTTTTTCTGAGTGGCTTTTGTATTCATAAATATCGTGTGTTGGATGGTCTGGGTCTGACTATTAGTCCAGTACAATTGGTTCAAAATAGCATCAAACCTAAACATCCTAAAGAAAAATAAATTTTTGATGCCAAATTGTTGAATACACTGCCTAATATATGGAGTAAAAAGTTACACTAATTTGCGCCATGGGTTAAGGGGGGAGGGGTGGCAAAGGGGTGAAAATTCAGTTTCTTGCAAATATCTGGAAAACTATGAGTCTGACCTTAAAATGTGCTGAGGACAAAACAAACTACATAAAATTACCTTTGCAATGATATGTAACACTCTAGACATTTTTTCAGAAAATTATACCCTAGACCCAAAAGTATTATAGTGAATTTACATTTTTTGAGTCTTACATTTCGCACTGTAACTCTTGATAGAATAGACTTTCGGTCATAAGATCTTGGCCATATATTGCTAATGAAATTCATTTAATTTCCACCAAAAATTGGAATGCTCCGACCATTAAGGCCCCCCTCACTCCTCCTAACATTTTTCAACAATGCATGCCCCCATACAATGGGGGGTACCCTTAGTTTTGATCGGATGGTAATAATTTTTGGTGGGGAGCATAATGGAGACTAGTCACCCCACCAAATTTGATCTGCCTGGCTCAATTTGAAAAGAAGATACAGGCATGCCTTTTTGAAAAATGTTAGGAGGAGTGAAGGGGGTATCAATGGTCGGAGCACTCCAATGTTTGGTACAAATCAAATAAATTTTGTTATCAATATATGGACAAGATCTTATGACGGTAGGTCTATTCTATCAAGAGTTACAGAACGAAATGTAATACTCAAAAAAATGTAAATTCACTATAATACTTTTGGGTATAAGGTATAATTTTCTGCAAAAACTTCTAGAGTGTTATATATCATTACAAAGATAATTTAATGTAGTTTATTTCGTCCTCAGAACGACTCATGATTTTCCAGATATTTGCAAAAAACGGAATTTTCACCCCTTTGCCACCCTCTCCCCCCTTAACCCATGGCGCAAATTAGTGTAACTTTTTACTGCGTATATTGAGCAGTGTATTCAACAATTTGGCATCAAAAATTTCTCTTTTTTTATGTTTGGGTTTTGAGCTATCTGTACTAGACTATATAGGGAAGAAGATTTACTTAGTGCTCTTATGTTTCATGTTCCTTTTATGATGAAATCTAACGAAATAACATTGTGCAAGGCAGTAGATCAGTTGAATATCCAAGGTTTCTTCAGATAATGTGCTTGGATATACAATTTTGCAACCCTAACTTTGTGAGTGAAAAATGTACAAACCTTATTGTGTCACATCAAAATATTTCGCTTAAATACAAAATAAAGATATCAGTTGATTCAAAACAATTGTGTGTATACATGTTGATATAAATAAAGCGAAAGACTGGAATACCAAGAATATACGTACAACAGTAGGACCGGCGCCTGCTCAAAGGGGGGGGGGGGCAAGCCGGGTGGAAGTAGTACATGGTATAGACGCATACACAAAAGGTAAAATCTTGGATGGCTTATGTTATAGCCAATTTGTTTTTACGAGTAACCGAAGTATGAATTTTGTTTGAATGAAAGTGTGTTGCTTCCAACGGAAGCAGGCAGAGGGTCCAGACACATCCCGAAATCGTCTCAGATAACATTGAAATTCCAATAAAATCTTAAAATCTGAAATGATGCTCACTTATTGCATTCGACTATATATTTTGTTAAAAATGTTTTTTAAATACCTTTTCAATTACTGTTGTTGCTTTTTCACAGTGAATCGTTTTGGTATTCATGAACGAATAACCCCAACAAATAAAATTCGAAATAAGCTTCATATTTGACGTGAAAACGTTTAACTGGAAAATTTTCGTGATATTCCAGTTATGTTTTTCGTCAGAAGCCCCAATTTCACGCAAGCTTATTACGGTGGATTTTGAAGGGGACACTTTGAACACATCTGGGGTTTACAAATAATCTAATCTCGTTTTTGCGACTCCTCATCCCGACCCCAAATCCTGGCTACGTCTCTGTTGCTTGCCGGCGAATTATAGTGGGTATGATTATTTGATATGTCAATCCAATGACGGCTTTATAAAGAAAATCCTTAATTGATACACCCAAATGCTCCTCTAGCCTTTCTATGATATTGGACACTGAAGCATTATGCTGGACCACGCTCTTAGTTAAGGTGAAGCCAATGCGCTAAGAAAGATGCTTTCTACTCCCACTCTAACTGAGCTACCTGGACCATGTGAAGTGAATGCTTCTAGTAGAATTTTTTGTGAAGGATAAGTCATAACTTTTGAAGGCAGAGTCACAATCCAATTTGAGGTGAGAGAGCGATTGAGCGCCCTGAATTGAGGCGAATCATGCTTCTTGAGATTACAAAATGTATTTTTCACAAAATTCAAAACTAATTCAAGTTTAAAAAATTAGCCGCTCCTCAAAATCTGGCGCCCCGAGCAGTTATCCAGGTTGCCCATTTAGGAAATCCGGCCCTGCGTCCATCTAATTTTTGAAATCCAGAGAAATTGAGAAATAATGAGCCTCATAAACACTAAGCACATAAAAGCGTTTAAAAAAAACTCTGGGAAAGATTTAATGCCCAAAGGAACACGTTTTCGAGAACTTCGGTAAACCTTTGGCAGCAATTTAACTTCAATTCGCCCGACCTCCTTCTTGACTATGCTACCTATACAACAAAAATTTTGTTAGAAAAGGGGTTCAAAATTTGAGAAATGGTAATCCAGAGCAACTCTTGTCCTTTTAACGATAAATGCAAGCAAGCAAGTCTGCAAGCGTTTTACTCGTTTTACTCCTGAATACATCATAAACTTTTGTAAAAAAAAATCTCGCACATCTTTAATATCTTATAACGGCATCCAGCAGCTATCATTTGCCATAAATTTTAAGTTTTTCGCGACATTCTATCAAAAGATATGCGGAATATTGCTTTGTAGGGGATGTAGGAGTAGGGGTAGTCAGACCTTCTCCATTTTCCACAAACTTCAAGCATATGTGATAATTAGGCATTGATGAAAATTATATGGCCGGATTAAACTATCACGGAGGGGTCATTTGTATGGGAGGTAGGGGAACCATTGGTCTGATTTGGGCCATTTTCAATACCATTCAAGCTTTTATCAAAACATTCATCTGACGAAAATTTCAAAAGGCTAGCTTCATTATTTCGGGAGTTATCCTGCGAACTGACAGACACACGGACGGACAGACAGACAGACGGACATGGCTCATTCGAATCAGGGACCGACCCTGATCATTTATATATATATTTTGCCATACCTCCGGTGGCTTCTTTGAGGTGTTACATAAATCGTCGTAACAAATACAATATACCCTATACCATCTTATGGGTATAGGGTATAATGATAAACCCAGAAGGCTTTTTAGCGGCGAAATATTTTCTTGAATGGGGTTGGTTGGGCAACATGATCGCAAATTAGGATTCTCACAAAAAAAAAATAATAATTTAATTTTCGAAAGTCTAGGCTATAACAAAGTAACATATCTAATGCTGTTAATCACACTTACGTGTGGGTGTTTAAGTTTCGGATATCAATTGCCTGAACCCTGAAACTGCAGTCTCAACAGCAATGTAGGGATGACCGACTTTTAGAGTCCCTGCTTTGGAATAACCGAGGCCATTCGACTGAAATCTTTCTTAAATTGCGATTGAAACCAAGTCTGCGCGCGGCCTAAGAAAAAAATGTAGCGTGATCATCAGCCAGGGGTGGACGGTCAAGCGCCGCTCTCTGCGTTTCTTGAGGTGACGCATTTATGAAAATAAGCCACGGACGTTGAAACCACTGAAGAAATTCGGCTAATTGAAGTTTATCGGCTACGCAGTGTCCAAGGAAGTTATGAAAGACTACTCGTCTACTTCAACGACGTACATAGGAGTCGAGTACTATCTACTATCAATCTGCCTCGTAAAGTACCTAACGGACCGCAATTTTTCCTCTTGCGCGGGAGGATGTAAGTGTAAGAGCGGATGCTGAGTAGGACCTCGAAAATGCAGAATTCCGATGAGATATATATTAGATTCGCTATATATCCGCTTTGGATAAAGTTATTCGAATGAAAATTTGCAGACATATTCCTTACCCCCTTTCCTAAAAATCGTCATCAAAATTTTAATATTTGCAGACCTAAGAGGGACTACACACGCACAAAATGAAATTATACCAATTTACTGTTATTTACTTCTACTTAGTAAATGTCTTAAATTTAACGTATATAATATATATATATATATATGATATATGGTCTTAGTCATTAACGTATATAATATATATATATATATATGATCCTAACCAATCAAAGTTTCATATCGGTACATATAACGAGTTGGAAAAACCGAGGTGATCACGTACGCTTAACTTCAAACGCCCATAACTCCGTTACGGTCACTCGAAACTGGAAAAAAACCAACTGATATAAAATAATTTGATTAGAATCGGCTTTTTTTTATTTTTTTTTATCGGAGACGGACGTATGAGTAGTCCATCTCCGATAAAAAATTAAAAAGTCACCTCTTCAGGACCTTTGCCTTACCAATTTCCAAGGTATTCGTGCTATAACATTAAGTTCTAAGCATCCTTTTGTCTTTTTAAAATGGAATTTAAATATCGTCTGGAAGTTGTATGTATTAATTTAAATACACAAAGAGCAGACATGATGTTTTTAGGTTATGTTCTTGTTTAATTTATCCTTTGTTTCCACCGTGCCCAATCTTTATTTGTGGATTATTGGCTTTTATTGGTTCTCTTTTAAATAAATGAAATTTTTTTCGTTATTAGATCTGGTTGGTTATTATTTTCCTTTTCATAACTAGGCATTTATTAAAAATTCAGGTCGCTAGCGATATTCTGAAAATTATGGTCGAATTAGACTAAGCTAAAATAAGCTGAGTTTATTTCATACGATCCTCTTGGTATGGTATTCCATGAAAATATAATTTCCATTTTCAAACAAAGCGTCAATTTCTGCGGGAAAACACAAATCTGATTTTAAATTTTTTTTACATAATACAACTGCCAGCGCCCTTTTATATTATGGAAAGGGTTTACTTGGTTGAATAGAAACAGAAGTCGGTAACTTAATTTTTGTTAGACTTTTTCTTCATTTTTTTGTCGGGGAACCTTGAGTTGCAGCTCCGTCTAATCTGGAATTAATTAATTAATATTTTTCATATCTACAAACCTTCCACAAAAAAAAATATGCTATCAAATTCTTGTAAAGAAAATTTTTTATTTTGTATTTTTCGGATATTTTTGCGGAACACTTGCGGGAACTATATTTTTTTTTGCAGAGAAAATTGGAAAATCTCGTGCTACTCTTCTACCCTATCCGACGCATATATTTATGTAGCTTTAACTATTCTTTAAATCTTGAAGAATAAAGCTCTTGTACTGTAATAAATTGTGATAATATCTAAACTGATTTACTAGATAGAGTATACTAACTATACTATGTAACTCATTACGTGTCTAATCTATCACCAAAATCATCTTCTCTACATATATACGTAAAAGAAAGTCGTGTTAGTTACATCATTTATAACTCATGAATGGCTGAACCGATTTCCATGATTTTGAGTTGATTGGTTTAGGAGGGACTGGCCGGAATGGCAGAATAACTATTGAAACACGCGATAAAATCGCAATGAACAAAAACCCACAATGGGTTCTTTTTCACCTATTTCTGCGTGTATTACTTTAACATAACAGCGAATGTCAGTAAATTTGCTCTACAGGATTGGTCTCTACCCAAATTAATAGGACAACTATTGAGACATTTGAAAAATTCACAATGGGCATCTTTCTGTCTTTCTTGAATGAATCCTGTAGATTTCAGTAAGTTGACCCCACCGAATGGCTAAAACATGGTTCCGGCCGAAATAGCAGTAAAACAATTAAAATAAGCAGAATATTCATAATGAGCAACAATGAGTTTTTTTTTGCAAATTTTTGTCTATATTTCTTGCTCTTCTCCCTGAATATCAGAAAAATTTTCAAATACGCGAAAAAATTCACAATGAGTAAAATTATATTAGTGTACACCCAGAGTAACTGTTGAAATATGCAAGAAATTCACAATGCATCTCCTCCTAAACCACTGGACCGATTTGGCTGAAATTTCGGGTGTAGGATCCCTTGTGTTCCGGCTATAGAAATGTATGGTAAATGTTGAAGCTCATGGGGCTGCCACAAAAACACAGCCTCCAAAAGTAGGTTCTTCTATGAAAAAATTTTTATTTGTGAACCAATTTAGATTAAACTTCGCTCAAGTTTGTCTAAAAATAAAATAATAAGTGAAAGAATTGACAAAATTAGACCATTGTCATTGGACTACCATAGAAACATCCCCTCTAAAACTATGATTTTCTTAGAAAATGTGATTTTCTGAAAATAAAATATTCAATTAAAAAAAAAGAGGAAGCACGAAACGGAAGGAATAAAGACACATTTTCGAAATACTGAATTGAAAATCTTGAATAAAAAAGAGAGAACACGGAACAGAAAGATACTATTCGCAGAAAGAATGTTGAAAAACTATTTTTCTGAAGAAAAAGTGGACCCGTAACAATTTAGCGCAGTAAGTAATACAATAACGGTTCATATAGAGATTTTCTGGTACTGAATGCAAAATCGATTTTTCTTGAAAAAAGGGGGAACACGGAACAGAAAGAATATAGTGCAGTCAAAATTTTGAAAATACTGACTTGGAAATCTAGCTGGTTATGTTCGTAAAGGTTATTTAATTTGCCTTAACTAAGCAATTGAATTGGGGTCTTTCCGAACGGGATGTCTGCCATGCGTGCGATGCGAGTTCTCATCACAGCTTGTAATAAATATTTAAATTACATGTGCTCAACTGCTCCGGGATATTTTTGACTCCTAGTTTTTTAACGCAGACATCTAACTTTGTTGTCGTTTTTTAACGCCATCGTCATATAATATTATTTTTTCTGTTTTGTTTACTGGGTAATGTGTAAACTGTGTGTATACTTTCAGACAGACAACTAAGCCATCGTCATTCATTATCTGCATGGCAGTTAGCAGTTATAGTAACATAACATCATTGAAACCCACTCATCATCGTCGCTACCGGGATTTAATATGTATCCGTATATTTTATTTTTTATATTTTTATTCAATTACATATATTACTTTAAAATGCACTCTTTAGCCCTAGACATCATAAGTTAGACTAGACTACCGTCAGATGCACCATAGACGATAGATACATAGTTTGTTAACCTGTGTTTTTGCCATTATGCATAATATTATAGAGGTTATTGCTCATATGTATATGGAAGAAGTACTTTTACATGATATAGAGGTGGTGAAAATACTATGCATATCGAAATATGTAGAAAGTTAGCGTGCAAGTGATGATGCTTAAATAGAGCATAAAAAAATGCTCATGAATCCCAATCCCGAGTGGATACAAATTTGATATCTCACCGGTTGCACGAAGCTAACTAAATATGTATTATGTACATGGGAGGGGGAGGGCAATTTGGTTTGTATGAACGGCGAGACAATCATGTCTCTTTCACACAAGTAAAAATTCTTCTAACGCCTTGTAAGGGGACAGATGTTTTCCCCATAAATGTTTTCCCAAATTTTCCCACAAAAACAAACAAAAGTTGCCAAACACTGTTGTCACTGTCACTGTTGTAGGTACAAGCATAACACCGTTTTCGTTTTTTTTTCAATTTGATTTATTACTTATAGTCATTTTTCGAGTACCACAATATTTCTCCTACTTTCTTTAAAATATCAGAACAACAATTCGTCGACAAATTTGAAATTCAAAGATAGTCCCGACAGTATGTAATGTCATGATTGTGAAAGATCCTAAATGAGTATAGTATACAGTGTAGTCAATGGCTGGATTAAGCGAACGGAAAATGTATCAGAAAAGTAAAAGTGTTACTTCAATTAGATTCTCATTGCGCATTAAGGCTATTCAGCGGAAAAAGGGGTCGGTGGCGGGTAATTCTTGTAGCATTTCCAGTGTTTTTTTCAGTGAATTTCGTTCGCTGAATGCAGCCATTATGTGATTTAAAAATAAAAAAAAATAACAGGCGCGACAATCCAACATTGAACTAAGGCCGCAGGATGTGTTAGTGACATCCTATTTCCAAGATCTTATCTGCTTTTTGTTGAGGTAATGAGATCAGCATCACGCTCAGCAGTGTTATTTATCCCCATAAATGGGTACTCGTTTAACATCTGAGTGAGATCATAGTCCGTCACCAGCTCGTGAGTTCGAAAAACAGCATGGAACACGGTGAGATTCGAACTCATGACCCTGTGCACTGAAGGTGCGCGCACTAACCGCTAGACCAGCCAGACTACATTTACTATTATGTGATTTGATATTGCAAAATGTTGTGGGGAATTTTTTTTTGTGCTGAGCCTCCCACGAATATTTCTTTTCAAAACAGGGCCAAAACCGCAAAAAAACCAAAACTCCACATTTTTGTGACAAGCTCTCTATGAACATGTTAAGCGCAGGAATTCCCCAGCATTTGTCACATATTCCACGACAGTAAGCATACATTTTCATTTAGAAAATCCCAGCGGACCAAAATTTCACTCTCGAGGTCTATCCATCCCTTTAGAGATAGCATGATCGGGTCCAATGCGACATTGATCTTCAAAATGCGTTAAGCGGTATCGTTTAAATTAATACTTATTTTTTGGACGTTTTTTTTTTGCGAAACAACGAAATTTTGTCCGGATTCTGATTTGAGCTCAGCACCCCAAAATACATAAACAATACAAATGCAACTTTCGCGACCACTTACATCGAGAGCAAACAATTCTTACCCCGCATATAGGAATCGTGTATTTGGAGTATGTTATGAAAACATTTACCATCAAATCTAATGAAATTTCACTTTAAATCAACCACCAAATTCACATTCTAGCCCCAATCGGAAGTATTCTAAACATGTTCCACCACTGGCATCCATATGTCATATCCACGAGTTTTCACTTAATTTTGCAAAGTTTTGAATCAAAATTAATGAATTTCAGTATAATTTTTTTTTTAATATGTCAGAAACTTCACTAAGAACGTTATTTTGCACAGCGTTTTGATAGATTTTACGGTCAATCACCAGGAAACACGAAATAAAATTCGAGCCAAGCAGAGTCCCGGAAATTGGTTGGACTTCACTTCGAATGCAAATCACGCAAAAATCACACATTACATCAGTCTAAAAACGATTACATTCTTTTAAGAACAATATTCACTGTAAATCGTATTTTAACACGAACTTCGAATTTGCGGTCAATTTGCAAGAACTAGACTTGAAATTCATATTTCGTCTAATTTTTGCGACATGGCAACTACTTTTGCATTCTTCGAATGCAAATCGTCCAAAATATACACTTATTTGAATACAAGCACTTAGCGCAACACTTTGACTAATGTATCCACTATACCCCGGCTTCAAAAACACCAACTTTCACAAATAATTTTCAATTTTAAAACTTTACTTTCTTCAACTGTCAAATCCATCATGGCGATAATCATATGTTCACTTCTTTCTCCTGCTCTCAGATAAAAAGTGTGCAGGGTTGTGAGTAAAATGTTCGCTTATTATTTGTGTGCAGTTCGTGGATAAAAAAAGTTCAATTGCGTTATAATAATGAGTATAACAGTTAAGAAAAGTGTTGATTTTTGCGTGTATTGAGCGACGAGGAAGATAAGAAATAACCGAGAACAAAATTTTGTCGAATGAATTTTAGACTTTTCGATTATTGAAACTGTTATGATCAGCCCTGCTTTTTATTTGAATGAGAATATGGGAGGAGCTTTCTGATTTGTGTGTACGGATATGGAGATGATGCGAATGTATTGCAGGCTTTAGTAGAGTTCATACTGGCGAGGCTCCGTGCGGCCTCTTTGTATTATAACCTCTTTGTTTGGTTTTTACAGAACAAATTTCAAATTTTTGTGATTTAACCCAAAAACCATCTCTTTTTCCATCTCAATTTTCTGCAACTTCTACCAAGGTAAGTTGCTCGTACGATTCTTTTCAAAATTGGCGCATAGTCTAGCGATCGTTTTTTTCTTACATTATTTTATTCTATGTTTGTTATTTCTAACAGTTTTAATGCCTTAAGTGCAAAAAACTAGGGTTCATTTTAGTTCGATTTCGAAATAATTGGAATTGTATTGAACTCGAGCTAAAATTAACCCTAGTTTTCTACACTTAACGTAAAAAAAACTGTTAGAAATAATGGAGCTAGAATAAAATGATGTAATAAAGAAATGATCGTTAGACTATGCGCCAATTTTTAAAAGAATCATACAAGCACCTCTCCTTGGCAGAAGTTGGAAAAAATTGAGATGAAAAAATAGATTGTTTTTGGGTCAAATCACACAAGTTTGACTTTGAAGCTCTGTAAAAACCAAACCTCTTATCAGATTTTAGTGTGGTTAGTTTTATTTAATAGGTAAATTTGTTTGCTGTAATAATCATCTTACTTTGATACTCTAGCTAGTCTAGTTTTGAAAATATTGAGGTTTTAGTTGTACAAGAAAATGATTTTTTCAAAAGTCTTCGAATGCCGGTGGCAGCTAAAGAGTTAAGCTAAGGGGGTATGTTCCGTACAATTTTTTTCCTGCAAATCACATGAGGAATCACAATCCGGTGCGTTTATGCGTCAGTTTCCGGACACCCTGTATACTGTGATCCCTATCAAATTCCCGAAAGAAAATTCATAATGAAAATATGTACATGTAATGGTAATATTATATCCTTAAACGTCATAATTTTTGTTTTTGTTGTTTGCTTTGTCTAGTTTCTAGTACATTCATCTTAATTAACATACACGGGATAGATATTGTTATTGATCATCGAAATGAAAAATGTCAAAATCCACAATTTAGTTGGTAAAATTTTTATTCTGAATTTTGTAATTTTTTTCTTTTTTAAGTTGCAACTATTTCACACGCTAATTAAAATCCACAAAAGCAATAACTTTTTCATTGGCCGTTTTAAATTAAGATCCTGCTGTGTGGTTAGATCAAGGGCCATAAATTTAATTCGTAACAGTCGTCTCTTACGTGAATTGCAAGTCTTTGCATATTGGAAAGTTGGAGTACGTTTGACCATTAATTCAGCTACAACATGAGAATTACATAACGTGAAACTGCATCGAACGGGTCTTTAGAGGCCGTTTAGAAATACATACGATCGTAACTAGGAACGGCACGTTTTATAGTTTAAATTAATGAATGAAACTTGTTTTAAATGGGAGTCGTGTGCGAAAAGGGATAAACTCAACATGCAAATAGATATAAATTCTATAGGAAGTTATGCAATTGCGAAATACAATAAAAAAGCAGCACATTGACGTATGGAGTGACGCAAAATTATTAATCCAATTTATTCTGTTTTTTAATAGTTTTCTGACTAAATAAAAAAGAAATATTTTTATTGAGTGAATCTGGAATTTATTTATAATTGCCGATGAAACGCTGTTCGTTTTATTAAAAAAATAAATATTTAAAATGCTTATAAGGTTATTCAAAGACTCCACAATACAATATTGTATGCCGCAACGAACAAAAAAGGTGCAGCGCATCATATTGGAAATCTTTGGGGAAATTATTGGCCTATAATTTCCCTCTCTAAAACGGCTTTCACTCTTTTGTTCGGTGAGTATTTACCTACATACGAGTACAATGTACTGTACGCTGACATTCTATAAATTTATAGACAGAATCGATTCTCAAGAGTATTTATTGTTTGCAAAATCTAGAACAGCTTTTCACTCGATTCAATGCCATAGCATCTCTTTCAAGTATCACTCAATATTGAAACAGACGGCAAGCAAAGGTGTGAATTTGAAGTTCTTTCATCTTCCATCAACTTTTATTGATTTATCTGCTTTCAAGTTCGCATGATTATTATTATTACACTTCCAGCGCTACCATAGACGCAGCACAGCACCAGATTTCACTTCTGCATATATGACAAAGCCAAAGTTATTACTTTACTTTTTAGAAGCAGATGAAAGTAAACACGCATCAATAAAGAACTGAGAGCTGGTGTTGTGTACTCTGGTACTGTATAAAGTGTATAAGTGCAATACCTTCGGCCTTAAGGGCTTTTTTCCACAATAAAAATAATAATCAGTCAACCCAGGGGATTATCTGTTCTCTGTTGCCTTTGTAAGTAAAAATGAACTTGAACCATTCTCTGCACAAAGTGTGAGTGCACAAAGATTGACTGACTGAACACTTTGCCTGTAGGCCATGAAGCGCAAGCAGGCACAGCCTGACAGCCAGTAGCTGTTTGAAGTATCTTTTGACGCTTTGAAGTACATATCTGTGAAAATTCCACAAAAGTCGTTTCATCGTAACTTTGTCATCCATTCATTCATACATTTGTGTGAAAAAAAAAACACCAAAGAAAGTACTCCTAGTAGGAATTATCATCATTGTTGCGTCTGTGTGTCTACCGTCTGCACGTTTAACCCTTCTGTCGGCACCTACTACAATATGCATATTCAATACCCAATAGGTCTGGCTGGACCTACTGAGAAAAATTTTTTATTTTTTAGAAAAAGTAAAATTTTTATCGGTAAAATCATTCTATCCATTCTTTACTGCAATTTTTCAACAATAAAAGCACCAAAATAATTTTTGTAGATATACTGGAAACGTTTTTAAAGTAGATATATTTTGAGGTGGTATTAGTACAAACATATTTCTCCCTTATTTTCTTCTTTTTTTCCTTCGCTATTCGCATTGCGTATATCTCGTAGGTAGTTCGATCGAATTTTCTAATTCCAATATCTTTGGGGGAACATTTAGCACTTTGTTGGCAGATTTTACCTCGATATTAGTCCGCAGCTTTAGAGAAGTAGATGGGAAGAAATAGAGAATTTTCAAGTCAAATATCATTTAATTCTAAATTTTTTGATCAAATCTATTTAGAAACACGTTTGCAAGTCAATCATACTTAGTCCTTACTATTACAAAGGAAATAAAACTGGTTTGAATTTCCTAGGATCAAATCTCAGTTGATTAGGTGGTGTTATAAAATGTGACGAAATTAAGCGTACCCATTTCCGAACTTCACGGCTTTTTATAGAAAAATCTCAGAAATTTTTATCGTTTATAGTTTAAATTGAGTTTAAATGACATTATTACATCATAAATAACAGAATTCAATATTTGCACTTCTTACTTCAAGAGAAAAATGAGGGGAAAAACTATAGGTCTGGCCAGACCTATTGGGTATCAAAAAGCACTATAAATTGAAAATCATCAAAAACATACTTAAAACTTCAACCGATTTTTTTAAATTTTTGCAAAATCCTTCTAAACATATTATTCTAGGATATCATGAAATATGAAGTCGCTGCGATTTCATGTTCTATGCTTTTTACACCAAAATATAGTGCCAAAGGTCTGGCCAGACCTTCGTGCCGACAGAAGGGTTAATTATGACGAGAAAAAGATTTTTTTTCATGCTTTTTGTCGTCTATGATGCTGCACGTAAAATAGATGAAAACATAATCTTTACCAAGAATTGCTAGCGTAGCTTACAATTTTCTTTTCGCCTGACAGCCTGTCAAGGTGGGCTATTCATTAGGACGCCTTATTTGCCTTATTATCTCGGTCAATGGGCATTTAATATGTCTGCCATCTCAAAAGAGATCATTTCGATAGAATGACAATGATGAAGACGAGCCCACAGGTTACAATATAATAATGATGAAGAAAAGTGCTTGACCCGAAAGCGTTGTATGTGTGTAGGTACACTCAAAGTCGCAGCTAATGATGAGAAGAAGACTCTTCTATAGACCGTTTTGGTCAATTCAGTTGAAAACGTTTTGATAAAAATCTCCGCTGATCGCTGAATGCTTCAATGCTGGGCTATTGAATATCAATCACTAATTCTTGTAATTAACTGTAGTCGATTGTATCTTGGAGTAATTTATCAATTGCGTGTTTGAAAAGGGTCAACGACATTTTGGTTTGATCCGTTTTGGCGGTTGTGAATTTATTTTTGTGAAACTATTTTCATTTTACAAAAGTATCAAGTCCCATTCTGCAAAGGTAAACGATTTTTTTTGTAAAGGAAATTGCATACAGATCTTTTTAGATTATGAGCGTGTTATAAAGATTGCAGATATGTAAATTCAATCGCGAAAAGGTCATGAAACTATGCAAACAAATCTATTGATCCGTTCAATAGCTTGACCACATCAATAAAAGGAATAGAATATGAATATGGTTCATCGAACCTTTTTTTTGTGTATACTTCGAGGTTTTAACATTTTCTAAAAATCAATTTCGGTTTGGCACTGAATGTATACACTATACAGGGTATCCCGCAAAAGAAGTAAACCCATTTGAATGCGGCAAATGTTTGAAATATTTTCTCGCTGTCAAAATCAAAACCATATTTCCTTCTCTTTCTCCCAAAAATAAAATTTTTAGTGGGCAAAACCACAACCATTTCAGCCCCAACTCATTTACATTGGATTTTCTTGAAATTATTAAATGCATGTTTCCACTGTTTCGCGGCAACAGTCCCGGTCGTATTCGCAACAAGTCTTTAAGGTAAAAAAAACATACTGTAAGTCTTGGAACAACCTATGGTTATTCCGGTTGCTTGTATCAAATAAAAATCTGGGTCTGCTGAATTATTCTATATTATGAAAATTCTAAATAACTGTAAACAATTTAATAATCGCTTAAAAAACAATCTAACAATACAATACAGATTAAATTGTAGGTATAGGAATGTAGTTTTCGTAATGTGAATCAACAGCTTTCAGCAACCCCATTTAACAGCTCGAGCTGTATATGACGCGTCCCAACAACGAGTCAACGGCATTCTAGGCTTGCCATCGAAACATCCAGTACTGGAACTCAGAAACAAAACTCAAATCGATATATCCACGTTAGCACCGATTTCGTATAATACACCTATCCCTCGATTTACACGGCACTTTTTTTTCACGATTTCAGTTTTACAAGGGTTTTTAATAGAACCCATTTTCTCGATTTAAACGATATTACCGATGCAAAATCCATTTTGCACGGTTTTTCTAAATGAAAAGTCGAATCACAGTGTTGTTTTGCAGCAACGCTTCGGGAGACTATTTAATGAAGCCCTTAATGATCAACAAATCTAAAGCTGTATTTAAGGGGTTAAATATAAATCATCTCCCTGTTTATTGGAGGGCTAACAAAAAGGCATGGGTAACTGCAACGCTCTTTAAGGTACATGTTCGTAGAGACAATTCATGTGATGATCGCTCAGCGATCGTAATTTTGCATCCAATTTGGAGCCGTATTTAAATACATATTTGTTGAATGGTTCTAGTTTCCTAGTATCAACTATGGACTAGAGCATGTCTGTATATAATTTACACCCATATAGTGCTCAAAACCGGTGGTTTAACTTCGATAGCTGCGCGATGATCCCATGAGTCGTCTCTACGAACACAAACCTTTACTGAGTGGTTCAACAACATATTCGTACCTGACGTCAAACGCTATTTAACCAAGAAAGGCCTGCCATTTAATGCTCTGCTGTTGATTGACAATGCGCCCGGACATTCAACCCACATTCAGTACGACAACGTTGAAGTTGTGTTTCTGCCCAAAAACACAACGTCCCTAGTTCAGCCTTTGGACCAAGGCATAATTGCAAAATTCAAAGCACTTTACATAAAGCAAACGTTTAAGTAAATTTTGGAGAAAATGGAAAATGATTCTTCTCTTGACATAATTGACGCACGGAAAAAATTTGGCCTGATGTAGTTAAAGGTGAGAATGTGCCAATGCAAGAAGTTCTTGAAATAACGAAGCCCATAGGATAGGAGAAGGTTTTGGGGACATAAGGGAATCATATATTGCCGAAATCATGACAGATGAAGAAGTTTTATTCGCCATACTTAGCATACAACAGCAATCGCAATGCTGTTGCTAATCACATTGATGAAGACAAGACGGAGCTAACAAGCTTTAATAAAAAAATTGTGACAAAATTAGTTACAAACCGTTTGTGACACAAATCGGAATAAGATCCAGGCATGCTAGAACGCTGCTCTGCGTATCGCTACAGGTTCCCACCTGATGTCGTAATAGGCATTGGCGTAGCCAGAGGGGGCAGGAAGGAGCAGTTGCCCCCTCCCTCTGGCCGATGATTTTGATAAAAAGTTTTTACCGATGTAATAAAAAAATTGCTGAATTTTACAATGCTTGAAAGCGTAAAAATTCGAGTTTGATTCCCGGCACTACGCAAAATTTGCTGCGGCTGAAACTGTAGTCTAGAAAACTAAAATATTTGTAGTTTTCTGGCCCTTGATAGTTGTAACTGGGATACGTACGTGAATAGATAACATAATTAGATCAGAAATAGAAATATTTCCCTTAGAGAGATTTTGCGAGAATCCCATATAGTCATGCGTTTCATTTCATGGCTTCTGGCCTCAAGAACACAATTTTAACCGTCACTTGAAGGTCTCTCCGCCAAGTGGAATTTAACTTCATTCCATCTGAAAGGGATTTTCGTGACAAATGGAATACAGAACGAGTCTCATATTTCCGTGTCTTTCAAGTTCTTTGATCAAGATTCGTTTTGTAGCAAAATTTAACCACAGTCAATATTTTGTTAAATTTGGAGGAAATCTTATCAAAACTCTTAACCATATTTCTATCAAAAAAAGATTTATTAATTATAATAATTTATAAACAGTGACAGACGACACAAACTGATCTCTTTGTCTATTTCTTTTAAATCGCAAGTGGAACATGCAGTCCGAAGACAAAAATAGCACTGACTATAGACGAGCTACGTTTTAAAAAGCTGAAATTGGAGGCAAGTTGAATGTAATCATAATCACCAGCAAAAGTCTAAACACGTGCAGGGGCGTAGAAAATCATTTTTGACTGTCCGTTCTTAAAATGTGGCTCTAAAATTTGCCTAACAATATTTTCGCGACCGACAATTTCAATTCAATTCAATTCAATGTTTATTCAACCATAATAACAATTTAGTGAACATTACAAGTCAGTTGTGTTATTAAGAGATTGGGCAGAGCCCTTACAACTTTAAGTAAATATTAATAAGAGTAAACGGAATTTGATATTTTTGGAGGTACAATAAAAATGATGGAAGAGGAAAATGGGCAAAAAAACCTCTTATCAGAACCTTAATCTATGACTTACAAACTAACTTTAAAAACTTCTTACTAACTATGCTGCTTAGACTAGATTGTATATAGTACAAATATATTTAAGCTACACAAACAAAATTCAAGAATTTGAAATACTTCTCAATAGAGGATTGGTGGAGTTACGACAGCAAATATTAAAATTGATACACATATTGACTATTTTATTATGGATAAAATGAATTTTAGACTCTGAATGGAGTAGAGTGGTCCTATAGTAACGCGGTAAATTCAACAAAAGTTTCAAAATCTTATTTTGTTTAGTTTGGATATTTTTAATGTGGGAAGGGGCACATGAACCCCATGCAGCTGCTGCATATAATAATGTTGGTTGGAATATACATTTAAAAATCAAAAGTTTATTTGCTCTAGATAAAGAGGATTTTCTGTTTATTAGTGGATAAAGCGATTTGATCCTCGTGTCAGATTTCTTCAATATAAAATCGGTGTTAGCCTTAAATGTTAATTTTTTATCAAGAAGGACACCTAAATATTTAATAAACTCCGGGTTCCATCTAATAGTGTTTGTACCCAATGTCAAGGGCTGATTAGGTATTTCGCTGGGCTTTCGTTTCCTTGTGAAAAAGATTGCATTTATTTTACTCGTATTAATTTTAATTTTCCATTTATGAAAGTAACGATCAAGAACAGAAAAACCATTAGTCATGAATGAAACAATTGCAGCAGGTGAATCCGCACTGCAGAGTAAGGCGGTGTCATCAGCAAAAAGACACAACTCGCAATTGGCTGGAACTGGTATATCGCTAGTAAAAATATTGTACAACAGCGGACTAAGAACTGATCCTTGAGGAACTCCAGCTGGCAGAATACAAGGCGAAGACTTACCATTCCATTCAAGTTGACACGAAAGGAACGATCTGTCAGAAAATTTTTAACGATCTTTGTTAGGTATAATGGAAAACCTTGGATATGCATTTTAGCAATAAGACCATTATGCCAGACGCTATCAAAAGCCTTCTCAATGTCCAATGTCAGCATTCCCGTCGACCTCTTTGCTTCAAAATTTGATTGAACTATCTTTTTTATGCGTGCAATTTGATGAGACATGCTGTGTTTGCTACGAAAGCCAAATTGTTCGTTTAATAAAATGTTTTTGTCATTAAGGGTTTGCTGGATTTGCGTTTTAAGAAGACGTTCAAAATTTTTTCCTATATTATTTATTAAACTTATGGGTCGGTAGCTATCGGTCAATGATTTTTGTTTTTCTGGCTTAGGAACACATATAAGAAATGCATTTTTCCAAACTTTAGGGAAATAAGAAAGCTTGACACAGGCGTTAAAAACTTTGCAAAGCAAAATAGTAGTTTTCTTATGCATGTTTTTGATGAATGCCATATGGATACCATCCGGTCCTGGCGATTTGTTGGACTTAGCAGCTTTTATTGCTTTTTTAACAGCAGTTAGTGAAAAATAGTGGAAATCGGTAATATTGGCATTATCAATTTCATTGATCGTTTCACCTACTAAGTTTTCTGTAACAAGATCAGAATAATTAAGGGTCAGAAGGTGTTGCTTCTGAAAATGTTCTAAGAACACTTGACATTTTTCGACATCAGTTACCAAAATTTTCCCTGAATCCTTAATAGGTGGGATATTTGAACGCTGTTTTTTAAGAGCTTTTGTTATATTCCAAAAGGCTTTGCTGCCCTTATCCAACGCTTTTAGTTTTTTGTCTCAGTGGAAGTTTCTTAATAATGAAATTTCAGCATCAATTTTTGTTTTGAGACGATTTACTATTTGCTTGTAAACTACAAATCTCGTGCGTTGCCAGCGTCTACGATAAAGGTTTCTTTCGGCTATCAACATTTCAATTTCAACTCCAAAGAAAATCATAATGTTGAAAAAATTTCGAGCTTGCCCTTCCTGACCGAAATCCTGGCTACATGATCCTAGGATCATCTTCATCAGAAAACCAGCATGTTACCAGTGCGTGATCATAATCTTCTCCTGTCTCTACAATAGCTGGTCGGTTGCTATCCAGAAGATCACCCAAACCATCATCTCATGGACAACACTCCCCCTCCACGACATGTTAGGAGTGGAGTAAGAGATTTCGGGAGAAAAGTCCACAGATACAAACGGGTACCTCCCGATAAATTTTATGACACAACATACCATGCGGCCATCGAAGATATTCACACAACCGTTGTGAATCGGTCAATAGGGAGATAAGCTACAAATAAAGTCCTCTCAGAACCTCCACCAGCTGTATCGCCTGAGGAGACTATAGGCTCCCGAGAGCCAAAAGAGCGACACTAGCGCAGCTTAGGTCAAACTTTTGTTTGCGCCTCAATTCTCGAATATCCAGAACATTTGTCCGAGCTGTGGTGGTGCGCTTCACGATGTCGACCACCTGTTCCGATGCCCCGCTGCACCCACTAACCTCACTCTAGCAGCTGCTACGTTCTAATCGCTTGAGACAATAGGCGAGAACGACGAAACTTAGAGCACATCCACAGACATGCACAGCAGTTCACACCTCTAAAACTGAATTACTACTGTCTATTTATGATCAAAATATTTTCTTGTGTATGATTTATGTTTACTTTTGTTATATTTGCCTTCATTTCTTAAAATAAAGGCATATTTAGACGTATTACTCCATGTTTTCGATTTACACGGATTTCCCATATAAAATAGAGAATCTCGATTTGCACGGTTTTCTCAGGAACCAACCTTCCGTGTAAATCGAGGGATAGGTGAAGCGGTAGGAAAGAATATTTTCACGAGCAACATGCGCTTCTGATCAAGCAACCGAACGAAATGGTCTTGTTTTGGATAATAGCTTTGAAAATCATTGCAATACTGAATTATTGTATTGGAAACTTGGGAAATGTATAGCATTATATTACCCCAGGAAAATTGGCATTTCACTTCACGGAAAAATTAGGGGAAAGCTGGATTTTTGCATGGGCTTTCTTTTCGAGGTCCCAAACAAGACCCCAAAAGTCGCTGTCTGTACGACTGCCACTAGACGTGCTTACAGAGGATCAAAGACCCTCAAACACAGTTTTTTTTTCGAATATCTCGATAACGGTAATATGTGGTGTATAGCGAATTTGTAGCTCTTGTGGTTTCCCAATAACATGTCAAAAGTCAATTTTGATTCGAGCATTCCTAACGGTTCCAGGAGGCCTAACGGTATTTCTAACAAAATTTCACGAAAATCTCTATAACGGTAACTCTAGCTAAAAGATGTTGTATGGGTAATTCGTAGCAAATACGGTTGTGAAGAAAGTGGCCAAATTTATCATCAATACACCTTTGAGAGTGCTATGGGGGTTCAATCAAACCTTAGAAAAGCGAGAATTTTTGGGTTTTTCGTGAATGCCTTTGTAACGGTGGTGTATGCTGTAAAGTCATCTATGACATATTTGAAGCTACTGTGGCTGCAAATAAATTGGGGCAGTTTAGCTTAAAGTAGCCACAGTTTTCTGCACTTAAAGCATTAAATATATTAGAAAAAATGGAGCTAGAATAAAATGAAATCAGGAAAATACAATCGTAAGATTATGCGCAAATTTTAGAACAATCGTACGAGCAATTCACCTTGGCAGAAGTTGGGGAAAATTGAGGTGAAAAAAAAAATAAAAATCAAACCACTTATCCGATTTTGGTGCGGCTAGTTTTTTTGTTTAGGTAAATTTGTTGGCAGTGAGAATGATCTTATTTCGTTACTCTTGCTAGTCTAGTTTAGGAGATATTAAGGTTTAAGTCGTGAAAATTATTTTTTCAAAAATATTCATGTGATCTTCAGATGTTTCGCCCCGCATAACTGCCTTAGCTGCCTGCCGGTCGATGGGAACTTTTGGCTATTTGTTTACAGCCCCAGGAACTTTAAACTCGGCATAGACGACTTTACAACATATACTCCCCCGTTACAGGGATATTCGCGAAAAACCCAAATCGAAGTTTGGAGCCCCCGTAGGATCCTTGAGGGTGTACGTATTGATAAGAAATTTGACCACTTTCTTCGAAACCGTATGGGCTATAAATTCGCGTGACATTTTTTTTTTAGCCAGAGTTACCATTATAAAATTTTTCCTGAAACTGTGTAAAAAATACCGTTAGACCCCGTTAGGAATAGTCGAATCAAAATCTACCTTTGACATTTTATTCTGAAACCATAAGAGCTATTGTAGTCTGGCTGGTCTAGCGGTTAGTGCGCGCACCTTCGGTGCACAGGCTCATGAGTTCGAATCTCACCGTGTTCCATGGTGTTTTTCGAACTCACGAGCTTGTGACGGACTATGATCTCACTCAGATGTTAAATGAGTACCCATTTATGGGGATAAATAACACTGCTGAGCGTGATGCTGATCTCATTACCTCAACAAAAAGCAGATAAGATCTTGGAAATAGGATGTCACTAACACATCCTGCGGCCTTAGTCCAATGCTGGATTGTCGCGCCTGTTATTTATTTTATAAGAGCTATAAATTTCCCATACAACACTTTTTAGTACATATTACCGTTATCGGGATATGTATTAAGAAAAAAACTGTTTTTGAGGTTCTTCGACTCTCTGTACAACCGCTAGCGGCTAGCGTCGTACAGACGGGGACTTTTGGGGTGTTGTGTAGGACCTCGAAAGGAAGGCTCATGCAAATATTCAACTTACCCCTAATTTTTCTCAAGGTTGCCCAAATTTTTGTTCAAATTTCCTGGCGTATATTGGATTTAAATTCTTTCAATCCAATTCTATTTCCGTCTAGAACAATGCTTAGAAATGGTAGTTAAAAAAAATTTAATTTTGAAACTCTTATTTTTTATATTTTATTCGTTGGTTACATCAATTGGGCCCTTAAGCATTCCCTTTTTGATTAGTTTATACTTATTTTGTACTTACACCTTAATTGACGACTATGAATTCCGCTCGAACGATATGAACCTCTATAATCAGACTTTGTTAGTCTCTCTTAGAAAATACCTACAATATTTTAAGGTCCTATGTAAAAACAAAATTTGTAATTCCTTCTCATGCTGGAAGACGCATAGATATTTACCAGGCATGTATAACAAATTAATAATTTCAGCACTTAGTCGAGAGCTGCCCATCATAATTCCTTGTAAAATATGCGATGCATAGTATTCTTAAACCGTAATGGTTCGTGATACCCTAGAACTTCTCTAATGACTTTTAAACTTTTAAGTAAATCTGGGAAATCATTCTCCCAAACACACAAGCCACAACACGTTTCAGTCTTCTGGAAAAACTGAGTCTACCACAATATTATGATTACCGACATGAAAATTTTGAATACTTCGTACTTGTATTTCAGGAAAATTTCCTGGGTGAATAATAATAATCAATAAACATGTAAGGTAAAGTCTCATATTGTATACGTACCTACACGTCATTTGAGAGTTTTAAAAAAAATGTTTTCTACCTCACGTTAAGAATCCTTACACGAGCCTTGTCTTAAGTCATCAAGCATTCGACAATGATCCTGTATGCTAGACCTCACCCGGGTATATTAGTATGAAAAATGTATGACAGTATATCCCATGAATGATGTATGTATATGAGTATATTTTTCCAATTATCCGACAATTTTCGGGATCCTGTCTTTGCATACTTGAATACGTGCCCGATGACAAAATGTGTCTACATACACACGTATATG
This sequence comes from Microchrysa polita, assembly GCA_949715475.1. Lineage (NCBI taxonomy): Eukaryota > Metazoa > Arthropoda > Insecta > Diptera > Stratiomyidae > Microchrysa > Microchrysa polita. The sequence continues at coordinate 134,503,781 of OX454416.1, read as the reverse complement.
ACAGGATTGTGTTTTCCCTCTTCTGGCAAGGTTAAAGTCTTAATTCCCCCCGATGTCAATCACATACACCCGAGGTTTCCTTTTCGCCTTCAGTGCCGCTCATTATCGTTGACGCGTGTCAAATATATGTATGTGACAAGCAACCTACTCGCGTGCCCCAAGAGAGAAAACACATACATAATTCTTAAACATTTTCTTTTCATTTAGTGCATTTTCTTGTCAGCATCTCCAGTGTGTACACACCACGACAAACTGTATTGTATGTATCGTTCTGAAAATGACAAGCCTTCTCCCTCCTTCTTGTTTGAATGTTTGTCGGACGTCGACCCAATTTTTCTATAGTGCTAATATCACAGCCATCTTAAATAGTTGGAAGCACCCACGTGCTAATATACGGCCGCTTTGACGTTATTGTTTCATTCCCGCACCGTTAGTCCGGAACAGAAATGAAAAAATGAAACGAGGGACAAGAAAACGAAAAACAAAATAATGAAACAAATCCGACAAAAACTTGAAAAGAAAAATTTGCTAAGAAGTCCTACAAGGAAGCACAAAATAACATGGCACATCAACAGGACGCGCAAGAAGCGCGTACACACAACAAGGAGTGTTTGTGAAAATTCAAGACACATAGAAGAGTGAAAGACAAACTTTCGCGCCCGGTTTCGAATTCATGACATGAAGAAAGCGAGCTTTTAGTGTTTATACCCTTGTTGTATCTGGTTATGGGTTATCATCCTCTTGTGCCACTAGTGAAGCATGCTCAAAGACTAGAACAACGCCATGTTTGTTGGCGAATCTAGAAACGAGCGGAAACCGCATAGACAGGGAAAACTCGCAAAACAATACACATGAACCGCAGAAATGAAAGTGGAAAAAATGAAAATGTTGCATTGAAAGTTTTTGTATGTGTTTTTTTTTTAGCCAGGTTATGTATGTTGTGGCTCAGGTTTCAGGATATGAAGGCAAATATTTTTGACCGTCTTGGAGAAAAAAAACTAGGGGGCTTCGCCCCCTGCTCGCTTTGCTCGCCAACCCCCGGGCCGAGGCTAATTTCGGGCGCGGCCGAAATTTGGATACCCTTCGCTCTCCTTGGGCTTAAAGTTTTTTTCGGGCGTACCTTTGACTTGTATTTAATCCCCCCCCCCCCCTCATTCTTCTTCTTCCGTCTTGACAAAAGTTTTGGGCTTGGTTGAAATCAATGGATAAGAAAATCTAAAAAGGAAATGCAAATAACCGCAAAATACACTGGATATGCGACTTTTTTTCGGGACCAAAATATTTTCTATGGTAACTTGATCGAAGCTACAAGATGACATTTCTCATACGAATTTTTTTTATGGAAAATTAACAAATAAACAAAATCATGCACATGCGCAGCTTAGTGCTGTAACTTCGTAGTAGGGGCGTTGGAAAAATGGGGGCAATGAGTACGAAATTTCAAAATTAATAAATGCTTGAAATTAATTAATCAACAACGTTCCTGTTGCATAACTTTATACCAACAGCATCACAATTTACACTATTGCAAAAAGTACATTTAAATGGGATTGCAAAGCGTTGCGTTGTATAAATTCGTTTAAATACAAATTTTTAAATACTGTGTATTCTAGTACATTGCGGTTGAATACTCCAACCAATGAAAAAGCCAAAAAGTATTAAACCATACCAGCCCCAAACACTAAATTTCCTACGCCACTGCTAGCTATAAAAAAAATCAAATTGTCCCCTTTATTTTCAGATATTTCGTTTCCTTCTTTTTCTTCTTCATTGGTTGAAATAAGTGGGCAAATAAAAATATTTACTCAGAAAATGTTATTGGGGTATGTGGGAGCATAGCCCCATAATACGATCGTATTTGTTTTGACCTTTTTTGTTGCTTTGATTAAGACACATTAATTCAAGGTTTTGTGAAATTGGTGTAAGAAATGTTTCTTATAAGAACCAAAATGGGGGTTTGGGTTTGTATGGCAACCCCATGACTCCATGGTCCTATTTGATCCATTCTTACATATATGTTTTGTGTCATCAATAGAAATACATTTGTGTGAAATTTAGTTAAAATTGGTGCAAAAATAAAAAAGTTCTTAGAAGAACCTAATTTAGGGGGTTAGGTTTGTATGGCAGCCCCATGACACCATTATCCGATTTGACCCATTCTTAGATATATTTTGTGTCCTGAAGAGAAACACATTTGTGTGAAATTTGGTTGAAATTGGTATGCAAATAAAAAAGTTTTTCCTAGAAGAACTTAAATTGGGGGGCTAGGTTTGTATGACAGCCCCATGACCCAGTGATCCAATTTCGGTGATTCAAATATACAAACAGCCTGCAACAATAATAAGTATGTGTGCAAAATTTCAGCTCCGTAGCTTTTATAGTTGCCGAGAAAAACGCGCTGCAACAGACGGACAGACAGACAGACGGACATCGTCCAATCGACTCAATCGACTATACTTTTTATATGGTCGGAGATGCTTCCTTCAATGCGTTACAAACTTCATGACAAAGTTAATATACCCTTTCACTCTATGAGCGAAGGGTATAACAGTGAAATTGATTTTGGGTGTTGACAATATAAGAATGAAATGGAGAAATGTTCTCATGATGATTGGCATTATTGTTCAACTTTTTTGTCTGTCATACAGCGCTAGATTTCTTCGAAGACTAAATCAAAGATAGATAGATACTAATCTAATCTGTAGTCGCTATATTTTATGCATCTGGTGCGAAATTCACCCAGACAACCTCGAAATATGCAGCTGCCAGAAAAAGTATTAAATTCAAAGCAAAAATGAAAGCTAAGTTTTCCTCAAAGCTTGTACTAAAAGCTTTAAGGGAAACTTAGCTTTCATTTTTGCTCTGAATTTAATATGTCATGCAGAATTTCTAACAATCCAAGTAAAATTTCTGATTTTCCAATAAGCTGCATTCGAGGAACAGTGAGGAATTTAACACACCGATCTATGCAAAATAAGTTGTATACACATGGGCGTAGCCAGAATTTTATTCAGGGGGCAAAGATTTTTCCGTCAGCTTGAATTGTCAGCCACAAAAAAAATATATTAGTAAAGGGTTTACGAGTCTTACCTCCAAATTTTATGAAAGGATTATCGAGAATGTCCTTTCATTCATTGTTTTTAAAAAAAAAATATTTAATTTGACAAAAATGTAGAACCGTACAATACATTCATTTTATTCCAAGTAAATCCCTAAATACGCACGGGGAGTATCCAACCTTATATATTTCTCAAAAAAGTGCATTAACTACCGTTGACGATTCTTCTCGCATCAAATGTTACGCATATCAGCTGGTGTAACCAAAAGGGACCGCATCAAGAGTAGCTACATCCGATGTAGCTTTTCCATAGAACAAACAAATACCGAAAAGCTCGAAGACCGACAAATGGACTGGTATTGCCATGTTCAAAGGCGTCCGCCTGAGAACCCCGCAAAGAAAGCGGTATCAAAGGAAGTTCCCTTGATGGACCCAAGGCCATATATAACACCAAATAAAGACAACAACCGAATTTCAGTTTTTATCTGTGAATTCTCAAAGAATTTATTTGACGGAACTTCCAAAGTGGTAATGTTAGAAGGGTTCATTTGCTTTAAGATTTCTGCAATTGGGCGGTCAGTTATGGAGCTTTTAAAAAAGTCTAGCGCCGAAATATTAAATTAAACTCTAATTGCAAAGCTAATTTTATGTAGTTTTTTTCGTTCTCATACCATTTTTAGGGTTTTTTAGATTTTCCAAAAAAAACCCTTATGAAATAGATTTTGTCCGTCCGTCTGTCCGTCCGTCTGTTCACTAAATAACTCGCGAACGGCTTAACCGATCGTCATGAAATTTGGTAGGAATGTGTAGAATGGTAACAGCATTTGGCACGAAATACTTAAAAGTTGGTAGTGGAAAGATAACAGGGTGTCCAGGACATTTGAAAATTTGTTCACTAAATAACTCGCGAACGGCTTAAATTTGGTAGGAATGTGTAGAATGGTAACAGTCTTTAGCACTTAGACGTTGGTCGGACAAAGGGTGTCCCGGAGATTTGAAAAAGTAGATTTTTTTAGTTTTTATCGTATATGGACGTATGTGTACTCAAATCAAAGAAATCGATGGGTACATTTCATATCAGTTGTTTTTTTCCAGTTTGGAGTAATGGTACCGGAGTTACAGCTAATAAATTCAGTATGTGTACCCATGATACATAGTAAATTTATTTTTGGATTGGTGTATCTTTATTTAGACCAATCCAAAAATAGATTTACAAGAAGTATATCATTGATCTATTGTTCATTGATTTCGAGAAGGCATTTGACAGCGTTGACCGGGCTTATATCTGGACAGCCTTACGTAGGAGAGGCATACCAGAGAAACTTATTGCCATCATAAAGGAGTCCTATAACGGAGCCCAATGTCACGTCTTGCACATGGGCGAACTGTCTAGTCCTTTTGAGGTGAATAATGGAGTTAGACAAGGCTGTATTTTATCACCAATACTGTTCCTTATTACCATCAACGACGTAATCTGCGACGCTCTAGGCGACCATAAAAGTAAGGGTATCAGGTGGAAATTATTTGATTACCTTCAGCATCTAGACTATGCCGACGACATTTGCCTTCTTTCAAACACAGCAGATCATCTGTCTCAAATGACGGATGCTTTGCATCGTGAAAGTCGTAGTGCTGCTTTAAAAATTAATGCCGCTAAGACTAAGTATTTGAGCTTGACATCAGAAAGGCAAAGAAACATTTCTATCTCCGAACAGCCGATAGAAAAAGTCGAGAACTTTACTTACCTTGGGAGCGTTGTGACAGCGGATGGTGGGGCTGATGCTGATGTAGAGTCGCGCATAAATATAGCCCGAGCAGTATTTTTCAGTTTGACTCCTCTCTGGCAAAACAAAAACATCTCCAGAAATACCAAACTCCGGATTTTCGAAAGCAATGTAAAATCCGTGCTTTTGTATGGGTGTTCCACTTGGAAGGTGACCTGTGATATTACAACCAAACTACAAACTTTCGTGAATCAGTGCCTACGACGCATCCTACAAATTCGCTGGCCTGAGGTAATCTCTAACGAGGACCTCCTCCAAATTACTGGCCAAAATAGGATAGGCATCGACATTAAAAGGCGGAAGTGGCAGTGGATAGGTCACACACTTCGAAAAGAGCCAAAAAACATTGCCAGACAGACTCTAGATTGGAATCCTCAGGGAACCGATGCAAGGCGTCGTGTGGAAGACCCAAAAATACATGGAGAAGATCTGTTGAGGCAGAGGGAAAATCTATAGGCAACTCGTGGGACCAGCTAAAGGCGATGGCTGCAAATAGGCTGAGGTGGAAAAGAGGCGTAGTCAATGCCCTATGCCCCACTAGGGGTTAAAAGGAACCAGAGATTTCGTTGATATTGTGCATAATTCTTATTTATTACCTATAAAATATGTGTGCAAAATTATTCACTATGTATGTATCTAAAATCTAAAAAACCCTCGTATTGCGGGCGCAGCCCTCTGTACGCCGGTATTTTTCTGTATCTTTTATCGTTTTTTAAATAATCCCAAAAAAAAAACGAAGAAGACCCCCCTTTCCCTCCTTTTCCGACATGGGATGACCATATTTTGGCTTATTTTTTCAGATTATTGGCTAACTTGTAGAGGTGGTCAAGATAACAGGTTTTACTGTATACACTTTCAATTGTTGTTGTCATTTTAACCACCTTTCTGCCCGAAATGAATTTATGTTTGTTATCTAACAATTTTGGCTGCCAATGTTCTTCTAGGTCTCCTGGATGTTAAGACTAACATTTCAAAATTTTCAAAGGTACATATTCAAAATATAGAAAACCTAATTTTCAAGGTTAGGCAGTTTTCCAGCCAATTTTATTTAAATGATTTCGTACTTATAGGCATATTCAAAAGCGAAAGCCGGTGTATGAACGAGTAAATGCATTGAAAATTATAAAAAGGTTGGACATTTTCACACTGCGGTCACCCAAACATGGAGATATTTGGCGCAGGGAACGTATAGTTAAAACTACATTGTTTTTACTAGGCGTAATTTAGTAAGTGGGTTTCGACTGGATTAATTAAGTAGTCTTAGTTAATTCTGTTGATGTTGTGAATACCCTGTTGGGACGGGTTGTTTCCGAACAAATAGATTTTGGAATTTAGGTCGATTTCGTATTAGCATTTCATGGAGCTATGAGACAAACAAATTTAAAACCTGTATTTTTCTCCAGTAGGGACATGGTAGTCACTCTTAATTGTGAGGATATATCTCTGAAATATGATATGAAATGACCGTATCTCTTTGGCGCAATACGTGCTGAATCGTGATTGCTTTTATAGACAAATTCATATTCTTGTCCAATGATTGGTTTTGCAAATCTTTAAAGTCAGTGTTCAATATCAGAGTTCGCAATCACTAATTAAACTAAATTTACTGAAGCTATCAATAAGTGTCATGTTTGACAATGAAGGACATTACTGACATTACTTATTTGACACAATTTGTTCAAAGACGTGTTTACTCAATAACTAAAGTCATAACTATACTATGAATAAAACAACAATTACACCAGGTGTATTTCTCCACACATTTATCAGCCTAACGTTGTCTAATTAGTCGCAGCCATTAGTTTGTTAAGATATTACAACAAAGTGTCCACACGTTTTCAACCGTTATGTTCCTATAGCAGAACCAAATGGCCATACTAAGTTTGCAGGTTTTATTAGAATAATATGTATCTGTTTCGTTGCCAAACGATAAACTCTTTGATATATGACAGATATTAGCAACATAATGTTCGAGTAGGTGCCTAAAAGGCAGATTACCTAGACCGGACTTCAAACTCGCAATCATCTACCTTTGACAACAAAATATGTACAAAAGAATATTATTATCCTACAAGCGTAGTATGTGTCTTATCCGACGAATATCGTATCGTATATATCAGTGGTTCCCAACTCACAAATGCCTGCGGACCACTTTATTTGAAAATGGAACACGGCAGACCACAACTTTATAATAATTTGGGAATCGGAGAGGTTGATGTACTCTAGAACTCAGACCGTCTTTCAAATCCCTACCTACCTTTTTTTATTTTCTCCTTAACAATGGGAAATAAAACAGGGCTTGACTCCATCATCAACCACCTTCCGTTATAGGAAATTCTGGAAGTGTACATTTTTTCTTATAAATGTTTATTCTATACGTTTCCGAAAAACACAAAAGGCCTATCCCACGATAGCCACACCTGGGAGGTAAGGTTGGGCAATTTTAAGTATATTTCTCCTCTAATAAAACCCTGAAAGCTAAAATCTTCTTCCCTTTCGATGTTCTCTATAGAACTACTGAAACTGAACTTTAAGCAACTTGTACATAGTACATCGCACTCCGGTTATAACAGACTTATCAACCAAGTATTCACTTGAAATTTGTTTTTATGTCGATAATTTCTTCATAGTCTCCAGAGTCTCCCTGCGGACCACTCACGGGTCTCTCGCGGACCACGTTCGGTCCGCGGACCACCTGTTGGGAAACAGTGGTATATATAGTCACAATATTTGTCTCTTCAACTATATCAAATTATGGACATTATTATCAAAGGTATGACCTTGCTGTCCGAGTATACTCACTCTGGTCACTGCCAGCTGCATCTGTAGATATTTTCTCTAATGTATGTACATACATGTGCCGGATATTTTAGGTTTTTCGCCCACCGAAATTTTGTCGATATAAGACGGTCGTTGTTAAGTATGTATACGGCTTGGTCCATATGAATGTTGTCGATATATCAAAATACATATAGATAGAAACAACTTGGCAGGCAATCTACCGGACACCAACCATCTCAGCATAATAAGGATAGGAATAGGCGACAAGTCGAAGTTTGTATTTAATTAGCACTAATCTATGTATTGTCTACCAAAAGTACTTTGACTTAAGTACCGGTCATGATCGTTGCAGATTTGTCTATGTGTCCAACGAATGCGTAGGCTTTTAGTTGAGGGATTTGCCGATTTGCTTTTTTCTTGTTTGGCCTGTTAGCAAATATTGGCCAAATGACCATATGTCGACCGTATATACCTACATGGATTGAATTTACGTAACACAAGCCAATCATTCTGTTGGTATATCTTGGTTCATCTTTAGCTGGCCATGACCAAAAGCTCATGTTGTCACATTGACAATCGCATCAGAGTAGAGAGAAATCACATGGATAATTTTGCAGTTTATCTACTAATGATGTGACCTAAATAATCAACGTACGTTGTCCTAATTGACAAAGTGACATGAAGTGAAAATCGCTCACGCTTGATAAATGATTACACTCGTCGTAGTATCTTTAAAAGCAATTAAAGAAAATTGCCAGCACTATACGATTTAGAGACATGTTAAAACCTTAAGATCTCTCACTTAATACAATTTCTCCATCGTTTCTAAAAATATTTTCTTCAATTTTTTCTCTGCTTTCAGATAGACGACATGTACAATATCATGGAATCTGTTCTGCTACTAATTAGTGACGGTAAGTGTTGACGGTCTTTTATAAGAATTTCTGGGGTGCTTGACACGGCAACGAACAGACTTGACTGAAAATCGGCTCTCGTGAAAAATCGATTACGGCAATTTATTATTATGAAATCATATTGACCAAGGAGTATGGAAAAGTCTATCTAGACGGCAGGGCGGACCTTCGTCCTTTCTTTATGAATCACTACACACGTACATAGTAGAAATGAAATAGCACTTCATCTTCTTATAATTCTATAACCAACTAATCCAATTAAAATGTAGACGTTTAAGTTCTTTTTCCTGCTCACCGTTGCCGTCATTCTGTCCCTTCTCGCTGAGTTAAACACCGTCTGCCTGGGTGCTAAAGACACTTTGGCAAGTAACTTTCGCGCGGTGTTAGGTCATCATTGAGCATACTATGTCGGTAATCCGTTCGTACTCGAGACCTGCAAATGGCCGTTACCTGACGGAGTGATGATTTTTTAAATGACTTACTGTGTAGAAGGTGACTGACCAATTGATTGTATTTCTCGGAATTTTTCTTGACTTATGTTCGACGAAGTGCCTGTCTCGGCTCAGGTGCGCCCTCTTCGGGGCGTGTAACACACAGCTTACGACATTTCCTATTTCAATATAATCATTGTGTAGTCCATCTACTTATTCATAGGTATAAGTTTCCTACAGGGTTTTTGTATACAGTTTTGAACGTCTGCCCATGTAGCTCCTCGATATACATTAGTTTTCTCGTTTTCGAAGCCAACAATCAGTGAGAATAAGTTTATTCCTTATTCTCTTTTAACTATCTTCTTCATACTCGTATAGTGTCTCGGAGGCTAAAGTTCAGTAATAATTAGAGAGAGAGAACTAGGCCTTTCGCTGTTTTTTCTGGAACTGGTATTCTAGGTGGAGGATTAAAATAAATTTGTAGTGTGGTTTTCTGTTCGGTATTGTGGCTGAAATAAAGCTAAAATCAATGGAGCTCAGAGAAAATATACCCAAGGAAGGAGGAAGAGATTGGTCTTCGGGGAACCTCAATAGACATACACATAGTAGTATCAGCTGTAAGTCGATATAGAGATCTCTCTTGTCCCTGGTGGTGTAAAATGCTTTGATCTTTGGCTCTGGTAGAGCGAAGAATTAAAATATATTTATGTATATGTGCATGTTTCAAATGTTAATTACATTAGATTTTGCAAATTGAAGTGTGTATAGGATATAAATACATATCGAAGAGAAAGAGAGAAAATAAAAAGTGAAACGTTAATTAGAAATTAGCAATGTTGCTAATTAACTTAGTTAAGAGGATTTATGGAGGGTAGCAAGGCACCATGTTCAGGGAATATTCGAGAGTATTGTGGATTCAATATGCCTAGATCAGATAAATTTTGTACACGTGCCTTGTAAGGCATACCACTTTATATCGCTTTGAGTGTATTTGTGGATGAAATCAGCCTATTTCTGTTTTCTATCAAGGACTTTATAATTGTGAGGATTAGTTATTCCTTCCATATTATTTATACATAAATGTAATAGGCCCCAAACTCTCTGTCATCTCACCACATCAACTTTCTACCTTTTGAATTGTAGATGTAGTTATTTCGAAATTAATCCTCTTGTTATTGAAAAAGGTTCTAATTCAGATGTCGATACAGGAGTTTTAGCTTTGTGAACTATCCAGAAAAGTTGGGTATTTTGTATGAAAGTCCATTGTTCCATTGAAGCCAACGGGTTAATAGGAAACGAGACCGAGGCTAATTTCGGACGCGGTCGAAATTTGGATACCCTTTGCTCTCCTCCGGACTAAAAATTGTTTCGGCCCTACCTACGACTTGTATTTAAACCTCCCCATTCTTTTTCTTCCGTCTTCTCAAAAGTTCCGTTGCGTTGACAAAACAATATTTGTGTGGGGTTTGAATTGTAGATGTAGTTATTTCGAAATTAATCCTCTTGTTATTGAAAAAGGTTCTAATTCAGATGTCGATACAGGAGTTTTAGCTTTGTGAACTATCCAGAAAAGTTGGGTATTTTGTATGAAAGTCCATTGTTCCATTGAAGCCAACGGGTTAATAGGAAACGAGACCGAGGCTAATTTCGGACGCGGTCGAAATTTGGATACCCTTTGCTCTCCTCCGGACTAAAAATTGTTTCGGCCCTACCTACGACTTGTATTTTAACCTCCCCATTCTTTTTCTTCCGTCTTCTCAAAAGTTCCGTTGCGTTGACAAAACAATATTTGTGTGGGGTTTGGTTGGAATAAGTGGGCAAATAAAAATATCTACTCACACAATTTTATGGGGGATGCGGGAGCATGGCCCCATAGTACGATTCCATTTTTTTTGACATTTTCTGTTGCTTTGATAAAGACACATTTATTCAAGGTTTTATGAAATTGGTGTAAAAAACAAATGTTCTTATACGAACCAAAATGGGGGGTTGGGTTTGTATGGCAGCCCCATGATCCTATTGACCGATTTGCTCCATTCTTGCATATGTGTTGTGTCATCGATAGAAACACATTTGAGTGAAATTTAGTTGAAAATGCTGCACAACTAAAAAAGTTTTTCTTAGAAGAACCTAATTTGGCGTGTTGCATCATTGTCCGATTTTACCAATTCAAACATACAAACTGCCTGCAGCAAAAAGAAGCATTTGTGCAAAATTTTAGCTTCATAGCTTTCAAATTGGCCGAGTAAAACGCGTCGCAACAGACAGACGCACCGACGCCCAATCGACTCCCCAAGTCATGCTGATCATATACATATACTTTTTATATGGTCGGAGATGCTTCTTTTAATGCGTTACAAACTTCATGACAAAGTTAATATACCCTTTCACCAGTGGCGGATTTACTAATTTGCCGGTAGGCTATTCACAAATTGTTGCACCTATATATTCGGATAGAATTATGTTTTATTCATCTGCAATTATTTTCAGTTTACACTTTGTATTTAAATATGTGTCATCTTTGAGCTTTCCGCTTCGTGGGTCCTAAGCATTCTTTAGTATTTATCACAGTGTTAAGCTTATGCAAAAAATTTATGTTTGGAGAATCGCTTTAAAGCGTTGAATCCCAAACTGTGGGACGTGGGAGGCTCAAATATAGATGCCGTTTATGTATTATGGTTTGCGTCTAGACCACTATTTTGAATAAAAATTCTTTCGAAATCACCCGGAGGTAATTCTTTGTTGCCATTCATCGGCCAAACATTTTATATCCTTTGATAAAAAAGCTGTAACAAAATCTGTTCGATGAACACCGCTAAGAATATTTTAGAAAATAGTAAATAAAAAATCTGATTGAAATTGAAATTCCCTAAGCTTCTCACGCTTCTTATGTAAACCGCACCAACCAGCTATAGTCTTTTTGGATACAACGATCCTTGATAGAACACTTGCAGATCGTGGTCTCTACAGCAATGGCAATCAGGCTTGCCAGATGCCGCGATTTTTCGCGAATTGGGCTATTTTTTTCAATTTTTCGACAGAAAATTTGATTTTGCGATGGGCGCCTTCCGTGGGCTACTTCTGAAGCTGAAATTGCGACTATTGCGATTTTCAAATACGCAAATATTGCGATTTTTTCAAAAACACTTTTTACAAAGTTCAAGATATTAAATACGTATTGTGAACCCTCCCCATCGGAATTGAACGAATTACATGTCATTCACGATCATAACTTCACAGTAGGATTAACAGCTGAGTGATATGATCCTGCTTGAATTGCCATATAGCGAAATTGTCCAGATAAGTACTTGTTTGCCGTTTTTGCATCTAATTTGCCGGGACCACCACGCGTATTTTCTCTGGTGTATGGAAGTGTTTGTTTTTCTTATTGGAATATACACTGAGCTTGAATGAAACCGGGCCACACGGTAAGCGCGAACTCTAATCAAAACAGGCAAATCGTTTGTAATGTGAGTTAACGGTACTTCAGATAAAAATCATAGTCATTTGAATTGCCATTAAATGCACTTTCTGTAGATATAACTTTCATAGTTGTAAGTTTCATACTATTTGAGAAAATTGAATTTGAGTCGAAAGTGGCGAGTGGCCCGATTTTTGTGAAGCCGAGTGTAGATTATCTTAGTGACAACCAATTTATGCATCCACGTGAGCTTTTTTGCTCCGCATTTACACCATGTGTATGTTGCGCGATTTTGGGCTACTTTTTTGGCTCAAACTTGCGATTTGAGTTTTTCAAAATCTGGCAAGCCTGATGGCAATTATGTTTCTCGAGGAATTACCGAAGCCATGGTGATGGCCGAACTGACAACGAAAAAAAACAACACATATTTTTGATTTTTGGACAAAATTTTTTCGGGGGCTCCAGGCTCAGAAGACGTTACAAAGGAGTTTGAACTGAAAAAAAATCGGAGCGGCTGGTTAAGAGGAATATCTTATAATAAAACGAGACCGAGGCTAATTTCGGGCGCGGCCGAAATTTGGATACCCTTCGCTCTCCTCCGGGCTAAAAGTTTTTTCGGGCGTACCAGGACTTGTATTTATCCCCCTCCTCTATTCTTTTCTTTCCGTCTTCATAAAAGTTCCGTTACGACGACAAAACAATATTTGTGTGGGGTTTGGCTGGAATAAGTGGGCAAATAAAAATATATACTCAGAAAATTTTATTGGGGGATGCGGGAGCATGGCCCCATACTACGATGCCATTTGTTTTGACCTTTTTGTGGCTTTGTTTAAGACACATTAACTCAAGGTTTTGTGAAATTGGTGTAAGAAATGTTTCTTAGAAGAACCAAAATGGGGGGTTTGGTTTGTATGGCAGCCCTATGATCCCATTGTCCGATTTAATCCATTCTTACATTTGTTTTATGTCATTGATAGAACTACATTTGAGTGAAATTTGGTTGAAATTGGATCAGAGCTAAAAAAGTTTTTCTTACAAGAACCTAATTTGGGGGGTTGGGTTTGTCTGGCAGCCCCATGACTCCATGGTCCGATTTGATCCATTCTTACATATGTTGTGCTTGTGTGTCATCAATAGAAATACATTTATGTGCATTTTGGTTGAAATCGGTGAACAAATAAAAAAGTTTTTCTTAGAAGAACCTAATTTGGGGGGCTAGGTTCCTATTTCTATGGCAGCCCCATGACCTTATGGTCCGATTTGATTCATTCTTACATATGTTGTGTGTCATTGATAGAACTAGATTTGAGTGTAATTTGGTTGAAATTGGATCAGAAATAAAAAAAAGTTTTTCTAAGAAGAACCTAATTTGGGGAGTTGGGTTTGTATGGCAGCCCCATGACCCCATAGTTCGATTTGATCCATTCTTTCATGTGTTTTGTGCCATCAATAGAAATACATTTGTGTGAAATTTGGTTGAAATCGGTGCACAAATGAAAAAGTTTTTTTTAGAATAACCTAATTTGGGGAGTTGTGTTTGTATGGCAGCGCCATGATCCCTATGGTCCAAGTAGATTCATTCTTCTAAATATTTTGTGTCATCAATAGAAATACATTTGTGTGAAATTTGGTTGAAATCAGCTCACAAATAAAAAAGTTTTTCTTATAAGAACCTAATTTGGGGAGTTGGATTTGTATGGCAGCACCATGATCCCATTATCCAATTTGATCAATTATTAGATATGTTTTGTGTCATCAAGATAAAAACGTTTGTGTGAAATTTGGTTGAAATTGGTGCATAAATAAAAAAGTGTTTCCTAGAAGAACCTAATTTGGGGAGTTAGGTTTGTATGGCAGCCCCATGACCCCATTGTCGGATTTTACCGATTCAAACATACAAACTGCCTGCGGCAAAAGGAAGCATTTGTGCAAAATTTCAGCTTCATAGCTTTTAAATTGACCGAGTAAAACGCGTCGCAACAGACGGACATCGTGTCCAATCGACTCCCCTCGTTATGCTCATCATATATGTATATTTTTTACATGGTCGGAGATGCTTCCTTTCAGTGCGTTAAATTTCCGGCTTTAAATATGAAAGTCACACCGAAGATACAAATTTAGAGCAATTTAAAAAAAATAAAAATGTATACTCCTGCCCTAAGAGAATTAAGCTGAATTGATGGTGATGTTCTTTTCATGCTTAAAACTCCTCTGAAACTCGATCGTCTTAATTACAAGATGAGGAGAATAATTTTTCGGATGAAAGCTAATGAATGCTTATCAGAATAATTTTTTTTTAGTATTTTCCATTCCTGGATTTATATCATCATTTATTGCAATTTCTGTCTGCAAATGCCTTTTCATGTTTATATCTCATTGAGGGTAAAAATACGCTTTGCCTGTTTCCAAACCGTATAATGATGATAAGCGCTACATCCTACAGTCTTCCACGGCAGTGTGAACAACCTAAAAAATATTTTCCCGGAATTGTCCGCCCCCCTGAAATCTGCCGCTCTAGGCTCAAGCCTACTCAGCCTACTGGTAAATCTGCCACTGCCTTTCAGTCTATGAGCGAAGGGTATAAAAATACAAATTCAAAAAAAAAAACGAAGAGAAGATGATGCTGGAAAGCAAATGTTGCAGTTTATTTTTAAAAATGAAAGCGAGGCTAGTAATTATGGAGCTTTTGTCAGGAACTAAGCTTATATTAATGCTTCACATTAACTTTAATCTAATTTCAATAAATATTTTAAAAAGCTGTTGTGTGAAGGCCCCTTGATAGTGAGACACATTCAAGTGGTGGCCCTTGGAATTGAATGGTTGCTTGAGAGTGGTGGCCCCTTGAAAGTGGTGGCCCTGGGCGACTGCCCAGATCGCCCAACCCTGGGGCCGGCCCTGATTGTTATTGATGCCTAGTATCGTTGCAGGCATGTCCAAAACAACGAAGGATCCGTTTCCATTTTATATATTATAACGTGAATATCATGGATTTATGATCTGCAATATCGCCCACTCTCATTCTACACTTCCAGTAGAGGAAGTTTTTATACGATTTGCCTGTAAAAGCTTTTTTCCACACATTTTGTGAAAGAACGTGGAGCGCGGCGAATTCAAGACCATGATTTTTGTCTATGAATTTCGAAAAATTTGAAATGAAGATGTCAAAAATGTTTGAAAGCTATCAAATTGAAAGCAATTTGCAGATTTGCCAGTTTAAAAATGAAAACATCGTCATGGAGTAATTGTTATTGAAATGTTCAATGAGAATTCAATTCTGAAATTTCTATCTCAATATTTAGAGAAATCGGTATTAATACCATCGATTGCAAACCGTAAAACTGGCAAGTTTGAAAAAATAAAGTTTTGGAAACTTAAGTCAAATTTTTCCCAAAAAAAACTGCAACTCGATAGCGGTAAACATTTTACCATTTTTTTTTGGAAACATGTTATATCCAAACAAATCTGCGTAACTCTTTTCTAGTAGAGCGTATTCCAGCAGCTACGGAAGCATTTGAATTTGAACTTTCTCCAAACAGACGAATGTCTGCGGTCCTAGCCATGAATGAACTATGATCCGCTATGATCTCACTCAGTCTTGGATGTTAAATGAGTACCCATGTATCTAGGTATTAACAACTCGGCAGAGCGTACTGCTTGATCTCAACACGTATACGAAAAAAAAAAACAAATTGGCTGTCAATTTCTGATTTCTGTAAGATCGTATTAGTCAGATACTTATTGAAAATTGCACCTCGAAATGAGCTATCATCATCTTTTTTCTCATTGATCCCGACGACACGTAAGCGCTCAACTAATTATGTAAACTTGATTACTAAAGGAGAAAAAATAGCATGAATCACTTTAACCACTCATTAATCATTAGCATGATATTCCAATGATTTACCAGAACACCATTTCATTTATTTTAAAAATCGATTTCGATCAAATTACATTCTGGACATGTACCTACTGTATACGTCCACACCTAGCTAATAAAATTGCTCCTACTTGTCAATCAGTGTAACAAGAAATAAAACATTTCGAAATGGCAAACTTTTCCAATTATGTTCTCCACAACACCATGATGGTTTTTTTCTGCTTCCTTTCTGCACTCTGTCTATATGTACATACAACAAGGGCGCAAAACGATGGTAGTCATATCACACGAATCGAATTTCAATAGCATCATTTTCGTTTCAATTACACACACTCTCACTCTCTCGTTACTTTTTGAAAGTGCTGACATTATAATTTGAAAATCAATTTAGAGCACACGTTGTCGACATGTTGCTCAATGAGGCAACAACCTCAGCCTCCGTTTTCTATATCTACATGTATGACTGTATGTATGTACTTGAAAAGTGTCCCAGACCTCACATATCGTCGATATATGAGTATAATTAACTCTTTCCTCGGAAATCTTGCTTGAGTAGCATACTAGAGGCATAGAGCCGCAAAGCGTACGACACATACCCACCCGTGTAGAAGAGCCCCACCACAGAAAAAAGGAAAAAACAAAGAAAAAGTTTGCTCAAGTATGGTTTAAGCTGACCACTATAGCATTTTCAAAGTTTGTTGATATGATATGGTTGAACAACTGGTTTCAATTTCATTATGGATTCTGAAAATCGAGTGCAGAGATTCAACAACAACAACAACGAGTCGAATTCGACCAGATAAGGAGTGTAGTCTAAAGGATCCCATTCACATAATATCCTTACAAGACTATCAAAGCGAAAGCGAAAGCTTCGATAAATTGACGATAAGTGCCATGATGATAAACGTTTGACGAGGAATTGCTTAAATTTTCATTGAATCGTGATGTTTGATGGCGGAGATTTTAGTGAACCACTTATAGTCCAGTACAATAGGTTCAAAATAGGCCCAAACCTAAACATGAAAAAAAAAAAGAAATTTTTGATGCCAAATTGTTGAATACACTGCCTAATATACGCAGTAAAAAGTTACACTAATTTGCGCCATGGATTAAGGGGGAGGGGGTGGCAAAGGGTTGAAAATTCAGTTTCTTGCAAATATGCTGAGGACAAAACAAATTACATAAAATTACCTTTGTAATGATATGTAACACTTTAGACATTTTCTCAGAAAATTATACCCTAGACCCAAAAGTATTATAGTGAATTTAGGTTTTTTGAGTTTTACATTTCGCACTGTAACTCTTGATAGAATAGACCTTCGGTCATAAGATCTTGTCCATATATTGCTAACAACATTTATTTAATTTCTACCCAAAATTAGAATGCTCCGACCATTGACGCCCCCTCACTCCTCCTAGCATTTTTCAAAAAGGCATGCCTGTAGCGTCTTTCTAAATTGAGCCAGGCAGATCAAACTTTGTGGGGTGCCTAGTCTAAGCTCCATTATGCTCCCCAATTAGGTTCTTCTAAGAAAAACTTTTTTATTTTCTCATCGATTTCAATCAAATTTCGCACAAATGTGTTTCTAGTTATATCAAAAAATGTATGTAAAAATTGACCAAATCGGACCATGGGGTCATGGGGCTGTCATACAAACCTAGCTCCCCAAATTAAATTCTAAGATATTTTTTTTTATTTATACACCAATTTCAACACAAACTTCACACAAATGTGTTTCTATTGATGACACAAAACATATGTATGAATAGATGGAGTCGAACCATGTGGTCATGGGGCTACCATACAAACCAAGCCCCCCAAATCAAATTTTTCAAAAAAAAAAAACGTTTTTATTTGCACACAAAATTCAATCAAACCTCAGAAAATTATATTTCTATTGATGCCACATAACAAACGTGGAAATAAATGAGATCGGACTATGGGGTCGTGGGGCTGGCATATAAACCCAACCCCAAAATTAGGTTCTTCGAAGCAAAACTTTTTTATATATCCACCAATTTCGACCAAATCTCATAGAAATTTGTTTTAATTGATGCCACAAACATACGCAAAAATTGATGGAAAGGCCATGCGTTCATAGGGCTGCCGTACAACCCTCCCGACCATTTGGTTCTTCTATGAAACTCACACTCCCCGCTTCCCCCATTAAATCTTCGCCACGGCACTTATGTGAAAATTCAAGGAAAAGCATGGAAGCGGGGAGGACTAAACACAAGTCATAGATACGCCCCAAAAAACTTTTAGTCCGAGGGAAGCGAAGGGTATCCAAATTTCGGCCGCGCCCGAAATTAGCCTCGGTCTCGTTACTTCTAAATTCTATCTAAAATAGAAAAAAAAATTTATCTCTTAGAACGTCCTTATAACAGTTAACTGTAGTCTTCTGAATGTATATCCAAAAGTTTGTACCAGAGCGTGCCTTACAAGTACGAAAAATCGGGTTGAAGGTTGCTAGTACACGTTACTCGAAATATGTATTCACAAATAGCCTTAGAGCTGGTATCACTGACATTCAAACCCAATTTTTTGATACTTGTAGCGTACGCTTTGGTACAACCTTTTGAACATACATTCACAAGACTACAATTAACTGTTATAATGACGTTCTAAGAGATACATTTTTTTCTATTTTACATAGAATTTAGAAGTGAAAAAAATTGTTACAAATTAGATATTCTTTCATCGCAGTGCGATGAAATGCATGGGCGAGATAAGTAACGAGAGTTAATCTCGGATAAAATAGATAAAATACTTGGAGGGATTTCCCAGCCTTTACCATGTATGGAGCCGTATCAGTTCCGAACAGCAACAAATTACTGTGCTGCACTCCATTTGGCACCAGTACGCTCATCATCATTTCATTGTTGAAAAATTGAGCAATAGATGCGTGGTTGCTCTTTTCTAAGACTTCGACATTAAACAAAATGGGCTTCGTTTTTTCCGAAGATAATAGCCCAACAAAAGCGTTGGCTATATATCTCCCTTCGAAATCCGTAGTTTCGTCTATTGATATCCATATGGGCCCATCGCCAATTATATCGCGAATTCTATGAAGTGCTTCCGTGTAGACGTCGCATAAATAGGTCTTTCTTATGGTGCTTTCCTGGGGAACTCTTTGTCCACTATACTTCTCCAAGAACTCCTTAAAGTGGGGATTGTTGAGTTTATAAAATGGGATATCGGCCTTGACAAAAGCGCGACATAAATCCATTTTAAACGCCGACTGGCTGCTGCCTTCCGAAGGAGCAATAAACGTTTGTTTCGAGGTCCTTCTTTTATTTTTGTTTTGTTTGTGTAAAGCAGTAGAAATATGCTGTACAACTTGAGACCTTGGTTGCCACAGCTTTTCCGCAACTGTCACAAAATAAATCACTTTCGTCTCCACGGAAATCCTCGTCAGGGAATTCCCGTATGTATTTCAGGACAAGAGAACTAGCGGTAGGCTTGACTTTTGGCATTTTGAAAAAATGTTAAAATGTTAACTAACCGAATACCGAACACGAAATAAGTGAAAAATTTCCATCAAGGACCATTTTATAGACAGTATCCATTAATGTATTCGCACTTTATATAATTTCAACAATATTACCCCTCTAACTAGCTAACCCGAATATTGAATGCAAATGTACTACCGAATCTCCCTTAATGCAGCGTAGTCCTTTACCTTTTGCATTTTGATTCTTTTATTGTGTTACTTCTCAGCCAAATTATTTTTCTAGCAAATTGAAATATTGTAAAAATAAAACTAACGGCACTAAAATCGGGTAGGAGGTTTGGTTTTTACAGAACGTCATAATCAAATTTTTGTGATTTGACCCAAAAACAATATGTTTTTCCATCTCAATTTTCTCCAACTTCTGCCAAGGAGAGGTGCTTGTACGATTCTTTTAAAAATTGGCGCACAGTCTAACAATCATTTCTTTTTTACATTATTTTATTCTAGCTTCGTTATTTATAACAATTTTAATGCCTTAAGTGCAGATAACTAGTGTTAATTTTAGCTCGATTTCAATTCAATTCAAACGGCCCCTAAAGATTTGCAATTTATTCAAAATATATCAAAATCGATCCAAAATGAACCCTAGTTTTCTGCACTTAAGGCTTTAAAATTGTTAGAAATAAAGAAGCTATAGAATAAAATGAAGTAAATTTGTTGGCTGTAATCATCATTTTATTTTGCTATTCTAGCTAGTCTAGCTTTTGAGATATTGAAGTTTTAGTCGTACAAGAAAATGTTTTTTTTTTTCAAAAATTTTCAAATGCCTGTGGCAGCTAAAGCGTTAAGCTTAGGGGGTATGTTCCGTACAACTTTTTTGCTGGAAATCATATGAGGAATCACAATCCGGTGCGTTTATGCGGCAGTTTCCGGACACCCTGTATAAGTATCTATTTAATAATGTGTCTCCTTTCAAAAATGGGAAAATGTATACCTAATTCTAATGAAACTGTTGTATTAAATTAAATTCAATATTTTTTTTAATCATTTGTTCGTACTTATGTACAAATTTTCTAAATATGGAAGAAAATATGTAAAAAAGAGTGAAATATTTAAAAATATGTAATATCACTTGAATATTTACAAATATGTAAAAACAAATACATGCCATTTTCTTTCAAATGTTCTGAAACGCAAAGAAAACACCCCAGAAATTTATTATCAGTCCCAAGAAAAAATATGTAAAAACATAAAAATCCGAGCCCTATTACAAAGGTAATTTTATGTAGTTTGTTTCGTCCTCGGAACATTTCAAGGTCAGACTCATAGTTTTCCAGATATTTGCACAAAACGGAATTTTCACCCATTTGCCACCCCCTCCCCCTTAACCCATGGCGCAAATTAGTGTAACTTTTTACTGTGTATATTGAGCAGTGTATTCAACAATTTGGCATCAAAAATTTCTTTTTTTTTATGTTTGGGTTTTGAGCTATCTGTACTAGACTATTATGATTTATGCGGAAATGAGCGATCGTTAGACAGACAAGAAATTTAATTTAGACGATTTTAAATTGAAGTAGAAAAATTTTATCCCCTTCGGGAACTCCAACAACTGTCCTGGTATTTTAAGACACTCTTAAATTTCTAGTCAGATATTTTCATTTTGTTGGAACAGCAGCTTGAAGTAATCCTTAAGTGAATGGGTTACCTTCAGAAAATGTGTACCAGTCATGGTAATATGAATTGTAAAATTATATTATCATTAAATTCCTCTATTTCGACACAACAGAAATTTATGGACGATCATGTTCGATTACAATATCAGTGATACATATATCAAGAATTTATTTTGCCTTTCGAAGGCTCTTGATGCTTCTTCTACCATACACACTTCACTCCCGCACAATAGCCTTTGCGTGTGTTAAGACACACGACACAACGCTGTAATGCTAACAACCATTGATCCGGTCATTTATTTTCAAGAAAATGTTCATCTTCTTACCGCGTTTACGTTTTGCACGATATATCGACGATAAACGAAAAATAGATAAATGAAAAATTATTACATTCGTACCGTGTAGCTTTATAACAACCATCATCATATATTATTATGTAAGAATGAAGAAAAAAAGAACCAAACCGTAACATATGGTCTTATTGCAACATACTCGTATAGCAATAGCACACAAGACAGAAGGATTCATAATAAAAAATTCCATGAACAGTTTGATGTTCCGCGAACAAATTTGTTGGACTATAAATTTTCGCGTCGGAGCTGAGCCGTTATAAGATGTACGTATGGCCAATGAAAGGGAAAATATATTATGTAGGAACACACTTTTCAATTCGTGATTTGTTTACTCCTTTAAGCGTGCATTCTAGCTTCTTCAGTTTCGGGTTTTAGTAACATACTCGTTTGGAAAGATGACTCCAAGATTTAGTACTTGTACTTGTCCAATCAGCAATAAATGTGAAGATTGTTATTTCGTTTTTAGTATAATGACGGTAAAAAATTCCTATAAATTCCCTCATGTTTTTCGTAGAATTTTCGGGATTATTCATTACACTAGAAAATATTTCTGATTTCGAGCCGTGGCCTCCGTTAGTGGGCTGTTCAATTTCTTAAATCTATGATCATATTCGTCAAATCTTATTTGTTGTCAGTCAATTGTTTCCCAATTCCTTTAGCTAACCAGGAGCTTCTCTATTATCGCTATAGTGAACATAATATCCAGAGGAGTCTCTCCAACTTCAAACTCCAAGGGGAATCCTTTAGCTGTTCAGTACGATGTTGTCCCAAGTTCCATTAAAGATTATATAACGAAACCTTGCAACAGTAAATGGGGCCTATCCTATACCAATAGTTTTTCCCAGGAACGACTTTGTTTATCATGTAGGTCCATTGAAGGCCTGCGTTCAAAAGAGAAGGCGGAGTCGTAAGGCTGCCTTTCTTGACACCGTTGTGCATCTATATGTGGATTTAAGTAAAAACTATAGACTACTAGACCACGCGGATAGCTGTACGAAAATTTTTCGTTCTGCGCATTTACGTCACAATAGACCTATAGTATATTAGTCTAAGAAAAATGGCATATTTGGTCGGAAAAAATCCTACATCGGATTTTTTTTTGGATTATGGTTGGGAATGGTCCCCAGATTATGGCATTAAAAGTCCCAACAGATCGGAGGTCCACAACCTTAAAAAAAGGGGGGAAAGGGGGCTTTTTTTTCGGTTTTTTGCGATTATTTCAAAAACGGTAAGAGATACAGAAAAATGGCCTGAGGACGAAAAAAACTACATAAAATTATCTTTGCAATGATATATAACACATTAGAGTTCAATTGAATATTTCGGCGTTAGAATAGAACATAAATTAGAATATTTTCATTTTAGACCTTTTTTAAAAGCTCCATAACTTTCGAAAGAATGTTAGTTCAGCCGCAAAATTTTGTACAAGTATTAACAACAAGTTTAAGATAATTTTAACGAAAACGCTGAGTCGATGCGGTCAAGGACCCCCATTATCCCCCCCATTTAAATTTGTCAAAACGGCATGTCCATAACTCCCCCCAAAATTGGACCAGAGTCCTAAATTTTGGTTTGTTGCGATTGGAGGTCATAGTCCACCCACCAAAAATCAGCTCATTCGGATAAAAACTAAGGGTACCTCCCATACAAAGTGACCCATGACAACTTTGCTCTACAGTTTATAAAATGAGTAGTACGTAGAACAAACTCCTGATGGGATGGGTCACTTTGTATGGGAGATACCCTTAGTTTTTATCCGAATGAGCTGATTTTTGGTGGGTGGGGTGACAATGACCTCCAATCGCAACAAACCAAAACTGAACACTCTTTTCCAATTTTCGGAGGAGTTGTGGATATGCCGTTTTGAAAAATTTAAATCGGGGGATAATGGAGGTCCTTACCCGGAGCGACTCAACGTTTACGTTAAAATTATCTCAAACTTGTTGTGAATACTTATACAAAATTTTACGGCTAAACTAGCGTTCTTTAAAAAAAAAAAAAAAATTTGAAGTTTTTCGCGACATTCTATCAAAAGATATGGAGGAATATTGCATTGTAGGGGATGTAGGGATAGGGGTAGTCAGACCTTCTCCACTTTCCACAACGTCAAGCATATGTCACAATTGGGCATTGATGAAAATTTCAGGTCGCAAGCGATATTCTGTCGAAAAATATTGCCGAATTAAACTATCTCAGAGGGAGGAAGGGATGGAGGTAGGGGAACCCTTGGACCGATTAGGCCCATTTTTAATACCATCCAAGCTCATTTTTTGGTGTTGAGCATAATTGGGCTTGGACTAGGCACCACACCAAATTTGATCTGCCTGGCTCAATTTAAAAAGAAGCTACAGGTATGCCTTTTTGAAAAATGGTAGGAGGAGTGAGGGGAGTGTCAATGGTCGGAGCCATTCAACTTTTGGTTCAAATCATATGCATTTTGTTAGCAATATGTGGACAAAATTTTATGACTTTAGGTATATTCTATCAAGAGTTACAGTGCGAAATGTAACACTCAAATGAAAATTTAACTATTATACTTTTGGGTCTAGCGTATAATTTTCTGAGGTAATGTATAGAGATAGAATACTCTATCATTACAAAGGTATTTTGTAGGGCCACGGCGAATAAGTGGATAAGTCGACTTATATCGAAAATGCGTTAAGTGCATTAAACTACTCTTACAAAAGTTCCGCGTAATATGCAGAAGTGTTTAAGCTTAAAACGCAACGCTTTCTTAGTTACAGAAATGTGCATTTTCAGACAACTCACTTATTGATGTGGTTACCCGGTTAAGTCTACTTGTACAGTTTTGTAGGGAAACCATTGGCTGGGAATAATTAGATAAGTCGACTGGTATTGTTATTGAAATTGCGGATAAATTACATTCGGGTTGCCCCAATTTCGGTCTAAAATCGGAAATTAGTCTCAACGAACGCAAATAACTAAAGATTTCAACGATTAAACGATAAAAAACTGGATGTCACAGAACTCATTGGCCGTGTTTTTTTAACAGCTAACATACTCTACGGGGTAATTTTCATACAAATGCTAACCCAAAATCATATCGTTTGCCAAATTATTAATTTGAAAAGTTTTTAATGAAGAAAAAGCGTTTAAAATTTGGGTTTCGTGTAAAAAAAGCTTTAATATAAGTATTATGTTTTCCAGTGGCGCAACCAGGATCTGGTCCTGGACGGGGCTAACGCCATAGATATTACTGGGCATTTGAGTTTGCCTCCGAAAGTTGGGAGATTTTGTTATTTTCCTGTAATACGCTGATGTTTAAAGCCTCCATTGCAGCCTGAGTTTTTCGTAGCTTAGCGTCGTGACAACGCAATTATAACGAAAACCCAATAGATCGTGAACCGAAACATACGGACAACTACATTTGATCAAATAGGACTTTCCTATAGACGATAATGTGATGTCCCTGATAATATCGGAGTCCCTAGTAAATATTAAAACAAAAAGCGCAGATGCGAAAAGGAAGTACGCCAGTCACTATACGCTTCAGGCGATTCTATAAGAGAAAGGATAGAACTCGCCGCATGGATTTATTATTTGGCTTTGCGGATTTTACTCGTTATCACCCGTTCAGGAGTCCAAATATAGAGGTAGGGTCATCGCAAGACATTTTGCGAATAAGGTTGAGATGTGCAGCTTGGAAAAAAATGGCCCTCCGAAATTAGAGCATAATTTATGATAGCCCGCGTTACTTCTTCTCCCTTGCCTCGTTCTTTATACCGCTCCATAGTTTCGCGTTGCTCGACCTGCGGTGTATGCACATCGCCCGTTTTGGCGGTAATAGCCTGCGTTACTGCACGTGGAAAATAGGAATTAAGGCAAGAACAAATATCGGACCGAAGTTGGGCTAATGTCGTTCAACAGCTCCACAAACAGGACCCTCTCGATAAGAACCGATAGATTTTGGATGTGAACTAATACGATGGCCACTCCGTATGTTACGATAAAACATCCAAAAATACAACAAAAATCTCATCAGAACAGCCCATTTGTATTTTATTATTTTTGCACAAAGATTTTTCTAAAATTCTAGGAAGGATGGTGCAACTTGTTCAGACAATCGAGACTGGTGCATAAATTATTCTCCGAAAGAACAATAATTCACATTTTATAAAAACTGCAACAAAGTGCATTTTTTCATATTTTATTTTGATTTTTTTCATTTCCCAATTGTTTGGGTCTGGGAGGGGCTTTAGCCCCCTTAGCCCCTCCCGTCGTTGCGCCACTGATGTTTTCTAAATTTTTCCTTTCGATCGTTTTGGAAATAATTTGCGAATTACCCTAATAAATAATGTTTCCTATATTAGCATCATAATTAACCAGAAAAATATTATACCGAAAAAAAAAACAAAATTAAGCAAGCTTACGGTAAATATTGAGGAAACCTTGACCTAATATGTTTTCGGTGATAAATATAACGAAAACGAATTGCGAAAGCACTTACTGATGTTATTCAGCAAAAATCATTCGGAGCCTGAAAAGTTCTAGATTTTCTTGATTTCAACTATTTTAAACTATTTTTTATTTTCGATGGAATTTTCGGTTTTTCTATGAACAAAAAATTGCAGATTCGAGAATTTAAGAGTAAAAATTCTTAAAAATTTAATTAAACTTATTCACCCGGTAGAAACTCAAAAAATTGATAGCCAATGCCGCATTTTTAATATCGAGACTTAGACCTCTCCCGAAACCAAATCCTTGCTTTTATGTGGGGACAAATTTTACAAATAATAAAACACGAAAATTTGTGGTTGGATGAGTTACTTGCTTGGAGGCGTTTTAAACTTTCTAAGGAACTAAGGATGGCTATCACCAAAAATATATATGATTTATACTTCTACTCTCATTGAACTAAAGGCCGCCACGCCATTCAGAGTGAATGAGTGTATGCTTCAAGCAAAATTTTGCGTAGTCCCAATTTTTGAAGGCGGAATCACATTAAAATTTTAATTTGAGGTTGCGATTAGGTGCTTTGGATTAAGACGAACCTGTACATCTAACTAGAATAAATTAAAAAAGCAATTTATTTTCTACAATTATTTTTGAGTTTTCAAAATCCATCTTTCCCCTAATTTTAGACCAATAAAAAATTAAGAATTTGCCGCCCCGGGCAGTAGCCCAGGTTGCCCATATGGGAAATCCGGCCCTGGTAACAATGATAGGCCCACAAATAATAAAAAAATATACCTCATCGTGCAAACTATTTAAAAAATTTTCATCAGAAATACTTTTATTGTGGATAACGACTTTTATTGTTATAGATTTCGAT
The DNA here is from genome assembly GCA_949715475.1 of Microchrysa polita. Lineage (NCBI taxonomy): Eukaryota > Metazoa > Arthropoda > Insecta > Diptera > Stratiomyidae > Microchrysa > Microchrysa polita. The sequence continues at coordinate 134,476,738 of OX454416.1, read as the reverse complement.
CGAGTATTGAAGGGTTAAATGTCCATACATCCAGTTTGGATGAAAGTATTCAAATGAAATTCCGCAGATCAAATCCTGACACTGCAGAGGACATCTAACAATAAGAAAAGTTTTTTCGAGTTGACGCATTCGGCCAATATAGCACGGCAAACATTAAAAATGCTGGCCTGAAAAGTTATACTTTTCGACTTATCCACTTATTCCCCCCAACCCTAGATTTTATGTATTTCATTCCGTACTCAAGACGTGTTGCGGCAAAAAACTGAATTTTCACCCCTTTGCGAATGAATCAGAATTTTGTATCTAGTGTGACGTCACAGCACGATAGCCGACTGTCAAATTCGTATCGGATGGAATAACATTCCTGCGCAATGCATGATCTAGTAATCTATCGTTTTGATTCAAGTTAGAGTTCGTCATTGTTTTCGTCCGATATGTCAATGGACAAAAACATGGCTGCTGCGATACGGTTTTCCCACAGTGAAATAGGGGACGACCAGCGGTCGTAGCTGGGCATTGAAACAAATGACCCTTCATTAGGCGCGGCAACACAGTTTTGACAGATGTAATGGATGTCTGGAATTAAGGTGCGAACAGAATTCCGATCGAATTTGGGCTAATGTCACTCTGGTGGCTCTCGGGAGGCTATTCTCCTTAGGCGATTTTTGTGATTTTTATAAAAAAATATGTTAATACATTTCCAGTTAAAACTTGTATTGTATCAGAACTATTTTCGCTTATATAGTAAAAAGTGTAAGTGCAGCTTTACATAAATCGCTCAAAAAAACACAAACCGTAATATGGGGTGCTGTAGGCTTCGAATCCGCAATCCCGTGATTTATAGGCAAGCCTACCTACTGCTCCATGAAGATTTTGATTACTGGTTTACTCCAAAATGTCTAACCGTGTACCTAAACTCGAAACAGATCGACCACTTCTTCAGTGTAAATCGCTGCAATGGTGGTATGTCTCTTCACCGTAAGGGTCCCGCTTGTATCTCTGGACCTCTCTTTCTCTCTCTCTAGGTCTCGTAATCCACGCTTGACATGTCGGAAGCCCGCTATCTAGTGCACCAGGAAGATTTTGATTCCCCGTTTACACCAAAATTTCCAACCGTGTACCTAAACTCGCAACAGACCGACTCACTTCTTCAGTGTGAATCGCTGCAATGCTGCTGGTGTCTCTTCACCGTAAGGGTCATGCTTGTATATATGGACCTCTCTCTCTAGGTCTCGTAAACCACGCCTGACATGTCGTGGTGGAGAAATTTGGTCCATGACGTTGTGGTTGAGATGATCCTCATGGTAGCAACCAACAAGATACTGTTTTGAGAGTAATAATTTTAATTTGAGGTTGCGATTAGGTGCTTTGGATTAAGACGAACCTGTACATCTAACTAGAATAAATTAAAAAAGCAATTTATTTTCTACAATTATTTTTGAGTTTTCAAAATCCATCTTTCCCCTAATTTTAGACCAATAAAAAATTAAGAATTTGCCGCCCCGGGCAGTAGCCCAGGTTGCCCATATGGGAAATCCGGCCCTGGTAACAATGATAGGCCCACAAATAATAAAAAAATATACCTCATCGTGCAAACTATTTAAAAAATTTTCATCAGAAATACTTTTATTGTGGATAACGACTTTTATTGTTATAGATTTCGATCGAGTATTGAAGGGTTAAATGTCCATACATCCAGTTTGGATGAAAGTATTCAAATGAAATTCCGCAGATCAAATCCTGACACTGCAGAGGACATCTAACAATAAGAAAAGTTTTTTCGAGTTGACGCATTCGGCCAATATAGCACGGCAAACATTAAAAATGCTGGCCTGAAAAGTTATACTTTTCGACTTATCCACTTATTCCCCCCAACCCTAGATTTTATGTATTTCATTCCGTACTCAAGACGTGTTGCGGCAAAAAACTGAATTTTCACCCCTTTGCGAATGAATCAGAATTTTGTATCTAGTGTGACGTCACAGCACGATAGCCGACTGTCAAATTCGTATCGGATGGAATAACATTCCTGCGCAATGCATGATCTAGTAATCTATCGTTTTGATTCAAGTTAGAGTTCGTCATTGTTTTCGTCCGATATGTCAATGGACAAAAACATGGCTGCTGCGATACGGTTTTCCCACAGTGAAATAGGGGACGACCAGCGGTCGTAGCTGGGCATTGAAACAAATGACCCTTCATTAGGCGCGGCAACACAGTTTTGACAGATGTAATGGATGTCTGGAATTAAGGTGCGAACAGAATTCCGATCGAATTTGGGCTAATGTCACTCTGGTGGCTCTCGGGAGGCTATTCTCCTTAGGCGATTTTTGTGATTTTTATAAAAAAATATGTTAATACATTTCCAGTTAAAACTTGTATCGTATCAGAACTATTTTCGCTTATATAGTAAAAAGTGTAAGTGCAGCTTTACATAAATCGCTCAAAAAAACACAAACCGTAATATGGGGTGCTGTAGGCTTCGAATCCGCAATCCCGTGATTTATAGGCAAGCCTACCTACTGCTCCATGAAGATTTTGATTACTGGTTTACTCCAAAATGTCTAACCGTGTACCTAAACTCGAAACAGATCGACCACTTCTTCAGTGTAAATCGCTGCAATGGTGGTATGTCTCTTCACCGTAAGGGTCCCGCTTGTATCTCTGGACCTCTCTTTCTCTCTCTCTAGGTCTCGTAATCCACGCTTGACATGTCGGAAGCCCGCTATCTAGTGCACCAGGAAGATTTTGATTCCCCGTTTACACCAAAATTTCCAACCGTGTACCTAAACTCGCAACAGACCGACTCACTTCTTCAGTGTGAATCGCTGCAATGCTGCTGGTGTCTCTTCACCGTAAGGGTCATGCTTGTATATATGGACCTCTCTCTCTAGGTCTCGTAAACCACGCCTGACATGTCGTGGTGGAGAAATTTGGTCCATGACGTTGTGGTTGAGATGATCCTCATGGTAGCAACCAACAAGATACTGTTTTGAGAGTAGGCGATTATTGTCACATATTGGCATCAATTGTGTCTGCTGATGTAAGTGATCCTGGGAACATATCAGGAGGCAACCTGTGGCTGTGCGTAGAACAACATTTTGGCAGACCAGAGTTTTGAACCACATAAACATAAGCTATGTATCCCAGTTTGGGCTGCATAATCAGCTGCTGCTCGACTCACCGCTTTATAAGTGGCTAGCATAGTTTCTTTATCTTTCACGCAGGTGCTTCCAGCCAGTGCTTTAAGAATTTTGTTCCTACTGCGCATCTTCTCGCACACTGCTAGAGCGTGATGAGCGGACATCATCATATTCTCCAGATGAAGTACGAGAACTTTAGGGTTAGCTACATTAGGAACAGGATTGTTGCCAATACGCCCATCAACCGCCTACCGACAATCCCCCGACCAGGTAGTAAGAAATGTCGCAGAAGATTTAGACGCTGAGATAGTGATGCTTTGAATAAAGAAAGATGGCTGTAATAGCGCTAAATAGTGATTAATGAGGAGGCGCATATCGTCCTTATCCTCCCCCTTGGCGAGAAGGGTGCAATCGTCCGCATAAGATTATGTATGAAGGCCGCACATGTAGATGTTAAAAATTGTGGGGGAGAGTACCCCTCCCTGTGGAATTCCTAAATTAATTTTCTTCAGCGTGGAAAGTTTGGCTCGAAGCTCAGTGAACAAATGTCGACCACCTAGATAGTTGGCAATCCAACGTATTTAAGAAGCCCCAGCAGGAGGGTCTAGGTCCTTGTGACGTCAGCGAAAAAGGCTGTTGTAGTGGGACAGAGGTCTTTGATGAGTTGCGACACCACGTATCTAGCAGCGCAGAGAGGCCCCTGGTATGGTTGATACGCCATGCCATGGCGTGGATCTGTACAAAGACCTTTCGGGCGATGACGTTCCCGAGCTCCCTAGTCATGTACGGGTGGCTCTTGGCGGGACCGACCTCCTCCCACAATTTACGGGAGGGAAGTCACTAAAGGCCGAGCACGTAAACGGTGTTCCCTGGTGGGAGGGTTCACCATTACGGTTAATCGTGTGAGCCTCGGAGCTGGCGGCTTCGCATAACTCGAGCCTCGAAGGGGCTAGTTAGGGAGAATGGCCTTGGTGGAAGATGCCTACGCGCCTATACCTAACTAGTTTGTGGATTGATGACCACATGGCCCGAATCGCATTGCTGACTAGTATACTGAAGGTGCCGCCCGGATGTGAAAAGCAGCGCTACAAGTCTGCTTTAAGCAGGCGAGTAGTCACAGGTTCAACGAGCCTGGGAGGTGCACATCTGAATTGTACGTGAGGCTTAACCAATAGGGAGCCGAAGGAAGATCACACTTGCTATAGAGAAGTCTTTAGCGAATAGTGTACCTCGGGGATGGGTGTGCCCAGGGGATCATGGTCCTTGCCCATCAAGGTGTTGGCCTCGAGGTGGCTGTAGGTTGTTACCCGAGTCATCGAGCTAGTGATGCAACCCCGGGGTTGGGTTCCTGAAGGTGAGTGCATTCGCCGGATGGAGAAATCCCCCTCTGGCAATAACACCTTGCCAGTAAACACCGAAGGTCCAAACAGTCCGAAGGAGCGGGAAATAAGGCCGAAAGGCAAGGTGCTCCCCTGACGGTAAACCCGTAGATGGTTAACTTGTTGGCAAGAAGCATCGAGTGATTTACCTTACCAAACGCATTTCATAGGTCAGTTGCCACTAGAATAGTTCTGTGGCACAGACGTCGTTTATTTAGCCCATCTCGGATGTTTGAAGAGATCGCATCGAGGGCAGTGGTTGTACTATGCATTTTTCTGATGCCATGCTAGGGTTTCAGCTTAGCATGTGCAACAAGAGTGGGGTCGATAAGGGCCTTCAGCATCTTTGCGACAGGTGGCAGTATCGTTATAAGTCGGTAGGATTCGCCGAAATTAGCTAGAGACCATAAACTATAAAACTGATTCATAGGGGAAGTGCGAGGGCAAGTGTTAATGTTAGGTGACTTGTAGAGATGACATGCATAGAGACCGGTATATTTAAGGCGGCCGTGAGATATTAAATGGCTGGATGGTGGAGATGCTTCAAAATCGCCATCGACATGCCACCAGGTCCGAGGGCCTTGGAGTTGTTAGCACTCTCAATGACTTTCTTAACCTAGTTCGGAGTGTTCAATGGTACAGTGCCAACAGTTCGGCTGCGAGTCCGTCTTCTTATTTTACGCTTGAGCTCATCAGACTTGGGATGTTCAAGAAATTGCTTATTGAACAGGCTCGCGCAGTGAAGAGGAGGGCTGGTTTGTTTACGGCGAATTCAACAGTAGACCCTAGCTTGTTGACACGGTCATTATAAGGTTATAGTCATTGAGGTGCTCGTTCCATTCCGCCTTCCGATAGTCTTTAACTTGCCGATTGATTTCCGAATTAAGCTCCTGAATTGTGGGATCACCAGTTTGAGCGCGTTTGATATTATCTCGTTCATTCGCTAATCTGGCGACACTAGTAGGGAAATTTGGACGAACTTTCGGGATACGTCCTGTAAGAATGTAACGTTCCACTGCTTTCGCAATGACGTTCCTAACATTTCAATCGGTCTTATGCACATTAGTTGGTATGGGTAGCTCGATGAACTTCACCGACGAGTCTGACTTGAAACCGTTCTAATCGGTTTTTTTTTGTGATTCAAAAACGTTCGCTTCTCTGATTTGGTCAGGTGTGCTGGTTTGTCAATTGGGAGGTCATCAGATTGGAGAGTTATACGCGTTTCCCATCGCATGGAAATTATCAAGCTGGCGCTTACAATGGTTATGTCAGGAGAACTACTACAAGTGCCAGTGACTCGAGTCGGCGACTCTTCACTGAGAGAACAGAATTCTGAGGTGTCATTTTTATACAAACACGGCCAAGAATTGAGAGTTGCCACAACGCCTCTCTGGCAAGCGCCTTGAAGGCTCGATGCAGGAAGGTTGTGGTTGACCTACTGAAATCTCATTATTATTGCCAACATACAAGATCAACTACCACTGAAATTACAATAATGTAGGACGTACGCAATGAAGTGACATTTTTAGAATTTTATTCTTTCGAACTGAAACGCCACGAGGTCCAGCGATCATACAATGGCCTGTCGACGACCATTGAGCGAAATCATACTTGAGTCAAATGCCAAAATGTAAGCACTGAAACGCAAATAAATACAACATCAAAAAGTCTCCACAGGAAGCAAACACAAAAGCTTGAATCGTACATACGACAAAACGTTTTGTTTGCCGCTATCTCTGTTCCCAAATGCCATCGCCATAGATGCATTTTTTTTTTCTTACTTTCCAATAGTAAATCCAACGAGTCACCATCATCATCAGAAGCATTAACTTCAACTGGTCACCCATAGGTTTTTCTAACTAGGACATAAATGTAGTTTGTAAAGTCATTCTATCGGATTTCATCGTCGTATCCGTTTTATTTTCTTCCGCTGTTGTGCATCCCAGGGTTTTTCCTTATATATGTATATTCTGGTACATCCTACTAGCATGAGTTATCCACCCAGAGAGAGAGAGAATTACTGTACATATATCCCTGTTGCTTGCAGCTGTCCTATATGTTTCGCACTGACATATGGGACATTGGATTTTTCTCTCAACGGATGCTGTTTTTCCGGTTCAGTGAATTCGCAAGAAATTCCCATACACAAACGCACACACGAACAAACTGACAACTGCAAACTAATCTCATGCCGAGGTTACATTAATGTTTACTAAGTATGTGCCCAGCTATAGCATGTCTGGGATGTTCGTTTGGGAAACATTATTGTGGATCTAGTCTGTATTTGACTGTTGACCTTATCTATTTCGTTAGTAACAAAGTGCTAAACATTGTTCTCTGAGTGGAAGGGATATAATTTTGCCGAAATTATATCAATAAATTAATGAGGTGTAATATACGGCTGTCATATTACCTTGTAATTCGTTAAATCGGAAAAGCACAACTCCTAATGAGCTGGCTTTCATCAATGAAACTCACCTTAATGTAAGGTTGCGCCTCAAAAGCTGTACCTTTTCGTAATAAAAACAAAATAAGGCCACATTTGAACATTGAACCTATGCCACGAAATTTGACAGCGATATCTTCTTTGCATAATATTGACAGCTTTCCATAGAGATCAACAGCATGCTCTGCCGAGTTTTACCCACAAATGAAAGAGATTATAGTACGCTCAGAATTCAAAACTGTGAGTTTCGAACATCGCGATCCAGTGCTTTGAAGGTGAGCGCACTAAGTCTAACTATACTACGCAAACAACTACCTTGTGGTTATAGTTATACAACTAAATAAAATTTAAATAAAGCAGAGCTTCCAATTATATTTTATTTATATACGAATATAATGCATCCTGCAAAATTGGGAGCTTATTGTCAGAAACACATTTTATCCTCAAATTGATTTTATGTTGCATTCCAGAATTTGTGTGAAACCCTATTCAAAAACACAACAATATCGAAGAGCAAATATAAAACCAAAAATCCCAATATTGAATTCTAAATTCATATGAAATCTGAAATCATACCATTTGCAATATGCTATTCTATCAATTTTAAGGCAAGGACGATTCAGGAATACCAACGATAAATATTTAACCAGTTTACTCCATAGCAAAAAATTTTCTCAACTCGTTGTTGGTCGACACGAAATACCCGTAACAAATAATTTATTAGCTTATTGATTCGCACAGATTTACCTTGCTATAGATGTGGCATTGTTGTCCCTAAAACCGGCAACGACAAAGGTACGAAACATCAACGATTGTTGACCTAGAAACCCACGAATTCAAAGAATCAAATCATCGTATCGAGTCGGTCCCTCAAAAATTCAATCAAATATCCGAAATATCTATTTTTATTCCTCGCCATTTTCATGAAAGAGATGAATAAAAATCGAAAGTCCTGCATAGGGATTTTAACTCTCTCTCTCTCTCTCGTATCTAACCCACCACCTGGGATTAATCGATCCATATTGAGGTCGCGAATATATGGAGGAAGGCAGGAATAATATGGAATATATGACCGTCACGTTCAATGAATAAATGCGTGTCGTGCTCCCACAACGGACCGCGCGGTTGTGGCGACGACGGAATGCCACAATGACGGCACGTTCCTGGAATGTGGGAAAAATACACAAAAAAAAATGAAGCGGGAATTGAACAGAAATTTGTCCTAGCATATTGATGCTTTTTGATTCTCGACAACACATAGTAGTATCATAAAAAATTTATAGCCGTTTTATAAAGAGTCGGCCAACAAAGACATTGATTTGGTTATATGTAGTCCCTATATCGAGACAAGGACTATACGCAGGGCAGCTCTTGAATATTTTTGAATTTCATAGAAAACAAAACGATACGCAGAGAAAAGGAAGACTTTATGATTCAGGCAGGGAGCGGTGTGGAAAGTGATACATGTGAATGGTCGAGAATCCGGAAGGAGTTTGGATGATTGCATGTTTTGTAATGGTTGTGTATGAATTTTAAATGTTTTTGGGTCTTGAGATTGACATATAAACTCCACTCGTAAATGTACGTTCAGCAGTTTTTATCAAACTTGGCATGAAAAATATACTTGGGTAACCGAATTCAGAACATGTAAAGGAATGAATGATATAAATGCCTACACTGGAGTGCTATAGAAACCATATACCTAGAAGTAGGTTTTCTCCATTTGGTTTCCCTATTATGTAAATCAATATGCCAAACTTCAGCAAATTTATGGCCACAAAATATACAAGAGCAGATGGAATCGGAAAACTATATCATGGAACTGTCATAGACACCACCTCTCCAACAATAGGTTCGCTCACATCTGATAAATCATTGATTTCTTTGCTTTTCTTGTAAGGCAAACGCCTATCCTAGCTAGGTCATACAATCGGATCATTAGGCAATAAACCGGCACCTGCAGGTTTTTTTTCCAACACCCCAGTTTTTTTTATCGGTACCGGTTTTTTCAACCATGCGCGGTTTTTTTCAAACCCCGCTTTTCAGGTTTTTTTAGCAACTGTACAGTGCCATTTTCTGCAGCACCTGTTTAGTACCGGTCTTTTCAGCGACTGTTCAGTTCCGTTTTTTCAGCATTTTTTTTTCAATATTTATTGCCTTTATAATTTTTAATTTTTCAAGTTTTAACTTGTACATATATCTTTATACTTTGTCATGAAGTTTGAAGTTTGTAGTCTGGATGGTCTAGCGGTTAGTGCGCGCACCTTCGGTGCACAGGGTCATGAGTTCGAATCTCACCGTGTGCCATGGTGTTTTTCGAACTCACGAGCTTGTGACGGACTATGATCTCACTCAGATGTTAAACGAGTACCCATTTATGGGGATAAATAACACTGCTGAGCGTGATGCTGATCTCATTACCTCAACAAAAAGCAGATAAGATCTTGGAAATAGGATGTCACTAACACATCCTGCGGCCTTAGTCCAATGTTGGATTATCGCGCCTGTTATTTATTTATTTTTTATGAAGTTTGCAACGCACAAAAGGAAGCACTTCCGACTACACGGTTTTAAATTTTTACAGCTTTCAGAGTAGGCAATTGGTTGCCAACTTTCAGAGTTGTAAATTTACAACACGCATTTAAAATTACATCAATATATTTAACCCATTTCCAACAAAGATTTAATTTTAAATTCATAGAGGGAAACAAGTCCCATACCCATGTGTAAAATTAAATTTTTTATTTAAAATTAACTTAACGTTAACTCAGCCGTTTATAGGCAATTTCGAGTCAACGTTACAATGCATATAATTTCGGAGTGTATATAATGTTGCAAGCACTATATATTTCCTATCCTCACATGTTCGAAAATTTTGGACCACCGAGATTCGATCTACGGACCTCTAGATTACTAGCATCGTAGAGTGGCGACTCAACCAAGTGCGCCACACAGCGTAGCAGAATACTATCGATAAGATTTACGAAATGTAAAAATGAAATGATGAAAAATTACATTCATTTGATTTAATTTTACATTAAATGATGAAAAATCACAAATCACTTGATTTAATTTTACATTTTTTGTTGGTAAAATTACAGTAGCAATGTGATTTCACAATATTTTATTTAAAATTTAATAGTTTTCATTTATTTTAACCTTTTGCTAAAGAAATGTGTAAGATTAAATTTCAAATTTTTTTTTAGCTTTTTTTTGTAGTAATTTTTACTACACTTTGTGTGGGAAATTCAATAAAATTTTTACTGTGTATATAAAGTATATATATTATTGATCATGATCAGTGTGACGAGAGAAATCGATTAAGCCTTGTCCGTCTGTCTGTCTGTCTGTCTCTCCGTCTGTCTGTCTGTCTGTTGCAACGCAAACTAGTCCATCAGTTTTGAAGCTATCGGGCTGAAATTTGGTATGCAAGTTTCTTTTTAGTGTACGCTGTATATATGTCGGAATGAATGGAATCGGACCATGGGGTTATGGGGCTGCCCCTGAAAATTAGTTTTTTCTAAGAAAACTTTTTTCTTTGTGTACCAATATTAACAAAACTTCACCCAAGTGTGTTCCTAGTAAAGCCTCAAAACATATCTAGGAACATTACATCATAGGGCCGTCATACAAACGAACCACTGAAAATTAAGCTCTTCTGAGAAAAACTTTTTCCTTTTTAATTCGACCGTAACCGAACTTCACCCATATGTGCTCTTAATAAAGCCAACTAAACATATCTAGGAACAGACGAAATCGGAACACTATGTCATAGGGCTGTCATACAAAACAACCGCTGGAAATAGGTTCTTGTATGAAAAACTTTTTTTCTTTGTGAATCAATCTTAACCCTTCTGTCGGCACATAGGTCTGGCCAGACCTTTGGCACTATATTTTGGTCAAAAAAGTATAGAAGATGAAATCGTAGCGACTTCATATTTCATGATATCCTAGAATAATATGTTTAGAAGCATTTTGCAAAAATTTAAAAAAATCGGTTGAAGTTTTGAGCATGTTTTTGATGATTTTTAATTTATAGTGCTTTTTGATACCCAATAGGTCTGGCCAGACCTATAGTTTTTCCCCCCATTTTCGTCTTGGGGTAAAAAGTGAAAATATTAAATTCTCTTAAAAATCTCCTATTTATAATCTAATAAAGTAATTAAAATTCAATTTGTACGATAAACGATAAGATTTTCTGAGATTTTGCTTTAAAAAGCCGTGAAGTTCGCCTCATTTTATCCCGTGTTATAACATCACCTAATCAACTAAGATTTGATTCTAGGAAAATCGAAAGAGTTTTATTTCCTTTGTAATAGTATCAACTAAGTATAAGTGACTTACGATGGTGTTTATTAATAGATTTAATTGAGATATTTACGGAAAATTTAGAATTTAATGATTTTTGGGGTTGAAAATTCCCTATTTCTTTCTATCTATTTTACCAAATCTGCAGACTAATATCATGGTAAAATCTACCAACAAAGTGGCAAATATTTCCCCAAATATATTGGAATTGGAAAATTTTATCAAACTTTCTGTGCGGATACGCAATGAAAAAAGAGAAGCAAAAATAGAAGAAAAAAAAGGAGAAACATGTTTGTACTAAGACCACCTCAAAATATGTCTTCTTAAAAACGCCTCTAGTATATCTCCAAAAACGATTTTAATGCTTTTATTGTTTATATATGGCTGTAAAGAATGGGTAGAATGATTATACCGATAAAAATTTCACTTTTTCTGAAAATTAAAATTTTTTTCTCAGTAGGTCCAGCCAGACCTATTGGGTATAGAATATGCATATTGTAGTAGGTGCCGACAGAAGGGTTAACCAAACTTCACCCAAATGTGCTCCTAGTAGAGCCTCAAAATATATCTAGGAATAGATGGAATCGGAGCATTACGTCATACGGCTGTCATACAAGCCAACCCCCAAATATTAGGTTCTTGTAAGAAGAAAACGTTTTTTTCTTTTTGAATCTTAACCAAAATACATCCAAGTGTGTTCCTGGATTAACCCCAACGCATCCAGGAACAGATGGAATTGGAACACGTCATAGAGCTGCGGTAGACATTTTTAACACAAAAGAAGCTTATGTTTTATTCAAATGTGACGGGTATTCAAATTTCGACCGCGCCTGAAATTAGCATCGGTCTCGTTTTTGATAAGCAAGGATACGAGTTGAGTCTCTGAAATCTTCCTTATTTCAGAGTGGGTTCGCTTTGTCAGAAATAATTGTTCCCTATGGGGCAGCTCGTCTCTGGTCTTTTTTTTCACTTTTGGTATACGGCGAACTTGATGGTCAGTTTGCGTTTCAATTGGGAATGATGTTTCCGGCAGCGATTTGGGGTCGCTCTCACTAAAAGTTAACCCTTCTGGATCGATAGCATCATTTTTGTTGAGCAATGACGCTACTCGCTTCTCTAAGCTTGTTTTTTGCCGCTCCTGCAAATTTCGTGCACTTTTTTTGACGTTATGCTAGTTCGTCCGCGTATTTCTTTCCTTCAACGCCTCTGTGACCCTATGATAGATTGAGACAGAGTTACGAATGGAGAGGTTCTGAAGGATGTCAAAGCACTCGCTAACCAATTTCGAAGTATACATGTGTGAAGCTAACGCCTTAATTGCCGCCTGGCTATCAGTGCAAATGGCGATATGTGCACCACGAAGACCCCATTCCAGGATCTCCCTGCCAGTGATTCCGATGGCATGAATTTCGGCTTGGAAGACACTAGGTCATTTGCCCATTGCAACCGAGATCCTGGTATTGGGTCCAAAGACTCCAGCACCTACAGCCTGATCGGCCTTAGAGCCATCCGTGAACCAAGTAATGCTTCTAGGATTAATGCACGGGTTGCCATTAGCCCGATCTGGGATGTGAATGGCCAACTTCCTGCCGAAATCCAGCTCCGTCGTCATATAATCTGATACCAGGCAGATTGATTAGCGAGGAACCTGTTGCAGGATACGTATGTGTCCCCGATCACTGATACAAGTATCGGACGATAGGTGGATTTTGAAAGCGCTTAGTGCTTAGTGCAGTTTCCTGAATGCAAATATGCAGTGTCGTCATTCCTCATATAGCTTCCATGGCTAGGGTGGAGGTACTGCTAAAAGCACCAGTGATACCAAGACAGGCAAGTCGTTGGAGCTTGTTACAGCCCTTGATTGTGTTGCGTTGTAGTGTTTTTGTCTACCACTCTAGAGCAGGGGTCGGCAAACTTTTTTCGGGAAGGGCCAAAATCTAATCATTTAGGGAGCTCGCGGGCCAAAGAAATCGAAATCGATGTACATATATGGCGATTTATAAGGCATTAGTGCGGTCGAAGGGACTCAATGTATAATAAAACATAAACATAGGTCGAATTAGGTTTGTTTTTAATGTTGTTTATTAAAAAGAAAATAATACAAATTTCCTTCATAACAACAATAGTAACATGACAAAAAAATAATTCATCACTTAAATTAGTATATTCCAGTCTCATTGTTTTTGAATCTACATAAGTAAACCAGTATTTATATATTTTGAATATAAGTCGCAACCAAAATAAATAGCTTAATTCATACTTTAAGAAAATATTTCAGTTTCATTTATTGTTAACTTATAGTAAGTGTATCAAACATAGTTATATACTTGGAGTTTATTTAGGAACTGAAAGAGTAACTAATTAGCAATCAAACACATCTAGAATTATTGTAAAAAGAAAATGTTAAATATGTAACTCATTGAGTAATAATAACAATAATAACTTGAATTGAATCATATAAAAACAACACAATAACTAATTCTGCTTAATGAAAAATGAAATGTGTAATTCAAATTCAACCGTTTCTATCAGAAGAATCAAATCCTAATGTGATGGATGGAATTGCTTTCTCTGTGATATTAGAGAGTTTTAGTATATCGTATGGAATAAAACGACACAAATTGACATTCCATATAAAAATTCGCTTGCTTACCGTTTACGAAACAAAATACCTAATTTTTGCATGTCCCAAGTAGGCATGGGTGTATTTCCGTATATTTGATGCTCTGGAAATAGTCGAAATTGGCGAAATAATTTGTCGTTTTTTACACCTTCGCCTACTTAGAACATGCAAAATTGAGATATTTTGTTTCGTATACGGTAAGCAAGCGAATTTTTATATGGAATGTCAAATTATGTATGTCATTTTATTCCATACCATATGCTAAAACTCTCTATTATGTCGTTAAACTTAATTTCGAAGTTTGTAGTTCCTATCATTAAAGTTGATGCAAGATGTTCATCAGATAATAATGAACGGTATTGAGATTTTACATATTTAATTTTCGAAAACGTTTTTTCACATTGATATGTACTTCCAAAAATTGATATAAATCCCAGTGCATAAGATTTCAAACGGCCGTATGAGTCGTTCGAAAGTTGTTTATAAAACTCGATTAAGCTCATTTCCCTGAACTTAGTCTTCAATAACTCATCATTCTGTAAATCAATTATTTCAAGCTGAAGATCAGAAGGAAGCTCTTCTATCACGGATTCTAATGGATTCCGAAAAACTGAAATTTCATTTGACTTATCGTCGAGTTCCACGAATCTATGCTGAAGCTGTGCATTCAGTTCAGCTAACACACTTAAAGCAAAATCTTTTGGAAAAACTTCCTTCGTCAACGATTGCAATTGCTTGCAATATGGAAAATGATCAAATTTTTCGAAAGTAATTTGTTTTTGAAAAAGTAAACATTTTTGCTGAAAAGATTTAACAATTAACACTAATTAATAAATTTTCGCCCTGTAATTTCATGTTAAATTGATTCAAATACCCGACGATGTCCGCTGTGAATGCTAGTTTCCAACAACATCAACAATTTGAGAAAAGCGGAATGGGACAATTTTTTTCTTTAAGAAAAGCATTAATAGCTTCTCTGAGTTCAAAAAAATCTAGCCAATACTTTGCCGCTGCTGAGCCATCGAACTGGGGTGTGGTATGGTAGATCAGGATAAATGGCTTCGGTTTCTACTAGGAACTCCCTAAACTGGCGATGATTCAGCCCACGAGATCGAATGAAATTCACCGCCGCCACAACCGGTTCAATTACAACCTAAAAATTCAAATATTTTTCGCAGAGAGCTTGCTGGTGTATTATGCAGTGGATTGTTAATGGTCCGCTGCATTTCGCCTCGCCACAAGCCTTAAACACTTGGCCTACGAATCCTTTTCCAGTTCCACACATATTTTTGGCGCCATGGGTTGTGATACATTTTAATTGGCACCATTTCAACTCGTACTTGATGAGAATTTTGTTGACTTCAGAAAAAATGTCCTCACCAGTCGTTGTTTCGTGAAGAATACTCATGGAGGCAAGTTCCTCAGTTATTTCAAATTTGCTATTGACTCCACGTATAAACACCAATAATTGTGCCGTGTCATTAATATCAGTTGACTCATCAAGAGCCAAGGAAAACCATATAAATTTCTTGGCATTTTCTTTTAAATGGCTCTTTATATGAGAAGCAATGTCATCTACTCTTCGAGAGGTCGTTTTTGCTGAGAGGCTCACCGATTTGAAGGTTTCCAACTTTTCCGGACATAGGTCCTCACCAGCCAGGACTAAGCACTGCTTTATGAGCTCACCATCGGTAAACGGTTTACCTTTGGCGGCCAGTAAATGTGCGATTCGCAAGCCGACTTTATTTACAAGCTCGTTTTCATTTACTTTCCTAGCGAACATGCTGCGTTGTGCAAGAAAACTCCGTTTCAAATTTTCCAGTTTTTGTGATCTATCGGTCTCAGATAGATTTAAATGGTTTTTCGCATGTTTCGTCTCGTAGTGGCGACATATGTTGTACTCTTTCTTAACTGCGATTGTTTCACTGCATATTAAACAGAGAATTTTGTCATCCAACTCCATAACAAAATATTTGACACTCCACTCCGGCTTAAACACTCTTGATTCAATGTCCACTTTTCTCTTCTTATCCATTTTATTGAATGAAAAAAACAAACAAAGAACAACCGGAACAGCTTGAACCACAAGGGAAACGACTGAACTATGCACTGTGCGCCACTGAGTAAATAGAGCAAGCAACTAAATCATGTGCAAACAGGCAAAACTGACGAGGCGAGAAATTGACAAGCTATATTGAACGGTAAATACAGTATGTATATTGTGCTATGCTTGTTCAAATTCGCCTTAGATTTATAAACTTGTTCCTAAAATTTCAAAAATAAACTGAATGTGAATTCCATATGTAGAATGTTATTAAAATTCTTGTGCAATTTTTTGATTTCACTATAGATTAATCATTTCACGGGATGGCTTCGCGGGCCGGATAAAACCCGGTCGCGGGCCGGATTTGGCCCGCGGGCCGGAGTTTGCCGACCCCTGCTCTAGAGAAGCATACGTGATGACGGGTCGTACTAGCGGACTGTATAACCTCTCAGTCATTCTGGGCGAAAAGCCCCAAGTCTGGCCATAGAAGTTCCGACAAGTCCACTTCTTGAGTAAGAACAGAGTTCTGATTGCCGCCATCCAAAAGACAAAGCTCCACGCGAACTCGCCTCTTAGCGCTGAAGGCGAATATTTAGATGTATTTGCTGACGGTACGGCAGAATTGCAAGCGAAATATTTAATATTTATGTACCACCTCTCTCCAGCGATTCGGCTGGCTATCATTTCGATATTGGTCCTCTTCTTACCGGAGCGCATACGCTCATTCTTGGCGACTTCAATGCCCACCATGAACTCTGGCATTCTGCGCTTCGTAACGATGCTAGGGGTATATCAATCGCCGAATCTCTTGACATTTCAGAGTTCTGTACTCTCAATGAAGACTCGTCGACTCCCGACGCTAACAATTGTATTAGCTCTCCAGATATGACAATTGTTAGTGGCATCCTAATCAGTGAAACTTCTTGAGAAACACGTACTGGTCTCCCCTCCGATCACCTCCCCAAACATTGTCAGAATTGACAAACCGGATGATCTGACCAAGTCAGAGAAGCGAACGTTTGTCTATCACAGAAACACCGATTGGGAAGGTTTCGAAACATTTACCTCGGCGAAGTTCACTGCAATGACGTTCCTGATATTACGTTCGGCATTATGCACATTGGTGGGAGGAGGTAGCTCTCCCACCAATGTGCATAATTGTGTCATTATGCCAAAGCAGCGACCCGTTTCATTCCTCCAAGACGTATCCCAAAGGTTTAACCAAACTTCCCTACAAGTGCCGCAAGGTTAGCCGATGAACGTGATAACCTGAGAAGTGCTCACCCTGGTGACCCAGTAACAATTTTTTCAGGTTTTTTTTAGCACATATTCACTACCGTTTTTTCCAGATCTTTTAGCACCTGCTCAGTACCGGTATTTTTCAGATTTTTCTAGCACCTGTTCAGTATTGGTTTTTATTCAGGTTTTCTTAGCACCTGTTCAAAACCGAACGAACTGATAATTTTGGTTCTTTTGTACCGCATTTTAGCTCGTTTTTTTCAGGTGTTTTATTTGTTTAAGCCTCGATTCGTCTTTCGTCTGTGGGAAGACTTGATTCATTCAGAAAGGTACCCCGATTTTCTCAGGGAGTAACACTAAGGTAATTTTAGACCGCTGATTCTGGATTTGACGCCAAAACTAATAAAAAGTTTTTCGGGTGCCTGGTTCGCACTGATACTTCTATTTTCTCGAGAAATAATCATCGAATTAGTGCGGCACAAACACTAAAGTCATTTTGGGTCGCTGATTCCGCTGAACGGGAACTCAAATATGGAATCAGGGACCCAAAATTACCTTAGTGTTTCTGTCGCGCCGATTTAACCAGTATTTCTTCTAGAAAATCAGGGGTTCCATTCTGGGGCGGGCAATCCCAAACTTTTTATCTTTTTTGTGACCTCAAATTTAGAATCAGCGGCGCAAAATTACCTTATTATTTCAGCCGCACCGATTCGACGAGTTTTCCTCGTGAATGGATTTTTAGGCTTAAATAAAGTAAAAAACCTAAAAAGCGTGCTAAATGCGGTACAAAATAAGCTAAGGTTACCAGACTCGAGAAGACCCAATGCTGTACACAGGGAGCCCTAAATGTCCTCCTCAGTGGCGTAGATATTGGGGGATCAAGGAGATTGATCCGCCAGGCGACACATATTTTTTTACACTAAATTATATAGATTTAGTTCTTTTCTATTAATTGGATACATTTCGTAAAAATATCTACAAACTGCCATCCACAGGAGCATTTCGGAATTAATCCTTTTTACAGTATTTTCAATTGCATAATTGTTACTGCCTTGGCTAGAATTTCGACAATTTTGCATACATGAGGTTTGGATTTCATCAAGCGTTGTTTTTCGGAAAGTGGGGCTGCCACAAGAACAGATCAGCTGAAATTTACTAATAAAATTTGGCATTTGGCATCAGTAATGTAGGCTATCTAGTGATACAATACGGTTCTGAACGGCATTACGGCACATGCAGGACTAACTTGCTTGAACAATACTGCATCACGCTACCCGATTTTTGTCGAGTAAAATCACATTCATTTCGTTCGCTCATATGCCGGACCATCTCTCGGTATTACTTTACAGGAGCGGCACTAACGTCCTTACGTCCTTCTTCCTAAGATGCTTTTTCGGCTGTCGGGATTAAGCTCCCGCTTATCATTCAGGACTCCCTAGTCCAACTTCGATTACCTAAGTATAAGTATACCAACATTAAGGTGGGAATTATGAAACATCTGAACTCTAATGCCACTTTGAAACGACAGCCCACTTTTCGATCTCAACAGACCTCAAACGACTAAAGGAAATTTTTGTTCGGTAGAAAAGGATAGAAACAGAATGGTTGTTTCTATTCCTTGAATTCCTTAATTAAATACTTTTGCCCTGCGCTGAAAAAAATAATCCTGACCATCGACTCTCTCTGAAAAGCTGTCTACGCCTTGACAAAAAATCATCAGCATTTGAAGCGCAAACGTATGTTTTAACACGATAAGCTAACAGAGAAGAGTACTCGAAATAAGATTATACACATAAAATGGTGGCTTTCTCGGCAGAATTTCAGTACCTATGGAGCGGAGTCTGAGGAGAACCTCCAGAGCGATGGGAGGGTTACTTATCCTGGTTGCGATATTTCTGTTAGGAAAAATAAATTAAAATCGCATCTTTCGATGTCTACAACTTTTGAACCTTGGAAGCTGGAGCCTTGACATGTTCACTAAATATGGACAGTGCGGTGATCTACAAGTTTGCCAAATTTCAAAATTACGCTCACGAATTTCCAAGTTATGGATGATTTTCGATTAGAAAACTCATAATTGCGATTTGGGCAGCCGTAACTTCTGAACGCGGGTAGTTAGGACCGTGTAATTTGGAGCAAATGTGAGCGCCAAGGAGCCCTCATTGTGTGGCATGGCGAATGTTGTACATTTTGCTGTACCGACAGGTCAAAATGCTGTACGTCTGGTCAGCTTAAAACCTAACAATCAATTCATTCGGTGTTGAACAGGTGCTAAGAAACGGATACTGAACACGAGCTAATAAAAACCTTAAAAAGACCGGTACTGACCAGGTGCTAAAAAAACTGAAAAAGACCGTTACTGAAAAGGTGCTAAAAAAACATGAAAAAAAAACGGTACTGGACAGGTGCTAAAAAAAAAACTTGAAATTAAAACCGGGACCGGCTAAGGGTTGAAAAAACCGGGATATCGGTACTTCAAAATACTAATACCGGTGTTAATTAAATAGCGATTTTAGGAACAGGCATAGCCTCGTTTATGAAATGAATTATATGGAGCCGAACAAAATCATGCAGTTTCTGATGATCTATCCTTATTTCCAATACATTGCTTTCAGCCCATATAAGTTCTCAAGTGCATTCAGCAGTCAGTATTATAATTGCTGCAGGGAAACATACCGCTCGTTGCTTACTCAAACCAATTTACGAGCACTAAGGCACCCCTTTCCCAGACTCGTACTCCATTGGGTAGGCGCCATTCAGACTTCTTCTGGACAATTAACTTATTCCGAAAGAACTGCCAGGCGGATTACATTACATTTGATTCGCCTGAATAAATCCACCACAACAATTAGGAACGAAAGGTGTACCCACACAACCTTCTATTTAAAATCATTCGTGATAAATTGTCTACCACAATAAACCAGACGTGCTACACAAAACAAGACATTTCAACATTTTAAAGGTTTCCTTGACATTCGCTGACTGCCTTAACTGCCACTGTAGACTTTGTTTTGTACTTTATGTTTTATGCGTTTACACACCCATACACTATATTTAGTTTAAAAAAAAGGACATTGCCAGTGTACGATCAAAAAGATAGAATTTCAGACAACCTTCTCACTCTTAACCTCCTGAATTGCTTATAATCCTGTAATGCCTTTAATAAAACTCAATCCCCCTTTTGCTCATCCGAAATGTCATTTAACTGTAATTTAATACTTCAACCAAATCGTTATGGTGCGTCTTACTGTCTTCTGCCTTATATATCCTGCACCGTTCAGTAGTGGTTCTCCTGAGCTTTATTCCTGTGAATTTGCTTGTGGTTTTTCATTTTTTCTCACAGCAGACTTTATCCCTCACGACACATTCAACTTCATACTATGTACAAGAAATTGTCTCAAGTTGAGAAATAATATAAAATGTAATTTGCTTGTTTCTTTTTTCCTTATAATATACCTGACTACCGCATAGAACTCTCAACATCGCATTCGAGGAACCATTCGACGAACGGTTGAGTCTTGGATATCCTCGTGCATAGAGTCGAGCCCTGAATGTCCTTCCTGAAATAGCCATGCTCTTGAATTTTAATATTGTTTGCAGAAATGTCAGAGAAACTGGGACGACGGGGGCGCGCTCTGCGCAAAAGATAAAAATAAGAAATTAGCAATGGTAATGCTCTCTCATTACAATCAGAAAAAAAAGGAAAACGAATCCAAGATCGAGAAAAAGGATTAACGAACGAAACAAAGTTGTGGAAGTATCAGATTATTATTATTGTTATTTATTCCGCTAGCGTTTTTGTCAAAATAAGGATGCATTTTACGAAAAAGAAAAACAGGAAACAAGATAAAAAAATAAATGATCCCAATTTGGTTAATTGAGTAGTAGGGTTGCTTATGGGTCGTCCAATAGAGCAAAGAGGAAAATTTGACAAACAACAATCAAATCCAAGAAAGACAGTCGAATTTTGTTTACCCTGGAATTGACAAAAGCATAGTGTATGTATGTTATTGTACTGAAACTAAAAGTCAAATCCTGTAAATAAGCTAACTTCCGCGAATTAAGAACATTTTCGTGTCATTTAACGAAATTAATTCTTAATTAGATTAAATTAAAAATTGGCATGACTTGAATCAAATAGGTTTAACTGAAATTATCATCAGTTTGACGAAAGAAACTTTCAGGACCAATAAGTTCTTTTGTGAATCTATCCAACAGCAATCCTCCTTATAGGAAGCGGACTTCGAAAACAATCAAAGATTGTTTGATGAAACGTTCATTCCCATTCTGCCTAAGCTCATAAGATTCTTGTATTTGGTGAGGATGATCGGTTCCTCGATCGATCGAAGACATTGATCTCAAGGAATGAAAAACAACCGAAGCCTTTAAGGAGCGACATATTCCTGAAGGTGAATGTGAAGTGCAGTACAGGGCCGGATCTACTATATGTGCAGACTGTGCATTTGAACAGGGCGCCTATTAAAAGGGGTGCTAAACCCATTAAGATCAAGGCAAACATACGATTTCAACTTTAAGTTAATCTTATTAATCTCATTGTTATATTTCGAAAATTGACGTTGAGACTCGAAGAGCATATTCCGTAGTGCATTTCTCTACAAAGTCCGAACTATTACCGTTTGGAAGGTAGAGTCGCCCAAAATTCCCACATGAAGTGGAATTTTGATTGGAATTTTCCAAAGTTTCGATTTGAAGACATAAAAATTAGTTAATTTGTTTTTGGACCTTTCGGCAACTCTAACTTCCAATTAGTGATAGATAGGACTTTGTAGAGAACTCTCAACTTTGTAGAGAAATTCGA
Organism: Microchrysa polita; assembly: GCA_949715475.1. Lineage (NCBI taxonomy): Eukaryota > Metazoa > Arthropoda > Insecta > Diptera > Stratiomyidae > Microchrysa > Microchrysa polita. The sequence continues at coordinate 134,454,737 of OX454416.1, read as the reverse complement.
AATATCGGAAAATTGACATTAGATTTGAGTCGACCAAAGATCCCACAAAAAGTGCACATTTTGACCTAATTTTATATTTTAAAATGTGTGGAGTGAGTGTCGAGACCCGATGTGGAGCATATTTCTCTACAAAGTTGGGAGTCCCAGATCTTATTAATACCACAAAACATACAGTGAGTCAAAGTCACAGTGAAGCTCTTCTTTTTCCTTTAATAATTTTGGAAAATATTCATTTTTAGACTACGATCGGATACTTGTACTGTGAGTGCCCTCTCATATAATTTTCTCCACATTTTCATTGGAAATAATTTTTGCAACAAAAAGGACCGCTAGGCTTTATCTACGAGCTTTTATTTAATTTCTTGTCTCGCCGACTGTCAAACAAAAAATTTAATTTCGAGTTAGAGTTTTTCTTTGAGTTATCGTATTTTTATACCCTTCGCTCGTAGAGTCAACGAAGGGTATATATATATGTATATTGTATGAAGGAAGCATCTCCGACCATATAATACGTATATACATATATGATCAGCATAACATGGGGAATCGATTGGGCGATGTCCGTCTGTCTGTCTGTCTGTCCGTCTGTTGCTACGCGTTTTACTCCGCCAATTTAAAAGCTATGAAGCTGAAATTTTGCACAAAGTTTTCTTTTTGCTGCAGGCAGTTTGTATGTTTGAAATCGGACCATGGGGTCATGGGGCTGCCATACAAACCTAACCCCCCAAATTAGGTTCTTCTAAGGAAAACTTTTTTATTTGTGCATTTGGGCCATGCTCCAGCATCCCCCAATAAAATTTTCTGAGTAAATATATTTATTTACCCACTTATTCCAAACAAAACCCACACAAATATTCTCGTTTTATTATATTTGGTTCAAATGATCTGGAGAATCAGGTTTTCTTCAGCTTATGGAGCTTTGATTTATAGAGTTTCCACTATATGGCTCATTTTGGCTGTGACTCATCATATGTAAAATTGAACAGAAATGGACTATGGGGTTATGGAACTGGATAGCAACTTCACCTCAAAAATAGATTCTGCTTATAAAAACTTAGTTTTTTTATGCAATCTTAACCAAACCTCAACTAAATGTCTCCACTGAAGTTGCAAACATGTAAAGTAACTGATAAAATCATAACACTACGCCATAGGGCTGCCGGTAAACTATACTAGCTCTACAGAAAGTGAAGAGCACCCAAATGTTGGCCACGCCCGAAATGAGAGTTTTTCCTAATTTGACTTCTCCAAATAATACGAATCGGAAAGATGTGCCTGGGAACAGAAATATAGGATTTAGCCGTTATCGTCACGGCAGGTTAAAGGCCGACTTTCCACACACATTCACAGGGCGTCTTACAACCTAGGACCGGCTCTGAGTGGAGACAACCCGGAATAACCATTTCAAGGCATTTGACGTATTGCCATTTATCCGAACATCGCGGACCTTGGAATTTAACTGGTAGATTGCCGACTGGTATGAGGGTCTTGTCCCACAACGGCTTTAAGCACTAGCTCACGTGTCACGTCTCGAGACACACCGACGCGACGCGATCGATCAACTACTAGAATAACGGTAAACTACTGTATAAAGGGAACAAAACGGTGCCTTCCCATTGGGTCTCCCGACTATTTCCCACTTAGGTAATGAGGGCAGTAGCTTACTTACTTTTATAGTAAAATATCTGTGACCTGTAGCATATTATAGAGAGGACGAAATGCCCTTTTTGTGTCTGAAACGCGACATACAGGCCATATATCGAAACACAGGTTTGGTTGTGAGGAGTTTTTCCAATCCAATTGAAAAATTGAAGATTGAAAATAAAATTTGATGAGACCGAGGCTAATTTCAGGCGCGGCCGAAATTTCGATACCCTTCACTCTCCTTGGGCTTAAAGTTTTTTTCCAGAGCACCTATGGACTTGTGCTTGATCCCCCCCCCCCCCAAATTGTTTCAATTGCTCTGGAAAAAGTTTCAAATGGTGTCCTTATCTTAATGTTTGTAAAATTTGGAAAAAGTGCGTCTAAATTCGAAACAGTGCTGTGAGCGTTGAATATTTAACATTAACGTTTTCCGGGCTTAACTGATGTTTAAGGTACCATCGACTACAAAAACATATGTAGTATATGACACTGAAAATATTTTCCTTAGAAGTACTAACGAACCTTAAATGTCAAACTTTGTTAAAATTACAAATAAAAGTGACATTGCAATAATATCCAGATTTCTCTTTGTAAAATCGATTTCTTAAAGACTTCAGAGATTTTTTGACGGTGATTTAATTGAGGCGTTAAGTTCAAATTCCGTAGTCCGAAAATTTACTTGCTGAAAATTTTATGATTTGGCCTAATTTTAAGCGAAACATTTACAAAAGGAAATAGCTTTTTAATTAAATTAATTAGCCTCGCTTGACTATCATTTTTAAAAACAAAATGAATTTTGGAATACGCACCAGCATTTTGCACAATTTGTAAAACTTAGTTTTCTAATGGGAGTGATTAAAACTGCAATCTTTTTCTCGGCTCACTAAAACGGAAAGGCGTCGCTTTTTGAAATTGAACTGGACTAAGAAAAATCAAATTTTGGTGCTGTCAACAGCAAATTATTGAATATTCGTTAATTTTAGGTCACCATAATGAATGGCATTAGGTATTAAAATGTTTTGCCACAGATACTGAGATCTCCACATTTGACAATTTCAACGAAAGCTGAAAAAATATTTAATTTCGACCCTGAGTTGTTTTCTTTTGTTCTCTGTTTGCATGTTTTATACATCTTAATATTATAATATTTTTATCAAATACTTTAGATAACTACCAAACTGTTCCTGTCCAAAATTTGACTGTTGTATAGGTTTTCCGAAATCAGTAACAAACAAGCTATTGATCCCATTGGCTTAATTCTTCTTCTTCTTCTTCCTTGCCTCGTTCTTTATACCGCTCCATGGTTCCGCGTTGCTCGACCTGCGGTGTAGGCACATCGCCCGTTTTGGCGATAATTTCTCAGCATATTTCTACAGGCAGCTCTATCTTGGATCGTGTCATCGCCGAGACCAATGCGTTGTTGTTGCTTTTTCATTTGACACATCCAGGTGTTCTTTGGTCTGCCTCTGGCCTTGGGTCCATCAAGTGGAACTTCCATTGATATCGCTCTCTTTGCGGGGTTCTCAGGCTTAATTAAACAATTTCAATTTCACAAAAGTAGGCATCAAAATTTAATTTCATTCAAATGGTTAAATGAACATACAAATTATAGTTGAAACTATTTCGTGCAAAATTTTCCAGACAATTTTTTTTTTCAAAATTTTGCTAAGGTCAGAGTTTGCCATACATTTCTAAACTTGCTTTACACATGGGAAATTGATTTGATTTTTTAAAATTTTCATTCTGTGACCCGCTTATATACGTACTTGCATCTTGGGCTATTTGACCCTTGTCAGATTTTGAGCTTCACACTCTGGTCTAAGACAGACTAAAGCTTGTCCTATTACAGTATTACTGGACCGAGGGGTAACCCATATGCAACCTCATTTTACATCAATCAGTAATTATAGAAAAGACCCAATTTATGGAACGATTCAGTAGAAATTGTTGAGAAGCCAACATCACCATTGCATTCGTTGCCAAGTTACCCTTCATTTCTCTGTGTCCAACATTTTTTCTCCGGCATAAACCATAATCGTGTACTGACTCAAATCGCAGACTTCGATGGTGTAAGTTTCGCTTCGAATTAGAATATTCTGGACCAAACATCGATTGCAATTAATATCCTAGTACTTAGCCCAGGAGCTATAGCAGCAAAACCCTGACTAGTTTTAAACTTATCCATGTACCAAATGCAGGGCCAGATTTTACCCTCTTTAGCACCCCTGGGTCGCATTCCTGTGATGTGTACAATTTTGTTTAACATAGCATTGGTTTCCGGCGTTTTCGGAAGTAAACAGGAACTTCAGTGAGAATTGCAGTTAATTTGCTTCTTAGAAAAGTGTTTGGACTGAACTTCTAATTAAAGTTAATGTTCAGGAGTATAGGTATAGGTACCTACTCCATTGAAGGTGAAATTAGATGGCCATGGAATAGCGGATACTCCTTAGAGCTCAAAAGAATATTTGAAAAACAAATATGATGAACTTACGCATTGGATGCATAAGCAACCCCTAAGAATGTCACATAATGGGAAATAATTCGATTCCTTAGAGCTGGCAATTGAAAACTAAGTACATACTCGGTGCCATAAACGAGCACTTTTTTATTCGATATTTATTATTTTATTATCGCGAAAGGTCTTGACGCCCTAGGAGCGAATCTAAAATCTTTTTCCCCGGGTTGATCGCCGTTCTCCCTCTCCCACCCACGAAATTTATGTTTTCAGTACGGGATGAGCTTCCGTAACGTTTAGTGAAATTGAAGTCAATCGAAAGGTCTCGACTCCCAAACAATGGACATTAAGTCCTTTTTCTCTTTGTCACAACCGTTCTCCAGCTGCAGCCCAAAGAAATTGTCGTTTTTAATACTTGAACCAGCCCGAAATCGCAGTTTCTGGGAGGAGGAGGTGGGATATGCTACACCAGCAGAAAGAAAACGGATCCAGGAAACAGAACAGTTCCGTTCATTGGTGGTCAAGAAGATCTTTCACGAAGACCAAGTACATGTATTACTAGGAAGACGAAATCGTAACTATCTCAGTAAAAAAATCAAAGCATATCGATTCGAAAAACGTTCAATCATTCCTGTAATGATTTTCCAATTACAGCTAATGAAAGACAAGAAAACCAATCCACGTATCGCTTTATTTTCACTGTTGTTTTTATCCCTTCAGAACTTTGTGTAATTATCCAATTATTACGTCATAATAATCATCGTCTGAACAGGCTACACTATACTGTATAATACTATTTATGTATGTTGTTGTTTTTTAATTAACCGTTCGTGGATCGTTCTTGTTCTTCCACTTCGCCGTTGTTCTGTTCTGAGTGAACGGAGTACACACCGTTGTTTAGTTGCAAGAAAATATGGTATAAACATTAAACAGGAAAACGCCAAGCTAAATCTAAATAAGGATGACTTTGGTTTGCCTGACTGACTTGTTTACGTTATAATAATTGTGACTGGACACGAATCGAAACCCGGTTTCTTGGTCTTCCTCAACTACTCCCAACATATAAAAACTCTCTCCCATTTTGATTCATCAATATGTTTATCAACTCGAACTATTATATGTAGTAGGGAAAACTGCACCACTCTATAGGACGATGGATGGATGGATCATGGTTCATGGATAGAACAACGCTCGATGCATTTAATAAGCACAAGCAGAGATTCGTCTTCAGCATGTTCTGAAAGGCTGTTGAACTTAACTTATATCCACATGTATGATATGAACCTCTAAAGTACTCGTTCGTAGAGTTAGTTATACATGTCTTCCGCGTATGCATTGTACTTTCTGTATGACTCTTCTTTTCAAGTGCACTTAGCGCTTCAATCTATGTTTGTGTGAGTATGTTGTGTTCACTGTCGTCTTATTGTTGTTGCCATCATCAGCAAGAGTATCGTCATCATCAAGCATCTTCTCAGGTTGCTGGCTGCCTTTTTAGGGCTTCTACTCGTATACTGATGTGTTACATAGAAAATTGTATACAGTTTCGGTCTTCCGTGATTTTTCCCTTTTCAAAGCCTGTGGCACTTATGAATTTTTGGCCTGCTAGCGCTAGCCTATGATAGTACGTAGTAGCCTTACAATAGATCTTTAGATACACACTCTTTGTTTTCGATTGTTTGGTTAAGAGGAAAATGTTAAGATCTTTGTGAGTAGTATACAATAGCACAAAAAGGGCTTTTGGGGGGGGGGGGGGGGCATTAACAAACGATACTCGACTCTATAGCTCGATACGATTATATATCGTAGTATATTGTGGGAAAACAAATTTTCAATATTTTTTTTAAGTGGCAGTACAGGCAGATCCGTCGCCCATATGCTTGATCTGCCTATCCCTATCTCCAGTTTTGAAATAAAAACGAGACCGAGGCTAATTTCGGGCGCGGCCGAAATTTGAATACCCGTCACATTTGAATGAAACTGAAGCTTCTTTTGTGTCAAAAATTTCTACCGCAGCCCAATAACGTGTTCCGATTCCATCTGTTCCTGGATACGTTGGGGTTAATCCAGGAACACACTTGGATGTATTTTGGTTAATATTCAAAAAGAAAAAAAAGTTGTTCTTACAAGAATCCAATATTTGCGGGTTGGTTTGTATGACAGCCCTATGACGTAATGTTCCGATTTCATCCATTCCTAAATATCTTTTGAAGCTTTACTAGCCTAAGGTGACCTGATTCCCGAAGGCCCAATGCAGTACACATTCCGGAATTCGGTTTTCAGGCAAACCCTCAATCGTATACTATTTTATTATTTGTTATCATTCGCTTAATGATATCAAAACAGCAAGATCCCGATGCGATAGCATTAAGCGGCGTCGATTGTATGTCACGAGGCTACCACGATGACGGGTGCCATAAAACGACCACATATTCTCCATCCTTTCATAAGTGATATCTTCCTAAACGGAATACAGCAAGAATAGTAGCCTTTATTCTGGGAAATGTGTGGTGAACCTTGGGAAAGCAAGGGACGTAGCCAGCGGAGGGGTCCAGGAGTCCTTAACTTCGCACAGTATTTCTAATTTATTCATTCCTAAAACTCTGCCGAAATTAAGCTTGCAGTCAGATAAATTGTGTCATCTGGACGAAAGTTGTGACTACATAATAAACAATTTGAAACACATAAAAATCTGGTGACCCAAAATTGGGATCGTCTTTCATAATGGAAACTTCAACAAATTTCGTAAGAACTCATACAGGCTACACAATTTGAAATAAAATATTTCCCTGTAGAAGAATTTTTTTTGAGCCGCGCGAAGGGAAGGCAAAAGCAGCATGACGCGGGCACCGAAAACGCGATCGTACTTTCCATAGTTCCATAGTTGCTGCTTCGTGCATATACCATGGCCCACGAGCCCTTCTATAATTGTACAGAAAAGAAGTCTTTGGCGTTGTAGACGTGGCACTCTCTGCTTCCGATGATAGCAGAGCAATTAAGTAATCGTGCGTGCACTCGTGCTCGCCCAGCCCCGTCAAGCGATAAAATTGGATTCGACACAGGAACAGTGGGACAGGAGGCATATTATGCATTGGGGCAGCGCCGTCATAATGTCATAATTTCTGATATCCAGCTAAATCCTGGCTACGTCCTTGCAAGGTTCTGTTGGTACTAAACAGGACCCCGAAAAGATCCCTCAACTTCTAAATGTTCTCATAGACAAAACATCATCAGCATGTGAAGTGCAAATGTATGTTTTAAGACGCAAAGATATAACAGGCATGGGAAAAGTGTATCCAGGATCTCGTTTAAAAGGGGCAAACCCAACATTTGTTTAACACAATGAACACGCATTTTTTTTAGGGTTAGGAATAGGTATTTTTCAACTTTTGAATTCCAGTTTTCGAAACTGCAGTCTCAGCAGCATTGTTGGGATGATGATGGCCCTTTCCCTATCACTGACTATCCGTGACCCTGAGACAAAAATCATGAAGCTGTTTATTTGAAGTACGAAAATTACACCTCCTTGTACCTACCTATTTAAAAGTTTCGTTTTGTTTATTACAATAGATAAATTAATACCTCATTGCGTAGAGAATTCTTAAGCGAATGGCGACTCTCTGGGGATTTATCGCTACTTTATTGGATTTGGTCAACATATAGGGGAAATCCTTGCAGAGTCGTTTAGTTTGAATTTTTTTTCCTAAAGAGGTTGATAGGGGAATCGGATGGAGTACAGTAATTTTTCCATCGTTTTGTGAAAAAATTAAATCGCATCTTTACATGGCTGTTACTTCTGAGTATTGGCAGCTATAGATGCTTGGGATTTTCACCTAATACGGGCAGTGCGGTCCTCTATACATGGCTGTTAAATTTCCAAATTTTACGCTCCAAAATTTCCGAATAAGGGACAATTTTCGATTAAATCGATTGAACTCCAGAACGCAGATAAGTAGGACCTTGAAATTTGGAGACAATGTGAGCTGTGAGCGCCAAGTATAGCTCTACAGCTACAAGTGTGAGCTAGAGCCTTGATATGTTCACAAGTCTGCCAATTTTCAAATTTATTGGACACATTTTATAGAGTTTTCGATTAGGAAAGTCGAAAGTGCGATTTGGGCAGCTGTAACTGTCGAACGCAGATAGGTGACCCTAAAATATGGAGAAATGCAAGTATGTAAATGTAATCCCCAGGTTGTGGAGCTACCTGGCGCTTACATTTAGGTACATTAAATTTCAGAACGATTGAACAAAGAGTTTCGAAATTATCGAAAATGAATGTTTGCCACATGAAAGTGCGATTATCCTGCTAATAACACTTAACAGACTGACTACAGGCCTCACCGAGGAGGTTTGGTGTGGCGTTGGGAATGCTGTACATTTACTAATGCTGTACGACAGGTCAAAATGCTTTAGGTATTGTACAGCAAAATGGTGTACGTCCACCCATTTGGGTGAAGTTTGGTTGATTGATTCACAAAAAAAAAAGTTGTTCATGCAAGAACCTAATTTCCAGCGGTTGGTTTGTATGAGAGCCCTATGACGTAGTGTTCCGATTTCATCTGTTCCTAGATATGTTTGGTGGCTTTACTAAAAACACATTTGCGCAAGGTTTGGTCAAGATTGGTTCATTAAGAAAAAAGTTTTTCTTAGAAGAATCTAATTTCCAGTGGTTGGTTTGTATGACAGCCCCATGATGTAGTGTTCCGATCTGATCTGCTCCTAGAAATTTTTTGAGGCTTTACTAGGAACACATTTGGATGAAGTTTGGTTACGGTCGGATTAAAAAGGAAAAAGTTTTTCTTAGAAGAACTTAATTTTCAATGGTTCGTTTGTATGGCAGCCCTATGACGTAATGTTCCAATTCCATCCGTTTCTAGATATGTTTTGAGGTTATACTAGGAACACACTTGAGTGAAATTTGATTAGGATTGGTGCATAAAGAAAAAAGTTTTTCTTAGAAAAACCTAATTTTCAGGGGCAGCCCCATGACCCCATGGTCCGATTCCATTTGTTCCGACATATATACAGCGTACACTAAAAAGAAACTTGCATACAAATTTTCAGCTCGATAGCTTCAAAACTAAGGGACTAGTTTGCGTTGCAACAGACGGACAGACAGACAGATAGACAGACGGACAGACAGACAGACAGACAGACGGACAGACGGGCCAAGTCGAGCGGCCGCCCGGGGCGCCAAATCTTAGGGTAGGCTTTTTGGCCAGCATTCGAATCAAAAAGATGAAAAAAGCCGAAAGGAAAAAATCAATATCAACTTCGATCAAGTGGAAAGGCCGCGGTTCCCTTTCTATAGATGAAATAAAAAGGGGGCGAAATAAAATAAAGATATAAAGTTTAAAGATGTGTTTTGAAAATGCATATTCCTTGCGAAGCTATCAAGAGCCCACCATTGATACGAAGTGCTGCATTTAGAATCATAAAATGCTAAGTAAGCCGCGCAATACGTCTGTGATGCTAGCACCCGCCCTACTTTCGAAAAGCAAAGTGGGACTAGCCCTAAGTTATTCTTTGGAAAAAAACATACTAACTGAAGAATTACTTGTATGTGTAAATTTCGTCCTCCGATTTAACATTCATTACATCTTCTTTTCACCAGAATTAAGGACCTTGCATGAACCATAATTTTTGCCTAATTTTCAGAGCACTTATAGCACGAAATTCATTATTCTTTCATTTATACGGATATGCGATTTGATTTCCGCAAGATGACATCTTAAGTTTTTGTTTAGTATGTTGAGTAACAGGAGAGCAAGTCCATTAAATAAATATTGAACTCCCGAATAAATTCATATAAAATGAGAAAAAGGGAGTCGAATAAACGCTGAAAACATTAAGGCGTTTAAAAAGACTCCTCTGTGAGAAATGTTATTCACAATAATTTTTTTGGAGTTGTTTTCCATAATTTCCATCGACCCTTCGCGCATTTTGCAATTCAACTTCAATTCGCCAAACCTTCCCATATGAATCGATTACTTAAGTTGGTCCCCATTGCATTGATTCATCTAGCATTGGAGGGCAAACTACGAACAAGGTGGTTTGAATTTTAGCAAGATGAGGGATCGAAGCAGAGAACACATTACCAGACCTCCTTAATTTGTGTTTGGACATGTTATTATCGGAATTTGGCTATACGCTCAGCCGATTTAACTAGCTCTGACCTTATTCTCTTAAAAAATTCTCGAGATGACGCATTTAGGAAAATAAGCCATGCACTTTGAAAAGCCTAAAGCAATCCGGCTAATTGAAGTTTTTAGGGAATTTATGGAAAACAACTACAGAGCGTTAGTAATGAAAACAAGCACAATTTTTTGGCCCAACATTTTTGAGGGCGGAGTTTTCTAAAAATGTATTGAGTATTTTACTGGAAAACGAAATTTCGAATGCATTCTCGATTTCATACATCAAGCTTCAACATTCTTCCGAAACTCACCAGGCGGGATTCGTTGTTGCAAAACGTTGCAAATTGCGGGTGTATGCATGAACACATGAAAAATTTGTGTCCAAATTTGTCTAATTTCATACAGATTACGAATACAATAAGGATATTAAATTTGCGTTTCATCTTCAGAGCTCGACCGCGCTTTGAAGAAGTTTCAAGTTTCAATTCTATTCCATTCACTAATAATGTGAAACAAAGCATTGGAAAAAAATATTTGTCAAAATAAAAATCGAGCCGAAATCAACTCTGGTTTTCTGCACTTAAGTTGTTACAACTGTTAGAAATAATGGCGCTAGAATAAAATGGTGTAAGTGAGACTATGCGCCAATTTTTAAAGGAATCATACAAGCACCTAGCCTTGGTAAAATTGAACTTGGAAGTTTTTGAAAATTGAGATTGAAAAAATTTCTTTTCGGGTCAAATCACTCAATTTTAACTTTGAACCTCTGCAAAAAGAAACTACTAATCCGATTTTAGTGCGGCTATTTTTTTTATAAGTAAATTTGCTGGCTCTGTAAGCCATCTTGTTTCGCTATTATATTTGGAGATACTGACGTTTAAGTCGTGTGGGACAATTATTTTTTCAAAAATCTTCAATCGCCTCTGACAGCTAAACGGTTAAGAATTGGGGGTATGTTCCTTTCAACTTCTTTGCTGGAAATCACGTGAGGAATCATTTTCCGGTGTGTTTATGCGGTAGTTTCCGGACACCCTGTATACCTAAAAATTCAAAAGTAACAATTCCTACTACATGGGGAAATTGGGAGCCGATATGTGGACTACGTGCCAATTTTCATCCCCTGTTGTTGTTAGGGCGAGAAAATCCTGAGCAATCCGAACATGGCTCACAGAAATATCCAGTTCACCATGGAAATGGAGGGCAACAGTGAGCTGCCATTCCTGGACCTAAAAGTCATCAGAAAAAATGGCGGAATTGAGTTTGATGCGGAGTATCCTCTCTAATCATTTTTTTTTTTTGCAATAAATGGCGCCGTACCACTTCATAATTCGCCACTCTTACACCATCCCACTGAACCAGGAGAGATTCGAAGAACACCATCGAAACAAGTCAGAAGAATCGATACGACCCACGGGTGATATCGAACCTTATCCGAAAAACGAAGACCAGGATGGAGGAAGGAGCATTGACAACCAAGAGCCGATGAGGGGGATAGAGTAAAGCATTCACGGATATCAAGGCAGCCACGGATAACAATGAAGGGCATAGTTCTGAAAATGGTTTCGACGGGCAGACAACACCAGTTAGGCAATAAACTAGCCTCGACCAAGGACAAGAAGGAGAAAAACGAAGATAACGGAATCTACAAGGTCTCTTGCCCGGATTGCGACAAAATGTACGTTTGAAAAACGAAACGGCTAGTAGCTGTCAAATGGAGTTAACATGCAAGGGACGCAGACATCCCCAAGAGGAACAACAATGACCCCGGTTCGCTACAATCGATGGTAACACGACACATGATAGAGACTGAACACGAAATCACGCTGAACAGCGTCAAAATCATTCATGGAGGAGTTAATCAGCGAAAAATCGATGTGATAGAAAGCCTGACCATTCTCAAGGAACCGGACATCATAGCATGAACCATGACACCGGCATCATACAATCAAGGTTGCTGAGGAAATTGATCGAGACGGGTACTCGTCCTTCCGCTTAAAAGTTGGAGGTGTAACGGCGTCCCATTTCGCCAGTTAGGTTTAGGTATTGTTACTTTTGAATTTTCAGGTATATCAACCCAGCCAACACCAAATGGAAACCAGTGGAACTGCACTGAAGAAGGTGCCCGAAATGATCATATATGCAACCAAAAATAATAATCCCGTGGTAGGAAACACCACCGTTTTCCTTTAAGATTATTTTGGTTTTAAAATAATTTTTGTGATTTACGATCTATCGCGTAAATTTTGAGAGGTCTTAAGTTAATGGAAGCATAACAATTTTCGGGGCTCCCTCTTGAACGAAATCCTGCCACACCCATGCAATGGGGAGCCTAAATCCCCTGCTAGTGTATTTACATAAGTTAAATTAATCTTGGACTTTATAGTGCCAGTCATTACGTGATTTAATAATGCAAAATGTGGTGGAGAGTTTTTTTTTGTTCCTTATGTTTTTTGGGGTGCTGAGCTCGAGTCCGCGAAGCTTTCCACAAAAATTTCGTTGCGGAACATCCATCCTGCGTCTACCTCGCATTTGTCATTGAGAGTTCCTGAGCCTGATGGCCATAACCTCCCTCCCTTGCGGGACGACAAGATTTATCCGACTGATAGCCGAAAGTGTGTTCTCCGCCGGGATGCCTCCCTTTGGAACCCCACCTTGGGATCCGACTCTAGCTGGTCGGCTTGTCTAACACCACAAACCCCTTCGAGTCCAACGCCTAGATGGGTAAGGACCATGGTCCCATGGGCACGCCCATCCCCGAGGTACACTATTCGCTAAAGATTTCTCAATAGCAGGTGTGATCCTCCCTTGGCCCCATTTCGGTAGACCTAACGAATTCTGCTCGCCAGCCGCAGGATCTTTATGCCTGTTTACTACTCGTCTGCTACCGTTCACATTGGTCTGGCCCCCGTCCGTTTACTAAGCAGCCATTTGACTCAGGCCATGTGGTCATCAATCCACAAACCAGCTAGGTATAGGCGCATAGGCCATTCTCCCTAACTAGTCCCTTCGTGGCTTGGGTTATGCGAAGCCGCCAGCTCCGAGACTGGACACGTACGCTTATAATGTGTTTCTCTCCTACGAGGAAGCACTGCGTCGTGAGGGCTGGTATGGCTGACTTTTCGGAGGAATAAGGAAAAGTCAGCCATGCTGTGTCACCCATACATGACCAGGGAGCTCGGGAACATCATCGCCCGACTGTCTTTGTGCAGATCCACGCCATGGCGTATCAACCATACCAGGGGCCTCCCTGCGCTGCTCAGCTACGTGGTGTCGGAACCCACCAAAGGCCTGTGCCACAAGGACACTGACCCCCTTGCGGGATTTGTTGCAGAACTGTGCAAAAACCGCAGAACCCCAAAATTTTCGGATATTTTCCGCTTTTTAGCTTATACCTCGGAAACTGTAGATTTCTGCGAAAATCTGTTCATGAGCATGTTAGAGGAAACATGATTGCGGGTCCAACGCGACATTAGTCTTCATTAGTCTTGGTGGGGATTTACGAATTCTTGCTCAGCACCTCAACATCCATAAACAACAAGAATGTAAAACCGTTCAATCTCAAAATTTATTGCATAATCTGAAAGTATGCAAAAAATGGCAAAAATGAAAAACGGATTTATAATATTTTTATTAATGTGTACAGAATATGCACAATGTCAAACAGCTCATTTTTTTCTTTCATCCCCCAAATGTCACTTATATTCTTAATTTTTAATAGAAATAGTTTACCACAATTATAGGTAATTGACGTAAATTATTTTTATGTTAAGAACTGCCATGATTTTCTAAATTAAATGCATTTAAAATATAATTTTCCAGTAGATATGTAGGCCGGAAATAGTGTAGCTAAGGGCTAAACACCTTACTAAAAGTCCCTACTGTATCTGATTAAAGGTAATTGTCAGTCTTCCGAAATCCGACACAGTGCATACTCGGGATGAATACCATTTCTCGATTACGGAAACTTTTGCCGTAGCCATCCTATGTCAAGTCATTCGCTCAACGCATTAATTTACAAATATCCTTTGGGACAAATTTCTAAGGTTTTAGCCGGCTTTCAGGCCTATGCTTATCGCAATATGAATGAAGGTAGGTATTGTTGCGTCAATTTATTTTCACTTTGTCATTTTATGGACAAGTTAAAACTCTCCCAAGCGAGAAGTAGTGGAAAGAAAATATCCTTAAAATTGACGCGCCCGAAAGATATCCACAACACCGCACAACAACAAAAACAACACCAAAGCATCTAAATCCAGACAGATAAAAGAACGATGGCGTGCGTGGTTCGCTTGGGAAATTCAAGTTGTTTGCAAATTATTTTTTCTTGTTGATTTTTTGTGAGATGTTCTTTTTTTTTTCTTCCCTTCGTTTGGTTATCTTTTCCATTTATGAATTTCTAATTTTAATATTTTGTTTTTGTTTTATATATATAAAACTGAAGAACATGTGCCCATCAAATGGCTGTGCGAAGTATCGAAGTGGAAGGTTAAAAGAAAAAAAAAAACAAGAACATACGTTGAATTGAGCTTTTTGGAATTCGGGAATGTTGCATTAAAATTTCATGTGATAACATCAAGAGTTTTGTTTTTATAAAACTTTCCCGGTTCCTGGCCGTAAGTAATAAGTTTTGAAAATGTCATTTTGAATGACGAAAAAAAAATGGTAAATGGAAAACACAGGATGGTAATTTAGAGAGTGTTTGTGAATTTGTATGGTTTTATGGCTGAACGGTGTACGAACTTATTAAAAATTCCAATGATTTATTTAAGAATTAAATAAATAAAGCGAAAAGCATTTTAAGGTTAAAAATCCGCCTTTTAAATTCGTAAATGTGCATGAATTTACCATCTCAGGCATTCAAAACCGTTTAGAATCGACGGAAGCAAAAATAAATCCGCAAAATTACTGAATCCATGACCCAAATTCAACTCGACTGAATTAAAGAATTCCCATTTAATATCCAATTATTACTCCATGAATAACTCGGCTTCCTAAATGGAAAAAAATAAATCGTTCCCGCAACAACAATGTTCAAGCGGAAGGCTCAGTTTTTTTTCGGACTCTCGGAAATTTTCCGGCAAAGTTTAATCAGAAACGTGCTCAACGAAACAACGACGGAAGGCAATGCGACAAAATCCTTTCATTCTTCAAGGTCCCGTAAAGTTTTCGCGCAACCTTCGTCTGGCACAAATACAATTTAAAGCGATTCTTTTTCATCGCCACACTGACGTAGTTAAATTTAAGCTTTTCAGGATTTATTTAGTCCATTTTTTCCGCACACGTCTTTTGTAAAATATATACAGAGAAAATAAACAACAAGATCCGTTCAACTCTTCAAATTTCATGAAATACGATGTGCTTCATTCTGTGGCTATGGTCGTCTACATCACTCTTTCAGGATAAACTTATCCTTAAACCGTAGCATGAGAATTTCAGAAAAGTTTTAATTTCGTTAATTTGAGGATTTCAACATGAACCTTCGTCGCGTCGGTCGTCCGGATAATGTTATATTTATAAGAAAAACGAAGTCAGAAAAGGAACTCTTCTAGTTTGTAAGGATGTAAACATTAAAAAAAAATCAAGAAAAAACTTCTTACGTTCCACAAAAAAAAAAGTTTTTGTGACTTCAGCCTCTTTTATTACTTGAAACTCACGTTCAGAAAGCAATTTTGATTTTTGTCTACCGTAAATAGCTCGTCACGATGACGAGACTATTCTTCTTGGTGTACGTACAGCCTATTTCGGATCGTTGGCAGATTTTATGACTATACAGACTTGACCTCGTCATTGCATACCGTTGTTGCCTTGATTTTATCTAATTGTCTCGGAAAAGTGGCTAGATAGCCCGAGGACACAAAAGATGGATCACACTCGGTAAAAAAAAGTTCATCATCAGATAATTTGATTGTAATGACGAAATTGACGTTCGCCGTAGAGCCTATATATTTGCAGGGATAACAATTTACAATAAGAAATTTTTCGTCTTTTTATATTTTTAATGTCTAAGTCGAAGATCGGATGTTAAATATACAGCACTAAATATACTCACAAATTACATTTTTCTTAAAATATCTGACAAAAAGGAAATGTAGACATTTTTTTTCATCTGTTTGAAAACCACTTAAATCTCTTATAATTCCCTCTGATATGCACACAAAACGAAAGAATATTTACAAAAATAACAGAGCGGAATAGGAATTCGACAAGGCGTAATTTCCTTGAAACGCTTTATTGAAAAATTATCCAAATTTCAATTTGTCTGCCTTGTTTCCGGCATAAGGGCGCGTACAAAAACAGTGCGACGCCGGGCTTTTCCGGGCCGGGCGATGCGATGTGTGCACACCTCTTGCGATGTCGGGCAGGGCGATACGATGCGATCAGATTTGTTGCGAGACAATGCGATTTGTTTTCATGGCAAGAAAACCTGATTTTTCAATGGATTTTATACCGGCCGGCGCTGCATCGTGCGGTTTGCCGCTGTTTGATGATGATATGGGTATGATTTTAGATCGGCCTCGGGAGTTGGCGCTTCAGGTGTAGCATCATCGGTATTTTCTATATACATACGTACATACGTGTCGCTATGTTTATGTATAGTGTTGTAGTTAATTTTGGGTATTCACGAATGGATTGTTGTAGGTAATAATAATGAATGGGAGAAAGGAAGAAATTCGTAGTGTTAGCTTACGCGCTTCAAAACAATATTCAGGCGGCATTTGGATATATGTATGTAGTCTAAATTGTTGTTAATGAGTGAAATAGTGCAATGAAACCTAGTTTGTATCGTTTGCGCTTCCGGCGGCAAAATGGCCTCCCTGTTTTCTCGAGGAAATACGCGTTCGATTGGCGTGACAGAAACACCAGGGCCCGTATTTATGAACATACCTTAACTCAAGAAGACCTTGAGTCAAGGATGCTGAAATCCAAAGAATTAAATGTCATTTCCCATACTTTTTCATAGAAATCAATTATATTCAGGAGTCAATGCATCCTTGATTTAGGGCGAAACTCAAGGAGACCTTAAGTTTTCAATAGACTTGAAATATAATATTTCAAGGTAGGTACCTTGACTTCAAGTAAGGTTGACTATAGAAAATTTCAAGGTCTCCTTGAGTTTCTCCTTAAATCAAGGATGCATTGACTCGTGAATATAAGTGATTTCTATGAAAAAGTATGGAAAATGACATTTAAGTTTTTTTTTTTAATTTCGGCATCCTTGACTCAAGGTCTACTTGAGTTAAGGTATGTTTATAAATACGGGCCTAGGTAAATTTGGGTCGCTGATTTCGAGTTTGAGGTTAAAAACAAGAAAAAAGTGTTAGGGTTGCCCACTCCAAAATGGCACCCCTGATTTCACGAGGAAATTCGCGTTCGATTGGCGTGGCAGAAACACTAGGTAAATTTGGGTCGCTGATTCCGAATTTGAGGTAAAAAACAAGAAACAAATGTCGGGGTTGCCCGCCCCAAAATGGCACCCCTGTTTTCTCGGGGAAATACTCGTCCAATCGGCGTGGCAGCAACACTAGGTAAAGAAGAATGGTCACGATCCATACAAAATTTACCCAGTCCCGGCACAAACGCAACCTATCTCAGGAAATTCGTTATTTTATGTACATCAATTATTATATATATTTTTTTTTAATATCAGTGGCTAAGTTTGTTTGTTGCGTAACAAAAGTTCTACAATATCCCTTCTGATTTCCAATAGACGTACAGAAAGCACATATCGCCGACGACTACGTAGTGCATGTTCACACACAACACACCACGCAACGCAAACATGCTAAGTCCGCTAGAGCAGACCCTAACTGTAGATATCTTGGTTTTTAAGGGAGAGTATGCGAATTAGATACGAGTTGTAGTAGGTATCGAGCTAGCATACGCAAATGATTTTGTTAAACCTTCAATAGACCAGGTCTTTGGTAATCGTACTATTTTTAGCTTTGGTTGCTCGATATAATTGATGTAATATACATTATTCTCATTTACAGGGTGGGCCAATTATAAGTTCGTTTTTAAATCATAGATTAGTTTGACACTGACAGATCTTTTTTCGCTCAAAATCTTTATAGAAACTCAGTATCATACCTCCGCAGAACGAAATAAGTCGCTTTACGCTTAAACAACGTTGGGAAATATTGAAAATTTATTTTCAAAGTGAGTGCTGTCTAGCTCAAAGCCAGTTACAGAGCCATGTTATCCGACTTTTTTTTACTGAAATTGAATTGACATGGATTTGGACGACCTCTGGTTCATGCAAGATGGCGCGCCATGCCACACAGCCCATGCCACAATCGATCTTTTACGCTCCAAATTCACAAATCGTGTTATCAGCCGTCTTGGCGATGTCAATTGGCCGCCTCGGAGCTGTGATTTGACTCCTTTGCACTTTTTTTTGTGAAGGACCGATGTTATGCCAACAATCCAGAAACGATTCAAGCACTTAAGGCCAATATCATCCACGCAATCCGTGAGCTACAGCTCGAAACCATCAACAGGGTCTTGAAAATTACTGCGATGCCAGCAGGGCCTGCCACTTGAATGAAGTTGTGTTCTATCATTAATGGGAGCTTACTTACTTTCTAATAAAGCCATAAGACGTTGAAAAAAAATTAATTTAGTTCATTTTATTGCATTTTTCAAAACAAACTTGTAATTGGCCCACCCGTTATATACTCATTTTATAATGAGTTAGCCACAGAAATCTCAAAAAAGAAAACCTCATAATTCATGTATATAAAATAACAAAAAAAACTGGCATATATTTCGCTTGCGCCGGAGCTGGGTCACAAATGACCATTCTTCTTTGGGTCGCTGATTTCGAATTTGAGATCAGAAACAAGAAAAAAATTTTAGGGTTGCTCACCCCAAAATGGCACCCCTGTTTTTTCGGGGAAATACGCGTTTGATTAGCGTGACAGAAACACTAGGTAAATTTGGGTCGCTAATTTCGAATTTGAGATCAGAAACAAGAAAAAAAATTTAGGGCTGCCCGCCCCAAAATGGCACCCCTATTTTCTCGAGGAAATACGCGTTTGATTAGCGTGACAGAAACACTAGGGAAATTTGGGTCGCTGATTTCGAATTTGAGATCAGAACCAAGAAAAACATTTTAGGGTTGCCCGCCCCAAAATAGCATCCCTGTTTTCTCGGGGAAATACTCGTCCAATCGGCGTAGCAGAAACACTAGGTAAATTTGGGTCGCTGTTTCCGAATTTGATGTAAAAAACAAGAATTTTTTTTAGGGTTGCCCGCCCCAAAACGGCACTCCTGTTTTCTCGGGAAAATACTCGTCCAATCTGTGTGGGAAGAAACACTAAATGAATTATGTACCGCTGATTTCAAATTTGAGGTCAAAACAGAAAAAAACAAATTTGGGGTTGCCCGACCCAAAATGGTACCCCGGTTTTCTCGTCACCGTATGCTCCTACAATTGACCTATCTACCGCTACCTTCAATAATTCATTGCAAATACATGCGCTCTCCGAAACTTTTTTATACGTAAGCCTACGTTACAACCCAGGTTGTGCTGCACTGCATATTTCCATCAAATGTTATTTCTTTGACCCATTCATAGATTTATACAACAACAATTGTCAAATCCGAATGCCGCCCTTTTTTGGAGGTACTCGTACGCTACGAATTGGGTTGGACAGCACTGTAAATTTCCACAAAGGCTATTTAGTAGACCGATCCATTATTTTATTACATTACCTGCATACGGCTATCCATTCATTTAATATCTACACTATACACCATCCGACACATATGTATGTATATATAAATATTCCCAATGGTAATGCAACCCGATCTGCACAAAGCATGCCTCTCATGTCGATATCTCCCTATCAGCATCAAACAGCACGAAACCAGCCTCTCTATGTACATACATACAATACACCATGCCACTACGAAACCGATCCAAACAGAAACCGTATCCTCCATGTCGCTCTAATCGGCGACAATGCAACTTACAGATGCTGAAAGCACGATGATTCGACATGGAAAAGTTCTCCATCGTACAACCACATGCCACTACGAACCCGATCCAAACACAAATCGTATCCTCCATGCTCCCATCGGCGACAAGGCACCTTACAGCTGCTGAAAGCAGCACGCATCGCCTAACGGCCTGGACCGACGTTTATAATCGAAACTAGCGGGTATGGAAAAGAGCAGCAAATACTGTTTAACTGTAAAAAAAAGCATTTTTTAATTTCTCAATTTTGCTTGGTTTATTATCCTTGCTGGCGGCGGCGTTTTGCTTTACGCTGCCGTGCATATTGTGGTTTTGATTGTAAAAAAATGCGCAAATTGAAGTGAAATTCCTTTAAACCTTTTTTCCCCTGTATATTGAAAAAAAGTTATTGTTTAACCTCAGAAGCGAGTTAATATTATTTCTTTTATATTCTTTGGTACATATCGATAAAATCCTAATAAAAGGATGACAACGTCGGTAGATTTTTTTCCTTGAGCACGTGTCCCCTCAGAATCAATGAATAAGATTTTATTTATCAACTTATATTCAGGTCTAGGTCATTGGCCTAAATTATCCTTACTTTAGCCCAGCACATACACGCATAAGGTGCTAACCAGAAAATTGGTGTAATAAGGTGTCTGGCTCAGGAATAATTGATGAGTCTGATATGATTACATAAATGTAGTTCAATAACTTTTCCATTAGATGATATTTAAGGGCTATTATCCAAAAGATGAAATGAATTTCGAGAGAAAATCGTCTTTCTTGTAGCTGTAGGATACGTCAGGATTATAAATGAGATTCTTGTTCTATTGAGCGTAATGACAATAGTGTCAATAAATTGGAAAAGTCGGATGCTTAAGGTGCCTAACATTATTCTCCGGTCAACAAAGTATAATTCATAGGGTACACCGTAGAGTATGTATTGATTCAGGAAATGTTGTAGTTTGTTCCAATTTCGACGAGGAACAAGAATATTTCGCAAATATTTCGTTGTGGTTTTTTGAGATCCTATGTGTATTTAGTTATTTTTTTACGGAAATGCGCCAGTCTGGCGAAAATCGATGCGAGTTTTTTTTATAAATACATTTTTCGATCTTCTGTTGTTGAAACGCTGAAAATGGGAAAATTTATTGACTGTGCTATGTATTTTACCTAGTGATGTACCAAGTACCTTAAACGTCATTTGTTATTTTTGTCGCTGGTATAGGATTATAAGGTTCCTTAGTTTGGCGCAGATCGGAAAAGTCACTCTAGTAGTAATTCTATGTTGGCTAGCTCATAGACTGCTCCATTTCTCACATTCTTTGATGATACTCAATGAAATTCCGTGTGCGTGTGAGGAATTTGCCATCATATGGCGGCTTGACACACATGTTGCAATGAGAGCATCCCCTTATTAACGATTTTTTCTAGTTCAGACTCCAAAGGCTTAGGTTAAACTAGGATCCCAGTGGTGATTTGTATCCAGGCACTTAGTCCACAGACTCTAGGTGCCCGTTCCATTATCAGTTTTGTAAGTGCCAGTAAATCATACCAAGCTCCGAGATTCTGGGAAAGGGCTGTAATTTTCCCATTCTTTACCGTAAGGGATGAGGAATATACAAAGAAGATCTCCGAACTCTTGGGAGTTGGGTGCACCATGAACTGCATCCTTAAAATGGCACTGTTATAGAACTTCCAGAGTTTCCTTCAGATCGTCGGCAGAGCTTGTTCATATTTGTTCATTGGGGATCAAAATTTTGAATTTTGAATTTTGAATTTTGAATTTTGAATTTTGAATTTTGAATTTTGAATTTTGAATTTTGAATTTTGAATTTTGAATTTTGAATTTTGAATTTTGAATTTTGAATTTTGAATTTTGAATTTTGAATTTTGAATTTTGAATTTTGAATTTTGAATTTTGAATTTTGAATTTTGAATTTTGAATTTTGAATTTTGAATTTTGAATTTTGAATTTTGAATTTTGAATTTTGAATTTTGAATTTTGAATTTTGAATTTTGAATTTTGAATTTTGAATTTTGAATTTTGAATTTTGAATTTTGAATTTTGAATTTTGAATTTTGAATTTTGAATTTTGAATTTTGAATTTTGAATTTTGAATTTTGAATTTTGAATTTTGAATTTTGAATTTTGAATTTTGAATTTTGAATTTTGAATTTTGAATTTTGAATTTTGAATTGTGAATTGTGAATTTTGAATTTTGAATTTTAAATTTTGAATTTTGAATTTTGAACTTTGAATTTTGAATTTTGAATATTAATACATATACCGAAGTTTGAGTCATTACTCTAAAACTCTAAATGGAGGTTTGGCTTCTTTCATACGACCATCAGAGGATCATGTGTA
This sequence comes from Microchrysa polita, assembly GCA_949715475.1. Taxonomy (NCBI): domain Eukaryota; kingdom Metazoa; phylum Arthropoda; class Insecta; order Diptera; family Stratiomyidae; genus Microchrysa; species Microchrysa polita. Next base: position 134,432,172 of record OX454416.1, on the reverse strand, counting down.
CCAAATTTTAAGAAAATCGCACCACTGGAAGAGGCAGTAGAAGCAAGTCTTTCGACGACTGTATACTGCATTCTAAAATCGCGCATGTTTTTTAGAAAAAAAGAAACAGTTTCTTTTCGTTATTGCGCCGATCAAAAAGCTTGATAGGCTCTTCACTGAAATTTTGTGTCGGCAAACTATGTTCGCTCCTGATTTTGCTGGATTGCTAGAAATGGCCCCTGACTTTGGGTAAAAATCCCTGAAAATCTTCAGTTAGACGCAATGCATCTGACAGATGCCTCGCATTGTTTTTTCACCATAAATTCTTTTCTATTGTGAATTCCACTTTCTACCTCAGAGTAGCTATCGTATACCGAGTAAGGAAGCATTTTAGTCTGAAAGTGATAATTGTGGGGTCCTTTAGCTTACGTAGCAGGCTCGAACATCTAGTAGATGCATTGCGAGCACTCGTGCAACTGATTTGAACGTGTAATTGATATAAGCGCAGCAGTATACGATAAAAAAATATTTACTTTTAGAGTTACACTATCACACCTTTGTTTTACCATTGAAGTCTATTTTTTTTAAATTTAGTTATGCTCAGAAAGCTGTTAAACTGCAATTATGTAAGACAATTCTAAAAAATCTCATTTTTTTAAGACTTTTTCTTAACAAAAAAATATTATCAACAGACCCGATCTTTTTTCTATTGATATTGACTATTGGTATGACAAGGCTTCAAATATTCAGATAATGAATAAACCCTATGAAGATATGCATTACCTTACAACAGGATGACAAAGTTGGCATCTAATAGATGCATTGCGTCTATTCGTGTTACATTTTTTATTGCGACCAACGGAAGGTTAAAGTTTCTACCGATAAGGTGCCAAATTTGTTTTTGCATATAGTCCTTATAACGGGAAAAGTACAACACTAGACAAGCTGATTTGCCAATTCGTCGAGTGCCTAAAAGAGCGTACATATCTAAGTAAACAACTTATCTATACAGTTTCAAAATGCCTCAAGCTGATATCGCACTATTCTACATTTATTGTAGTGAGCGAGTCCTCCTTCTCAAGTAAAAGTTCAACATTTCTTGTTCAATTTCCATAGGGAAAATCCTCTTAGCATTTCCCGTTTTATTTCTCGTAAAACTGAATCCTTGTTCGTTGCCACGCTACATAGTTCGTTGTTGGCGAATATCGTGATGAATGTTGTTGTTGTTCTTGAATTTGCAGTGGGAACAAGATAAATAATAGGAAACGGAAGACAAATATGCATGCAACATACGAGTTTAAGATGCATAGAATAAGATGCAAGCGAGAATTGTGTGCTGTTGATGCATGAATAAGAAATCTGCTTAGTGTCACCACCATACCATGTGCAATAACAATTCTTGGATGATAATGATGATGAGACATGGTAAAACCGCTAAACATCACGTTTCATCACACTTGCCTGACAAATGGGTACTTTTACCTAATGAGTTCTATTCGGGTGAGTGTACTATCTGAGGTTTTTGTTGTAGGCTGGACCACATAGGTGTATACGATAGATAGATACGCCTAGCGTTGACAGAAGAGAATGGTCGAGGTTTCTGACAACAAACCCTATCTTAGAAACTCCTCGGATGCTTGAGTACCAACAAAAAAATTTTATATGAATCTCTCTGTGTGATTCAATATTCCGCAAGAATAAGTGGCATGAAGATATGAAACATAAGGATGCATAATGGAGACTGGAAAAGCAGTGTGTTGATGTGTACACGTATCCTACATGCATTCCTAGGATATTGTGTCTGTGTGTGTGCAAATATGAAAGGCTGCAAAATTTCCATGCAGTCTGGCTGTACATATTAATGTTTTCATGCCATGTTTATATATTCGTACAATGTTTGGCTTTGTTTGCTTGCCCTCATAATATCGGGCAAGTGTACGACGAACTCAGGCAGGAGCAGGATATGATGTCTACCGAGCCAACTGTCAAATTGTATACTATATAGCAGCACTCGTCGTCGTAAGTGGGCCACATCCTTTCCTTGACGCGACGGAATATATGAAAACGACTAACTCGGCAGACTCGTAAATGTGCGACCAAATGGGGTTGGTATAGGTATATGCAAAATTTTGAGCAATAGGCACCTCTTGATTCTTTATGTACACAATACACACCCGTTAGGTTTTGCTTCGTTTCCCGCGAATTCTAATATAAATTTCAGATTTCTGCAACAATGGTGGAGTGTGTTGTCAATGGGTGAGGTTATAAAACACAACGTTCGCGCAACGTTCGCGCAACGTTCGCGCAACGTTACCTTTAATTTCAAATTAACCGGACGTTACGGATCAGAAACTTCTCCCTACAAACAAATCCCCTAAGCGCTTAGGGAATCTGTTTGTAGGGAGAAGTTTCTGATCCGTAACGGCCGGTTGACTTGAAATTAAAGGTAACGTTGCGCGAACGTTGTGTTTTATAACCTCACCCAATGTCGACCGAAGGTATCATGCACGATGTACATACGTATATGATACACCTCTGATGGTTTGTGTTTTTTTTTTGCGTATGTGGATGGAACTGCCGACCCCAAACGGAAGCGATTAAAATGTTTGTGAACAACCTAAAAACGTACTCGACACCAAAGAACAAGAATTGTGTTCATTATTTACAGACATTCTGGCTGTTTACACTGAGCTTTTTGTTCCATTATTTTCGGCTTTATACGCGGCGTATATCTTAGCCGCCGAGTTTTGATGGGCCCGTTTCCGTCATTGTCTATCTCTTACTCGCTCTTTCCATCTTTATTTATGTATTTGTATTGTATAGCGTTGAAACAAAAGGCTTTTGGTTTTGCAAATTTTTACGACACGACCTGCTTTTTGCCGTGCAATATAATAGTCATGTACTCTACTGTAGCAAGTGATAAAACCGCCACCCGAAAAGTGTAGTACAAACAGAAATGTAACCCTTTTCTTTCATGCAAAGTGGTCGTGATTGTGTTTTGTTCCTAAAACGCAAGTATTCACCGGTATTGTTTATTTATTTAACCATTCGGTGTTACGTGCGGCTGCTTTCTGTGGGGAGCTGAAAAGGACATTTTAGTATCTACTGCGTGTCGAATCCGTAGGAATGTCTTAGTTAGGAAGACAGTCAAATGAAATTGTTTTCCTTTTGTGGCCACAAATAACAAATATGAACGTAACCTTCAGGCACATCACTCTTTTTTATGCACGCAGATAATGTTCCTTGTTTGCAAGGGTGAGTTTTACACAATTCCTGTTTGGTTTTATGTATTATGTAAATATTTAGTGGAGATTTAAGAAAATTTAATACTCTTATTTTTGAGAAAATCGATGAAACTGTTTCATAAAACTAGTTGCAGTGGCAAAAGTTGTATGCATATACATACTATAAAAAAACACATACTCAGGGCTGTCACTAAAGGGGGGGGGGAAGTCAATCGGGTGTTTGCCCCCAGCCGAATCCCCAGGATTCTAGGTGCACCGCGAAAACTTAAACGCTTAACGATTCACTGTGGTTTTTGCCACAAGAAAAGACAAGAGACACTTTTTTTTTGTGAAATAAATATCATTCACATTTTCTAAAAAGTATTCTCGGCAAATTTTATTTCACAATAATAAAGTTTTGTGTGGAGAAGCCGAACTAACAATTCTTGCCCGAAAAAGGATGGATGTTCTCCAAGCATACAACAAAGAAGAACAAGTTCTTTAAAATTTAACTTTGCATGGGAATGGACGGTATTTTACTTATTCTGAACTTTACAGGCCACCAGTGGTCGTTTAATATTTTGAGTGTTGCAATTTTTGGGTAAAAAATGCCATAGTTTCAGGTCTTTGAAAAAATATTCTGACTCCAATCGGAAATAATAACGGAAACATCATACCGTTATGAAAACTAAAAACTATGCGCCAACTTTTAAAATTACTTTATCGGACGGTTCTGGTGCATTTTTTTACAGTACAGTTATTTGAACCTGGACGAAAAGATGAATTTGATCTTTCGATTCCACAAAGAAGGTCACATTTCTTTCAGAACAAAACAGTTATTTTTTCGGGTCGGTGTAGGTAATAGAGCATTTTTTTGCTGTTGCAGTTCCAAATGAAAATTTTAGAAATATTAAGATTTGCTGTTACAGTGGATGAAAAATGACAGCTAGGTCTGCGCTTTTTCTTTAATTACAAATTACTGAAAAACCGCGACTGTTTTTCCCTTAGCGGACACTAAATGCGCTATCACCGGTCACCGAGTTATCGGTGGAAGTTTGGGAAACCCTGTATACTAGAAAATACGACGACGATATTATAATATTATTACGATACAGGGATATTAGATTTCGACTCCATCCTAATATTATGTTCAGAGTGGACGAAAGCGGATTGATTTCGCTGTTCGTTCTAAGAAATCACCGAAAAGCGTTCACAGTGCACTATTTGTAATTTTATATGACAACTGACAATATTATTTTGCCTATAAATCGTTCTTAGTATAAAAATGTGCTGGTGCAGTCATCGATAGTCATTAGCAACATATTTCTTCACTTCAAACTGACCGTCCCTTTTCTTATTATGGAGAAATTAAATTTTCTTATTATGGAAATTGACGCAGATACAAGCACTACCCCGCTGGGCACTACTTCTGCTATGCGGTTGAGTGATCCCGGGGCGAACCTAGTTCGCGCCAGAGCTCGACGGTTTCCGGGGGCGAGCAATATAAGGCAGTCCAATTACATTGTGGAGAAGCTGAGGGTTGCAAGCTGGAATGTCGGTTCCATGACGTCAAAGAGCGAGGAGATTGAGGATATCATGAAGCGGAGAGGGATAGACATCATGTGCGTGCAAGAGACAAAGTGGCGAAATACCCATATCGACAGAGCCCGGTTTCTTACGAATTCCATGAAGTACAAATTGTACTACTATGGAATTACAAACCAAAGAAACGGAGTTGGCATTATTCTGGCGTCGTCTTTACTTGGCAGTATAAGTGTCGCGAAGAGAAGTGACCGCTTGATCAGCATCAAATTGGTTATCTGCGGAAGGGTGTGGAACGTAATAAGTGCCTACGCTCCCCAAGTGGGACTGCCACCAGAAAAAAGAGGCATTTTGGAACGACGTTGACACCCTAATTCAGACCATTCCAGATACCGAATTGGTGTTCTTGGGAGGAGATTTAACCCATTTCTGGCCAACGTTGCGAAAACGCAACACCAACTTTGAGAATTTTTCTAGCCGTTATTTGTTGTTGTTATGAATATTTAATTTGTTAGTATAATCCTTCAACATGTTGTTTATGCGTATAAATTAATTGATTGAAAAATGTTAAGTTTTTCATCTTCATAAATTAATTTATGTGAAGTCAGTTTTCATAAATTTCGAAGGGTTTTCCTTGAAGATTTTTTTAGGAAAATTTTTAAAAATATCTGATATAATTCGCACATTTTTTTATAGCATAATATTCCATCTGAGCGAGAAGTAAATAACTTCAGTCAATTTTATCATTTATATCATGAAAATTTGTGTTTGAAGTTGCTGTTGCGTTTTCGCAACGTTGGCGTTATACGAGTTCAAATATCGTCACTATTGAATTTCGCTCTCGGGTCATCCACTGCGTTGAAATGTACCTGCATTATAGTTTATTGCTTTCTAGTTTTTATCACTGAGTTCACGTTCATGTGTGTTCTTTGCAATACTCAATCCGAAACAGTTGTGTTGCATATTGGTAGAAAAATGCAAATTATGGTACTTTTTAGAATCCGGATACTGGCAGAGCTTGGACCTCGATGGGACTGCATGCTATTTTGGAGGAATCTGATTTCTCTGATTCGGGAGTCGAAGAGATTGATGTGGTATATATTCCACCTGAAGTGGACGAAGTCACAGATGAGGAGGCGATTGACGATAATGTTGTTACCCACAATAGTCTAGACCCGGCTTTAGATAGGGAGACGAGCTGAATAAACGGAATCTTAAAAAATAAAAAAACAGAAGTTCAACAGAAGTTCAATCCTATTTGGAAGAAACACGAACGCCTGCCCAGTCTGCGCCTTTAACCCGACATCGCTAGAGTCAACTTCTATTGAGAAAATCATTGCTCAACACGGCAGTAAAACTCCATACGAAATTTTCCAACTATTTGTTGATGACAATCTACTGTCTATGATGGCAACCTTTTCTAAAATGTATGCTGACTCTAATAACCACCACGATTTTCAAATCTCCTTTTCCGACCTCAGGAAGTTTATCGGCATTATTTTCCTTTCCGGTTATCATCCACTACCTCAGCAAGACATGTATTGGTCGAATGATGAGGACAAGGAAGTCGATTTTGTAAAAACTACCATGAGCCGAAATAGGTTTAGGGAAATAAAGAGAAATTTTCATCTATGCGATAATTCGAATTTGGACAAAATTGATAAATTTGCAAAATTGAAACCGCTTTTCGACTACGTGAACCAGAAACTCATGCAATTTTGTGTGTTTAGCCAAAACGTTTCAATAGATGAACAAATGGTACTTTGGCAGACATTTTTACAAAATGTTTATTAGGGGGAAGCCAAATTTGCCAAAAGTAATTGAAACCCCTTCGAATCATCGGGTATTTTTTGATAATTTTTTTACATCATACGATCTGCTGGCCCTGTTGATGTCTAAACTTTTTTTGGCCACCGGAACAGTGCGTGAAACACGAACAAGAAAAGCTAATTTGAAAGAAAACAAAAATTATACAAAAGTCTCCACGTGGAACCTACGATGCAGCATTCGGCAAAAAACATGAAATAACCGTCGTTAGGTGCATGGACAACGTAGTTACGGTAGCGACAAATCATGGATTTATTCATCCTCTGCAAAAAGTCAAAATATTTAGCCGAAGTGAGAGAAAAGTAGTTCCAATTGATAATCCGGATATGGTGATGGACTATAACAAAAACATGGGAGGCGTAGACATACAAGACAACGGTGTGGCTAATTATCGTATAAAAATTCGAGGCAAAAAATGGTGGTGGTCCCTGTTTATGAATTCTTTAGACTCCTGCCTGGTAAATATTAAAAATATGTACTTGTAATCAGAGAAGAAGATGCATTGCCAAACACCGTACATGTCTTCCAAGTGCAATTATTTTCTTCATTCGAAATGTTTTACAAAATATCACACAAAGAATTGATTTACAATAATATGAATATTTAATTTTTTGATACATATATTTAATGCAAATGGATATTTCCTCTATAGAAATCAAAGAAATAATGATTTTCCTTTCAACTCATATTGGGCCCTTTGTATACTGTATCCGGCCAACGTTGCGTTTTCGCAACAGCAAAAATTTCATAGTTATAGTAAAAAAAAAATTTCTTTTACCATTGAATTTTCTATTCCTAACCTAAATGTACATATTTACGCAAGAAAAGCATTCATTTCTACATTGGGCCTATGCTTGGCCGTAAATGGGTATGGCCATGTGGGTGAATCCAATTATGATTACGAGGATTGCCATGGTGGAAAGGGTAGCCCTTCAACGGTCAGAAATGACGAAGGTGAAGCTATTCTGAGCATGTGCAGATCGCATGGTTTGGTCATCCTAAATACATGGTTTATGAAAAACGAGAGACACCTAATCACCTACAGTAGTGAACACGGAGATAGGAAACACGAAACGCAGATCGATTACCACCTCTGTTTCGATTTTATGAGAAGGTGCAAGGTGATCTTGGGTGAATCTGTCGTCAGCCAACATCGTTTGCTCCTGTCAGAATTTATTTTGAAAGCAGGAGGAGCAAGAAATAGAAGAACTCCCAAGCCTGTCGAAAAAATCAAGTGGCACAATCTCACAAACGACAACTTTCAACCTGTAGTAACTCCATTCATTGATAAAATGACGGAGTGGTTTCAAAACAACATAAACTGCACCGAGCACAGTCCAACACAAATGTGGAATAGTTTCGCTGAAATGTCAGTAGGTGAGGCGGAAAAGGCACTTGGAGTTTCGAAAGGTCCACTCCACACGAAGAAAGAAACATGGTGGTGGAACACCGAAACTAAGGAAGCAGTGCAAGCCAAATCGAACGCATTTAAGGCATGGACGAAATGTGAGTCAAGCAGTGAAGCCGAACGGGTTCAACTTCGCGAAAATTATATGCAATGCCGGAAGAAAGTAAAGCGCTTGGTAGCTCAAGCAAAGGCGAAGGCAGCTGAGAAATTCTACCAAGAATTAGAAACTCAGACTGCAACCGAAGGACCGTCTTTGCGCGAGAGACCTAAGCACGACGCCAGGATATTTAGGGTCGCAGCCCAAAGGAGAACGAACGCTCGGGAAATACAGGCGCCAAAGTACGTGGAGGACTCGCAAGGAATGTTGCTGATTGACGATACGGCAATTTGTAGCAGGATGCGAGAGTATTTTGACGAACTTCTAAATGAAGAATTTCCTCGAGCAGCTTTTCAAGATGTTGAGCCGAATACCACAAATATTGAAGATATCTCAGAGGAAGAGGTGATGGAGGCAATGCATCAGATGAAACGCGGAAAGGCAGTCGGCCCGAACAAAATCCCCGCGGAATTTTGGTTGAAAATGGAAAATGTCGGGCTTAGTTGGCTCACAGTTCTCTTCAACAAAATCAAAGGTGGGCAACCGATGCCTGATGCTTTCAGGCAAAGTTTTCTTCTTCCTTTCTATAAGAACAAGGGAGACTCACGCAAACTCAACAACTATAGGGCTATAAAGTTAACACCTCATACACTAAAGATCTACGAGCGAGTTGTCTGCAACCGATTGAGAAAGATTGTGCGGTTGAATGAACATCAATGCGGCTTTGTTGAAGGTCGATCTACAGTCGATGCGATTCAGTGCATTCGTATTGCGATGGAAAAGTATAGAGCAGCACGAAAGGACTTGTACTTTGTGTTCATCGATTTGGAGAAGGCATTAGATAGAGTACCTCGTGATCTGATATGGTTGGCCTTGAGAGCACTTAATGTCCCCGAGGCATACGTCAGGATGATACGAGACATGTATGATGGAGCTACGACTAAGGTTAGATGCACAGCCGGTGAATCAGAAGAATTTCCGGTGAATGTCGGAATACACCAGGGCAGTGTATTGAGTCCGTTGCTCTTCAACATCATCATGTGCTACTTATTAACACGTGTCTCCGACGGCCTAGAAATATCTCTTCTTTTTGCTGATGATATAGTCCTCAGTAGCCCAAACATCGTTGCCTTGCAAGCTGCGCTTACAAAAGGAGGAGCATGAACTGAGGGTAAGTATAACAAAGACTGAGTTCTTATGCTGCCAATTCTCAGACCCAAATGCACCGATACCAGAAATGAACGTCAAAGGAGAGCAGCTTAAGTCTTGTACCAAGTTCAAGTACCTTGGCTCGATGGTGAAAAGCGGAGCTACATGCGATGATGATATCAAACATCGCACAAAGGTTGGGTGGATGAGGTGGCGAGAAAACTCTGGAGTTTTCTGCGTTAAGAAAATGCCACTGAAGCTAAGGGGCAAGTTGTACAAAACGGTTGTACGTCCCGCACTCATGTATGGATCAGAATGCTGGACCATGTATGAAGGTTACGCGAAAGAAATGACAGCGACTGAAATGAAAATGTTACGCATGTCAGTTGGTGTAACCAAAAGGGACCACATCAAGAGTAACTGCATCCGAGGCAGCTTGTCCATAGACCAACCAATCACCGAAAAGCTCGAAGACCGACAAATGGATTGGTATTGCCACGTTCAAAGGCGTCCGCCTGAGAACCCCGCAAAGAGAGCGATATCAATGGAAGTTCCACTTGATGGACCCAAGGCCAGAGGCAGAACGAAGAACACCTGGATGTGTCAAATGAAAAAGCAACAACAACGCATTGGTCTCGGCGATGACACGATCCAAGATAGAGCTGCCTGTAGAAATATGCTGAGAAATTATCGCCAAAACGGGCGATGTGCCTACACCGCAGGTCGAGCAACGCGGAACCATGGAGCGGTATAAAGAACGAGGCAAGGAAGAAGAAGGAGAAATTAAGAACATTGGCAAACACACGAAACTGCACCTTTTTTTCGGGTGTCAGTTAAAATATCGGAGTGAGCCGAAATGTTCTGAGTAGGGGAATTTAGGTTTGAGACCTGGGTGCTGACACGTTTTCATTTGAAAAAAATCAAGGTTTCATAGAAAACACGCATAATAGGGTATTTTCAGTGTGTCAGTCAATTTGTATGGGAATTGAAACGTTTTGTGGCGGTCTCCATATGAAAACATGAAAATAGCCCCAAATCAGATGTTTTCGGTCACTCTGAACAAATTATTAATGAAAGCTCAAAATTAAAAAGAATTAAAAGATAGTCCGCGTTCGTGCAGGCTTATCCACTGTATCCAACAAATATGCCAAACTGGCTGGCGGATTGATGTAAAATAAATTCCTTCTTGCAAATTTACTTTTGGCGGACGCTTTTTAAACTTAATGGTGTTTTGGGAGATCTCATATGTTTTTGTAGTAGTGTAGTTGGTGCCACAAGCATTACTTAAATCCAAAAACAGCAATGTTCAAAAGATTGAACAATGGTGAAAACTCTGTTCAATATTCAATGTTCAGCTTTCAATTTTGAATTTTCAAATTTCAATTTGCAATTTTCCGCTTTCAGCCTTCAATTTTTAATTTCCAATATTCAATTTTTCATTTATTAATTATAAATTTTAAATTTTCGATTTTCCATCCTACTTCTTCCACTTTCAATTTTCCTTTTTTCAATTTTGAATTTTCCATTTGCCATTTTCTATTTTCCATTTTCCGTTTTCCATTTTCTATTTCCATTTGCTATTTTCTATTTTCCATTTTCCATATTCGGAATTTCCAATTTCCATTTACCATTTATAATTGACCATTTACCATTTAACATTTACCATTTACCATATACCATTTACTATCTACCATTTACCATTTACCGTTTACCGTTTACCATTTACCATTTACCATTTACCATTTACCATTTACCATTTACCATTTACCATTTACCATTTACCATTTACCATTTACCATTTATCATTTACCATTTACCATTCACCATTCATCATTCACCATTTGCCATTTACCATATATGAACCATTTACCATTTATTATTTACCATTTACTATTTACCATTTACCATATACCATATGTATACCATTTACCATTTATTATTCACCTTTTATCATTTACTATTTACCAATTACAATGGGCGGGGCATATACAACGAATTGACGGAGCGAGGTTGCGTGGAGGACCGAGAACTCGCTGGGAGAACTCTGTAGGTGAAGACGCCCACCAGCTGCTGGGTCTCCGAAACTGGGGGAAAAGGTCACGTAACCGTAGTAGTAGTTTTCCGTACTGCCGGATTGGAAATACCGGACCTCTTGTAGTCCGAACACTCTACAATTCGGCAATCTTGCTAATCCGACAACAGGTTGCAGAACGATTGCCGGATTATCGAGATACTACTGTATATATGTTTTAAATCGCTTTAATAACACGTGGCAGTCATATAACGTATATGTTCTTCAAAACAAAATTGCCTTTACGCAATCATCGTACTGAATTGACGATTTCATATTCAGCATTTCATAAAAATGAGCCCCTTCAGTCACACTTGTACCCTACTCCTTTGTCCGAGACTAAAATGCAGCAACAACGATGTGCTGGGATGACAACTAGACTAGAAAATCATATGTTCGGGTAGAAAGAGAAGCAAAAAAAAAGGGAACTTCACTTTTCGATAGTGCATATGAACGGTATCTTCAATTTTCAAAATTCCATCTTCCATTTTTCGTTTTCCTTTTTCTATTTTTTATATTTAATTTTTTTTATTTGTCTATTTCTATTTTCTATCTTCCATTTTAAATTACGCGATCGGAAGGTATCATTTACTTAATTTGACCATCCGAAAATCTCGCTTAAGTGTTTTTGTGGGAAAAAATACGGTTTATTGCCTATATCTTTGCCGTTATTGGACCGATCGGAGATTTTGATACCCATTGCCCTAAACATTTTGATGAATTGAATATTTTGGTAAAACAATTTTTTTTCTGAAAATTGCTGTAGCCCGGTCAATCGGTAAACCGTGTTTTGTCCGGTAATCTTACTTGTTCGATCCATGATCAGCGGACCATTCCCAGCAATCCTGCTAAATAAAAAAAAACCACACACACGACTATCGTTGCTCGACTGCCCTCCCTATTCTGATTTTTCTTAGACTACAATAAATTTAAGACAATCTAGACATTAGAAGGAAATTTTCATTGGTTCAGGTTTTTCTATCAGTGAACTTATATTTGTTTAAAGCCCCACCAAAAATATTTTTTTTTATTTATGATTATTTTATGTAATTTTGAAACCTTTTACGGATAAGTATAACACGAAATTCCATTCATGTCTTTCCTGATGTAGATGATTTTGATCGGTTTTTTATTTGGACCGCTCGTAAAAGCTTGCGAAAAAACCTTTGAGGATTTCAATGCACATTAACTGAAGGCTGAGACCGTCAGAAAGAGCCAGTTTCAGCGCTTGGCAAATCATGTCAGGATGCACTTAATTGTATGTTACTGTAAAAAGAAGTGTTAATGTTATTTTTTTTTTAGTTTTCACTGTAAGTTCTATCATCATTTCTATACTTAACTTTTGGAACAACCTGTACATACCAACTTATATACTAAATAGTCGCCATAGACTGTCCAATCGATTGTACAATAAAGCTCATTTTCTGTGGAGAAAGGTCGGAGTCGGTAGTGGAACCTAAAAAAAGAGCTTAACTTTATTGTTCAATCGATTGGACAGTCTATGGCAACTCTGAAGTGCAATGTAGGCTCATTTATGTATCAGTACAACTAAATGGAGATCTTTTTAGGCATTTACAACTTTGTAATAAATAAATAAAAAAATATTGTATTCTACAAGGATGCATAAAATTAAATACAAGAAAAACTAATCATAATAAAGTAGCTATTCAATATTATTTATAAAATCACATAGGATAGACATAGACCAAATACAGAGGACACTAATTAATTAAAACATTCTCATCTCTTTTCTACTCGTAATGGCTACTAAAAATCGTTTACTATCATGAGATTTATCAACACACTTGGAGTTATCTACTGCTTATTGTAGCCGTAGTCAGTATTAAAACACTAGTTATAAATTCCTTTCCTTTTCATCTCAATAAAACCATCCATTTAATAGTTTCCATTTAACTAGAATCTTCCGCTATAAATGCATTTACACAGGTTTGTCTCGCTATAAAACGTGCCTTCATATTGAATCATTTTACATATGCTACGTACCTCTCCGATTTTATCATATTTATTGTGCACCAATTGTGATATCATAAGTGGATGGAGGATCGCATTCCCAACCCACTTTGAATGTACTGTAGTTATACACACAACAATTTCAATAATTAATTTTATATGATGATGCTTCTAGTAAATATACATATATCAGATACAAGATCCTTTTTCCATCATTATTATTACGGTTGCACATAAATGAATACATATATACACACGCATATATGTATATGTACATTTTACAGTTGAACTCTTCAAACGTCTTAAGAGTGAATCCTTGACTTCCTTCTGACATGAAATCGTCTTGAGATTATCTTAAGATGACGATGTACATATCTGTATCTGTCTATACAAACGAGACATATGTACGTAGCCGTGCAGTATATACTTGTACAAGTAGTGTAAAGGGTAAATATGATTCTAAAATTTTAATGTTGACTCTAATTACGATATAGATAGGTTCCCTTCCTCGTCCTGCAAGAATCTCTTTATACGAATATCAAATGTTCCCATTCAGTATTCGTATCAAAATTGAAAGCAGCCTCTCCCCCTTTAACTAATGGATTCTAATGACAAAAGTACATTTTGTTTTCAAATCTATTGTAAGCACTAGGTACCATTTCACTTAATAGGGTTATCCAGGACTTTTGTGTACACAATCACGTCAGATGATTCCATTTAGCTCTTTAGTCATTTGTCGAACCACCCTAGCCCTCATATCATCGTCTCATGATGTCATTTAATGAGAATTGTAACATACACTTTAGATTTTAGATTTTGGGGAGCCATACTATTAGTAGTGTACAAGACAAGACAATAAGTAGGTACCATTCATACATACAAATACAATGGATATCCAGTTTCAAGGAATATTTGTTGCTTCTGAATGAGATTATTTTGAGGAGCGGTCGTTTAATTTCTGAATTATGATTTTTGGATGAGAAGACAGGAACAATGTTCTAAGTATGTAGTAGCATTGACAAAGATGAGATCGGATCTGATTGTAGTGTTCATTTTGAATATGGATTCAATGTAAATTAGTGCAAAACCACAGAAGCGTGGGATGCATTTTTGAGCAAAGGATTAACATTATTACAGCGATCGAAGAGTTTGATGGCCTATCCACTAGATCAGGGGTGTCAAACTCGAAACCTACCCTTGGCCAAATATTACTGTCTGCAGGACTTAGCGGGCCGCACGATACACATTTCGAAAACTGCCATAGACAATTATTTTTGAAATTTCATCAGAGAATATTACCTAAAATATGATTATAAATCTGAGTCACTAGCGACCTCGGGATTATATCCTTTAGAAATTATTTTTTCTTTTGAAAATGTTCTTCAAACAATTTTAGAAGCTTTAGACAAGAAATTATAAAACGCCAAAATTTGGTTGAACGATCAACAACTGTTTGTTAATTAATTTCCGCCAAATTTTATATAGCTGCTAATCAGAACATTGTAGCATCGGTCATCCAGAAACATTCGAAGTCCAAATAAACCCTGGGAGCCAAAATCGTTAGGCTGACATAAATCAAGTTTGGACAGAGAGGTGGCTGTACAAAAATTTGTTTGTGATATAGTTGAAACATAGGCCTGCAGTAATTAAGCTTAATAGGCTGAAAGGTGTAAAATCGGGTAATATGCTAAAATTGTTATGTTTATGTTAATTATGTGATCTCCTCACCAAATACAGAATCTCTGGGTCCTTAAAGCTATGGCTTCTTTTCAAATAAATCCAAGGTTTTCTCGTCCCATAACCTGAAAAATACCAACGTGAATTATAATGCAACCGTGCCAGAAAACTCAAATATTTTTCTCCACAAAAAGGCCGCCCTTAACAAATCTACCTCAAATAATTGTCAGCAAATTGTTTTGGAAACTGAGAGGAAGATTTCTATAAGATACATAATTTAAGCTTGCATAAGCCACCGAATTCTTTATGAGTTTTATTAAATTTTTTTAGATTTTTGTTCAACACCTACAAATTTTTACGCTTTTGTGCTGATACACATTTTGCTTCTTCGACCTGACCGCGGGCCGCACAAAACAGTTAGGTGGGCCGCGAGTTTGACATGCCTGCACTAGATTGATGTTCCAATTTCACGCCAATATGTTTTTACCTTTCGCATTTTATACTACCAAGGATTCGTAGCTTAAAATGATTTCCAACTAAACTCAGAAAACTCAGAATTGATATAACGTATCTTTTTTCCGAAAGGCTTTGGCGGATTTACATATCTCCCCCTGGCAGGGGCGTACACAGAAAAATATTTCGGGAGGGGTTTTAGGAACGAGGTTCACGTTGGCACTGAGTCCAGCGTATATGGTAATTAACTGAGGCTGACAGTCTTAATCTGAAGTTAGTGGCAAAATTATAAAACTTAAAAACAATTATAAATATACACGTAATCTTTGTTCGCTATAGTCAGACCTGGGACATAGTTTTATACTGTAGATTTGTTCGCGGTGCCTTCCTGGCACTAGCTCCTGTTAACCTTCAGAAGAGCAGGAACAGATTGCCCGTAACTTACCGAGTTCTGAGTCCCTCGATCATTGTCGATAAAATTTCTTCATAAATTACTTCAATAACGGGTTTGGAATATCTTCACTTTCCGTCTTCATATAAAGAAGTACTCATTTAGCGTCTCAGTGAAGTCGTAGTTCGTCACGTGATGAATCCTAAAACTATTATGAACAGAATCTGTCTACAGTTCCGAAACCACTACCCTGTTCTTCGAAGGCGATTACCCTAGCCACTATTCCAATTAAAAAAAATAACATTAATACATCTGAAAATTTTGGAGAGGGTTTCAACCCCCAAGACCCCTACGTAGGATTGCCACTGCCCCCTGGCATGGTATTTAATTTCGCCGAAATTATACTGAGTTCGAAAAGTAATTCTGAAGGGACGCTTTTAAGCTTCCTGAAATAGGGTTTAAGCATTTGAAGAGCTTTCAAGCTTAATCGCAATTGCAAGCAACTAGAGCAGTTCGCAATTAGCAACCGTTCTAACCGCAGTCTAAAGCGTTTCTTCGTAGTTCACCCTCAATGAAGTTATACACAAAATGTTCAAAACACTACAGGCAAACCTGTTAATCGGACCTCTCTATAATCGGACCACCTTCTAATTGGACCACCCTTGCTCAATTTAATTTGGATTTTCATACAAAATAACCTTTATAAACGGACCACCTCTTAATCGGACCATGGACCACGATCTTCAAAAATCTTCAAAACTTCAAATTGATTCTTACTTGAGCAGTACGAGGAAATTTTTGACCAACAGACAGGCAACGTGGCAAGACATTTTGCTGACTAAACAAAAAATCTTAGAAATTTCGTTACTACATTCACTTCAGTTCCGATTACAATGATGAGCTATATTATTTCCCATCACCACGGGAAATTTCGTAGACAGCATCAACCATTGAATCAGTGTTGGGTAGATGAAGTGGTGAGACAATTCTGGAGTTTCTGAGACAAGAAGATGCAAGTGAAGTTAAAGGGAGGATTGCTGACTTTGATTATAGAAACGCTTGATAAAATATTGAAGAATATTCAGAATTTCGGTGGAACTGAGTGTGGGGGAGGTCGTGCTCTGTGGCCGTGATCGTTCGGTCGCCACTCTGTGAAACAGACACTCATAGAGAAACGAGTTTCCAAACTCGGCACGACTCGTCGCAAGTTTATTATTAAGAAGATGATAAGAAATATTCTTATCGTAGAATAATAAACTAACAATGCGACTAGGAAGTGGTAAGGCTGACAACCGTATCACACTCCGAATTCAGTTGTCTTTGTAACGTTGATGACTACACACGGTAGTCATCAACGCACCATGCTCCACTAGGAGTTACGGTAATGAAGAGAGAGAGTGTGGGGAGAATAATAAAAAGAAAATCTCAAAGGAGTTACGCTGTTGAGCGGTTTCAAAACATTAATTGCATAGGGCATAGGTGACCTTTGTGCAAGCCCAATGTTCATGAACAACGTTTAAAAATTATTCTATAAATTTTTTGTACTTTTCTGGCATCCCTTAGTAATCGGACCACCTGCTAATCGGACCAAATTTGATCGGTCCCGTCAGTTGTCCGATTAGACAGGTTTGATGTATTATAAGATGTACTTTAGGTTCATTTTATTGGTTCAGAACAGGATAGAACAGCACAATTTCCATACAAATTTGACGGAAATTGTCCTATATGGTAAGAAAATTTAAAATTTTATTTTTTGTTGGAAAATCAAAAATTATTTCATAACGGTATTTGGCAGTGGAAAATCTGGCAAGTTGGCAAAAGTTGCTTTAGAGAAATTTTAATTTCATTTTATAACGGTACTTTTAACTAATGTATCTCCAAAGTTGCTTTGGTATTATTACTTTCCAACGGCATGTTATTACTTTTGACATTGGTAGATTGAACCATTTTGGGAAAACAATATTTTAAATTAAATTAGCATACTGCACTAACTTGGGCCCGAAATTGCTAAGCATTTATTTATGAAAACAATTAATTATTGTTTTTTAAACAATTGATAGATAGTGGAGGCTGAGGTAACTAATCAATAAATTATAAAAAATGGTTGACACAGTATAACAAAGGGGAAGGGAAAAAGGAGTTACGCCCAAAGTATTTCAAATTTTAAAAAGAAAGGGGAAGAAACCCTTGAGAAATGACTTAAAACCGAAATATTAATTTTAGGACCCCTTATTTAGTTTGATTAATCGAAGTTCCATAGGCCCCGCGCTCTACATTTGCCACGGGTCCGCGCTTGCTTAATCCGGCACTGACTGAGGTATAAACACACTTCACACTGCTCCCAAAACGTATTTTATGAGAAGGATAAGTGGTATGGAGTTGAAATTCGTATTCCGAATCCGGTTTAAAAAAAAATATTTTCTCAAGTTTGGTGCCCCCGTAAAATCTGCTGCCCTTGACTCCAGCCTACTCAGCCAACTGGAAAATCCGCCACTAAGGCGGGCCGGTTTGGCTCATTTTTTTTCTCTCATTGGTAATTGCCCGAAAAAGTCAGAAAATTGGAAAAATCGAAAATTTATTTTTTGTATGGAATTTCGTCTGCAATTGCTCCGGAATGGCTTTTCGAATAGAAAAATAGAAACTTTCTGAAAAACGTGAAAAAGAATATTCGACAAAATTTTGCGTTTCATGATTTTGGGCGAGTTTTGGAAAATTTCGGATAATAGAGAAAATCATTGTGATAAAAGACGTTTTGTGTGAATTTCGAATATAAAAATCTTACATCCAAATGATCCTTTGAAGCTGCCCGATGCAAATCAAATTTTGGCAAAGCATAGATTTTCGTGAAAAAATTGTACTACAAAGTTCGAAGTGCATGTATGACGTAGAATATGCGTAGGCATAAATTCATTCATTTTAAATGCAAATAATTCTCAAAGTAATATATTGAATAATTCCTATAGAACCGAAATCAAATATCCAGTTGGCAGCACTGTATTAGACTTAACAATGTCGAAAGAACACTTTTTAAGGCACAAGACGTGTTTTTTTATTCCTTCTTGTTTCTAAGCACTTAAATAAGGATTGATTTGCAGATTCCTCTTTTATACATAAACTAAAAAAAAAATAATTTGAAACTTTAATGGGGAAATATTGTATGCTGTTTACAAAGGTTTCGGCTTTGCAATGGATATGGATTAGAATTAGCTATCTTGTGATTGGTGGGATGGTTTGTGAAATTTTGTTAGAAAATCAACGAAAAATGTCACTGAAATTATAGTTGAGCGTCGTTCATAAGAATTTATATTTTTTAGATGCCATTCATTAGAATCTTGTTGAAAAAAAAATTACTGTGTACATTGCTTTGGGTAATCAAATCTAAATTACCACAATACCATTTTCGGTGGCAAGTCACAAAACTAACAAGCCTACTAGTATACATCAATGTTAGACCTTTAACTAAGCCAAATGCGCCCTTTACCCAACGCAACGGTGCGAAACGTTTGAATCATTATCAGCATGAATTAGCCGATTCGCAATCACCTATACTTATACCTATGTCTATTCTTTGGAACGATAGAATGACTATTAAATAAAGAAAAATATCTTGAAAGCATAGATACACCATACTTGGTCACAATAGAATGAATACGACTTTTCAATTATCAAATATAAAAACGCTTTTCATACTCACTTATATGGGTAAAGAGGTCATTGTATTCAGTATTCAGTCAGTGGATTTTTGTTTCTTTGGTCAAACATAAGAGTCATTTTAGATAATTGAAAGTAACTTTTGTGCGAAATTAGGTGATTATGTTTTTCTATACATAATTGTCTACCAAGCATATTCATATTCAATTTAATTAAATCATTTTGAATAACAAAATGCTAGTTTTGCAATTTTCATGGTCTCAATATGCCTATAAAGATCAGGACTCTGGTCAGGAGCCTTAATTCGCAGAAAGCGACACTCAACCCCGCGATCAGTCCTTCTGAAGATATGGAAATGTACAACACGTTTCTCCATTATAGCTCTTATTCCTTCCTATTTATGTATTTGAAATTAAAATATCTACACAAAACAAATGGGATTTATGTACATTCCTTCTGAATTTTTCACACCTCTATAACGAAGTGATTAATTTTGAACAAATCAATCAATCTAAAAGCTAAATATGTGGCTGTAAAAAACCTCGCTGCTACGTTGTATTAACGCTATGCTGATGCTGCTGCTGCAACATTCATTCACAAAAGTATACCCTAATGGAAATAAATCATTTTTCATTCTAAACGTACTTAGTATACACGTTTCCCATAACGATGGAAAATCATTTGAATTGATAGCATTCCTCCTGTTGTACACATTCTTATAATAGTTCTTCCTCCTGCATATTATCGTCTATGAATGTTCTATGTAACAACTACATTTGTTATCGTCGATTCGATTATCTTAAAATGTCAGAATTAAGTAGATATCTTTTATCTTAATCACTATGATAATTACAACCTAATTTCGAGTAGTAGTCATTATCCTATACGTTTTGAATCGTTTCCCAGGCAGAGTGAAAAACATCTTCGTCTATAGATCTAAAGAATTTCGTAGATTGATGGACAATCGCACATAAGTATGTGTATCTTATTGTCTGTAATAAAGAGCTAAAAAAAGAAAAAAGATACACTCATACAAAACACCTGAATGTCCGAAAGGAAAACGAGATTTGAGAAAATTTGAAATTCTTCTTCTTCTCTTTGATTGGCAGAAATCGCCGAAAGAACTTTTTTTTTTTGTTTAGGGATATGGAGAAAAAGGAAAGAAAGATGAGTAAAAGCGTCCGAGCAAACATGTTTACAAATAAAATGCTGGAAATAATTTTATTTTTGAACATACAGAGATGCACATTGAAACAACACGAAGAAAAAAACAGAAGACAACAGATTGATTGATACTTGGAATTGGAACTCAATGTACAGATCCAAGTAGTATGTATGTATGTATATTGTTTGTGTATGTATACTTTTGTTGTTCGTTGATTGTGCCTTGGATGAGCTATTACGACAGGTGGAACAAATTATCGAATTATAAGTGCAAGTTCAAAGAAAACATTTTTTTTTTATAATGAGGGAACCTCAAAGCATGTTTCACGGTTTTCAATTTGAAGATATTGTTTAAGTAAGGAATTCCTTTTTTTTAGTCGAGATTTGTATTTAGATTTCACGCAGTTTATTGTCTATTCGAAAAGATTAAAAATAAATGTGAACAAACGTTCTTCTCAAATACGTACGAAGAGCTCTACGTACCACCAATGTATGAATGTATGTAAAAACAAGCCGAGCGTACAAAGGGCTGCGCCCGCAAAATGTGGGAATATTAGAATTTTACATACATACTTGTTGTACATTATCCTTTTTAGGTAAGAAATCAGAAATAAACTTAAAATAAACTAAATGATGCGAGTAAACTTATTTTTGAACTCGTCTAAACACAAGCGTTATATAATTAAATGCGCTAGTTGCGAAACTCCTTTACCAAATACAGTCTCGAAACGTCGAATTTCCAGTATTCCGGATCAGCTCAAAGATCGCATTGCACGTCCTATAGTCCGAATTATAAAAGCTTCTCTAATCCCAATTTGACAATTTTTGGTCGTTACAGCAATAATATCGTCCAAAATTTATTTAATTCTGCGTTCTTCGTTCTTGGGAAGAAATTATACGGAATAACGGAACGAAATTCTTTCGTACGCAAAACTCCAATTTCTTGGTCAAATAACCCAAAATTGACCATTTCCTCAAAATTTTCTACTAATAAATGTTCTCTCCAATAGTCCAAAATCCTCCGTAGTCCGGATCACCCACGGTTTTTATTAGTCTGGATTATCGAGAATGCACTGTATAAGATTCTTTATATTTTCGCTATGGATTAAGCTTTTCGAATTATTTTTATACATAACTATTCCTTATATCAGTTCCAAAGTATCCTCATCAAAATTGTTAGATGTGCAAACCTTAGGTGAAGTACACACGCACAAACTAAAATTTAACAAATTTAGTTATTTACTTTTTATAAGCAAAAATCAACATGCTTAATATTTAACGTGTATGTATCCTCTTACTAACCAATCTTTGTGCAATGATTGATATCCATTTTAAAAATACCGGCGTACAGAGGGCTGCGCCCGCAATACGAGGGTTTTTTAGATTTTGGATACACACATAGTGAATAATTTTGCACATATACTTTATAGGTAATAAATAAGAATTATGCACAATATTAATGAATTGCTTCTCGTAAATCTTTTTTTGGATTGGTCTAATTAAAAAGTGTTACAGAATGAAAGGCGTTAGATTTACTATGTATCGTGGTTACATATATTAACTGCATTTATTAGCTGTAACTCCGTTACCATTCCTCCAAACTGGAAAAAAGCGACTGATATGAAATGCACCCATTGAGTTCTTTGATTTGAGTACCCATACGTCGCTGTCCGATAAAAACTAAAAAAAAGTCGACTTTTTAAAATCTCCGGGACACCCTGTTAGCTTTGTCCTACCAACGTCTAAGTATTTCGTGCTAAAGACTCTTACGATTCTACACATTCCTACCAAATTTCATAACGATCAGTTAGTGAACAAATTTTTAAATCTCCGTGACACCCTGTTATCTTTGCCCTACTAACTTCTAAGTATTTCGTGCCAAAGACTGTTACTATTCTACACATTCCTACTAAAATACATGACGATTGGTTAAGCCGTTCGCGAGGTATTTAGTGAACAAATTTGTAAATGTCCGGGACACCCTGTTTTATTTGCCATACCAATTTTTAAGTATTTCATGCCAAAGACTGTTACCATTCTACACATTCCTACCAAATTTCATGACGATCTGTTAAGCCGTTCGCGAGTAATTTAGTGAACAAATTTTCAAATGTCCGGGCACCCTGTTATTTTTGTCCTACCAACTTTTAAGTATTTCGTGCCAAAGACTGATACCATTCTACACATTCCTACGAAATTTCATGACGATCGGTTAAGCCGTTCGCGAGTTATTTAGTGAACAGACGGACGGACAGACGGACAGACGGACGGACAAAATCGATTTCATAAGGGTTTTTTGAAAAATCTAAAAAAAACCCTAAAAACGGAGGGGGACCACCGTAAATTCAACTTTGACGGCCCTAAACTCCGTTACCGTTACTTAAAACCGAAAAAAGTAAATGATGTGAAATGTGCTCCTGGTGCCCTTTCATTTGAGTACCCACACGCCCCTCTCCGGAAACACAACACTTAACATAAAGTAAAAAAGTCAATAACATAACATTACCAGAGCCTTAACATAACTTTGCACAGATGACATGAGTAATATAACCGATGTAACATGATATTAGCATAATGTTAACATAATGTAACCATAACATTAGCATTAACTTTAAAATGACGTTAGCATAGCTTTAGATGAGAAATATGTATTTCAATTGTAACATTACAACAAAATATTAACATCATCTTAATATAACATAACGTTTAATTTAATAATAGCGTAACATTAACATAACGATAACATTGTGGTAGCCGTATGTGAGTATCATTTCATTAGAAAAGTAGCATTTAAATTAACAGAGTATTGAAGGAGCAATAACATGCTGTTAGCAGACTATTAACAGATCGTTAATAGAGTGTTAACAGAACGTTAATATACCGTTAGCAGGACATTAAACAAGCGTTAAGAAAGCACTAACTGAGCTTTGAAAGGACGTTAACAGACTAATAGCAGAATGTTAAAAGACCATTAACAGAGCAATAACAGAATGGTAACAGATATTAACAGAGTATCAACAGGATTTTAACAGAGCCTGATAGTTAAAACATGTAAAATAATAGCATTGACATTGCGCCTAATTGTTGGAAACAAGTTAATTTAAGTTTGAGATGGAAAAAGCCTTAGAAATGTGTCTCATTATCACTCGTTGGAAAATATACTTTTATCTGAAGTACATATTCCGCCATTTGGCAAATCCTTCGCAAAGCACCGCATAACTATGTCAGGGCTGGTTCTCAATGTCCTGACATATAAATACATCTAAGGAATAAAGATATTAATGAGCTCACGTATAACAGTAAAAATGCTAGTAAAAGTAGGAAAATATATTTGATCTCACTTTTACAGTTTCTCTTGAATTAAAATAAATCAAATTCAAACAAATTCATGACGGCGATGTTTGCGAGCGAAGCTAGCCATAATTTAAGAGCGAGCGGAGCGAATCGTATTTTGAAAACGAGCGAAGGGAGACTATATTTGTTACTGTTTTAGTAGCATATTAATTACAAACATAAATGAGATTAGATGAAGAGATGCAATATATATATGTAGGTACAAAATACAATTTGAATATGATAATTTAGACGCATAATCTACGAATTTCCACCCAAGGAAGAACTTCTCTGCATTTCTTAATATATTTCCACCAATCGACACAAGCCTCTTTTGAGCCTTTATCACACTATGTATGATCCAATCCTATAAAATGTGTTCTTTTTTTACAGGCAAGTGTTCAGGCAATATTCAATGTATAGCCGGGGAAGAAATGTCCAAGGAAGTATCTATCACGACGTGTGTTACTATATGATTCATTCATTATTATATCGGTTCAAGCACTGGAATCTCCTCCTTTGGAAGCCGCAACGTGACTGCTAATTTGATTATGAAGCTTGAGATGTTTGGCTTTTGTATATCGTCCGCATTTTTTGCCTTAAATTATATTTCTATACAGAGGTAGCTTTCTCAGGTTACAGGAGGTGTGAAGTAGGTTTAACTAGGATTTTTTTCAGTTATGTTATTCTGTGTAGTCCTCTGGCTTCTTGAGGTAGGAAAGGTTGATTTTCTTAATTCTTCAAAATACGCTTATGTTTTTCTATACTTTCTTAAGCCGGCCCCAAACCGACCGGAGTGTGGCAGACACCGCACAAAAGATTGATACGAAAAATCGTGAAGCAGCAGTGCAGCAGTGTGGTTGGGTGACTCCAAGGTATCATTCTTGGAACCGGTCTTTTGTGCGGTGTGTGCCACACTCCGGTCGGTGTGGGGCCGGCTTTAGGTTGCTAGTGTCGACCACTTTTTCATAATCGCATTTCTGCCTAGTCACCTTAAGTGTATCGTGACGTTTATTCGATTTGTATGCTGTTGCGCAACGAAATTTTGGTGGGAATTTGGATTCAGTAGAAAGAAAAAATTTAAAAAACTCACCACATTTGGAATTTGAACGGAAATTTTTACAACTAAATACATTGTTGAATTAAGTCTGACTAAACTGTACATACATATATTAAGGACATCTTTCTGCACCAAGTTCTTTCACGTCTGCACCAAGTTCTTTTATTCAATTTAAAAAATAGCTTCGAAAAAATTAATGTTTTCAGCCAAAAACCAGAAAATTAATGACACTCCATTAAGTAAAGTGACCTCACGAATGGCACCGCGACCTACACTTTATTTTTGTGTCCAACACCGGCAAAAATAAAATACCAACCACAACAGGCTTGAAAAAACGTCATACGCCGTTATGTTTAATTCCACACAATTCGCAAGACGAAGGTGCTAAAATGGCAAGCAATTACACAACAACAAACGATATCATTAATTTCCCTGAATGCCATCAACATCATATTATGTATACGCGAGGAGGCTCTCTTATGTTATTAAAAGTAAATTTCAACACGGTTTTACCATTTGCAATATCAACGACTAATGGCAAATTCATTCACCTTTTTTGCTTTTTCCCACAAAAGAGGATGGTGTGCGACACGAATGGAACAACGAATTGTTTACTAACTCCCATAGCATAATAGTCAACATGGAGTATGTATGTACAGGAAAAAAATGTTCAAAAGACAAAAATTCCTTAGCATACGGCACGAGTACTATCCTAGGGAAAGCCAGAAAGGTGCGAGATGGTTCAAGCCGTTTGCGTGACTAACATGAAAGACAAGACACCAGCGAGTGTCGCCATTGAATGCAATTAGGAAGTCGAGTAGTTCAATTAGTTGTCATCATCATACCATACGTACGAATACGTATGTATACGCATGAAGGTACTTTGCCATGACACGCTATGCCCAGGCCGGTCGCCGGCAGGCATCCAATTTAACGTATAATGCTCCTGTGTGATAATAACCTATCACCCATGACCTGGGTGAACGATGAGCAAACACATTGAAAAGTCTTTGTCTCATCATAGAGTAACACGCAGCCAGAAGCCAGAATAATCAGTCGACCGGCAAGGACACACCGCTTGACTATTATGAAGCAATAACGACAACGATGGTGTGTGGTGTACGGTGCGAAGCTGTTATGGTGTGATGTTGTGAAGCGGTTACTGACACAGATCCTTAAATGAGATCATATAGATTACTCGTACAAAATAGTGAAAAAGAAATGCTTTAGAGTCCGCATGCAAAGACGAGACACCTCTTTTGAATGTCAAGTGTCACTATCCTTTTTCCTGCAGCTCCAGTGTAAGGTTTCACTTTTCTCGCCGTTTCATCATCATCAGCATATCATCTTCACACCAGCATCCTTTCTCATCAACCGTTAGTCCGAAAAGGAAATAGGTCAACGGATGTTTAATTACACGAAGGAATTTTAACGTTGCACGTAACAGGGTATCTTTTGTCGTTTTAAATCGCTTTCCATTTTGTTTGTCTTTTTTATTTTGTGCATTTATACTTGTTTGTGTTTTTTTTACTTATTTTAATGTTTTTTTTTCTACAAATTGTCCTGGCTCATGATGTTGTCGTCCTAGGATATATTTCATTTTTTAACCTGACGTGTTTTTTTAGTCTCTTTGTGAAGGAAACATTAAGCCATGATAGTCCTGATGTTTCCCAAATGTTGTTGTACTTGCTGGATGTAGGTGTGGAGAACAAAACGCAAGATATTAAAAAGAATGACTCGGTAATTCTGTAAATGTCAACATAATTGATTTTTAATTACGCGCACAAGAATGATATTCGTTTTGTAGTCTAGCCCGTAGAGAGATTCTGTTGGTATGGGAAAATGATTCACCATTGAGTTGAGGCATACTCGTATCCAAATACTTTCAAAATGTATTCATGTTCAATAAGAAATCCAAATAAAATTATGTCGAAGTACGGACAGGATGACAATATAATTTTTAATTCTTACAATAAATTTAACGTATTTATTTTGTAATACGTTTCTTGTAGCATTAATTATAAATTTTGACCATCGTACATAAAAATACGTAAAATAATGGAGGCTGAAGCCTAGTGTGGAAGAATTTTGGGAAATATTTTTTGAAATTAAAAAAGGTAAATCTGAAATATTGGTCACCTAGCGATCATAAAATTATAAGAAGACTACAAACCTATGTTTACGAACTCTGCAAGCATTGCAACACTATGTTATAGGCCTATAGCCTTAATTTACCTCAGCAAAGCGAACTATTATACAGGGTGTCCCGCCGCTTGTTACCCATAGACCTATGGTAGAATCTACAGGATATTCTAGGGAAAATGCCACCAAAATTATTTCTCTAGCTTTCACCGTTACGGAGTAATCGCATTTTTTTGCGATTCTTGTCAAAAACCACCACTTTTTTCGAAAAACTCCTATTTTCCAGCTTCCAGTTTACCCAAATCAATGTTTTTTATATTCTTCTGAAAGTACACAAAATTTCCAAAAAAAGGACATATCGAACGATGCGAAGTGTTTCCTATCTTCCGAGATACGATGTTTTGAATTTTGCAGAAATTTCAATTTCAACTTTTAATGTCAAAATTAATCCCAAATTTCGTAACGGTACATTGGAGTGGCAAATATGCAAAGTTCACAAAAGTTGGCCCATTTCCTAAGCTCTCGAACGGCATGTAAGAATAAAGCACATAGTCATCCAGTTTGTGAATTACATGTGTAGAAGGGAAAACCCATAGTCCGTATTTTTATATGACTTCAATGAATACTATTGTTTAAAATATTAAATACTAATACGTATATGTAGACGGTGAATGATTTAACTATGGTTTTTTTCATTTTACACATATAATTCGCAAACTGGATGACTCTGTACTTTATTCTTATATGCCACTCGAAAGCTTAGTAAATGAGCCATTTTTTGTGAACTTTGCAGATTTGCCACTTCAATGTACCGCTACGAAATTTAGGTTTAATTTTGACATTAAAAGTTGAAATCGTCTCGTTCGGCCCCTTTATTGGAAATTTTGTGTACTTTCAGGAGAATATAAAAAACATTGATTTGGGTAAACTGGAAGCTGGAAAATAGGAGTTTTTCGAAAAAAGTCGTGGTTTTTGACAAGAATCACAAAAAAATACGATTACTCCGTAACGGTAAAAGCTAGCGAAATAATTTTGGTGACATTTTTTCTGTAGAGTCCACCATAGGTCTATGGCTAACCAGCGGCGCACAGTGGGGCGAAGAACCCGAATTTTGGAAACAATTAAAAAAACATGTCAATTTTGATGTATTTGGCCATTTTAAATCGAATGGAGTATGTTTCACGCAGATAGGATCAGCCGTTTATTTCGATTTTAAGGGGGAGGAGGGATCATTTTTCAGTTTTTCTTAATTATTTCCAAAACTGTAAAATGGTTCGAGGACACATGAAACTACACAAAATTACCTTTGCAACGACATATAATACAATTGCCTTATTTTGATAAATTATACCCTAGACCAAAAAATGAAATGGGATATTATCATTTTTTGACATTTACATTTGTTACTTTAACTCTGAAAGAAATGCTAGTTGAACCAGGATAATTTAGGGAAATATTCTTAATAAAATGAAGTTGACTTTTGCCAAAAATTGAGGTGCTCTGACCAAGGACACGCCTGATTCGCCTATTAGAACTTTTCAAACCGACACGTCCATAGCTCCTTCCCGAGGGGAAGGGAGGGGGTAAATTTTGGCTGAACGCCAAGACCTTTATACTCTATACTAAAAACTAGTTCAATAGGATGAAAACTACGGCTATCTCCGGTTCAAAGGGACCCAACATATTTTACAGTAGAGTTAAAAAATCGTGCCTAAAACAGCCAACATGACATGACAAAATCGGCTATAAAAGTAGCCTGGGGTTCTATGGGGTTATGATTCTTACATATTAGTAATCTTGAGACTTTCGGGAATAATGTAGCATAAACAGACCCTTGGAGGCACGTGGAGGTAGTTGTTAAAACTCAATGTGAAAAATCCAGTTTGGGTCAATTTGACCTTCAATAATTAAAATTAAATTTTATTTTTTCCTATTTTTTTTTTACTTTTTTTTTGTGCTAACATATTTATTATAACCTAAAAATTGAAAATAAAATCATACAGCAAAGTTTTATGGGAATTTATCGTCAGCGTTTTCATTGAAACTTGATTATGGAAAAATGTGTTTAAACTGCAAACTCAATTGTCCACAATTTGAGAGCCGCTGATTTCTTACTGTGACAGATATCAGTCCGAAATTTTTTGTAGATCGAAACTTCAAAATATTTACTATGCGATAAGTCATTCACAAAAGCTCTTAAATAGTATAAATTTTTTTAATTTTTGCCTCTTCCGCCCCACTGTGCGGCCGGTGTCCCCTGTATAATAATTTCAAAAACCGGAGTCTGAGGTGAGCAATCGCCCATCATTCAACAATTAGTGCAGTAAAAATATCCCATTTCAGGCCTCCAAATAGAAAAAATAGAGTTTGTGTTTTTTGTTTGATTTTTTTGTGGTTTTTGAATCAACGAGCTCCCAGGAATCTAAAACTCATTTTGCTAGAAAAAAAAAAATTGATCGGAAAGGTCCCAAAAAAGACAAAAAAGGATACACATGTGTTTGTGTTTTTTTTAGGTATGAGATCAGTAACACGCTCAGTAGTGTTATTTATCCCCATAAATGGGTACTCGTTTAACATCTGAGTGAGATCATAGTCCGTCACATCACAAGCTCGTGAGTTCGAAAAACACCATGATCCACGGCGAGATTCTAACTCTTGACCCTGGGCACCGAAGGTGCGCGCACTAACCGCTAGACCAGCCTGACTACGCATACCGCAGTTTAACCTACCCAAAAATTGTAATAACCGAGGTCCGTCTATAGTAAACTAATTGTGTATAGTTATATCTGAGCGAAAATAGCGCTTCTCTGTTTCTTGAGTTTGACATCAGCATCAACACGTCCTCTATAATTGATTATGATGTTTAATGCTGTAAACGCCTCAGAAATTTATCGCAGGGTTTGGGTCTAAATTGACGTCCTGAGTGCGTGACATGCTGGAAAGTGGGAAAAAAAAATGTATCTTCAAAAATTTCTCTTGGTAAATTCGTACCAATAAATTAACAGACGATAAGCATTAAAAAAGCGTCCCAGAGCTTTGGACTTCTGTTCATGGGCGTATTACTTTTGGCTTTTAAAACCCTCGCGAAAACAACATCTTAGAGTCTCACTAAGAGACAGATTTCAGATTCGAAAGATTAGGTCAAACGCGGTATTTCAGGATCTGATATCGAAGGATATTAAATAATGACACCTGGATGTCTAGTCATCGAGATTGCAGTCTCTGTGTCTCTCCTGTGTTTTCGTATCGAATCTGAGGAACGGAATATTTACAATTTATGCTAATGTTTCCAATGACTATACCATTTAATTATACAGGTCGACTATACTTGTTGCTGTGCAGCGTATAGAATTTATACAGGGATAAGGCTGCAATTTTCCGAAATTCTGGACAGAGGGGTATGAGGGCTGTCTGCGATCAAAAATAACAGCCGTTCAAACATGCTACCCAAGGACACTTGGGTAGCTCTCACTGTATGAGCGAAGGGTATAATAATAATAATTCGCAACCGGGTCAATTTTTTATGCGACCAAATGACAAAAATATCGTCAAGTCTAGGGCACCTAGTACAAATGGCGTCGATTTTCACAAAAAAAAATGTAGATAGAAATAAGGATGTGAGCATATTGCTGAGTCCTAGCTACATGCGTTCAAAAGTTACAGCTGTTGAAACGTTGAAAGATGCGACATAATTGTAAAGGGCCCAAGGACAAAAACAAAACGCAAAAAAGATACCAAGCGTGAACAGAATTTATTTTCCCAAAAAATGGCTAGAGATGTGACTAGACGTGTTGTGCACTTTTTACTTGAAATTTAAGAGACCCAACTATCTGCGTGAAAAAGGTACAACTGTTCAAAGATGCGACCTACTGAGAAATAAACTGCAAACGAACCAAGGACAAAAACAAAAACGCAATATGCGTACGAGTCACTTTTCAAAAAAAAAAAAATATAGAGCGTGATCAGTGGACCCGAGATGGCAGAAACAACACAGAACACAGACTAGGCCAGGTCTTGAAGGCGAGAACAACTCCTTTACTAAGAAAAAAGTTCAAGCCACTGTATTTTTCGAAAAATTTTGTTTTATTACATTAAAAGAAACACCTAGGATGCTTAAGTTCAATTCACTATTTCCATGGCCAGAGCTTCTTTTAGCCGCCATCGAATCGTCCGAAGTCATATTTGATTTTTTTGCGACATAATTTGTTTTAAGCTTCACTTCTTTCTTAGAATTCTCCATCGTGGATCGATCGTCACTCGAAGTTGAAATCCGCTTTCTGGCAGATAGCGATAGTGTTCAATAATGAACAGTTGAACCTATGAAATAAAATTCAATAGCAGGGGTATCTAATCTTTAAACCAGGGCTTAGGTTTGCCTCTTTTGTCTATGCTTCCACCCACTGGTCATATTTCTTAATTGAATTTCAAAATGGGGAACTCAAAATTCAATTAGTATGTGCCTTGTCCGTCAGTTCTTTCAAAAATTAGGCATGCAATCAAAGAGTCAAATATTGTAAAAAATGCATACCCCATCTTTTCTCTTCTCTATAGCATGAGATACCGAAATGAGACAGGGAAAATATTGAGCATGTTTATTACTTTTCGTTAAAAGATATTTACCGTTATTCGCTCTAGTTAAGCACAGCCAGTGTCGGGGCTCTAGAGAATGAGATGTCAAAATAAATATGCCGACGACTGTACGTTCATATACGTATTACGATTTTGCATCATCAGAATGACCAGTGGCGTAGAAAAAGGAGTATTAAGAGAATAAATTCCACCCGCTCACACGACAAGATTACCATCTACGAGGTTTACCATCAGGGGAGCACCTAGTCTTTCGGCCTTTATCTCCCGGTCCTTCGGGCGGTTTGGACCTTCGGCGTTTTACTGACATGGTCTTATTGTCAGACGGGGATTTCTCCATTCGGTGAATGCACTCACTTTCAGAAACCTAACCCCGGGGTTACATCACCAGCTCGATGACCCGGGTAACAACCTACAGCCACCTCGAGGCCAACACCTTGATGGGCAAGGACCATGGTCCCCTGGGCACACCCATCCCCGAGGTACACTGTTCGCTAAAGACTTCTCTATAGCAGGTGTGATCCTCCTTCGGCTCCCTATTGGTTAAGGCTCACTTACAAATTCAGATGTGCACATCCCAGGCTCGTTGGACCTGTGACTACTCCTCTCCTTAATGCAGACTCGTAGCGCTGCTTTTCACATCCGGGCGGCCCCTTCAGTATACTAGTCAGCAATGCGATTCCGGCCGTGTGGTCATCAATCCAGAGACTAGTTAGATATAGGCGCGTAGGCATCTTCCACCAAGGCCGTTCTCCCTAACTAGCCCCTTCGAGGCTCGGGTTATGCGAAGCCACCAGCTCCGAAGCTCACACGATTAACCGTATGGTGAACACTTGGATCAGCCCGCACAAGTACGGACATTTGGATCACGCCGAGATTCGATCTCCGGACCCCTAGATTACTAGCATGTGCGACTCAACCTAGTGCGCCACAGAGGGCTTATACCTCATGATTATTTATTATTCTATGAACAATTGGCCATATGGCAAGTACTTATAGGCCAGTCAATTACCGATTTTAGGTCGCAAATAATTGCTCGGGTCTGGTTTTTTGGGATATTGTTAGGATAGATACCAGAAGGGTACCACTATGTTTGCAACTTCGAAAAACCTGTGCTAACCCCTTGACCCTCAAAAAACCTCAAAATTTTCGGACTTTTTTCATACTTTTGTTTGTAATTTCTAAAAGGTGCTTCCTACAAGTAAGTCGTCCACCGCACTTTTAAAGCTAAGAAAATCTTCTTTAATTTGAGTGTAACTCCAGCTTTGTAGGTGCAAAGGATCCCAAGATACAGCACTTTAAAAAATGTGCTTTTTTTGTAAAAAAGTCCGAAATTGTATTTTAGGAGGTTTGTATGACAGCCCTATGACGTAATGTTCCGATTCCATCCATTCATAGATATGTTTTGAGGCTTTACTAGGAACACATTTGGGTGAGGTTTGGTTAAGATTGGTTCATAAAGAAAAAAGTTTTTCTTAGAAGAACCTGATTATCAGGGGTTGGTTTGTATGACAGCCCTATGACCTAGTGTTCCGATTTCATCCGTTTCTAGATATGTTTTGAAGCTTTACTAAAAAACACATTTGGGGGAAGAGTGGTTAAGATTGGTCCATAAAGAAAAAAGTTTTTCTTAGAAGAACCTAATTTCCAGAGGTTGGTTTGTATGACAGCCCTATAACGTAGTGTTCCGATTTCATCCGTTCCTAGATATTTTTTTAGGCTTAACCAGCAACATACTTGGGTGAAGTTTGGTTAATATTGGTACATAGTTTTTCTTAGAAGAAACTAATTTTCAGGGGCAGCCCTATGACCCCATGGTCTGATTCCATTCGTTCCGACATATAGGAACTGGTTTATAGGTTCCGACAGCTAAGGAACTGGTTTATAACTTCATGTCACATGACTTTCTCTGTAAAATGCGCATTTAAGCCGATATTCATCTCGGAACATGACTGAAATTACAATTTCGAACTTTTTTTTCAAAAAACAATGTTTAAAGTGCTGTATCTTGGGATCCTTTGCGCCTACAAAGCTGGGGTTACACTCAAATTAAAGAAGATTTTCTTAGCTTTAACAGTGCAGTGGACAACTTCCTTGTAGGAAGCACCTTTTGGACAACTTCCTTGTAGGAAGCACCTTTTAGAAATTACAAACAAAAATATGAAAAAAGTCCGAAAATTTTGAGGTTTTTTGAGGGTCATGGGGTTAGCACACACTCTAAAAAAATTTACTCCAATAATAGGAGGAAACTTTTTTTCCTTCTATTATAGTAGTAAATTTACACCATGATATGAGCGAGAGTAATTTTACACTTTACGGTGTAAATATTTACAACAAAATTACTTACATAAATAAGTAAACTTACTCTTAGAATTATGTAAATTTAAATCAGAAATAAGCAAATTTGCACTGGAACAAATGTAAATTTACACCGGCGAAAATTTAAATTTACATCTGGGTTTATGTAATTAATTAATATTTACGGCAGCCGGTTCTTCGATTTTAATCGTCCTGGAGCTAGTCGTTATTCCAACGGCAAAGAGCTGCTACACCCCCTTCGGTTCAACATTAAAAAAACGCTATAACAACAACAATAATATGATGCTCACACGAACGCACTTCGGACGGAACAGACTAACTGACTAACTTAACAGATACAGGAAAATGCAATAATTCACAACAGTATTGTAGCATACTCAGTTTTACACAAATGTAGGTGTAATTTTCACACCAAAATCGCAATATTACATGAAAATTACACAAAAATAAAGCAATGACACATCTTCACACCAAATGTGGTGTAAAATTACACCAAAATAGAGAAATATTAAAAAATCTGTGTAATATTACACTATTTTGTGGGTTTACTAGAAATTTGGTTGAAAAATAAACGTTTACTGTAATTTTGCGAGAAAAAAGGTGTGAAATTCAACGAATTTTCGATGTAAAATTCAACCTTGTTTTTACAGTGGCAGGTTTTTCGAAGTTGCAAACTTGGTGCAACACTTCTGGTATCTATCTTAACAATATCCCAAAAAACCAGAGCCGAGCAATTTTTTGCGACCTAACGCCTTATTTTTCGGTTTATTGACTGGCCTATTAAAACTGTTTTTGGTTTCAAGTTATAGTTTTAGTTCAAAAGATTAAATTTTAAACCTATGATTTAGATTTTAAACTCTGAGTTTACAACTTTTAAACTTTTAGTCTCAATTTTAAACTGTTAGTTTACACTTTAATATAAGTCTGGTTTTATTGAAAAATTTTAATCATTAAGGTCCAATTGGTTTACTTTCTAATACTTTTAGTCTTAAACATTTTTAAAACTTTTGGATTTCTTAAGAAATAAACCGAATTTCACTAAAATTAATGAAACGATTGAATGGTTTAGATTTCAAACAAAATTTGCTTAAAATATGGAGTAAACTTTTTCGATTTAGTATAAAAGTTTTAAAAAGGAACTAAATTTCCGACCATGTAGATACTATCCTCCACAAGTGCAAATTTATTACATTCGTTTAACAGAGTCGCCCCCGGAATCAAAAATTGGAGAACCGATGTGATTCTGATATCTGGCTCCTGCTGGAATTTAATTTTTCTAGATGATTTCTTAGTTGATAAAAACTCAAAATTTTCTATACAAATCCTTTCTCCATGTAATTATACAAAACTACACTAAAGAAACATTTCAATCACTTATTACGACAAGAGTATAATCTCATCCACCCCATAAAAACTATGTAATTTATTATCTATGTATGTAATTAATCTGAGGTGCTGATTATTACATAGAAATTAGCAGTGAAGCATCTGTGCAAATTTTAATGTTACTCACTGCATTATTTCCATCATGCACCAATTTATAATTACGAATATGAGAACAAAGCGGAATAGACACACTTTCGCCGTGGTTGAACGAGTCAAGATAAAATCAAGCGAAAAGTATGCCTACTTTTGTGTCTTCGTAATTTCTCAGTCTAATTCGCCGCATTCATCACCTACGTGAAGTAGGTTTAATTTCCCATCGAAAAAAGGCATACAATGTTCTATCATTGTGTGCGTATCTGGAAGGCAGTCCGAATTATGCCTGTTCTGGTTTTCTCGACGATGACTTGGATGAGAAGAAAGTCGCCGTGTTTGATAAACAGATAGTGTGTGTTTTTGTTCACCGTACAGTGATGGAAATAATTTTTGTTTTATGTAAGATACAGGGCCGTGGAGAGAAAATCCGGGCCCGGGGGGCATTGATTCCGGGCCCACCTCTTTCATACGATACACAATTATGAAGCAAAGAAAATTGTTATTTTAGACATCAGCCCTTAAACAAATTGTACAGGGGAATCTCTATAATCCGGCCGCCATCTAATCCGGAACACCTCATAATCCGCCATCCTTACTGAATCGGCTCAAACTCAGTAATCCGGATGTTTTCTAATCGAGAGTCTCTATAGTCCGGCATCAGTACAACAGGTGTATTTTGAGATTTAAGTTCTTAGCTAAAATTATGGGTTTTCAGAAAAATACGAATTGTAGAAAAATAAAAATAATAAAAACCTGATACCGGGGATAAGCCACTTGCCAAAAAACCTGACAGAAACTAAATCTAATCGTGAAGCATTTTTACATACTGAACTCACAAAAAAACGGGGTTGACTGGATAGTCAACTGGATAGTCACACTTATGTGTGTTTATTTTTTTCCAAGTCTATTTTCAAGATGACTCGACAGTTGATTGGCGAATTTTAAGGAACTACAGAAGCTAAAATCATTCTACAGAAGCCAAAATAATTAAAGGGTCATCTTTCTAGTATGAAGTTTCGTTACTAAAATCCGTGATGAAAAAAAAACTTTATTATTTAATGGTCGTGCCTAGGGATGTCCAAAACCGGACGATTAGTCCGAAAACCGGTACTTCCAGAACGGTTTACCGGGTTATTTTCTGTTTTTAACCCGGACGGTTGTTTGTCCATCCGGTTAAAACCCGGGGAAAAAATTCTTTCAAAATTCATTTCATGAATAGCCAGGATTCGGCTCAGAAATTTCGTTCATAAAACATCATGATTTTCTTAGGAGTTGTCGGTCGCGAAAATATTCATGCAATTCAGTGAGCCAGGTACTATGTGTGCTGTGACTCCATCTTGCTAAAACCTCACATCCCTAACAACCGTTAGAAAAGAAGCTCTCGAGGTGATTTAATATGTACCTCTTCAACCTTTACAAAGGTTTTAGGAAAACAAGGCGGATACAGTTCACAGTTCTAACAAATGATTGGGGAGCTCAAATCTGTAATTTATTAGCAGACTCGCAGTGGTCCAGAATGTTGGTCGTGTTTGTGTTTGTTACCGAGTTAGCGAGTACTGATAGATAGATTGAAATTAAGATTCAACAATTTAAGTAATCAACATCTGGGTGTTGGTACCTTGAAAAAAAAATTCATTAGCAGCAGCAGTACGTACACAAAATAATAACCGCCCGGAAAAATCCTTCTAGAAAAAAATGTCGCTGTACAAGGCTCCTATTTTCATTTCGAACACAATTTTTTAGAAAAACGGTACACTGCTGGATGAAGAAGTCGAAATTTCTTAATTGTTTATGAATAAAATCCTGCATGCACTTTCGAAAGGCGAAGGCAGATTGAATTTAGAAATTTAGTTACAAAACGATAATGTTGATTTGTTGATTTAATATGATGATTCGGGCCCCTAGTCCTAAAAATTCAATAATATACAAGACAAGTGCAGACTATGCTATGTATTGTTGTTAAAACGCTAGAAACAGTACATGAAAGCTCCGTTCGCGGACAGCTCCCGTAAGCGGACACCTCCCGCAGCCGGACAAATTTCTCGGTCCCAAGCTTTTCAATACAATTTTCGAACAAAATATGTTCCCGTAGCCGGACGCTCCCCTGGCCGGACGCGGACACTAATATCTAGTACATTTTTTAGGTCGACTCTCCCGTAAACGGACAAAAAGTAAATTCTAGGACTACTCATCAACGACATTTTGAGAGGTTTAATGGTAGAAATGACTACAAAACAACTTGCTGAAGTACTTTTCTGATTTTTGTAGACAAACAAAGGGTTTTAAGTTTGAAGTTTTAGTCTCTCCTGATGTCCGTCCGCTTGTGCAGAGGAAATTTTGAGAATAATTGTAGAAAATCTTGAAAAATATCAATTATTTCCGACACCGATATTCAATTTTTAATTATGTTGAATTTAAAGGGGTCTGAAAGGTAAATAAATTTAAATAATTTTGGTGTTCGCTATACTCAGCCTCTCCCGCAAGCGGACATCTCCCGTAGCCGGACAAAATTAATGGAACCGTCAGTGTCCGCCTATGGGAGCTTTCACTGTACTTAGAAGGTTTCTTAGTTTAGGACCTCAAAATAACAATTTTCATGGATGCACGCCACTGGATCAAACTCGCATTTTTACTACTTTTAGCATTACAGTGCACCGAAATTTTGTAGCATAGGTATAGTACAACGGTAATAATTTTATTTTTACTGTGTCATCGGCCAGAAAGTGGGCAAGCGCCCCTCCCTGCCTCCCCTTGGCTACGCCCATGCTAACTGTAACTAGATTAATGATGCAACTGACTTCTAATGGCAACAGTGTTTTTTGCAGCGAAAGTATCTCTAAATAAGGAGACAGGAGATCCTTAAAGTATACCATATACACATCATATACCTAACCTATTTAGGAATATATGAAATTTACTCATAATCAATAATAAATCAACCCATCTACCCGTTTCGCTCAATTTGATAGGTAACTATAAAAAATATGCTTACACATCCGTACAAGATAACGTTGGAAAAGTACATTTTTATTGGAAAATTACTACGCAATGGAAAACACTACAATGTCCAGAGAATAAATACGATACATTTTGGGTACATACTCTTAACGAAACGAGTTTACTGAATAATTCGCAATATTCCTCCTATATCCTCATACAGCATTCATCATGCGGATGCAGTCCTGACGGGGTGGATCCTTTATGAGCATTTTACTGACATTTTCATTTTATTGTCTAATAAAGCGACATTTGAGTACTGAAACTTATGTAGCGGCGGGCAATCAATTCAACTCCTGTAAACATGTGTTCAGGCAGTTGGGACAGAATTTACTGATAAATATTTTTATAGGGGTTGTACATTTCACTTGGTTCCATATACTTAGCAAGGAATACACATTTCATAATGAAAAATGTAAACAAACGCAGACACAACACAATAAATTAATTGATTCAAAAATATCTCAAAACGTCCATATTTCACTACTTAAAATTTAAATCCCCTACGTTTCATTGTAGTCATGTCTGTCATGCGCGCGGTCAAGGAAAAACAAATAAACAAAATATGTTTTTTCGTCTTTGATTTCATCGGCCCTATTCCAGAGACAACTTCTTATTATTCCAAGTGCATGTCGTGTGTTGAGGCCCGTCTATTAGCAGCAATATTGACAATTTATGTAGACGACGTGGAAGGAATCTGACAAAATACAGAAAAAAAAACAGAAAAACATACGCTAGATTAAAAAAAAACCTAAAGATTCCCGAATAAAGAAGATACTCGTATGTCCGGACAAAGATCTATATTGTCAAATATGTTTTCCTAACGGATGAGGAGGGGAGCGGGCATGTTTGGTATTGAAGATGTCCCCTGATAGATATTTTCTTGTTTTATGGCCAGACGTTTGTCACGAAAGCCCATTCTTATATGGCATAATTATTAGCCCTTAAGGATATTTTAAAATGAACGGTAGATTTATGTCCGGAAGGTATTGTAGATGCCGACAGGCAAGAAATGTATATTGTGGTGATGATGGAATGATTTTTCATTTTAGAATTTAGTTACACCAGACAGAGTAAGTTTTTGGGGCTTGTTGTGTTTCTAAAATATGAAAGCATAAAAATGTTTTCGTTCATTCGAGTTTTATACGGAAGTATGTAGATATTTCATGATAAATGTTACAGTATTTGACATTCGGGAACATTATTTTCTGTAAACTGTCATAATGTAATTTTCAAAGAGATTATTAGTGTGCGCATGTTTTGATACATTTAATAACGTAAGCTAAGCTGGCCAGACGTAGCTTTACCTGGCATACAGCATTTTAAAATTACATCATTCGCAAAGCCAGACATCGTTCAGTTTCGATAACTTGAGAACCCTTCCCCATCTTTCTGAAATTCGGCACCCTTGTTGAGTTACTTGTCGCCCACATTTCCTCAAAATTTCACGGTCCTACCTAACCACCTTTCGGAAGTTACAGCTGTCGTAATCGCAATTTTGAGTATTCTAATTGAAAATTGTGTATAAGAGTAGGTACTAATATCGTCAGTTCACGTGAAATCCATGCAAATACTGACAAAATTTTGATAATCGCGAAATCGAATTCGCATGGTGATACTCACTTCACACAAAAGTCTCCACAACAATTTTTGTCACTTCGCCAGCGAAAACAATGCAGTTGCACTTTATTTTACAGTGAAAAGATATCATGGGACAATAAATCAGACAGCGATTGTAAATTTACCTTAAATTTTGTGAATATAAGGCAAGTCTCCACGAGGCATTTTTCATTGGAGACATACATAAATGCAAGTTTTTCGGTCGGTGAACATAGTACCTACTTACCTTCACTCGAAAATTCATGAGAAAAAAATTTTAAATTTAGAAAACCGGTAATGAACTGTACTGTTAATATTTGGTGAATACTTTAAGGGCATAGCTGTCAAAGTTCAGAATTAACAGCGTCGAAAGATGCAATTTAAGGTTTAAAGTTTCACGCCTGCATGATATTTAGCGAGATAATTATAGTTTTATGTCTCCAATCAACCATTTTCAATAACTTGGGAACCATTTGATCTGTTTTGAAATTGGGCACATTTGTAGTGCTTCTTGGTGCACATTTCTTCCAAATTTCAACATCCTACCTTTTCGCATTCAGAAGTTACAGCTGTCCAAATCGCACTTTTGATTTTTCGATCTGAAAATTGTCCATAGCTTGAAAACTCTTGAACGGAATTTTGAAATTTGGCAGACTTGTAGAGCACCGCACTTTTCATATGTGGTAAACATTTCAGAGTTCTAGCTGCCAACGTTCAGAAGTTACAGCCGTTGACAGCTGCGATTTGAATTTGTTTTTCCGATGGTAAAATCTCCACTGTACACACTGTACTCCATCCGATTCCCCTATCAAAATGGAAATGCATACTAAAGAAAAGACTTTGCAAGAGTTTATAGATAAAGTTATTTCCAACAATGGCTGTCCGATAAGTACTTAGCCTACAAAAGAAAAACAAAAATTTTGGAAAAGTGGCGACTTACTATTCAACATAGTCATAGTTTTAGCTCGATACACTTGGCCCAGCGATGCTCCAACATCTTTGACCCACAATTAGTGTATTAATTCTAATTCCCAAATTCCGTGGATGCGAATTTTAACTAATTGTGACTTATCGTTCCATTCTATACACCAACTGCGGTGCATGTCTGTAGTATTTATGGCATGGCAACTTACCAAGCTCTATGGCAGTGGTTCTTAACCTTTTGCACATAAGGGACCATTTGATTAAATTCGTTAGTTGTCGCGGACCGCCAAATTTAAAATGTGGAGCCATTAAAATCATGAAGCCTTGTTCCGAATACCATGTCTTGCGCTGATCGTGATCGCATACCTCGGTAATATTAACAAAATTTGGTGGAGATATGGTGTTCGGCGTTTTGTGGAGTTGTGTAAGTTTGTAAAGGGTTTCCAGCATTTTTCCAGCATAATATTATAGTGTTTAAATAGCAAAAAGCCGAACTGACTAACGAACATAGAACTTTTCTAGTGCAGATGTCAATTGGTAATTGAAATTCGCATAATGCTTCTGTGCTTCCAGATGCTCGACCTGTTCTTGTGTGCATTTGTAAGGTCGACGGAGCTTCTTTTTTTCTGAAATGCATCTAGAATTGAAAATGTCAAACAATTTGTCGAAGTTTTCTAAAAATTCGGAAGTATTCAAGGCACTTTCGTCTCGATTTGCTATAGCCATAACTTTCATTCCCATCGATAGG
Organism: Microchrysa polita; assembly: GCA_949715475.1. NCBI lineage: Eukaryota > Metazoa > Arthropoda > Insecta > Diptera > Stratiomyidae > Microchrysa > Microchrysa polita. The sequence continues at coordinate 134,390,380 of OX454416.1, read as the reverse complement.
GTGAAGCTTATAACTTGCGTTGTCAATTTCACCTTTATTTTTCTAAATGTGTTTGGGTAGATGTGATATTTAGTCAGCTTGGGAGCTGCCCTGAAAACTTGCTCTTTATCGTTATTGTAAAATTTTACAATATTCTTCCACTACAGAAAAATAAAATAACAACTATCTTACGCGTATACATCTTTCGGCAGACCAAATAGACGTCGCGATCCCATTGGAATCGGTTCGCAAAGAATACACTTATCCATTTTCGCAAAAAAGAGGAAAAATATAATACTGAAAAAATATTTCTCTGTCACGAAATTCGTTTTTGAATTAACGGCACATTTTTGGGCCAAATTTTTCGTTAAATTTACACAAAAATTACAAACTTAACGATAGTCTCGCGTGGTACTGCCATATGCGTGCTGGCATTTTTCACACATGGCAGCTCTAAATCTATCGAAAATAAACACATACAAGTGCAACTCTTTAATTTTTCACCACGCACACACGCAAAAGTCAACTTTTCCTGGCTTGCAGCTATCGGAAATCAGATATAGCTGTCCTTGTCATGATCATGGCATAAGTTAAATGTGAACTCTAGCGCTGCATGAGATGCATGTTGTTTATAAGTAGTGGTGCGCTGATTTTCCCCTCACAAAAAATATTTTTGTTCTAAGCTCCAGCTCTATGTATATCTCCTCTGTGGTGCTACACAGAAACTCCGATGTTTGGCACAAGCCGGAAGAAGTTTTTTTTTACATCCAGAGTTCCGTGGTTCCGTGGAAATTGCATTACTGAGGGGATTAACATGCCAACAAAAAAATTTTTGACGGTGTTTCATCAATCGTCCGAAATCCTTATGTACCATCAATAGAGCACATATCCCTACAATAATATATTCTTCAAAAACTATAATCGTAAAAAATCTCAATAAAAACAGTCTAGAACGATTTTTATAATGTTTAAATGGATTAACCAATAACCATGTTTTGTGAGTAGCGGGATGCCTTGAGGTCTAAAACAACTTGCTCTGCCAAAAACTAACTCCGCTCTGCTACTAACTTTCGAGTTTGTTTTGAGAAAAGGAAGATTGAGCTGTGTAATATCGGAGTTTCTCCTTGACACATTATGTGAGAGCCAGAGCCAAGGCTTCGCGGACCACCTAGGGTCGCCTCAGGAACCACCAGTGGTCCGCGGACCAAGAAGAAGAATCGTTGCTCTATGGGAACTACGCGGAACTTTTGTCTGTTTGGAGGAGAAGAGCCCCCAGCGGGAGAAATATCGAGTTATTCAATTTCGGAAATTCACATTGGAATCTTTGCACTGAGACCTCTAAGCGTCTATAGCTCAGTAGGTAGAGTTGCTGACCTTGTGAGTTGTGCAGTTGGTGTATAGAATGGAACGATAAGTCACAATCTTTGACCCGTCTGAAAAATACGTTTTCTCGAGGTCTGCAAAGTAGGCCTCCGTGGCGGCGACTGAAATTTCTGCTCAGCGAGTAACTTTTTCAAGTTTGGAAACAAAAAGAAGTCGCATGTGGCCAAATATGGAGGACCAATTTGGCGTTGGCGAGGGCGGAGGTGTGAGCCAGTGCGTTATCATGGTGAAAGAGCACTTTTTTCTTTGCCAAGTGGAGCCGGTTTTTCTTCAATTCGGCGTCAAATCGGCCCAATAATTCGGAATAGTACATCCCTGTGATCGTTTTGCCCTTCTGCAGGTAGTCGATATGGATCACACCTTGTGAATTCCAGAAAACGCTGGCCATTACCTTTCCGGCCGACACAGCAGTCTTCGCCTTCTTCGGAGCACGTTCCCCGGGTGAGTCCACTGTTTCGACTGTTCCTTCATCTCTGGTGTGTACCAATGTATACAAGTTTCGTTGACTGTCACGAAATGACGCAGAAACTCCTTCGGATTGCGCTTGAACAGCATCAAACACGGTTACGTTTGTTGTCCAGAGTGAGCATACGTGGCACCGATCGCACCGACAGCTTTCTCATGCCCAAAATATGATGCAGTATGACCCACGCGATATTATGAAATGCCTACTGTCTCAGCAGCTATCTCTCGCACCTTCAATCGGCGGTCTGCCGAGATTGAGGATTTTTGTCACATTATCCTGCGTGCTAACCGTTTCCGGAGCACCTGGACGTGGCTCATCAAAAACCGACGTGCGACCACGTTAAAACTCGTTAAAACAATTTTTGATGGTCGCCATCGAAGGAGAAGAGTCACCGTACACAGCATCCAAACGCTCTTTCATTTCGCTCCGCGATTTCCCTTCCAAAAGCAAGAATCGAATCGCCCACTGACATTGTAGGCCATTCAGTAAACCGAAAAATAAGGCGTTAGGTCGCAAAAAATTGCTCGGCTCTGATTTTTTGGGATATTGTTAGGATAGATACCAGAAGTATACCACCAAGTTTGCAACTTCGAAAAACCTGTGCTAACCCCATGACCCTCAAAAAACCTCAAAATTTTCGCACTTTTTTCATATTTTTGTTTGTAATTTCTAAAAGGTGCTTCCTACAAGTAAGTTGTCCACTGCACTGTTAAAGCTAAGAAAATCTTCTTTAATTTGAGTGTAACCCCAGCTTTGTAGGCGCAAAGGATCCCAAAATACAGCACTTTAAACATTGTTTTTTGAAAAAAAGTTCGAAATTGTAATTTCAGTCATGTTCCGAGCTGAATATCGGCTTAAATGCGCATTTTACAGAGAAAGTCATGTGACATGAAGTTATAAACCAGTTCCTTAGCTGTATATATGTCGGAACGAATGGAATCAGACCATGGGGTCATATGGCTGCCCCTGAAAATTAGGTTCTTCTAAGAAAAACTTTTTTCTTTGTGTACCAATATTAACCAAACTTCACCCAAGTATGTTGCTGGTTAAGCCTAAAAAAATATCTAGGAACGGATGAAATCGGAACACTACGTTATAGGGCTGTCATAAAAACCAACCTCTGGAAATTAGGTTCTTCTAAGAAAAACTTTTTTCTTTATGGACCAATTTTAACCAAACCTCACCCAAATGTGTTCCTAGTAAAGCCTCAAAACATATCTAGGAATGGATGGAATCAGAACATTACATCATAGGGCTGTCATACAAACCTCCTAAAATACAATTTCGGACATTTTTACAAAAAAAGCACATTTTTTAAAGTGCTGTATCTTGGGAACCTTTGCATCTACAAAGCTGGAGTTACACTCAAATTAAAGAAGATTTTCTTAGCTTTAAAAATGCAGTGGACGACTTACTTGTAGGAAGCACCTTTTAGAAATTACAAACAAAAGTATGAAAAAAGTCCGAAAATTTTGAGGTTTTTTGAGGGTCACGGGGTTAGCACAGGTTTTTCGAAGTTGCAAACTTAGTGGTACACTTCTGGTATCTATCCTAACAATATCCCAAAAAACCAGACCCGAGCAATTTTTTGCGACCTAAAATCGGTAATTGACTGGCCTATGGTGTGTACCAGTGTATCCAAATTTCGTCGACTGTCACGAAACGACGCTGAAACTCCTTCGGATTGCGCTTGAACAGCGTCAAACACGGTTGCGTTTGTTGTCCAGAGTGAGCATACGTGGCACCGATCGCGCCGACAGCTTTCTCATGCCCAAAATTTCACACAGGATATGACCCACGCGATTTTTTAACCCTTTGACCACGTTGAAACTCGTTAAACCAATTTTTGATGGTCGCCATCGAAGGAGAAGAGTCACTGTACACAGCATCCAAACGCTCTTTGATTTCGCTGCGCGATTTCCCTTCCAAAAACAAGGATCGAATCGCTGACCGATATTGCTCTTTTTCCACACACAACTTCAAATTTCTACTTCTAATGAATTTCCGTTTTCGCAGGATTCTCGTCTACACTTACACACATACCTTTGTATTTCATCAACGACTATCCACGACCGAGTTTTAATATCGCACACCAATTGAAACATTCGGCTACGATAAACCAAAGGAATTCAATTACAGTTCGACTTGAAGTTTAACCCATGCAACGGTGTTAACATCAAAGAACCACTATACAACATCCACCTTGACTTCTATGGTGTATTGTTGTATATCCCTATAAAGTTTTCCAATAAACCATAAACGACTACTGTCAAGTGAAAACGGATATTTGCTAGCACCGAATCAAGTTCAATGAACATTGATTTTGTCTTTTGTCCGGAATAGTGTCGTTTATGTCCTGTGTGTGTGTGTGCTTGTGCATTTGTGCTCTTTATTGAATCCTTGGAAAAGTTGAAGAGGATGTGTAGCACCATTGACACAAAGTCAGTTGCTTTACATTGACATTTTTTTTTCTGTCACTATCATCAGCGTCATCATCTACATTATTCTTGATTTGAAAATGTTTACAAACAATTGATTTTTTATCGGTTGCACGAACAGAGTATTGATTGAAAATGAATCTACAACAATTCTTTGATTTTCCGAGAAGATGATCGCTCCATTTAACAGCATTAACATCGATCGAGAGATGCACACATAATGTTGTTGTGTAGGTAATAATACGATGACAATAAATGTAGATAAAATTGAAACCAGAGTTTGTTTAAACTTAAGAAAAACTTTTCTTCTTTGAAATTCACCGAAATTCATTTGATTCTATTTACTTCTTTTCTAAATTGCAAAATCGTGACAAAATCCTAAACAAATATTTTCGAAAATGCTCATGTAATTGACTACTGATACCAATTATTTTAATTCCATCAATCTCGTTACAATACCATAGTCCATGGGGAATTCTCGTCTTTTGATTGTTGCTCTGAGTTGAATGTTTCTTTTTGTTGTGTCTCTTGTTCTTGACTATAGTCTTTTGAATAAGCAATAGGTTATCTAATCTGACTTCAGAGTTTAGCAAAGATACCTACATTTATGCAAATTTACGATATGTATCCAATCGTCACGTTTTGCATTTAAAAAGATGTTCTCAAGATTTATTGTACGATACACGCGTATTGTTCGCGGTCCATTGAAATGTTGTGTTCTAGAATGAAATTGCGCGCGTATACAGAATGACTGACTTGTGCGCGCTTTGTTTGATCAAAATAAAGAGAACAAAAGAAAAAAGAAAAACTTTTTTATCATCAAATGCAAATCATTCATTCATGTCTTGATTTACAGCAAATTATTATCGTCCTTTTTGATCGCCGGGGTTTTTGTGTAAAGGCGCACGCAGATGTTGTTGACTTCTTATAAGTGTTGTTGCGTTATCGTGTTGCTGTCAGCACCTTATTAATGACATGCAAACAAACGAGGTCGTATGTGAATGCGTGAGATTTTTTGTATGGGGTCAATAGTGTGTTTAGAAACATTGATTTATGTCATTATCGTAAAATATTATATATTTATTTTAATTTATATTTATATACCGTTTATTAGCGATTTTAAAATAAAACGAGACCGAGGCTAATTTCGGGCGCGGCCGTAATTTGAATACCCTTCACTCTCCTCGGGCTAAAAGTTTTTTTTTGGGCGAACATATGACTTGTGTTCAATCCGGTGTTGTTTTCGATACGAAACTCAAATTTACCGATCACTATGACCTCATAATTAAGAAAGCTGAGAAGCTTTCTGGATTTGTTCTGCGTTGTTCGGCTAATTTTCGTTCTTTGCGTACATGCGTGAATTTATTCTTTTCGCTGGTACGCAGTAAGCTCGAATATTGTTCTGTTGCCTGGTCCCCTTTTACTCAAATTTCCTCTGGTGCCTTGGAAGCTGTCCAGCGTAGGTTCACCAGGTTCCTTCTTTTCAAATTCAATCTTCCGTACCTATCCTATCCTGAAAGGCTAGTTTTTCTCAATATGGAATCACTACGTAAAAGAAGAATTTTCCACGACGAATGCTTCCTTTTCAAGCTTTGCCATGGTTTATTATCGTCAAGTCTTGCTGAGGACATTAGATTTCGCGTTCCTTCCTATAGCACACGCTCTATTGCTATCTTTAATCCTCCCTCTGCTGTAATTTTGGTATATTTTAACTCGCCACTCATGCGTATCATGAGGAACTACGACAGGCTAGAGCTTGGTTCTATAGCCACTTCTTTCAGTACTTTCAAACGTTTTCTTAAACAACAAAATAGAATTATTGAAATTCCGTTGCAATAAATATGTAGTTAATTCTTGCTCCACATATTCTTTAATTTATAGCATATTGCTTACATTTCAATTTGTACATATAATGTGCATACTTAATTCTTATTCTATTCAATTTTCATCTTTTATTTTTATTTGTTAATTATTTTTTTTTTTTTATATTTTTTTTTTTCGTATTCCTTTTAAGTCATTACTTCTCTTTATCATGAATTTCTAAATGAATTGTACCTTCAAATTGTGTTATTTGGTGTTCAACACCTGTTCAATTTATGTAATAAATAAAAATAAAAAAATAAAAAAAAATAAAAAAAATCCTTCCCCATTCTTTTCCTTCTGTGTCGTCGATAAAACAATACATATTTGTGTGTTTTTGGTTAAGTGGGAAAATAAAAATATTTACTCAGAAAACTTTATTGGGGGGATGCGGCAGCATGGTCCCATAGTATGATTCCATTCGTTTTATTTTTTTTTTTTGACAAGGACGCATTAAGTTTTTTTGAAATTGGTGTGGAAAAAATGAAGAAGAAGATCTAAAATGGGGGGTTGGGTTTGTATGGTAGCCCCATGACCCCATAGACCAATTGCATTCATTGTTACACATGTCTTATGGCATCAATAGAGATGCACTTTTACGAGTTTTGGTTGAAAGTGATGCACAAATAAAAAAGTTTTTCGTAGAAGAACTCAATTTGGGGGGTTGGGTTTGTATGACAGCCCCATGACCCCATTGTCCGATTCCATTCATTTTTACATACGTTTTGTGGCATCAATTGAAATGCACTTTTATGAGGTTTGATTGAAAATGGTGCACAAATCAAAAAGTTTTTCTTAGAAAACTCAATTTGGGGGGTTGGGTTTGTATGACAGCCCCATGACCCCACAGTCTGATTCCAACCATTCTTACATATGTTTTGTGGCATCAATAGGAACTCATTTATATGAAATTTGGTTGAAATTGGTGCACAAATGAAAAAGTTTTTCTTAGAAGAACCTAATTTGGGGGATTAAGTTTGTATGGCAGCCCCATGACCCCATAGTCCGATTTGATCCATTCTTACATATGTTTTGTCTTATCAATAGAAACACACTTGTGTGAAATTTGGTTGAAATTGGTGCAGGTATGAAAAAGTTTTTCTTAGAAAAACCAAATTGGGGGGGGTTAGGTTTGTATGGCAGCCCCATGACCCCACGGTCCGATTTTAGCGATTCGAACATACAAACTGCCTGCAATAAAAAGAAGCATGTGTGCAAAATTTCAGCTCGATAAATTTTAAACTGGCCGAGTAAAACGCGTAGCAACAGACGGACAGACGGACAGACAGACAGACGGACATCGCCCAATCGACTCAGCTCGTCGTGCTGATCATTTATATACATATTTTATATGGTCGGATATGCTTCCTTCAATGCGTTACAAACTTCATGACAAAGTTAATATACCCTTTACTCTACGAGTGAAGGGTATAAAAAGAATACTGGTAAAACTAAATTAATTCTCAATTAATTTTAAACACGATTTGTGCATTCGATTCAAAATCCCTAAAGATTCGAACACCCTGAATATAAAAATTAACAAAAACAACAAGAAAACACCGAGACGATATCAATAACATACAAAGGAAGCGTCTCCCAAAGCCAAGACTGTTGATTGTGGACCTGTCGGAATATCAGGGTTTGCGTCATGAATATTGTAGGTAAAGAACGGTTCAACTTGCTAGAAATCGATACGGGCTGTCCAGTTAATGGATGTGCTTTTGGTGCCAGATACATAATTCGGAAAACGTCGGCCTCATATCCCTCCAAAATACGAATGGATGTTGCCAAATTTTCTAACGAGGGTAATACATCGTTTTGTGACGCGCGCCGCAAAGCGACATGAAAAGATACGCCATGGAATTGCACTGGCCCCGCTGTATCCCCTTCCACGTAAAGATTCACTCATTTAAGGTTTTTCGCCCGAAAAGACTCAAGCCACTTGAGTCTTTTTTTTTGAGTCCTCCAACCACACGGCTAGCAGTTGACCAAACCGAAGAAATGACAAAATTTAAATGCCCATCGTCTCTGTCCATCCCAGGCGTGTGTCGTCCACAACTTTGATGTTGGCCCGATTGTGGCCTAATATTTTGACATGTATATGTCTTTGCGGAGGCTACCTGAGAAATACTGGGTGTCGTTCCGTGAAAAAGCGTCACGAAAAACTGTAACGAAAACGTTTAACGCTTAAAATCGACCTTCCCGTAGTTCGATCTTCACCAAATTTGGTATACATTATCCTTCTATCGCTCTGACTCAGAATCGACAATCACGATTTCGATAAGTTGTGGGAATAGCGGTAAATTCGCCATTGAAGCGAACGAAACTTCATCCTTCAATTGGTTCTCCTGGCTCTCCCCGTGGACCGATGTCGACGAAATTCGGATGGAAGTTAAGTGGTGCGATCCTTAATATTTTAGTGCCAGCACTTCTTATGAGGAACATGTCCTTGGACACAAAATGTCCTTTTTTCTGTCGGAATGCATTATAGACGCTATGTATAAGGATATGGATATCAAACTACAGAATCCGATGCGACGAGTCTTGTAAAATCACGACAAGTTGATTTTGAGTTTTGTTAAAGGATACTACCACCAAAAAGGACATTTCTCTAGCATAGGAAGCAGAGTATGGGCATTATGGGTGTCGTTCGAAAGGTGATATTTGAGGCACTGTATGTGATCGGTTTCAAAATATTTTTTTTTGAAAAAAAAAAGAAAAAAAATATCTCATGTCTCAGGCGAGGTTCGAACCATGGTCCAAACCGTCGTCAATACCTTCCAAAAGTCAACAACGATCACCAAACCGCCATGACCACACTGCGCCTTATCAATACGAATAATTTTAGTGATCATCATCCTCTGGTCTATAGCCATCACACACAGTGCAGTATAATTACGTGGAGACGAGCAACGGATGGCTGATGCAAATGCCTGGTACAATTTATTATTGTAAATGGCGAGCAGGTATAAATTGAATTTTCGATTGCATATGCGTGCACTTTCGAATTTGTCACATGTAAAACGCGCGCGTAAAAAAGAGGCATCCAAAATGCAATACGATTTAAGGTTTGTGTTCATAGAGACGACTCATGGGATGATCGCTCAGCGATCGTAGTTTAATATCCAATACCGAGCCCTATTTACATATTTTTGGAATGTGGCGACATTCCTTGTATCAACTATGGCCTAAAGGAACATATCGGTATAGAAAATATACGCATAAAATGCTAAGAACCGATAGTTTAAGTGCGATCGCTGAGCGATCATCCCATGAGTCGTCTCTACGAACACAAACCTTTATCGCGTAAATTTACGAAGAGTAGAAAATCAATAGTCGTTTTAGTATGACCACCAAAATCAAAAGAATGTTCATGTCACTAAATAAAAAAAAAACATACGGCCCTGTGGCGACTCGAAAACACCACCCCATGCACCAAACACCTATCACCCAACCTGCTCGGCTATGCCGACCTCGACCTCGCACAGGTCGGTGCATGCAGGCAGAACATAATTGCCATTGTGGTCGTCGTCGTCATCGTTAGTTGAACAGCTTCTGGGCAACGGAAGAATGATATTGTGTGTTCGGACGGAGCGTTGTGCGACGTTGGTTGACAGTGGTTGTACAGCCACTGAACGTTGAATGTTGAAATGCAACAGTACGTAACAGTGGTTGTACAGTACGTAACAGTGGTTGTATAGTACGTACAATGGTTTTGGAGCCACTGTACCTTAAATGTTGAGAAGAAGTGGTGCGATTCTTAATATGTATTTTGGTTTCAGCACTTATTATGAAAAAGATATCCTTGGACACAAAAGGTTCTTTTTTCTGTGGGAATGCATTATAGACGATATGGATACAATATGGATATCAAAATACAGTATTCGTTAAGACGAGTCCTTAGAAATCACGACAAGTTGATTTTGAGTTCACCTTAAAGGATATTACCACCAAAAAGGACGTTTTTCTATCATAGGAAACTGAGTATGGTCATTATGAGTGTCGTTCGAAAGGCTATGTTTGGAGCACTGTATGTGATCGGTTTCAAAGGCTTCTGGAGTGACGGGGTAACGGTGGAACCTCGTTTTAATGACTCTTACAGAGCGTTCACTGTCAATCAACATAACGTTAACAGAACATTAGAAAATAGATTTCTTTTATAATAAAATAACACGCTTTGTATGTATATACCATACATACCACCTATTTAAAAAAAAAATGTTTTAGAGACTCAATAAAAAGAAAAAAAAATTGACTTCCGTGGGGACTCGAAACCATCACTCAATGCATTGAACACCTGTCATCTAACCTACTCGGCTATGCCGACCCCGATGATGGCAAGTAAATCTAGCGATCATCACAGATTATCTCGCACAGGTCGGTGTATGCAGGCAGAACATAATTGCCATTGTCGTCGTCGTCGCCGTCGTCGACATCGTCATTGTTAGTTGAACAGCTTCTGGGCAACGGAAGAATGATATTGTGTGTTCGGAATATTGTGGGACGTTGGTTGACAGTGCTTGTACAGCCACTGAACGTTGAATTTTGAAATGAAACAGTACTTAACAGTGGTTGTACAGTACGTACGTACGTTTGAACATGATCATGGTATGATTGCTAGATTTATCGTAATAATATGTAGTCTATGTAGCCTGGTGGGGTATCCGCCAAGCTTGGTGCGTAGGGCAATGTGTTCGAGTCCCACAGCAGGATATATTTTTTTTTTCTTTTATTTGTATCCAAAACATTTTTTTTAGCTTGGTGATAATTATTTGGAACATAGTAAAACACGTGTGATTATTTCGAGGCAATTAGGATGTGTACGCTGGGTTGTTCCGTGAAAAAATATGTGACTTTGTAAAACATAGCGAAAACCTAACGAAGCTTAAGTAGTTTGACCATTGCTTAATTTGGTATGTATTCATTTTCCTTTGACCACCCTTGCAAAGTATCGACAATCACTGATGAGTTGCGGGAATAGCGGTAAATTCGCCGTTGAAGCGAATGAAAAGTTATCTTTCAATTGGTTCTCTTGGCTCCCCCTGTGTACTGATTTGGATGAAACTCGGATGGAAGTTAAGTGAAGCGATCCTTATTATTTTAGTGTCGGCACTTGTTATGAGAAAGATATCCTTGGACAAAAAAGGTCCCTTTTTCTTTGGGAATGCATTATAGTCGATATGCATATCAAAATACAGTATTTGGTGAGTTGTGCCCTTTAAAATCACCACAAGCTCATTTTGGGTTTTCAAAGGATATTAGTATGTACCACCAAAAAGAACACTTATTTAAGGAAACTAAGAATGGGCATTATGGTTGTCGTTTGAAAGTCGATATTTGGGGTACTGTATGTAATCGGTTTGAAAGGATTGTGGGGCTTCTGGAGTGACAATATAAAGGCTGATGCAATGTGGATTATTTTGTAAGCAATAACGTAGACATATACATGATCTAAGATTTTTCCCATAAGGGAAAACTTCTCGGTGTTTTTTTGTTTTTATTCAATCTGTTGAGTCATATAGGAGATCACGTCTACTAAGTAAATATTGAACCTCCGGAGAAACCATGAGAAATTATAAATAATTAGTGCTTGCCGGCGGTGAATAATATGTAGCTGGGGAAATTCAATACTTATAGCTTTAATTTTGGCATTTCCAACAAACTCTTTAGAAGGCTTTGCTGAAGTGAGGTGAATTGCGCTTAAGAATATGAATTGTGGCGGAACGGATTTCTACTACATACTCTGGGCTTTCTCAGTGGGTAGAAATTCTATTTTCTGAATTACTATAGCGTTGGTTCGAGCCCCAATGTGACTATGAATTTTTGGGTTGATATGTGATCCTACGGCAGCCATCGTGGAACCGGAGTTACAACGACCAAGGGCTGCCAAAATCACTAGATTTAAAATTAAAATATCTATTAAATTGCTTCTACAACAACAACGACATAACATGTGTGTTATCTACATACTATCAATCGGCTTGGTTCTTTACCTGCGGCTATTTGTCCACTCGCCCGGGGCGGCGAAAGTGCTAGAGCGGGCGCTGACTGGGTCCATTTATGGAAAGCAACGATAAACCAGCGTAGACCGACGAAATGAAAATTAAGGATGTAAGAAAAGCGAAAAATTAATTTTGTAGTTTTCATGTTATTCCTTCGCTTGGAAGGAAAGACTACTAGATCTTGCACAGGAATAGCTCTCTACGCAATGTGAAATTGATGCTCCTGCTCATCCCAAAAAAGTGGTGGACGAACAACAATACTAATGGGGAATACAGGTGTGTCGTGTGTGGGATCTACTCCATTACCCTCAAAGGTCAACTTCCTTAAAAATTAATTTCCCCAAAATATTCTATCTTAATTATACCCGTCACAATACTAATCCTAACACGATCGGGCGCAATGCATCTAACAGATTAAGAACAGAAAATGGGATGAAACTTAGTTTCTGTATATTTTACTCTTATTTATTGTTGCATCGTCTTTTTGAAACAGTTCTTCGTAATTTTAGAAACAAGTACTGGCTCACAAAGTTTGATACCCTTCACATTTTCAATTTTCTAAGAATATTCCGATTTCAATCGCTTCAATAATTAAAAACCCACCACCAACTCGGCTGTTTAACAAATGTGAGCTAATTTTACTAAAAACACGCTATTGAACGATTTGCTGAGCCTAAAAGTTCAAAACAACGTTATTACGCAATGTGAAAAGTATAACAAGTGAATATTTTCAAAGAAAAGAAGAAAATAACACTTCTTCTTCGTTGCCTCGTTCTTTATACCGCTCCATGGTTTCGCGTTGCTCGACCTGCGGTGTAGGCACATCGCCCGTTTTGGCGGTAATATCTCAGCATATTTCTACAGGCAGCTCTATCTTGGATCGTGTCATCATGGCCTTGGGTCCATCAAGTGGAACTTCCATTGATATCGTTTTCTTTGCGGGGTTCTCAGGCGGACGCCGTTGAACATGGCAATACCAATCCATTAGTCGGTCTTCGAGCTTTTCGGTGATTGGTTGGTCTATGGACAAGCTGCCTCGAATGTAGCTACTCTTGATGTGGTCCCTTTTGGTTACACCAACTGACATGCGTAACATTTTCATTTCAGTCGCTGTCATTTGTTTCGCGTAACCTTCATACAAGGTCCAGCATTCTGATTCATACATGAGTGCGGGACGTACAACCGTTTTGTACAACTTGCCCTTTAGCTTCAGTGGCATTTTCTTATCGCAGAAAACTCCAGAGTTTTCTCGCCACGTCATCCACCCAACCTTTGTGCGATGTTTGATGTCATCATCGCATGTAGCTCCGTTGTTCACCATCGAGCCAAGGTACTTGAACTTGGTACAAGACTTAAGCTGCTCTGGTTGGAGAAAATAACACAATCGGGCTCAATTCATCTGAGAGATTATTTCATCCCTCCCGCCCTTCATACAGATGGTAGACAGAAACTGAAGACTGCTTTGGGTAGTTGATCGATAAAGATTAAGCTTCTGGGAGTTTCAGTTCACTCCCTTTTCATATCACTGATTGGCGCAACAAAAACTGGTCACTTAATCTTTTAGATACATTGCGCCCGCCCGAAGGTTACCTATGTCATGAAGTTTGCAACGCACAGAAGGAAGAACCTCCGATAATATACATAAAGTATATATATTATTATTGATCAGTGTGACGAGAGAAATCGATTGAGCGATGTCCGTCTGTCTGTCGGTCAGAATAAATAATGAATAAATATATGTATACAGGGTGTCCGGAAACTGCCGCATAAACGCACCGGATTGTGATTCCTCATGTGATTTACAGCAAAAAAGTTGTACGGAACATACCCCCTAAGCTTAACCCTTTAGCTGCCACAGGCATTTGAAGATTTTTGAAAAAATCATTTTCTTGTACAACTCAAACTCAATATCTCAAAAGCTAGACTAGATAGAATAGCAAAATAAGATGATTATTACAGCCAACAAATTTACCTAAAAGATAAAACTCACGGCACTTAATAGAATAAGAGGTTTGGTTTTTACAGAACTTCAAAGTCAAATTTTTGTAATTTTACCCAAAAAAAATCTTTTTTTCTATCTCAATTTTCTCCAATTTCTGCCAAGGATCAAAAATATTAGTCTGGTTGGTGTAGTGGTGAGTGCACAAACCTTCGGTGTGCTAGATTTTGGGCAAATAAAACACAGTATTTTATCTCTATACATTTTTATATCCTTCGCTCATAGAGTGAAAGGGTATATTAACTTTGTCATGAAGTTTGTAACGCATTAAAGGAAGCATCTCCGACCATATAAAAAGTATACATATATGATCAGCATGACTTGGGGAGTCGATTGGAGCATGTCCGTCTGTCTGTCTGTCTGTTGCGACGCGTTTCACTCGGCGGGTATTGAAGCTAGCAAGCTGAAATTTTGCACACGTGCTTCTTATTGTTGCAGGCTGTTTGTATGTTTGATTCAACCAAATTGGATCACTCGGTAATGGGGCTGCGATACAAACCTAACTCCCCAATTTTTGTTCTTCTAAGAAAAACTTTTTTATTTGTGTACCAATTTCAACCAAATTTCACACAAATATGTTTCTATAGATAACACAAAATATATGCAAGAATGGATCAAATGGGACCGTGGGGTCATGGGGCTGCCATACAAACTTAACCCCCCACATTAGGTTCTTCTAAGAAAAACTTTTTTATTTGTGCACCAATCTCAACCAAATTTCACACAAATGTATTTCTATTCATGACACAAAACGTGTGTAAGATTGAATCAAATCGGACCATTGGGTCATGGGGCTGCCATACAAACCAAACCCCCCATATTGGTTCTTCAGAGAAACATTTTTTTACACCAATTTCCCAAAACCTTGAATTAATGTGTCTTTATCAAAGCAACTAAAAAGTTCAAAACGAATGGAATCGTACTGTGGGGTCATGCTCCGGCAACCCCAATAAAATTTTCCGAGTAAATATTTTTATTTGCCCACTTATTTCAACCAAGCCCAAAACTTTTGTCAAGACGGAAGAAAAAGAATGAGGAGGGGGATTAAATACAAGTCATAGGTACGCCCGAAAAAACTGTTAGCCCTAGCGAAGGGTATCCAAATTTCGGCCGCGCCCGAAATTAGCCTCGGCCCCGGGGGTTGGCGAGCGAAGCCCGCTAGTTTTATATTATTATTTTTTTATGTAGACTATACGTTCTTGTTTTATAGAATGTATTGAAAGAACTTAGAACTCTATATCACTTACAATACAAAGTAATTAATTCTATAATGCAATTAAATTTCGTCTTATGCACAAGGGATCGTAAAAATTAACTTGAAAAATCTTGTCAATAATATGAAATAAATTGCGAGCAAACGCTTGAGATTAATTTTTGTGTTTGCGTATTAGAAAATCTAACACGGTACACAGGGTCGTGGATTCAAGTCTCACCGTGAACGAATTCAGTTTATGGTGTTCTTCGAACTAACATTCCATGCGACGGACTATGATCTCACTCAGATGTGAAACGAGAATCCATTTATGGGAATAAACAACTATGCTGATCGTGCAGTTGCTCTCAACACCTCAACAAAAAAGTAGTTAAGATCTTGGAAATTGAATGTCACCAACACATCTGCGGCCTTTATGCAATGTTGGACTATCACGCCAGTTATTTCTATTACATTTTAAACCTCACCACTAAAAATTATAATATGTCGAAAATCGCTGAAATTGTTTTTAGGGTTTTTTAGATTTTTTTGAAAAAACCCTTATTAAATCGATTTTGTCCGTCCGTCTGTTCGTCCGTCTGTTCACTAAATAACTCGCGAACGGCTTAACCGATCGTCATGAAATTTGGTAGGAATGTGTAGAATGGTAACAGTCTTTGGCACGAAATACTTAAAAGTGTACAACAATTACAGGGTGTCCCGGACATTTGAAAATTTGTTCACTAAATAACTCGCGAACAGCTTAACGGATCGTCATGAAATTTGGTAGGAATGTGTAGAATGGTAACAGTCTTTGGCATGAAATACTTAAAAAATTGGTATGACCAAGATAACAGGGTGTCCCGGATATTTACAAATTTGTTCACGAACCGATCGTAATGAAATTCGGTTGGAATGTGTAGAATCGTAACAGTCTTTAGCACGAAATACTTAGACGTTGGTAGGACAAAGCAAAAAGGGTGTCCCGGAGATTTTAAAAAGTCAAATTTTTTAGTTTTTATCAAATCAAAGAACTCGATGGGTACATTTCATATCAGTCGCTTTTTTTCCAGTTTGGAGTAATGGTAACGGCGTTACTGTTAATAAATCCAGTTAATAAGTGGAGCCATAATACATGGTAACTCTATTTTTGGATTGGTCTAATTAAAAAGTGGAACGCGTTTATTTAGACCAATCCAAAAATAGATTTACGAGAAGCATTTAATTAACATTGTGCATAATTCTTATTTATTACCTATAAAATATATGTGCAAAATGATTCACTATGTATGTATCCAAAATATAAAAAACCCTCGTATTGCGGGCGCAGCCCTCTGTACGCCGGTATTTTTTTTTAAGCTGATGCAGCCCAATATTGAGCCTAGGATTCGATAAAGCGTTGACGATTTTTTTTTCATAAATTACATACCTACCTACAGTGGTATTCCATTCCGGGAACCTATCATTTTAAGACGAGCGTCCTATCTACTACAGCACTATACGGTGAATGTTGGATTACACCAGGGCAGTGTATTGAGTCCGTTGCTCTTCAACATCATCATGTGCTACTTATTAACACGTGTCTCCGACGGCCTAGAAATATCTCTTCTTTTTGCCGATGATATAGTCCTCAGTAGCCCAAACATCGTTGCCTTGCAAGCTGCGCTTGCAAAATGGTGTGACATTCTGGAGGAGCATGGACTGAGGGTAAGTATAGCAAAGACTGAGTTCTTATGCTGCCCATTCTCAGACCCAGATACACCGATACCAGATATGTACGTCAAAGCTTAAGCTTAAGTCTTGTACCAAGTTCAAGTACCCTGGCTCGATGGTGAACAACGGAGCTACATGCGATGATGCAATCAAACATCGCACAAAGGTTGGGTGGATGACGTGGCGAGAAAACTCTGGAGTTTTCTGCGATAAGAAAATACCACTGAAGCTAAAGGGCAAGTTGTACAAAACGGTTGTACGTCCCGCAGTCATGTATGGATCAGAATGCTGGACCATGTATGAAGCTTACGCGAAACAAATGACAGCGACTGAAATGAAAATGTTACGCATGTCAGTTGGTGTAACGAAAAGGGACCACATCAAGAGTAGCTACATCCGAGGCAGCTTGTCCATAGACCAACCAATCACCGAAAAGCTCGAAGGCCGACAAATGGATAAGTATTGCCATGTTCAGTGGCGTCCGCCTGAGAACCCCGCAAAGAAAGCGATATCAATGGAAGTTCCCCTTGATGGACCGAAGGCCAGAGGCAGACCGAAGAACACCTGGATGTGTCAAATGAAAAAGCAACAACAACGCATTGGTCTCGGCGATGACACGATCCAAGATAGAGCTGCCTGTAGAAATATGCTGAGACATTATCGACAAAACGGGCGATGTGCCTACACCGCGGGTAGAGCAACGCGAAGCCATGGAGCGGTATAAAGAACGAGGCAAGGAAGAAGAAGAAGAAGAAAGTCTAATCTACTACACCACTGTTTCCCAACAGGTGGCCCGTGAGAGACCCGGAAGAGATCCGCGAGATACTATGGAGACTACTTCTGAAAAAGAAGTTTTAATCGTGATTAATTCAAATAAAATAAATAAAGGTCATGCCTGGCTTTGAAAAATATTAAAGTATAGATGAAGTACTGAATATTTTCGTTACTAGATATGTGGCCGATCTGAAAATGCGGTCTGTGCCGACCTTAAGTTAAGTTGCATAAAGCTCGGTGGTATCAGTTTACATTGTACCAATTGAATTTTATCGGCATTTGCGTGTTTAATAAATTGAACCCGCTGACGGTTCGTTGATCTTTTGGGCGTGGTTCGACTGAAATGTCGCGCTTGGTTCGGAAGAACTTTTTTGTGCGTGTTTCGACAAAGCCTATATGGAGTCTGCTGAAATTATTTTAATACAATGCGACGAGAAATGAGGTGTTTTCTTCTGATATTTCCAACCATTTTTGTCATAAGTTGTCCACTTTTTTGTCGTTAAAAAATAATAAAAAAAGTTCTTAAGCCTTGTAAAATCAAAATGGCGAAATTTCCTTAAAATATGGTGGTCCGTAGTCATTCATTTTCAAAGTGCTACGCAGTCATATGCGAGTTGGGAACCACTGTACTACAGCATCCAGACCATACGTGATGAAGGTTTTTAAGACAACTCTCAAGTTTAAAAAATATCGTTTTTTAGCGTGCATCTGTTTGAACTTTTCGTAGAATTTATGCTGTAATTTACCTAAGAAGTCCATGACAACCACAATGTACAATTTGTGTACGAATATATTTTTTATGTTGCAATGCAGTTGGCATTATCACAAATATGGAATAATTATTCTAGTACATATTAGTGCATGATTACCCGTCCATTTTCAATCGTTTCCATTTACACTACAATAACTTTGCCATTCTTCAACTATAAAATCACATCATTACCACTCATAACATTTTTATCGATATCATTGTTTTTCAATTCACATACAATAATTTCCTCTCGATTTCATTAACTTGCAATTACTCGTAAATAGCCTTCACAAGTCGCGCAGGAAAGTCGCTTTTAGTAGTACATATTACGTAGTTGTTGTTGTTTTACCAAGCGATATTCTTTTACGCATTCGCTGCACATTGTGTGTGCGTATAATAGGAGGCCATAATAATAGTGATAATAAAAATGAAATCCACTTTTAATCCTCGCTATATTTTGCTTTGAATCGATCCAATCCAGCACAGCCTCCGCATGTACGATGGATCAATATTTTTATGATTTTATTGAACAGCCTATGGCAGATTTGTATGCACTGCCATGCTGATACATGCCGTGCAGACATCGGACGTCGAAGAGGCTCTATAAATGCTGTTGGACGCGACACGCGACGCGACGTCATACACCATCATCCAATAACTACATAGCGTTTATATGAAATGATATAAATTTCGTTATACATATTCCTAGATCCATTACATAGATATTCGAGCATGAAGAAACATACCCGAGCCACTTTTTTGTTGTGTTGTTTTATTATTTTCAATCGATATCAACAATCCGAGTGCATATACATACCATACGCGTTTCCTGAAGATGACAACCAACTTCAACATTCATTCTCTCAATGACGCAAAATTGACCTTAAAAACCGTTCGTCCGTCACTTGGTCTTGCCGTATAAATGCTATTTGTGGCTTCTGATTAAACTGGCGCCTGTCAATATATTCACTGTACAACTCGTTTAATTGCCATTAAATCTCTTTGAATCAATTGTCGACTTAATGTAAGTTGGCAATTTAGTATCTAGTGCGCTCATGTCAGATATGTGCTAGTTTCTTTCGGATCGAAGTTTTTTTTCCATCGTTATGGACTATTGCATTAGATAGGAAATTCAGAATAGAAAATCTTACTATGTGAAGGTCAACTAATTGACAGAGTGAAAAGATAGCTTCATATGGAATGTGCAAACTCGTATACTATACGGTGCAAGGAAGTGCGATGTGATGGAAAGCGACAATATGGGGTCAAAATTGAATGGTATAGTAGTTCAATGTAATGCCGGAACGGGTGAGAAAGTCAATAGATTTTTCTTTGTTGCAAGTACGGTGAGAACAGAAAATTTCCGTTTCTTTTCAGGACTAATGGAACTCTGAAGGGTCCTGCTGATAACACTAAAAAATTACAACAATATTAAAAAAAATGCATTGAAACTTTTATACAAAAGGAAGCAAGATAGGATGCTTTAGATTTGTTGTTCTTACCGCTCAACAGAAGAACTTATAAATTGAATAATGGTTTTGAAAAAAAAAACAATTTTGAAACCCTACTAGAAATAAGGGTTATATCGAAAACCTAATTACAATTTCCATCAATGTAGTTACGAGTAAATGCCACCAATATTATAATTTTCAATTTATTTTAATTTTCAACATTTAATTTGTTGATTACATCATCAAGCTGTTGTATTTATCTTTAATTAAAAATTTTGTTGCCAGAGAGAGGATTACGCAAAAATCATTGGATTTATTTATTTTTTGTTTGGTATTCCAATTAACTGTGTCTATATGGATGTCCTTTTAATATGGATTCAACCTGAAATTAAGCTGCATATTGAATTGCGTTTGCATTTATGTTGTACATTTCATGTGTTTTTTTTTTTTAGTTTTAAAGGTTTAAAATTAAGTTTTGTCTTTACAAATTTAAAATCATTGTGACCTGCCTAGGATTTTCAAACCAACAATGCGACCTTGTTCCATAGCATTATCAGATCATTTTTTTTTATAATTAATAGCCTAAGAAAGTTAGTCCAGAATAGAAGCACCGTATGGAAAAATTTGTGCACTGAATTTTGGAGGGGAAGGGTTGTAGCGTAGGGGATGTTTAGTTTTCGAATATTGTTTTTTAAACGATAACCAACAAAATGTTCTCAATATTCTCTAAAAATCTGATTAAAACTAAGGATCAACCGCGTACGAAGTGTCTCAACACGAGATTGTTCTACACTACATATTCGTCGATTAAAACGATTTCTGTGGAACAAATTTATGTTGCGATACCCTATTACTCCAATCAACGGGGAGATTTTACCTTGCAAAAATTGGGCATGACTAAAATTTTTCATGTGTTATAAAGACAGGTGGGGTAAGTTAAAATCCAAATTTGCGTCATTTTTCCCCCTGTGCTCCCGCCGCTATCTTGAAAAAAAAAAAAACATCTAAAATCGGCTCTTTTATCAGTTTGCGGTCTATAACTCCTTCCCAGTCCATTTGAGCACGAAATGTGCCGAGACAATCTTGTAGAGCACAAAATTTCCTATAAATTTCATCTGACAAGTTTTACTCTACAATCAAAATTGGCAGAGTTATAGCGCAAAGAATATGCTAAAAATTCCAAAAATCATTACCAACAAATTTCAAAACATACTTGGAGAACTCTATATACTAAAATGCAAAGGAGGCTATGAGTTATTGGTATACAATGCATTTTTGTGAATTTGAAATTGGCATGATTTTTGATATTTTCTCAATTTTCTTGGCGCTATAACTCTGTTAATTTTGATTGTAGAGTACAATATCTTGTAATAAGTTTGTAGGAAATTTTGTCCTCTACAAAATTGTCTCGGCAGATTTTGTGCTCAAATGGACTGTAAAGAAGTTACAGGCCAAAAACTGATGAAAGGACCGATTTTAGCTGGATTAGAGAAAGTGACGCAAACTTGGATTTTAGCCTCGGAATAAGTAGATAATGGAACGGCTTACTTCATACAAACGCTTGTTCATATGTGGGTCCAATTTTGTAGCGTATGTATATCAACTGTAGCCCCGCTTCGAAAACCCACGAAGATGGCACGAAGCTTGACGTCGGTAACATGCCATTGCGTGTACTCATGCGTGCGATTTGTTTATTTGGTATACAGACTCATAGGCGTATCATAAAAAGAGCAATCGTGGGGTTTATCTAAAAATATATGAATTAAAGTCGCTTTCTCTTTTCATCTTTTTGTTGGTAGTTTTTTATTCAATTTGATAAAAAAGTATGTATATTGATCGTCCAGGTGTTAATAGTTTGGAAATTATGCATTCAATCCCGAAAAAACTTTGCTTATTACCGAAATTCGAATTATCCAATGATCCAACAATACAGACAGTGAGTAGGAAGGTCATAGAGTTACGTACTGGATACGCTTCTCTTTTAAATAAAATAATATGCAAAATCTATGCCCCCTGAAATATTATCCCCACCGGCGCTAATGTTTTTTTTTTTTTTCATATATGTAGCGTTGTGTATAATTGGAGACACTTTTTAACAGCTGTGGCCATTCCATTTTCTACTTGTTCCAGTATTTTAGCTGTCTTTATAACATGTCAAACATTTTAGACATCCCCAATTTTTGCACGCTAACCCCTATTATTTCGTCTCTATTGATTGGAGTATATAGCCCTTGATCGGAGTCGCTAAATTTTCACCAAAATTCAAAGTGGATAGTTAGGTGCTCCAAATAAAATGCCAAAGTCCCTAGATGCGTGAATATCAACCTCAAACTCAGGAAGCTACGTAGGGTTAAACTTTAAAATTATCAAATGTGTGAAAAGAATTATTCGAATTTCTTTCTATAACATAACCTTTACTAGAAAGTTATCTTGACAAGTTGATAGTTTCTATGATCCGACCAATGCGTTCACTCTTTAGTCACTAGGGAACCGTACAGTTAAGTACAGGGTGGAGCAGAGGAAACGCATATTTTTCACTATTGAATGACTTGGGAAACGGTTCGGTAAAGTAATAAAAACAAGCATTAAGTACATAATAGTTTTTTAAGGCCAGTAATAGTGTTTTAAGTTCGAAAAATAATGTCTTTGAGATGACGTCCTTCTTGCTGGATACAAATTTCGTCCATTACGCGACAAAACTTTTTGCGCTGCAAAAAATCCCCTTACCTAAACTGCTGGACGATCATTGTCTTGTACGGGTGAAACTTAAGATCATCGTGTAAGATGCAATGAAGCGAACCACGTGAAACACCCAGCGCTACCGCCCTTTCGTCTAGCCGATCGCTTCGGACTAGCAACAACTGCCGTTCTCACTCGGTCTACATTTTCCGGAGTTCGTACTGAACGGGGAAGACCAGGTGGTTTCTTGTTCATCACAGATCTGATCCGCAACTGCAATCTGCAACCATCGGAGTACAGTATGCAACTGCAACCCATCAGAGTACAGTATTTCGATCAGGCAGTCCACCTCAACGTCCAACTCTAAACACTGTGACTACGGAATCATTGTTTCTAAAGTACTGCACGATGCTCTACGCTTCAACGCTCCATAGCGACTAAAACTGCGTTGTATGGGCAGTCTGCCAACATTGATTCAAAGTCTCCTCGCCGCGTACTATCAGTTAAAAAAACATGCGTTTCCTCGGCTTCACCCTGTATTTTTGAAATTGAGTCATTTGAAAAGTGTCCTTTTAGCTTCAGGAACGCAGCCAGGATTTTCTCTCGGAAGGAGTCTAAATATTGGCGGCGTACCTAAATTTCCGTTTCTCATCAGTTGGTCTGTGTTGATTGATTAAATTAATGTAGTAGCATTTCCGCATCCATGACAGGTTCATTATCTTTTCAGATTTAACGTTAGAAGATACAAACATTTTATTAACTAAAATGATCTACTATCTGGTGACGAAGGTTCTGTTAAAAGCGCCGAATGAAAGGTTTTCTCTAAGATGCAGGTAGCGTATTTTCGCGGATATTATGCCTATGCTTTAAGATTCAATTTCAAAACTTCGCGCCATTAAAAATGTGAATATTCGTGCAAGTCGTAAAAAACCGAGAAGTTGCATTTATCTATACCCTGAACGATATGTTTTAAACACTGCCTCTTTTTTAATAAATGTGCGCTTTTGATGCAATAGCTGGAGTCTTTTTTGGTCCAGAATCCATTTTATAGACATAGTATCGAGCCACTGATTCCGGGGTATTTTATGCTCGGAGACATTCAAAGATTATTTTATTTTATTGCAACATAGGCAATCGCCTACCTTCGCCTATCGACGTGCAGGCCCCGGATTGTGGTTGCATGTTTTGTCCATTTGGATTGGAAACCCGACCCACATACGTGACTTCTTCAATGGAACAGCTCGGCAAAGTCAATTGGATCCTAATATGCCACCATCAATAGTTCATAGCGACTTGCATTTGGAGGCCATCAACAGCCAAATTTGCTTCACTAAAATTTCAATTAATCATTTGACACTGATATATTATTATTTTTTGAAGTATAGCGAGGGGTGGCGGAAGGGAAGTTTCGAACGTAATATTAAAAAAAAAGCAGGACATGCCCTACGCAGGAGCAGTAAAGGATAGGCTGAAGCACTGACTAGAGAATAATAATAGTTTATCCTTACCAACACTCAGGGGACATGCAGTAGACTACCGCAATAATTTCGTAGCAACACTCAGCATCCCTGTAGCGGGAAGTTTTTTCTGAGTCAGTATTCATTTTTTAAACTATGTACTAGTAGTTCTTCCGGGGTCTCCTCTAGCGACTCTATTAGTTAGTGATAAATATAATAAATCGGCAATAGTTCATCAGGTTATTTTGATTTTTGATATTACGACTTTAAACAAAAAATCCATTCAATTGTTAAATCAATTGTCATTTAAGTGAATAGGTAATGGACGCCTAGAAACACTGCCTGATAAAAAAAAAGTTGAATTAAAATGACGCGCATTATTTCGAATTCCATATTATCATTTCGACAATTTTGCATTATTTTCAAGAATATTTCGAGAAGGATCCGGTACCCATGAACCCCTTCCCCAGATACGTCCCTGGTTAGTTTCACATAAAATGCCAAAGAACCCCATGTTTTAAGAGAGTGTATGCATATTATGGATATTATTGAAAACCAATTCATTTATCAGGAAACATTGAAGTTTTGCTTAGATCCAAGCACTATAAGAAATAAAAGTCACAGAGGACTTCGTCCAATCGGCGTGACAGAAACACTTAAGTAGTTTTGGGTCGCTGAATCCAAGCTTGAGGTAAAAGAAAACAAGAAAAAATTAAGGGTTACCCGCCCCCGATTTTCTAAAGGACCGTTGAATCGGCGCGGCAAAATACTAAAGATACGCACCGATACCGGTCTTTTCCAATTTTTTTTAGCACCTGTTCAGTACGTGGTGCCCTTGTTTTCTCAGGAAAATACTCGTCCAATCGGCGTAGCAGAAACACTAAGGTAGTTTTATCATCGACTATTGCAAATTTGACGTAAAAAACAAGAAAAAATATTAAGGATTGCCCGCCCCCGATTTTCTAGAGAATTGTTGAATCGGCGCAGCTGAAACACTAAAGACATGCACATACAGCGCGATCTGCATCCACGTCTAAGAGCGCTATTACACAGTCATATATTGGTAATATATATTATAATAGATATTATCATATCCTTAAGCCTACTCGATTTTGAAAAAGACCGGTACTGAACAGGTGCTTAAAAATATACCTGAAACAAAAACCTGCACGGAACAGGTGCTAAAAAGTTAAAAAAGAACACGTGTTTGAAAAAAACTGGCTTCTGGTTGAAAAACCGGGGTATAAAAAAACCTGCGGGTCTCGGTGTTGAAGAAAACCGTTATCCGGTACTGAAATCTGAGTATCGAACAGGCCTACTTTTGGCAAAGTTTTCGTGGTACCGACAAATTCCTCACAAAATAATTTCCCGTCAAATGTACCGTTATAAATATATTCCCGAAAATTTGTTCATTTGCAGATGTGATCGAAAGTAGTATCATTTTCGGTCACAACTTGGCTCGGTGCCCTGCTGCCAACGTCTTTTTTTTTGCGAAAATTCGAATGCCCTGCGATTTGTCTGATAAATTTTTAAAAGTTTTAGGACAACATTAATTTTTTTGCCGCTTAGGTGGATGAGTTAGAGGTGGCAAAAGAGGTACAATAAATTAAGCATTTGTTCTGACTTTGGTCGTATTTTTCTGGAAAATTATTGTTTTGGGCCCCTGAATCTTGTGCTAACCCATCTTATGGGTATAGGGTATATTGTTTTTTGTTACGCCAATATTATGTAACACCTCAAAGGAGCCTCCGGAGGTATGGCAAAGTATATATATAAATGATCAGGGTCGGTCCCTGAATCGAATAAGCCATGTCTGTCTGTCCGTGTGTCTGTCTGTTACCACGATAACTCCCGAAATAATGAAGCTAGCGGTTTGAAATTTTGGTCAAATCTTTATTTTGCTAAAATCTTGAACGGTATTGAAAATGGGCCAAATCGGACCACGGGTTCCCCTACCTCCCATACAAACTACCCCTCCTTGATAATTTAATTCGGCCAGAACTTTCAGTAGAATATCGCTATCGACTTGAAATTTTGATCAATGTCTCATTCTGGCATATACTTTGAGTTATTGGAAAGTGGAGTAGGTCCGACTACCCCTACCGCCACCTCCCCTACAGAGTTATATTCAGCCATATCTTTTGACAGAATGTCGCGAAAAACTTCAAATTAGTATCAAATGGTAGCCGTTGGATGCCTTGATAAGATAATAAAGATGTGCCAGGTCCGACCCATCTACCCCTTCCTCCCCTACAAAAAATATGAATTTGAATATTTTGGGTTTTGCGTGCATTCTAGGTCTGTACATGGGTATAGGGTATACACTCATCGTGCTATTTGCACGATTAGAACTCGGTCTCGTTATACCCTTCGCTCATAGAGTGAAAGGGTATATTAACTTTGTCATGAAGTTTGTAACGCATTAAAGGAAGCATCTCCGACCATATAAAAAGTATACATATATGATCAGCATGACTTGGGGAGTCGATTGGGCGATATCCGTCTGTCTGTCTGTCTGTTGCGACGCGTTTTACTCAGCCAATTTAAAAGCTATGAAGCTGAAATTTTGCACAAGTGCTTCTTTTTGCTGCAGGCAGTTTGTATGTTTGAATCGGTAAAATCGGACAATGGGGTCATGGGGCTGCCATACAAACCCAACTACTCAAATTAGGTTCTTCTAAGAAAAACTTTTTTATTTGTGTACCAATTTCAACGAAATTTCACACAAATATGTTTCTATACATAACACAAAACATATGTAAGAATGGATCAAATCGGACCATGGGGTCATGGGACTGCCATACAAACCTAACACCCCAAATAAGGTTCTTCTAAGAAAAACTTTTTTATTTGTGCACCAATTTCAACAAAATTTCACACAAATGTGTTTCTCTTGATGACACAAAACATATCGAAGAATGGATCAAATTGGATAATGGGGTCATGGGGTGGCCATACAAACCAAACCCCCATTTTGGTTCTTCTAAGAAACATTTTTTGCACCAATTTGACAAAACCTTGAAATAATGTGACTTTACCAAAGCAACAAAAAAATTAAAAACGAATGGAATCGTACTGTGGGGCCATGCTCCCGCAACCGCAATAAAATTTTCCGAAGAGAGCGAAGGGTATCCAAATTTCGGCCAGGCCCGAAATTAGCCTCGGCCCCCGGGGGTTGGCGAGCGAAGCGAGCAGGGGGCGAAGCCCCCTAGTTTTTTTTTAATTTTACTTCGATCCATAGAAGCTACACAATTGTTATAGACTATACCTTTTAAAGTTTGTTACCGTTGTGAAAATGCTAACCAAAACTAAAGGGTTTTCCAATAGGGACGCTTGATCTTTGAAATGAAAAAAAAAAATACATGTAGGAGAGATATTTGCGAATTTTTTTTTTTATTTGAAAGGTCCATCGACCCCATTACATATGGAATATGACATCATTCAAATGACCGCCACGGCTTCGGTTGGTGGCGCGCACATGAAAGGTCCAATTTTCGATGACTCTGGCGCACAAATCGGGCTGTATACCGGTCGATGATAACCAACTTCTTTTGGCCTGAAATCGAGAATATGGATCTGCACAACATGTGGTTTCAACAGGACGGCGCTACGTGCCACACAGCACACGCTACGATGGATGTTCTGCACGAGCAATTTACGGGCATGGTCATCTCGCGCGGAGGCGACGTGAACTGGCCACCGAGATCGTGCGATTTGACCCCGCTGGACTTTTTCTTGTGGGGTTTTCTTAAGTCGCAGGTCTATGCCAACAAACCGCAAACCACCGATGCCCTCAAAGTTAACATACGCCACGCCATCGATCAAATACAGCCCGATTTGTGCGCCAGAGTCATCGAAAATTGGACCTTTCGTGTGCGCGCCACCAACCGAAGCCGTGGCGGTCATTTGAATGATGTCATATTCCATATGTAATGGGGTCGATGGACCTTTCAAATAAAAAAAAAAAATTCGCAAATATCTCTCCTACATGTATTTTTTTTTTTCATTTCAAAGATCAAGCGTCCCTATTGGAAAACCCTTTATATCCAATCCAAAAATACAGACACGAACTTGAAATGGATGTTCGGAGATAATCGCTGTCTAAGGCGACTTTTTGGCAGAAGAAAAATTAGCATAGATTTGCTTAGAATTCAAAAAGTGCATCCATGCATCGTTAAAAATAAAACTAAATTAAAAAAAAAGTATTAAAAATTACAAACCCACACAGACACTTTACACATTTCTTTAATGAAATAGTTTTAATAGACTGCCGTTTAACGACTTTTGAAATGCTTCAAAAATTGTACATGCACATTTTTTATACATTTTCATCGTCAACAATAGCAATGTAAATATTATCCTTATTTTTTTAACTTCTCCATGACTATAAAATTGTGTACGAGTATGTATAATAGCGCAATGTCTACTCGCGCCTTGTCGACAATGATGTGTCGTCCTCTCGCACACAATTCTACATCATCGTCGCTGCTAGATTAAAAATAAATTTCAAACAAACAAACAAACAAACATATTGGCGAATTTTTCATTTGATCCCATGTCCATGTTACGTGTAGCGAACAGTGTAGAGTGGATACTACACGATCCAGGATATACTATAAAAAAAACGAGGACAATTTGTGTATTTTTCTGAAAACATGCCTCTTCGACTGATTGAAATTCAAATATATGAAAAAATATGCACAAGTCTGATCAGAAGTGAACTTTTCGCTGTCATCCTTGCAAAACATGTTATGGATTTTTGTTCTCGTTTTCGATTTTTTGTTTACAATATTTTCGTAAATTTTTGGTCTTTTTTATCCACTTAAAGGCGCTATATGTGCTAGCACAGTATTGATATTTGAGGTTGTTGTTATACCAGTTTAGGTTCAGATCGGGTATTTCAGCTCATTGAACTGTCTCGTACCTACTTACTTACACTCTAGTAGTGTAACTGCTTGAACGGAATCAGGATCATAATTTTGCTTTAGGCATGTAAATACAATAAAACTCAATAAGGAGCCTCGTAGCTGATTCAGCTTTTCATGTATTTAGATTGATTTTAAGAAAAAAAACCTGATACGAACCTCAGCCTGTATAAATAGGCTCTGAAGTTTTCTAGTGTGAAAGCCCTGTACAGTTCCCATGAATGGGGGACAAGGTGCAATCATGCAAAAATTTAACGAGTGTAGTTTTGCAATTTTACCATATTTTTTTTTAGTTCCTTCCAGATACAAAAATAAACTTTCGCGAAAAAACACTACGGGAATCGCAATCGTACTATACCAGTGTTAACACGCCTGCACTGCTTTTCGTTGACCAAGTACAGGCTCGTGTACAGAGTCCCTATACGAGCAGCCAAAATTGACTAACTAAGCTCATCAGGCATACTTCTAGATACTGTTGATATTTTCCTGATATTGATATTCCTGACATGCCACACGTCACACGCTGAAATGTCGCATCGCATGGCTGCCCATCACGGGCGAGTCGATTCGCCAAGAGCTTTTGACCCGAACACACTCTTTTGACCATACGCAGAGCTGCTGGGATCTACTATACGCGAATCGGCGGAAATTTTTGCTTTATGATTTCTTTTTTCCTTTTTGCTGGCTTAATTTTATTATTGGACTTTGCTTCCTCTTCGAAACGTGTCCGCGTGTCCATACAGCAGTCAAACGACACGGCCGCGCTTAACGTATAACAAGTCATAATTTGAACTGGTCGGCCTCTTTTAATTAAATTTTCTGGAAATTGCAGACTTTTGCAATTTCATGTTTTTTTTTCGGTGGAGTTTTTGCAAGACTGCTATGTCCGAGTAAAGTTTTGCCGGAGATTTTCGCTTTTGGTTTGGTAGAAAAGTATGGGAGAGAGAATGGAGGTCGGCCGATGTGGAGGACGATTTTTGCCGCGTTCAGGCCGTTGCGGTGGCCGAATTTCACCTTTTGTAATGTCGGATAATTGTTGGATAATAGATAAAGTTTTTCAATTTTAATCAGTATTACGATGAAATGTATTCAATTTTTGATAGAGATTTTCTTTTTTTGTATTGTTTCAGATTGCCGAGTTATGCAATGAGATTAAAGGTGAGTGGAATTTACACGAGATTTTCAGCGGGTTTCTGTTGTTAAAATGGTAAATGTTTTAACAACTGAATTGTGGGCTTGTTTACATTGCCCTTGTTTTAATACAATCCAATGGTAAAGTTTAGATGTTCGATCCTATCGAGGAGCCAACTGTGACACCGATCACTATTTGGTGAAGACGACCTACAGGTGCAGAATCTCTTCGGTGCACCTAACGAGAATCAACCCTGCCAAGATCTTCGAGGTTGACAATTTGATTGATGATGCCACGGCGGCTGCGTATACAACAGCACTAGAGGAAAAACTGTCGCCCATGCTTGATGACATCAACAATTTAGGCATCCATGAGTTCTGGGAGGAGCTCAAAGACAGCATCAAGGGGGTCGCAGAAGAGGTCGTGGGCTATAAAGGCCGGCGCAGACGAGCAGACTGGTTCGACGAAGAATGCAGGGCCTCGATTGAGGCGAAAAATGAAGCCTATCGCCAATACACACAACGCGCATCCCGAGCCAAGAAAGAAAGATATAACGAGCTTCGGCGAGTATCTAATAAGTTAATTAGACGTAAGAAACGCAAACATTTTGACGAGCAGTTACAGCAAATAAACCAAAGATTAGCCAGTAAGAACATTAGACAGGCGTACAAACTTATTAATAATGTTAAGAACGGATATCAACCCAGGACAAGCCTATGTAAGGACAAGGATGGTAACATCATCAGCGACATCGAAAGCGTCAACAAACGATGGGCCTCGCATTTTGAAGAGCTCCTCAATGCACCATCAACATCCCCCGCGGAGCCAGCTCTTGAGCAGTTAGCCGAACCAGGCCCTCCCGTTCTACCCCCAACAGTAGAGGAGGTGAGTCTTGCCATACAGTCGCTTCAAAATAATAAAGCGCCCGGCGCTGACGAGATCCCAGCAGAACTGCTGAAGCATGGTGGAACGTGCCTGACCAACGCAATACATGTGCTACTGCTGAAAATATGGAACGACGAGGAAATCCCCGAAGATTGGCGCAAAAGCATAATCTGCCCAATCCACAAAAAGGGTGACAAGCTGAAGTGTGAGAATTACAGGGGCATATCATTAGTTTGTACGGCCTATAAGATATTATCTAAAATTCTTGAAAAGAGAATTAATCCGTACGCAGAACGAATCATTGGCGAGTATCAAGGCGGCTTCAGACCTGGTCGATCAACGACCGATCAGCTCTTCACAGTGAAGCTACTACTCCAAAAGTGCTGGGAATATAACGTCGACGTATACCAAATCTTTGTCGACTTCAAGCAGGCATACGACAGTATCGATCGAAGTGTACTGTACAACATTATGCTGAATTTTGGTATACCGGCAAAGTTAGTGCGACTCACAAGGATGACGATGACTAATACCGTCTCGCAGGTCAGAGTGCAGAATCGACTCACTGACCTATTTGAAACTCGTACTGGACTCAAGCAGGGCGACGGGCTGGCGCCGACGCTCTTCAACCTTGCTTTGGAGTATGTAATTCGAGCCATGAATTTGGACAGCAGCGGAACGCTACTCATCAAGTCGACTCAATTAGTAGCGTACGCCGACGATATCAACATCATGTCTCGAAGGTTGGGTGATGCAGAAAGCCTTCTGCATAACCTCAATAACGCCGCAAAGGAAGTTGGACTACATATCAACGAAAGCAAAACAAAGGCCATGATGCAATCGAAAACAAGGACGCCAGCAAATTCAAGCATCACAGTGGGGGACCTTAATATCGAGTATGTAGACAACTTCAACTATCTGGGTTGTAACTTATCAAAGGACGCCAACGAAACCGACGAAATTAAGCGACGGATACAACTAGCCAATAAGACATATTTCTCGGTCCTCCCTATAATTAATTCGAAACTTGCGCACAGGAACACGAAGCTCCGCGTGTACAAAACGATCATCCGACCCGTGCTATGTTATGGCTGCGAAACATGGACCCTCACCCAAGCCTCCGAAATTTTGCTAGACCGATTCGAACGAAAGGTCCTTCGGCGAATTTTCGGGGCCGTTCGCGAGCGAGACCAATGGCGTAACCGGTACAACCATGAGTTGTATCAATTGTACGATGAGCTGGAAGTATCGAAAATCGTGAAGCTTCAACGTTTGCAATGGGCGGGGCATGTACAACGGATGGACGATAATCGCATGCCAAAGGAAGTGATGAACGCACAACGAATTGACGGAGCGAGGTTGCGTGGACGACCGAGAGCTCGCTGGGAGAACTCCGTAGGTGAAGACGCCCAACAGCTGCTGGGCTTCCGAAACTGGAGGACGAGGTCACGTAACCGCGACAATTGGAGGTCAACGATTCAGGCGGCCAAGGCCCGACGTCGGGCTATCGTGCCACATTGATGATGATATTGATGATGAATGGTAAAGTTTTTAATTTGCATAATTCAATGAAAAAAATTAAATTATGTTGTACGCTCGTTTTCGAAATGTACAATCGGGGATTCGAAACACTTGGACAAGTACGGTTTATGATGCTCACTCAGAGGATTCATTACTTGAGCATTCGTACCTACTTTTGATTTCAATGTCTCTAAAAAAGGCTGGATCTTGGCAACTAAAATATATAGTTGACAATATCTTTCCTGCATGCAAAAACTATTTATCGGATACAATTTTGATAATAACGAAATTGCTGAAACCGCTTCTGACCATAAAAAAAACCGATGGATCAAACCCGCAAACCACAAAAGTAATTTTTAGATTCTAGATCCTTTTCATCCATAATCCGTATAGAATTCCCCATACGCGAATACCATATCCGAGAGTAGATTCAATGACCTTCTTTTCATTTGGACTTTTGCTTACCCTTTTTGAATGTTTGATTGGTTCCAACTGTATTCATTCTTTAGCTGTGTATCCTGTCATAGACATATACATATATACATGCATAAATCTTTTTCGGCATAAAACATAAAAATTTCATTCTCACTGAATGATCGAAAAAGGTATGACTTCGATCAAAATATAAATCCGTAAAATTTGTCATAAATTTTTCATCTGACTTGATATGCCTAAGACACTATGGATACTTTTGACAAACTCCTACGCATCTAGACATAATAAAACAACATATCCAAAATAGTATAGGAATTGATACAGATCCCAGATAAAGGAGAGAGAGATATTAAAATCTTTTGAAACACTATACGAGTAAGATTTGAGATGACAAAATGTGATACAATTTTTCAATTGATATGAATGAATGAAGACCCATCCTTTATCCCTTGGGGCATTTCGGGGGTTTTGGGAATGATTTTTGTATACCATTCATTCTCTCTATTTGTGAATATATGATTTCGAAAAGCATATACATACGTTAAGTGTATGCATAGACATATCCATGCAAGTATATGTATGTAAAGGACTACCAACTTTCTATATGAAAAATGAGAGATCTAATGGAAACTCAATATAGTGTTTATAAGGGAAGAGTCAGTTTACAAAGTATGTTGCCGGAGAAGATACGGTTTCTATCATGGAAAATTGAATATGAAATACGACTACCTTAAATATAGTGTCTTTTTCCTTTTCATTCAGTTTGGATAAGAATGATAAAACAAATATCATAAAATAATTTCAATTGCTCCGAGCTCCTTTGTTGTCGGTGTAACGTAAAGGAGGCTTTTGACGTCGAATCACTGGAACTGGGTCGTTTATGCTTGAACTATAGATATATCTGCTAGCATAACTTTAACCTAAGGCATTGGTTCTTAACCGGTGATTCGCGGACGACTGGTGCTCTCTGAGGCTACCATAGGTGGTCCGCAAAGCCCTTGATGTGGTGCTCAAATAATTAAGCGATATAAAAAATCTTGATTTTGAATGAGTTCAAACCTTACCTCATTTTTAAAAAATTATAAAGTGATTTAAGGGTAGAAACGAAAAAACTGGTTTTGACTCTTTTTAAGAATTTTTTTTTCAAGATATTTTGTCGTTGTAAGTTATGTCGTATTTGTTCTCTATGAGTCGTAAAAAACGTTCGATGATGGACTCTAGTATATGATTGAGATAAAACAGCCTTGCCTTTTTTTGTCGGCACTTTTGCCTCTGCTGGTCCTCCCAATAATGAAATTTGTACAGAAACACGAAGCTCCACATGTGTCATACAATCATCAAACCTGTGCAAGGGCTGTGAAATTTGGGCGTAAAACCGACCAAAATCATGCTTCGAAAACCTCTTGTCCTATAAAATAGAAATCACTGAACGCTTATTACCCAGCTAAGTGATGAATGACAGACAAATTGCCCGGAGCAAGGAAACCAGGACGACTGAGATCTTCTTGAGAATCCGTTTAAGCGAAGCCTTCTAAGACTAATGAACTAGGGCCCCAACTAACAATTTTATCCCTATAATACTTCATAGAATATTCGCTTCTAACAATAATAGGGGCACTTTACAGAGTATAAACGCTGAATAATAGTCCAATAATGGCATTTCGCGCGTTTTTTTTAAAGCCAATAATGTGGCAATAAATTATGCTTCGAAAAAAGCGTAGATCCTGTGTCTTATATCATCACTTTCTGTCATTTTCTCGCGTTTGCAAAATCCTCCAGCTAGCATCAAACCCATGACTATCGTATTGTGAGTCCTACGCGCTAACCACTCGGCCAACCTCAGATATAGTCCGCATTGCTCGTAAACACTACAAATGACCAATTGCTTCTATAGAAATGTTTAACAGTTCTTTATCGAATCGTCTACAATTAACCTTCTACTTTACATTTGAATCAGTTGACGTTGATTAAATCCGCACATTCATCAATAAAATGCAGTTATTGTTCACAATGAGCCAACATTCACAATGGGTTTCCTTTTTGGCAGCTTCTGCCTGTATTTTTTGATGGTATCAGTGGATTTCAGAAAATTTTCTCCACAGGATTGGCGGTTACCCCAATTAAAGGAACAACTGTCGATGCATATGAGAAATTCACAATGATCGGAAGTTTGAAGACAAACATACCTTTTTCTATATTTCTTGAGCGAATTTCGGATTTTTAGTAAGTTTACTACATCAACATGGTCTACGCTAGGTTCCAGTCCAAATAGCAGCATATGTATATTCAGAAAATTCCCAATGGGCAACAATTCACAATTATTTTTTTGGCATAGTTTTGTCCTTATTTTTCGATCGTTTAGTGAACAGAGTTCCAACCGAATAGCGGAGTAATTATTGAAACACGAAAAATATTCAGAATGGCCAAATTATAAAAACAGTTCCTTTTCGTACAGATCATAAATGAATTACTGGATTTTAGTAAATTGATTCCACCGGATTGGCCAACACCCATACTATACTATTGAAACATGCAAAAAATTCACAATTATAAAAGCAAAACCTTTTTAAATACTTTTGTCTATATATGTATATATCCTGAACAAACTGTAATATTAAAGCAAATTCACAATAAACAGAATTCTAAAAACAGCCTGTTTTCACATAATTTAGCCTTTATTCTCTGAACAGATAAGCGGATTTTGGTAAATTTGCAACGTCGAATCTGTCTCTACGCCAAACAACATAATAAAAAAAATTCACAATGGGAAAAATGTTCAAGACAGCTGCTTTTCAAGTTACACCACCATATTGGCGCTCACACCAAATAGTTGAATAGCTACGTAAATTTGCAACAAAAATATTAAAGGAGCCAATTTTTAAGACATCTTATTTGGACATATGCACCTTTGGCTATATGTATCTCCTCCACTGGATAGGATCGAAACCACCAGCTATTGAAATATCCATAAATTTCACATTGCTAATCTGCACAATTTTTTTAAAGCTTACCCCATGGTTTTTCTACCTCCGAAAACCGAAAAACCACTGAAACAAGCTGAATCTCCTAAGCCTAAACGCACGAGAAAAATGCTTAAAGCAGTTCTTTATCCACTTTGAACGGATTAGGAGATTTCAGGAAATTTGATTCACCGTATTTGGAGATTTAGATGCTTCGAAAAAAATGCAAAGACTGGTACTGGAAAAGGGTATGTTGCTACCCATACTACCTAACACCTATCCATTGAAACGTGGTGGAAATTACGATTACTAACCAAAATTGGGAAAATAATTCCTTCTCATACCTTAGTCCGCTTCTAAACAGATATGTGGATTTCTCATCGGATATATCTATACCCCGACCAGCATCCTCATCCTAAATTGTCGAAAAGTAAAGGGCAGACCATTTTCTTTCATACACTCGACTCCGCCTTTTTATGTGCTTAATGACATTGATCCTCAATGGCATAATTCATTTGCGCCTACTTTTGTCAATATCTCTTGAACGGATTTACGTGGCTCGGTAAATTGGACCCCTTAATGGTTTTCGCTTAGAATAGCTGAAAACTTATCTGTTGTTTGTTCTCCTACCCGTCAACCTCCGAAGCAGAAATTTGAAAGTACCTGCAGCATTTCGGCGACATCTCTTGAGCCCGATAGCGTATTGTTATTTGATTTCGTCACATTATTAGCATATTACGGTAATAGCTAAATAACCATTAAAACATGTGGAAAATTGACTAAAAGTACAGTTTAGTGAATAGTGAGTTAGATGATTCCAGTGAATTGGCTTCATCTTATTGCTCTTTCTGAATGCAGAATATGCATAAAGACCGAAATTTTGGGGGCGATTCCTTCTCACACTATTTTGCATATTTCACCTGAATTGATAAGAGAAAAGCTGTTAATTCCACTCTACACCCCTCCTACCTAATTGAACAACCACGTCGAATACCTGTCAAAAAATCTGCAAAATTTTCCAGGTCATAAATTATTTTGTCTGTATCTCATGAACCGATTTTCCGATTTCAGTAATTCCAGTTCCAGCAGCAGGATAGCTTATGAAATATTTGGAAAATTTGGAATTCACAGCCCAGTTACCTATATATTAATGCATTTAATTCCCTCCTTCTTCGTCGGATTAGATTTCAGGATGATGAATGAATGATCATTTTGTTCTGTTTTCCCTTATCGCAACGACAAATTTCTTCTTGGGGCACAATAGTAGAACAAACCTTCACAAAACTGACAAATTGGCCAGGAGCCTACTACTGAAGTATCTCTCTCTGCTTCAATAGTAGGCTTCTGGTAAATTTTCAGGTTTGTGAAGAATAGAATAATATATTTCAGTAAATTTTCACATGCAACTGAAAAACTCTTATGCTTTTTAACATATAAACAAATTTGAGGACCTCAGTAGTTTTGTACCAGCCTGGCGGGTGACACCATCCAAAGGTGGGGCGATACGAAATTCGCCTGGCCACATGATTGAATAGCAAAACATTAACAATGCGTGCAGTTTCGTGAATTTGCCCCACCAGATTGATCTCCAACTTTAGCTGAACGAACTATCGAATTTCAACATGTAGAAAATTCATAGTGAGCAAAATTACGACGAAAACTCTTTCTTACATTCTTTTGCCTATTTCTACTGAACGGATTAGCAGATTTCGAAAAATTCCACCCTATATCTCTCCCAGCTAATTTATAAGCAGAACTTCTGCCAACAAATTTACAAATTTGGCAATACAAAATTTTTTCTAGCTTTATTCTATACGTATCCCTTGAATGAATTTTCCAACATCTGTGATTCCTTTTCTGGAATTGATAGCCAAAGCCAACCCAAATAGCAGCATGGCTTATGAGACATCTGGACAATTATGAAGGCAGTAATTTGTTCATAAGTTTGCCTATACTTTTTGATCGGATAACCGTATTTCATAAATTTATACTTATTTCACGGTCCATCGCTAATATTCCTGGAACGGATTTCAGAAACCCTTCTCAATGGGTTACAACCCCAATAACCCAATAACACTTGATATCTGGGAAATTGTTTCCCTGAACGAATTAGCGGATCTCAGTAATTCCGTGGCCTTCAGCGCGAGAACCGCCTATTCCTACTAAAATATCTGCAAAATTACATAAGAAAAGAAAAGTGTCAATGTCAAAATGATTTCCCTCCTCCTTTTCGCGGATTAGCGGATTTTTCAGTATTCCCCTAAACATCTGAATAAGTTCTATCCTCAGTAGGAGACACATCTGGAAAATCGATCAAGAAAAATTAGCTGCCGCTCATTTTCTGATGCTTTTGTCTGTATCTTCTCAACACATTCGCGGAGTTCAGTAATTTTGTCGCACCCATATGCAACAAAAAAACTCCAATCTGCAGTAACTGAATTGCTTCTGCCATATCTATTGCCACTAAATGACTTATTTCCACGATAAAACAAATTTGAGGACCTCAGTAGTTTTGTACCCGCCAATCGATAACAGCTAAAGTTGGGGCGATGTACGTAAAGTTCGCCGGGCCAGCTCAATAAAGAAATTATAAATGCAGTTCAATCTTCACTTTTTTCTATATTACTTCTTGAAGGGATTACCCTATTTGAATGTATTAAACACAATTTGCCAATTTCCATTTCCACGCCGTTTAATACACTGCCACGAATAGCACAATATCAATATTGCAGGAACTATGGGAAAAATTTTCAGGAGAAAAATTACGAGGACATATTTTTGTATCGCGGTAGTTTTCCGTCAGAAGAAGTTTGCGGCGATACGAAGTTCGCCGGGCCAGCTTGTTGGTTCATAAATTAACAATGAGTGAGGAAATGTTGGTTTCTTGCAACGTTTTGTGCAATGAGTGAGCGAATGGGTTTGTTGTTTTGGACTGATCACATGGGGAGCCTTTTTGTGTCCGGTTGGTGTTGTGGTTTCCAGATGGAGGGAGCTTTCCAAATTGTTGCGCAGATTGCATAAGTATGTCGCCTCCCCATGGAGGATTTGCAGATTCACAACAGATATTAGGGTCCACGCTAAGACTTAGAACTCCTTACAATTATCACTATCGAAGCCACGTACAGATATCAAGCATTCGCCTATTAATTTCCTAGCTGTAACCAGTGGCACGACCAGGATCTTGTCCTGGAGGGGGCTATTTGGCTAGATAATCTCAGTGGATTAGTTTGTGTGACAGATTAAGATAGTGTCAATAGTACCCAAGAGTGGAGGGGTGATTGGGGAGCATTCAAGACGCCTCGACATTTTGAATTTTGAGAATATAGACAATTTAGACAATTTTGAAAATCTTGAAAATTTTTAGGTTCTAAAATTTTTAACAATTTTGAGATTTGTGAAAATCTTGATAATCTTGAGATTTTCGAAAATCTGGATTTTGAATTTTGTCAATTCTTATATCTTGAGAATTTTGACAATCTTGAGCATTTTTGCAATTTTAAGAATTTAGAAAATATTGTCAATTTGAATTTTGACTATTTTCCGAATCTTGAGAATTTGAATTATAACAATCTTGGGAATATTGAGAATCTTAAAAATTTGGACAGTTATTAAAATTTCGAGTATTTTGAAAAATTTGAAAAATGTTGTGAGATTTTTTGAGATTTTGAATCAAGAGTTTTGAGAATTTGGAGAATGTAGAGATTTTATAGAATTTTGAGAGTTTTGAGTTTTTCAAAATTTTGCGAATACTGAAAATTGTGAAAATCTTGATAATTTTGAGAATTTTGATTTTGACAATTTTGATAATCTTGAGAAGTTTGAGAATTAGAATTAAAGCAATTGTGAGAATGTTATGAATCTTGAAAATTTTGACAAATATTAAAATTTCCAGAATTTCGAAAATTTTGAGAATTCAAATTAGAATTAAGTTAGTGATTTTAGAGTATTAGAGAATTTCCCGAATTTTCAAAATTTTGAGAATTTTGACAGAATTTTAGCATTTTAAGGAGTTTTGAAAATTTCGAGAATTTTGAGAATGTACACAATTTTCAGAATTGAGAGAATTTAGGAAATTCTGAATTTTGAGTTTGAAGTTCAGGATGAATGGTAGAATACTGCTTTCCTCTATGAATGAGGTAATTTCGGATTAAATACTTGATCGTACTCACCTTTTTAAAAAAGATTCGCTTGGAAATTTCATTGTTTCATCCTCCTTGGTCTCAGCTGTAAAATCATAAATCCGTGTTTCCTCCATGATCAGAAAGTAAATTTAGAGAATCTAGGAAATTTCACAGAATTTGGAGAATTTTGAAAATTTTCTAAATTTTGAGAATACTGGGAATTTTCTAAAACTTGATAATTTGGGAAATTGAAATTTTACGATTTCGAGAATCATGAGAATTTGGAGAAATTTGCGAATTAAAATTATGTATAACAATTGTGAGAATGTT
This sequence comes from Microchrysa polita, assembly GCA_949715475.1. Classification (NCBI taxonomy): domain Eukaryota; kingdom Metazoa; phylum Arthropoda; class Insecta; order Diptera; family Stratiomyidae; genus Microchrysa; species Microchrysa polita. Next base: position 134,349,927 of record OX454416.1, on the reverse strand, counting down.
ATGAAACCTTTGTCGGCCTCTTTGGGAGAAGAAGTTCCATCTCATAGCGCGACCAGCAATGCAGTTATCACCTTTTCGCAACGTATGACCAAGCCACTTTCGCCTGCGAGTCAATTCGTCGATAGTTATTTGACCCGTGCGCCGATGTAGATCATCATTCATTTGAATTCTTTGGGACCAAAATATTCTCAATATTCGATGAAGTAAAGTATTTACAAAAGTTTGCAATTTCTTGATAACTGCAGCGGTAACTTTCCAAGTGCTGCTTCCATATAATAGCACCGGAAGAATCAGAGAACTATCCATCCATGGACATTTGAGATTGTTGTTGTAATTTGGGTGAGGGTGCTGGTTTTCCAGTAATGACGCTATACGGTGGTGCTCCGTAGATCACGTTGCAATCACGTTTATTTCCGATGTAAATTTGTTCGTAGCTTAGCATCGTGGAATTCAACAATCTTCAATTGCAATGAAAAATTGAAATTTATTAGTCGATATGTGCCCTACAAATTTTCAGCTGTTCAGAGCTCAATAGAAATTACTATCGAATCAGGCGTTTTTAGGGTTTTTTAGATTTTTCAAAAAACTCTTATGAAATCGATTTTGTCCGTCCGTCTGTCCGTCCGTCTGTTCACTAAATAACTCGCGAACGGCTTAACCGATCGTCATGAAATTTGGTAGGAATGTGTAGAATGGTAACAGTCTTTGGCACGAAATACTTAAAAGTTGGTAGGACAAAAATAACAGGGTGTCCCGGACATTTGAAAATTTGTTCACTGAATAGCTCGCGAACGGCTTAACGGATCGTCATGAAATTTCGTAGGAGTGTGTAGAATGGTAACAGTCTTTGGCATGAAATACTTAAAAATTGGTATCGCCAAGATAACAGGGTGTCCCGGGCATTTACAAATTTGTTCACTAACCGATCGTAATGAAATTTGGTAGGAAGGTGTAGAATCGTAACAGTCTTTAGCACGAAATACTTAGACGTTGGTAGGACAAAGCAAACAGGGTGTCCCGAAGATTTGAAAAAGTCGACTTTTTTAGTTTTTATCAAATCAAAGAACTCTATGAGTACATTTCATATCAGTCGCTTTTTTTTCAGTTTGGAGTAATGGTAACGGCGTTACAGCTAATAAATCCAAATAATATGTGGAGCCATGATACATAGTAAATCTATTTTTGGATTGGTGAAAGTGTTACAGAATGAAAGGCGTTAGCCTTTCATTCTGGAACGCGTTTATTTAGACCAATCCAAAAATAGATTTACGAGAAGTATTTCATTAACATTGTGCATAATTCTTATTTATTACCTATAAAATATATGTGCAAAATTACTCACTATGTATGTATCCAAAATCTAAAAAACCCTCGTATTGCGGGCGCAGCCCTCTGTACGCCGGTATTTTTATTTGAAGCATTTATTCTGAAGAAATTTTATTCCTTGGAAAAACCATCTCAAACCTATGGGTTTGTCTTCTCTGTTAGAAGATAATGTTGCACATATTATCAAAACTGACTTACTGACAAAACTGAATAAGGCGTATGCTCCAAGAATATGGTACATATTTTTATAAAATCTGCAACAAAATGCATTCCTTCATATTTCATTTTGCAATTTTCTCTTTTGGAATTTCTAGGTTTGGGAGGGGCTTTAGCCCCCTTAGCCCCTCCCGTGGTTGTGCCACTGGCCGTACATGAGCCGTTTGGAGTAAACATCTTACTTTCTTAACCCTTTCCCGGACAGAACGTCTATAGACGTCCAATTTTGAGCATTTGACATACAAATCGTGTCAAATTTTGGCGTTATGTCCGGCAATGAGTTAACTCGTAAGATCTAAGCTAAGCGCTAAACCAATATAAAATAGAGCCGTTGAGCTGAAGCCTTTCGTACTCCAATCACCATTTAATCAGTCAGCTGACGGTATTAAAGAGCCATTGCTGACTTAGGACACTAGTTAGCATACACTTTGGACGGTACTTTTGAAAATGTTTCGAAATAATTTCTTTTCGTTAGTAAAAGTTTCCACATTGACAAGATGTCCGTACAAAACATATTTTTTTTATGTTTTTCGACTTTATGTAGATTGTAAATTTGGTGGTCCGTGGCGATTAACGGGCTATAACAAGTGGCCCCAATGCACAGAATGTTAAGAAGCACTGACAGAAAGGAATCGAAATCGTGTTTAAACATGCTATTGTGCAGGGTTGCTGGTAATTCGGACGTATTCCTTACAGGACGCGAAAATAGGCCAAGGATGCAAAAGAAAAAACGCATAAATAATAATGTACCGATTTTCAGTGGTACATAACTGAAATATTTAGATTTTTGTGGTTCCACAAAACTAATCAGTGAATCTGTCGTTGTATCGTATTTATTTAAAACATTAAAAAAAAAAATAATTTCAATTTTTTATAACACTGAATTTTCAATGTCCTCTTGTCTTACTCCAAAAGAATTAGCGGAGCAAATCTTGCGTTTCTCTGTATGAACTTCTTTGTAGGGTAAGCTTCATTCGAAATATTTGAAAGAACTGCTTGAACTGTCAACTTTCAAAAAAAAAGTGATACATGTCCTCTGAATTATTATAGAAAAATCTTTCATTTAATTTATTCACAAATAATCGCTTCAAATAATTTGAAACAGTATACCCAATATATTTCAAGGACTTATATATAGATAAAAACGTATTATTTGTTCCTTATAATATTTCGAGTGATATTACATTGAAAATTAGGTGTAATAGAAAATAAAAAAAATAAAAAATAATAACATAATTGCGTATTACCAGTAACCCTGTATACATCCTTAGATGAAGCATACATACTTTAAAAAACTATACGAATCAAACATTAAAAGGCGATATGTTAATTTTGACTTCCTGCAAATACGAATTATGCATTTGGCAAAATTTCGATTCAACCATATCATTCCTATAATATACAATAAAAGTATGTCTAAAAGACTGCGTTCTAGCATCCATATATCCCGGCTTGTAAAAAAAACTGACGGCGGCGCGGCGCGGCGCTCTTCCTCCCCTATAAAATAGAATTCATATAGCCATAATAGCATAAACGCACATACTAAGATGTCGAGCCCCGGGAGGCATAAGTCACTAGTGGATTTCATTTTCAAATATGAATAGGGAAGGGACATAACTCGTACTCGTATAACTCTCATATAATAACGTTGGCCGGGAGAGGCCCCACGCTCCACTCAAGCGCTGCTTGTTTGCTCTCTTTAAATAGTAGCGTTCCACAGATGTTGGTAAAATGAATTTGCGGTTCAAAGAAATCCCAACACCCGGGCAAAGAAGCTCTCTACTCGTATATTGGTATGGTTTCCATCCTGAATAAGGTCGCGAGCGATAGGCTGGGCGCTGGGGTGCAGACTAGTGCTAGGTATGGTGTATAAACGAGGGGATTAGGCTGTGTATTGTGGTTACCTTGAATAAGATTTTTCAATATCCTTGGCTCAATACGTGGAATGGAAATTGTTAAGACCAAACACCATAGTCGGTATAACATAAATGTACTTAAAGTCTCTAATGTATTTATATTTAAGGAGGATTACATTTTGATTGTTTTCATTTGTTTCCAGGGCGTATAAAATTCAATTTTTGATGTGATTACATTTAAGGATACATACCTATTGATTTTTATCGAGGCTACTGTGTATTTAAACATTGTTTTACGGGTTAACGAAAAAAAATAATACATAAAAAAAAAATTGTTTACTCTAGAACTCACAAGTGTGCAAATTTTGTTTCAATTACTGTATATATAATTGAAATAGAATTAAATGTTAATTAATTTCCTTACTGGGAGCTCGAGCTTAGAGTCGAACAAATGCAAAAGAAAAAATGCCAAATTTGACTTGTCTACACCAGGGGCAGTGGCGGAACAACTTCACTCGGAGCCCTCCCGCCAACTTCTTGAGTTGGCCCCCTAAGTCGTAGTGTTTCTGCGAAATAAGTGTCAGTTACTATTCACTGACACAAGATTACTATATGCTGTATTAAGTATCACAAAATTGACGTGTCCTCTATTTCATTGTAGACCTCAGTTTCGTACAATTTTTGAATAAACTACCTCTACCAAATCACGTTCGTGGGCCCAGCCAGTTCGGTGATTTCTCCACAATACCATAGTGGGTCTCATTCCAGATGTTAGACGTCGTTATGAAACCCCTAGCAAGACTCCATTCAAACCAATTGTGGCACCACAGCCCTAATGACCATGTACATACTACTAGCAAGAAAAACACAAAGTGGACTAGAATTAAGTTCTGTATAAAAAGTACTATCTTCAAAAACGTTTTACAGAGGGG